>OY015313.1:91156928-92477067 GCA_955612985.1 Cheilosia scutellata | reverse complement strand
CGATTGTTGTATCCTCTGAATGGAGCCTCACCATTGCAGGCCACAACAGCACACGCCAGGACGATTAGCACAAACTTCGATGCCATGTTTGTCGATTTTTCTGTGTATGGGACCCAAACGGAAAGGGTATCCAAATGAAACTGATATCAATTGAATAATCAAACGCGTTTTTTATACTCCGCCACAGCGGTAGGCCGCTTATTAATTCAGCTGTCGTAAGTCAGCCTGAATTGTAGCGCAATGTCTAGTAAGACGACGCCTCCGCCGATCGATCGACATTGACCGACATCTGGCTTGACATGAAGTTGTCAATTTTACAAAATTTTTAATTGCAGCGTCGCGTACCGCATCGTCTCTGTAAATTTGTCCAAAAAGTGTTACACTGCGACGAACGCACGTCAAACCTGCAAATATAAACGTGCATCAGTACAACGATCACGTATAGCCATCGATCAGCCAGCATATTTTCTGGTTCGCGGAATTCGAGGCGGTGTTCAGTGTATTTGAACACACACCTTGTCATAATGTCGGATTCATGTTCCTTTGGTGCACACCTATTACAAAAAAGTCTATAGAACTTCCATATCATAATCACGGATGAAGGATTGAATGGACACCAACTTTGGGTCATCCAGGCTATGTTATTTGAAATTTGAAATGCATCCCGTGTTGAGATTGACTAGACACATGACGAGAGGGCCGCTTTGATATGCTACCCGCATATCATAGTAATGGCAAACGGACGTGTTGGGTGAATAGTAATTTGGCGAAGCTCGATTGTGATTCCAATCCAATAGGTGATCGCACTGGGGGATTTGTTTTGAAATTGGTTTTGGAAAAAAAAATAAATCAAAACAGATTGCATGCAGTGGGAAAAAAAAAACTATTCCCAAAAACAAAAATTGCGTCTTATTAGGCAAAAATGTAACGGTGAATGGAAATAAAGTTGGTAATTCCAAACCACATTTATAGGTTATATTTGCAAGCGATTGGGTGAAATAAATTAAGATGGGAAACTATTGCCGACTGCAGTTGCAAATTTGAACTAAAAAAAGATTCAATGGTCCAAATACATACCAATATATTTGCATACAAATTCAAAATCCTTACTGGACCGTAACTGCTATCAACTCTGGAAGCTTTAGCTCCGCCTGTCAATACAATACGCATTTGGGAAGTTCGACCATAACGACCATAACATCAATCAAACGCTTTCATCAACCAAACGCTTTATGAATCCGTTCAGCTAAGAGTTACATTCGTTACACTTTGTTAGTAGGTAACGAATGAAAATGTTTGACATTTCTTCTAGTACAATCTAAAGAATATTCATAACATAACATTTTCATCAATCAAACGCTTTATGAGTCCGTTCTGCGAAGCGTTATACATTCGTTACATTTCGTTAGTAACGAATGAAAAGTTTTGACAGTTCATCTAGTACAATCTAAAGAATACTCATAACATAACATTTTCATAAATCAAACGCTTTATGAGTCCGCTCAGCGAAGCGATACATTCATTACATTTTGTTAGTGACGAAAGAATATTTTTGACAGTTCATCTAGTACAATTTCAAGAAAATTGCGTTCAATGAGCATTCACAATGCTCAGTCATTAGACATCTATTGTGGAAAAAACACCGGTTCCTATCCGGGCACTGCGGCTATTGAAAATTCACTCAAATTTAGGCAACCCTATTCTGCCCTGCATGTTTAGAGATGAAGAAGAAAATATAGAGCACGCAATGTTACACTCCAAGGACTTCGCAGAAAGAAAAGCTTTGCCAAACCCGCAGATTCCAATTTACCTATGTCATATGTCAGACGTCAGAGGGCGACTAGTTGGAAGTTTGCTTCTTTTTTAAGAACGAACTCAGATGAGTCAAAGTATCAGATGCAAATGCATGTTATGTAGTGCATTTTCTTGCGGCGAACTGTCAAATCATTCACAGTCCACAATCTATGATGTGACGCTGACTGTGTCTATATTGGGCACATCACGCTGTTGACGTCTGAAGGGATGAGAGTAATGGTCCTCACTGACTATTGAAACAAGGCTTAAAATTCAGAAATGCGAAAATTAAAACTAAAAACTGACAGCGGTCTTATGTAAATGAAATGTCAAAACGTGCGAATATTCTCCCGGTCATAGTTCGCAATTCGCTTAGGTAGTTTTTAGACTCGTTTTTAGTACTAGATAGGATCTTTATGTAGCTAGTGTTGTTAAAATGATCATAGACGTCACTGTCAAACATTGTCACTCTTCGATATCGTCCCACCTAAATTAATCGTATGCATCAGTCTAGCCATTAGTTCCTTGTATAACAGCTCTTCAGTTTGTATACAAACTACAAAATTAATATCCAGTAATAATCCATCTATAGCCATTTGCACGTAGTCCAAATCACTTGCCAACGCAGAATGTCTTTCCATTGCGACATAATGGTTGAATGATACCTATACCTAACCTACCCAACCCACCCAGACCCAATGCGTTTCGTAACATAACTCGCCCATTTGCCTTACATGATGTGCACTCAATTACAATTTGTTTATAAAATATGTAATTCCCTTATAAAATTAATGAACAACCATGCTGAAAGAAGACAACAAACAAAATAAACAGTAAAACCACTAAAACAACCGATGACCACATCAAAACATAAGACAAGAACACAAAACGCGCTTTTTAATCGGTCAAGACGCGCCACAGCAATGACCTTTGGCGATCGTATGGTGAACACGACACGTACCGCATCGCTCATGACAATCGTGATTGTAGCGAGTGGCCAAAAAATGTTGTTTTTTTTTGGCCCGGTGCGGTGGCGTGGCGGTATTTGTTGGCCAAAAACAAGTCCAACGAAAGCCAAAGGGGGCCGCGAAAAACACTTATTAAGCCGCACTATGACACTGTCGATCGTTGACTTTTGCGTTGTGTCGTCTTGTTTTTGTTGCTGCTGCTGTTGCCTCTTTCCAATGTTGTTGGGTGGGGAATGGGAAAGAGTCAACATTTTTCCTTTCAGCAATGACATTACTGTCACTTTTGACGATAGTTTATGGTGGAAGATGTAACACTTTTGGAAGGTGCATGAAAATGGGTGAGGTTATGGTCGTCGTATGGTAATATTTTTGAAGGAAATATTCAAATTGTTGTTAAGGATGGTCATGGTTTAGTAATTGCGACTTGTAATTGTATAGGTTTATTTTGTGGTGGACGAATGACAGTGTTGTGCATTTTCATTGCATGCGTTTTAAAAGGGAGCTTTCACAGTGCTTTGTCTACCTCAACAATCCAAATCTGTCATAAGATATTACTAGAGCGTTAGATTGTCGGAATAGAAAAGTAGCTTGATAGTATTTAAAACGCATTCCAAAAATTCTACTAATTTTGGAAAAAAATCCTTACTTGATTGATGATGATACTTGAAATAATGACCACAAAGATTCACTCTCTCACCCTCACTGTTCACCCTTAAAACAACTAACCTTAAAGAAGACGATAGCATAACAATACCGCTATGGACTATTTCCGCATTCCTTACCTTCAAATTCCGACTTTAAGTCCGGGCGAAATGAAATAAAAACAAGAAATATTTGCCGCAGAACGATCACGGAATCATTGCTTCAGTTGAACAGCAGTATTATTTTTCAATTTGGCCAATGCTTATTTTGCAACCTCCCTGTCTTTCAACATTCAGTGGGTGTATGACTGTATGCCGGAGGATAGAGTTGAAATTTACTGTAGATAGCATAAAATATACCATACACAGTGGATACATTCTCCATCAGCAACAACGATGACAGAAAAAAAGAGAAAAAAAAAAATGAAATTTCTCGTCAGTGGTGGATCCTTGTATCATCAACCCTCAAGGGGTAGTTTCTTTGACTTATTTTTGTCTATTTTTACATAGGTACAGAACAAACTGCAGCTATATCGGTGGTCATTAAATATTTTTGCTTCGAAAATTCCCGAAAATATGGAAAATTGGATCCCACAAATAAAAGCACATATTTACTTCCGAGCCCTCTCTCAAAGGGAGAGGAGTTCCCCATACCCACAATTTAATTATTTATTATATATGGATGTCAAGTAAAAATCCCAATTAATGTGGCCCAACTGCGTTGTAATTATGCGGCCGCAGGCAATAATATTTTTTTTTTTATTAAAAGCCAACCAAAAATAAATACGCTCAGCGAAATTCAGTTAAAACATACTTTGGGGGGTAGTCAGAAGAGCCAAGCCAAAGCCACCCACTTCAAACCGCACATATCCCTTTGACATTTTTATTTCGATAACTTGTCGCGCAGCATGAATCGCCCCAGAGTGGTTTGAGGTGACTTTTTGTGGTATAGCCCTCTGGATGGCCTGTCGTACGCATATAAATTTCATATAGGCAAATGCTTTTATTATTTTTTCGTTCCGCGTAAAGAGAAATATTTGGAATAATATTTTCCATTCGAATGTTTTGTCATTTTACGCGGTTGGCCGTACCCGAACCCGAACCGGGGCTCGGACCATGCAGTGGACGACGGACCGTTGTGTTATTTTTCAATTTTGCGGTTCCGATTGTAAAAGAATACAAATAAATGAATATTTAGGAGTTTCTACTGTTTTTTAAACTAAATAAACAAAATCACATTGCCGCATAATGGACAATGGTATGGCCGGACGTATAGAAATAAAATTGTAAAATTCTTTATTGTTTTTACTTAGAATAGAGTTTTAGCGGTCCTAAATTATGGTAGTAGCGGAACTAACCCAACAGACGAAAGAAAAGAGAAATATTAAATGTCACACTTAAAGTTTATTTTTATGGAAGTAATCATTTTAAAGTCATTAGGAAATAAAAAAAATTGCTAACCATCCTTCCTTCTCTATTAACTACAGCCACCTCCAAGCGACTCTAACTTTGTTATGATTTTAATCTGTCATTTAAATATCAAAATGACAGGTGATCTTTTCGGTCAGAGATCGTAAAAGGAAACTAACACTTAAAATTCAAAATGGCGAAAATGATGATTTTTATGTATGCAGAGGTTCTGTCTTGACATTTACCAATATCAGGAAATATGTTGAGTGCTTTCAAAAATACCGTATACTTACTCATAAGTCAAGGAAAAGTAAATCCACTTAACCATCTCGCAATTGTTGATGGCTCCGCGATGCGTCTGTCAAATAAAAATGTATTTATTATGATGGAATCGTTCACAGCAATGACGACAGGCATTTTTGAAAGCTGTTTACTAATAGCCAGAATGTATGGCATATTAGGAAGTCGAATTACTTTTCAACATAATCCACATATAATTTATTTAATTTGTTCGCTCTCTGTCACATTCACATTCATGTTCTCTATCAGAATTTTTAACTATGATCCCCATAAAGCTTAGAAGAGTTTACTATTCGGTGATAATAATTACATTTTAAATTATTGTAAAAGTACCTAAAAAAAGGGTTTTTGTTTGCAACAATTTAAGAACCCATCTAAAGCTTCGCGAAGAATTTACAACTGTCAAACTGTATCTGGTGGTGAAGAGCTGTAAACGTATGCCTCTTTCACAATCCAGGCGTGATAACGAGACGAGAGCGAGGCGAGAATAGGGTAGTTCGCGACAACGTCAGTATTAAATGAAAAAAAAAAAAAAAAAGTGACAAAAAAAAAAATGTTTTCAATTTGTATTTCGCACTTTATTGTAAACTTTTCACAAATAAAATGGGCAAACCCTATCCCACGCCATATAAAATTTCGTTGGTATTCCTACAAGTTTTTTGACCTTTAAGTGAAAGAGAAAGCGCACTTCTGAAAGGGATAGCTTCGCGTAATACCTACCCTATCGCTCTCGCTTTAACATCGTCCGGTAATTCACAATGAAACGAGGTACGTCGGAGAGTTTTTCTGACAACGAATAGAGAGACCACTGAAACTAACCATAGGCGTATTTTTTTGGGAAGTGAGTATAACAAAACCAAAAGTGGATATAACAATTTTGCATGTAAAACCAAAAGTGAGTATAACAAAACCAAAAGTGATTATACCAGTTTTGCATGTAAAAGTAAAAGTGAGCTAGCTAAAGATTCCCAAAAAAATACGCCTCATATTGCCACTTAGATTTTTTTTTACAAAACAGAGCTGCACTTTTATTGTTTTTTTAGCACTAATGCGTGCAGTTTGAATATTATAAAAGCAACCAATTCGCACTTCTTAAGGTGCTAGTATACGGCATGTAGCAAACCATATACCTCTCTCTTTGGGCACTCTCTGTTCACGTCAGAGCTACATACGTAAGTGGCACCTTTAGGCGTCGCTATCAGTAAAATGCAACCGAAAAAAATTTTATTGTTTTTTTGGAGCACTTAAACTTAATGACTGAACTCAATATTCCTCTTATTATGGGAAAATAAGTTTTAACATTATTGCAGATTAAAAATTTCTCAGAATAATCAAACCGTATCAAAATAATAACAAAAAAAAACTTGAGAAAATACAAGTGGCAACCTTCACTACATTTCAATGAAAATGGCGTCGCTTCCCACTCAGAGAGTACCTAAATGTCATCGGTGTCTTTGGGCGAGATTTTTCGAAATTTCCGAAATGGTCGTTGCCTCGTCTCGCGCAGCTCTGTATGTGTTTGTGTATTGCTGCATACATTTCCTTTGATTGGAAATTATTTGACAACTCGCGCTAGACTCGATATCGCTCTCGTCTCGCTTTCACGCTGCACTGTGATTTGTGAATCAGCCATTATGGGCAAGAACTTTTGACAATGAGGGTGAAAGGAAACCTTCTAGAGGAACAAAATTAAGTAACGTCATTAATAAAATGTATATTCAAACTACTTGATTAAAGATATGAGCAGTCCGTAAGTATGACATCCGTAAGTGTGACATTAAAATCATTTTAAATAGTTCGCCATCATAACCTATGTGGAATGCGCACCTATCGTTAAATATTTCGATACGAGACATCCGCACCAAACAGTCACACCTTGCGGATAAGTTTGTTTCTCAACAATTACTCGTGGGTTTTCTGAACCCCAAATGCGACAATTTTGACGATTAACAAAGCCATCAAGATGAAAATTAGCTTCATCACTGAAGATGATTTTGTTCGAAAATTGCGGACTGTATCTGACAAACCTTCATTATTTTTAAGATATTGCTCAACATATCTCAAGACAGCGTTGTTCTTTCGTATAGCGCTCCATTTTTACTAACCTCGAACTGTCAGCTGTCACATTATTATCTTTTTTTTTTCGTTGGAATCACTGTACCGTTAAATAGCGCGAAATTCAAATTTTGCGTGAATTATAGGACACCCTTTATAAGCATGTCCATGTGCAATGTGTAAACATCTCGAGCAAGCTTTTGTTAAACGTTGTCTGTTTTACATCCTAAAGATCCAGCAGAACACAAGAAAACGAAGAAGAAGAACAAGGGTTAATTTGGGTTAAAATTGAATACCTATCTCAGGCCTATTGCAACAACAGCTCATTTACCATAATATACCACGATAAAGATTCCGCGATCCATAGAAAAGTCGCACCCAATTTGTAAGCCCAATAACCAACGTGCTTAAGTAACAGATTACAAAAGTGAGTTACCTGACACCTGGTCAAAAGTAGGTAACTGTTTCTATAACCCAACATGAACACACCCTTCCGCTTACTTAAATTATATTTTGGTTACTTTTTAGCACAACATCGTCTTGTTCCCTTTTTAGCCAGCCGAGGTAAGCAACACAATAATTAACCATTGTGTCTAACAAATCTTATTAAAGCTCGAAAACCGAAACCGGGAAAAGGAAAAAACCCCAAGAATTATAAACTCAGCAGCCCCACCTAGCCGCCCAGTATAGAATCCCGTCTTTGCTTGATGGGGTCATGCACATGTCAACCGTAAAAAAGGTCAAAAGCGCAAAACAACTAAGCCGCGGTATTGGGTATCGTTCTTCGCTCGAAGAGCGGAAGGGATGATGAAATTTATGCACATAAAAGTGAAAGTCTCGAACGAACCAGGAGCAAAGTCAACAGTTAAACTATGTACAGTACAGTTAGCAGTAAGAATCTAAGGCGAAAGTATACTCATGAAATATAGAGATACAACTATGTACAGAGCTAAATACAATGCACACAGACAGTCAGTCAGCCGAGGAGATTAGTACACAAATTAAAAAGAACAAATAAAAACCCGGAATCCCGGATTATGTGGGTAACGCGAAAGTTGTTCCGTGTAGTAAAGAGGTGATGGAGAGGAGAGCTTTTCGATGTGGCACGAAGCTGGCAGAGGGATGACACCATGAAGGTAGAAATAATAATATCTACAAAAAAGATAAAAAAAATATCCGAGACAACTTTTGCTTAGACTACATTCGCTCTGGTTGTATATAGGGTCGAGAAGATGAAATGGCAGAACTAGGTCCTAGTGAAAACGAAAACGGGACACACAAGTCAGATGGTCTTAGAAATGGTTGTGGTAATGAAAGCACACCGACACGTGGATGTAAGAAGTTGTTGAGAGTTTTAGACCTCATCTTAATTGAAAAGAAGGTCACGTGTCGTCGCTCGGATAAATAAATGTCGTATGTTACATTTTACTACTTTTGGGAAAACGCGATCAAAGTTAAAAAATTTTTTTCTTAAAAACCCTACGGTAGATTTTCTTAAAAATTAAATGACTTATGCAGAAAACATTTGTCAACTGAATAACGTTAAAATCAGACCAATATTCTAATTAAGTAAGAAATTAGAGCCAATGTTGCCCAAAATGCCGTTGTCGTATGTGACGTTTTCACCAAATCTGTTTGTCACCCAAACACATACGACACAATTTTAGCACATACGACAAACAAAAAACAAATCGAATTTGAAATGAAACAAATAAAATAATTTTGTTTGGTAATGAGAAAACACAAAACATTTATTAAATAAATTTTTTGGTTGTACAAAACAACATTGGACACTTAAGTTTTACCTTTCGTAACTCTGACAGGGGTGGCAAGCTACTCAGCTGCCAACGAGTTGACGTTTATATTGAATTTTGTGGAAAATAAAATAAAATATATCTGTTGATTTAATACTTAAAATATATGATATCGATTTGTTAATATGGATTCAGATTATGATTTTGATTTTGAAAGTGAGTTTGAATAATAACGAATTGTTTAGTGGTGTAGTTTGACGTCGTTTTCACTAAAGTTAGGCGTCCTTTGGCGATCACAATCCATTTTGAAATTCAAATAAATTTTCAAATAATGCTGTAGAAGAAAGTTTTTAAGTGCTGCCAAGTTTTTGTACCATTTGATTTGAGTACATATTTTGAAATAACTGTGAAACGCAAAATATACATAAGTGACACTTATTTGGTCGTCGCCACTCAAACTCAAACTATACTTAAGTGCACACTGTAAAACTGGGCATACATAATACCTACTAGGTAGGATTATCGGCTTCATCATTCGGGGAAAAATATTCGTCACTAAGCCGGAGTAGCTTCTTCCCTAAGAAATAATAAGATATTGTACGTACACATAAATATAATTTGTGTAAGGTAATAATATTACTTGGAATTCGCATTTGTCGAACCTGATGGACCAGGAAGTAATTCGTCTCCCAATATTTAGTGGCGCGTACTAAAATAGTTAAATAAACACATTTGATTACTACTAGCTATACCTTTCATAATTCAAAATACATAGGTAGGTACGCATAAAACCCGTCCGATCTGCACGACATCCTGAATGCGCCTGAAATTACACACCGCTGTGTATTATCTTATGGTACATACGACAAACATTTTCCCGAATCTGACTAAACAATTGTTGTATGTGCATTGTGCAGTATAAAGTGCACATACGACATTATTTTCCCAAATGAAGAATACACAGTTTTTGTATGAATTAATTGTTGTATGTGCAATATGTTTGCACATACAACAAAAATACTACTGAAACGTTAGTGACCTTGCACATACGACAAAATGACAGCTGGTTATCTTGAAAACTAAGGCAGCTATCGAAAAACGGATTTCAGAACATGAAAAACAAAAATTGTAAAAGCAAAACTGCATTTAAATCTCAAAACCCCCAATTTTGCACATACGACATTAATTTATCCGAGCGACGGTGTGTATAAAACCCTTGTATATGTATATGTCCACCATTTTTGAATATAAAGAAGAAAATTGTCAGATTCATTCTGACAACAACTGACTCTTCTTCTTCACATCTCACCAAACACTTAGTTTTAATAAAGAAGTTAACAAAAACTCATCGAATAGTCTGCTGTTTATTCAATCAACTCTGTCACAAGCTGTGACATTTTTGTTAACGTCTCCCACAAATCAATATTCGTTACTTCATCTTCAGCCCAAATGTCATAAAATTTCTATCATTTCGAACATTTGTATTTTTTTCTCAAATTGTGGAATTTTAAGTATAAATTATACTAATTTTGTGCACATTTGGTCGATTCTTTCATCGACATAAATCATTTCACACGCTACATGGGATTCTTAGTTGAACTCGCCGGCCGGCGAACGTAATCATCTTCCCGGAATCTTAAGGTATAAATAAACTTTGTGAATTCGTTTGTCAGGACTTTTGCTGAATACAATGAGAATTTAAGATGATTCCCCTGGGATTCTCAAATGAACGCGGCGGCGAACGAAATCTTCTTCCGCGACAATAAAGGGTGAGCCAAATACAAGTTTCTTTTTAAAAATCAAATAAAATGAATAAAATTAAATTTTTCAAAGTATTATCGCTTTATTAGTAAGAGCAAATATTCCCATGAATTATGGAACACTGATTGTTTGGATGATATTGGCCTTAAGTGCTTGAATATTTTCCGGATTGCTGGCATACCATCGGTCCTTCACGGTTCTCCACACAAAAGTCCAAACGGGTCAAATCGCAACTCCAAGGTGGCCAATTGACATCGCCAAAACGGCTGATAACACGATTTAGGAATTTGTTGCGCAGAAGATCGATTGTGGCATAGGCTGTGTGGCATGGCGCGCCATCCTGTATGAACCAGAGGTCGTCCAAATCCATGTCTTCAATTTCAGTAAAAAAAAGTCGGTTAATATGGTTCTGTAACTCCCACCGTTGGCCGAAACGTTGTTCCCAGCCTCATTTTCGTAGAAATATGGTCCAATGATGCCACGATGTGGATGTTTTAGAACCGTGGTACGAGCGACGACGGGGACTATAAGCGTTGTCCACTAGCATATGCATACTAGTCTCACGAACATTTCATTTCACGAACTGCTTCATTTCGGCCAAAACTTATTTTCAAAAAACGCACTGTTTAGCCTACACAGCACTCACTTTGGAAATAAGTTTACAATATTTCCCAACGTTGTTCAAGCGTAAAGCTACTCATTCCGTTCCTCGGAGGTATGATACTGACTTCCTGCAAGATTTCGAGCGGGAAACAGCTGTCAGTTTCAAAATAACCTATGATTTAAAAAGAAACCACTAGATGACCCACCCGTAGATGACGATATCAGAAATGAGCATTTGAATTCCAGTCTTAAAATGAACAAGCATTAGCTTAAAACGTAGGCAACTTACACGCCTAAACTGACCACTAGTTAAAACTTTACATAAACAAGACGATGGTTGACATTAAACGCAATCCATCTGCCAATTTCCTGGTGGAGAAGACTAACACTCCCTAGTTATACGATAACGAAAGCATTGTCTAATTTTGTCCACAACCATGCCGACAATAACCTCTACAACCCCACTCGACATCCTTTAAACACCAATCCTACGATTGGACAAGAAAAAAAAAATCACTTGCGTTCACGCATCATTTAGATTTAACGTTTACACAACAAACGCCCTGCCTATCATGTCCACTCCATATATATCAAAGCATATCGTCCAATTGCATTGGCTTAAAACAGATTGATTCCATGCGTAGGTACATACTAAACTTCCAACTCGATTGGCATCCATCCACATATGGACAAACAAGCTGCGCGCACTCAACAAAATGTCCAACTGGTCAGAGCCTAAACCACTTCACGGATAATCCTCAATTGGCTTATTTGCGATTTGACGATCGTCTCGATAATGGCCAAATGGTAATGCATTTTAAATTGGGTGGAGAGCATGGTAGGAGGCCAAATTGATCGTTGTTACCCAGCTGGGGATCCCTCTCTAAACGCTCTAGCGCAGCTCCAAGCAGCGTGATAACTGCTGTCAACCACCATCAGAGTCAGCATCGTATACATGAGCACCGCGGGCATGTCAAACAGTGATGATGATGATGATGATGACGATGATGTTCGATGCTGCTTACTCGATTTGCCATCATGAACAAGTGGCCACAAACGATCTACACAGCCATGTACCTAACCTATAAACGCTGACTGACAACGTTTCGGCTTAATAATGATAATTGGCAATTGGATGGAGGCTGGGAGCGAGCAAATGCGCTCGTTTAGGTCATTTGCCGTACTAATTTGTCCGGTAGTTGGTATATATAGCAAACGATTCCTGTAACTCCTGAAATGGCCAGTTTTGTCCCTCGTGCGCGTGCACATTCACTGGACGATTATCATTTTGAATTTTACGACTTATTGATGCCGAATGACATGGCCAGATCGATTGGCGACGACGACAGACTAAATGCACGAACAAGTGGGCTTGGTATTATGCTGATTGGTGAATTGCTATCCATTTTCGTGATCATGTCGTTCGTCATCGGGCGATGGTTATTATGAGCAAAGCATAGTTTTTATATGGATATAGGAATGCGGTGCATTCCCAAACTAATCCGTCTTTGGTTTGACGATATTCCTTGAAAGATGAATAGTTTGGGTATGACCAATTAGTTTTAGTCGATAAGGCGATGCTTTGGAAACACAGAATGAGGACAAAAACGCCAAAAAATAAAAAAGAAAATTCACCAGAATGCCAGGAAATTACGCCATATTTTTGGAAAAAAAAATCCAAAAAGTTAAATGGAAATTACGCCCAAAAAAAATTAAATAAGGCCCGAAATCTGACAGTAAACCCAAGCAGGGGGTTGCATACTTTTCAAAGAGATCTCTGTCCTATAGAGCAAAGCGAGACATTGACGTTTGGTTGGAAACACAGAATGAGAACAGTGACTTTTCAAAGATACGTCTGTCCTATATAGAGGAAAGCCAGATATTGACGTTTGGTTGTTCGCAAATTGTAGCACATACTGTAGTTGTAGCACATACTGCCACAAGGCTCTAGAACGAACGAAGAAACAACGGAAGAACCCAATCCAGCTTAAGCCGATGTGCAATTCCGACAAAACCTCTAAAGGATTAGTGGACTATTTTAAATGATTGACTGAACTAAGTAAGTGAATTTGATGAGAGCGACCAACTACCTACGAACGGACGAATATTCGCAAGTTTTGACAGTCCGTTCACATGAACACTTTTCTAGGTCGCGGCAGTTCCCGAATTTCAGCCATCAGTTTCTACCCGCAATGTCTACTTTGAGGTTAAGTTCGAACGAATGTTTTATTCGCTAGTTTGTGGAACGCGAATTAAATTATGTGGATTGCGAATAAACTTTGACAATTCGCGCCAAGGGTGTTTTCGTTTGCGGCAAAAAGTTTGGCATTTGAAATTTCGTTATTTAAATTGTTTCTAAACTTGCATTTTGATGGGATAATTAATTGTCCTACATTTGAATAGTAAAATGTGCAATTTTCTGAAAAGTAGTTTGTTCGCATTTCAACAATTCGTTCGTTCACTCTCATGTTAAGGGCCCAGCCCATAGAATAGGTACGTCAATATTGACATATTCGACGGAACGAACAGTCCCATAGAAACCATGGAATATCTAAAACAATTTGCAATTTATTAAATTCGAAACTATCCACAAAATTATTTTGAATGAACTGTCATCTGCCGCATTTGTCAGTTTATGTCATTCGCTCAATATTTCCATCAAAGTAAAAAGTAATGTCGTTTTCGGTTGGTCGTCCAGAACCGTCCGGAAGAAGTTTCCGCGATTCTGAATTCAAATCCAGAAGCAAATTTCTGTTCTTTTCAGGAGAAGAGCTGTCAGTTGAATGCCAATCGACCGCTTTCAGAAGCAGAGGGTTCTGGACGACCAGTCGAAAACTACATAAACCTACTTTATCCGTCGCATCCGGGTCAACTTCCATAAGTTGCTGTGTATTCCATCAACCTGGACAGTTGCTGACAGATTTTACGGGCCCAAGTCCCAAGCGTGCTTGATATGAAACTAATGTAACTATGACGCACATTTACTAATCCAAATGTCAGTTCATTATCATTCACTCAAATTTTTTGACAATTGTTCTTGAATAAAGGGTTATGGATGAACTAATTGACAGATAAAATGTAATTGTCCAAATCAATTGAATATATTACTGATTTCAAACATAATAGTAGCTATAGTTTGAGTCATTTTTACCAACCACCCATTAACTATTTTAGCAAACAATCAAAGGTCCTTTCATCACTACGGGAAACCATTTTGTTTTATGAGTGATAGCAGCCATTTGTTAATGATACACACACACATAAACACACTGTCTGTACCTGTAATCAATTATATCCAACTCCTCCTGTGCCATAATTTTCAATATCACTTACATTCCGGTAAGTATAAATCGTATTCACGATTTTAAGCCAAGCTCTAAAGTCGCCTTGGGCAACCTATCTGAGTGAACGATTTTTTCTGGTGACTATGTTCAACATTCATTTGAAGTTAATAGTCACGAAGCAATTAAAAAAGATACATTTGCAAGCCATTTATAGCTGTTATCGTTTGTAATAGTCAAAATGCCAGTTTTTTTCTATTCTAGGTCAGCGAAATGGGCACACAAATACATCTGCCTGCTGCTAATCCCAATGGGCTACCAGTTAGTCATATACAATAGCCTCTGGGAAGCACACTCTTGGCAATTAAAAAGAGCCAACCCCATACAAGTGATGTTGTTATTCAACTCTTCAGGATGCGTAACGCCAGTCTACTTAGAAGACCCACTGAGATGGTACCTTCATATACCTACTTCAGGCGTATGCGGATTTTAATTACCTACCAATATTTTTCTTATTTTTCTTATTTTTCTTATTTTTCCACTGTGCCTCGCATCCATATTTCTAAGTGGATGTGATGTCATTAGGTAGATGATGTCCATTCGCGTTCAAGAGTATAGATTTTCATATTCATGCCGAACTTAGGCTTCCATTAGGCATGATGCGTGTAGCCTGCTGAGGTACGTACCTAACTACCAACAACCAAACGAGTTTACGTATTCACCTAGATATACGAGGAATCTGCATAAAAGCATTCGTGCGTCTTAAAAATGTGCGAATTACGAAATGAAGCAGGAAATGCTTGTTGGTTACTCTTGAGTGCGACTTGGCGGAGACTACCTGATGTGCCGGTTGGTGGTTAATTTCTTCGAGGGAAATTCAAATGCAGAGTCAGTTGTTTGACGTGATGAAAAAGTGGTCCACCATCAGGCACCAAGTCGGCGCATTCAACTTACATTTTAAGTTGTCGATCAGATAATGACGTTTCAACTGATCGCAGAGGTGTTAACTGGAAGAGTTAATGTCTTAGGGGGGTTCTTCTGAAGCGGGTTATTTATGGAAAACAAACAAGTTACATAGTTCTACCCACGTAGAAGGATCTATGCGTGAGAGGCAGGCCGATTGCTATTACAGTTAAGTTTCACTTTGTATCGGCACGAATTAAATATCTAATAAAATAATAACATAAATGCAAGCGGACCTTAAGGACCATTCACATGAGAGCGAACGAACGAATTGCTGACAAAACACTTTTGATGCATTTATAAACAGAAAATTACACATTTTACTATTCCAAGAGTAGGATAATTAATTATCCCATCCAAATGTAACAGTTTAAATAACGAAATTTCGAATTCCAAATTTTTGCCGCGAATGAAAACACCCTTCGGCGCGAGATGATGCTGTCAAAGTTTATTCGCAATCCACAACATTAAACCGCGTTCCACAAACTAGCGAATAAAACACTCCTTCGAACTTAACCCCAAATTAGAAGTTGCTGGTAGAATAAACTATAAAAAGTGTTCATGTCAACAGACGACTGTCAAAACTCGCGAATATTCGTTCGTTCGTAGGTAGTTGGTCGCTCTTATTTGAATAGTCCCTTCAGTTTAGTACGCCTACGCTGCTCTAGCGAAACTAAACTTTTCTCTCCAAACATTAGCTTTTCCGCAAAACAGAAACACAACAGAAAAAAAAAACCAACAGACCTGTCAAAATTTAGCTTGAGAAAATGTGCCGAACCAATGGGCGCGCTAAATTTTGACAGATATATGAAGTATACTGAAATGAAAATTTAATATTTTAGCTGAGGCAGTGTACCGCTCGGCTAAGTGGATTCGCTTAAAATTAGCTCAGCTAAATTTTGGAGAGAATTTTGTATGCAGCGTACTAATCTTTATAGTCTAACTATTTCGATTTTTTTGGTCGGCTGTGGTCTTTATAGCTGAGGGAAAGTTGGAAAGCTGCAGTTTTCTTAAAGACATCTGCATATTTGCTTTTGCTGTGGCTGGTGTTCACTGAAAACCCACTTGCCGATGGAACTCCTAATCGCAGGTGTATATAGGCAAGTCCAGTTTTTGATCGAGGCATCCGAAAACCTCTTCTAGAGTTTAATTTATTCATTTAGGTTAGATTAAGGTTACTGAGTAGAGTAGGCCGCAATCAGCTAAAAAACATTCTGATTGGAGTAATCGAGAATGAACCCGCTTCAGCTCTTAAAAATGCATCAGAATACAGTGTACATCAATTAGCAGTAGCACACCAGGGACGTGATTGTTGGCTGGGTTGTAGGCACTTCACATTCATGTCAGATTCATTAACCAACTTTGGCCACAAAACACGACTGCATAAATATACCCGTCAAGTTGCAGCCAAACAGAGACTCATCATTGTCACTAGTGCTGTCGAATAGCCAACTACTTTTTCCATTCAATTGGTACAACTATAGTATATACACCAACCATGACGGTCTATCTCTCCGGTGGGGTTCCTGAACTGAACTGAATCAAGAATACAAAATCCAATCGAATGAATGAAAGCACACAGTCTACTCAATTAGCATATAAGATCGATTGCTCACACTTTATGGGCAACTGGAGTGGCACAAAGAGAGCGCGCACGCAAAAATCAAGACACGCATTTTCCACAGTCCCCCCATATAATAACTGCTATGTAGGTACACTGGACCACAATACTCCCTGGCGTGTCTAGGGAAATTCCAACCGAACCAGTACTAGTGGAAAATTACGGGTTTATTTTTATATACCTTCCCTGCTTGAATTGACGCACAGGCGAACGTGTCGAACGCGCGCTCTGCGTGGTGTGCAAAGGTGTATGGATAGACGAAGAGGTGCTACGCCATGTGGAGCCGGGCTGCTCTCTAATAGACAGAGGAGGACATCATTAACCCCATGTCCAGACCATGTGTGGCGTACTATGAATATTCAGGCTTGAATCTCCCTCAAGGGGGAGGCTTAAAAGCGGGACGCACAGTGCTGGAAATTAAGTCTAATTATTGGATCACCTTAAATGAGCGACGATGATGAGGCATGGCATGGCATTCCAATGACTACGATCAAAGCTGCAATCATTTAATGATCCACTAGAAGCCAGTCGTCGGAAGGAGGAAATCTTTTTTTTTTTCAGTTTTGGCTTTATCTATCTGGTGTTAATTACGTGATGCCGTCTCTTGGCTAGATGATGCGTCGGCAAAATGTTTACCCAAACGTCATCGGGACTTTTAATTGATATCCGATTGAGTCAATTGCTGGCGCAATTGATGAGTTCCTTAGTTGGAATGCAGGTGTTCAAGATATGAGATTCTTCCATTTAGTATAGTTGCCTTATACGAAGTCTTCTATTTACTATAGGTTTTGCGTATAGCTATCGTGATAAAGAAATACAGATTGGTTTGGTTTGATCGATGCCAAGTTAATGGAAGACGACTCGACCGACGTCTGGGAATGTGACTACCTAGCGATTTGCCGTGTATAGCTATAGTTGAAATAGGAGAGTGCCGTTGCCGACCTTTACCTCGTAATAAAAATATTAACTGATCAAGTTATATAGCTAGCAAACGTCAGATAGCATGCACAATAATGACGTCTTAAATTGAAGAGATTATTCTGAACTAGCAAGACAAACTTGTCATTTCAAACATGATTCCATTTTTAACTCAACTAACAAGATTTTCACGTCAAATTAGTTACAGTATTTATTTCATCAAGACATGTGTTTAATGAATATGTTTAAGGCTTTAAAGTTTTGCAAATTTCTTCGTACTGAAAGTGTCATATCATCTTATTTGACACAATTTAAATGTCGTTTTCGATTGGTCGTCCAGAACCTACCGGAAAAACTCTCCGCGATTCTGAATTCAAATCCTTAAGCAAATTTCTCTTCTTTTCAGGAGAAGAACTGTCATAGTTGAGTGCCAATCGAACGCTTTCAAAAGCGTTCGGATTGCTTCCGGATAATTCTGGGCGACCAATCGAAAACGGCATAAGTATTTAGAGTAGATTTTGTCTGGATTCGTATACGTCAGCTGAATAATATTTTCTCGTGATCGTCTAGTCCATTTTAAAACTCGGATAAATCACAACAGCCAGCTGTCACACTTAAAAGTCAACCATTATAAAATTATGTGGTCTTAAGCTAGTGTCAAAAATAGACGAATATCGACTTAAATCTAACGTTTGCAATGGATTAATTATGATTTTATGGTCGTGGCATGAAATTTCATTCGATTAAGCACACTTAGTCCTACACACTCGCAATTAAATTAATTACATATAGCTACTTCTGTAACATCAGTAATTTCTAATTAAAAAAGTCGATAGTTACCTACTCTTTCTTTAAACAATTTATTGGTTATCGCCGCAGGTTATCGTGTGCACCTTTCCTTCCTCAGGCACCAGAAGAAGGTAATAGCCTTATGTGGAATGTGAGTAATAAATTCCTCCTCGAAATGATCCAGGCAGACATAGGTTAGCAATTAATTTGCTATTCCAATTCGAATAATGTGTATTATCTTACGGAGAACTAGCATGGTCATAAAATTTACAGGACTTTACAGTTTACATGTATATAAGTCCAGTCGTTTGTGGGAACAGGTGAAAGATGCTCTAAAATTACTATAGGACGGCGACTAGACCAAATGTGTGCCAGAGTGAGTGAAAAACTGTTCCAAGTACCTACCTTACCTACTCTTAATTGACTCTATATTTTTCATTATGACATGTGAAACATTAATGTTTTGTTCGGACAAATCTATCAGTTATTATTAATCTGAGTTGAGCTGAAATTTGTAGCTAAAGCACTCGTCATTGGAAAATTAATTGGCGATCTTATACAGCATTTTATCGAAAAATTAGTGTTGCTCATAATATATTTGACAACAAGAAGACGCGGCCATTTATTATAGAAAAGGTACACAAAAAGATGAATTTATAAAAACATAAAGAAACATACACAATACACATACACTACACACCCCTATTGCGAGTGTCAAAAAACAAACAATAAACGATGCTTATCAACAAATTTGAGTAGCTAGTTGGCATTGCGATTGTCAATTACCTATCAATGAATGATCAACAACCGTCAATTTGCAAGAAATTCCCATTTTGAATGGAGCCGAAGTGGTATTGTGGTTGTCAATTGAAATCAATTTTTTTTTATAAACGTCAAATTTTTAGTCAATCGCATTTTTGTGGACGACGAGAGCAGACGCTGCAAAGGAAAATGTAAGTTTTTGGAATATTGTCGTTTTGATTGATAAATGTATCAAACATCAAATGATTGATAATTGACACTCGCAATAAGGGTGACAATTTTAATTTATTGCATTTCTTCATTAAAGCTTAGTATACGCTGCTCCAGCTAAATTTTAGCTCCCATATAAAATACTCTTCAAAATATAGCTGAGCTTACATGAATCCAGTTCCAGCTAAAAATTCTGCCAACATTTAGCGCTGCCATTATTGGTTCGGCTCGACACACGCACACTTTCTCAAGCTAAATTTTGTCAGATTCTGTTTACTTTTTTTTTTTTTTTGGTTATTGTGTTTTTTGAGTTTTTCAATGATTACCTTGATGAGAAAACCCTTGATAATAAAAAAAAAATAGTTCAAGAATAGCAGAAAAGGAAAAAAGAAAGCGCAACGAAAATAAAACATTTTTTCGCGTTGATTCATTTTTGAAGGAAGTTATTTTCAATTGTCAACTGTCAGCTGTTTTCTGCGACACCACTTATTATATCCACAACGAACTCCATGTCAAAATTTCGCTGGGATTTTAGCTAATGCGAAATTGCAGAGCAGCTAAAATTTGGTTTCGTTCAACCACTTAGCTAAATGCAGTGACTATTTTGAATTTGAAATTTAATGAATATCCGACATTTCCGAAATTTCCGGCATTTCTTTTCATCATACCGCCCCCAGCGCCATCTATAGCAGAGCCATTTACTCACTTCTGCACTCAACAAAATCCATGATCCAAACCACAAATTAACCTTTTTTCTCTTCGAGTAAAACGACAAATCAAAGCGAAACGTCAAAATTGTGCAAGCAACAAAAAAGTCAATCGGAATTTTTCTACTTCAATTTTAGGGGTGGTGTTCGTGTCCTCTTGAAACCAAAATAATAAATATATTATAGCAAAATATTTACAAATTTAAATTAATAAAAAAAATGCCATATACCTTGTGATAATTCAACTACACCAATTGTTTCCTTTAATTTTGTGAATTTGTCGTGATTTTGTTAGTGCAAAGAAAAATAATATCGAACACGAGTGAGCTCTTAGCTTAAAGATGTCTTTCAATTACCCAAATATGGGTCGCAACCCAATGCATAATATGAGTAAGTAGTTTATTTAAAAACTTATTCCAACAAATTAGTCATCTAATTTATCTGTTTTGAAGAATAATTTGGGAATTATTTGGATTTTCAGATGTTGGGTGAAAAAATTTTCATCTTCGACGCCATTTTGTCTGGTAAAAGAGGACAAGTTCTCTTCTTTCTTCTTTTTTGCAAAATTCGTTCTCTCGATTTTGGCAAAACTGTTGCTCATTGTTGTGTTTGCTTTGTTCTTTTGATTCGTAAATATTTTTGTTTATCTTTTTTTTCTGGTAGGAAATAATGCCGGTAGGGTTGTTTTTGTTTACAATTTGCTGTTTTGACAGCTGTTTAGGAGCCATAAAAATAAAGAGTAGAGGAACCTAATGTGATTAGGTGGGTGGATATGGATATAGAATTGAAATTAAGTGCACTAGAGGAATTTCGGCGATTAGTGGTGGTGCGCAGATAGACTTGTGGAAAGGAAGTGTTGTTCTACAAGAAGACGACAACGAACTGAAGTGTGCCTAGTTCAACATAATTTTGTCCTTTCAAAACAGTTTGATATTAAAAAATCTAAAAGAAAACCAAAAAAAAAAAAACTATTTATGCAAGTCACTAAACGCTCAAACTACCTCAAGATATTTCTATTATGGTTGTTTATGTCCAAACGTCTATACGCACCATGAGGTCGCTGTCACAAATTACCAATCACTTCAATAAGTCACCTCGCTGCCCCAATGTGATATTTTTTTTCTACAATTCTCACTCGTTCTTTCTTTGAACCTAGAGCGCACATTCTAAAACTAAGAAAAGCTTTTTACTTTACTAACAAAAAATGTATTTCCCTTCATTGCAGTGCCTTTGGTAAACAATCTGACGAATGGGTCCGCTGCTGGCAACAACAACATCATAACACAAATCGCAGCAGCTATGACTGCCGCTGCCCGAGCTGGTAATTTACCTTCAACACCATCATCAGCAGGAGCAACTGTCGGTGCTAATCGTGCAGGACCACCTCATGCAACATTTAATGACGCTCCTCTAGACTTTAAGCCCGCCATTACTGCTGGTGGCTCTTCCAAATCATCCTATAATCATGGCGATCGTGGATGCCACCGCGATCCAAAGAACCATCAACTGGGACCAGGCCCCATGGATTTAGAAAACGACAATGAGTCCAATGCGACGTCATCATACACCAATTTGAGAAAATTCCTCACTGGAGGTTCTACAAATCGCGAAGTCAATCCATCAAATTCCGATGAGCAGCCAACAGCTCAGGTAGCCGATAACCAAGCGCAAATATTTCTAAACAGCATGATACATCAGGGCTTTATGATGATGCAGCCCGCCATGATGATGGACCCGGCTGCTATGGCCTTACACATGCAGCGATACCCCATGATGCCCGATATCACCAATCCCGCTGAACCGTCTACATCTGCAGCCCAGTCTACAGCAGCCGCTAACGTTCCGGTCAAAGAGGTAATTCACTGCAAGTCCTGTACTCTACTGCCGCCCAGTCCAACGTCCCCAGTTCCCACAATACGCGATCGACCACCTGGCTGTCGGACTGTCTTTGTTGGTGGTCTGCCCGAAAACATCACCGAAGATATAATCCGTGAGATATTCGATAGCTGCGGTGAGATAACCACGCTGCGATTGTCCAAAAAGAACTTTTGTCACGTTCGCTTTGTCTATGAGGCTTCGGTTGATACGGCCATATATTTGTCGGGCTATCGAATTCGTTTTGGCTCCAAAGATCCAGTAACTAGTGGCCGTCTCCATGTGGACTATGCCCAAGCAAGAGATGATCAATACGAATGGGAGTGCAAACAACGTCAGCTGCAGAGAGAACAACGTCATCGCGAGCGCATGGAACGCGACAAACATCGATCAGTATCGCCACCGCCAATAGTTCATTACACCGAGAACGAAGCGCTTACTTTGTCCGAATACCTAAAAGCCGATGACACCTTCATGAATGCAATGCAAACGCTTATTGTTTGGCTAGAGCGCGGCGATTGCTCGAAGAAGAACGCAAATGTCTTTTATTCGATGATACAGAGCACGAATGCGCATATTCGCCGGCTGAATACCGACAAACTGCAGTACGATGAGGAGTTGCGCAAAGTGAGGGAGCACTACAGGAAACAAATGCTCATCATGACCAAGCAATGTAAGTACAGTTTAATTGTATAGAGCGCCGCTTTTAGTATTCCTTAGGATTTCGACCATGAAATTCTGTTCCGTTTTGATTTTGTTTCCTTTTGTGTGTGCTTATCATTCTTGTATATTCTATGTGTTCTCTGCGCTGTTATCGTTACATCATATTTTCCGTCCACATAATGTTGCTGTGCCTTTCTGGTGATGGGAAGCATTTTGTGAATTTTTATCGTACAGTAAAATTCGTTTTGCTTATTGCTTACGACCATTTTGTCGTGTTGTGGTTTCTATGGTTGGTTAAAAATGATTATTTGATCATCAGATGGGCGCTGGTTACAGCACAACTAAACCCTTTTTAGCCGCTTATGTACTAATCTTTGTCTGATTTCATCCACGTATGCAAGTACATAATTGTACAGACTTATGAAAAATGGTGATTCTGGTTTGTCACAATTGTCTCAAGTTGATGTCCAAGAAGTCCAGCACTATAACTCTGCTCCCGTATGCAATACTGGATGCATATATTTGTTGTCGATCGCAATTAAACCAGTCTTCGTATATTGATACGCAAACAATGCCTAGTGAATGTCGTGTTCACTATTACGATGTTCAGCCCTGACAACGAAACCGAGGAAGGCTTCGTATTTAGGCATTGACATTTCGGACCTAAGACTCTGCTGCTAAGTCTTCTACATATAGTAAGTTTAAAAGTATTCGATGAAACTAATCGTCACTGATGTTGGTGATATAGCCATGAATACGGATTGTCGCTTGTGCACCTTTTGCCTTCGTCTTCTTCCAATGATAAATCCGCATTTAAACAGACTTCTGCCCTTGGCAGTAATATCCGTAGTAGGGGCCACCGTTTTGAATATTCTTTTTGCTTAGTCCATCTTTTGAAACCAAATTACAAATATTTGCCTCACTTAATAGATTCATTTTATTGTGCCACTTTTAGGCGATTGTGTTACCAGGAAATTTTCTTGGACTTGCTTTTCTAATGGGGGAAAGTGAGGATGAGGAGTAACTTAAATTCGCTTCAGGAGCCCCTCCCAAATTACAAAATTTTTCATTTAGGATCTGTTGTTTTGAGAGAGCAAAAACTTGTTGAAAATGTAACTACCTACACCACGAATTCACCATCAGACTCCTTTTAATTGAACAGATGAATTTGGGCAGTTAATTCTCCATATTCCTCTTGGAAAGTCATTATTGCACTTCCATCGCTGTCAGTTTCACATTTTCTTAGTTCCGCTCCTCTGTTAACTTTTACGATGTCCGATGATACTTTACACAAGACATTTTGTCACTGTCTCTGACAAGAGACCATTTTACGTCGCACCAGTCTCTGTCGATTTCGGCTTGTAGATGTTAAAGCTGAGGCAATCTCTTCCACGAAAGACATAGCTTCGTATATTGTCCTTCTTTAATTCTTCTACTGTTTAGCCACTGCTTTAAGTCCACAGAAACTTTTAAAACTTAGATAGTGAAACATTGGACAGTTTTTGAACGTCTTGGAAGTAGTAGCTTTCATCTGTACTGTTCCTCGAGGCAGTGACAGAGAAAGTGAGGCGTGTTCTCATCACATATTATACTTGTCAATTGTTTACTAATACAGTCAAACTTCCATAACTCGAACTTCTTTAAGTCGAATTTCTCTATTACTCGAAGTTTTATTGAGAACTTTGCGCTTTCAACGTTTCAACTTTTGGCCTCCATAACTCGAAGTTTCTATAACTCGAATTTATTTCTTTTGAGAGTTCGACTTATGGAAGTTCTACTGTAACAATATTGTTACAGCTTGTATGGCATCCATTGGAAACGAGTTCGAATTTTTTTTTTATTTTTGTTATTTCTAGTGCGAGCGAAAAATGAATGTTCGGGTTTTCCATGTACTCATTAGTGGTTGACCAGAAATAACGATGGTGTTTATTGTTAAGGTTCTTTGGACAACCCTGAATTTAACCTAACCTAATTCGCGACCTATTCATGTTGACTTTTTCTGTTCCTTTTTACCCATATTCTTCTTATATTCAAACTATATAAATATCCTTTATCTTCTGTGCCCTCGTGCATAGCTATTGCTGCCCTTAAATAAACGATAAAAATTCACAACTTGCTCAGCGCTTCTTTCACTAGAAGCTTAAATAAAATACACTCCTGTTCACTTGAATAAAGTCAATAATTTTATTTCACAAATTTTTTTATTTCGCATTTTGTCATGTCAATTTGAATCAAAATTATCAACAACAAGTTAAAATAAGAGTCTATGAATTGCTCAAGAGAATACATTAACAAATGTCATTTTACATACAGAGTAACGGGACTTTAACAGTTAGTAAACAGAGTGCAGGGAATATAATCTGGTTCAGTTGAATAAAGGCAGTTGCGAAGTTAATAGCATTCATGAAAGTTTGTTGGAAAAATCCGTGTGAGATAATTGTAGAGTGAAGTTTGAATTAAAGTATGTATACAAGTATTGTGCTGTTTTTAGCAAAAATGGGCGAAGGAAACAGCTTAACTACATCCGAGAAAGCAAAAATAGATGTGTACCACTCGGAAGGATATCCCAACCGCGACATCACTAAAAAGAATTGGTCGAAGCCCAACTTCTGTCGACAATTACTTAAAGGATCCCCATTCTTATGAAAAAAAAAACTATAAAGGAAGAATTTCTACAGCGATTTCAGCAGCTGATAGGAGCAAAATCATTCGTTGCGCATCTAATTCCAGTGATTCAATATCAAAAATCAAATTCGAGGCCGGCGTAAATGCCAGTAAATTCACCGTTAGACGTGCAATTCTGAGTGCTGGGAACCTGAAGCGATTAAGGTTGGTGAAAAAACCTCCTCTCTAACTGCTTTGCGTAAGCAGCTTCGACTGCTAAAAATCATATGGTATGGACTGTAGTATGTTCACTGTTATGTCACTGGACAGAGTGAACATAAGAATGACTGGATACTACTTTCATGATTTACTCGTTATCACAGCCGAGTGGGTAAGGTAATGGTCTGGGGTGCTATCAGTTTTTATGGTGCATTTGAGCTAAATTTTCAGAGCACAAAAATGACGGTGAATTACCTACAAAGGAATATTGGAATCAGCTTTTCTTAAGTTTAGTGAGTTATTTGGGTCTCTGACTTAGATTCTGCAGCAGGACAACGCATCAATCCATACTGCTCGTATAGTAAAGTAATTTGTTGCAAACCAAAGCGTGAAATTATTGAATTGGCCATCATATTCACCAGACTTGAATATTATAGAAAATGGTTGGGGCTGGCTTACGCGTAAAGTCTACGAAGGAGGAAAGCAGATAACAATAATCACTTCTCAGAGGTATTAAATCAGCTTGGACCGAAGTTTCCCTAAATTACATAAAATCATTGTGGCCATACGCATTACTAACTTCCTTCTTTAATGATTAATAAATACGAAAAAACTGGATAAATGAAAATAAAAAATGTACAATTTTCTTATATTGTCTTTGGCTTTATTCATGTGAACCGACTTTATTTCTTGCATTTTCGACTCTTTTTCAAAAAAGACGTGATACGCCCGTTACCTTTTACTGTTAAGAGATTTTGTGATTGGTTGGTCTTGTAAAGTTCAAGATCTCTATTTTTCAATTGTTCTTACACTTAGATCTCTCATTTTTTTGTTTTAAATTAAGAAAATAATTGTCTTATGGCATTGTTGCCTTTATTCAAGTGAACCGGAGTGTATGTACCTTCTCATCAGCACTCATTGTTGCCTGTCATCATCTAGCATGTCTAGATCGTTGAGTTTGATACATAGAGCAATCCTGATGTATACAAACTCAACGATATTATGTATTTTTTTTATTTTCCAAAGAATTAAAAAAGGCGAGCACAAACGGAATCAAAACTGAATGTGATTCGCTATGAATAATGTTCACTTCTGGCAATTCAATTTCAAACACCGGTTTGTACTAGACAAAGCGTATACAACACATCTTCTATTCCTTCTCTGTGTCTGTGTATTATGAAATTGAATATTGTTGACACCTCACACAGCATAATTATTTCGTTGTTAGGTTATTTAACATGTTATTTTAAAATCTATGAATATACATGTATATTTTTTTTAGAAAACATTTTTATTGGTATTACACGTTGAAATGTGTTTTTTTGTTTACAATTCTTTGTTTTTTTTTTTTTGTATTAAGAAATAAAAAAAAAAAAAATTAGAAAACTCCACAAAAAACAAGGTATGTAGAATTAAAAACAAAAAAAAATTAAATAAAATACAAACAAATTATATATTATTCAAGTTATTGAACAAAATTTTACTTGAACGCAAATTTAAAAGAATTACGACTCAGTCCAGACACCAGCTATCCATACATTTGGCGGAATTTCAATAAAAAACAAAAACAATTTTTGAATTGTTATAAAGAAAATGGTAAAATATTTATATTAAGCTAAATCTTTGGCCGATGGGATGGTCCTTTGAGTTTAGATTTATAATTTTCATATTTTGTGATAAATTCTTTTTAGATTTGAAATTTCCGTTTGAAGGTTTTGCAGACATTTTAAAATCTAGGTTTGGGATAGAATAACTGAAGAGAGGTTCTAGTAATCAAGTTCATTGTTAAAAAAAAAAATAAATAGTTGGTGCAACAGGCGTGTAGATACCCTAGGCCTAGCTTCTCACAACCATTCGTTTGTGTGAGTTTCTATTTGTGGGACGAATATAAGAGACCTACAATTTTATGCCGAATCCGAACAGCTGAATTGAGAAGCTTTTTCAGGACAGTCATACTCTCGGATGTTTGTTAGACGTTCGCGAGAGGTGGCGCAGTAGAAAAAACCGTAAGATGTAATTTGTGTTTTTCCGGCGTCGCACCGGGGATCCCTCTCACAGTAGTCCAACACACTAACGACTGCGCTACTGCGCCAAAACTTTAGTACATAATCTGATGTAATATTGACGTCAACATGTCAAAAATTGTGTACATTTAGCTTTACAAACTTCCTCCGTTACATATTTGTACAGTTCGCGGTTGAATCTTCTCGCTTAGTTGGTGCGAGTGGTAGTGGCTTGGACAACCGACCCGAATCCAAGTTCAGGTTTACTTCCTGACAGAGGAAAAAATTAATAAATGTTTTTCCAAGACGAATGTACAGACGGATAATTGACAGTTATAATTCAGCTGTTTAAATAATCATTCAAGGAGTCTGAGTCTTATTCACCAGGAAGGTTAACCTACCCTTCGTCACTCCCCCCCAACCTCAATGGAACTCCACTCGAGCTCGTTAACAGCGCCAAATATATCGAGCTTGGACTGGACAGAAAGCTTTTATGGAGAGAACGCACAAATCCCTAGTCAGTGGCTCCATACTCCTGTAAGAGCTGTCGTCTCTGGATGGGGCCTTCAATCCAATATAATGCATTGGATCTATACCGCGGTTATTAGACCGACAATTCTACAGACTACCGCCTTGGACATTACTACCGATTACTTGCCTACGAAAATCAACTTCATAAAAGGCTTCACACATGAAATACCGGACAGGAACCATTGGAATTCATGAAATGTCCTACTCGACAAATCACTGTCAATATTCATAGACGGTTCTAAATCACTGGCGGGAGTTGGCGACGATGTTTTTATCAGAAGAATCTGGGCCTATCCGTCTGTCTTCCGAAACACTGCAGTCTCTTCCAAGCCGAATTCACACCTCTTCACAAGATACAGCGTGACTGTCGATTAATCGACAGATATCGTCATATACATTGATAGCCAAGCTGCAATCCAAACCCTAATAATCAGCGAAACAAGATCTAAAGCGGTGCAATATTTCCGCGTATCTCTTTACGAGGTAGGTGGACAGGTCACTGTGACATCCTAGGTAACTGTGCAGCAGACGTACTAGCGAGTCTAGGCTCGTCTGGCGTGAATAGTATAGGTCTGCACATTGTGTATGCACCACTTTCCTGCGATAAACAAATAATTCATGCGGATGCAGCAGGCGGAGCAAGTCACAGATAGAAACATCTAGAAAACTTCGATACTGCTAGGCTCACCCGGCCAGCTCTGGACACAAAAAGATCCAATAAACTTTTGCGACTTAAAAGATCTAGCATAAAGGCTTGATCTGTCATACAATGACTTCTGCAGAAACTGCAGAGATGAAGAAGGTGAAACTGACCTGCCCTAGCCAATCTAAGGAAGGCCTACTAGCAAACTATTTTCTCAGTGATGTAGGTAATACCAGCGATGCTAACTTCACAACGCTCATGAATCAAAGAAATACAGGATGGTTCCTTGCTTTTGTTGCGAAATTTGACAGATTATCGACATTGAAATGTATGAGAACTTGTAGAGTGACGAAGCTATTTATTATATTAGTTGCGTTTTTATGAAACCTCCCCAGCCAGTGGTTGCCAGTAGTTGCCAGTAGTTGACAGTTGGGGCACATTTCACATGCTAATTAAAACAACAACATGCTGGCAACAACTCTTGATTTCCTCCCCAGTTGGAGAGCGGCTGGCTGGCAGCTGGCTAAATTCAATTCACAATGAACAAACAGGTGACGCTGAAAGCAACAAGTGGCTTCGAATCTCCGCACAATTTGCTTAAATCATATGGCGTTCTTATCTCATGCACACAACATTCCAGAGAAAAATGACAGAATGTAGCAAATATTTCAACCAAATACATAATTTTCTACTAAAACTCGACTGGCTGGCTTCATCTTGCTGGCAATTGTCCAAATGAACGGCTGGCTGGCGAGGTTTTATAAAAACGCACCTATTGTGACGTTTCCGCGTACAGTAAGAAAAAAATGCAAAACACTTTTGGCGGAAAATGTAACATAAATCAACGTCATTTAAATATTTTCTCGTTCAACTATCAGCCCTATTATGGCTATCAAATATCAATTAGTTGATAGTTGATAAGATCTATCAATTCATTGATAGTTTGGTATTATGAGTATCAATTGATACATTTTACCTCATTGTGAATACTTATCGAAATTTCATTGAGAATGGGTTCTGTTTTGACGTTTGACGTTTCTGGTTTGTAGTTGGTTTTTGTTGTATGGCTGACTACTAGTTTTGGTTAAATAATATTGTTATTTTTTATAAACAGAAGTTGTTTTTTCCGCAAATCAAAAGAACGAACAACACTGTTGATTGTGCAATGCAAATGCTGAAGTTATTCCCAACGCTCAGTTGATAGTTTCCTCATTGAGTAAATAATTTTAAAATCGCTGCTACTTGTGGTTTGAGTACATTTGGGATGTCTACCGAAGACATATCGCTCTAAAGTCGTTATTTAACAATAAAAACGAGGATATAAATTTTTTAATTTGATGCACCGAATATTTGATACGTATCAACGAGAAATTTGTGGTTGATAGAAAATTTGATGAATATCAACTTTTTTGATAACCGTAATACCAAGTTTATCGATAAAACTATTCACAATAGATCTTTAATCTAATACAATTCACAATTCATCAAAAATGTTGATAGGTTGATAGCCATAATACCGATTCATTCATTTTGTTGATACGTATCAATTATTATCAAATATCGTGTTGATATTTGATAGCCATAATAGGGCTGTTAGTCTCCTTGGTACGAATGTGCATGACAAGATTGACAAGTGAACAAATGTAGTTCGAATCGAACAACTCGTGTCAACAGTCTTAAAGTTAAGTACGAAGCTTGAGCGAAACTAAATTTTAGCTGCTCTCCAATTTCCCAAACATAAGCTAAATTTTGACATGGAGTGCGTTGTGGATATAAGTGTCACAGAAAACAGCTGTTCGTTGAAAAAATTCATCGAAAAGCAAATTTTCAAAAATGCAAAAATGCATCGACGCGAAAAAGTGTTAGTTTTCTTTTTTGACCTCAAATGTCACTTTCGAACTATTCCTCATCGAGGTATTCATTGAAAAAACTCATTCTTAAGCTAGCACCTTATATGTGGCGTGCTACATGTGGCGTGCTACATACCGTGTACTAGCACCTTTATTTACTACTTTACCGCAAAACTAATGTCGTTTTCGATTGGTCCGGAAGAACTCTCCGCGATTCTGAATTCAAATCCAGAAACAAATTTCTCTTCTTTTCAGTAGAAGAACTGTCAGTTGAGTGCCAATCGAACGCTTTCAGAAGCGTTCGGATTGCTTCCGGACGGTTCTGGATTACCAATCGAAAACGACATAAAACACAGCTGAAAAAAACCAACAGATCTGTCAAAATTTAGCTTGAGAAAAATTTGACAGATATTTGAAGTAGGTACAGTCTGAAATGAAAATTTGATTTCTTAGCTGAAGCAGCGTACTGCTCGGCTAAATGGATTCGCTTAAATTTAGCTCAGCTAAATTTTGGAGAGAATTTTGTATGGGTGCTAAAATTTAGGTCGAGCAGCGTACTAAGCTTAATCTTATACATATTTCCTTCATTCATGGATTTTTTGGTACCGCTGCTTCGGTGATAAATATTTTTGGTTTTGAAAACCTTCAAACGGCATAGGTATGTAGAATAAAATTATGAAATTGATAAAAAAGTAAAATCATCAAGTACGCGTTAAAAATATGAAAATTCCTCACCCGTAAGTAAGTAACTTCGTGAAGTAATTATATTTAAAATAGTTTTTTTCGACAATGGAGTTATTTTGTGCGTTTAAGACAGGTTAAAATTTTACTAGAAACACACGCTATAATAATATAATGAAAAAGTAAAGTAATAAAACTCCCCCCGATATAAAATGAAAAAAAAAAAAAAAAAAAAAATTGTATAAAAGAAACAAAAACTACCAACAAAAGTTTCTCTGTGTTTTTTTTTTTTGTTGTTGTTGTTGATGTTGTTGTTACTATTATCTCTATCTATATTTACCCTCCTCTCCCATCAGTCACTCAGATTGAAAAAGTGTTCAGTGCAGCTAGTCACAAGAAGGTTTGGGACCATTTCACCAAGGCCCAAAGAAAAAACATCGACCAATGGAAGAAACTATCAATGGTACGTACACAAGAATATACACACACATATCGTTGTTGTTGTTGTCTCAATATTTTTCTTTTTTTTTTTTTTCTCATTGTTTCTGTAATTTTAATTGGTATCGGTATATATATTTTTTTTTTTTTTTCAAAATTTCCTATATAAATCTCTTCTATAATAGTGCAATTAATTTGGTAACACTTTTGTAGTCCTTTCCTTTTTTGTTTTGTATTTGCATGCGTGTAGTTTGTCGCTTGTAGTGGTTTTTATTTTTTTTAATTGGATGTGTAGTTTGTCGCTTTGTTGCTTTATTAATTTTAGCAAATTTGTCTTGAATGCCGTTTGAACAAATTGGTCTTGTTTTTTTTATATATTAATTTACAAAGTTTGTAGTTTAGTTGTAGTTTTAGAGCAAAATAAATTGTTGAACTTGAAGTAGTTGAGAACAACGCGGGTATTATATACTCGCTTCAATTCGGCGTCAATACAGTTCATACAGTACGACAGACAGGATCTTGAATGCAATAGTCAGTCTTCCACTTCAGCGTGCCATCTAAAGAGAGATCTTTCTCTACTGCGTTGTCCCTCCGAGTTAAAATCGAAGACTCTTCGGGCCGGAACGCTGGTTGTTGTTCATTCGCTCTACATGTCCTAGCCATCTTAGTCCAGTGATACGTACAGGTTCATGTCAGTGAACAGCTCGTAAAGTTCGCTGTTTATTCTTCTCCTCCAAAGCCCGTCAACGCAAATGGGACCGAAAATCATTCGAAGAATTTTGCGAAACGACGAAGATCTTCATCCGCCTTTAGGTCGATGCTTCTGCGGCATATAGAGTCTCTTTAGTGTTCCTTGACCAGGACCTTACTATAGTACGGCCAAAGAAACAGCGCAGCGGCTGGCAAGTGTAACTCTTCGTTTGATTTCTCCTGTGGTGTCATTGTCAGAGTTTAGGTCCCTAAGTCCCTAACCACCTCAAAGTTGTAGCTGTCTATCGTGACGTTCTGTCGGATTCGTCGATGTTGTGTGTCCCTTTATGTTGACAGCATGTATTTTGTTTTGCCCTCATTCACTACTAACCCCCTTTTTGCCGCTACTTGCAAAGGCACCAGTGACAGTTCACTTTTGGACTTTTGAAAAATTGTGCGGCTGGTGTTGGCTTGCGAGTTTCGCACAATTTTCTCAAGAATGATGTAGAAAAAGGCACATATTTTGGTTACACAGTTTCCGACATTGGAGCAGCTACCGTTCTCTATCGTTATTCTGCACAATCTGACAAGTTTGGCAGGGATGCCAAAACTAAACATGGCTCTTTCAAGCTCGTCTCTGTAAGTGCTGTCATATTCTGCCTTAAAATCGATAAATAGAATATCGATTTGGACTTCTTGGGTTTTTTCCAGAATCTGCCGTAGTGTGAGTATTTGGTCGGTTGTAGACTTTCCGGGCCTAAAACCACACTGATAGGAACCAATTAGGAATGTTATAGGAGACTGATGCATTTATAGTTGGCGCAGTATAGAGGGTCTCCCTTCTTGTGGTTGGGGCAAACGATGCTGAGGTTCCATTCATCAGGCATACCTTTCATCTGACCAAATCTTGTAGACGCCTTACTCCTTAAAAAGTTCGAAAGTTAAACCGTGCGTCGACTGGTCCAGCAGCTTTGTTGGGACTTCAGCTTGGATATTGCTATCCTCACTTCATTTTGGTCAGGTGGACGCAAGTCTTGGCTTTTTTCGTCCATGGTAAATGGTTCATTCTGTCTAACAGTCTGCAGAAATGTTTTTTTTATGTCCTTAGCACCGTCTGTGACTCTTCTACAAAATTTCCTTATTCATACACTTTACTATGTTCAAAACTAGGAAATAAGTTGGTCGGAGCTCTTTACCTAGTCGCCGTTGCCCTCAATATATTCTGGTCTTCTGGCTATCCTTAAATTTACTACGGGTCTCGAATTCAGCTTCTCGGCAAAGCTTGATTCCTAAGTCTACATATATACATAGCACCATCTTGTTGGAATCACATCTCCTCCGGCATGTTCAACTCCAAATTAAATTGGAATTTTATTCTATACAGAGGAAAGAATGAGGTAATGACTGAATGCTTTTTTAAGTTAAAATGTGCACCAACTGTGCGTGGCAGCCAAAGAGAGAAAATGTGCTCGTAGACTAAGAGAGAAAACAATACAATAGTAAAATGACATTGGAAAGCGCTTTCGCTTTGTCCAGCAGGATGGGCATAGTCGTTCTTATTCTGGCATGCTCATCGGCCATACAATTCCCTGCAATGCCTCTATGCCTCGGCAACCAGAAAAGGTGAATGTTGAACTGTCTGGCCATATCCGTAAGAGATGATCGGCAGTCGAGGGCTGCTAGAGTTATAGAGATCGAATCCAAGGATTTGATAGCTGTTTGGCTGTCTCAAAAATATACAGACACCTTTAACAGATATCACGTTTTTCTTGTTCCAAGAGAAGACTTCCTTTGTCGCCATAATTTCCGCCTGGAACACGCTACAGTAGTTTGGTAGACGAAAGTAGACAGACAAAGACGTCGCCCCACCAACTCCGTCTTTGGTTTTCCACTTACAAGTTCAACATTTATTACAGTATCCTTAGTTTTGCTTATAGACAATAATAATGCAACAGTGTCTGTTCCTGCATAACACTAACAACAATTTGAAACAAAAAAAATTGCTCAACTTTCCAAAATGACCTTTGTTTTTAACAATAAATAGAATTTTCTTTATATTTTTTATTATAAATCACAATTTTCTATTTTTCTGTAAAAATTATTAAATTATTTCCGCAAAAAAAAAAAAAATATTAAAAAAAAACGAAATCAAACTTAAAAAAGATAATTAAAACTGCTGCTTCAATCTAAATGGTGTTTTTGTAATCAATCAAATAACAATATTATGTATACTCATCACACATCGCTCAAATAAAAAATGTAAAGCAAAATACCACATTCATCCTGAAAAAGGAGCTAAAATAATAAATCCATGGAGCGGAAGTGAATTAACACATTAAGCAAAGCGCAATCATTGTCCATTCATAAAGCTGGCAATTAATCAAATTAAAAAAAAAATGTATTTCGTACGGTTGTTTTTTTTTTTTCTTAGTTAAAGGAGGGTTAATTTTAAAAACTAAAAAAAAAGTAAAATAAAATAAAAACAAACAATTTAAACAACTGACATGTATTTAGTAGTTCGAGGTAAGTACACTCTCACACTCACTCATTTATAGGCGAAATAAGGACTAAAGAGTTTCGACGGCTTTGATGGACACTCATAAGTTTAAAACAAAAAAAGGTTACTTGCTATAATTGACACAATGAAAGACAAAAAAAAAATAATTAAACACTTTGTTGTTTATGCAGTTTTTTTTATTATTATTTTGTTTCCACTGACAGATGACTTTAAGGGCGTTTATCGGTACTCATTGGTAACTTGTTTAATAAATTTAGATATCTATTCCTTTTGTGTGTGTAGGAAATGCGTTCGGTGCAGATAGAAGACGATGAAATGGAAATGTCTGACGATGATCGAGATTATCGTAGTTCCAGTAACAAACGATGTCGCTACGATAATGACACTTTGAAGGTAAGTGTGGTGGTCTTTAGTTTAGAATTTAGTTGGTAAAATGTTTTTAAGGGACAACAATAATGAGATTTCAATGAAGTGATTTAGCTTAAGCTAATTATGCGATTACTTGAAATTGCATAATGAGATTGGAGGTCCAATTCAACAGTTTGATTGAACTTAAATAGATTTTTGTGTATTTTTGACACTAGCTTAAGCCCACACAATCCCACTATATGTAGTTGACTTATTTAACGTATTGAAAGCAGATGGACATTTGAGTATTTGACATCCTATTCGTGTGTAATAACGTCATATTTATTAACCAATACTCCTCTAATCAGAAAGTTCAGGTTGGGCCATACATAATTTAACTATTAAACCGTTTAAGGCCACAGAAGCCCAATGAATTTCAACGATTATACATTTCACAAATCGCGTCTTTACGTGACATGCTAACGCCACTTTGACGTCCGAATTCATTCTAAAGTATTCATTTTGTGTGATCACCTGTGATGCGGCATTGACACGACTGAGGACTGATTTAAATGACTTGCCAATACTGATGGGACTAATCTACCGAATTTTTTGACCGCTTCTCATAGAACGCCAACATGCCACGTTTTACACTGCGTCACTGCGTCACCCAGGGTCGGTGAAAATCTTGAAACACATGTCCCTTATTATTTACGACTGAGTTAAAATTCATCATCAAAAGCAAACGATGATGTAAAGGGTCAACAAATCATAGCATTCCCATTATCATTTCTGGCAACCGAAGTCCTTACTTACTTAGATGGCGCTACAGTCAAGCCGCAACCAACATGCCTCTCCCTCCAGTTGCGCACTCCAAGTTGGTTGAGGTTCCTTCCACCTAAGGCGAGGTCTTCCTCTACTGCGTTGTCCCTGCGGGTTGGAATCGAAGACTCGGAGCGTTAGTCTTCATTCGCTATAAATCTCCTAGCAATCTTAGTCATGTGATACGTACTTTTTTGACCAAGTCAATCTAGCTGTACAGCTCGTAGAGTTTGCTGTTAAATCTCCTTCTCCAAAGCCCGTCAATGCAAACGAGACCGAAAATCACTTGAAGAATTTTGCGTTCGAAATGACTAACTTCATCCGTCTTTGTTAATGTCTTTGCTTCTGCGCTATAGAGCAGGACTGCGATGATGAGGCATGACGTGAGGGTCTTATATAAAGTCTCCTTAGTGTTTCTTCTTGATAAGGCGTTACAATTCAGTTGCCTTCCAAGGAAACAGCGGTTGGCAAGTGTAACTCTTCGTTTGATTTCTGCTGTCAATGGCAACCGAAGTTCAGATGTGGAAAGCGATGCGGCTAAGGGTACCCGCAATCAATTTCCGCAGAAACTTGATGAATGCAACCTTCAATACCAAAAAAATATAGTCATGTCAATAGTGTCAATCGCTGTCAGGCGCCGGCCGGTTCTAGCTGACAAACGACGATACGCGTATGAAGGCACGATTAACACTGTGTTGATACGCTCGCGAATTACGCCTAGGTGACCTGACCTGATGAGTCAATTTTGTCTTTACGGGCTGTTTCGATGAAAATGTTACCTTTTATTTACAACAGGAACAAATTCGCGAGAATGCCTCTGAAAATTACTGAGTTGACAGTCAGTTTCGGAGTAGATTCGGAGTGGCCCAGTTGGAGCGCACTTTTTTCATCCCCCTTATTTCTGCCTAAAGTTTACAGGGCGACTAAAATGTTCACATGAACCATAGACGGTGTTGGAACCATCCGTGTAGGGATGTGTTATCATTCATTCATTCATTCCTAACGACCGACACCAGTTTGTCATTTCCTTCTGAAGGGTAATGATGTCCCGCTGTTAAAAGAAAAATCCAACATAGGAGTGCAATACTCTGGGTTGTCTAGCAGCAAACTCACTCAGAATACACAAGCTGCTCAATCCCCAATGTCGAGCAGCTTCTTTTTTATTCACACGCTGCCACATTTGTTACATGTTACATGCAACTCTTATTACTATTTTTTTTTCATTTAAATTTTGTACATTAATAACATTTCATTGTTTCCCCAGGAGGAAAATGATAGTCTTCGCTGCCAGCTAGAAACCTACAAGAACGAGATGACTCTGGTAAAATGTGACATCAAGTCAGACACCGACTTCCGTGACAAGCAAATTAAAGTCCTCCAAGAAACTATACGTAACATGCAATCGCAGTTGCTCGAAAACAAATCAAGAGAACGCAAAGATTTAAGTAAAATCGATCATCTTGAGAAAAAGCTGAAGGAAGCCAATGTTAAGCAACTTTTGCTAAAGACCAGAATTGTCGAAGTCAGTGCCATGCGCAGTAGTAACTCATCCAAGAGCTCAGAGTGTGAAGAAGTGATTGAAATATCTACCCCAGTAGCTGGCCAGAACGACGTTATCGAACTTAAAGATGACGACGAGGAAGATGCAAAGCAGGACGCTCCATATGCCGCCTATAACATAGAGACCGGTCAAGAGCTAGATCAATCAAGGGATGATCCTTCAAATGAGAGTCATGAGCTAGACGAACCAAAGGTTAAATCTGTAGCCGATAAGATCGAGGACAGTAATGAGCTAAGTGAATTCCACGATAAAGTTACAGCCAATAAGATTGAGAACTGTCATGAGTTAGATAAACCAAAGGATGCTATTGCCCAGGTAAGATTTTATAGGTACTACTCTAACGATTTGCCATTAAATTTAATTAAATTGTATTATTTAGGTGAAACCTGCATCACTCGATCTAGATGAAGCCCATATCATCAGTCTTGTGTCAACATTTTTGGTTATCCATCCAATTGGCGCTGGGTCAGACGACATTTGCGCATACCTTCAGAAAATCACCAACAACACTAATCTACAATCAGATCGACTGAATGATATTTTGCGAAAATATTCAATCATATTCAAGGAGAGCGTATGTGAAACTGGTACAAATGTAGAGCCCAAGTGGACATTTTGTGGGTTCGCAATGAATCATGACCAAAAGTGTTAATATTTTATTTAATGAAATCTACTCCCGGCCAGTAAATGACAGAATAACCATGAGATTTTTATTTAGAATAAGTTTTAGGTTAGATTATATTACTGAAATGTCGAATTTTTCAAAAGCAATATGAGATAATTGAAAATACTTCCTTCCTACGTCATGTATATGAAAGAAATAAAAATTAACTTATACACAAAATTGAAACTTGTTGCTTTAAAAACGAAAACAAAATGAATTTCCAAAATGAAGAAGACATTTTATTGAATTTTATTCTAAGTTGAAATTTTATCAAAAAAAAAAATTATATATATACATACATAATATATATACATATAAAGAATTAGAATTAAAAACTAAATATAGACTTTTATTAAACACATAATCGAGACGAATTGAGAATTGTTAACCTTGAAAGAGATCAAGATTTTGTAGGGAATTTCACGTAGAAGACGGTACACACCATACCAAAATAAAATAAAATAATAAAATAAAATATTTTTTTGAAAATCTTAATTTTGTGTTTTCTTATTCATTGATGGCAGTCAAACTTCTTGGTTGTCGATTGTAACGTCATTTAAAGTAATGTAAAGTGAGTACATACATAAGTAGAATGGCTGAATGAATTTTCGTGGAAATGGACCAGTGAAAGGTTGAGAAAAAGGAGGTCGAACTGAAAGTTTTCTAGGTATGACGATTCACATTACTCTTTAAGTGTTAGTTTCATTCCCAAGGAGTAGCGACCAAGCAATGCATTCTATAATGTAGCAGAACTAACTAACGCAAATTACTCCAGGTTAAACGCATGCGAATGAAAATAAACCCGCCTCTTCGGAGGCGGAAGTGGGAACACCGAACATGGTGCTTTTTAAGATCAACTCTGACCTGTAGTTTGGTTGTTCTGTGGGAGGCTGCTCCTAATCTAACCTCGAGAAGAAGGTACACATTTTTTCTTGTATAGGTATAAATGTACCCTACCTGGACGAAGTGAAGATAGCCATATCTAAGCTTAAGTCCCACAAAGCCGCAGCAGCAGATGGCCAACCGACGAGCTGTTTAAAGCGGCAGGCGATGACTTGGTTAGGAATATGGATCAACTCATCTGTAAAATGTGGTCGGAGGAAAGTATGCCCGATGAATGGAACCTCAGCATTGTTTGCCCGATCCTCAAGAAAGTAACTCACTGAACCACGCCAACTACAGAGGTATTAGTCTTCTTAACATCGCCTACAAAATCTTATCAGACGTGTTGTGTGAACGCCTGAAGACATTCGTCAACAACCTGAATGGTCAGTATCAATGTGGCTTCATGCCAGGGGCCAAAAATCGTCTCATCCGTAAACGAGCGATACGTAACGGAATTTGATTTTGCTTCGTGTGTAAAATCGGTTAATTCCACGTATAACTCGTTTACGAATGAGGCGATTCGACCCCAGGAAAGTCCACCTTCGACCAAATATTCATACTGTGGCAGATCTTGGAGAAAACCCAGGACGTCCAAATCGCTACCCACCACCTTTTCATTGATTTTAAGACCGCCTATGACAACAATTATAGGGACGAGCTATACAGAGCAATGTCTAGTTTTGGCATCCCTGCCAAACTCGTCCGTTTGTGCAGGATGGTAATGGAAAATGCGCGCTGCTCCATCAAGCTCGGTAAAAAACTCACCGAGACCTTCGATTTCAAAAAAGGATTTCGGCAAGGCGATACGCTGTCATGTGACTTCTTCAACATCGTTCTTGAAAGAATAGGGCAAAACTCAAACGCCAACGCACCAGAGGCACAATCTTCTGCCTTCGTGAGTAATGAGACGGAGGCAGCGAAGATGGGTTTGGCGGTCCATGAGGGTAAAACAAAGTATATGCTGACACCAAGAAAGGAGCCCTGGATTCTGGATACCATAGACAGATATAACTTTGAGGTGGTTAGGGACTTTGTCTACCTAGGCTCCATTATGAACTCAGACAATGACACCAGCACTGAGATCAAACGAAGAATAACTCTTGATAATATCGCTGTCTCTTCGGGCTAAGATGACAACTGAGTAACAAAGCCCTCTCTCGCACAACTAAAGTGACCCTTTATAAAAACCTAATCGTCCTAGTCCTTCTCTATGGCGCAGAGGCATGGACTCTATCAAAAGCGGATGAGGTTGTTTCTAGAGCTAAATTCTTTGAGCAATTTTCGGCCCTGTCTGCATACACGGAGAATGGAGGAGAAGATATAACGACGAACTGTACAGCGAAATCGACCTAGCCAGGAGGCTTGTTCCCAAAAGCATGGCGGATGGCTTTTCATGGCGGATTTGTATTTTTGTATTTTCAAAAGTGATAGCTGTTTTGGTGACGGATTGCAGGCGGATTGTTTGCGTATAAAAAGTAAACTAAATTCCTGTAGCGGGAAAAAGCTGTCAAATTTTTGGAAAAAGAAATCGAAAATTGGAAGAGAGAATGGAAAAAAACTGGAAATAACATTTTCACCCTCGTTTTCATTTGAGAATAACCAAAATCGAAGACAGTCGAAATTGAGGTATCGCTTTCAATACGCTGATATGCTGAACGACTGAGGTGGCTAAGTAATGCCGAACGAATGGACGCGAATACTCCGGAAGATCTTCGAATCCATACCCAAAGGACGGCGCAGTAGAGGAAGACCGCGACTCAAGTAGCGCACATAAGTGAAAGGGGACTTTAATCAACTTAGCGTGCGAAACTGGAGACAGGTTCCTAAAGATCGTGCTGGCTGGAGACACTTTGTTGGTTGAGGCCCATGTTCTGTCCACCCCGGACTGTAGCGCCACATTAAGTAAGTATCTGACCACTAAAATACGCACCGTAACAAGGCCTGCAAGTAGTTGAATAATGACTCAACATACAACCAACATATAGGTACACTAGGAGCGTGTCTCTCAAAAGTCCTTTTAAAGGTTGCGTTACAGAAATGTGTTACACTAAAAGTAGGTACTTGATCATTTAAGGTTTTAAAATCATCACCAAGTGATTTCTGGAAAACTCGTTTAAATAAAACACATTCACATTGTTTCTACATAAATCTTTATTAAATTCTTTTTTTTTTATTATTTTTCTTTATTTTTGTTCATATGTATAATAGTTTTTTGCATTATTGTTTTTTATTGTTAAATTACTATATAAATATAAATTATTGTGACGAAACATCCGCAAAAATAGTAGCGTAACTCATCAATTTTATTTAATTGGTCAAAATAATGAATGCAATAAAATAATAGAAACTTTATTTTATTTTCTGTTTCCATTTGCATTATTGTTAATATATATAATATTTTATGTTGAGAATTATTTATTTATATTAATTATTTTCTGTTTTCTTTTCTTTCAAGGTAAAGTTTACTTTAAGGTAATGATATTAGATTTAGTTGTACGAATAATTAAAATTTAGATATCTGATTTTTTCGCCACTGGTTTTTATCGTCGTATGTATGACAAAATGAATGAAATGGAAATTCTAATTTATTTATCTTTACAGTCACAAGAATATATATGATTTTTTTATTTTTTGTAAATAATAAAATAAGAAAGCATTTTTTGTAAATATATAGTAGTTAACATAGGATCAACATTGACTTAGAATTAATAGCACAGATTAGAATTAGATTAAGGTGAATGATGAGTTTTGGAAATTAACAAAATCTCAAGGGAAAGTAGTGAAAGAAGAGTGAAAATGAAGCAAGAGAATGGGGTGCTAGTAATTTGTTTAATATTTCACATTCATTAGTTTATGAGTCCTTTAAATCTTTATTTTTTTCGTTTCCGTATAAAATACACCAAAACACTCATTGATTGATATTTTTTTTAAATTTTTATTTTTTGGTTTTGTATACTTATTGTATTTATTATTTTTATTTTATTTTATTTTTTTTTTTTTTCTAATAAATGTCAGTGTTTATAGGTGAGCGATAGTTTGTTTTTTGTTTACTAAATAATTATACATTTTTTGCCATTTAAATATATAAATTTAATTAAGACTTATAATACTAATTATTGTTACCATTGTGGATGTGTATGTATTTTGAAAAGTGAGAGTAGTACATTTTATGTTTGTTGCATTTCAATAATGACGAAAATTGTTTAAATTTAAAATTAATGAAATGAATATTATGTAAAATCATTTAAAAATGTTTTCTATGAATAAATGTAAAGTGGCTGTTGTTGAGTAGGTGGGGATTTTAAAACGAAAACGTTTTCAGAGAGAATTTTTCTGAACGATATCGTTTTTGAAGTTTCAACGGCCATTTGAAGCCATTTTTTTTGTCGGATAACTTTTTTTTTATTTTTCAGCAGATTTGTTAACGTTTTTCGAGACTGAAATGGATTTTAATCGTTTGAACCGCGTTAAATATGCGCCATTTTACACAATAATAATGCCCGCGTTCCATTGACCGCTAGATGACTAGCGGCATGCCAAACTCCATATAAAAAAAGTGACATTTCAGCATTTGCGCTAGAAATCTAGCACATATTGTGAAATGTCAGTTTTTTTTGTATGGAGTTTTGCATGCCGCTCGTCATCTAGCGGGTTAATGGAACGCGGGCATTGATAAGAGAAACCACTTGATTATAGCCCTAAGCAACAGAGTAGATCAGCTTAAACATGAAAATATGGGTCCAAGACGTTTTGCACACAGCAAAGTCCTTGGCAGACGCGAGCAAAGTACCGGACCGAACTCATTTTTTAATATTTAATCTAATTTTTTTTTCCTAAGTCTAGAGAAGACTCTGCTGAATACAAAAATGTTAGTCCAAGACGTTTTGCGCGCATCGAAATCCTTGGCAGACGTTTCCGCCAGAGTTTTGCTAACTACTTAATTCAGCTCTGGGCCCTATTCTCTATTTCGAAATTGCGTTTCGTTCCGCTTTTGAATTCGTACTCTGTAACATTTTCGTCCGTATATCAATGCTTTTGACATTTGCAGATTTCATTCCGCTTTCGAAATAGAGAGTACCAAATATTCGGTTTCGGAAAATTTCACTATCGAAACGAAATACAGAGTAGGATGCCTATATTCTCTCACTTGAATAGTGATCTCAAAACGTAATAAAAAGCTTCGCAGGCTAACAAATTTTCGTACTAAATCTATCCAAATGCAACCAAAAAAGTAGCATGATTTGTTGTTAAAAAAAAATCGAGACGACGATCATCGGCATCTAATTCATTTATTCATTATCTCCGAATACTCCTGGTTCTCCCAGGTATCGCAAACGCAATGCGCCCACTAAGGAGTCTAGTGTTTTGTGATGGTTCTATTACAACCCTGAATCTAACCTAACCTAACCTATCTCTGAATTTGTTCCATACAAATAATGCCGAACAACCGAACGAAGTATTGAAAGTGACGATTGAGACGACATAATTATAGTCTCGTGAATTTAGTGTGATGTAGTTTAGTTAGGTACGTTATTTTTTTTAGGTGGTCCAGACACGACAAAAAATACAAGATTGACTAGATTGGCTAATTTGGATCAAGTGGAGGATGCCAAAGTGACCCCAGAAGAGATAAGGTCTACGAAACACTTCGAATCTAGCAAGATGCAAGATCAAAGCTGGCGAAAAGCGAGCCTATTCGATGACATACAAGCCGCTGAAGAAAATTACAAAAGAAAATGTGAAACTTGCTGCTTAGAATGTTACTTTTGAATTACATATATAGTCATTTTATAAAAAAAAATTCTTCGAATCCACACCCGAGCGACGGCGCAGTAGAGGAAGAAGATGATATTAACCAACTTAGCGTGCGAAACTGGAGTCAGCTGGCCAAAGATAGTATACTGGCTGGAGACGCCTTTTGGCCGAGGCCCAATAGCAGGACCACCCCGGACTGTAGCTGTAGCGTAAGTTATAAAAAAATGTAAGCAACCGTTGCCTACATTTTCTAAAACACAAATTTATTAATTTTTCCATACGTATAACCAGTGTTGTTCCTCTACATGTCGACTTTTCAACGTAGACAATCGCGTCGACAATGTCAACAACGTCGACAATGTCGTAAATGTCAACAATATGTCGACAATGTCATCAATACCTTTCAGATCTGTCAATCTGTCATTCATCTGTAAACTTCAATCGAGAAAGTACACTTTTAAGAATTAATTAAAAATTTCTTTTCTTAAAAATTAAAATCCTGTGTATCATAAATATAAAACTTTAAATATATCTGGTCGACCAAAAAACAAGGCTTTTGAGGATCTTCTAGGTTTTGTTTTGGTGAAAACAAACAACAAATACTCAGCACATTGCACAGTTTGCAGGAAAAATGATACCCGTCTTCGCAGACACAGGTAAATAATAGTGTATTTTAATTTCCATTGATTTACCAAAAAATTAATGACCAACACAAACTATTCTTTTAGATGTCTGTTTCTGTTACAAATATTGGTGAAGGTGACAATCAGAATGCAATGGTTATCAATACTCTTGTGAGTATTTTCTTTTTTTTTTGTGTTAAACATCATTAACTTACTTTGTTTTGTTTTTAAATAAATATATACGATATTGAATTAAAAGTTTATATACAAAACTTGCTTCTTTTTTAATGATTTATTAGGAATCACTTTACAGGAAAAATTAAGAAAAACGTTGTTCTAATAATTATCTACATTGTCTACGTTGTTAACATGGACATGTCGACAATTGGGAATTGTTTACGTTGAGTTGTCTACACGTAGACAATCGTGTAGTCTACATTTTTAGTCTACATGGCACAACACTGCGTATAACTTTTTCTGTTCAACTCCTCAGTCAATTCCACAACGAGTTCCACTGAATTCCTATATGAAATGCTGGGGTTAAATGTTTCAGTTTTGTTCTGTTTCGTGTTTTTACGAATAACTATAACCGACGCCTAAGACAATAACGAGTATTGTAATTTCACGAAGCGTGTAAATTTCCACTCGGCAGAGTTGAAGAAAGCCACTTTGAATGAATATTTCCACAAGAATCTGAACAAGGTACAAAGAGTTTCTTGCGTAGGTATAACGGGTTTACTAAAATCTACACCACTACTAGGCCTTAGAACCCATGCCAAACCAAACCATTCAGAGCGGACTCATGCCATAAAGAAAACGAGGTATGACTTTGACAAGAAATTTACAGTCTGTATACCGGACAAGCAGGACTGGCTCTCCCCCCGAGTACTGTCATGTAATAAAAGGTATACCCATCTTCACAGATGATGGCTCAAAGACGGAGAATGGAATGGGAACAGCTCAAACTGTCTTAGCGAGGGAACTACCAGCAATTGAAATTACCTAGTGCGTGGATAGCCAAGCAGCACTTAGCAGCACTTAAAACGATTAACTCCAATCTGGTAAACTGCAAATCCGTAAGTCAGTGCCTCGCGGCATTGAGAGCATTAAACCATCACACAGTAATGCTGTGCTGGGTTCCTAGACATGTTGGTGTAGAAGGGAAAGAGGCAGCAGATAAACTAGCCAGATGCGGCTCTGAAATGGACATACTCACCCTTATTCTACGTGGCGTTTATATTAAACGACAGCTGGCGTTTTTTGAGTCGAGTCGCTTTAGTGTCGTTTTAGTATCGGTATTCTATTCCCTGAACGCCACCACTCTCATTTACTTTACATTCCACATGAGTTCCTCACCAACAACTGAGTGATAATTGACAGGTAGGTAGGTATTTATGTTTTGTGTTTTATTTGAAATGAACATAAATACCTACAAAAATCAAAAGTATTTCGAATTGTGGTAACATATACTAAAAAACATGAGTATCTGGCATTGCAATGTTCCAAAGCAATGTCCAAAGCGACGAAGAAGATGAGTTTGCAAAAGAGAGCTGAATCATATACCTAAGAAGAAGAATCAGGTCAAAATCCGATCCTTTGGATTTACCAGATTCAAAGTAAGTACATACATATAAATACAAAATAGTTTGAGGTAGAAAATAATGCCAATAATATTTCCAGATTCAAAATGTACTTTAGACTTAGCAAAGAAGCCTTTGTCTATTTGTTAAATGAAGTGAAGGATAAACTTCCTGCCGCAGGGAGTTCTTTGTCAGTACCCTTCATTTTAAAACTGGCTCCGAAATTGCGTTTTCTTGGGGAAGGTGTTACCAAAAGAGTGTAGAGAATGTTTTCCTTAATAAAATCCTAACAGAAATACTTACCGTTATCGAAGAAAATAATTGTGCGCACAATGGATAAACATGCATTACCTACACGGAAGAAGAAGGGAATTGTGCAAAAATTATGTTTTACCAAAAGGCTGGAATTTCATTTGGTCGGGGTTGTTATTTTCACCCTTAATCATAAGAGAATTATAAAATCACTGCATAAATATAAACAATTACCAAAACTCACATGAGAAACATGTTTTTTCTTAAATTTGCCTCCTAGTCGTTTAAGAATTTGTAATCGACAATAATCGGCGTTTTAGTAGTCGTTTTGTGCAACTAAAACGACAGTCAGAATGCGAAAAACTGTGTTGACGTTTGTAGAACTTGTGTTCCACACTACTTAAACGCCATATGTCGTTAAACGACATAAAACGCCTAGAAAAACGCCACATGTAATACCAATTTCAAAAAACGCCATTTGTCTTTTAATATAAACGACACGTAGAATAAGGGTGACTATTAGCTGACAGACAAGTATTACCAGCTCTAAACGCTGTTAAGGGCGTCATTAAACTTGGCTAAAGAATGATGGAACAAGACTTCCGGTTGTATTATAACTCGCACCTTGTGGCCCGCTATTGACACTAAAAGGTCAAAGATCCTAACATCTTTTGATGGAAACCAAATCCGAGTGCTCGTCGGGGTAATAACCGGACACTGCATCATTGGAAACATGGCCGAAAGACTAGGTATCTTTACAAATGACTTCTGCAGAGATTTAGAGGAAATAGAATCTTTGGAACATCTCCTGTGTCATTGCCCAGCTCTCCAAGAACGCCGCTACTTTGGTTCTGGGAGCACGGCTTTTCGACGGCTTGGAAGATCTATCAGATTTAAGAAGATTCCTCAACAGATCCGTATAGGTTTGTTAGTTGCATGTCGTATCATATACTATAAATGGGTAAACATAATGGGCCTCAATGGCTTCTGGGTGAAAAATGCATATATTCCAAACTGTCCCTCTAACCTAACCTAAGTGGGACCGCATGTACCCATAGCTTTTATTACACAAGCTAGAAAAAGCTGAGTGGTCATGCATTATCATGATAACGGTGGTAGAAACTCTTGAACAAATCGACAGTCAGAAAAAAAAAGTTTTTCCCCAAAACATCTAACTTTATCAAAAAGTCTGAGATGCTCCATAAAATCGATTCTGGCAGTCTATCTACTTAGATCGTACAGTATGTATGGTGGCCTTAGGTCTTCTTCCCTGTTCAATTTTAATTTTACAAATTATATCTCTATTGCCATTAGATTAACCCTCTTATGCGATCGGTAGGCGTAACACTACCTCAGACAACTAAGTAAATTTGCAATAAAAAAAAAATAAAGTTACGTATACGCCACCGTACCGATATCCATCTTTACATTTATTCACCACAACAGATGAATATTCTTAAAATTAACTTATACATTTATTTCATTATAATATATACTCGTATATTTAACAACTTAAAACTAAACGATAAGCTTTTTAGCCGTGTGATCTCAAGATGATGGATCCAAAAGTGATTTAAAGTGAATGTTGACGATGTTACAAGTGAAAATGTGTTCAAAGAGTGTATGAGCCCGATGACAATAATATTGATGATGTGATGACTACTACAAGTAGTTATTTTTTTTATTATTTATTTTTTTATATTATTAATTTATTAGCATTCTAAAGATGATATGTGTGATGATTTCGCAAACTTGTTGTCCTTTTTCCTTTCTTTTTTTTTTTTTGATACAATTCTTTGATTCTAATGATGCTATGTTGTTGAATTTGATAATCATTTTGAGTAGTGGTAAAAGTCAAAAGCAGTGGTTACAAGAAATGTTGAAATTAGTATTGTGTATACTTTATGTATGATTTATCAAAAGACACTATGAAATGTTGCATTTTATACCTCACCCAAAAACCGATAACAACAAATTCACACAAAGTAGATGTATAAATTGAAAGCATTCAGGATTATATAGCGCTAAAATTTGCATTGTTGCCCATTTTGACAGCACTGGCATTAAATTTGTCACTTTGACACAATGATAACGATAAGAAACTGTAAGCTAATCAGAGAGAGGAAACACATTTGAAAATTATAGGATTTATATGAGAAATATTTTATCAACACGGGCATGACTTCCATTTCGTTCGCTTAGAATTCCCCGAAACAAGATTTCATTCGGCTGCGAATTTATCTGCGAAAGCATAGAAAAAATACGCAAACTTCCCAGTAAATTTACGAGCGTGCATTATGCGAACTTTACGGAGAAGAATAATTATTAATATGCGTTAAATTGCCTTCATTACTTTACTACAATATTTTATATTAAATAGCTAGTCTTCTGCACAAGATTAAGCTCATTTACCTATCAAATTTGACATTTATAGGTTATTCTAACAAAATAAAGCCGTAGGCACAAGCGAAGCTGAGAAGTTTAGCAACTTTCAACTCTTGTATGTGACAGTTTGACAGCTGCAGCGAATATACTAGTCTTTTGTGCAGCAAATATAGTAAACTACACATAAATCCTCAAGGGCCAGCAAGTGGAAGAAAAACTTATTTCAGTTGTTGTTCTCGATACGGTCTTGTCATTTTGAAAAATTATAACAAGTTAAAAATTAAAGCATCGGAATGGCGTAATATTGCGCGGTATACTTCGTGTAAAAAGACAATGGAGTGAATTGGCGATTAAAGGTTATACATATTTCTCTCAGTGCGAACAAATTCTCTCAACGCGAACTACCACTAAATAACCAAGAAGTACGTGTGCCTTGATCCATAAACTTGCAAACCCTGCAGTTTTTCTTGGTAGAAAAAAAAATATCACAAACAAAAAAAAAAAAACTTTCTCGAGAGGAAATAACATCTTATTTCGATTCCAGGGATCATCCATGTTCTTGCAAAATTAATGCCAGGATGCCAGGCAATAATAGAAGTTGTCAGTTCCAAAGTGTCATTTGAGAGATAAGACATAATATCTGACTGTTATCACAATAAAAACCAATCTCAAGAACTTGAACTAAAAGTTGTTATTGTGATAACTCTGACTGGTTAAGCCTAGGACGATGTTTCAGTGAATCTGAAATTAAGCGTCACCACCTTGAAATGTTCGCTTAACGTTGACAGTGCTACATTCAGAAGAAGACGAAAGCTGAGTACAGCTGATAACATTCCCTATTTATGTTATAGCTGGGGTTTCTTAACTGTGAGTCGCAACGCCCTAGGGCGTCGCAAGTTTTATTTTTCTCTTTAACCAAGAGCAACGTCGAAGCGAAATCCAACAGTTACTTTTCAGACTTGCTTCGTGGCACTCAGAATTAAATAAAGGTTTTTCAATTGGTATGGGTCGTTGCCAGCCAGATTCGTCGGGAGAATTGTCGCGGTCCATTAGAGTGTACAGGAGAACCAGAGGCAGTCAATTCCTCGACGTGCACAAGAAATCGGTCTTTCGCAGATTTCAACTTGGCGAATTTTGTATCGGGACTTGGGCTTACGCCCGTACAAGATCCAACTAATCCAGGAGCTCAAAGTTAATGAACATAGACAAAGCCGTTTGTTCGCTGATTTGTCTTCGGAGCGTTTGGAAGAGGATCCCAATTTTGGCCGAAAAATCATATCTAACAACGAGGTGCCTTTTTTAGACGAGTGCGGGTATGTTAACAAGCGAAAACCTTTGTTGGAATGACCATATACACGAAGTCGCCAAGAATTCAGCGAAATGTCTAGGTTTTCTCAAACGGGGCAAGAAATATTTCATCCCTTCTGATCTGGCTACAATATATAAGGCGTTAATTCGCCTCAAACTTGAGTCTAATTCCCATATCTGGTCTGGTGTGCCGAAAACCATATTGCACCTACTGAATTAGGATCCAAAATCGTGCGTTGAAACTAATCGGAGACACGAATATCGCGAATTCTATTCATTCGCTTGAATATCGCAGAAACGTTACGTGTCTCACACTGTTTTATCGCTTTTTTAACAAACAGTGCTCAAACGAAATTGCCAGCTGCACTCCGCCCCTTCAGAAATTCAACTGCAATACTCGCCATACTAGGAATGCCCATCAGTTTACCATCCAGCCTTTCTACGATCGTACTTTGAAATAAGTATAGATATTCTTTCATAAGCCGTACAACACGAATGTGGAATGCCTTGCCCAGCTCTGTCGTTCCTCCTCAGTACAATTTACAGACATTTAAAGCCAATGTGCATCGGAATCTCCTATCTTCTAAATCCCATTTTCCTTAACGTCCGCGCTGTGAACATCACACTACACCATAAGAGTAGTCATAAAATTTTGTGTAGACTTTTTAATACAGCAGAGAACAAAATTGCTTAAATTCAGCTTCAACTTCTTACTGTTACTGCTTTTTTTTTATAGAAGTTTCATTTTACCCAGGCTTACCACAAACCCACAAACTTCTCCTAAATTTCAACACCTCTTGTAACCGAATTTGCCATATTTTACGATAAGTATTTAATTCTTAATTTTATGTATTTTGTTTATTCTTCACTATAGGTCTTTTTGTTTTTTTTTTATTTGTATTAATTTCTATCAACTATTTAGAAATTTAAACTATTACCTATTTGTTTTAGATTTTTCTTAATTTGTTTTTGTATTTGTATTGTATGGATATGATGAAATGACGAGGTGTATGATTTCGTGAGGTTCTGATGATGGAATTTCTATATTATTTTGTTTTTTGTTTCTACTAAATGTTATATTTTAGATTGAACAATTTGCATATATATAAGTCGAAAAGGTATCAATTTAAATTGGAAATGTATATTATTATTATTCTTACTATGACTTATTAAAATATTTTTCATTTTATAAATTTCTTTATTTTTTTTTTTTTTTTGTAAATTTTTAATGTTGAAAACCGGTTTTATTGCTTGCTCTTTATTTTGTTGTTTTTCTTAGTAGTTGATGTTAATTTATCACTCTTTTCTTTTTCTAATAAAAAGTTTTTAGATTTGCTTTAAATCCTCGTGCGCTAACAAAAGTATTTGTGTTTTTCTGTGAAATTTTGAAACGGAAACAAGTACATTGTGCGTAAATCTGCAAAATTTGTTATTCAGAAAAATCAAACAAACTTAAAGTATACAATTTTGTTTTGTAATTAATTCTACCAATTTTTTTTCCAAATTTTTGAACATATTTTTTTACGTTAAAATATTTTGTCGTTCAATTGTTTTCTTATTTTGTTTCTGTTATTGCTTAAAATAACTTGATGCGCTAGAAGATTTTGTTTTTGTATTTCTTGTGATGTTGAAGAAATATTATTGATGTTTGTTTTTTTTAATGATTTTCACTTTTTTTCGTATTTTATTCCTTGGTGTTCTTGGTATAGTAGGCTTCTTTTTTTATTTTTTTGAATTGATGCACTTTTGCAATTCTCTATGCTTTGTTTGGTTTTAATTTTGTTTACTTTTGTCACTATCAACAGCTAAAAAAATAATAATATAATGTAATAAGAAAATGGCGAGCAAACTAAATAATATTCAACATAAATAAAATAAGTATTTGCTGGGGAAACTTGTAATGACCTTTTTTACAGTACCTCGGTTAAGGGAACAAATGAGATTGACCGTTTTTTTTTACATTTACATACCTAGAACGTAGATTAATTTGACGGAATTGTTGAAGGACCCTTAAAAGCCAGAGCCACTGAAAAAAATTAACTAAAACGACTTGGGGCCAATAATGTAGTAAAATTTTTGTCGCTAGTCAAACAATTGATGCAGGCTATAATTTGTATGAGCATATTCTCTAACGTTGTCTACCGACAAATGGATTAATCAATCAATTGGAGAAACTATGAGATCGCATCGTGAACTTATTTCCACTATTGGAAATATTATCCTGCCCGAAATGGTTTTAATTCAGCAATCCAATAAAAGGTAATCAAATTTTTCGCAATGCGACACCCATTTCACTTTGTGGAACGGAAATCTAGCAACGCAGCTTGATGTGGATATAGTCATGTAGTGGATGCTTACCGAAACTGTTGCGAAAGTCCGACTTCGTCGTCGTAAATAGCAGGACACAGTTTATAAAGGCAAAGTAAGTAGGCAAGGTATGCCTTATGCTTTATGCAGCTAGACGACTAGAAACTATTCTTTGCTCAAAGGTCATAAGTTTATAACCTCATATAAAAGATGCGAGGGTGGTATACAACCAACGAATCAGTTGCGCAGGTTTGTTTACAAAACCAAGAAGGACATCGCAATTTTTTCACAACGAATATAGAATGAAGAACAAGTAAATTGTTTGTAGAATGACGGGCTTTACGTAGCAGCACACCTTACAGCTGAATAAACAACTGCTGTAAGTTTGTCAGCATCATTGTAGCACCACAATTATTCGATAGATAGCAGCAAGATCACGTCAAATAAAAACGATCGAAGGATTCCGTCTCCGTTGTTATGAGACCGCTATTCTGGAATCGATGTGGTTCAATTGTTTTCATTTTACGTTGATGTTAAATTTAATTCCCAATCGCGAATTGTTAAACTACATTTTGTGTATACGGGCTATTTAATTTTAATAAAAATGTACTGGAAAATCGACATAAAAGCATGGTAGGTGTGGAGAACTAATAAAATACTTTACCCATTTAGGTAGTCGGTTATACGATTTTAAACAGAGTTTACAACATTTTGCCCGAAAGACATTCGTATACTCTGACAGGTTGACAACTTTTAATGCAAGTACACGATTAGACCTTATCTCACAGTACCTACACAATGTCACATAAACGGCATTATATTGCTCGACAGATGAGTCAATAAATAAAATAAGAATAAGAATATCTATTATGCACGCGCATGGCTCATGGCGGACCAATGCGACCCCTTTCATTGAGGACAGTGCATCCGAACTGCGTCCCACGAACCACATCAGCAATGAATTAATAAACGAGTCAGCAATACCAAGCGATGACTTAAGGCCTTCTTGCAACATAAACCACTAACTCTTGATAGGTCACCCAACAAAAATCAAAAACCAATCAAATAATAGTAAAAAACTAATAATGAAATCAAAATAAAACAATAGCCATGTGAACTTAACTAAATTTTATTGTTGTCAAACATAAAACCAATCTTACAATTTATTAAAACATATTTATGTAACTAATAATTGATCAATACATTTTGACTGGTTGTGTATTAAGAAAAAAGTGAAATTTCAAATTTATATTTAGCAATTATTAAAAAAAAAAGAAACAAAAAAGTAAAATAAACAATAAGTATGTTGCTTATAAAATATATCACAAAAAGAAATCGTCATTTTCCTCTTTTATTCTTCTTCCTCTCTTCGTGTAACACTTTTCCTTAAGTTTTTCATTTCTTTTCTATAAACAATAAAACTGTTTATTAGAAAAGAAAAAAAAATATTTCTCAGTACAAAATGAAATTATTAAATCCCCAAATCTCCACGAAGACGATTTACGATTATTTCTTTGGAGTTCTCTATAAACTATTCCCGCTTAAGTAAATTCATTTTGGTAGTCGGCCATTTTATTTATTTGCGTTATAGGTACTTATGCTATAAATAAAATTGTGGTATACATTTTAGGGGAATCGTAAAATTTTGAACTCGTTCCTCACATGGACACTCTAAATAAAAACTACATTTACAAACAAAACGTATTACCTATAATAAAATTAAAAATAAAAATTAAAACTATTAACCTGCTCTCTCGCTCACTTCTTTTTTTTTTATTTCGTTTGTTTGTTTGTAATGAAAATTATACCTGTAAAGAGAAAAAAAAAAAACGCAAAAAAACAAAACGCAAAGTTGCATTCATTTCATACTCTCTCTCGCTCTCCCTCTATCTATCTCTCTATCACTCCTCTCTCCTCCCTACCTATATCTTATTCTCTCTTCTCTAAGTTTAATCATTTTTTAACAATCTTCCAGCGCTTGCGTTTTGTCATACGAAATCCAAGTCGTTGCGTGTCTTATAGATCTTTCGTTCCATCGTACGTTCGAACCATTTCTTAATCTCAGCCACGATCAGCACCGATGAAGTCAAGCTGATCAGAAAGAGTATATCATAGGCAGACAATGCCTCTGTTTGAAATACCATTTGCAATGGCGGAAAATAGATGACCAACATCTGTCCGATGATTGAAAATCCAACCGCTAGCAGGAACATTCGATTCGAAGTTAGACCGATCGTGAAGACGCTCTTTGTCTGCGATCGGCAACTGAGCGCATTGAACATGTCGAAGAATACAAAACAAGTAAATGTCATGGTAGTGTCACGTTTCGTTTTGCCCAGAGTACCGTCAGCCATTTCACGCTGAAACACCCACAATGTACCCAAAATGATGATGCTGGCACTGAGAAGGACATTCACGATCACTGACTTTGTTATCATTGGCTGTTTGACGTTGCGAGGTTTTTGCTTGAGAACATCATGATCGACTGGTTCGACGCCGAGTGATTGTGCCGGCGGCCCATCCATAATAATGTTGATCCAAAGAATCTGCATGGCATTTAGGGGATTGGCAATGCCCATTAGCGTGGCCAGAGCGATCAATGAGAGAGCCGCAATCGATGTACTCAACTGGAAACGGACAAAGTTGCGAATGTTATAGAAGATCGCTTTGCCTTCTTCAATGGCAGCACTAAAAGGAAATATATACATTAAGTCATGATGATTTAGCGATTTAGTGAGGTCAGTACTTACATGATTGTATGAAAATCGTCATCTAGGAGGATCATATCAGCTGCTTCCTTGCAGACATCTGTGCCATTTTTGCCCATGGCAATGCCAATGTCCGCTTTCTTGAGAGCAACTCCGTCATTTACTCCGTCACCGGTCATTCCAACTATGTTGCCAGTTCGTTGCAGAGATTTCACTATGGACAACTTGTGTCGGGGTGTTACTCGGTAGAAAACGCTCACGTTGTTGGCGACCTTGTCTAGTTGATGATCGTTCAGCTGGTCCATTTCTTGGCCGGACAGTGTCTGATGGTGGATCGTATCGATTCCAATCAAATTTGCTGCAAAGAAATGTAAACAAATTTTAGTTGCTGTTGCGAGTAAATGGGAACATGGATTGAGTTTTAGGAGGGATGATAGGACAAAGTCTCTCGCAATTACTGTAGACCACACTTATCCCTTTGATTCAAAAATTAAGATTTCAATCGAGAAAAAATCCAGAAATAACCAGATTCTCTCTCTTACAGTCATGTTTATATTGATATACGGATCACCACGGTCCGTTTTAGATACATCTTTTGGAAACGCAAATAATCCTCGCACAATATCATCCAATTCAAATTCATTGCGCAAACATTTGCACTCCATTAATTCGCATCAATTTCAATATCCTTCGATTTGATTCCATAAATTAGGTTCCCACTAAGAAACGCCAGCAGTGTGGTAGAGTGGAAGTCTTTTTCTCCAGCTTATATTCAATTTTAAGCATAGATAACACTCACCAATTCTGTGTTGCTCCTTTCTCATCATTTAGACGCCATCGGAGAGCCCTCACAGAATTATCGTTTTAGAGGAGATTCATTTAATTTAAGAAAAAAAAGGCGAATGCACGATAAATTCAATCCTGACTACTGTTTTATTCGAATTCAGTTAGGTTAACGTCTGGGATGTGTAGAAGGATATTGTTTGGAATTACCTCCCAACACACAATGGAGTAATTCAGTTGGAAACAAGAGAAATTCGCTGCGGTTAATTATGCCATGAAGATAACAAGAGTCGAAATGAAGCTGGAACTCCTGTTGGATCTGAGTGCATTGTGATGGAAGGGAGTAGTAGGGGGATGAACACATTTAATTGTGCACGTAATTGAGTTATAGAATGGGTGTTGCTGAATCAAGCATTTGCAGAGTCGCGTCAATCATTCTCTTTTTGCACTGGCATTTAAAGCGTTCACATCCATATATTTACGGACCGCTAAGCAGCTATAAATGTCCTTAGCTCTTTCACAATTGACACCAAATCAGTCTTATACTGTTTCAACACACTTTAAAGACTCAGCTTTAGGATCAAAACCAAACTACAAGTATGGTGGATTTGTGACCATGAGGGAATTTAAAAAGCCGATGAACTGACCAGAGGGGTTAAGTAACTCCCTTAATAGGACCTCAAATCCCCAGTCGGCTATAAACTTAGCTACAAAAATCCTGTCACACACCAAATGGATCTGCAGACTTTAATAGGACGGAACACAACAAGCACACAATAGCTCTGTTGCTTTTAGGCAAAGGGATGTGTCTACCCACAAACTCTTTACGGACTTAAGAACAACATTTATCAATTCATGGCCTCATTACATTTTCAAACAGACTTTTAAGTCTATTATTCTAGTTGACGGTCACAAAAAAAAATCCTACTCTAACTAAGAGCTTCTTAAAATATTCAAACCAAATATCCTACCTAATTTAAAATGTCCCGGATTTACGTCAATTTCCAACTTTAAAAAAAACTTCATCCTTTCCCAGCGTAGAAAAACTAAAAATTTTTCATCCTCACTGAACAAACTTCAAACTGTACTTGCAAATTTCACTTCACAAACATCTTCAATCATTCATGTGGTGCTCACATATGAATTTGGCCGTTAACTGGACACAGAACCTCGTAACTGGTCGTTATGGTATTCGATTAGGTTTTGTACTCTCGTCGTATACTCGTATGCTGCCGAAAAAAAGGATAACACTGTGAGATGTCGATGAAAAAAATCACGACAAAGTTTTTTTCCCACAATGCTCTCGTCATTTGCCGCTGTTTCAACTCTTTTTTTTTTCCAACCAAGAGAAGGAAGTATCTTTCGAACCCTTTTCGGTGTCCTTTCATCGTTGGATCCTACAAGCTGCTAATCTCATTTATACTTGTGTGTGTGTCTGTAATTTAAAGATAGTTTTGTGGCATTCCTCTGTGGTCAGCTCGGCGGCGGGCATATTCAAACTTTCAAAGCACACACAGCGAAAGGACTTTCTTTGGATCCCTACAACTTGTGAACCACACCCTCTTCTCACCTCTTTCTTGTCCATCTCTTGGGGCGAAACGGGAGGGTTGGGAATGCTTAAGTTTCACAGTGATTTTCCACTGGATGATTTTTACTGGCAGCCATTTAGAAAGTTTCAAATATTTCATGTGGTTTTGCCAGGAAGTAGGCAACGAAATAAGAAGAATAGTACAAAAAAAAAAAAAAGAGAATTCTCGTTGCTACTTCATTTGAAATTGTATTTAAAGACTCGACTCCTCATCCTGGTCTCCGTCAATTAGGTTTCATCACTTTTTTTTTTGTCCTCGTCTTTGCCCGTGTGCACTTTTCACAGTCACTCAGAGGAGTTGGCAAAATGAAATAACATCCCGATGAGATGAATATTTGTAAGGATGTTCAGTTCATCCTTACTTCCTTCAATCATTACACACATACCACCACACATAGAGATAAATAGGGATGTTTTGGTTTGTTGCGCTTTCGAAATCTGAATAGAAATTCATACCAGAGAAAACGGATATCCCTGGTGCCCACCCCCTGGAGATGAACTAAATGAAATTAAGAAAGGACAAGCAGGAGGAGGACTCCTGCTGTGGTTAATAATGAATGGCTGCCTTATTGTCTGTTGTTGCTTTTACGGTTTCGTATGTTTTTCAATTTCATACAAACAATAGAGGGAGTCCGTATACAAGTCCATCATCGTTATAATGTTGTCGATTACGCACTGATGTAATGGACATCATTTTGTTAATTTGATTTAACAAGGCGGATGGGACAAATTCATTAACATCACTTTGTTGTGGCTGTATCATGATGAAAGGGAATATTTTTGTTTATTGCCGACCACAAAAACTAATCAACTTTCGAATTATTTATTGAGAAAATTTCATTTGCTGTATTGATGTGCGGTCGATTCGGTGTCCTAGAAACGGGTAAAACAAACAAATTGATATAGGTTTGTGGTTTTCCGGTGTGGAGTGCTGTGGTCACCTATATGTTAACAGAAAAACAATGAAAATTATTGATTTATGACAGGAAATGTTTGGCTTATGTATGGTTCAGCTAACAGCGGTCAACTGAGAAGTTGCAGGATGTCAACCATTTCAGTGAGTTTGATCGATGACCTAGGTAGTTACATTGAGGTTGTGAAATTTCGTATACAGACACGATGATGATACATTCGAATTGAATTCATTTCATTTATTAACGTTCATTTCAGTGCTTTCTACAATAACCCAAAAGAAACAGGCTCCGGCGTAATGAAGAGCTCGCCATTTGATGCAATTTTGTTTAGCTCATTAAACGAACTTATTCCGATTCAAGACAATTTATCTAATTTCGATAACACTCTCAATCTGCAACTATCCATTCTAAGTGTATACCGACGTCCGACACTAATAAGACACAGAGCCAGGATAGCCAACGTCAAATTTGGAATTATAGCAGATGTAATTGGAATGAACTGTGTCATTTCTTTGCATCGTTGCCATGGGCTGATATGTGTTCTGGGGAGACCTGTTGAGTTACATTTAAGTAACCCACTCATAGACAATAGAACAACATGGCAAATTCAGAGTCGTAGATTGGACATTTCGAATGCTTTGGAACGGTTCGAAAATAGAGCTCTATACAAAGCAAGTGATCTTCTTATTGATTACCAAAACAAATCTGTGGCAGGATGCAAATCTTTTTCCTCTTTCAACTTGTAGTAAATGCTGTATCATTGGATTCTTTGCTATAAACGCAGGAGTGATCAAAGGATGTATATGTTCCCCAATTCTATTTTCCATATCAATGATCTGCTTAAAATTTTTAGATTGGCTGATGACGGCACCTTTTCGAAGAGTGTACCTAAGGTATCGCGCAACGCACAAATGGTAGCGAACTAAACAAACTTCTCCGAATTGACTAGAGGGGCTATACCAGTGGCTCCCAATCTTTTTCATACTGTGACTCCCTAGAGAGGTTGAAATATTTTTGCAACGACCTTCTAAAAGCACAGATATGTGAATAGAAGCTGATCTTACTGAAGATTCACTAAAGGGTCTTTCAATAAGGACGGGTCGACGTTGAAATATCGTCGTCCAATATTTATGGCATTGAAAAAGATGATTTTTCAGCCAATATTGGGCTCCTCTTCCACACGATCCGAATCCAAGTCAGCGAACAAACAGCTTTGTCTATGGTCATTAACTTTGAGCTCCTGGATTAGTTGGATCTTGTATGGGCGTAAGCCCAAGTCCCGATGCAAAATTCGCCACCGATTTCTTGTGCACGGCGAGGAATTGACTGCCTCGGGTTCTCCTATGTACACTCTCATGGACTGCGGCAATGCTCCCGACCAATCTGGCTGGCAACGACCCGTCCCAATTGAAAAACTCTTATTTAATTTTGAGTGCTAGGCAAATATACGAGTGCCAGCCACGTAGCAGGTCTGACTGGAAATGCGGAAAACACAAACGCGCTTAATCTTCGACTGCAGTTTAACCCCTGAGCTATACTGTAAGCTGCATCTCAAGTAAAAAGATTAATGTTTGCTTGCTTGATAAAATAATTTGTTATTTTAGGTACATTAAAGGTTTAATTTCGACAAAAAATGTCCTACCAGAAATTGTCAAGGACTTTCCACAATTGCTGATTCTACTCCAAACCCATAACTCTGTAAATGAAGACCGTACCCAATCTCAACCAACTTTTAGCTTAGATCTTAATTTCGACAAAAAATGTCCTACCAGAAATTGTCAAGGACTTTCCACAATTGCTGATTCTACTACAAAGCAATAACCTCAACCAACTTTTAGGTACAAATGCATCGTGCTGATGGGCTGGCTAAAAAGTTACCCATGTAAGGAGCCAGTTATATCCATCAGAAAAGTTCATCTTCAAAAACACGAAACAGAACAAAACTGAAACATTTAACCCCAACATTTCATAGGAATTCAGTGGAAAATGTTGTGGAATTGACTGAGAAGTTGAACAGAACAAATTTTACATACGGAAATAAATTAATTTTTCTAGAAAATTTAGACAACAATTGTTTAATTTGTTTTGATGAACCAACTTCTGATGATGAATTAGTGGTATAGTTCGAAATAGCTATCATCCCTACCAAAGTGACTTCACTCAAACAACAATTCAAAGTCTGAAATTCGACAAAATTTCCCAAAAGAAATTGTCAGGGTCAATCCCAACTAGCGACAATCGTTGTTACTCCTCGCTTCCCCACTCAGTAAATAACTTTGTTATTTAAAAGCAACATTTTAATACCAAGATTGAGTTTAACGATTAAGTTGAAGTGCCCCAAAAAAGCAAAACATTTTTTTCTATGTTGCATTTTACTGATGGGCGCAGTAGCGCAGTGGTTAGTGTGCTGGACTACTGTGCGAGGGATCCCGGAAAAACACAAATTACATCTTATGCCCAAAACACATGTGCAGAAATTCTGAATGCTTCACTGCATGCAGTACTGCAGGTGAAACAGATATGCAGAATTCAATTTGCAGCGGTTGCTGTCAATGCGGGGAAAAGTACGTGAGTGAAACACAGACGACAAATAATTCCCGTCCCTCTTTTCCTCGTATGCATCAGTAGCTGAATTTAAAAATTCGATGCTGCCAAGTCTATTTAATTTAATTCACTGCGTTGCTATGCAGTGGAATTAGAAATAGAGACATGTTGCAGTACTGCGGTGGCTGCAGAATTTACATTTGTTTTACCACATAAGAACATGTGTATTCTAATCCTGCTGCGCAGTGAATTCTGCACTTGTGTTTTGGGCATTATGCCCAAAACACATGTGCAGAAATTCTGAATGCTTCACTGCATGCAGTACTGCATATGAAACACATGTGCAGAATTCAATTTGCAGCGGTTGCTGTTAATGCGGGGAAAAGTACGTGAGTGAAACACAGACGACAAATAATTCCCGTCCCTCTTTTCCTCGTATGCATCAGTAGCTGAATTTAAAAATTCGATGCTGCCAAGTCTATTTAATTTAATTCACTGCGTTGCTATGCAGTGGAATTAGAAATAGAGACATGTTGCAGTACTGCGGTGGCTGCAGAATTTACATTTGTTTCACCACATAAGAACATGTGTATTCTAATCCTGCTGCGCAGTGAATTCTGCACTTGTGTTTTGGGCATTAAGGTTTTTTTTCTACTGCGCCACCTCTCGCGAACGTCTGACAAACATCCAAGAGTATGACTGTCCTAAAAAGGCTTCTCAATTCAGGCGTTCGGACTCGGCACAAAGTTGTCGGTCCCTTCCATTCGTCCCAAAAATAGAAACTCACACAAAACGAATGGTTGCGAAAAGCTAGGCCTAGGGTGTCTTCCGCCTGTTGCGCCACCTATTTATTTATTTATTTTTATTTTACTGATGGCTATAATCGACGCCTAAGCTGAGGTCCAGAACTGCTCGCCAGGAGGTTTAAGGAAATAAGTTCAAATACGATTTAATGGATTCATTTCCTACGTCTCTACATTTAAAAGTTATCATAAATCTCCAAACTTCTAATAAGTTCTAACAGACCTCACGTCGAAGCTTTCAATGAGTCAAACAATCGAGTGAGAATGTCTTACTTTTCAGCAAAGAAAATCTTTGCAAACAAACTTAAGCTACCAAAGAAGATTAGGTCATGCCAGGCACTTTGAAACTTTTTCCTTGTTCGCCAATATGTTATAAATACGCCCGAGTGACCTTTGAAATCAAGTGTGCTATAGGGAAAACACATATTCGATGCAATTTTCAAAAAGGAAAAACTTCTTCTTAGTCTCCTATGCATTTCTCAACTTTTGCAGTTGTTGATTGCAGAACTTTTTAATGGCAAAAAAAACAAAAATATTTCCACCGATTGTCGAATGAAACTGACCCAACTAGAAATGCTAAAAGTTTTCCATTTACAATAAAGATCCTGATGACAACGAAGACAATCATGTTCGTCCTTATTATTCACATCAACTTATCATAATTTTTTGAATGACGCCACTATATTGTGGTGTCCTTTGTTCAATGATAAATTTTAGAAAGAAAAAAAAAAAAAAAAACGACGAACTGATGAAAGTTTCTATCGTCATTATCATCATCCGAGCTGTTGTCCTTAAAAATTTCGCTCAATTTCTATACACAGAGACAGAGAACTCTATATAATGAAATATTTTTCCAATGAGGAGGTAGCGAATTTCTTATAACAATGCACCTGTAGTAGCATCTATATTGTATAGGTATATCCTTAACCCTATCTAGCAAAGGATGCGACATAAGTCGATGTTCAAGTGCAAGGACATTCTACTTGTTTAGCTGCATAGTAGGGTGCGTCTTTTTCGCAATTTATTGTCATTTTTCTATCTTCATTTACCTGAGAGGACATGTTTTCCATTTTCTTTGGTTGGTTGTTTTTATTTTTTCAATTCTTTGTCGCTGATGTTGATGAAAGTTGAAGGAGAGAGAGAGGAAGAAAGGAGTTTTGCGAGGTTTCTTTGTTATCTTTCCCCTTCCCCCCAGTAAAATTCAGATAGTGAACTAGAAAAAACTTTTCACTTCAACTGTACAAATTGAATTAAAGACTTTTAAGGACTTTTTGTTTAAGTGAAGTCATACCTAGTTGTTGAGAAGGTAGAATTGACGTTTGAAAATGAAGTTAAACGAAGTCAAAGGGGGTAGGGATAAATGTAATTCTTAAGTAATTATGATGATAGTTTCAGGTTTCTTTTTAATCGGTCAGTAACGTTGGGTATTATATTTGCAAAACGGGAGACATTTTTTAATCCGATGGAGAAAACAAGCAGTTAAAGAGCTTAGTATGTTTTGGAATGTTTGTTTAGGGGACATGCTTTGAAAACAAAACTCACCTATAGCCATTGCTGTCTCCTGGGCATCACCGGTAACCATCTTCACGCGCACACCACTCTGCATCAGCAACTCAATCGATTCGCGCACCAATGGTCGCGGCGGATCAGTTATTCCAACTAAACCACAATACACCAAATCCTGCAATGATTTTCCTTTAGCAAGTGCCAGCACTCTCAGACCTTTGCGTCCGATCTCGTAAGCCTCAGCTAAGAACTCTGCCTCGTTCTGCTTTGACAGTGTAACCACCTGCGATCCATACATATACTTTGTGCACTGTGGCAAGAGCATCTCAAGAGCACCCTTTGCGAAGAACAATTCCTCCTTGTTGTTGTTGTACTTGTGTATGCACCTGACGGCCATCATTTTCTGCTCTGACGAGAATGGATACTCTTGAATCCTGACATAGTTCTCAGCCGTTGCATACATGCCATTCTTCATGGCGACCGCAATCAGGGCACCTTCTGTCGGTTGTCCCAGCAATGTCTCATTCTGGATGTACGCATTATTGCATACGGCACCGATTTCCAATAAATTCGTTATATTCTGCTTGGCTACTTCGACATTGTTGCAGTTTCGAATGTGAATCTCTCCCTGGTCATTGTAGCCGGCACCGGTTACATCGGCCATATAGCCGTCTGATGTTATTATCACGGTGACTGTCATTTCGTTTTTGGTCAAAGTTCCGGTTTTATCGGAACAGATGACATTAACACAGCCGAGTGTCTCGACGGTTGGCAGCTTCTTGACAATAGCGTTACGCTTGGCCATTCGCATGACACCTAGAGCTAGTGTAACAGTGACAACGATGGGTAGGCCCTCGGGGATTGCCGCTACAGCTAAACTCACACTGATGTTGAACATCTCCGTCAGAGGTTTGCCTTGCAACCAGCCGAGGAGCATAATTACGCCAATGATTAGAAACGAATAGAAACTTAGCTGGGCTCCGAGGATGTCCATGGATTTCTGCAGAGGTGTTTTGGGCGCCTCCTCTGCCTGCATCATTTTGAAGACTTCACCAAACTCACTGCGTTCTCCGGTACTGACTACGATGCCCTGAGAATAGAAGTATAGTATAAAAATAAATGTCAATGACAATAGTGAGCTATAACTAACCTTTCCATTGCCACACCGGACTAGAGTGCCCATAAATGCAATATTCTTCATGTTGGTGTGATCCTTGTTGCCGCCATTGTTCAACACCAGCTCTGTGCATTTTCTCCCCGGCTCCGTTTCACCGGTAAAGCTCGACTCATCGATGGACAGATCGATGGCATCGAACAGCCTCACATCGGCCGGAACCCTATCGCCCACATTCAAGTAGACCACATCGCCCGGCACCAACTCTCTCGCTAAAAATGTCTCCAGGCGACCCTCTCTCAGGCAATGACATTCGGGCGGTACCAGCTTCTTTAGCTCTTCCAACGATTTTTCCGACCGGTATTCTTGAATAAACGCCACCGTTACGACGATTATTATCGCAATCGTTATACTGACCGCATCGTCAAATTGTTTCATGAAAATCGACACAGCTGCCGAGCCGAGGAGCAGCAGGATAAGGGGATTCTTAAACTGTTCAATGTACTTCTTCCAGGTGGGATCCTCTTCAATCACATTCAGCTCATTGTGGCCTATTATCTTGGCCCGATATTTCGCCTCTGTCCATTTGAGACCACTGCGGACGTCAACCTGTAGTCGGCCGGCTACCTCTTGCGCGGTGTAGGTTGATGATTCCGCTGTGGATAGCAGCATCTCGGGGGTTAATGTGAAGCCCGACTAAAATAAAAGAGACAAAAAAAGGAACGTTTCATTAATTAGCTTTTAGTTTCACTATCAGGAGCATTGGAAAAAATAGTTGCTGAGTTGAGTGAACCATGTTTGCATTCCTCGAACAAAGTTAAATAATAAACAAGAACTTTTGCAGTTTTTTTTTTATTTGAAAAATATGGGCGGAAGGATATTTTGTGTACAGGCAGACAATGGAGGAAACTATTTTCGAGAACAATCAATGGAAATGTATGGGGGTTTGTTATGAGGGAGTTTATACCACAATGACTGGCCATTGTTGGGGTGAGCTCTGAATACGAAATGTTTTCAAAGTTTTATTTGTGGTTTTAGTTTGTTTGACTTTTTTTTTTATATGGTTTGAGTAATTGGTTGATGGACCAGAAACAAAAGTCAAGAGGGGATGATAATAATTACTGAAATGCTAATGCTCTCCTGACACGCATGACATGGGTAAAAGTTTGTCTTTAAAGTTGCTGAAATGCTGAATTGAGAATCAGGACAAATTTAATCCAAATCTTAATTATTTGTGAGTTTTTTTTTTAACCCATAATGTCACCTTAAAAATGGCTGTCAGATCACAGTGTTTGACCAGAAAATCTGTCAGAAAGTCACAGAACTAATTTTATGTTTCCAAAAACTGAAATGCGTTATATATCCAAACTGGTTTTGATAAAATGTTGTTTCCAGTTTTGTTTTAAAATGATAATAATTAACGTAACAATATTCTTAAAATTTTATATTAGGAAATATAGAAAAAGGAGTAAAAGCGGTAAATTAGTTTCAGGAGGGAGAGTCTCAAAGGTCTGTTGCAATTCATATCGGTGAGTCGAGGCGAGTTGTCCGAAATGTTTGGGAACACTTCCAGGAAACCGACAGTATAACAAGGAAACCTGGACCACGAAGAATCAGAACCACAACTGAGCAAGAAGACCGTACCGTATAACCACCCAAGCTTTAAGAAATCAACTGAAGTAATCTACTGGCACTCAAGTAAGTGATCAAACTTCACGTAATCGACTCCACGAAGAATAGTCAATGGTCCAGAGTGCATGCTATTCGACCGAAACTGACAACGGCTCAACGGGCAGCAGGCTTAAGGTACGCTCGTGAGCATTCGGATTGGACTACGGACAACTGAAACTGAAAGACTATACTCTTTACAGACGAATGTTAGGTCAAGTTTTTTTTAGTGACGAAAAACGAGTACCTGTATGTGGAGAAGACGAGGTGAATGTTTTATCGACCCATGCATTCACGAAACTGACAGTTTTGGGGGCCCAAGTCTTATTGTATGGGCTGGAATAAGCTTGTTAACTCATAAACTCGGTAAAAGTCTCTTGGGAGCGCATACACGAGTGACAGATACTTATGCGCGAAATTGTAACAGCTAATTTGACATTTTGTCATCAGAGATGACATATGAATTTAGTAGAAACATTTGGATTTTCAAATCTTTTGGCTAAATCTCGTCAGGATGTATAAGTTACTCAAATATCGATATTCGTATAGAACTCGTAAAGAAAATTGTGACATCATATAATAATAATCTTCTGTCAGTGTGCGAATTTATCAGAAAATACCGAAAATACACACCTCACACCATAAAATTTAAACGTAGCCATAAGCCAGTGGGGGCATCTTGTGGTTTCTTTTTAAATCATAGTTTATTTTGACACTGACAGCTGTTTCCCGCTCGAAATCTTGACAGAAAGTCAGTATCGTACCTCCATGGAACGAAATGAGTCGCTTTACGCTTGAACAACGTTGGGAAATACTGAAAACTTTGGAAATCAAAGTGAATGCTGTATAGTATAGCCCAAGCAGTTAGTTTTTTGGAAATTAGTTTTGGCCGAAATGAAGCACCCACCTGTACGCAAGTTGTGCAAAAAGTTCGTGAGACTGGTATGCTAGTGGACAACATTCATGGTCCTGGTCGTCGTAATGTACAGACGAGAATGTGGCTGTCTAATTGACTCAGTAAATGAAGGCGCACGACCATCCGCTTAGTTATCGCTTCGCAGTTTGGGCCTTAGAGCAGCTTGAATTGGACAACGATTTTGGGCGAAAAATCATCTTTTCCGACGAGGCGCATTTTCATATTTTTCTACTGAAATTGTAGACATGGTTTTGGACGACCTCTGGTTCATGGAGGTTGGCGCGCCATGCCACAAAGCCCATGCCACAATCGATCTTTTGCGCACCAAATTCCCAAATCGTGTTATCAGACGTCTAGGCGATGTCAATTGGCCGCCTCGGAGTTGCGATTTGACTTTTAGGACTTTTTTTTTGTGGGGAACCGTGAAGGACCGATGTTATGCCAACAATCCGGAAAAGATTCAAGAACTTAAGGCCAATATCACCAAGCAATCCGTGAGCTATAGCCTAAAACTATCAACAAGGTCTTGGAGGAAAATTGGAGTGATAGAATGCGCTAATGCGAAGCCAGCCGAGGCAGCCACTTGAACGACGTTGTGTAATAAATAACTAATAAAACCATTATACATGGAAACAATTTACATAATTTACTTCATTTTATTGCATTTTTAAAAGTATATTACTTTCCACAAATACTTCTACGAAATGTTCTAAGCATATTTGGGGTTAATTTATATTTTCAGACACAAAATTAAGAAACACACAACTGATTTTCGAAAACCATTTACCTTACTGTCATCCATTGTCACACATTCACTATTATTAATCTCCGACATACTCTTATATCAACAAATTATAAACTAAATCTAAGATTAAGATAAGAACACCAAGAACATTTTTGGTTTACAAATTTAAGACCGAACTTTAGCCGCACATCTTCAATTGTTTAAGAGTTGTCATAAACTAAACTCGTAACAAAAACAGTTGTTAAATCTATTCATCTATAAAGTAAAAGGATGATTGTATAATGATCATTCATTATAACAAAGTGAACAATTAAACGAAAAATAACAAAAAAAAAAAAACATATCTTCCAAAATAAAATGTTAATTGTTTATTTTCCGCTTAATTAATTCTGTTTTGATTTTTCAACTAAGTGCAGTGTAATTAAATTTTCCCTAAAAAAAAAAGAAAACACAAATGTGAGACCAAGTACAAAACTTGTTCTCCGCCAAGTGTTTTGAGAACAATTTCTCAATCAGATTCAAAGCAAATGCAAAGTAATTTCAAATAAATCATGTGAAAAAATACATACATACCTACACACAAAATAAGATGGAGTACTATCCCGTCCTATACAGAGGTTATGAACACATATCTAACAGAAACGTGTGTACTTCAGAACTTCACACGCATACTTAACCCAAAAAAGCGTGTCCGTAGTAGCTCTGGAGCTCTGTTGTTTTTCAATTGAAAATGCTTACAGCGTTCTACCTACTTACAGAGGTAGAGTGGTGGGTCAATATAAAGAAGAAAGAAACAAATATTTATATATAAATGAAGGTGCACTGATATAGCTCAAATGCTATCTAGATCATGAGCTTTGGGATACACGTGGTAGACATGCCAAAGAAATCCAATTAAACAAATATGAGACGCATTTCAAATCATATGCTAATACGAGTGGGGTGACGTTTTAAGCAGGCTGATAAGAAAAGACAGTGGGCTGCCCAACAAACAGAAGGAATATAATTGCTGAATGAATTATTCACACAAATCGTTTTGATATCAGCAAAAATGCAGAGGCTTTTCAAACGGGCCTACCAACTGACAAAATGAGGACGTTTCTGATTGTGATAAACTCGTTTACGAAACACTTTCATCTAAAATCTAGAAAATTAATTTTTAGAGAAATTCAAGGGCAGATGGTAGGACACAATCTATCTTTGGAATCGGGTTTCGCGATTAAGCAGTCGACAGAGCACTTCCATACTACTATATAAAACAGGGATCGAAAATACCGGGTATTTTGATTTTTTTCCGCCAAAAAGGCCAGTATTAGTTAAGGTTGTAAAATAAAAAGAAGTACATCTGGTTGATGCTGATGAAGCTGCCTGTCGATTCCCGTTATGCCTTTAAGAACTTAACCCATTTTGAAAATGGGCCACATAAAATTAGTATTTTTGGCCACATAACATAAGTGGCCAAGTGAACCAGTTATTTCAACCATCTATTTTTTCTAGCCGAAACAAAAAAGTTTATTTGACCCAATATTATTTCTAGTGAAAATAAATTGATTTATTAGACCCAATATTTTTTTGGGCCATAGAAAATGGGTAATAGAGGCTTTTAATTTTTTTGGGTGAAATATTAGGTCTCTTTTTATTATGATGATATACAAATTTTCATCTGCTAAGTACATCACACATAATGTGTAATACATATTTTAGGTTGTATAAAGGGGTATTTTACACTGTAGTGCCTGGTAGAGGGAACAAGGAAAGAATTTACGTTTTGACAATTAAAAAAAATTAAAAAATATAATACTAAAGCTGACAAACACGACATACGCATGCCACTCTGACTTCACGATAATTACTCGACATATTGCAGAATACCTATGTCACGTTTTATATATTGTGGCATGTGCGAAAAGTATGCCGAGTACACGGCATGCACGTTTTGTCTCAAAGTTGGCATATTCGTATGTCGACGGTGACGGGCTGTGTTTTGCCGCAGCGGAGATGCATGTAATATGTTATAATATGTAAGGTATTGAACAAAAATATTATTTAACTGATATTAAAGTGTCAGTAAATGTGACGCAATTCCATCGCTATTGGCTATTTCGGAGAGCAAAAAATCGCCTCAATTGAAGATTTCATAGACGTTTTTTAATCCATTGACATCGTAGCCATCCTTTGATGGAATTTGTTACTTTATGCCTTGATATAAAGAAGACGAACCATATTTTGGGTTATATACTATATTAATTTCGAAAGGTCACCAGAAAGCCCTAAAATCTTAATTTTTCCAAATATAGTATAATTCCAAAATATGGTTCGTCTTCTTTCAATCAAGGCATAAAGTATCAAATTCCATCAAAGGATGGCTACGATGTCAATGGATTAAAAAACGTCCAAGAAATCTTCAATTCAAAAGATTTTTTTATTCTCCAAAATGTACATGCCATTCTGAGTCGGAAATATGGGTGACAGTTGACAGACGCATGCCAACATAATATGTGAGCGTCAATAATATGCCGAGTATACGACATGCAGCCTTTTATGAAATATTCTGACGTCGAATAGACGTCAGACTCGTATGAGTATATCGTGTTTGGCATGTCGTGTACTCGTATCTTACACATTTAACTACAAATATATTATCTACATACATGTATGTGCAAGTAGATACGTTTGATCCAATCGTGCCCTTGATTACTTTTTTGTTAGCTATGCAGCTTAATTTGCCGTTAACTATTTTTATGACTTGCATTCATTTGTTTCTTTATTTCGCTTTTCTCGATTGAATTAGAAAGAATGGAAACTGAAGAGATGAAAAGGCGTATGAATGTATGTATAATGTTACATAATGTGGATAAAACTAATAATTCAGGCTATACTAATAGAATAAACTTGGGGCTTAACCCAAAAAAATATTGTGTTGATTGGACCCAATATTTTAAACCCGAAAAATTATTGGGTCAAACTAACCCATTTGTTAAGCAAAAATGTACATTATATTTTATGTACCAGGTTTCATTGGCCCAAAAAAAAATTGGGTCGAATGAACCCATTTACTTTGCCCAAAAAAAATAGATTGTAGAGAAAAAAAGCACTATGCACCACTAATTAAATTGGGCCACAAATACCTGTTTCATAAGCCCTTTTTCAACAAATAGGTCAATTGGGTTCGGTCCCTGATATAAAATGCAACGCCTGTCTGTTTCTTTGTTCCTCCATAATTCAATAACCATTTTTCCAACACCGCAATATGCCAAAACTTCTCCATAACAAACAACAGACGAAGGAAAGAGACTGCGGAAATTCTAATCATTATTGCTGTTAGTTGAAATTATTACCATTTGCCCATTTCCCATTGCCAAAAAGAAGCAACTAGCGGGCGGAGCCGCGGGTAAAGAACTAGAATTTCTATAAAAGAAAACATGTCAAAAATACAGTTTTGACGAATTTAAAGTGTCCCTGAAAAAGGGAAATAAATCTATAAGCTGATCCAATGTTTTGCACCGTTAGGGCTGGGCTACTGAGCAAGCCCCGGAAAAACACAAGCTATGTATATTTTAAGGTTTTTTGACTGGGCCAACTCTCACAAACGAACGCTTCTGAATATAGACATCCATAAAATTGTAGCTAGCAAAAATTAAACTCATAAAAGCGAATGGTTGTAAGAAGATAGACCTAGGGTCTAGTTTCTAACGGTCTTGGAGAAGACTCAGTGTTTAGCATGATTGTCCATCACAGGCGCATTGAGGACATCTCCAAACCGCTGCTCTACAAACCACGCTTAACTTACTTCCACTAGACATCGTCAATAATGAACACGCTACAAACGTGGCGATCAGATTAAGGAAAGGGAAACAGTGGCAACCGACTGGACACGCCAGCATCCTTCTACAGACGATCCCCTTGCCAATTATTGCCGATTACATGCCTACGAAAATCAACTTAGAAAAAATCTTCACTCATGAAATACCGGACAGGAACCAATGGGATTCACAAAATGTCCTACAAGACAAACATTAGGATACTGGAGGGAGTTGGCGCCGGGGTTTTTTTCCGAATAACTGAAGTCGAAATTACTGCTATTCGTCATATACATTGAAAGCCAAGCCGCAATCAAATCCATTATATACAGCGAAATAAGATCCAAGGCGGTGGTAGATTGCCGCGTATCTCTTAACGATATAGATGGACAGTACAACCTCACCCTATACTGGGTATACCGGCTTCGTCATAGTTTCTATTTCTTCTTTACATTTGTATTGTAGTAGCCATGACTAAGAACAGTCTATATAAGACCTTACAGCTTACATACGACTTGCAAGACTATTCATTGATTTTTTGAAAAAATTCAAATTCGCTTAAATTACCTCCAAAATAATGACTAATTAGATCCGAAGTCTTTTAAGACGATAGATTTATTGTCAGAACTTCTTTTTGAATGAGTTGAGAAAGGTGCAAGAAGTCGATATGACCCGTGACTACGTGGCGGTAAAATTTAGAGATAAATGGCGTGTTTTGAAATCGGTGTTATATATTTTTAAACGTTTTATGTCATTTTAGTTCCAAAAACGACCCGTAAAATGACAATTATTGACGATTACAAATTTACAAACGACACTTAAACGATTCGAGTCAAAAAACGCCAGTTGTCGTATAAACGCCACGTAGAATAAGGGTGATAACTGACATGCTGTCTACGGTGCACCCCGACCACTACACTGAATGTCATCTTAGGCCTTAGGCTGAGTATTCATCGTCTATTCCATTCGAACAACATCGACCTCTATTCCTACCATGGAGGTCACCTGTCTCTGATTGGCGTTATGGAGCCTAAAAGAGCATATAGCATGTTTCTAGACGACATGCTAGCACCGGAATATGGCTTCCATAAAAACTTTTCTATCATCATCCCTAAAAGGGAACGCTGGTAAAAATACCAGCTTAGGCAAACAATCGTCCCAGGCTGAAGTCATTACCATTAACCATTGTGCTATAACAAATTTAAAATCTAATACACGTGGTAAAATTATATTTATCTTCTCAGACAGCCAAGTTGCTCTTAAAGCTGTGGACTCATCTGTCATAAGATCAAAGCCTGGAAACTTACATGGCCATCTACGAACTTGCAAAGAAAAAACCTAGTCATCCCACACTGGATTCAGCTGACTCACTGGCTACACGACGCGACGGCTCCGCGAAATAAGACCCCAGAAAAAAATTAAATCAGGCCCCAAAAAATTATACAGGAAACAACAACAACGATTTTTAATAAAATTTGGGGTGTTATTTCCTTTTTTGGGGCCTTATTTCCTAATGAAAATGAAATAAGACCCCAAACGAAAAACGAAAGCGTATGGGGGGCAATGCTGCCCCCCTGCAACCCCCCTGCTTGGGTTTACTGTCAGATTTTGGGCCTTATTTCATTTTTTGTTGGGGCCTTATTTCATATTTGAAATTGGGGTATTATTTCATTATGAAATAACACCCCAAATTTGGGGCCTTATTTCATTTTTACTTTTGGGGCCTTATTTCCTGGGGCCTTATTTCGCGCAGCCGGCTCGACAATGCCACTTAAGGGATGTTTCAGGAAGCACATCAGGAGCTTAGCTCAAATGGAATCTAACGAAGTTTGGCTTAAGACACCTGGGCAATACTGCACCAAAAAGTTTTGCCCAAAATGCTCCCCCAGGAAATCCTATTTTCTTACTAATCTGGACAAAAATAACCTAAGAATCTTGACAGGTATAGTTACTGGCCATGGCCTTATGAAAAAACATCTTCACCGAATTGGAGTTTCACCGGCCCCACCGGAGAGTGACGAATCCTCTCTTCGCAGAATCCGGCTCTCTTTCGTCTCGGAAAGAATGTCCTTGGCGAATATTTCGTCACTTCAGCAAATCTTGCTGACATACTTCCTGACTTCCTGACTGTCTCCGGAGTAAAAAGATGGCTCTAGGACCTCACCAGGGAAGGCACAATAGGCTTCTTTAGAGAGGTCGCAGTGCCCGAGCCCAATGAAGGCTCTCCCATCTTATAATGTAATTTTGTTATAAGGGCAAAGTAGAACTGCCTCCATTAATCGATTCTAAGCTGTGTCCGTCAAAAAATTTATATTTAACTAGAACGCTATCAAATGAGACCGCAAAGTTTTTTAGTACTTATAGTCTTAGGTGTGGATGAAGGTCAAACCAGAGGCAACAAACAGAGAAGGCTTCTAAAAAATGCGGACTCAACCTGAACCGGCTTAAATCATATAAAAATAAATAAATTATTCAATTCCAAGCAGCTGACTGTAGTTATAGATGGTATCCTCAGCTGGCGATATCAAAATATCAATTCGTGACTCAAAGTGAGCAACGTATAAGTCTGACCGAAAATAAACTTTAAGTTAATTTTACCATCAACCGTATTCGAGCTATATATACGAAAGGGTGTAATAAATGCAATCTACAATACGTGCAAAATTCCCCAAGTGAATTCTAATATTTATAAGACGCACACGTACATTAGTCCCTGACAATGTAAATGACCCCGCGCAAGCCTCTATACGTGTGCATAAAATCGCCCTTGACCAGTTTATTCGAGTTTACATCGTCAGTCACCAGAGAGTGCTTACATATACATTTATGCTAATTCTTAATAAAGAACATAATTGACATTACTTACTGTTTACTGTCAGTGCAATAAAAAAAAAACTGCAAAAGCATGCAAAATTTCACAAATAAAAATTCATATCTCCAAGCACTACACAATTCAAATTGGAAAAAAAAATGTTCCGTTTTCTATAGACCCCACCGCCGCGAGAGGCTTGTTAATTGTCAAAATAACAAAACATACTTTCGCTATTTTTCTTAATAATAAATCAAACCACGACTTTCTGTCCGACCGTATTAGTATAACAATTATCTAGATATCTACACCAGCCAAAGAAGATGAAGAGGAAGAAAAATTAAGAGGTGAACAGAAAAGATAAACAGAATCCAAAACAAGCCAACTAAATCCCATGCACGTAGGGGATTAAAAAAAAAAAATCACAAACTTACATCTGACCACATATTCTTTGATCTTTGACTGCGCGGGGCTCACAAATTATATATGTAATCTTTAAGACGTCAACAAAAATTTTCAAATTTCCACTACGTCACCACTTTGATCAATACTACTAATCATTGGATCCATAATAAATAATCTATCGCACACTCTAATGATAACTCAACAAATTGGAATGTTTGTGAACTTCAGGAAATCGATTCAGGCTACTTGTTGATAGCAAGACATGATGGCGATCATTCAAAACAAATTCTTTCTGACGTCACTAGGAGTAGGTAGAATTGATATTGTTCAATAAGAGTATATATTTTTTGTTAATATTATCATAAACGTGGCGCGTATTTAATAGACACTTCTTTAGAACGACAATGACGGCTTTGAACTGAAATGTCACTTGACAATCGGTTAACACTGCTGCATGATCGAATATTATGGAACTTTCACTAGAATTGGCGATCGTTTTGATTGAATTTTGATTTGTCTGCAATAAAATGTTTCTAATGCATAAATACATACATAGACGTGAACGATAGACACTGAGACGGAAGTGGAGAAAAGTCATACACTTCAGTTTTTTTTTGTATTCACTTACAGGCTGTTCTGACAGAGAAGTAGAGCAAACTTCACGGTACACGCCGAGATCACTTGAATGAGGGGAATGTATCGCGTAACTGATGTGTGCGTAGCTTTTTCACAGTTGTTTGGTTATGAATTTTGGTTTTGGTGGGAGTTACATACGTACGATGAAGAATGAAGCGATAAAGAGCGAAAGCTCAATGGAAGAGCTGTTGCCTTGCGTCGACTTAAGAGAGTCAACCAGCAAACCGCGGTGAATAAACTTTCGATATAACGACGGCGACGAAGCCGAACTCGCTGACGATGACGCGACGACGACGGCGCGAATAAGTCAAACAAGCCAAACCGTTGTGTTCTTGCAGTACCACGTCATTCATAGAATGATGCGTGCATGACTAAAATAATAAATGAGTTCTTAAGCTTATAGTGAATGCAACGCAGCGCGCTTGACAGAGGAGAAGGTGATCGAGTCAATGTTAAAAATGAATGAGCTGAGCATATAGGCGTTTTAGATTCAAAAAAAAATGGCATCAAAGATTGTGACATTTGTTTATAATCAGACCTAGACGACAAATGGCATTCACATAGCGACGTGTTTTCTTATCTCCTACATTGCTGATGCGTCAAGGGATTAGTGGAAATGAAAGCTGTCAACGACTGAGACACGTGCTGCTTACTTAGAGATCTGAAGATTTGGCGATTATATTTTGTTGGACATAAACCTTTTGCTTTAGATAGACTTTTGCCAATAAGCCGTGTGTCAATTGAGTTAGATAATTATTATCGGGTAATTGTTTTTTTGACACTATCGTGATGAGAGTAAAGTGTCAAATTATCCAGTAGGTAATTTTTTTTTAAAGCATACCCCAATGCCGACTAAAGGAACATTCACATGAAAGCGACCAACCACCAACGAAAGCGAGTTTTGACAGTCCGTTCACATTCTCTTGGTAGCGGCCGTTCACGAATTTCAGCGATCAGTTTCTATCAGCAATTCCTAATTTGAGGTTAAGTTCGAATGAATGTTTTATTCGCTAGTTTGTGGAACGCGATTTGATTGGATTGCGAGTAAACTTAGACAATTCGCGCCAAGGGTGTTTTCGTTCGCCGCAAATGAATTAACTACCATTTATCCTATCAAAATGTATCAAGAAAATAAGTTTATAAACGGCTACAATTTTTTCGTCTACAAAAATAGTATTTTTCAAAAAAAAAAAAAAAAAATTGGAAACGTCGGCAAAAATCGAAAAAACGTCTGAAATTTAATAGAAATCGTCTGAAAAGAAATCATCAGAAAATCAGATATTGGAAACGTCTGAAACAATTTTTAAAACGTCTGAAAACAAATAGTAATCGTCTGAAAAATATAAAAATCGTCTAAGTAAAAGGGTAAAAGGGAAAATTGATAGAGTAACATTCAGATTTTCTGACGAAATTTCAAGTTTTTCAGACGAATATTTAAAAAAAAAGCTGACAAAAACTAGCAGATGAATATGAACAAATAAGAAGATGAAAATAATTTCTTTTCAGACGAAAATGTTTTAACCGTTTATAAAAAGTTTAAATAACGAAATTTCGAATTAAAAACTTTTTGCTGCGAACGAAAACACCCTTGGCGCGAATTGTCTAAGCTTACTCGCAATCCACATCTCAAATCGCGTTCCACAAACGAGCGAATGAAACATTCTTGGAATAATAAAATGTACAATTTTTTGTTTGTAAATGCTTAAAAAGTGGTTTGTTCGCATTTCATAAATTCGTTCGTCTCCTTCTTTTTCCATTCCTTTCCATAAATTATTAGCACTGTCTCTCATGACATTCTCTTTCCCCTGGGCTGGATAAAGGGTGCTTCACGACCCCGTCCTTTTTAAAATCGAATCGAAACTCGATAAATTTTAAGGATTTCAGTCGGCAAATTCACCGATGCCAACCCGCCCTTTTTAAAATGGAATCTAAACTCGCTAAATTTTAAGGATTTCAGTCGTCATATTCACCGATGCTGACCACCCTTTTTAAAATCGAATCTCTAAACTCGCTAAATTTTAAGGATTTCAGTCGGCAATCTCACCGATGCCGACCGTCCTTTTTAAAATCGAATCTAAACTCGCTAAATTTTAAGGATTTCCGTCGGCAATCTCACAAATGCCGACTGTCCCTTTTAAAATCGAATCTAAACACGCAAAATTTTAAGAATTTCAGTCGGCAAATTCTCCGATGCCAACCCGCCCTTTTTAAAATCGAATCTAAACTCGCTAAATTTTAAGGATTTCAGTCGGCAAATTCACCGATTCACCGATTTTAAGGAGTTCATTTGGAACCTTTGAAAATGCCGACTTTTGTATACATATACAAGTTTAAAAACATATACCTAATAGAAATCCAAATTTAAGACCTAATTTTTGAAAATTGATCGTTGATTTGCCGACTCTTGAAAAGCTACGCCCCTGGTAGTAAGGCGACTATACGTTGTCTATCTATATAGATCCTGCAACAGTAAGCAGAAGTAACACTTCGGTCTGCGGCTACTGATGCTACTCATGGTGCATCCATCGATAAAAGTCATAGCCCGACATAAAATAATATTATTTTCATTTTTTACCCGAATATGAGAAAAAAATCGAAGATTTTACCAGAATATTATCCTGTGGCTTCACACTGCTCCCAAAGTTAAGGAGCGTAGACCTCTAGCTCAAGACGAAATTGCCCACCCAGGGTCGCCTCGCAGTGTCTAATCGTGACACTACACTCTCCCGAAATCGCTCTAAAAAAATCGTCGAAATGCCATTCGTATTCTAAGGATCTTGGACGAAAGCCCAGGGATTAATGTGATAACAGAGGAAAGACAAAATTAAGTGAGCACAAAGCTATTTGAAGAACGATCCACCAAATACCAACAACGATTTTACGTCAAAGTGTCCAGAGATCGTTGGTGGAAACGGTGTCGGTATTCAAAAGACCTAAAAGGTTACCTTTTAAAGGGCCTTTAGTGACGTTCTGATCCCCAGATGCGACGATGTCTCCTGAACTGTGGCAATTGGTAGGTAGCTTCCTTAAAAAACCCTTGACCATCTCTGCAACCACTTGCTATGGCGGATGGCATCAAAGACATGTGAATTTGACTCCAGGAGATGATAAGATAGCAAGATATGTTAACAAATTTGCAATAAGCAGACTAGGAGAATGTTGATCCGGCCCGAAGTTGGATTTTGTTGTAAGGGAGGATATTCCAAGCACATCTAGAACTAGTACCAAATGAACGAAATACTCCAAATGATCAGACTAAAACCAATCCATCACTCACCACATACAACTGAAAAGTGGTGAAGGTGTAAGAGCAAAATTACCTTACAAATCCACGATTATTGTGATCAATAAAGAGCGTTTGGCTCCTTTGGCGAAGACCGTCTTAATTTGAAACCAATTGTTCTTTACAAATGTACAAGGAGGACGAACTAGATACAGGCAAAACTGCCGTCCTTACCCTAGAGATAGGATCCTAAAATAACCATAGAACATCGGTTTCATTCCCATTGTTGAATGACGATGCCTCTAGATAAATTACTCCGAATGGAACGATGTCAGATATAATTAGCGGCCTTGACCTCATGAAAAAACATCTTTACCGAATTGGACTCGTATCGGACCCTACATGTAGACTGTGTCTAGAAAGTGACGAATCCTCTCTTCACGTACTCATGGAATGTCCGGCTTTCTTTCGCTTTAGAAAGACTATCCTTGGCGAGGAAATCGTCACTTCAGCACACTTTTCTCCGAAGTGAAAAGATGGCTCTAGGACTTCACCAGGGAAGGCACAATAGGCTCCTCTTAAAGAGGCCGCAATGCCAGAAGGCTCTCCCGAGTTATAGTCGATCTACCTACAATCTAACGCCCGCACACTTAGACCAGTAATAGGTTAAAGTTAAATGACCCCCAAAACTCTACTCTGCACCATCATAATCTGCCTACATCTTAAAAATGTCGTCCCTACTGCCACAAACCGCCTCTAGAGGTAAAAAAAACTTCCCCCCATCGTCCTTATCCTTAAAAATATCATTCAACTTCTCCGCGTCTCCTCCGACCTACCAACTGAAGACAATACCTACTTATCGATTCATTGCACTTCCTTGTGGCAAATTTTCAACCATCAACTATCTTTATCCAATGTATCTATAAAAATTCATGTCATGCGGCTATAGATGCAATGTAATTTCCGACTGTTATTTTTTTTTTTTTTTTTTTTTTTATAGTTTATCGTTGCTGCATCCATTATCCTTGAACGTTACAAAAATTTCATATTAACCCATGAAAGGACTGCAGGAAGGAAGAAAAAAAAAACGAACTTTCCCATCGATTTATATTTGGTCGTAAATTACAAAAGTTTTGAGACATTTTCTGGCCATGGTCTTCCGTCTCGCTCTCTCTGGATATACGACTCTCCGATGTTGATCACCTTTAATTTGCATTTCCTGTGTGAGGAGAGCCAGTAAAGACCGAAAGGTCAATATTATCGGATTTCAATTCTATTCACCTCAGAGGATGAAAACCAAACAACCCTCTCCATCGCAACATCCCATAAAGGCATCGACAATAGTTGCAGAGGATGACTGGGTCCCTACTGCTGTCGCTGCACCGGTGTAGATTGTGTAGAAGCTTATCCCCCAAAAAAAATTCAAGGAAAATGGTTAAAAATAATTCAATCGGAAGAGTATTTTACTGTGAAGCTCCCACAGGACATTCGCTTAGCTGTCGATTGGACAGGATGTGTTTAGTGTGTGGTGCTGCGGTTTGGTCATCATTTGTCCTTCCAACACACACACACACTTAGGACACCGCCAACATCAGACTGTGTGCATACTCCCCATATCCAGGCTGAGTGTAATTACATTAGAATTGTCACAATCGGAGTTCACATCCCTGATGTCGCATATCGGCGACGACCCACGACGACGCGACGGCTCGAGGGACAAATAAAGAAAGCCAACCATATCTGGTATCATTTTTCACACTCAAGCGATAGGGAGTTGAAAATTGAAAAATCAATTCGACGTTAACCCATGTTTGCCATGGGGATTTCCGGGCGATATCAATATGAAATTAATTTTGATTTAAGATGGCGGCGGCATCTATATGGCCAGCATGACGCCGTAATGCATTTACAACAGTTTGCACTTTATAACCATCGCAGCAGCACCACCGCAAGGATTGGAGCGGTTTGTGTGTGTGTTAAGGACATGCGTTTGATGCTCTATGGTTATATCGTAAATACTGCAATTTATGGGACTACTGGTGAAATGGAGATATGGCAGTGCTACTGTGCAGATTATAGTAATTGTGGTTGGGTGGCAATTTATGGTTATTTCCTGTTTGTTTAGTTATACTGATTGGAGGTCGACTGTTAAAGGGTAGCTCTTGAATATGGCTTGCAAGCTTCCTATAGGGAAATTTTAAGGCAAATTTAATGAGCACTTCCGAATTTACTTGATACCGATAGAACACACGTGACATGTAGCAATCGAAACGCTTCCCCATCGAAAGTTACTACTGCGACGAAAAACCGATGTGCGCGGCTAGCGCATGGAATTTTTGAGCTGTACCTGTACGAGATGCATGTGGACACAAAAATTAATCAAATATATTTCTAAAAATAGAAGTCTGTCAGCGAACTATTGCCGGTCAAATTTTGACAACATAAAAGCATTTGAAGTTTGTTTTTTTTTTTAGTTAAGATATACCCTTCTAAATTGATTTGTTGTATGGTAGGTGTCGGGCTACCTCTCGCGAACGTCTGACAAACATCCGAGAGTATAACTGTCATAAAAAAGCTTCTCAATTCAGCCGTTCGGACTCGGCATAAAATTGTAGGTCCCTTCCATTCGTCCCAAAAAAAAAAAAAATATGCGAAAGGTTGTGAGAAGTTAGGCCTAGGGTGTCTACTGCCTGTTGCGCCACCTATTTATTTTCTTATTTTTATAGAACTTTAAGTTGGCAACACTATTTTAACTGGTGGCCATTTTGTCAGCTGTCAAGTGATTTATTTTTAGTTTGGTTTGGCATTTCAACATGAATAGACTGACGCCTGAACAACGCTTCCAAATTGTGCAAATTTATTTTGAAAATCATGGTACTGTTCGAAATACGTATCGGCAGGTCCATTTTACGGTCAACATAAATCTCAGTTGAATGGATACGTCAATAAATAAAACTGTCATATTTGGAGTGATGATAATCCGCAAGTTCATGTTGAGACCCCGTTACATCCACAAAAACTGACTGTTTGGTGTGCTTTATGGGTTGGTGGAATAATTGGTCCGTACTTCTTTAAAAACGATGCTGTCCAGAACGTTACAGTCAATGGTACCGCTATAGAGACATAATTACTGACTTTTTCGTTAATCAATTGAACAACCATCATGTGCAGGAGCTGTGGTTTCAACAAGACGGCGCAACATGTCACACAGCTCGTGCCACAATTGATTTATTCAAGGAAACGTTTGGTAACCGCATAGTTTCACGTTGTGGACCCGTGAATTGGCCTCCAAGATCGTGCGATTTAACGCCGCTTGACTATTTTCTGTGGGGGATATGTGAAGTCGCTAGTCTACACCGATAAACCCGAAACGATTGACCACTTGGAGGACAACATTCGGCGCGTTATTGCCGATATACGGCCACAAATGTTGAATAAATGCATCGAAAATTGGACCTCCAGATTAGACTACGTCCGAACCAGCCGTGGCGGTCATATGCCAGAAATCATATTTAATGCCAGAAGATTATCTTTCGAATAAAGTAAATTTTAAGTCAATTTAAAAAAATCATCTTTGTTTTATTCCATTTCAAAGTTCTATACCTCTAAAAAAAAAAACCCCTTTATAAGTCTGCTCTGACCAGTTTAAAGCGGCAAAAGACGGTGTCTCCAATAATGGACTTGGCACAAATCTCTCACGCAGCAGAATCGTTTACAGAAAGATGACAGGAGGTCGTGGCTTTAGAAAATACTGTACTCGGCTGAGACGATTTTTTGGTGCGGTTTATAATCGATTATTCGGCATCAAGAGCAAGGCCTAGGATCCCAACCTTTATGTATGATTTGCCAGCAAGATGCACTGAGGTCGGAAATCTGCAGTAAGGATGAAACTACTGCGCCTATTAGCTTAGGTTGTATAAGGTGTGAGTTTATCACAGTATACACTACGCACAATATCGGGCCCATCGCCATCCCTGGAAGTACCCCGATTAAGAAGGCGCTGAAAGTACTAAAAAAAAAAAAACGATAGGTATACGCGCGGAACTTTTACTTATGTAGCCGAGAAGTCTTCTAACGAGTCAAAAAAGGGAATGATTGTCAAGCTACCTAAAAAAAGGCAAGAATTGCCTGCGAGGCAATTTCATTTCATTGAAGGACGGCCATAGCATTTTTGTGGTATTACAAGTATTTAAGGTAGCCCATCACCTCTCTTCTGGCTTTTCTCCCTGCTTCTAGCTTGAGTGTGTAAGGCGGAATGTTCACAGAGGAATCAGCTTGTTCTGAAGCGGCTGTCGAAACTTGTCGTGCTAATTCGTCTGTTTTTTCATTGCCTGGAACGTCTTCATGTCCCAGAACCCAGCAGAGCGATATCTTGTGCTGTCTACCAAGAGCCTTGAGTTCTTCGCGACAGCACTTCACAAGCTTCGATTTTATTTTTGATGCAGTTATGGTTTTTGTTGCTGCCTGGCTGTCTATAAAGAAGGTAATACCTCCAGGTGGAATTGCCCTTATCACAGCCTCACGGACTGCTGTTGTCCAGGACCTCTGCTTGGAAGACGCTACTATGGTCGGAGAGGCGACGAACAGTGGTAACAAAATGACATCCCCTGGAGCTTACTCAACCGCCGGCGCTGGCCTGAACAGGAACACTGCTGAACAACCAGTAGATGGAGCAACTGTGCCCTTTTGGATGAATATAGTTTTGGTTAGGTTAAACTATAGGTTAGGATGGCTCGCTACAACGATACCACAGGATCTAATTTTACACGTATAGTCGAGATGTTCGTAGTTGCTATCATCTTCGGTAGCATCATGTCTAAGTGAATTAAACCTTGATGCGGCATGTCACAGAACTCTCAAGACTTCTTGCATTAGCCTGACATATACACATCCAAAAAAAAAAAAACTGCTTTTGCTCCTTACCAATCATCGTAACAGTAGTCACACTTTGAAATGCCGGTTATGCTTGGTTTCCGTCATTTCAACATTTCTGCTAATCATTCGCCTTCACAGAGTACGAACATTCCATATGCATTTCTGAAAGTCGTTCGTTTTGCAGACTTTCCAACAGCAAATCTCTTCTTTTCCCAAGGCTTCTATTTGCAAAATTAAAGTTTTGTCCTCGTCTTGGTCGTGCTTTCATTTTTATTTGTGCAAAATTGTGTAGACAGGATTTTTGACTACTGTGCACTCCTCCTCGATTCACTTGAATATTTTCCAAATCGCGCATTTCATCGTTTTTTTAACTTCGAAATATACATCCTTCACAAACTGTCCTTGAATTCCATCAATTTCCATATTACATATCGCACAAAAACAAGAACCACCCCGCTCTAACATCCTTTGTGTTTCCTTTCAATGTAGCTTGACTTCAAGTACCCACCCGTGTATTATGTCAACTTCCTTGTTATCCTAGATAACGTTCATCCTCTATCCAACACAGAGACCATTTTCACCTCCTCCTCCATCCAGTACAACATTGTGACATCCGTTCGTTCGAATAATTCTGGTTCTGGTTCGGTTTTCATGAATTTTCATAAATTTTTTATACCCGCGAATGCACAATCCATGTTGGTTGGCTTTCTCTCTCGTTTCTTTATGTTGGGGTGCGAGAGAGGGAAATTTATTCCCTGTCCTTATTATGTCACATGCACTATATGTCGCTTTGGGGGATGACTAAATGTGGCATTTGAAATATGTGCCAAGCTGCAAGCTGAAAAGGAGATGTGGGTTTTCCTGTAATTTTTTTTTTTTTCTTTTCCTCCTGATTTATTAATCAATACATTTGTTTTTCTTTCTTCTTTATTATTGTCTTGTCCTATCACTGGTCTGCATTTTCATCCCTAAACGATTGAGTGATCTCATCTCTTTGACAAACGTGAAGGTTTCGTCTGATTTATGGACAGAAAAATTCTGGACAGATAAATTCACTAAAATGACAGTCAATGTCAGGTAAATGACATGCAACATCACTTTTTCGATAAAGTTACCAACTTTCATTAAAACTTATTAGATCAGAAAGAGAAATGGAAACTCCTAGAGATGTGGCGCTGCGTGCGGTTCGCGATGCTATATGGTTTGAAATGAAAACCAAGATGAAAATAGAAACCATCTCGTATTAATGGCATGGCACACGCAATCGACGTGTTAGCGCAGTCAAATGCACTTTTGTACCACAAACAGAAAAGTTGTTCTCCATCATCTGGAAGAGATGAGTCTGGAGGTGACGTCTTTCAAAATTAAGCTCATTATACGCGACTCTGGTTATAATGACATGAACTTGCCAGAACCGAATGGAATTTGTTAAGATGATTTTGCAAAAATGATAGGGAGAAAGAAGACGAAAACATAATTCAAAACACGTGTGGAGGGATAAAATGTGCTTACCGAGGTATTATGGTGGTGACAGACTCTTATATATATATTTTTTTTATTTTTTTTTTTTCTGCCAGGTCAAGAGGTATCGAACCGCTGGAGAGGACTTGCCAAGATGATGGAGAATGGCAACTTCCACGTTTGGTTGTATTACATTATTGGCAATTTACTTATCTGAGTTTGTGACATCTGAGTGTTTGTGTTGTACTATTTGGAGAAATTACCACTTTCAAACCCTAAAGAAGATCGAATCGATTTTTCTGCTCCTAGTTTCGTAATTGTTGAAGCATTACACACTCTCTAGGGCATTAGTCAATAGACAGCTGTATATCTGTCGAGAAAAGGGATAACGAATATCTTTCACTTCATGAAGAAAGTGGTACTTCCCTAAAGACTTAATTTAGGGCTGTCCATAGAATGTTTACATCGAACTAGGACAAAATCCGTGTGAATAACAAACAAACGTAAAATGAATGTCGTTTTAGGAGACACCCTAATGATTCTATACCTAAATAAATAATTCAATACCATATTCAAACTGGTGCAGGGACATAGTTCAAAACTCCGTAATGGACTTTATTTTTAGTCGAGGGGCACGATAACACAAAACCAAGTCAATCGGTTTTAACAATTCTGCGGTTGGCTGATGTTTGAAGAATTAATCTAATCGACTTTGAGGAATATGACTATTTTAGGGCATTTTACATTTGAAGACAATTTCAACAAATTCGGACCAAAAATTTCGAAAACAAGTTTCGACCTCCCGAATGAAGCCTTTAGGCAGAGATCTTTTTACAAAATCTTCCACATTGTGAAGAGACAAAGTCCCTTTTCTGTATATGGCATCGATTCGATAAATTTGGACTACCTGCTCCATAAAGGTTTGGAAACAATCTCACCGAGACCTTTTATGTCAAAAAAGGATTTAGACAAGGCGATACGCTGTCATGTGACTTTTTTAGCATAATACTTGAGAAAATTGCGCGAAACTCGCAAGCCAACACCAGGAGGTCAATTTCTCAAAGTAGACTCCGCTATAGGACCTGGCCCTCCAGGTTGAGGGTTGCGCGTCGAAATAACTTCCCTACGATCCAAATGTTGACGACCCTATCAAACAAATTAAGGACAACGAGCCTATACCTATACCTATACCTTAAACAGGCCACGTGCAGCCGAGCAATTAGTACACGGAGCAAGGTCAGCCGTCTATTTGGATGTGGATTTGTGATCAAAGGAAGACTTAGGCAAGAAGTCTTGGGCTTCCGTAATATAAGTGCAGAACTAACATACATCTGCAAGCATCTCGGGGCGCTGTTGGAGCGTTATAGGTTCGCCTTTCCCGGGAGAAGTATTTAAAAAAAAAAAAAAATAAGCCCCCAGCTGGTCACAGTTCGCATCAGTGCCAAATTCAAGAACATCACTCTGATCTGTGTCCACGCAGAAGAGGAGAAGGATGACGCAGCCAAAAAAGCGTTCTACGATCTTCTCGAGAAGACGTACGACAAGTGCCCAAAGAACAACTATAAAAATTGTACAACAAGAAGAAATAAATATGTTTCTTAATGTTAATCAGACGGAGGCATGAGGTGGGGCAGATGAAAGAAAATTTTATTTTTTGGGGGTTCAACCGGAGACGAATTGCTCAGTAGCGTATTACATCTCACGACGCGCTATGGAATCCGTACCATCAGGCAGGCGTCCTCTAGAAGGCGTAATTTTTACTTTTTGGTGGTTGAACCGGCTGACATTTGCTCAGTAGCCTGTTACACTAACCACTTTCTATGAGAGTTCGAATTCACATGTCCATTTGTACATCTATAGAAAATTGAACATCGAATGTTTGTCAGGCGCTGGCAAGAGCTTGGACAGCTAAAAAAAAAGACTTAAGCGGTAATTTAAATTTTTTGGTGGTTCAACCGGAGAACATTTGCTCAGTAGCCTACTGCACTAACCGCACTGCGGCCAATTTTAAGAGTTGCAATAGTATTAAAACCATTCCAGTCATTGTTCGTCGATTTGCTTTACTGTTAATTTTGATTCAGTCAAAATCAATTCAGTTAATTTTGTAATTGGCAGTAAATTCCGATTTCTCATTTATATTGCTAGAATGCTTTTTCCCCAAAAAAAAAAAAAAAATACATATCAAGTTTCTACCCTCACAGAAAGCAAACTCTGCCACCCTTAAAAATGTAACTCGCTTAATTGTTTGTTATACAACGTGCTCGGTGCTCGGTAAATTGAAAATAAATTAATAATTCCGTGAATATTTAGAAAATGTTCCTTAACTGAGTCCGTACCTTTTAAAAACGTATAAATTCCTTTTATTAGCACACGGAGAAAAAAAAATTGTAATAACCAGAAAGGTTATTTCTCCCGAGGCTTACGAACAAACTCCTCAACTCGGTTTCCTATATCTCGAATATAATTTTCTTTGATGAGCAAAATAAATAGCTCGAGAATATTTTCTAAAAAAAAAAAACCGTTCATATGAGTTCGCCTCATCCCCATACCCACTTCAAACCTTTCCGGTGTAATGTAGCCTGGGGTTAAACGAAATTTGAAACACTGTACACAGCAAGAACATTACTTTTGCATTAACCAGCTATTGGATATAACTGGGGAATTGTGTCATTTCCCATTATTTTTGCTTGTGTTGTTGCCACCGTTGAAGTGACATTAATAGCTACCTCGAGAGACCACAATTTTCAGGTGGAATTACATTATCTTATCGAATCTCATTTTCAATAATCGCGGACGTGAGGGCTTGTGTATTTTTTGATAAAACCAGCAATAGCTGTATTTTGCTGTGATTGAAGTGGTAATGATGATTAAAATGGCTTTAGTCTTCTGATGATAGCTGTAAAAATAGATATATGACATTCTAATGGGGACATTGTGTTGGACGTCAGTGTACATTGCGACAGCGAAATAAATTGTATTTACTTTTCCTTTTGTATTTGAGTGGGCGCACAATGAGGATGGACGTCAATTGAGATATCGCTATCACTAATCATTTAACGAGATATGTACTTTGATATTATTTTGATTGTTTGACGTCAAATCAGTCTCCGGAAGAAATGTTCATAACTTACCTTATAGGCCGGTCTAGAAAAGAATTGGAATAAATTCAACGGCCCTGTTGCAGTATCTGCCAATATAGACTCCCATCAGTACCTTGTTTTAGACAATGTAGCTCTAACGATACAGACAGGATAAGAACTACTGTGAGATTTAGGCCTACAATCCACGCAGAAGCGCTTTATACGCACGGTGTTTTTTTTTTTAATACTTTTCACGGGAAGGGCGAACCTATAACGCTTCATCAGCGCCCCGAGGTGCTTACAGATGTATGTTAGTTCTGCAGTTAAATTGCTGCAAATTGTAGTCTTCTGGAAATATATTCTGGAGTTCCAAAGTTTGCTTGTCCTGTAACAGAAGGAGTTTTGGAAAATTGATGTCCTCGCTGTTGTCTATTGTATATTGTATGGTCATGACGCTCGGCGATGAGCATTAGCAGCCTGTCTTGTGGGGCGCCCAAAAGTTGCATTTCGAGGGATAATGTCTTTGAGTTCCTCGGAACATCTACCATGGAAGTACCTATAGAACAACCATAGGTCAGCGGCTTGTCTTCTGTGCACTAACGGTTGTACATAGATTCGATGTGAGTGTAGGGTCTCCAATAAGTCGAACTGCTCGTCTCTGTATGCTATCAAGTAGGTTAAGTGAATGTTTTGGGAACGAGCTCCATTTGCAGCATTTTGTACGCTTTCTTGCAGCTTGCTTGCAGCTGGGATATAAACAAGCTCTGTCCACGGAGCGGCAAAGTCGTATTTGCGACTACGAATATGAGACTTTGCTCCATGGACAAAGCTTCGTTTGTTTATATACCAGCTGCAAGGAAGCTGCAAACAAGCGTAATAAAAGTTGGAAATGACGAAAGCCTGCGTATATGAAGCGAAGCTACATCAACATAAGTCCTTAATGTTGAAATGCTGCAATGGCAACAAGCCGCCATCTTAAATCTCTTGAGAAGTTCAAGTCCCAGCTTCAAGTACCAAAAACTAATGGCATCGATGCCAAAAAGCTATCAGAAACGCCGGCTAGTGAGTTCTATGAACAAAGAATGCGGGAAGAACATCAGATTCTCCGGGGGAAAGAGAAAGAGCAAGAAATCAAGGAAATAGAGATGTGCTACTCCAGCAATAATGATCGAAAGATTTACCAAAAATTCTATTAAGGCAACAAGGAAAACTCGGACAGAGAACTCTACATGTATCTGGAAATCAAGAAAATCTTCTAGTAGTCACAGTGGGTGTTGAGGTTATGGAAAAAAAAAGACATTTGAACTTGCCGACGATGCGACGACCAAAAACGAATCATTCTACTAGCACGATAAAAGACAAGACGTCCGCACCATCAAACTCAAGTGAGGATATCAATTAGCAAGCTAGAGACCAACAAGGCAGCAATTAGTGCCGTGAGAATCAGCCAATCAGTAAACTGGAAATTGAACGAAACAGGTCATTCGATGATCGTACAGAAATACTTTGGCCGTGTGTTCCTGTCACGGACTACGTCACGCCTTACCTACCCCAGCAGGGAAGAATGGAGAGATGGACTCGTACATAGCATGTTAATCGTAGCGGTATTTACAGACGGATCTAAAACGGACACTGGGGTAGGGTGAGGTGTCTTCTGCGAATCGCTGGGTATATCTAAATCGACCATAGTAGCGTCTTCCAAGTGCAGGTCCTGGGAGTGACAACAGCAGCCCGTGAGTGTGTGGTAAGGGCAATACCACCTGGAGGTATTACATTCTTTATCGACAGCCAATAATAGTCATAACTGCACCGGAAATATAATCGAAACTTGTGAAGTGCTGTCGCGAAGTGGTGTCGCGAAGAACTCAAGCCTCTTGGTACACATCACAAGGTATCAGTGGCGTGGCGTCCATATAACCCGATTCCTACCGGGTTACCTTTTAAAAGTTTCAGTTTCAGCTACACAACAATGTTTACTTAAAAACGAGCAACATAAAACCCACGGGATAAACTTAATAATATGTATCTATTCATCTGCGCAAGCTACATACCCCGACCCCACCAACTCAATTGAACTTTATACACACCACACACGGAAACACACACCCTTCGGGCCTTCTTCGCCTTCATTATTATTAGTATTATAACTGCCCACACTCTCTGAGCATAACCCAAATCTAAAATAACCCGAAATATGACGGGTTATAAAATCTCTCACTGGATAGAACAAATTTGTCTCCTTTCTCTTTTGTACACTTGCGTTTATCTGAGTTTAGTCCTCTCTGTTCAACGCCCGCTTTCTTATGCAAAAAAATAACCCGATTTTCTTCGGGTTATTTGGTGGGTTTTGTGTGTATCTTTTACCGCTGCGCTGTGGTGTAATTGAGTATATGTATCTGGAAAATAACACGCTTTTCTCCGACATATTTGGTGAATTTGAATTGTGTGTGTATCTCCTATCGCTGCGCTGTGATGAAGTCATAGTAATAGTCAGTTCCCTTTTTTACCTAATCATTTTCTGAGTTTTTCTGAGGGGAGTATCCTCTGTTCAAAGGCCGCTTTCTTATGCAACAAAATAACACGCTTTTCTCCGAGTTATTTGGTGAATTTTGTAGATATCTTTTAAAAAATAAACATACTGATGTGTTTATAAAGTTTATAAACAAGTCGCTAAGTGAGAAATCAAGTGTTTTGAGTCGTTGGTATGATCTTCGTACCTATGTAAATACGTTTGAAGAAATGTAGTAAGTACATAGACGATTTTGCTGAAGCTCCACAAAAACCCCAAATGCTCGATTTAAACACTCATTTAAAGAACCTTTATGTAGAAATAAAGGACAATATTATAAGACATGATATAAATCATGTTTACACGAAATACATATGAAAGTTTTGCACTCAAGATGGAAAAATACCTTCATTAATTTAATTTCTTCCTGGAGTTTTCGATTGTATGGCTTTAAAAAATAACTGACGGTTTTGTATACATAGATAGGTACTACCTACATCTTCCCTTCGACATTTTGATATTTTTCGACTTCGACTTACCATTTAAAATTATTCACGCCACGCCACTGCAAGGTATCGCTCTGCTGGGTTCCGGAAGGCATTCCAAGCAATAAGAAAGTCGACGAATTAGCAAGACAAGGTTCGACAGCTATTTCAGAACAAGCTGATCTCTCTGGGAACATCTCGCCTTGCACACTCAAGCTTGAAGCAAGGAGAAAATCCACAAGAGAGGCTATAGATCTCAAATACTTGTTACACTACAAGAAGACTATGGCCGTCTATCAATGAATCCAGAACCGGCAATGTAATACGGAAGGATAGGAAACCCCTGTCCAGTTTCCACCTTCGTAGGAATCATGGCGAACGATCTAAATACAGTTGGAATGACATTTCTATCAATTTCGAACCCTAAATCTCTCAGATCACGACCGTCGTTGTTGGATGTATGCCACTTTCGAAATTATGATGTGTCAAAAAATTGGCACAAATGATTTACCAGCTAACAGGAGTGAAATTGGGATAGTACTATTGTACTCACTGCCATAAGTGTCCTTTAAATTGTTGATCAACAAAGTATAATAATAAATATTTTTCCATAAATATATTTCCATAATAAAACATCAACTCTGGCCCGCCTTGTCCGCATCGGACTTATAAATTAATTTCCATATAAAATTCACATTTTTTCCCCCCTCAGTTACCTGCCTTAATACACTTTGGCAACCGTTTGTAAAAATGCATGCTGCCGCATATGCTCGCAGTTAATTGGAATTTTAAATCCGCTACTCTGCATTCGGAATTGAATATGCCCTTCAGTAATTCCAAGCAAACAACTCATGCCATACATCAGATTAAATCTCTCTACACAAATTCATATGAGAATGATAATCCCCTCGGCCCTCCTTTCCGACCGACCCACCCCTTAAGTGTGCAACAGAAAAACATCGTTATTCCAACTCTTGCGGTGGAATTTTCAATTTCGAAAATATTTCTGCCAACAAGCAGTCAGCACTCTACTTCCTACCAACACCACCACCACCACCACCACCATCAGCAGAGAGCTAGGCATTGATGTCACTCATTTGCACATAGTTCGGTAAAAACCCAGGATACGAAAATATTCCGCCTGAAAAACTCATCAAATTCCATTACCGGGCGGCTCATATATACACAAAAACCCTTTGGTATGGACCCAGTCTTTTGGCACACGAGTAGCTATTGTTTCTGCAGAACGGCCACCACATCATCATCATCATCATCATCATCATCGTCTGTAGCATGGCACGAGTTGGACGACCGAAATGTATGCAAACAAAACAACTTATGGCCCTTATATCTCTGTAATCTATTCTCCATTATTGTTTCAAGCCCCTCTGGCTCACACGAGTCCCAGGTTACTATATATGCCATTATCATGCAATTTCTCATGCACACGGCCGGCGCGGCGATGGGTAAACGGTCGAAAACTATAGTAGTCAATGTTTTATTGTGCGGACACTCTGTACCATCGGATTTGAACTATTTTTCCATCGAACCCCTAACCCTGATGTACAGAGGAAAGACAAACACACACAAAGAGAGAGAGAGATAGGGATAACCCAAAAACCGTTCTATGCAGATGATGTGTATGTGAAAGCCTTCGGAGGACCCTTGAACGATGACAGAATGACAATAGTTTCCGAAAATGACCAACAAAGTTGAGTTGTGTGTTAGCCGCTTTTGGTGAATTATGAACCGCACATACGGTTGAAGTATTATCTGCAGGATGCGAAGCCTCAAGGACATAGACATGTGTCATTTGTTTAAAAGAGAAACGAATTTCTGACAGCAACGATGAGGATAGTGTGGCCATTTAATATTGGAACCTGTTTTGAGTTGTTGTGATGTCCTTTTGGTCGTTGATGAAAATAATTTGGTAATATGTAGATACTCATCCGACAATTCTATTATCTACTGTCTATCAAGTGGGATTTTGTTCTTCCTGATTTAAATAAGGGTCGACGAAGGTCAATAGCGAATGAAAGCTGTTTGTCAACTGTTTGAATTTGATTGAGGGTCGAACAATACAACCTCATTTCATATGCACGAATAGACGTAGTGTAGTGTACATATGTATATGCATTACATGTAAAAATAAAATAAATATATAGATGGCGCAACGGGACCGAGATCACCGTGATGTAATTTGTGTTTTTCCAGGGATCGAACCTGAAACCCCTCGCACAGTAGTCCGTGACAGCTACACGGCCAAAGTATTTCTGTAGGTTCATCGAATGACCCGTATCGTTCAATTGCGGCCGATAGTTGTATAAGAATGTCTAGAGGAAGCTGGTTGAGGATAGCTTCAAGTCCTGCGGTTGGAGTTTGTTCTCATCGCACTAGTGGTGCCTATGCGCACGCTAGTCTTTGAACCCCTTAAGTTCCTTTGGTTGCCGGCCACCATACGAGACTACCATAGGATAGGTCAATATAGGTCTTACTATAGCCGTATACATCTAGAGCTTAATTTTTGGAGATGGTCCACAGGTTTTATCGAAGATTCTGCTGCAGGAGTACAACGCTTTTGTGGCTTTTTTGATTCTTTCATTGGTGTTCAATTTCCAGTTTAGTTTATTTGTTCTGAAGGGTGTGCCGCCAACAAAAGGTGTAAAATTTGTGGAAAATTGCCAATTCAGTTTTCTGGGGATTGACTGTTAGGCCGCAGTTCCTGGTCCAGGTGTCAAGGGTTTTTAGGGCGCTATTATTTCCTCAGGTGTGTGCCCAGGAATCCCACCCACACTTAATTTTTTTATTATTTGAACTTCTGTGGAATCGGATCGCAGCGCCACCTATCGGATCCAATTGTAAATCTAAACCATCCTTAGACCCACTCAAACACACACACAAAATTTCATTAAAATCTGTCCAGCCGTTTAGGAGGAGTTCGGTTACATACACGTACAAAAGAATTATAAATATGTATAACGATGTGCCTAAAACTAGGCAATGTTTTACTTCTCAATGAGCATTCTACGTACGATCACTAACTGAATAGAAGAAACCTTAGACTAACCTTGAGTCTAAAGCCTAGTATCCTGCTTGCTAAGTTATCTCGCTAAATGTTTGTCTTGTAGAAATTTTTGTATGGGAGATAAAACTTACTAAGCGCGAGCGGTGTACTGTGCTTTAGGCTCAAAATTATTATTATTAGAAACTATTTATACGAGAAACGATTTCATTCCCCTTACAGGCGGACATCAAAATCTAAATTTCTGTCCGCAATTTGTGGCAGTTTTCGACGATGGCGGCAAGTCAATGAACTCGTTAAAAATACGCCTGGAATTAGGCAACATTTTAAGAATGTGTATGTGTAATCCGCAATTGTTTATTGTTGTCTTTTATACAGTGGAAGCTCGGAAAAGTTGATCGAAATGTCCCAGAGCTTGTCAACTTTTCCGAAAAGTCAACTTTTCTGGACACTTCAAGATCTGTAGAGAATTAGTAGGTATTTTGTTCCAATGTGTCATTTTTTGCCAAAATTTAGTTAATTACACGTAAGAAAAAGTCAGTCATACAGTAATAATCTAAAAAAAAAACTGTAACTGGCACGCAGCTGCCATGGAAACAGATACCTACATTTCTTCGGAGTGCGTAGCGGATATGTTAAGTATTATACATCGTTTATTTAAATTTGATATATAAAAAACGAATGCAAGTAAAAAATGAGTCACGCTCTAAAAAGTTGGCCAAAAGTCAACTTTTTAAGATAACGTATGGTAGCTAAGATTTGGTCAACTTTTCTGCATAGTAAACTTTTCTGAGGGTCTACTTTTCCGAACTTCTACTGTATTATTATCTATTTCTTCCATCAAATGATTAATTTGTACGACAGTTTTAAAGAATATGAAAAGGACACTTTAACTTTGTGAAATTTTTAAGATATTCCAGGTAAAAAAAAAATTATAAATCGCCTTGCATTTTCCTTGTTTTTTTCTAAAGTACTTCGTATTTATGATCGAAATCTCTGTTCCAGAATTATCAAGCTAACAACTGACTGCTTTTTTGAATAGATAGATAGATCGATTTTTATTTCGTCATAAAATTACAAAGGAAAGTAGGTAGTAAGAGTTTTAAACAGATTTCATTAAGCAAAAGCTTCTAAGGGACTCCTAAAACTAGGCAATGATTTAGAAGTTCTCTATAATTTTTTATATCACTCTTCGTTGTAATTTATTTATAGAAATATTTTGTTCTAGTACTTCTTTTCTTAAAGCTTCCAAGTCACAACTTTTTAAACGAATTTAGAAAAAGGTTAAGAGACCCCTAAAAGTGGGCAACACTTTAGAAATAATGTCAAGATGTGCCCGACTACCCACGAAAAATAGATTATTTATGTATGACAGTTGCAATGACAGTACAAATACAAAAGTATGTATAAAAGGATTTATCGAAATGTGTAGATTTAAGCCACAATCACATTCAAGAAAATTTTAAAAAAGTACACAAAGTTAACAAAATAATATTTTTTCTCCTTTCATCACATAAACTACTTTTTATCATTCCATTTCATTTTTATCAAAACAAATTTTTTTAAAGCTCAAGGGGCTCTGAGCTTTCACATTTTGCAAGCTCGAAAAACCAACACACACTAAAAATAGTTTTCATAATCTCACCAGCAGATAGCTCTGCAAGTCAACTATTTTGAGGAAACATACCTTGCGTTTGACGTTTTGTCATTTTTAGCTACAAAAGCTTTATTTCGAATGTCAAAAAAACGTTCACATATTTTTCAACAAAATCAATCGGCTAATATGCCGTGTTTTAGCAGCATATGCGAAATTCTGTTGCAGCCATCACCTGGATTGTTCTGTGATTGTTGTGGTATATTTGCGGATGCCCCCCGCGAACACCAAATCGGACAGCAGTTCGGGCTCGGATCTGGTTTCATTGTTGAAAGGATATTTACATCCGCTGCAACTACTTCAGCATCGGAGTAGTTGCATTGGTCACATTTAACTTTCACAAAACTCGTGAATCTCGATTTTACGTACTCAGTAGTAGGATATTTAATAAGGTAAATATAATGGGCAAACGTATGCGCTCCCAACTGATTGAAACGGCTTCGATTTCAGTTAATTTATTTCGGGTTTGGAACTCAGCTAATAGTCCAGCAGGATTGTGAAGGAATTGAGCAGAAACTCGATCTTTACTTGGACAATGAACTGATCAATTTGCCGGAGTTGCAATCGATTGTTTTCGTAAACATTGACTCCTGGGAAGCTGGCTGCAAGCTGTGCGGTAAATATCCTACCACATCCTATTACCTGGATGTGTTTCTTGAAATAGAAGAATGTAATATTTCTAGAAGTCTTCGGTATAGTGTCATTCTTTCACATTGCCCAATTGCAATGCTGCATAAGCAAGCCGGTTCATATTGGTCAAGCGAAGCAAATCAAAGTGAGTAGTTGGACCTGAGGGACACCTGTCCATTTTCCAATGCAACCAGATGAACCATGGATGCAGGGACCTTGTGATATTTTACTTCTAGAAGTCAAGTAACAACTTCTAGAAGTAAAGTTGAAGTATGAGAAAACGTCGTCGGAGAAATAACGGATCCGATGGATGCGGTCTTAACTTAATGGGCATTTCAACATTTAAGTCTCTTTACTATTGAATTCTGTACCTTTGACCAATTATTGTTATTATAAATTCTTCTGTGTACCTAGTTTATTTTTGTTTTTACTTTTTTTTTGTTCCAATTGGTTCCAATTGGTTACAGTTCTCTGGTAGATGTTTCAGAAATATATTGAACTGAAGTGAGTAAGACACGGCAGTTGGGCACTGGGCAGCGATGCAGAGCATTGATCCACACAATGACGTCCTATCCTCAAAAAGAGAAACAAATTAAGACCCAATCAGACCCAATTAGCACCACCTCAAATCAAAGAAACCCAGACTTGCATTTCAATAAAGTGATATTATTTTATTCATTGAATGCTTACAGCGTACAAACTAACCACATCCGAAATAGAACAGATAAGCCGATTCTCGAGAGCTACGACGAGTATACACTACAAGGGGACAATTTGCCCATTTTGTTGTTTAGTTTTTGATTAAATTTTCTCTCTATGAATGGGGACACCGCTCACCCTTATAACATTGTCAACTCCATAATCGCGTTAACAATATCGTTATTGTTATTCTTGAGCGCTCGAATCGTCTTAGCTGTTGTTGTGTTCGCTTGCGTGATGACTACTCAATGTCCTTTTCGTCAACTCTAGCCTCATCTACCTCTTCCTCGGGGATTGGTGCCACTGAGGTGGTTGTGCCAACGGTGTCAGATGTACCGGTAGCCGATTCTGGAGCCTTGAACTTCTCAGCGATATTGGCCTCACCAAAGATGATGTATGTGGCACTGTGGGTGTGCGGATTCTTGTACACATCGGGGTTGTTGATGACGAACAAAATGTTCTTCGGCTTGGTAACACGGTTGACGCCTTGGATTTGCTTCAGACCCAATTTCAGCATTATTTTGCATGCCTTCTTATCGCTGTGTGACTGCTTGGCCTTTGAAATTAAATCAATTGGGTGGTTGCACCGCCACCAAATTGAGTTGCTCCAGCAGTTGCGTCCTTCAACTCGGGGATAGAGTCATTCAGTGTCTTTTTAAATTTTTGAAAAACATTTTTGACACTTGTGAAAAATATAAAAATGAAGCCTGTCATATTCCTTCACATCTTCCAAGTGTCAAGAAAGAGCTTTTAGGGAAAACTCTCTCGCATAGATGTCGCATACATATGCGTGTGTTTTTTTAATTTTTTCCACTTTTCTAACTTTTTTAAAATTTTCCTGAATGTGATTGTGACTTTAGGCAAAAACTTTTCTATTTTTACTTTTAACACCCTGTAAGGTTGTACCTCATACCCCTTCTGCCAAATCACATGTACCAACAATGACACATGTTCTTTGTTAAATTTAAGACTCCATTTCAGTTGCAGTCAAACATATAAAAGCGATTCTCATAAAATTCAAGTTATTAACCATTATCCCGTTGATCTGCAAGTTGAACCTTATTTCCCGGTTCCTTCCCTTAGCACCACGTTCGAAACTCATAAAAAGTTAGTATTTATGTGCGATTTGAACACATATTCGCAATGAATCTTGGTCCTTTCTCCTGCAATAATATAATAACGACGGATGGGATAACTTTTTCTCTTTCCAGAAGATCTGTTCGCCTTTAAAATTCGATTAACGTCAAAGAGCTTTTTAAATCAAGATGTCTACATTTCCTTCGTCGAAACTTAATTGGGATTTTCAATCTGCCCGAGGATATTTATGTGCGAGAACTTTTTTCAACCCCCAATTTGAATTGCAGAATAGAAAAGACTGAGTGGGATAGAGACAAGACCAAGTGCTCAATTATCCTTATAATCCGCGAACTAGCCAGATGTCAGAATTTAATCGTTTCGAGCAGCACAGCAAAACGTCCAGAAAACGTTTCGTTTTCGAGCCCAGTCGAGGTGGAAAATTGACAAGTACACAGAGAGAGAGAGGGAGGGAGAAAATGGAAGTGAAACCAACAATCACTTCTGCTCGAATGGTAATCCAATTTGACAATTCGTGGCGGCGGAAGAGGTAGCCTTAGGGTGGAGCTTAATGTGGATTTTTTTTCCCGGATTTTGCCAACCCTTGTGGAATTGACCTACAACCTTGCCCCCTCCTCCTCATTCGATGTAGGCTATTGTTGTCAGTTGGACAAAAGGTGACTGATTTTGTGCTCAGTTTTCTTTTTGTTGTTGAGTTTCTTCCCTTTTTTTGTTGTGTGTGTGTGTGAGGCAAAAGTAATTTAATTTCATTTCCTGGCGCAAATCCATCGCATCGCCGGTACCGGTTGCTTTAGAAAGGATAATATTCCAACCGCACTTGCTGCCTGCGTTTGAATGGAATTGTTTTCGTTTTTTTTCTTTTTTTTTCTTTTGTGGCATCAAGTTTGCTTTGGCTCCCGTGTTCGTTGAAATTTATCTGCAATATTTGCGCCATTAAATTTTATGCGATTTTCTCTAGGTAATTGTTTGGGGTTTTGGGATAGTCTACGTCTTGTTTACACGAGAACGCATTAGAACGCGGTGGGGGAGTGGTATTATGGTTATGTGCACAATTTCACTTATTTATTCAAGATAAGAACGGAGACAAATTTGGAAATAAAAGCCAAGGCAGCCATCTTTGGAAGAGAGTTGATTTATTAAAAGTATCCATTTGCGGGGGCATGTTTTACATCAACGATAATCACTGTTTGGCAGGAGAAAGTGTGTCATTATTTCATGTCATTATTTATTAATCTAGACGCCATTTGTCAGCGTTTGAAAATGGGATGTAGAAGTTCCCTTTTTCAAATTCAATTGGTCAAAATGGTTCCTTTAGTTGTTGAGCGTCCCAATTGAAAATGTTCTTACGAGACTTTGACAATATTTGTCCCTTTGAATGTCATGAGCATGACATTTGATATGACAGCAAATGAATCAACAGGTGTTGGTTGGGGCAAGTCCCTAAATGAGTACTAAGAAAGACTGATTTTTCGATTCCTTAGAGATTTATTTACTTATGAATTGTTACAGTTGAATACGATCAGACGTCGTTGTACAAAAATGTCTCTTGAAGTTGGTTGCGATTTAATAGTTACTATTTGTATTCGTAGATGGCGCGCTTTATAATGTTATCGTTTTATTTTGAAAAGAGATATTTCAAAAGGGATATTACCGGTCCTGCGACAACTCTCATTCACGTTTCGAATGGACCCAACGATTCATGAATACAACAACAACCCATCCTTGTTAAACGACACATACTCATTTATTTATAACAATTCAACGCTTTTCAGTAGCGAAAAATGTCCCTGAAAATAATTACCCTTTTTTTGTAAAAAGAAAACAAATGTGAAACACACAATGGGAACAATAATTGTAATTCTGTGTCAATTCATTGCATGACTATCTGCGTTCGTTTCCCGCCTTTCTATATAATTGCACACTCACTACCGAACAGATATCTTTTGGGAAAATTTTATTCGAATCCAGTGCCGCGGCTGTATATATAGTTTACATGCACTTAAGTGCAGATACACATGTGCAAACAAACGTGCCACATATTGTCGAGAGCTGCACTATGATAAGGGGGGTTGGGGGTAGGAAAATAAAATGAGAATTTATTTTCATTCTGTGACTGTGACTCTATACCATAAGCACACATGGTATTATGCACTTCGAGTCGAAGTTAAATTTTGCCAGTAGTGCATGGCATACAAATAGTAGGCGTGGAGTATTTGCATATGTGTTCTCCACACAAAATGAGAAATTTATTTCCACAAACGTTCGGCTGCAATTTGTTTTTAATGGACACACGCAACCAAATGACATAAAATGATGAGTCATTTTTGGCTTTTGTAGAATGTGCAGTAGGACCTTGCGCTAATGGCTTTAGTTGCAGTGAATTTAAATAATTTTGAAATGCATTTTCCTCTAGGCCTAGGGGATGTCTCCTAAGGTTATACCCTTATAACAAGGGAGTGACTATACGCATTTAAGTGCAATACAAATGATCTTGCTGATTGATTGGAGTAGAAGTTTTTTTAAGTGACGGGACACGACGAGTGACAATGCAGTAGCTTTTCAATTACATACTCGGCAAATTAGACTGAGATCCACAACTTCAAGCAGAATGACAGTTACCTACCTATTCGCATTGATTACTCTTAAGGACAATTCCCATAAAAGCGACCAATTACCTACGAAGTTTTGACAGTCCTTTTACATGGACACGTCAGCCATCAGTTTCTAATTTGAGGTTAAGTTCGAACGAATGTTTTGTTCGCTATAGTTTGTGGAACGCGGTTTAATGATGTGGATTGCGAATTAACTTTAACAATTTGCGCCGAGGGTGTTTTCGTTAGCTGCAAAAATGTTTGGAATTCGAAATTTCGTTGTTTAAACTGTTATTAAATTTGTTTTCTTAATAAATTTAAAATGTGCAATTTTCTGTTCATAAATTTATTAATTAGTTCGTTCGCTCTCATGTGAATGGTCCTTAAAGGCACCAAGTGACAAAGAACAGAAACTGAAACAGAACAGAAACCTTTTCCGTTCTGGGGCAAATTATGGTTCTGTTTACGTTGCTCGTTCAGCTACACAAAACTGAAACCTATACAGGAAAACATGGCTGGCGTCTATTCAGTGCACAGAAAAAACCTCCCTCCCACGATAAATTGCATTTCTGTCGCTGGCAGCTACAGAAACAATCAATATAGACTTGTTTACGTTCTTTCGCTAAATTCTGTTGCTGAAAAAAAAAATGTTCGGTTCCTAATTCTGTTTCTGTTGCAAATGTATGGGACTCGGTTTCTGTTTCTGTTCTTTGTCACTTGCTGCCATAACTCTTACTAAACGTCAAAAAATGTCTCCGCAATGATTATTGCGCACTATAATTTCTTAAAACAAACTGACTGATTGCAAATGACATAAAATTAAGGGAGAACGAAAAATCGCAAACACAAATTCAGCGGACTAGAGGTAAGTTATTTCCGTCATATAAGGCAAAAAATATTTTTCTATAAAAATTTGCCCTGTCAACCGGTAGAAACTATATAGCATTTATTTCATCTGTCACTTGCGTGATACTTTTATTTTCTGTCGCGTAACTTCAGCTCACGTTGTCTTCTGCGATTACATATACATTTTTCATGGCATGCCCCCGCTGTCGCGATATCGTGCGGTGACAGCGAACTTTTTGGTAGTTGAGACGTCAGTGTCACTGTCAGACCACTTACTAAAGGATGTCCCATAATTCACGCAAAATGTAATTTTTATTGATTCATAGAGTATACAGATTGAGGTTATGTATGGAATAACACATCGGATAAATGGCCGACACGGTTTTCCTGGCAAGTACGTACTCTTTTTATTGAAATTTCCCATGACCGTTTGGCATAAATGTGGCTGAATTTCATTAATACACCCAATACCCCCCAATTTCCTCTTTCAAGGCGTTGGTGGTCGTGAGCTTGTTTGCATAGAGTTTTGACTTAAAAAAAACGCAAATGGCCAATTCTGATCGCAAAAACGGCCGATTACACGATTAGGAAATGACTCATGCAGTAATTGAATAGTTTCTCTGGCTGTATGGCATTTGGTACCGTCTTGTTGAAACTACATGTGGGTCACATCAATATCTTGTTAATTTAGACACAAAAAATTGGGTTATCGTGTCACGATAACAAACACCATTAAATTGTTAATGCCTGACCAGCCGCATTTTTGAAGAAGAATGGTCCGATAATGCCTCCAGCCCAAAATCCGCACCAAATAGTTACGCGTTGTGGATGTATTTGTTTCTCAACAATTACTCGTGGGTTTTCTGAACCCCAATTGCGACTATTTTGACGATCAAAAAAGCCATCAAGATGAAAATGAGCTTCATCACTGAAGATGATTTTGTTCGAACAAACCTTCATTATTTTTAAAATATTGCTCAACAATGAAAATGCGTTGTTCTTTCGTATAGCGCTTCATTTTTACTAACCGCGAAGTGTCAGCTGTCAATTGTTATCTTTATTTCTCTTGGCATCACTGTAACTATTAAATGGCGCAAAATTCAAATTTATATGATTCCAGTGTGCTGTCGGGCTTTTGTTTGATTTGGCTAAAATTATTTATTAGAATTTTCTTCAAAGGTTTTGTTATTTTTTTCCCGCTTGTGCTAGTTTCATTTTACGATACTTTTTACTATCTGTAATATTTAGGTGCATTTTTATGGCTTTTTGTTCGTTACAGCAATTTTTTTACAATTAATATATCGTGACTTAAAAATTGTGTGCTTAATGTTCGTCTTGTTATTATAATGGGACACTGATTGTGAAGGTCTAAATAGGTATGACAAGTTCGTTGACAACGCCACCAATCATGACGTTATGTGATTAAAGCATATTGTCGCCAAAACGATGAGTGACGTCTGAGATTTTTTTAAAATACAGTGAAATATCTACAAGTCTAGATCCCATAATGGAACAATTTTCATAACCAAGTTTGTGATTTATAATGTTTATGATTTCATACATTTTAGGCGGCTGTCACAAGCAATAAGCAACAAAGCAACTAGCAATTGTCAGTAAGCAATACGCAACTTTATTTTAACCTATTCTCACATGGAAGCAACACTATTGACAGAAATTTCTAGCTTTCAGGGATATTTTTCCCACTACTTCTACGAACATTGTATTAAAAACTGGATCGTCGAACATATTTTTCAAAAATTAAATAAAACGTAGTATGCGCAAATATCCAGCGACGTGTCACTAATGACAGATATTGCTACAGCAAAATTTTTCGTTCGATTGATATTGAGTTGCTTTGATGTGAGACCTCTAATTTCATTCAAAGTAAAATTATTGTCAGCGATAATATTGCGTGTTTCCTATTGCCAGTTGCTCATTGATTATTGTCTTAATGTGAGAACCGACTTACGTTCCCCTAGGCGGACGCTACTTCGACAAGTACATTTTTCAGAAATTAATTTATTTAATTCATTAAGACGGTGAAATAAGCGCTCCATTGCATGAAAGTTTGACACTTCCTGTTGACTTGTAGCACATTTTGATGGACGGAAAATCATTGTGTCACGGTGACTGTCAGCCTAAGGGAGATTTCGCTCTACAACAAGCCACAGGAAAGTAGCGTTGGTTGTTTTTAAGGTTTCGTTCCCACAGGGCCAAAACGGAACCTTATTGTTTTCGAGACGATATCTGGGTGTCTGTCCGAGCCCACTAAGCCAATTTTGTACTTCGGTCTATTTCAAGAACTAATTGACGTCGAAGGCTGAAATTTGACCACAACATCAGGTATAACCTCTAGTTAAACCCGAAGAAGAAGAAACCCGAAAAAAGTTTCTACAAGTCCGAAATGACAGCAAACTGATAAAACGACGTGTAAAATTTTCTCATGACCAAAACTTACGGCAAAAAATACTTCACCACGTCGTCAATTCCTAGACCCATTTCCAATGACACTCCAGCTATCAGCTCTTTAGACAAAGCAAATCTGGGAGCTGCGCAATTCGTCGCTAGCTCCAACATTCCAGATTGCATCACCCCATAATTCTGAAGAGGTGTTCTTCAAAGCTGGTAAAACCACTGCGTAAGCTTTTCCACTTGTCCTACTCTTCTGGACTGGTAGATGTAAGAAGTACTTTACACCCTCCGACTTAGCTTCAATATATAAGGACGTTATTCGGTCTAAGCTTGAGTACAACGCTCATATCTGGTCAGGTGCACCAAAACCTTCATTGTACCTACCAGATAGAATTCAGAAGCTCGCGATAAAACTTATAGGTGATAGAAATACAGTACTACCTCGATAATGTGAACCTCGAAAATGTGAATTATCCAAAAATGTGAACCGGTAAAAGTTAGCATTGCTTACTCTAAAATGTGAACTCAAAACCAGTTCTTGATACTCGAATATGTGAACTTTTATTTTATAATTTACCCCTATTTTGGTTTAACTGTACGTCCCGTCTGAAAAATCAGTCATTGGTGTCCTTCTACATAGGTAAGGTACATTAAATAGTTTTTTGTCTTTTCTTTTTGTTTGGAGAGACGTCGAGTGCGCGCTGAGACCTCAGATTCTTTTTTCTTTTGCTTGTGAATACGGAACGTGCCATAAGGAGGGTTCAGTTTTTTTTAAAGTTGAAATACTATATTTTTGTTTAATTTTCAATAATCAGTTCACAGATCATTAAAAAAAAAAGGATGAAATGCAACAAATGTGTTCTTATCCAGAAATGTGAACCCCTCGAAAATGTGAACTGCCCATGTTTTTAATTAGTTCACATTATCGAGGTAGTACTGTATAGCGGAGTCTATTGACCCACTCGAATATCGCAGAAATGTTTCTTGCCGTTCCTTATTTCATCGATATTTTCACCACCAATGCTCTGATGAAATAGCAAATGCATTCCGTCCCTTCAAAAATTCTCTCAACACTCGTCACACATCGAATGCGCATCAGTTCACCCTTAAGATTAGGTGGGAATTATAAAGGAACGCAAAAAATATGCCCAACTTTAGGCGTAAGCTTCAAATACGTCTCATGTTGTGAACCCTATTATTTAAAATACAGACCTATAAAAAGGTTCTTTCAAAGCTAGCTTAGCGCGGCTCTACTGATTACTGCCTCCCTAACTTTTGCCATATTCTTCAGGTACTTAATTATTTCGCAAAATTTTTCAACTTACGTTCCACATTGTTCCACACATCTTTAGAATATATCGTAATTACAAGTTCCTTATATTTTTACATATAATGCAATTCAATGTAACGAAGTCTCGTTATTTTTTATTAACTTCCACCCCCCGAAGAACTATCTCTACAGCCGTCATTAAGATCAAGAAACTTCTTCGGTAGTTTTCAGTTTTCTCGCATAGAGTGTTGTAAAAACAAAAACTTCAAGTACCCTTTTCATTTCGGAGCAAACAACTTCAAAACTTAACAGCACTAAATTTAAAATTAAAGAAAAGCACGCTACTTATACAGGACGTATAAGATTCACTTCAGTGTGTGCTGTGTGCATGCCAAGGACTGGATGCAATGTAAACTCCCCTCCTCATCCCTACATCCTGCACCACTCATGCTAACATTTTATTTCATTCCACTACTTTAATTTGCTTAAAAAAAAAATAGTGGATGACTAATTTCATGCAACAGGAAGGAATTACATCGTAAAAACTCCCAACCTAGAGTCCTTACATCTGTATCCCTGCCTACTTACATTGAGTATTCTACACATGCAAAAAATTTACCATTTTCCATTTTTTGTACAAATTTTTTCCTTCGTGGAATATCCTCCTTGATTCCTTGTATTTGCCGAAGCATGAAATTTAAGCTGCTTTCTCAAACACAATCAACTACAAAAAAAAAAAAAAAAATAAATATACGAAAAAGAATCCTTTCTCCCCGAGTGTTTTGCATTGGATTTCATTTTAGGGATATCAACTACTACTTCCAGACTATACAATGAAACTGCAGGAGAAGGAAATTTCATTCTTTTGTTGCTTGAAAAATGAGAAATAGTTATCCTGTGAGAAATATATAAATACAACCATACAGTATGTATATTTCTTGTTAAAGGATGAATTATTCAAAAGTACTCAATCGCTGTTGATTCTGTTCCGCTTTCTCACACCCTGTCAAGTGAACAGGATATCGTATGCAATCGTTATCATTCGCTAGCACTTGTGATTGCATCGATTTTTTTCGTCGAAAAAGGATTTTTTTTTCTTTTCCTTCTATACACTTGGGAATTGGATATAGACAATTTTCAAATTGCTGCCATAGGAATACAGAATTTGATTGATCCTGGAGCTTAAGGATGTATACGAAGACATACAAATAAGGGTTTTTCTTTATTAATTGCTCTATACCTCTTTTGGTAGTTTAATTGAGTTTCTTCCATTGATTCACTTGTGATTCTGAAGTGATTGAGGATGATAATCAGTTGAGGAAAAATGAGAAAATGATTGGCTTGTACTTGGAGTTAATTGTTTCCTGTAGGAAACTGTTCCAATATATGATGAATGGAGGATACTAATTAAAAGAACTGATTGTGGTTGTGGGAGGAAGAGTATTTGTGCTTTACTTACTCGGGCGTATACGTAACTTTTTTTCCATTGAAAAAAATAATGTGGGTGGTTAGTAATGGAGGCACAATGACAATTAAATATAATGATAGCACTTCTTATTGGTAGGTGCTGCTGTGGGTGTGCCGCAATTTTTTCAGTGCGAACGAAGTTAGATGGAGAGAATCTTCTGTTAGTGGGCAACAGCAAAATACACTGAGAAAGCTGTGTGCTCCAGGAATAGATCTTCCTTCCATAACTATACTGAGAAAAGTGGATTCGCTTTTAAGGGCCCAACCCATTGAATCTGTCATTTCCATTGCAGCAACATATTTAAAACTGACAGATAGATAGAATATACGCCTGCCTATTTATGGGCCACTAAGCAGCACATTACGTCAGCTAGGACAAATGAAGAAGGATAGCGTTAATTTTTGTTGAATTTGTGAAGTTTTAAGAAATTGAGATAAACTCATCGGGTCCCTATTGTGAAACCTAATGCCATACTGAAACTGAGGATTCCGACGTCGTGGTTTCCAAGACACAGTTAATGTATCTCATCATCATAAACGTGAGCCTAATGTTCAAGCAACAATTTCGGTACAGTACCCAATACATTAGGAAGGATGACGCCCACTACAGAAAAATACTGCCCCCAACAAGAGTTTTGACATCGATAATTCGTTAAGGGTCCCCAATATAAGCCGCTGTTATGAAGACCAGAATAACAGGAAGACAATTCTGTGTCATCGCTTTAAGTAACTACAGACTTTAAAACGATGTCATACGATGCAGAGTGTGTAGTAAGCTTGCCTTATTGCGGCAGAAGCACATCAAAAAGGTTAATAAGTAAGGTAAATTAAATGAAATTTTATAAGGGACTAGCTGACCCGGCAAACGTTGTTCTGCCTAAAATAGTTATTTTAAATATTTCAAGATTTATTTTGATATTTTTGTTCAATTATTTCTTTTAATAGGAATGAAGGCGGATAGCTTCAGTGGTTCAGTGGCCATTATCGGACTTACATACGCACCAACGTTTTTAATATAATTGTACCCGCCCGGCTTTGCCCGTGCACATAAGTCGTATTGCTTAGGTCTTAGATAATAATGTTTTATCGTAAAATGCGAAAAATGAGAATAAATCGATTTTCTGAAATGTTATTTCTGCGTAAACCTGAAATACACAACAATACGAACAAAACAAAAAAAGAATCATGAGAATCGCCCCAGCGGTTATCGAGTTACAACGTCATCGATTTTCACCCCATAGAAGATCTTTTTTGTATAGGGAGGTGCCACGCCCCTTTGGCTAATGTTGACCAATCTTCAGAGAAGCACTCCTGGGCCAATACCTAAGATTGTCTGTAAATTTGAGCTCAATCGGTTCGGCGGTTTTGTAGATACAAGATTTTGAATGTTTTTTTTTTTATGGGCTATGCCACTCCCCTTTGTCCAATTTTGACCAATCTTCACAGGTGCACTTCTGAAACAATACCTAAGATTATCTGTAAATTTGAGCTCCTTTGCCACGCCCCTTTGTCCAATTATGACCAATCTTCACAGCAACACTCCTTGGCCAATAGCTAGGATTGTCTGTAAGTTTCAACTCAATTGATTGCGCGGTTTTCGAGATATGTATAAGATTTTGAATGTTTTTTTTTTTTGTATGGGAGGTGCCACGCCCCTTTGTCCAATTTTGATCAATCTTCACAGGAATACTCCTGGGCCGATTCCTAAGATTGTTTGTAAATTTTAACGCAATCGATTCAGTGGCTTTTGAGATATAAGATTTTGAATGTTTTTTTTTGTATGGGAGGTGCCACGCCCCTTTGTCCAACTTTGACCAATATTCACAGGAGCACTCTAGGGCCAATACCTAAGATTATCTGTAAGTTTGAGCTCAATCGATTCGGTGGTGTTCGAGATATACGATTTTTAATGTTTTTTTGTAAGGGAGGTGCCACGCCCCTTTGGCCGATTTTGAATTTGTTGAGCCTATTGACCGACCACCGTAATTACCGACATTTAAAAAAAAATCAACTAAATTGGCTGAAAATTACGGGCGACAGAGGGAAACATACAGTTTTTTTCAACTTTGTTTTATATATATAGAGATGAGGAACGCACAGAATCATACCCAAAATCGACTGGCACGCCATCGATCCTTTAGGGCTTACCTGCAAAAGTTTGGGCACGATCGTTTTAGTTTTAGTCAGTAAGAATCTGACATAACTGCTGGAGATATAAAAGGTGGGCCATCTAGTGGGTTCTTTTTAAATCATAGGTTATTTTGACACTGACAGAAGTTATGGCCTTCATCTTTTCTAACGAGGCACATTTTCATCTCGGCGGCTACGTTAACAAACAAAATTGCCGCATCTGGGGCTCGGAAAACCCGCACGTTATTGTCGAGAAGCCAATGCATCCACAGAGAGTTACAGTTTGGTGCGGATTTTGGAGTGTGGCATCATTGGACCATTTTTCTTCGAAAATGAGGCTGGGAACAGCGTTACAGAGCCATGTTAACCGAAATTTTTTTTACTGAAATTGAAGACATGGATTTGGACGACCTTTCGGTTCATGCACAATCTCATGCCACAATCGATCTTTTGCACACCGAATTCCCAAAATGCTGTTATCAGCCGTCTTGGCGATCGGAGCTGCGATTTGACCCTTTTGGACTTTTTTTTGTGGGGAACCGTGAAGGACCGATGTTATGCCAACAATCCGGAAACGATTCAAGGCAATCCGTGAGCTACAGCCCGAAACCATCGACAAGGTCTTGGAAAATTGAAGTGACAGAATGCGCTGCTGCGAAGTCAGCCGAGGCAGCCACTTGAACGACGTTGTGTTCCATAATTAATGGGAATGTTTGCTCTTACTAATAAAGCTATAATACATGGAAACAATTTAATTTTGTTCATTTTATTGCATTTTTAAAAAGAAACTTGTATTTGGCCTACCCTTTATAAAGAGGTTATGTTTCTTTGTAGGTGGTAGATTAGCACTGGAACAACTGAACCGATTTTAAAAATCCTTTTACTAATAGAACGCTACGGGATAGAGTATGTTGTTTTATTCCTTATTTGGGCGCTTTTTATTGACAGTTCGAGATGTAACTGAAACCTAGACACATGTTTGTGAAGTGAGAGTAACACAAACGTTTTAAAGTTTTCCAATAGATGGCGATAAACACCAAAATCTCAAAATTACACATATATCTTGACATTTATGACAGCTTTAGCCTGAAATTTTTGGTAAATAGAAGTTCATTGCCTGCTGAGAGCATTTAATGAAATGAGGGTGGAAGCTTGGCGCCTCCCATACAAAAAAAAAACTCCGACACTAATGACACCTAAAGTTGTAAAATTTGGAATTGCATTGTTGCTTGAAGATAGAGAATGGCAAGTCGAAGGTGGTCAAGATAATTGTGGTCGGATATTTGTTAGACACTTGCGACATGTTGCGCATTGGAAGAACACCCTTAATGTATAATTTGTGTATTTCCGGGGGATGACCACTAACCACGAAGCCACTGTGCCCTGTTATAGTGACTATTGTTTGCAAATTGTGAGTGACGATTACTTCCACTTAAGAAATTCCCTTATTCCGAATAATATATCATCTACACCTGTTGGCCTGCTTTCATTTCGTCGCCAAATTGCTTGCCTTCAGTTATGAGATACCTCTGCACGTCTCACACCTGTCACAACTGTCATCCTCCACCTAAGACAACCGAATCCATCATCAAAAGCGTTTTTCAAAATTATTTTTCCACCTCACAGCAGTAGCTGACACTTGTCGTATTCACTTCATTTTGACACGATTGTGCTGGTGTTGTCCCAAATCTTGTTTCTGCTTCTTTTTGAAGAAAATCTAAGGCACCTATAGCAATGTGCCTCCCAGCAATAGTACGTCCTCGTTTTTCTTTCTTTTTTTCAGAACAATGAGCAAAGAAAAACGTCTTCATTCCATTATAATGAAAGTACACTACACATCTCTGTTCTATTCCACACAACGACTGTTTTTATGTCACAAAATGATGACACTAATGTTGGAACTCTTCGCTGCCAAATGGCAAAGGCAAAAGGGGTGTTATTATCCCAAGAAAGTAACATACAGACGTAGACAATGTCGACGACAGCAGCAACAGACAGAATGCCTTTAACTGTCTATAATAACAGCAACATGTGTCTATTTTCTTTGTTGGCTGCTGCACGCGGTTATTACTCACCCGATCTGTATGACGTCATGTATCCTTTAGAGTAGTTTCCCAGTTAGTCGAAGAGAAATAAAAAAAAAAATCCGCCTTTGTCGACAATCTTCCTTCGCACACACTAATCCGCTTGCAATTTATTTAAGAACGCTGTATAATCCTTATAAATGTATTGTATATGTAGGAGATGCAGGATGTACGTATGCCTAACACTTGAACTCAATATTGAACTTGGCAACATATAGAAGCGGAATGTTGGTGTGGAAGGAATGCGCGCTATATATATATTCCACAAAGGACGATACGGGATAAGAATGTGCATGAATATTTCAAAAGTGTGCAAATCATTTTGATGACACATAGTACCGAGAAGATGGGTGTGGCAATAGTGTCCATGTCCATACGTATATCTGTGTGACAGTTGAGGCTCTTTGCTTATACGATGTGACTGAGAGGAAGAGCCGTTTCGCTTTTTCTAACATATTTTATTTAAATTTTCTATAGGATAGTGTCCTTACAGTTGACTGTGAAACAGGGCAGGGTGGTAGATATTGGTGCGGTAAAAAAACGTGGTCCTTTCAACTTGGTTACAATGGCTGTTAACCGATATAGTGCATCACTTAAGGAAGGGATGCCGATGTATTTTGTGAGGGTCTCGATACCGCTGAGGGAATGACAAGCAATGCTTTAACCGATTGGTCGTCCTTCAGATTTGTGTTCGTACGTGACGGTGGTTTGAAAAGTTACTGTGCCACTTGCAACTTAAATTTAAATTTCCGGAAATTGCATTTTTTCCATCCATTTTATAAATCGATTGATAAATTAGTGGGGTTTAAGGACCTGTTCAAATTATTTGTTGCCAATTTTTTTACGATTTTGTACGATGAAATGAAATCACACTTTATCTTTGAGTTAGCTACAGGCGAGAGAGATAGAGTCTTGCATTTCGTTTGTAGGAAAGAAAAATGAATGTAAACTTAAAGACATGTCCAAATATTCCATTTATTCAACCGCTGTGACAATTTTCAGGATCGTAGAGTACTAAAGATGGAGATATAGTCCCAATAGCCATACACAGATATCAAGTACTAAAGTGGTTGAGGCTGTAGCCAATTTTATGAAGAATGAAGCAAAAATAGGACAATCGCTTTGTAGGTAAAATACGATTAAAAAGAATAAACGCCCCCAAAAAGTGGGCGTGTTACAAGACCGATATACGAGGAGCGTTTGTTGCCAATACATTTTGTGAGAAAATGCGGGGTAAGTTCGACTAGGTTGGGTTAAGTTAGGTTATGAGAGAGAGGTCGCATACGGCACTAGGCTAGGCACCATCACTCATCAGGTCCAATCGTGATCCCTAAAGGGCACCAATTGCAGTAAATTACAATGGAAAAAACACCTACGCACTTGCCCTTGAAAAACACCCAATTTCCTTGCAAAAACCAAGTAGCCATTTGTAGTTGGTACACACACAGAAAAAATTGTAGAGGCTTTACTATCCGAAATGTAAAACCATCTATTTACAATTTAAATAGCAAATTTGGTTAATTTACTATTTTAATTGCAATTTTTTTAGTTTTACTATTTTAGTTTTTTTTTTTTTGAAAATTTGTGTTTTTATGTTTTTATTTATCCTGCTGGGGACCGCGAGGGTATTTCCTGTATTGTGACATCAGAATCGAAGCTTTCCAGACAAAAGAATATTAAAATATTGAAATTCTTGACAAACCAAGTTGGCGTAGAGGGACCTATCCGTCGGCCAGGCGATACAAACAGATTTACCGCCGAGTCATAAAACTTCAGTAAATGTGGGCTCCCACAACAGATAAACAGAAAATATGTAGTAAAAAAAAATAAGCGAAATTTACTATTAAATTGTAATGACTATAGTTACAATTAAAATTGTAAATTTTACGCAGAAAATTGTAAATATTAAAATTTTTTCTGTCAGTGTATGGTCTATCTCCTCTAAATTTTGGAAGAAGTACCTGTCCAGAAATTTCCTTCGACTGCGACATATTGCCTCGCATACATACACTGCACAGTAAATGTTTTAAATCGTCCTCGGCTTGAAGGTCATTACAGAACCTGCTAGTGTCTGAGTCTATCAATTTGAGCCTCTTGGCGTGCTTTCTAAGAAGACAGTACTCTGACAATATTCCGACCAGTGTCATAAGTCGTTCCCTTCCTAGTTTGAGAAGTCTTTTTCGATCGAATTGAGGCCAAAAAGCCTTGGATACGGCGTGTCCAATAATGCCTGACCTGACCTGAAAGTTGGTTTCCTTTGTTATATTATTCCTAATAGCAAGCTCATCAGCTTACTCATTTCCTAAACCGTAGTGCCCTGGTACCCAGCACAGTCTGACTCGGTTCTGTTCTGACTGCATAAAGCCTTGAGCATTGTGGGCACAGTTCCTGACTTTTTCAGAATTGATGTCCGTAAATAAATAAAAAATGGAGAGTGATGTAGTGTCTCACAGGAGATCCGTCTGCTTTTACACAGATGGGTTCAAAACGGAAACAGGAGTAGGAGCGGGTGTTTTCTCCCAAAATTTAAATTTACTATCTCATTCCGTCTTCCAAATCACTGTAGCGTGTTCCAGGCGGAAAACATGACGATTAAGGAGGCACTGTCGTGGCTACGGTATAATATAATATCCGCAAAGGATATCGTAATTTATACCGATAGTCAAGCTGCGATTAAATCCCTGGACTCGGGCATCTTTAAGTCCAAAACCGCCCTCAATTGCCGCTTATCTCTTAACGAGATGGCGGAGCAATTTCAAATTCACCTTATATGGGTGCCGGCGCCGGGCCATATGGACATTCCAGGGAATTGCAAGGCCGAGAAAATCGCTAGGAATGACACAACTTTGTCGATTCTACCGGAAAAGGAGAATCTCTCTTTGCCTCTCGCTACGTGCAAGCTTTTAATAAAACAAAATGCGATAAGCACCACAAATCGAAGGTGGTCAAACTGCACTACATGCTCCATCACAAAAACAGATCTGGCCCATGCTGGATCTCAAGCGCTCCAATAATCTTTTATGAATAAAATGATCCATTATAAGCACATTAGCAGGTGTCATTACGGGACACTGCATTATTGGTAGATACGCTCTTAGGTTGGGCCTCCCTACCAACGATTTCTGTAGAAGCTGCATGGACGAGGAGGAGGAAGAGACTATGCTTCACGTCCTATGCACGTGCCCAACCTTCTCAGCTTGTAGAAAACTATATCTCTTAGAATACTTCTTCGACAATCTCGGCGAACTCGACTAATACAAGCATAAGTTGCCTCCCACGCTTCATTCTCAGTTCCTGCTGGTTCAACGGGTACTAGATCCTGTGGTATCACAATGAGTCTCATCTGGCCTAAGTGAGGCTGCACTTGTTGCGGCCTGTTACCGTAACCTATCCTAACCTAACCTAAGATGCGCCTCGAAAAAATATTCAGTCAAAAATAATTGTTTTATTACACATGGATTTATACAAATTTGGGAAATAAGACGGTTAATTTTTTTTTTTTTTTTTTTTTTCAAATAAAAACGCTCCTTAAAAGTAGGCATGGTCACTGCAAAGTCTCGAAAATGATAATATGCAAGTTCAGAACTGCCAAAATCTCTAATTTTTTGTAAAGTCTTCAGATAATATGCTGATGTGTCACTCAAAGCGTTTCCACATAAAATCTAGCATTGGTAATGTCCTTTCTTGTCAACACCCACTGTAACCGAACCGTCATATATGTACTGTACATACCAGACCCATTATAAAAAGTAATGCCTGAATTTTCCTCCTCATTAACTGCAGCTCCATCGTTTTGGCGATGTATACTGTTTCATAATAGCTGTTAAAGGATCAAAGTAAGAACAAAAAAATGGAAGAATTTCTTAAACGAAAATCCCTTTCTTGATGTTGTTACGATGAGTATACGAAGGAGAAGGAAATTTTCTGGACGTCTCGTCGTCGTCGTTGGCGAATAAAAGAGGTAAACTATTCGCAGACGCTGCAATTATGAGGGCAACTTTCCATATCCCCCATCCTTGTGCAGAGTAATTTTCATAATTTTTTTTTTTTTTTTGTTAGGATTTTGTCACTGCGATGGTGGTATTGTGCAAGAAAGGACAATTAAGCGATTTTTCGCGAAGGATTTCCCTGTTCCGTTTCCTTCTTGCTCCTTTTTCTTTCCATTTACTTTTCGATCTACTGACTGATAATTATAGTAAATTCTTGCATCTTGAGTTAGATGGAGAGGAGAGGGATAATGGAGAGGGAGAGTGTGTGTGTTCTTTATGTATACGGAAAAGCTGCGTTTTCGATGCAGAAGACTGTAATGCTGTGTTCCATCCCTAATGGCAACGTATAAGAATTAATTACCACCTCCTTGGCAGCGCTGAAATTGCTTCGAGTGAGGACCAGTGTGCTTTCTTTTGATTTTAACGAAACTCATTTGACCTCGACGTCGTTGTTTGTGTTCGTGTCAGGATATCGTAATTAAATCCCTTTGAGGTTGAGCTCAGTTGTTTCCAGTGAATGATGGACACAATGTTATACTGAAGTCTTGTGTAAACTAATAATAATCTTTAAGAGATGAGTAATAGGTAATTAAGGGAACGGATAAAGTGTGTATCGCCAGAGGACATGGATTATTGGTTTTCCCTTATGAAATACAAAAAGAGTTATTGAAGCATACTCTTAGTAATGGTAAGCATTTCTCTGCATGGGACTATTGTAGATGATAGTATAGTTTTGACAGCTTGTAAAATATTAAAAAAAAAATGTTGCCTCTCCGTTAAAACTTTCAAAAACCACTATCGATCCGTTAACCGCTAAAATATGTTACACTAAGTGCGTCTCAATTTTTTGCGAAAATGTTAGGTGAGGGGAAATAAGTCCCCGAGAACTAAGTCCACTGATGTTTTGGTGAACACAAATCTTCTACACTAGAGACTCACTAAAAGCTCGATAAAAATATTGTCTAACTACAGACTTGCACGTTGCACGTATGTATTTCTTAATGACAGACAACTCGCCCTTTTATCACAGCTCTCTCTCTCGCTCTCTCTGAATCTACTACTCAGTACGATGTGAGAGCTGTCATTTGAAAATGTTATTTGAAAATACGACAAGGAATGAATACGTCAAAAACACTTTTTATATGTAAGTAATGGTACCTAAAAATTTAAAATTAATTTTTCATGGCACAGAAACATTATCGGTCCTAGCGAGGTATCCGTCGGAACGGAGAATTCTCCGCAACGCATACTCCTTCGGAGACTCAAATTACATCATTCGAGGTATCCGCCTTCGGAAAGAATACTTATGTCGTTTTCGATTGGTAATCCAGAAGCGTCCGGAAGAACTCTCCGCGATTCTGAATTCAAATCCAGAAGCAAATTTCTCTTCTTTTCAGTAGAAGAACTGGGGGTCTAGCACGTAACTTGATACAATCGAGTTCAGTCGATACAATCGAACTCTGGCAGCACCTAATTTGTCTCAATCGATTATTCTCGATTGATTATCCTCGATTGATACAAATTAGGTGCTGCCGGAGCTCGATTGTATCGACTGAACTCGATTGTATCAAATTACGTGCTAGACCCCCTGTCAGTTGAGTGCCAATCGAACGATTTTAGAAGCGTTCGGATTGCTTCCGGACGGTTCTGGATTACCAATCGAAAACGACATTAAAATACGACAACGTCAATGCGTTGACATGTTCGTGGTACATGGGGGTTTTCCTATTTAGTGCTTGTTTTTGCTCTGGAAACACAAATTTAAGCAACAAATACAACCAATTACGTTGCTAACAATTTTTTTACTTTATTGCTTCCATTTATCAACACTTCACTGCAAATCGTAAACAAATTCCTCAACCAATTGCTGTCGGAGCATATCGGAAGAAAATTCGTATGAAGCTGTCAAAAATATCAGTAAAAACGCACTTGATCGCACTGAAACGCAAAACGCCAATGTGCGTTACATATTTGACGGAACAACATTCCGAAAAGCTGTTCCGAAGTATAGGGGAGACTGGGGCACATTTGAACGTGGGCACATTTGAACATTGGTAATAAAACAACATTTAAAAAATATTTCTAAGTACAGTCAACTCTCGATTATCCGGCATTCTATTAACCGGGAACCCTATTAACCGGGAAATTTTTTGTCAAAATTAATTAAAATTTATATATTTAGAAATCGATTATCCAGGATTTACTCTATTATCCGTGATCATTTTCAATAAATTTCTTTGATTCTTGCAAACAAAAACCAACGAAACCTACATTCAAGGTTTTGTTTGTTTTTGTTTGCATTCTTCTGTTAATTTTTCTCATTCAGTATGTAAATCGATTTACTAATAATGGTAAAACATTGCATAAAGTGGGTTTCCTCTTTGAGAATATCATTTTCGATTATCCGGGATTTTCGATTTTCCGGTATGAGCTCGGTCCCTAGCACCCCGGTTAATCGAGAGTTGACTGTATAAACCAAATTTTAAACTTGGTAATACCGTGCTCTTTTGTGGTCAACAACTTTCGGATATCTTTTCAGACGTCGCCTGGAAGTAGCCGCATGAGGAGTTTTTATGCTTAAATTGCATATTTAAATTTTTCTATTTGTAAGAGTTTACAAATTTTATGGTGAGCTTTTCTTTTTGTGTGAAATGTATTTTTAAGGCATAACTTCGTTTGAAACCGTATAAATGTACGTTTTTTGATAAATATGAAAAATATAAATATTTACGCACATTTTTCTGTCGCTTGACCTATTGGGGCAGGTTTGAACAAAACAGTCGGGGCACATTTGAACAAGTGGTCTGTAAGTGGCATTGAACTAAAAGCTAAGCTACCACCACCAATTAACGCTCCGGGAACATCGAGGACAGCTGCGATGATGATTTTTGTCTTTAATTTTTCAAAATTTCTGTTCGGTTAATAAAATAACTCATTTTTGTTTTTATAAAATTTTTAAGTCATTTGTAAAATATTTTAGTAATTTCAAAATTTCAGTTTGCTTTTGTTAAGTCCTTTTTGTTTCTTTTAAAGTTAATTTTTTTTGTTAAAGAAATACAAACTTATTAGCTGCTAAAAGCAATTACAAATACTGCCGTTCAAAAGTGCCCCAGCCTAGTTCAAAACTGCCCCACATTGGGGGCACCTTTGAACATAAGGACCTACTTCGTTTTTAATTAAAAATAAATTATACGCCCTTACTAAATTTACGTAGTTATTTGTCCAAATCAGAGTTTAATTGTATTTCTTAAAGTGAGAATACTTTACAGTCCAATAATTTAAACAAATAGGATTTTATGAGACCTAAAAGCAAAAAGTGTTCAAATGTGCCCCAGTCTCCCCTACCTCGCAGCAAAAATCCTCCGATTCGTATGAAATCTGAGAATTTTCCGTTTCGACGGATACCTCGCTAGGGTCGTATATAGATCGTAAACAATGGCCGCATTCCAGAATCTAGTCATCGTAAGTCAACTTGAATTGTCTGAAATCAAATTTACCTGAACGCGAAAACTAGCTTGAGTTCTCCGGACACATGGCACAAATAGATGTGGACATTAGTAATGTGCAAAAAGTAATTATTCGGTATTTAGTATTCGATACTTGAAATGAGTATCGATACCGAATACTACTCAAAATAAGTATTCGATACTGATACTCATTTGCTCACTCCTAACATGCAGCACTAACTCCATCCAAACAATCAATATCAGTATTTAAAATACACATGCATAATGTTACCTGATGCAAATACAAAGCAACATACACAACACACCCAGCAAACCTCGTCTCCCTCGTTCATTATGTCTCGCAGTCACATACTCTCATGATCTTCCATTTTCTTTCTCTTACAATGCACATGATACTCTACTCATACAGTTTCAATTTGATTACTTTTCTCCACACATATTCTGGTATTCTATTCGATGCAGACTCAGTAATCAATACTCTGATTGGGTACTTTGATTACTTTGATTACTTGACTTGGTTTAAAATATGTGTGGAGAAAAGTAATCAAATTGGAACTGTATGAGTAGAGTATCATGTGCATTGTTTGTAAGAGAAAGAGAATGGAAGATCATGAGAGTATGTGACTGCGAGACATAATGAACGAGGGAGACGAGGTTTGCTGGGTGTGTTGTGTATGTTGCTTTGTATTTGCTTTGTGATTTGCAAATACAAAGCAACATACTCATTCCAATTTGATTACTTTTCTCCACACATGTTTTAAACCACATTATCACAGGAATCAGTAGTCAAGTAATCTCAAAGTACCTAATCAGAGTATTGATTACTGAGTCTGCATCGAATACCAGGACTCGTTGTTTTCTTTATGCAAGCATTCAAGTAATTATGTATATTAAGATTAACTTATTTTGAATACTTTTAAGAAACAAGATTCAACGAATTTATTTGTTCATGATTACTGAATTTACTTACTTATTTGGAGGTGAGTAGATTTGAGTTCATTTCATTTGTGAATATGTAGGTACAAACAATTAATAGGCTTAACAATCGCTGATAGATGCGAATGTGTATAAAAGAAAAAGAAGTAGCACCATAGTTGCATTTTACGGTGGAAGGAGAAGGGAAAGCTAAGTGTGATATTTGTAAAAGTAGGTATATACTAGTACTACAGGTATACATGTATTCAGGCACATTTGACTGCGAGACAAAGTACTAGGTATCGAATACCAAATACCGAATACTGAACGTGAAGTAATCAGTACTCATTCGTTACTCAAAAGTAATCAAATTGAACACCACTAGTGGACATAAACGTCAACTGAGAAAACTTTTCACGTGACCAGTTCGGCCCAATGAAAACTCAGCAACATGAAGTTAGATAGAGCTGTCAGACTTACTAAACCAGATTTTTGAATGCCCTCAATTTCATGCAACAGTAAACTTCATTTGTCAGTAGAAAATGAATTCTATTCATGTTCACTGGAAAGGATTACTGTTCATTTAACCACATTCACAATCGAAAATGTCCTCCCATTCTCTTTAATATTAAAATAAAAAAAAATTAACAAAGGTTCCTTTTCACAATATCAACAACAACCAACAAGTAAAAAAACATCACTCTGTGTAATTATGTCCTACTGGTAAAAGTCACAGGGTGTATTTTTGTGGTGAAACGATGACAATGAGTCATCGCCATGTGGTTGATTATTATTGTAAAATTATTTTTTCGGTATTCATCGCGTGTAAAAAAAAGGACATGCTTCGTTATTTTTTCAATTATTCATTGTTGGCCACTTTATGTATAGGTGAAGCCGTCCTTCCTACTCATCCTTATTCCACCTGACACCATTTTTCATCAATAATGTTGATTGTACTCGCACTTTTTTTTTATTATTTTTATTCTGTTTGAGGAGTTGACTTAATATTGGCAGTGACGCGAACCATAATGCGAAGAATGCCTCATTAAATACTTTTTTTTTTCGATAGCAGTAGGTGGTGGTGTTGAGATTAATTATAACAGTGACAGAGAAGATAGACATCAGCATCAAAAATTCGTATATTTTTTATTGTTATACGACCATATAATTAAATTTAGTCGTTGTGCTTAAATCTAACAAATTTAATTCGACTGTTAGTTTCTTTCATTAAGATACACACATAGATACTCTTCGAACATTCACTTCTGTCACGCAAGGGTATAGACACGATAGATACGACTTCAAGAGTCCTTTAATTCCATATATTGATTTTATTTTTTGAAAAATGTTTTGCAATTAAAGCACTTGTTGAACCGCACCCACCACAGGAAGTGAGTGCCTATAAAAATTCCTCTCCTAAGAGGATTACAGGAACACACGAGTACTCGTATATTTATAGATAAATTCGACTCGTTCGACTCACACAAAGGAGTATGGCTATGAATAGCTTTCTCTAGTCACATCATTATGATTTGTTTTCTACTCTTTGAGTAACAAGGACTGGTAATTCAAAATAAATTACCTACCATTAATTTGTATTGCCTACCCTTGGTGGAACTTTGTTTTCTCCAAGTAGGTATAGAGCGCGATAAGAGATTTACCGAGTTCCATCTTTCCTTAGAAAATTCCTTACATTACCAAGAGAGAATACAGATCCTTTCATTTGTTGAATGCTATAAATTAATTTGCACATTATCGAAGTAAGGAACTTATAGTAGGGGCTTTTCTGCACGAGTTATAAGGATCCTTTCCCTTGTTCACATACACTCGCGCGATGTTCACGCGCGATGTTCATTCTTTCTCGCCTGCTGTGTATATAATGTATTTTCTATGCCCAATTGAGTTGTCGATTGAGCGCTGAAACTTTTACGTGGAAGCGGAAATGTGCGGTGAATGGGCTTGAAGACGGATTTTTATATTATGCGAGGGTTTTTTTTTCTTAATATTGCATGAGAACATGTATAATTTATAGTTGAACGAGTCATTTAGCGTATTCAAATTAAGTGTGATTGCGACGGACATTGTTGAATAAATTTGATGACATAGAAAGCCGCCTGAATGTTATGGACTAAGCACATGAAATACTTCAATTAAAATACACTTTTAGGCGGCTAATAGCTTCATAATACTTATGTTTTGTTTTAGTTAGCCTTGGGATTCGTTATGATTAATGATTCGTACGTAATAGTGATGCGCGCCATTTTGTTTGCTGATAAACTGACAATTTGGTGTCGTTTGATAATAAAAAAAAAGTCTAACCCAATGTAAGTTATCTTAGTATCATTATGAAGGACAAGAAAGTTTTGGCGCAAAAGTCATCACATCACTCTATCGGTAGAAGCTATACACCCCTATCGTTAATAATATTTCCCCCGGAATGTTTCCCATTCAGCAATTTGATTTACATTGCTGATGATAAGGGAAACATTTCCATCGGTCAATTCAAGTTTGAAATTTGTGAAGTCACATGAATCGCTATACTTATAAAGAACGCGGAATAATTTTTACGATTTTTTTTTGGGGAATAATTTGTCGGTGGTTTTGGCGCAGCGTGAATTTTGGCGCAGATTTCACGGTTGTCTGACACCAACTGGGTAAACACTATACGACGTCAACTGCTCGCCTAGAAGAGTATGCTGTCAGGTCTGGGTGGGCAAAGGAGCAGGCGTTCTGCTGAACGATTCGCAATCCCGAATAATCAATGCCAGGAGTGTGCCTAAAAGAACTAATCCACACTCTACGTCTCTTCTAAGTCGTTGCAGTCTCCTTAATTCTTCGTGAACGCTAAATCTGTGAAGGTATCTGCTATAGCCGCCGTGCTCCGATAAGAACTGCGTAAAGTGGTAGTTGCTGTAGTTGTTGCATCTGTTGACTGTTTGCCTAAGGTAGGGTGTCCACAAACGAAAAAAGAGGACATCATTTAAAATCAAAAATCATTTTTCCAAACTGCCGGACAATTTTCGTTAGATAAAAAAATATTGTTTAAGAGCTGGAAACACTTGTAAAACTGCATTAATAGTAGGGTACAATGATAACCACCTAGAGGTAGTACAATACCGGAGCAAGTCCTTAAATTCCAATTCCATCGCAATACGAAATTATTTTTAACCCTCAGTTCTTACTTTATACTATTGTAGGTATATAAAGAAAAAAAAAAGTATTTTTTATAATTTCGATATCATTTGAATATGAATCAACTCCGTTTTTGTCTGCGTTTGAAATGATATGGACTGGACAACCAATTCCAATTAAGGCTTTTCCGATAGGTACTGGACTTAAGTTTATAAAAAACTTTGTTCAAGCCTGCTCTTTTTACACTTTATTTTATATTGAAATTGAAGGTATTAAAAGAGGACACAATAAATAAAGAGGCATCGGGAAGGCTTTTGGACTGGCTTGAAGGCGATCAGCCTTGCCTTCTTCTTTTTGATGTGTGGGACAGTTTCAATCGATTTTAGCAGAAGATTTACATCCACGATGATTTGAGGAGCCACCGCCAAAGGCGTAAACATAGCGCACAATGAGATCCCCGCTGATGGATCACCAGGTTTGAACGCTTCACGTTTTCGAAAGCAACCGATTAGAGGGATATCCCGTCGTACAGTTGCTTTTGGATAAGACTTACTAAGTTGATTCCTCGTCAGTTCCAAGAGTGAAAAAGCAATTCGCAAAGCCATTTGTAGACTCATTTGGCAAGACTTCTGAAAGGCTTCTACCGACTCATTCAGTTTTTGGCCCTTATTTGGTTTTCGCACTAGTTCGCTCCCGAAATCTGTGAGGCGACTTCTGCATTATCAAAACCATGTTGATGGGTGTCAATGAAAATTGCTTCCCAACTTATCTGCCTTTTCGAATGGGTGACATCATCAGCATCGAGCAGCCAATATACGTTCAAAATCTAGCTCCAAAACCAACTAAAAACTTTTTAAGTCAAATCGCACTTTCGACCATTTTAGTTCAGTTTTCTAGGTAAAAACAGTGTCTTCGTTTTTGTATGACAAACACCATATTTCTTTGAAAATACAGAACGCTCATAAAATTCCACATTTACCAGTGATTTAATTTTAGACATGTTTCAGTTCACTCAGTCCAAATTAAATCAGTTTCTATTGAGTATTCCACTCTATGTCCCCTCATGATCCCTCATTCCTGAACTGAGCGACTCACCATGGATGCTGCATCTCAATTTGTCGCAATTTGCTTTCCGACATCCAAATCCGTCAAACTAACCCCCAAGCTTAGCGCGTACACATACCAGATACCTTCTGAATCTGGAATACCCGCATTTATTGGCCAGTGCAAAATTAATTATATGAATTAAACACAACTCTATCAAAAATGAATTTATTCCGTAACCAGCCACCATTGTTGTTCACTACATGCACGCGGACAACAACCATAATCAATTTCAATTAATTTGCAAGTTGTAATTAATCATCTCCGTCCAGCAGCCGTGTAGCGGGCCACATTCTATTATAACTTCCAGCCATCACATGAAATGTGCTGTGCACCTAAAGATAATTACCAAGCGCACATGAAGAAACTACAGGACAACCCTTCCCCAAAACCACCCCCTACTTATCTGTAGCAATGCAACAGACACAGAGTGCACCAAACTCCCACTTTAATGTTTTCATTATAGCTAACATAACCCATACCTTTGCACTTTGCCCATATACCCAACCAAAAGGGGTGTAGGTAGCAAAAGTTAACTCACATGCAGTAGATATGCACATGTGAATGAATGTATGTATATTGGCAAAGCGACGAAGGAATAATTGGCGAATTGGAGTGTGTTAATAACAAAACAATACAAGGGAACCCATGCTGGGGACCAGAGGACGACGCAACTACTAAGTATAAGAAACAGGAGAAGGAGACTGAGTGATGTATTGTTTGGGTTAACGAAACTATAACTAACGTGATGTTTGCATTTGTTGTGAATAATTAAATTATAGAATTTATGCTGTGACAGAGAATGGAATGACTTTTGAGAGATGACAAATGTGAGGGTAGCTGTGTGTATGAAGATAATGACAATCGTCGTCATATGTTGCGTATACGCCCGAGTGGATGTTTATATTTCTTCTTTCCTTTGTACTTTCGCATGAGATGTACTAAAGGGTGTCCAATAATTTTGAATTTTGCGCCATTTAATAGTAGTAACAGTGATGCCAACGGAATAAAAGATAACAATGTGACAGCTGACAGTTCGGGCTTAGTAGATAAAAATGGAGCAATATTTTAAAAAATAATGAAGGTTTGTCAGCTACAGTCCGCAATTTTCGAACAAAATATGGCCGTCATAGTGATTTAAAACCATTAACTGTGAAGAGAATAATTGAAAAATTCAGGGAGACTGGATCAATTAGTGATCTTAAAAACTCAGGATGTCCTGTCACAAGTCGTTCAACAGAAAATATTGAATCATTCCGCAAGAGTATTGATGACAGTCCGGGAACATCAATTCGTCAAGAATTGGGCATTTCGAGAATCTCTCTACAGCTAATTCTCACGAAAGACTTGAAAATTCATGCTTCCAAAGTTCAAATCACTCAAGAACTGAAGACTACTGACCATGCAGCGCAAAGAGAGTTCGTCGAATTGATTTCGGAACAACAAGTGGATTCTGATTTTTCAAACAAAATCATCTTCAGTGATGAAAGCTCATTTTCATATTGACGGCTTCGTTAATCGTCAAAACTTTCGCATTTGGGGTTCAGAAAATCCACGAGTAATTGCTGAGAAACAAATGCATCCACAATGCGTGAGTGTTTGGTGCGGATTTTGGGCTGGAGGCATTATCGGACCAATCTTCTTCGAAAATGCGGCTGGTCAGGCAGTAACAACACAATGGTGTTTGTTATCGTGACACGATAACCCAATTTTTTGTGTCTAAATTAACAAGATATGGATGTGGCCCACATTTGGTTTCAACAAGACAGTGCCACATGCCATACAGCCAGAGAAACAATTCAATTACTGCATGAGTCATTTCCTAATCGTCTAATCGGCGCGATCAGAATTGGCCATCCAGATCTTGCGATTTAACGCCATTGCATTTTTTTCTTTTCAGGCTTTAGTTCAGGCTCTGTAGCATTGATACTGATACTTATACTTATACTGATACTGGGACTCGGTACAATTTGTCAGGGTCCTTTTATTTCAGCGAGAAGGTACTAGAAGAACCATCAGTCAAACCAAAATTCGACATAAAGATACAAAAAATAAAAATATAGCTGTTCAGTTCATATGTACCAGTCTATCAGAAATGGTTGCATACATTTAGGCTGATTAGGAGCGATTCACTGCGTTAAAGAGCGTCAATTTCTGTGGCTTGTGGTGCCATTCGTAAAAAGGACGCCTGGCAAGTTTGATTGCCAATTCGACGAACTTAATATTGGTTCAATGGGTCCACGAAAATTGGTAGAACACACCGCCCCAAAGCAGATTTTTATTTTATTCTGAAAAATGTTGCTCTATAGCTTAACTTCTCCATGAAGTGTTGGCTCCCTTAAGTATTCTTTTGTTATACCCTCCACAGGAAGGTATATTCACTTTGCCATTACATTTGTAACGCCAAGAGAGAGTCACCGGGGCATAAAGTATATATATTCTGAATCAGGATCAAATTCTGAATCGATTTAGCCATAACCTGTCTGTCTATCTGTATGTCTGTTGAAAATACAATAGTGTCCGAACGAATAATTACATATTGCTCAAAAATTGTACCAAAAAGTAGGCGTGGCAATGAAACATATAGCCTATAGCCTTCTCGAAGCTTTAAGAACCCTTATTCCGTAATTTCGACGTCAACTGGTGACAGACGTAAAACACGCTACAGGCTTATGCATATGCAAATCTAAACAAAATTTATGTAAGGCTTCGGGTCCTTAAGTAATATATTCAAAAGATTTGAAAACATTCAGTTCTCCGATATACTTAACATCGATTAGAAGAAGACATTCTGAATCTATTACTCTCCTTTGTTGGCATATTAGTATACAATTTCGAATCCCTCTTATGCTGGCATTTGTCAGATACAAAACTGATTGACAGAATGACACTTCTGTAGGTACGTAGAAGTACCCACAAAAGACAAGTCATTCCTACAAAATGTATGCACGTCATTCATTCCAGCACTCTTGTTGCTGAAAATGCCTATCTCACTGTACAGAGACCGGAGACGACAAACAATGTCCGATGTTCATGATCAAAAATACCAAAGATACTAAATCACATTGGTTGGAGGGAAATACATAACCAATTGATAAAATCTATAAATAAATAGATGAATATCCTGCTGTCCCCATATAACCCCCAAGTATATAGATACTAGATACTATACATCACGGACACCACACAAAATCGATATAATTGCAAACTTAATTTATTAATAAATAAAAGGGTCTTATCAACATTCCAGTCGAGATACTTTCCATAGTATAGTTTGCCCCCAAACAAAAGGACACGAAATCATGAGAAACAGAGGATTACCCTTGAAAGGACTTACACAAATGCTTTCAACCCCAATGGGTAGGTATACCTTTACGGTAATCCGATTATAATGGTGTTCCCATTGCCAGCACACAACCAACTTCAAAACTGCACAACGAACAGCAAACAAAATGAAAAAAAAAATATATTTAATGTCCCATTAGTCAATCTGACCGTTTGGCTTGTCAAAGTTTTCTCCTCAATTTCTTATACCCTTTTCCAGAGTCGACGAAGGGAATGTCATTTTATAGGAAATCTTGCAAAAACAAAAAAAAGAAAATATCCTTTGCAGCTGAGACCAATGCAAAAGGACAGACAACGAACTTTGTTGCCTGCAACCAGTGTCAATTTATCGATTGATGGTTTGTACATATATATGTATAACAGTTTTGGTGTGAGAAATTCCCTCCAAGCATTTGTCACAGCTTTCCACCCACCACGACAAAACTATCGAACACCAACATTAATTTTTAATTTATTTACTCCTGCGGTAGATTGGTGTGGTGAACATTAACTGCAGTCGCTTTATTGTACTCCAAAAGGCAAAGGGAAGTCTTGTGTACATATACCGCATATAGGGAGGTGTGTGTCTATTTGGATAGTTATCCCAGGCAATTTATTTATTGAGGAGATGAGGTAGCAGTACCTAATAGTAGTATCTACACTTTGGTAAAGGGGTGATGTCAAAGACACATATTCTGTGTGTGTGTGTAGATGTAGAGGTTTGGTTTGATTGTTTTCTTGGTTTCAAACGAAAGGAAATGACAGGTCTGGTGACAGTTCATTACATTTTCTTTACAACTTGTCAGCTAGTAATGGGATTGGTGTGATTTGATTTTTTTTCCTTTCTTTCTCTGTGGTTATTTGGGAAAAGGATTTACCTATTTATACTGATGTTGTTTTTTGGTTGGGTAAAGTTTTCCTGGGGGTTTTTGTTAGATTATTGGTCGTATGTATGTAGAGAAAAAAAAACTGGTAAAAGGGTAATATATTTAATAATTTACAAACCATACTATCGGGCCCGGCAAACGTTGTTGAATCTAAACCATCCTTAGACCCATTCAAACACACACACAAAATTTCATTAAAATCGGTCCAGCAGTTTAGGAGGAGTTCGGTAACAAACACGTACAGAAGAATTATATATATAAAGATTATGTACCAGATTGGTGCGACTTACCTAAAATGAGAAAGAAAAAAATATATAGCATTAGATAATAAATAAATATGTATATTCAAAAAAATAAAATATCCTTTTCAGGACAGAATTTAAATGATTAAACAATCGCCCGAAAGAGTCTCATAATATTAATATAACATAACGACGTGATTTGAATGTCACTACCAATTGACAGACTTCTTTTGACAGCATGTCACTGATTGACAATGTCCAAACCGTGACACTACACGATTTTCTAAAGTGTCATGCATGTAGCGATTGACAATTTTGTTCCCTGTTTTGTTGTTTGCACAAATGACAGTTCTTTCGATTTTACAAACGCGCGCAACAGACATATGTGTTGTGAAAATAGAGACAATTTGTCACAGCATGACGACGCTAGTATGTCATGGATTTTGGAACACAATGACAGGCTCACAAATGACATGTGGAAGGGAGGCCAAAATACAAGTTTCTTTTTTAAAATTGCAATAAAATTAACAAAATTAAATTTACATGTATTATGGCTAGTGAGAGCAAACATTCCCATTAATTACGGAACCCAACGTTCAAGTGACTGTCTCGGCTGACTTCGCAGCAGCGCATTCTGTCACTTCAATTTTCCAAGACCTTGTCGATGGTCTCGGGCTGTAGCTCACGGATTGCTTGGATGATATTGGCCTTAAGTACTTGAATCGTTTCCGGATTGTTGGCATAGCATCGATTCTTCACGGTTCCCCACAAAAAAAAAAGTCCAAAGGGGTCAAATCGCATCTCCAAGGCGGCCAATTGACATTGCCAAGACGGCTGATAACTCGATTTGGGAATTTGGTGCGCAAAAGATCGATTGTGGCATGGGCTGTGTGGCATGGCGCATGAACCAGAGGTCGTCTAAATCCAGGTACAGCAGGCTCGGTGGGTGCTTCATTTCGGCCCAAAACTTATTTTCAAAAAACGCTTTGTTTATGGGCTAGGCAGCACTCACATTGGAAATTAATTTTCAATATTTCCCAACGTTGTTCAAGCGTAAAGCGACTCTTTTCATTCGGCGGAGGTATGATACTGACTTTCTGTCAAGATTTCGAGCGGGAAACAGCTGTCAGTGTCAAAATAACCTATGATTTAAAAAGAAACCACTAGATGGCCCATCCGTACATGAGGACCTGATGAGTAAATTTTTCTGACTGAAAAAAAAAAAATTGACGAGCTTGCAGAAAATGCGAACAGCGCAGAAAAAGTGGAAGATAATAAGAGAGATGCAAAAAATCGCCAATGATAGCAACATCACTACCATTCCATTGGTAACAATCGAAGATCAACTGCGTAGATGGACGGAGCATTTTTGTGCCTCTTAAAAGTCGAGTGCAACAATGAGCCCCAATCACCTCGAAATACATATGTCGATCTTGTAGGTGGCTATTGATACCGAGCCCTCTACAACTGCAGAAATGAAAACTGCGATCAACATTCTAAGGTTAAACAAAGCAGCTAAACTTGATGGCTCCTGAAACCGGATCCCGACTCAACGGACTGTATCCTACTATCCTACTTTGTTTTAAAACTATATTTAAAATTAATCGTTGCATACTTTTTTGATACATAAATATAAAAAAAAAGGAGAAGAGTAAAATCACTCACTGCAGAAATGAAAACTGTGATCAACATTCTAAGGTTCAACAAAGCAGCTGGACTTGATGGCATGCCAGACGAGCTCCTGAAAACGGATCCCGAATCAACGGACTGTATCCTACTATGTACCAGAATTAAGGGCTATTTGGGAAAATGAAAAATACCTCCAGGACATCTGGAGGCTGTTTGAAAGGCTAAGCCAACTGAATTCTGTGGACGATATCTATTTCATGGCAAGCACCAAAAGCGGGATGAATGAGATGTGCAATCACTGCAAATGAATGAGAAAGGCTGATCTAGGGATCAATTGCAATTAGACAAAAATAATGAGCACGGGCCGCTCAGTTGCCCACTGAGGAGGTCAAGCAGTTTAACTATCTGGGGCAGTCTTGTATCCTCCGATGGAGTAAGGTGTGGTACTTCAATGAAATTTCCCTACGCATCCAAATAAGGCTCTTAGAATCCAATGGTAAATCCGTATCGTACTGATCCCGCGAGCGCCTGACAAACATTCGAGAGTATAACTGGCGTCTAAAATATGCTCAACCGTTCGAACTCGACATAAAATTGAAGATCCCTTCCATTGAACTCGCAAAAACAGATGGATATAAGTGGTAGGGACCTTTGTGACAAAAATTTAATTTTTTTTTTAGTTTCTTTGACAGCAAAATTATAACAGATTCGTGAAAAGCTAAAGCTTGTACTTATTTGTAAAGTCCATTGCTTTAGGCAAAGCCAGCTGTTCGTTCTATGGATATTTGGTACATGTAGTTCTAAAAGTACCTTCCTTTGTTGTATTCAAACTAATGTGTAGGTTCTTCACTCAAAAACTGTCTTTCATAATTCACGATTACACCAAGCATTTGACAAAAAACAATCAAAACATGACACCAGTGTGCAATGACTGACGACAACGAGTACGTTTATCTTTACAAAACCTCGTATCTTTTGCAACTTACATATCTAAATAAGAAAAAAGCAAGTCCTAAAATATGTCATTCCCTTTCTTCCACTTGGCACATAACAAGTCGGATGTCAAAAATTCTAAATTGCTTGCAGCATAGTTTCTCATCCAACTGTGTCACAAGAACACAAGAGAAACTCTCTACAAATAGTTCTCTCCTATCTAGGGATGAAGGGATTCAAAGTTGCTTCGCCATTAAAACTATAGAAATAGTACCCTAACCTAAGTACATTCCACAAATGGTCAATAAAGAAAAAACAAAAATATAAAAGAAGAAAGACAAGAAAGAAGAAAAAAACACGCCTTGTTTGCCGTTATATTTTTCATGCAATTGCAGCTATACTAAAGGAGGTCAGGTCGTGTAATAATAAACGTTACTACTGTTGTGCCACTAATATGCGCGATAGGTGTATGTATATGCTTGGTGTTCCAAAAAGCACTTAGCAAAGGAGGGAAAAAGCAACAAACCTCCTTCTCCAGAACATGGCGGGAGAACACTCATTTAGCGCGTTTCGCTGCAACGGTGTGGGAAAATCAATAGAATACCCTTGGTGAGCGCCTTATCTTGGTGCCCCCATCTGTTGGGGGGGGAGGTTACTCTTACACATACCTCTATATAGCTTAGATTGTTGGTAGTGGTTTTTTGCGGCATATCTCTCTCCGAACAGAAAGTGCAGACAGACAAATTGTAATTTGAAAGGATTACGTTGGTGCGGTGTTCTCTATTTGTCCCTTGGACAGTGTTTCAGTCGATAACCGCACTAATTTAATGACAGCAATCTACGTTCCACCGTAAATGCTGGCGGGGGTTGTCTTGTCAGTATCGTTATAGTTGTTAGTGTTACCCACTCGTGCAATAGATTGAAATTGCAGATTTTTACACAGGGGTTGTCTTGTCATAGATTTAAGTGCCAGAAATGAGGAGAGAGCACTAAGGATTATATTGCATTTGGTTTACAAATTTTGTCAACGAGGGTTGGTCGGGTTACATTTTAAGCAACAAGTGAAGCCAAGTTAGCATATTTATTTTTAAATATATAGGGTAGGAATCAAATGGGGTTATGTTTTCGTGTCAAAACATGCCATTGAGGTGTTTTTGAAGGGATTTTAATATGAAAATTTGGGGTGCTCCTGCTGATGAGGGATTACACTTGAGGAATATTTTGAAGTCAAGAAAATCGTGTAAGGATCTTAGAAGAGATTAAGGGAGTTATGTGCGCAATGTGCTATCAATCATTATTCTGTTTTTATGGATAACTATATTAATAATTCATCTAGTTCCTTTTGGAAGACCCACCCTTCTTTAAAGTCCTCAAAATGTACCAGTACATGCACTTTATTCTAGTCTGGTTCATGGATAGGGTCAAATTTATGGAACTAAGATTTGATAGAAAGCTTTTATGGAGAGGAATTATTGATGAACGTGTTAGTGGCCCCATACTCCTGAAAAAGTACACCAAATACAACCTTTAACCCAATATAATGCATTCGCTTTACCACTGTGGTAATTAGACCGATCATTTTGTACGGCATCGCGGTATGCTGGCCGGCTATGAATAGAAGCTTCAATTTAAGGGACCTGGAAAAGACTTCACTTCACGCAAGAGTTTAAATTTTACTTTGTTTTAAAACTATATTTAAAATTAATCGTTGCATACTTTTTGGATATATAAATATTAAAAAAAAGGAGAAGAGTAAAATCACTCAATTATTATTGCGAGTATTTTTGACAGTAAAAACTTAATAGCATTTCCACACAAGTGGTTAATGTAAACATTTTTGAGGAATTGTTTAGTCTTAACGAAACATTTGGAAATAAAAGTCTGATGGTTATCAAAGGTGATATTTCATGTCTTTTTTTTTTCTTTCGTACTTCTGGTACTGCAAACCCTCTCTCTCTCTTTTGTTTCCCACCCATAGATTCAGAAGAACCCTGCACAGCCCTGACGATTGTGGATAATAAGTTCGGTGATTAGAACTGCTGGGAAATCTGGAAATCTAAACATATACAGTTTGGTTTGTCTGTTTTCCATGGGTTCATTAAGAAAATCTCCAACTTACCATTATTCTTAACCTTCTTCCTCTAGATATAGTTAGTAAGCAAGGACTAAGAAGTATGCTACCATCGTAGCAATGAGGCTAAGGGAAGGCAAAGACAAGGCCCTAATAAATTTTCAAGCGATAGCCCTGGGGTCAGATCACATAAAATAAAAACGATCGAACGACATCGTTTTCACTAAAGCTGTCTCTATCATATCTGTGACAATAGACAGAGACTGCTAATAGCGAAACGACGTCGTTCGATCGTTTTCATTTTACGCGATCTGGGCCCCTGGGCTCTAATCGCGTAATTTATCAGACTATCATCGTTGAGCCGATTGTATAAAACGACCTCGTTTTAAGTTTGCTTCATATAACATCACAATCACGTCGATCAATCGAATCGTTCATCGTTTTCATTTTGAACAGTTTGAGCAGGACTGTAAACAAACTGTGGCAACTGAAAACTAATAAAATTGGTGTATTATTTTGTTTGCTTTGTTCTCGTTTATGTTGAAATGCATGTATACGTATACGTTGGAAAATAAGCATAGGTGCGGTGCACGAGAAATTATATTGATAAGGTTTGTAAAAGAAGAAAAAGAAGAGGAAGAAGAGGATTTGTGCATGCATTTTGCTTAAAGCATTTACTTACTTTACTTTTGGGGGCGCTTACAATCCGGGGTGGACAACGGCCTCAACCAACAAGCCCCTAGCTAGCTGCCTCCAGTTACGCTCACTAAGTTCGTTGAAGTCGCCGTCCAATTGAGCGCGCCACCTCTGCTACGTCGACCCTCACCCTCAGGGGTGGACTCAAAGACTCGTCGGGCTGATGCGTTGCTGTCCATACACGCTCCACGTGCCCCAGCCATATCAGCCGTTTTATCTTCAGCTTTTTGATACAAACTGGACCGAATATCGTCCGAAGATTCTTTCTCTTAAAACATCCAAGGAGGTATTCTTCCGATTTTGACAGAGTCCATGCTTCTGCACCATACAGCAGGACCGGGATGATTAGAGTCTTATATACCTAATATCTCGATGCTGAGACTCCTTTCTCGTTGACAGTATATTTTGATTTGTCATCATTTACAACCAAGCATTTAGTGAATGCAATTCTATGATTGCATCCTCAAAAGAGAACACAACTAGGGTTCGAACTGTCTTTTAACAATGAAGAAAATGGATTTTTGTTCTATATTTTCACATTTCACCACACTAATGCTAATGCAATGTCCTTTGTGAACATTATGTATGCTTTTGATTGGAAAATGTTTCCTTTAATATTTATTTTACTTTTAAAAAACCTAAACATAAACAAAATACACCAAAAACGATGAAACGATTGCAAAATAGCCATCGTTCAATCGAATCGTTTCGACGACGACATTTGACAGTATAATTGTTTACGTGAAGCAATAAAAAGCGATGATCGTCCTATCGATTCGACGATTATCGTTGTTTGTTTGTTATATGAAGTAGAAGTATCGTCGAGGCGACGTCGTTCGATCGTTTTAGCCTTACGCGATTAGACCCCTGCAAAGTTCTGTTCAGTATGCACAAATTAACCCAAAAAATTAGCTCATGGAGGTCGTAAACATAATTTGAAAACGATATTGTTCATATTATCATGATTATGCGTCATCTGGATCCTAGAGATAGGGGGGAAGTGACCAGAAAAAAATATGGGCTGGACATTACAGGTATGAACTCTACTTGCGAATTTCTTTGTATCTTACCTCGTTAAGAGGTCCTTGTGTTGACTGCTTCAGTCACCATTGGTTAGCACCTTCTGGTGGCGATTTGTCTTCGGGTAAGAACGGATGGTGACCGTAACAGTCTGCCCCCTGCCTATTGCCTCTGAGAGGCCATCATTAAGAAGGGAGACTAGCGCGTGGTAGAAATTGGGTAGTTGATCCATGCCCGTTTTCCTGCTTGACCATAAGTCAATGGACGGATTGTCTTCTGGAAAAAGATGGATAGTAACCGTACCAGTCTGCCTCCCTTTTATTTTCTTTGATAACTCTTCTACGAGACAGAGACTGGAGCCGAACAGAAGAGCTTGGCTCGCTACTGCCTTGTACCGAAAAGGGGGTCACGGTTTGTCCTTTAGAGAAAGCAAACCAAAGCGTGACCGAAACAGTCTAACCGCCATCTGTTGCCTTTCACGGGATGTTCAAAGTGTCAAAATGAAGTTGACTGATGATTAATTGATTTAATCACGATAGGTACTAATTATATGAAAAATGTCGGAGTAATTAAAATATAAAGGGATTTTTTTAGAGATTTGGTTTTTAAACTGGCAACACTGTTTCTACAAATTGTCAATTTGACAGTTGAAAGTTGATTCCTGGTTAGTAGTTAGTACTTTTTGCCATTTTACGATGACTAGATTAAAGCCAGAACAACGCGTGCAAATTGTGCAAACTTATTTTGAAAACCATGGTTCGGTTCGCCAAACTTATCGTGCGTTACGACCATTTTACGGTCGACATAATCGTCCATCTGAGCAAGTTATTCGGAGTAGGATGAATCGTTTTCGAACCACGTACACCATAGTGCCGAGTTTCCCAAAGTATGCTCCGCCATGAAAAGCCAGGTGCTCCGCGGTAAGATAGGAAAAAATATTAAAATTCCATCAGACTAGCTAATTTCTTGCTTCTGAAACTTTGTAATTTTGTTCGCAGCAATGGAATTTGTGTATTGACTACTCAGTACAAAAATGCGTAAAAATATATCGTGTACTCCAGAACTTCAGAGCTATCAAAATGGAAACGAATCAATGGCGAATCAATCAATCACCACAACTATCCTTAGCATACTCCGCGGAGAGCGAAGCAATAACTTACAGATAACAAAATTAATGTTTTGGATTGAAAAGCGGAAAGTCCCGAGCAGCAAGCAATTGAAAACTTGTGGGCGGCCATCGATATCGGTGGGACATCGAAAGAGCATTAAAAGCGAAAAAATCAAGAAATGCTGAAGATCTTTTCGAAAACATTCTGGAATTATATACCACCATATAGTAGGATCCCGGATGGGCTCAGTGGTCAGTGTGCTGGGCTACTCTTAAGAATTTTATTTCCACTGCGCCACCCCTCGCGAACGTCTGACAAACATCCGAGAGTATAATGTCGTTTTCGATTGGTAATCCAGAACCGTCCGGAAGCAATCCGAACGCTTCTGAAAGCGTTCGATTGGCACTCAATTGACAGTTCTTCTACTGAAAAGAAGAGAAATTTGCTTCTGAAATTGAATTCAGAATCGCGGAGAGTTCTTACGAACGCTTCTGGATTACCAATCGAAAACGACATAACTGTCCTGAAAAACATTTTCAAATCATCCGATCGGTCTCGGCATAAAATTGTAGGTCCGGATTTTAGTGGAAAGTCTTCAGAAAAGATTGACTGCCGTTTTAAAAAAATTAATGCTATTCCACTGAATATTGGTACATAATTTTTATAAGTTTTGGAAACTGAAATTTTAAAGTTTTTGTTATTCTGTGGCAAACGCAAAAATGAGTTAAAATGTTTTTGATTTTTTTTTTTAAATACATACATCTAGCTACTAGATTTAAATAAGATCACACCACATTTTACTTATTTCTTCAATGAAATGATTCAGCTTAATTCTCATTTTCAACCCAAAATGTTGATCTCCGATGAGGCCCATTTTTGGTTAAATGGATATCCAAACAAGCAAAATTGGCGAATTTGGAGTGGAGACAACCGAGAAGAATTTGTCGAGACGAAATTACATCCATTAAAACTCATACCTTGGTGTGCTTTATGGGCTGGTGGAATCATCGGCCCATATTTCTTTAAGGGCGATGCGGGCCAGAATGTTACCGTCAATGAAGAGCGCTATAGAAACGTGATTTCTGACTTCTACCTTCCTCAGTTGAATGGCATTGACGTTACAGAGATTTGGTTTCAACAAGATGGCGCAACATATCACACGGCGCGCGACAATATCAATTTATTGGGGTAAACATTTGCTGAGCGCATAATTTCGCGTAATGGGTTTGTGAATAAATCGAGGAATATCCAGAAATCATAGTTTTTGGTAGATTTGCAGAGATCAAAGAATCCCATTCATTTCAAACCTAAAGGACCATTCACATGAGAGCGACCAACTACCTACGAACGCACGAATATTCGCAAGTTTTGACAGTCCGTTCACATGAACACTTTTCTAGGTCGCGGCAGTTCGCGAATTTCAGCCATCTGTTTCTACCCGCAATGTCTAATTTGAGGTTAAGTTCGAACGAATGTTTTATTCGCTAGTTTGTGGAACGCGAACTAAATGATGTGGATTGCGAATAAACTTTGACAATTCGCGCCAAGGGTGTTTACGTTCGCGACAAAAAAGTTTGGAATTCGAAATTTCGTTATTAAAACTGTTTATAAACTTGTTTTCTTAATGCATTTTGATGGGATAAGTAATTATTCTATAATAAAATGTGCAATTTTCTGTTTATAAATGCATAAAAAGTGTTTTGTTCGCATTTCATCAATTCGTTCGTTCGCTCTCATGTGAATGGTCCTTTATACCTACTAGTCAGAACCTGGTTCTAAAAAGCCATTACTCCTCGTATTAACGTTCTGCATTTAAATGACATTACATATTGTGGGCGCTGTAGCGCAGTGGTTAGTGTGCTGGACTACTGTGCGAGGGATCCCAGGTTCGATCCCCGGAAAAACACAAATTGCATCTTAAGGTTTTTTCTACTGCGCCACATCTCGCGAACGTCTGACAAACATCCGAGAGTATGACTGTCCTGAAAAAGCTTCTCAATTCAGCCGTTCGGACTCGGCATAAAATTGTAGGTCCCTTCCATTCGTTCCAAAAATAGAAACTCACACAAAACGAATGGTTGCGAGAAGCTAGGTGTTGGGAGTCTACCGCCTGTTGCGCCGCCTATTTATTTATTTATTTTACATATTGTGATCTATACTTAATAAAGAACCCTCTTTTATTTCAACTTATCTTCTTATGTTTCCTCTCTCCTTTTTTCTGTACTACAAATTTGCACTTATTATTGGATGATAATAATAACATTTACTTGTTATTGTGACATTTATATGGTTATTGTGAATTGTCTTGCTCCCAGTAGCACCTCCTGTCATGTAAATAAATAAATTCGCATTATTCGAAAACAACTGGGAATTTATTTGCTGATTTCCCGAAAAACAGGATTACAACTCAATAAAATTGTTGTTTGCCGCGGTAAAATAAATATTCGACAGATTTGCGAATAAAATAAAATTTTACAAAGTACATGAAAACCACGTGATAAACACTTTCACAGAGGATTCTGTATAAGTATACATATAACCTTCCTACATAATTCCAATTTCTCCCCTTTGTGCGCCTCGGGAGCTGATAAAACAAATCCGTTTCGACATTCTACCGGAATTCGGATTTAAAACCAAAATAACCACCGCTCTGCTTTGAAATTGCGCTTCGTAAATTTGATTTGCTTGCGAATGATGGCTATGTGACATTGCATGATGCGGTTCAGAGAGAGAGAGAGGGATTCTGCTGTGGTTTTGGCAAGTTTTTGGCTTCCAAAGTTTAAGGGTTGGCTGTAAAATTTGAAGGAATTGGGTGGAAAACCCTTAAACATTCCATTGAGAATTTTTTTTTTATCTTCTACTTTAAATCAAAACAAAGTGAATGAAGCATTTCCAGATAGGATCTGTAGCCCTATGGATACCTTATACCTTGTTGCCAGCTCATTATAAAAGGAATTCCAAAACTCCCAATATGGCCACATAAAAACAAAAATATTCCCCCGATGGAATGTCAAACAATATCGTCATGGCTATAAGGGTTGGAAAATATTCAAAGTTCTCTCCCCATAACTTGGAGCCGGTATACGGCTGCCGATACAACATCCTGAAGCAGAATCGAAAGGATATTACATTTTACAAAAACGATACGAATCGGAGATTCCTTTAACATCCCCTCAGTGTGTTGTGTAGGTATAAAGAATGTATCCTCGCATCAACCCCAAAAAATTGATTGATGAGGGAGAATGATTGAAAGCTACATCTCTTTGTATGTTGGTACAGATAAATGGCGGTGCGACGGAGTTTCACCAGATTATAGTGAAGTTCACAATTAGCACTATCTCTCTCTTTCTCTCTCTCGCTCATTCACCGGTATATTGCGTTGTTTTGTTTATTTTGTGACTGAACGCAAAGGAGTAGTACAGTGAACCTGAGGACAGGGATTTTAATTGAATGGATCTGCTACTGCTGCGTTTAATGAAAATGATTATGAAATTCATTTGAGGGTGTTTGTACACCCATTTAGGAAATTTGAACTCAAATCAATAAATAATTCATACACTACCAGTGAAAGTTCTGTCGGTTGTTATGAATTTTGTATTGCTGGCGGCTTTTGGGGTGACAATGGCTGTTAGCAGACATAATGAAGGAAACCGTTCTTGGGACACTGTTTAGCTTAATTTTGGTCGATTTTAAGGGGAAGCACAGTTAAATTAAAGTGTTTCGATTAAGAGAAAAATTGTTAAAAAATAAAATAAAATGCACGAGCTGTAGGTACATTCTCTTCTTCGCGGTTTCATACAACCGATTTCTAGTAATTTCTACTAGGGCGCAGTGACTCAGTTGTTAGTGTGCTGGACTACTGTGCGAGGGGTCCCAGGTTCTATCCCCGGAAAAACACAAATTGCATCTAAGGTTTTTTCCACTGCGCCATCTCTCGCGAACGTCTGATAATCATCCGAGAGTATAACTGTTCAGAAAAAGCTTTTTAATTTAGCCGTTCGGAATCCGCATAAAATTGTAGGTCCCTTGCATTCGTCCCAAAAATAAAAACTCACACAAACGAACGGTTCGGAGAAGCCTGGCCTGCGGCGTCAACAATTTTTTTTTTTTTTGTTTTGTTTTTTTGTAGACTAAAAATCGTCATCCGGGACAACGGGACCATCTTCTAATGAATGCAAAAAGAAGAGGTCACATCACAATGCGATGGAAACAGTGTCCCTCGAGCAAAACTAAATTTTACCACCTCTCTAATTTTTCTATCCAAACATTAGCTAAAATCTTAGCTAAATTTTGACGTACATTGCATTGTAGATAAACGTCACAGAAGACAGTTGTTCTTTGAGAATAACTTCTTTCAAAAATGCATCGACGCGAAAAATTGTTTTATTTTCCTTAAGCGTTCTCTTTTCCTTGTCTGTTTTTCTTTTATCTAAAATTTTTCCCTTTCAAGGGATTCCTCGTCGAGGTATTCATAGAAAAAAACTCATCTCTATTTACTTTTCCTCAACACAAAAACACAACAAAAAGAAAACAATCTGTCAAAATTAGCTTCAGAAAATATGCCCCAACGTTCATTATTGGGCGCGATAAATTTTGACGTAGGTACAGTCCGAAATGAAATTTTGATTTTTTAGCTAGAGCTGCATACCATTTGGCTAAATGGATTTGTTTAGCTAACGCCCAACCAAGTCGGAGACTGCTCGTCAACGGTCCACAGTTTCTCGTCTTCGTGGTGATTCCATTAGCGTAGATCAACATACAGTCCTGACCCAGGAGGTGCTGACAAGAAGAGAAACCTTGGAGCTGGAGCCAGAAATGTTGAATTCCGTGAAGGATTTGGTCGTGCTTCTTGCCCAGAACGAAACTAAATTTTAGTTAGTCACCAGTTTTTCTCTCCAAACTAAACCCCAAGCTAAAGTGCGTTTTAGATATAAGTGTCACTAAAAAAACAGCTGTTCGTTAGAATTAACTTTCTCCAAAAATTCATCGACACGAAAAAATGTTATATTTTCATTGCGCTTTCTTTTTTCCTTATCTGCTATTCTTTGATCTCAAGTTTTTCACTTTCAAGGGATTCCTTATCGAGGTATTAATTGAAAAACTCATCTTCATTTACTTTTCCGCAACTCAAAAACACAACAGAAAAAAAAACCAACAGATCTGTCAAAATTAGCTTGAGAAAATGCCCCACCCCAAACCATTAATGGGCGCGCTAAATGTTGACAGATGCAGTACAGTCCGAAATGAAAACTTTGCAGCAGCGTACCGCTCGGCTAAATGGATTCGCTTAAATTTAGCTCAGCTAAATTTTAGAGATAATTTTTGTATGGAACTAAAATTTTGCTCGAGCAGCGTACTAAACTTAATGAAAAAAAAAAAACAATAGAAATTTGTTTGTAAATTTCGGAGAGAATTTTTTATGAAAGGTAAAATTTAGCTCAAGCAGCATACTAAGTTTAGGGTAGAAGCAAATAACTTCGCGGCATAAAACTTCAATAAAAAGCACCATCAGAAAATTGATTACAATCAGCTTTAAATGTACCCAGATTAAATATTGAGGAGTTATATGGCCACATGTGGTCTCAACCCAGTATATACTAGTCCTTTGTCGCCTTCAATTATAAAAAATAAAATTAAAAATGGGTATTTTATTTTTAGAAGTATTTTTGAACCTAATCAATTATAGACCACCCTGCGTTACAACCATAATCTCGGCTAAGTATTAGCCCTTTCGACATGTATAGCTTGCATAATTCATTGTATGTAGTCATCTGCCTTATAATTAAAATTCGAACTTTGAAATTTATAATTTAGATTCTATTACAGGTACATATAAGTCCTCTTGTATTCCGAATTTTAACTGACGCACTTCCATACCATTTAAGTTTATGAAAATTTAATTCAGCTTACGTAACTGTTGAACGACCATTTTTGATGAAATTTCCTTTTTCCATATGCACAGCACATCCATATAGTACGTTGGCAAGTTTCCGGAAATTATTATTCCCTTTCGTGTCACACATGAGAACTGAATTCATATTTCAACTGTCACAAAGTTAGTTACAACGTCGAACAGAATTGTGCAGATGTCCAGTTCTCCACATTCTCTGTTACTATTCTTTCTTTTGACAGGAAATTTTGTCAACTTCTGATGATACCTACCATGGTTTTGGTCATAAATCGTTTTTCAAAAAAGAAGAGATTGTATACCATTTCACTTGCCATTGCAATATGTTGCACACACAATGTTAAGTTGAAAAACTTTTATGCAACACCCTCTGCTGAAGACACATTTTTAATGACAAAATTGAGAACCACCCTGCCTGCCACTGACATCCAGCAAAAGGTGTAAATGTGTGGCATCGTAACAATTACTTTGCCACACCATCATAATCTTTTAAATAAATTTAACGCGAGCTTCAACTAAATTATAAGGCAGGAAGGATACGAATTTGTTAAACGAGATGAGACTTCACCCATAACCTCTGGTGGTGTTGGTTCATCTGTAGCTGGGTGTACGTATAGATATGCAGATTATTCACAAACGTATAGCCGTTTTTGTCGCCCTAATGAATATTCATGAAGATGAAAAAGGATTTCTGAGTTTGCAACGTTTTTGTGCTGTCATTTTTTGTTCATTGTTGTTCATCAACAGGACCGCTGTAATTTTCTGCTGTTTGTGTTGTGCGGTTTAGATGGTTTGTGTCTGTGTTTGTCATCATATTCTGACGACTGTGATGACAGTAAAAATGTATATGATTCAAACACGTTATTAAATTAATATAATCAAAAAGAAAAACCAACAGAGAAGTGTTGCGTTGTGTGATTGTTAATTTGGTTGTGAGGTAGGTACCTGATGGCGTACAGTTACTTGCGTGGTTAAAGTAATTATAATAAATACAATTATGTTCATATGCAGTACCAGTGTTGTTATATCGTGGGATTTATCCCTTTTTGTGGGAATTTCGATGTCCGAAAAGCCTTCCGTGGGCTAAAGGGAAAAAGCACCACAATCGTGGGAATTTCAGGAATCTGAAAAAAAAAATTGTAAAACCAAATTTTTCTGAAATTTCACCAAAACTAATTCAAAAATTCAGAACAATTATCAGCAGAAATAAAAAGAGCTCATGTAAATAGCCTCTTAAAAAAAATTCTAGTACAAAAACAATCTGACGGCCGGCGCAGCGACAGCGTATGTAACTAGAGCTCTAGCGCCAGTGGCAAAGTGACATTGGAATGGAACCAGTTTAAATTTTAACCCCCGTATTAATAAATACCGCATAGTGGCGAATTAGCTCTAAAACATCTTTTAAGTCGTAAATATTATTAATAAACATATCTTAGCTTTCACTGACATGTTTTAAGGAGCGGATAACTTAATTCAACGAATTCGGCGTATAGAGAGTGGTTAACTTGCACACACAGTTAATTTACTATACACATATTTCAAATACACGTATACCAACAAAAAGTTCGATTGGACGCGAGAAATTTAAAAGCTGGAAGAGAATTTCAGAGAGAATCTAAAATTCGCAAACGAAAATGCTCTGAGCATGATAGTGTCAGCTGATGGAATATGACAGATTTACAACCATGTTTAGTACAGTTTGGACGCAGTGCTGCCGTGCGTTTAGTGATAAAGAGTGGGTAGCTAATATGGATATAAGATGTATTTATTAATAATAAAAGTTATCAAACGAATAAGTCCACTATCCGTATGGTAGCTAAAAGATGTTTTAAAGAGCGGATAGGGCTTTTTTATTAATTCCGCTGTTATTACTTTATAATCATGAGCTAATGTATTTTGTGTAACTTCTATACTTCCACTTTTCCTCATTTTTTATTAAATTAATTTAGACTTGATAGATTTGTTTTGGCAGTTCGTTATTTTTCGTCCAATTTACCAGTTAATTTTGTGGGCGCAGTGGTTCAGCGGTTAAGGTGCGAGATCTGAGTTCGGTGAAAAGGGAAAAATGACCACGTTTCGTGGGAAAAATGAAGAGAGAGGCCTAACAACACTGTGCAGTACATAATTATGTACCTACAAATAGAGTGGGAACTAGAAAAAATAATTTGAGAGACATTTTGTTTAAGGACAATTTAGTGACATGTAAATAAGACCATGCGCGTTACTAATCATCGTTTTTAGTGTTGATTTTTTTTTAAATTAGAGTAGCGCATTTTTCTATATAAAATTATCTATTGTGACCTACAACAAACTTAAGGTGAAGGTTAAGAATGATTTATTGGTAAGGCACATTTTTTCGATTATAGACCGAACGTAAGATGCACGGGGTTTCAATAATTGAGCAAGCTGAAATTGTAAGCTCCAAGATATTTCCGCAAAATCGTTCATAAATTCGATCTGCACATCTCTAATTGCAAACGTTGTTCTGGTCGAAGTAGGTATATTTATGGTGTAAATATACTTAACACAAAACATCTGTCAGCTGTCAAAACCAAACCTCTAAATAAAAATAACACCATTTACTTAAGCTCTCAGACTTGAACAATGACCTTTCAAATAGAAAACTCGTTGTTTTGTTTTGGTAAAGAATTTGCTTGATTTGATGATTAATTTAAAGTGTTTCTCGATGATGTGCACTTAGAACATGATTGATCTATTGTGGCAATTTTCTTGTTCATCTACACTCTTGTAGCAAAGCAAATATACCTATATTAAATAAAATATTTTTGAGAATACATTTTTGGTGCATAATTCTGCGAATTCTACACTTCACTTTTTGACTCAAGCCTAGTACCTACGCTGCTGTTGTGGAATGAAAACTCCCATACAAAAGTGACAAAACGAAATCATGAACGAAAAATTTCGTTCTCCTTTTCGTTTTGCAGTACATACGCTGCTGCTGCGAAATGATGGCGAAAAATAGATAATTGTAGTAGATTGCTTGGCACAATTCTCCACTCTTTTGTCGCACACAATTTTTTATCCGGGGCATTAATTGCTTGCGAAAATTTGACATTACATTTGACATTTCGTTTTTTGGGGTTGTTTTTTGTAATCTCACGAAGTGGACAATCTTGAATTTTTATATTCCGAAGAATTGGAGCAGCAATATTAGGATGACCCACCACCATTAGAACCGTGTCATCAGTGCAGCAGAAGCGGAAAAGAACAGACGTTTCGCTGTGCAATTGGAAACCACCGGAAAATTTGGTTTCGCAACAGCAGCGTACTAGGCTCGATGAGGGAAAGTGGATAGTTGTAGTAGATTGCTTGGCACAATTCTCCACTCTTTTTTCGCACACAATTTTTTGTCCGGGACATTAATTGCTTGCGAAAATTTGACATTTCTTTTTTTTCGCGGTTGTTTTGGAATCACACGAAGTTGTTGAGCAGCAATATCAATAGAATGGCACACCACCATTAGCACCAATACCATATGTGCAGCAAAATCGAAGAATCAAAAGAAAATCCAATTTCACATCAGAAGAAGTAATAAATGCGGATGCGGAAAATATTCTATGTCCTTGTTATATATATATTTTTTTTTTATAAAATTCTAAAATTTTAATACTGCTTTCAATTACAAAATACAAATTCTGGCTATTGTCAAATGTCACATGTCACTTGTGTAGCAGCTGATGAAACTCTCCACAAATTATTTTCCGCTATCTTTTTGCTGACGTTTCGCTGTTTAATTGAAAATCACCGGAAAATTTCGTTTTACAACTGCAGCGTACTATCTAAATATGTATAGTTATACCTATCTGTCCAGCTGAACACGACGAAAAAAAAAACGAATAATGTATCAGGAAAAAATGTAATTCAGGCACTTCTGTCACTACACTAACACATTCATCTATCGATCACATTATATTTATAGATCTTCAACTGTCGTCAAAATTTTGTTTGGCTGCTTCCTTTTTTGCAAGTCTACTTCGTTTTTAAGGACAATTTGCTTCATTTTCTTTAAGTTTAGCAGACCATTTCGTATTAAAAGAAAACTAAAAGTGACCGTTCCCGTAGAGAGAACTACATAAATCATTAGGTATGCGTATGTCGTATGTTCCTTTACTTTTGTAGTAAAAATTTAAAAAAAAATCTGCCAAAATGACAGTGGGGTGGGAAAGAATTCTGTCACAAAGAGAGAAATTTACGAAAAAGTTAGGGAACGCTTTTGTAGTAATCTAATAATTAAAAAAATAAACCTTTTGGTTTTTCAATTACCTATTTCGGTTGTGATCGGCTTTAGTTCCTTTAGCTTAGTACGCTGCTCGAGCTAAATTTTAGCCCCATACAAAATTCTCTCCAAAATTTAGCTGATCCATTTAACCGAGCGGTACGCTAATTCATACTGTAAATTTTAAATTAAATTTTAATTTCAGACTGTACTGGAAATATCTGTCACAATTTATCGAGCTCATTCGGCACATTTTTTTAAGCGGAAAGCCCAGTATCCTGCTCGCGCTAAATTTTATCTCTCTTACAAAAATGTCTACAGAGACAAAATTTAGCAAGGCAGTTTAGCAAAGCAGTATCCCGTTCCGCACGCTAATTGTCAGTTGAGTACAACAATATTGTGTGTTATACGTACTAGAACAATTTTGTTATACTCGGCCAAGAAAATGTATTCACTGATTTAGCTCACTAAAGAATTGTCTGGTACATTAAATCGGCGATAAATTTTGACTTTTCCGAAACAAAACAAGTTCTGAATCAACTATTTCATGGAATACATGAAAATCGATGTAAGTGAGTAAGAAAAAAGGGAAAAAATAACAAAAATCAAAATACAGACTTAATACATTCGGCAAAAAGTCAAAAAGTGCAAGCTCACACACAAACGCAGTAGCCTCCTTGTGGTTAGAAATTTATTTAAAAAGCTTGCTCTGACAAACAAAACCCAAACAAAACACCATATGGTTGCGTGTCCTATCTATATGTACAACGAATTTAGAGAGCATTTATCTGTGCTGTCGAGAGAAGTGCGCTCACTAAAATTTAGCGCGAGCAGGATGCTGGGCTTAAGTAAATAAGGATAAGGGTTTTCAATGAATACCTCGATGAGGAATCCTTTGAAAGTGATAAATTTGAGATCAAGGAATAGCAGACAAAAAAAAAAAAAAGAAAGTGTAACGAAAATATAACACTTTTTCGTGTCGATGATTTTTGAAGGGAGAGTTATTATCAACGCACAGCTGTTTTCGACACTTATATCCACAGCGCACTCTATGTCAAAATTTAGTTAGGATTTTAGCTAATGTTTGCAGAGAAAAATTGGAGACCAGCTAAAATGTAGTTTCGCTCGAGCAGCGTACTAAGCTTTTAGGGGTAAATCAAAAATTCTGCTTCTTATGGTTATTCATATCACATGGAGTATTTGCTCCAAATTATCGAGTATAAACTAAATGCTCATTTTTATTCATATGACCCATTATGTAGTAGCGTCTACTGCTGACGGGTGACCTTAAAGTGTTGAATTAATAATCTAAGCGTTTTGCAGACTATTACCCTATTCACACCGAGTCGAAAACTTAATAGAAAAGAGAAGTTTTCCCATACATATTTTAGTTTTCAAAACAAGTTGTTTGATGTCGTTTTCCATGAAAACGCCACGAAAACGACTTCCAATCGTTGGGTTGTTGAAGCAGACACACCTTTTGCAACATTCAGCGAGTTCAGCAAAACTGCTGACAAGATAGCTCTCACTCAGTGCAGTCAATTCTACTAGTTTTTTGTTTACAAATGTGTAATCTCTTATCTTTGCACCATAAACAGCAAATTATTCAGTTTTTTTTGCAGCTAATTGAAACGTCAAACGAAAGCTATTTGCTGTTTGGTGTGAATGCATCGTTTTCGTAAACTTTTTGTCGAATTCCGCAAACATGATCATTGCTTGATATTTTTACAATCATTTTTAGTACCTATATATCTCCCTTTTCGACTTCTCCTTCCCATACCATATCCAATTAGTCTTAGTAACAATAATTGAGGTGTTAATTTATTTTACGGTTTTTGTAATAGAATCATTATAACAGAAGGTGGCGGATTTTTTATCTTTTATCAATAATACACCAATAACGTAATTACAAATGATAAATAATTATATATGTGCTTGCACTTATAGTTATTTGCTTGGTTGCTGTATAGCTAGCTAGAAGGTAGATCTAATAGAGCGATACCTACGGTCATTAGGGCCACTCTGCGACATCTGCATTGGCAATGAGGTACTGCCTATTTGATTGCACTTCTTTGAATGCATCTGCTTTAAGAATTATGTATTTTTGTAATTATCTTCATAAAAAAACATTTAATTGGCTAATTTCATCAATTCGCTTGTCAATGCTTTAATCAACTTTGTGGTTGATCGTGACCGTATAGCAATTTAAACCACCTATCACAATTAGTGATAAAAATACGCCCCTACACAGAAAAATATTATCCTTTCTAGGGCCGTTTGCTCATACCTACGACTCATCATAACATCATTTACACAAATGCTTTTGAGCTACTTTTTGTAAGGCATAAACTGTCACATTAGAGGCCCTTATTATTATTATTATTATTGTGATTGTCGATCAGCGATCGTCACGACAATTGTCGATTGCGTCGATTGATTTTAGCTATTCGTACGCACAAAATGTTTCACTTCCAAGAGAAAGCATCGACCAGACATTTTGTAATCGACTACAAGCGACTGTCAAATCGACAAATATCAATCGCAATCGACAATCAAAGTGGTCTATCGATCGACAGTTGTCGATCAACGATCAACTATCGACACTCACAATATGGGCCAGAGTTCATGTAGTATGTAACAGCAAACGGTCCTTATTGATCGCACCTATCAGAAAGTACAGGATAGCCAATTAAAACACCAGCCAAACGGGTCCCTTTGAAAACCAGTTTTATTCAAAAGAATAGAAATTATGAAAAAACGAAGACCCTCGAAATTCCAATACTCTGTGGCTTTTCTTTTGTTCTTCCTCACTTACCAAAATCGATGCAATATCGTCACTGTCACTGCCCAGACCCTTTATTGCTGGATACTTATGTGGACTGTGTCCACCTCCGCCTCCTCCGTCCAAACCGATCAGCGCTTGTTGTTGCTCGAGACCACCACCACCACCACCACTATCGTTCTGTTGCTGATCTAAATTGAAGCTCAAGTCTAAATCCTGTGGCAGCTTCTCATATTTATTTTGTTTCATAGTTTTTGTTATAACCATTTAAGCAACGACACGTTAAAAACCGACGAAAGCGACAAATCTAAATAGACTCGGACCGATATTTTAGCGAGAAATCGATTTCTGCTTCCCTTTGAAGGCCAACAGGTCTCCTCTTGGCCTTGGGAGGACTGTTGCAACTGCAACTGCACTATCTCTCCGCTCACATGCACTCAAAGAGTTTGTTTAAATTTTAATTTTCACTGTATTCCTGTAGGAATTCGCTTCTGTGAAAAAGAAAAATTGTGAATCATCCGCACGCACAATACCGCAATGAATTGATTTTTCCCAAAAGAAATGCAACGCAGAGTTTACAACACAAATCCGAAACGCTAAACTCTAGTCTTGAAAACGCAATAATTTTAAATTCATCAAGAATTTGGATTTTTGTCAACTACAGATTCCGACATGGCGGGCGAGGATTAAATTTGATCCAGGATTTTTCCAGAAATATAGGTAGCAAATTAATTGGATAATGAAAACAAAAAAAACGCCGCGACGATCCAACCGGTTGGACAATTCCTCTGCGTTTGATAAAAAATGACGACGATGAACGACCGAGCAGGCAAGCAAGAGCAACAAACACAAAGGTTTTCTAGCGAAATCGTCGATGATTTCGTTTTCGTTTCGTTCATATGGATAACTCAAGGAACAAGAGAGAGAGCAAGTGATTTTTCCTTTTTCCGGCTTTTGACGCAGTATGGAAAAGCCGATGCAGAAACAGGCAAACAGGCGCTGTTCAATTCAGCTGCCCCGCAAGTTGGTGAGTTTTTTTTTGTTTTGGTTTTCTATTATTTGTTGTTTTTGTGGGGGTGAAAAAAGAAACGTCACATATGAATTTCAGTCTAGTACAATTTGGGAAGACTACTGTGGAATGTATTTAATGCGTGGCACACATTGCAGTGGAATCAATTTTTACTGTCCTTAAAAAATCTTGAACAATTTATGATAAGTCAACTTAATTGGCCGGGAGTTCAGGTACCTACGAATAATTTGTCACATATTTGATAATATTTTTGTGCCAATTTTATTAAAAATTATCATAAAAATGATTGTCTAATGGCCACACAATGACCATTCTGATATTGACAGATAAGAATACTCAAATTGTAATTTAATCGGCCAATGAGCACGAATGACAGCATAATGATATAATGACCATATATGCAAATTACTTAAATTTGGTGGTGGAATTGTTGGCATCTTCAATTATTCAATTATTGTCATCAATTTTCCTTGTTTTTTTTTATTTTTTGTTATTTTCAAATTGTGCAATAAATGGTTTGTTCCCCAAACTCACGCGGAAGAATAAAATGCGATTATTTTCCGAAAGTAGACATGCATAGAAGTACAACATGTGAATTTAAAGCCGGAAACTGCTCTAGGTTAAGAACAAGAATATCTAACATTATATGCGTTGCAGATTTATAGTTTTCTGCGAGGAAGCCTAAACCTAAAGTCGAAAAATATCTACAATGTACATAGGCTACAGCCATATGATTCAGATTTCGTTCTCTTCGAGTTCACCAGGAAGAAGATTTGGGTCGCCAGCTAGTTCATCCAAGAATCGAAGGCAACACGAAAGTTTCGTGTCACTGTGTTGACAGCGATTTTAAGTGGAGTCACTTATAAAGTTGTCTTCTGCATTTTAGCCTGTAATCCACTTTGAAGAGTGAACAATCCAAATCCAAGCTTTTAACCAACTTATCTCATTGAAGTCCACTTTTTTTAGTTTGTTAGGTAGATGTAATAAAATCAAAAGAAAATATTTTTACGACACAGCTTGAAACTTATATTCTTAATTCTAGTAACAGGGTTGACATCGATCTAGGGAATAACATTTAAGGAAAGTCTATGAACAACGCCCACTCATCGTCTGTTGCAGTTCTATTTTGGTCGTTCTCCTCCCCAAACTGGTTACCATTCGCTGTAGAAACCATCAGCTATCTATTGCTATCAACCGATCGAAAGCAATCCATATCAAACCATCATGTCTGCGTGTGGGTCGATTGAAAGCTTCCAATGAAATCGTTGTCCTGCCCACCGAAAAGTCCCTCCAGGAGGGTGTCACAAGTTTGGGTGTGCTGTGTAATGCACCCGCTCAGTGAGTTATCCTCATTGCACGAATCCAGTAGACATTGCGTGAAACTTGTCTGTGTCTCTGTTGATACCATCATTTCATCATGTGCTCCCGAAGAGTAACGCTCCTTCCCACTGTTTTGCCGGTCATCTTCCGCCTCTTCTTTAATCGCTGACCAATTGGTTTGAGTCTGAATATCGGCCAAGCCAAGTTCGGACAGGAATTCATCACAGGTCTGCGTGTGCATATGGGAATATAACATCGGATCACAGAGTCCTGAATTTAAGTGCAGTTCGGTCTGAGTTTCGATATTGCAGAGTGGCGTTTCGTGGAAATGTGTCACTTCTGGTTCCATTTTGACTTTCATTCGCTTCTTTGGAGGCAACGCAATGCAGGGAGCATGTTTATCCGTTTGTGTTTGACGATTTGTTGGCTCGGAAGCAGTAATCGCCACCCTCTTCTTCAATGGAGGAATTTCGATTTTTTCAAAATTCAGATAAGACTTTCTTTTCAACTGATGTCCCTTTCTTTTAACGTGGGTTTGAAGTGCTTCAGATGTGTCATATGACCAACCACATTCATCGCAGGTGTAGTTTATACCACAATTCTTTTCATGGTAATCTCGCATTGACTCTGTTCCAAAGGATTTGGTGCAGTTGGAGCAATCGTAGCACTTTTTAGCGTGGACCTTCTGAAAATGTTGGCGGAGATATTTTAAACACTTAAAATGTTTACCAGTTGTGGATTTTTCGTTGTATTTACATTCAAGCCGTGGACAGAAGAAGAACTTCTGCGCCGTGTCCTTGGTGACTGTGGTCGGGATTTTGTGGTGTTTTTCCAGGTGCATTTGAAGATTTCCAGAATTTTTAAAAACAGACTTACAGTCAGCGATGTTGCACTGTAGTTGAGGACTCTGCAGAAGTTCTTCGGCTCGTGGAGTTATGTGCGTTATGGTTGAAATAATTGTTTGAGCCATTTCAGGAATATTTCCGCAAATTTCGTAAAGAAATTGACCAGAGCAGAGCAAAACACAACGACAACAAATAAACGTCAAATCAATCAGAAATCTTGTGGATCGTAGGAGTGGGTATGTTCACTAGAATAGTAAGATATTCGTTCCACTATCTCTGTTCGAAATAGGGTCCATGGTAATGATATTATGAGAACGCTGTTAATTCTTTCATGTTTGCCATTGAGCAAAAATTCGCATATCGAGCTGGACACATCGCATAAAATTGTTTTATGCATTCACCATTCTTTTCTGCCGCATACATTTTGGCAAATCATCGATATTGAGGCCAATATGATGGAAGAAGCAACTGCGATTTGCCAAAACCTACGCAAAATACCAAAATGTAAACCTTTAGACAAAAGTTGTGCGAATGATATTCAAAAATGTTTGGATGTGGTAAGAAAAGATATGCGTTATAGCTTTATATTTACTTCATTTAAAGTAATTGCTTCACAGTCACAAATTTCTACTTAATAAAATTATAAAATGACCTTCAATACACTCATTTTTATATTTTTATTACCAACTCAGTCATCAGCATTACTCTTCGCAAAAGCATGCACAGTTTTTCACATTTTATTATAGATGGCGTATGGATTTGTCGTGTCATTTCATCGGACAATTATGGGCGTATTTTTTTGGGAATCTATAGCTAGCTCACTTTTACTTTTACATGCAAAACTGGTATACTCACTTTTGGTTTTGGTATACTCACTTTTGGTTTTACATGCAAAACTGTTATACTCACTTTTAGTTTTGTTATACTCACTTCCCAAAAAAATACGCCTTATGTTGGAAAAGAACAAGAATTTTTAAAGTAAAGGAAGTGCCAAATTTGTGATCTCTGGGAAGCCCTTTCACTTTATAAACACTCTTTCTGTAAACCCAGTCGACGAAATATCTTCCACAACTGTCAACTTGAGCTCTTTTGTCATTTCACATTTCTGTCAAGTCAAAACCAAAAGAAAAAAAAAAAAAAGAAAATCAAAAAGGAGACGAAGCAGAATTTTCCCTTTTCAAATTAAATTTTCACAATTTTTACAAATTTTTCCAGTGGTACTCTTCCTAGAAACTAAACATTTAATCTCAGCTAACATTCACCATCACCAAGCCGGATATTATCGGAACTATGGCAAATGAAAATGAAGAAATCCTTCAGAATAACAACGAGACAGAAAATGACCAACAACAGACAATTGGAGGAAAATCTGGTAAGTCTACGTTGGTCGGTAGCACCAGCGATGCGGTCACAACAAATGGTGACGCCACAGATAACAAGTCACAGACAAGGTACACAACAGGAACGGTCGGAGGGATGGGCGACTACAAAAATATTCGTGCGACAACAATTGGTGGTAAGGGCTTTACTGACTAACAATTGAATTCGTTTTAAATGTTTGCTATTCTCCGCAGCAAGCCACGGTGAATCACATCAACAACAGCAACAGCCAGTGCGACGAGAGGAAAATCCATTCTCATTCAAACATTTTCTAAATTGGGAGCCAACGACGTCGAGTTGCACCAGCAGTAGTAGCAGTTTCGTCATCAATAGCACCACGTCGGCAAGAGATTCAACAGTAAATAACAATGAAACCAGAGGTGCAGGGGCAATATCTACGTCGCAGTCTACTGCGACGTATCAAACGTCGACAGGGGCGCGGCCAAAAGTTCCTCAATCTTCATCATCGTCGTTAATTGGAAATAGTCCTGGTGGTGGTAGTGGCAATGGCAATAGTAGCACAGCTGTTATAACAGAATCGTCAAAGATGAAGCGCTCGCCACGGTTCTCTTCCTTTGACTCGCAGGCGAGTCTAGCAGAATACGCCGCTACAGGAAGTGGCGTTCTCGGTGGTCCCAGTTCATCTTCCTCTGCTGGTATTAATACACGTTCGTCACCAAGTTTCCGCATAAGTCAAAATCACGACGACGAGGTGACCAGTAGTTCCGCAGCACCCCGAGAGGATCTCTTTGCGGGAGATCATCAACAGTTTGTGCCACGGCGGTCGTACTCCAACTACGACATAGAACTGCAACCATCACCGAGGCGAAGGATACCAGAGGCTGCCCGGTCGAGTCGCAGCTTCCAAAAGCAGCCAATGAATCCACATCATCACCATCACAGTTCCACGAGCAACCCCAGTGCTCAACGTCCACCGAACACCGATTTTGCAGCGGCTGCGGCTCTGCCAGATTTTGTTCAGGACCACTGGATGGACTCGTGGCATTGCAATGAAATGAACCTTAACTCACCACCCAATTCCCCAAATTCACCGATCGATTTTGTGGAGGATATCACAGGTGGAGCAGCAAATATCGCTACCGCGGCCAATAATCCAAACAACACGCCCGACAACAAATGCCAGACCTTGCCTGATTTTCTTTCGGACGGACCCATTATCCACTCGTCACAGCGGTTGGCCGATGTGGCGGCAGGTCTTCCCACTGGCGCGGTGAATTGGTCGAATTTGGACTCACCGGAGGATGATTCGCCGAGCTTGCAACTCTCCAGGCTGCGTTTGGAGAATGAACGGCTCTGCATTGAGCTAAATGAAACGCGACAAGCTCTAGCCGAACAGACGAGGCGGGCTAATGATTTGGATAGATCTCTCGAACAGACGCGTACCATGGAATCGGCGTATAGTCGGACAATGGCGCAGAATATCGGCCTGGTGGAAGAAAACCTAGACCAAAGTAAGAAGCGCACAGCGGCCGCACAGAACCAGGTAGCCAAGTTAAATTTGCAAGTCAAACAGTTGCAGGTGAGTGAAGAAAGCTTTTTTGTGGTTTTACTGCGACCCACATCGGTTTGGCTTTATTCCAGGCTGAGGTGACTTCTCTGCGAAGAGAAAATGAATCGCTTAGAGATGGCGATGGCGCCGTAGGCGGCAGCAGTAATAGTGAACGTCCCACCGGTACATCTAACTCGAGAAACAGACCGTCCAGATCGCAACAAATCTCAAGGGAACTACTCAGAGCTGCTTCCACAGCTGAGAGCAATTTGAGGTGAGTTTGTCTTATTTCATGACCACATGGGTATGTTACACTTGATGTTCTTCTGGACGAATCATAGCTTTGTATGGATTTATTATACACACCCACAAGCACGTGTGAAGGGTAGTTCGACCCATCCTACCGACAATCGAGCTTATGCTTTTATATACTAATTGCATCTGTATTTCTGTTTCCAGGCAACTCTTAACAGGCGTCGACAACCTACGTCAATTGGCAGCCGATATAGAGAGTGCAGAAAATCGCTTTGACTGCGACGACACTTACCATTCGCCCAACTATCCCCCGATGTCTGATGATTTTCTCGATGGATGCGATGACTACGAGGAGTACACCGGTGGACCAGCGTTGTAATAAATGATTCTAAAACGCTCGGTTCACCCATTCACCCTCTCCACAGTGACTCGCACTCATAAGAAAAATATTTATATTTCTGTTACTATCATTATTGTTCATAGCTCGCGCATCCTTTCAGCTTCCAAAGGGAAAAAGGCAGTCAGAGTAACGACAACCATGTGAAATTGATTAATCTAATAGAAATCGCTGTTACAAAACTATTTAGCATTAAGATTTGTTTCTTTTACATTTTTAATTTATATTCATGTAACAAAATGTAATGCGTTGGCGTCCTTAAAGGTTTACGTTAGTGTCTGCTCAGTTTGCTCTTGTTAATCCATGTATGCAAGTGCAGCATACTCGGCTTATATCTTAAAGAAACTACAAAAAAAAAAAAAAAAAAACAAACGAGTGATAGAAGAAGGAACATAAAATATTTATTTTGAAAGCGAATATATACGTACATATTACTTATACTACAAGAGGCAAAGCATTAATTGTAAACAACGTCAAGTAGTTGTCCATATATTGTTTTATTTTTTATTTTTATTTTTTTTTATCCAACAAACAGGAGAAAAACGATAGAGAAGACGAAAAAGGTTCAAGTGGAATATAAATGTTTTAATTAATTATTATTGCTACCTACCTATTGATAACCTATGGCTTGTGTTGATACAACTGAAAGTAAATTATACATATAAATAAATATATTTTAAACAAAAAAAAATGAAAGGAAAATATACTACTTATGACGAAAAAGTGATTACAAACAAGAAAACATTAAAAGAAAGCACTTAAAAATAAAATCAAGAAAATATTGATAAATATTATACATAAAACATAAATAAATCGACAAGAAAATAAACATTTTTGTATATTATTTACGTGGAACACATTTTTTAAACACCAAACATCTCATCTAAGGTCCACTTAGAGCAGGCATGTCAAAGATACGGCCCGCGGGCCGGAGACAATAATTGCGGCCCGCGACATCAATTCGATAATGCTTTAATTTCATGCGTGTTTCATTGCAACTACTTTTGGAACACACCTAATTTGTGGCGAGTTCGGTTTAAAAAAGTTCAATTATTTAAAATTGTTAACTTTTGCAATGTCAACTAAAAGAAGTCGATAGCGAGTGCCGAGTTTTCCAGTCAATGTGGGAAATTTTGTATTTTTTTATTGAATGCGGAAAGGTCAACCACTTTGTTGGATTTGCAATCAGATTATTTCGGTTTGTAAAGAATTTAATGTGAAAAGACAATATGAAACGAATCATAAAGCCAAGTTTGAATTATTTACCGACGAAACTAGGCAAGAAGAATTGCTATCTTTCAAAAATAAACTTGCAGTGTAACAATCGTTTTTTTTTTTAAATCAAAAACTTACAGCGAGAATGCAATGAACGCTAGTTATTCAATCGCATTAAAGATTGCCAAAAAATCAAAAGCTTTTAGTGATGGCGAATTTTTAAAAGAATGTATGCTAGACGTGGCCGATATTTCATTCCCATCACAGAAACTAGTCATTCAAGAAATACCCCTGACTAGAAATACAATTGCTTCCAGAGTGAATTAGTTATCAGAAAATTGCGTGAACAAAAACTTGACGATTTCCTTAACATTCGTGAGATCGGCATATACAATGCAGATAAATTAGCAGATTTCTCAAATCGGTTGCGTAATCTTATTCCTGATTTAACAGTCGTTTTACAGATTTTCGAGAGCTCAATACGTATGACTTTCTTCTTTTTAGTAACCCATTTGAACATAAATGACGTTGGTAAAGCACCGACTTACTTGCAAATATAACTAATAGATTTGCAGTGTGATATTGCTTTAAAAAACAAATTCAATGAAGTTGACACTTTGACATTTTATACAAATTGCTTCAGAAATCAAAATATGTAGCTATCACAACTTAAAGAACCATGCTTCTCGCATTTTATCCATGTTTGGAAGTTCATATGTGTGTGAACAGATGTTTTCAACAATGAAGATTAATAAATCTAAATACCGTTCAAGACTTACAGATGAATATCTTCATTCAATTTTAAAAATCAATACAGCATCGTTGATACAAAACATCGAGGAGATAATGAAGCGGAAAAGTAGCCAAGTTTCCGGATCCTCAAAATAATATTTAGGCTTTACACGCCTCCACTTTTTTTTAGTAAAATCATTTTTTGTTTACTTTTTACTTATACTTTATTTAATATTTGCATTTTATTTTTAATGTGGCCCGGTGTCATAATAATTCCAATACATAAAAAAGGTAGCAAAACTGACGCAAACAATTACAGACCAATTTCCTTATTATCAGTCTTTTCAAAAATATTTGAAAAAATAATTACTAAAAGAATGACACGTTTTTGCGATAAATATAAAATCCTTAGTACATCCCAATTTGGGTTTATGAAAGGGAAATCCACTGAAGACGCCTACAGTCTTTTTTGGAAAATATAAACCTGGCATTAGATAAGAGCAACAAAACCGCAGCTTTATTTCTCGATCTGACAAAAGCATTTGATCTCGTCAATCATAAATTGTTGTTGAAGATTCTCTACAGATATGGATTCAGAGATAATATTTTGAACTGGTTCTCGTCCTATCTTCAAAACAGAACACAGCTTGTTTGTGCAAATGCAACCTTGAGTGATCCAATTTCTTGTCCAGATGCAGGGGTTCCTCAAGGATCTGTCCTTGGGCCGTTGCTCTTCCTTATTTATATAAACCCTATATTTAAACTGTCGCTAAATGGACATATTATCGCTTTTGCTGATGATATAGTTCTGTCATATACTTCTTCCTCTCTAGAATCGGTAAAAACCCAAATGAATATTGACCTAGCTATCTTGACAAGGTGGTTTAGGCATCATCAAATGGTCGTTAGTTGCAAATCTAAAGTAATGTGTTTCTCTCTTTCTAATGAGTTTTCTATCCAAGGAGTTGGGATACAAACTGTGATCACCTAAACTGCAATGATTCCTGCATGCAGCTAGAATCTGTCTCAGAATTTAAATATCTAGGAGTTACTCTTGATACAAAACTTAATTGGAAAGCACATATTAAAAATCTAAAAAAAAATATATATATTGCTTTAAATAAAATATTTCACTTACGTAAACTGTTGCCGCCGAATCTACTTACATCAGTTTACTACGCGTTGGTTAATTCTCGTTTGGAATACGGCATTTCTTGCTGGTAGCGCTTATATCAGCATTTTGCAACCTGTCATTACAGCCCAAAAAAAGATAATCAGAGTGATGATGTTCAAGCCAAGATGGGAGCCATCTTTTCCACTATTTAAATCAGCCAAAGTTTTGCCACTTAGACATTTATACGTCTATAAAGTATTGAGACTGTTCTATCTGCGAGGTGGCTATAACAATTTAATTGGAAACAATGTAACCTATTCACTTAGATCAACAAATAATGTTATAGTTCCAAGAGCTAGAACTGAACACTTTAGACGTTCCATTACTGTTATAGATTAAACTTATTACTGAAATTAATTTCTTTTAATAAATTTAATAAATCATATTTTAACTTCCTTTCATTGCTATTCCTTACCCTTCTCAGCGCGGCTCTCGATAGTAAAGAACAATTTTTATTTTTATGAATAATACACTTGAAACTGGTACCTATACCACAAAGTGTATAAAATTCATCATTTCAATTAAAAATTCATGGTTAATAGCAACAAATTTCTTTTCATTTTAAAGTTTCTTTTATCAATTGTTTGATTATTAATAATTTATATTCAACTGCTTCTAGTTAATTGTTCTTTCTAAGAGAAAATAACTTTTATGCTAAAGTCTTGTATAAGAATAAGAATTGTTGTATAACATATTGTAAAATTGAAATGAGAATAAACATTCATTCATTCATTCATTCATTCATTCATTCATATTTGAGACAAGAAAATGGCACTTTATGAGTTTGAGTTTGATACCCCTGACTTAGAGGATGTCATTGATTCCATGGTACGTCTGTTAATCCGAGGTGGGGACATTCGTTTACCAAACCACAGAAGCGTTGAGAAATAGCAGCTCGACCGCACATATTTTTGTGTTCCTTATAAGATCTATGTGAGCCACCCAGTAATACAACGGGGGAATCTCATTTCGGTAGCTGGCATCAGCATATTTTCAGACAGTCGAGCAGTGGCGCTAAAAACTCTATATTCATACATACTCCATCATCTCATCTATTATTTTTATTATTATTATATTGTTTTATTTTCCAGAATGTTAATGTATAAAGTTACCAAGTTATGTTACAAACAATTTTAGTAGGTATTGCCTTGGCCGTCACCTCGTATGGCAAATGAAATGTTAATTTTAAGTAAAGAAATACAATTCAATTCTTTTAAATTTAAATTATTGGGTTGGGAAACTAGTTTAAGAGCAAAAACAATAACATAAATATACCGTGGCACCTCAAAGTTGCACACATAAAATTCTTCGGCTATGCAAAATATCCGAGAGCCGATTCCAGCCTTCATCTCCATTAAGGATGCTGAATGTTCTTTCAATGTATATATTTGTCTTATTTCCAATAAAATAGGACACACCGACAGGAAATGGTATACATCTTCGCGTACAGCAAAATTACAAAGACCGCATAATATAGGGAGATCCTATCTGTGTGGCTTGAAATAAAGATTAAGCACCTTTGGCTTTAAAAACAGTTGAAATGCTAGTTACGTTTTTATCTTGAAAATAGTTTTTCTCCATCAAGTCATAATTCAATTTATTGTAGATTCGCCTGTATAAAGACGATCTGGCTTTCTCCATGAATTCTTCTCTAAGTTGTACTTTCTTGCTAAATGGGTCCAGTTTTTAAAGAAAAGAGTTTTTGTCCAAATAGCGTGCTCTACTGTAAGCCTTTTCAGTTGGCTGCCTGACTGATGGGTCATTGCTTTTATTATCAAATCAATACAATTGGTTTGTTTTACGCAATATTTATGTGCTTCACTATCGTTTGTTTACCATTGGGTTTATCTCTCATTTGGCTTTTATTACATAGTCGAAGTGAAGCTTTAGCGTGGATATAAATAACGCAGATAATCCTGTCTCTAGAAACAGCATGTAGTCCGGAGCGTTAGATGGAAGACGGAACAGTCTTTTCAAGATAAATCTAAGCAACTTTTCAACTTCCTCATGCTATTCACATCCCCAAAACTTGCGTTGCATAACACATCATGTCAAACTTAGCACTTGAGCTGAGAGTTTTTGTCCTCCATGTTGAATTAAGAGCAGTTTTGGTTACTTCTAGTTTCTTGGCCAAATGGCTCTTCAGGTTGAGGTTTGAAGCTATTTTCATGCCTAGGTAGTCGTATGCCTTCACAATTTCGATTTCCTGTTCAGCAAAGTACCAGCGTTCGTTACGGCAGTAGCGACCACCTTCCTTCCTAAATAGCCTTAGGCTTACTTAAATTAACAGTCAAATTCCATTTCGCGTAATATTTTTCAAGGGCTAATAATCATTTGCCTTAGTCCTTGAGGGGAGTCCGAAATCATGACTATATCATCAGCGTACATTAGAACTCTGATTCGACGCCCACACCAGAAAACATCTCCACAAAAGCTCATCATAATGTCGATCATTCAAAAGTAAGATGAAGATAAGTGTTACTCAAAATACAGCCTTGCTTTACACCCATTTTTGTTGGAAAACAATCAGAAAGGTATTCGCCATTCCATACTGTGTCCATATATAATTGCCTTAAAATATTCAATATCTTTGATGACATTGACATCCCCATAACGGAAAGTTTGTAGAATAGCGATCTTCTATCGATGTAATCAAAGGCAGCTCTGAAATCTACAAAGAATGCATATAATTCCTTGCTCCTTTCCTGTTAAGCATGAGCAATATTTATTAGAACAAATATCTGGTCAATAATTGAATGATTTTTTCTAAATCCTGCTTGAAAGTCATTCAGCAGGTTAGAGCTTTCAACCCAAGTTATAATTCGGTCCTACAGAATCGCGGAAAATATTTTTAAAGAGCATAGTTCAGGAAGGATAAACCTCTATAGTTCTCAGTTATACATTTATGTATGTCTCCCTTTTTGTATATAGGAAAGAGAATTGATTTGCGGAAGCCTTGAGGTAGGTATATTGCCAGAGTAAAAAATGTCATTGTACGCATTAGTCAGCATTAGGTTCTTTCGTGTACTTTCAGCATAGAAAAATGAAAAATGTCAAATCTCAAAAATCGAGAGAGAAATCTCTCAATTTACAGAGAAGTACCTGACCGGTGGGCGCAGTAGCGCAGTGGTTAGTGTGCTGGACTACTGTGCGAGGGATCCCAGGTTCGATCCCCGGAAAAACACAAATTACATCTTAGGGTTTTTTCTCGGAAGCTTCTCAATTCAGCCGTTCGGACTCGGCATAAAATTGTAGATCCCTTCCATTCGTCCCAAAAATAGAAACTCACACAAAACGAATGGTTGCGAGAAGGCTAGGCTTAGGGTGTCTACCCGCCTGTTGCGCCACCTATTTATTTTTTGTGGGGTATACGGGGTTCACTCTCTCAGGGTTTACTTTTTTGTAGTGATGGTGGTATCCAGTCACTTATGATTCGGATTTTTGTGGCTTCTTGAGTAAGCTTTAACAAATCTAGTTTCGTATATATGTCAAATTTGTATACCGGGGCGTTTTCGTTTCCTTGGATCCCGACATGCCCAGGAGTCCACATTATATTGATCTTACATATTTAGTGATTTGATAAGTTGGGGTCTGATTTTTGATATAAGCTCGGCAGAATATATATACTAAAATTGGATCGATACAGAGAAGATAAGCATAGTTGCCGCCTAGAATACAGATATGTACTCTTTTTCTGTTTTCTAGGTCATGACTAATTGGAAGGAAACGATTCTTAAGTACAAAAGGCGCACCGAAAATCCACTTTAAAAAATAGTTCTTCCATTGGCATGAAGGTTCATTTCCTCAACATTGCACTTTCAATACAAATCCTCATTTTGATATTTCCCTTATTACCTGACAAAATGTCTCCAGTGTTTTTTTTATACATAGCCAGTTCATTGAAATGGCCATGGTCAAAGACTTACACAGGTCGGAGTCCCTTTGAGCTGAGTCCCTCTGGTGTGTGACCATCGTTCAACCCCATTTACATTTCACACGCCTTATCTCTCTCAACATCATGCGTCACACTACATATAGTGATTTCATATGGGCTCTATGTTTCAATCCAAATAACCATTAACCACACCAATCTAAAAGAAAAATTGCAACTAAAGCAGATCATCCAAACATAAAAGGCCATTGCCTCTTGTAACGATCATATTTACAAAAAAAAAAAAAACTCAACACCATCGCGTTTAACTCATTTTTCTTATCAGTATTTCACTCGTTGTTATAAAATGCTTATTGCAGTACCCACGCGCGAACACATAAGCGAAGCGCTCGTCGTCGGCTTCTCTTTCCTTACCAAGCCATCGTTGCTTAGGTATACTTTGCAATCAGAATATCAATATCTCCCTCTCCAATCTCCCCGAGGGACACATAACAAACCAGGGAAGGGAGCCTATTTAAATTATGGGTTCCTCCATCAATTAAAATAAACAGAATCACTTGCCTGGGCAGCACATTCAGCAGCTTCAGTTGTTTATAGGATTTCCAATAGAACGGTTGTTCTTCTATTCGGTTGGTTGGAATTCCTCAATTTGTGATCTTGTTGATCTACGATAGAAGCATAGAAGCCATACTAGTGATAAAGAACGTATAAAGCAAGAAAAACAAAAGTATTTGCCTTGAATTTGAGTGATTGAATTTAATTCGCGTTGGTTTATGTAAATTTTGTTTTGTATAGTAATTTTAAATTTATTCAAAAGTGGTATTAATAGATAAACAATGGCTCCACGAAACATTTTAGGTAATATTTTAACTATTGCGATGTTTTTAATCTACCTACACTAATTATTCTTGGTCAAGTTTGGGAGGGTTTAATTAGGGAAGTGTCTTCTCTGATTGATTTCTTTGTGAATAATAAATCTAAATTCGACTAAAAACTTTAAACTCTATTAGTGAATATATGTATTTTTGATATATCGTAAAAGTTTTATCGAAAAACGTATATCCGTTAAATTTTAGTAACAATTGCAATGCCGGCTTGGAGATTGGCTTTTTCGAAACATAAAGGCATCGGGATAAAGAGTTGCAACATAAAGAACACATTTACCCCTATTCCCATTGACGTTTGTCGTATACGACTCATATTTCGTGTCGTTGAAAAACAACAGATTCAGATTTTTTCTTTAACTTTTGTTAATAATTTTATTTCCTTTTCTATGTGCTCACCATCATTTCAATTCATTTGTATCTGTAGTATCGGCAATGTGCGATGCCAACACTTGACTTAAAATATAAAACACTGAGAATAAAATGACACTATATAAAATGTAAAATTACTAAAAATAAAGTCACTTGATAGTGAACTGTAGAGCAATCGGTTGTTTAATATTGAGTCTCTACGTCTACAGTATCAAAAAAGATAAAAACACCGACTAAAATACGAAGTGAAATACAAGTCGTTTACGACAAACGCCAACGGGAATAGGGGTGAGTATGAAGTGATCCTGGGGCCGTTAAACCTGATCGGTCTTTCTGAAGGCGTTAGGTTTTGAGATTTCTCTGCCACCCACTAGATCGTCTAGATTAGAACTCAAAACCGCTTCGTTGTAGGTAGTTAGTTTCCAAAAATTGATTATAATAAACATTAAGCGCAAAATTTTCCCGACTAATCGAGAGGACCTTCAATTTTATACCGTATCCAAGAGGCTGAAGCTGAATTGAGAAATTTTACATTACATTAGTGTTTATTGAACTTTTATTTATAATACAATTTCACTTAAGGCAAGTAAATAAAACGGTGATGAATAATTAATATTTTAAAGTGCTGGTTCAACAACAGGGGCCGAGCTGTGTACATTGCATTTTTTAAATAATTTTATTTACATAAATTGTGAATGTTGTCTCAGATTAATACTCGAATAGTATAAATCGTTGTCTGGGTTCAAATCCGGGTGTTAATGTCCTTATATGGTGGTTGAGAGGGTTTGGTTATATTCGTATTATCCTCAATGGTGAATTGTCTCGGTCAATTCGTAGAAGTGTATAGTTGCCCTGTCGGTAAGTCTCCTTGGAATAGATCCTCGAGCAGAGGATATACATGAAGGTATCCGTACACTGATACGTGATGGTTGTCCGCTATCCTTCGGTATATAGAGGGTTTGGATAGCTAGATGTATTTTTGTGTAATCTCTGGAAAAGTGTGACCGCCTGTAAATTTTCAGTGTTATTGTTCTATTGACTTCTTCGTAGAGTCTTGAGCTGCTGATGTTTTTCTTCTGAATTGGATTATAGCGGAATCCTGTACAAATCCAAGAGTTTTCTCTCAAAAATGGCCAGCTTCTTCACGTGCAGTGTGCCGCGCTCAAACAGAATCGCAAGAATTGCTCGATGACATTTGAGTGTTTTCGCTTCTCTCCACTGTGAACCTAAGGCGCTAGTGCTTATGTTTTCTTCAACGAAAAATTGGCTGCTAACAGTTCTTGTATAGTAATGGCAGTGATTGAGGTGCTGTGCCTCTAGACTAGACAGTCACACTTTCGTATTTTTATCAGATGTTTTGCAGAGTTGTAGTAGTGGGGTTGACCGTTCCTTTCATAAGAATTAAATATAGACCCCCTTAAAGATATTAACCACTCTATCTCGGGTCGGACCAAAATCGTTTTAAAATTTGGTTGGCTGGTTGAAGTGGCTTGTTTCTGGTTTCTTACCAGAAAAATCAAGCGGTGTCCAGTTTGTCTAGAACCTGATATTCACAAAGAGATTGGAACACTGTGGGTATTGTGGAGGACTCCAACCTTGGCTAGGTGAGCTCCTAATGGTCAGTGCGAAAATATTAAATTGAGAACAACTATAATACACAAATTTAAATTAGTCTATCTTTGAGGCCAATTTACTGGACCACTTTTGAAATAATATTGTCATAAAATGTATATTTCAATAAATTTCTGTGGGCGATATTCTGTATTGCACGAAGTACCATCTTCCCGAAAATGAAACGCTCTCCATCAGGTCTTTCGAGAACAAATTCCGAAAAAAAAAAATGAATCGTGGACAAGTAGTGGAGATTTTACAACTGTTGAGTAGGTACGTAAAAGATATGTCCCGAATTTTAACTCAATGCCATTCCGTAACTCGAAAAGTTCGTAAACAAGAGCGACTTCTAGAAAGCAAGATATTACCCCTCCACTATTACTCTTACTAATTTGTACTCAACAAACTTCTTAATAGTAAGAATTGAAAAAGGTTTCAGTACCTCTGCAAAAAAATTGCAATTATTTATGGGAAATCCAAATGTATTCTGTCACTTTTCATAGATTACTACAAAAGAGTGTTTCCCAACTTTTTCGTAAGTGTCTCTCTCTGATAGAGAATTAATACCACCTACTGTCATTTTGACAGTCTTTTCCATTTTTGCTAAAGTAAAGGAAACTTTTGAGTTGTTTGTTTTCATGTTAATTTGCCAAGTAAATCACATACGTATGTAGCTCTGACGTTAACAGAACGCGTATTTTTTTGGGAATCTATAGCTAGCTCACTTTTACTTTTATATGCAAAACTGGTGTACTCACTTTTGGTTTTGTTATACTCACTTCCCAAAAAAATACGCCTAGAGAGTGCACAAAGAGATCTTATACACGGAATGTACCCATTGGGACCATTTGCTGACGTAAAAATGACGTCAGTTCTACATACGTATGTGGCTTGCTACATGCCGTGTACTATCACCTTAATAACATATGTCAAATAACAGCTTTCTCTATCTTAAAGTCAAAAAATATATAATGGTGGCAACAGGCCACTATATATAAGATCCTAGGTTAAAATGGCAATATAAATTACTAGTTTATGCCTCGTGTTTAATCATACAATCATATAAATATAATCTAATTATGCGCACATATTAACAAGATAATGCGTTATCAGACCCCCAGCTATAAGTTCTTATCACCTGTCTAAATATAAGGTACTTATAAAGCGGATTTATTTAGATGGGTTCAACTACGTATATTTGACTCTCAAAATAAAAAATTAATTAACTTAATGCTTGTAAATCTAGGTCTTAGTCTTAGTATATAAGATAATATTTAATTTTTCGCTTATTAAAGCGATAACATTCGAAAGGGGCCATTTTTAGTTCTATATTAAGACATGACAGATGATGAAGGTTAAAAAATTGTCTGATTACCTATTTACCTTAAATAATATTTAATATTTTCATATCTGGTTGCAGTGGATTTTTTTTCACTGCCCCATCATCTGAAAATAGAACTGTGCTGATAAAGTTTCCGTCGTGCGAATATGGCATGAAAATCGAGGTCCCTGCCATTCGTTACAAAAAGAAAGGCCAACACAAATGACTGTAAGAGAAATAAGTTCCATTGAGCAAAGGTAACCTTCAACCAATTTCTTTATTCATTCTCTAGCTAAGAATAGTATGTATATCGAAAATGACATTATTTCGGGACCGTATTATACCCACTATCTATATGCACTATCAATCGAGTCAAAAAGTTCAAATAATGACGTGCGAACGCGTCCAATCTGTCATTTTGTTTACAAGTGCAATGGTTGATAAGGGATTGTAAACAAAGCACTTTATGCGAAGGCATAAAACGCACGCATAAAAGGAAAACGGAAGAGGCGCTATACTCGTGACCGGAATCCATTTAGGTGAATTTGAATATGACAGTTAATTTACATCTCGTGTAAAGTATTTAAGTGAAATTTGACAGAGCTACACGTTATTTTGATTAACCTGCTACCGTGAATTGTTACAGAGTGAAAAGCTTTCTTTATAGATAAATTCTGAAATGAACATTTAAATGCAGAAAAATCACCCCTACTAAGCGATTTTTTTAGTTTTTCTTCTAAACTTTGAACTCCCGAAATTGAACAAACATTTAGCAAAATGGCGGAGAGAATCATTAAAGATGCACGCGTTCTAGTCTTATAAAATAAATAAATAGGTGGCGCAACAGGCAGGTAGATACCCTAGGCATAGCTTCTCGCAACCATTCGTTTTGTGTGAGTTTCTATGTTTTGGGACGAATGGATGGGACCTACAATTTCATGCCGAGTCCGAACGGATGAATTGAGAAGCTTTTTCAGGACAGTCATACTCTCGGATGTTTGTCAGACGAGAGGTGGCGCAGTAGAAAAAAACCATAAGATGTAATTTGTGTTTTTCCGGGGATCGAACCTGGGATCCCTCGCGCAGTGGTCCAGCACACTAACCACTGCGCTACTGCGTTCTAGTCTTAAAGCTAACAATTAAATAGACGAGTTTGAAGGAATTGCAGTAAGGAATCATCGCGAGTAGGCTAAAAAAATGTATTATAAAATATTACATTCGATAGACTATTCACTCTTCGAGATAAATTTTAGATCACCTACAAAATTCTCTCCAAAATTAACCGAAGCCGAATTTAGCCGAACGGTATGCGGTTTTAGCTGAAAAAATATAATTTCAATTTCAGACTGAACTTCATGTATCTGTCAAAATTTAACGCATCCATTAACGGTTCGGTACAATTAAGGAAAGCAGCTTAACTGAGCAGGACACAGTTCAAGCTATGTATATTTAAACTAATTTTGTTCCCCAGTGTACAAAAAGTCGCTACAAAATAGTTTTGACAAATCAAGAGAAAATAAATCTCAGCAGCATTTTGACATGAAGTGCGTTTTGGATATAAGTGTCACTAAAAACTGCATTTCGTTAAAACTAACTTTCGTCCAAAAATCATGGACACAAAAAATATTTTTTTTTTCATTGCGCTTTCTTTTTTCCTTGTCTGCTAGATTAGATTAGATATTAAGTCGGGAGAGCCTTCATTGGGCTCTGGTACTGCGGCCTCTCTAAAGGGGCATATTGTGCCTTCCCTGGTAGGGTCCTACAGCAATCTCTTTACTCCGGAGACAGTCAGGAAGACAAGAATCTTTTCTGGGGGTATATCAGTAAGATTTGCTGAGTTGATGATTTCTTCGCCAAGGACATTCTTTCTAAGGCGAAAGAGAGCCAGATATTCCGTGAGAATATGAAGAGAGGTCTGGTGAGACTCCAATTCGGTGAAGATGTTTTTTTCATAAGGCCATGACCAGTAAGTGGCATTGTAGTGCCGGCTTTGGCCAATGTGTCTGCTGTTTCGTTTAAAGCGAAGCCAATGTGGGCTGGAATCCAGTGTAGTATGACTAGGTTTTTCTTTGTAAATTCGTATAGATGGCGTACGTTTCCAGGACCAGCTTCGATTTTATGGCAGGTGAGCTCAGACAGATGAGTCTGCTATTCTTTGATCTCAATTTTTTCATTTTCAAAGGATTCCTCATCGATTATTAAAAAACCTTATCCTTCTTTACTTTTCCGCAACACAAAAACACAACAGAAAAAAAAAACAGTACGATCTGTCAAAATTTTGCTTGAGAAAATGCCCCAAACCATTAATGAGCCCGCTAAATTTTGACAGATACAGTCTGAAATGAAAATCTGATTTTTTAGCTGGAGCAGTGTACCGCTCGGCTAAAATGTAGCTCAAGCTCATACCTACCAAGCTTATCTAAAGGTGAACTAATTAAAACAAGGGCATGTTTACATTTAAGAGTGGTTCACATCAGCTAGGAAGTTGGTACTTTCAAACGGAAATAGATTGATCGCTTGATCACCACCCGTGTTCTTCGTCTATGTTTTTTTTTATTTAAATGAAAGAAAAGTCATAATTCAAAAAGAATGCAACAAAAACAAAAACTTGTTTACTATTTATTCCCTTTTGTTATATACAGAAGCATATGCAAAATACCTACTTTTATTGTAATGAAGCAAGTAATACCTGAATTTGAATATTATGCATACTTATTAAGTTCGCCAAGCCACAAACAAACAATGCGACACCGTCAGTGATAGAAGTCATTGCTATCAAGTAGTTGGACTGTTGTCACTAGTAGTTATTAAAGATGTTTTTATTTATCTATTTTTATATGTCATATGCAAAGCAGACTGTGATACATAACGTAGGATGGTGGAAAAAGAATGGCAGCAATTGAGTGGGCTGCGTTAGAAATTAAACTGCGCATATAAGGTCGTTGCTTATATTTCTTACTTCCAGAGGAGTGCATTGAGTGTGGAATTTAAGTTATTATGGGTGAAAATAAAATCAGACTAATTAATTATTATCCGGTCAGAGGGAAACAATGACACTCGTTTTGATCAGTTGTTAGGTTCAAGGTCTTGTTGATCAGCACCAATTGTTGTACCAAATTTATAAAATAATGTTTGATGAGTAAAATGCATTAACGAATGCCCATCAGTTTTATAATCCGCTCGATGTTTGCCCATTAATGTGTTGCGACTTTTAACGGCTGGCCATTATGTCATTTTGTTGTCATTATGGGCCTATTGAAACACTTCACTGTTCTCATACTTTTCAAATAAAGTTTGTAAAATATTACATTTTGAAGAAATAGGGAAGATTATATCAATTACAAGAGGGAATAGACTGCTTAATTAAAGAGGACCTTCACCTTCATTCAGATTCAGCCTATCTAGACTAAGAGTAAGGTGGTTTTCATATCAAAGGTACGTGGGATAAATCTGAAGAACTTGACAGGATCTGACCAAAGACAATAGATATAATGTCGATATAGTCACCGTTGCTAAGTTATCAGGTAACGAAGGCCTTGAAAGTAACGAACGGGGGTTTATTTAGCAAGGAAACGCGCCATCTGCGCCACCTTGCTGAATTTTGGAGCAAATCCAAAGTCAAAAGGATTTTTTTATGCGCCTCAATATAACAATTCTTCAATTCATTTTGTAGGATGCTTTTGGGTAATTATATTTGGCGCATTTTGGACACTTCGTAAAGAGCATTTTTGACAAGTTTTTAGTCGCTTTTGGGCCAGTTTTTTTTAAAAGAGTTTTGTGGGTTAATTTGTCATTGGCGTTTTTTCGTAGTTTTTTGGATTTCGAGCCTCTAGCTTTTAGGAAATTCGGAAGCGTTTTTGACAATATTTATTCAGTTTCGACATAAATAAATAAAATAAATAGGTGACGCAACAGGCGGTAGACACCCTAGGCCTAGCTTCTCGCAATCATTTGCTTGTGTGAGTTTCTATTTTTGGGACGAATGGAAGGGACCTACAGTTTTATGCCGAGTCCAAACGGCTGAATTGAGAAGCTTATTCAGGACAGTCATACTCTCGGATGTTTATCAGACGTTCGCGAGAGATGGCGCAGTAGAAAAAAACCTTAAGATGTATGTAATTTGTGTTTTTCCTGGGATCGAACCTGGGATCCCTCGCACAGTAGTCCAGCACACTAACCACTGCGCAAATGCGCCCAGTTTCGACATCGAAGTATAAATTGGGCTTCAGTTATAGAATATGGAGTCAAAATACAAAGAATTTCAATGCACGACGTCATTTCCGTTTACTATATATAATATATACATACAATTAACCAACTTTACACTTTTCAGCTCCGTCAAAACTGCATCATGCCTACCGCACCCTTTCAAGCCTGCATCCAACAGCTAAACCTATCGTTCAAAATGAAATGCCCATCTGTGAGAATATTCCACCAGCTTATCAAGGTCCTAGCTATGAAAGGGTCACTGAAATTCGTAAAAAGAATCTCACGCCAAATATTGTATCCTATTACAAGAAGCCATTGCTCATCCATAGTGGCCACATGCAATGGCTGTATGATCACGATGGAAGGAGATACCTAGACATGTTTGGTGGTATTGTCACGGTCTCCGTTGGACACTGTCATCCGTAAGTTTGAACATTTCATCAAGCCGCAGTTTACTCAGTTAGTTTTCTTGCAGAAAAGTGAATAAAGCTCTAGAGGAGCAAATGAAAACCCTCTGGCACACCACCAATATCTACATGCACCCAAAGATCCATGAGTATGCCCAGAAATTGACCGATAAACTACCAGGCGACTTGAAGCAAGTCTATTTCGTGAATTCCGGCTCAGAGGCAAATGATCTAGCCATGTTGATGGCACGTCTGCATACGGGCAACCATGACATTCTTACATTTAAAAACTGTTATCATGGAATGTCACCATACACGATGGGCCTGACAGCTCACTCAACATGGAGATTCCCGTTGCCTGGCATTAGCAATGGAATTCATCATGTCATGAATCCCGATCCGTACTTGGGCATTTGGGGTGGTTCTGGCTGCCGTGACTCGCCATGTCAAACCGATCGAAAATGCGAATGCTCCGCGGAGACTGGTTGCATCGCGGGTACTGAATACTACAAACAGTTGGAGCAGGTGTTTAAATTCTCACTGCCAAGGGGTAAAGTTGCTGCCATGTTTGCAGAGTCCATCCAGGGTGTTGGTGGAACTGTTCAATTCCCCAAGGGATATATTAAAAAAGCCGCCGAAATGGTTCGTGCCAATGGCGGAGTTTTTGTCTCGGATGAAGTTCAGACTGGATTTGGTAGGACTGGCGAGCATTTCTGGGGATTCGAGGGACACGGCATAGTACCCGATATTGTGACCATGGCTAAGGGTTAGTATATGGAGTAGTGGGAATTTATTTTGAAATAAAAAAAAAATCCTTCCTTACAGGCATTGGTAATGGATTCCCATTAGCTGCGGTTGTAACAACACCAAAAATCGCAGAATCCCTTGGACTAGCGCTGCACTTCAACACTTATGGCGGCAATCCACTGGCCAGTACAGTGGGCATGGCTGTCCTCGATGTGATTGAAGAGGAAAAGCTACAACAAAACTCTCTAGAGGTTGGCACGTACTTCCTAAAGGCTCTCGAAGACCTCAAACAGCGTTATGACATCATTGGTGATGTTCGAGGCAAGGGACTAATGATTGGTGTAGAATTTGTATCCGATCGCGTTGCCAAGACACCACTTAGTGTTCCGCATGTTTTGGAGATTTGGGAATCTTGCAAAGATCTTGGTGTTCTCTTCGGTCGTGGAGGTATCAGTGGAAACGTAAGTCATATCTAATCATTTTATTTGCCCATCAAACTAAATCCATCCCATTACTAACCAAACTTGCAGGTGTTCCGCATTAAGCCACCAATGTGTATAACCAGGTCTGATGTTAAGTTCGCTATAGATGTTCTAGATAATGTTCTAGCGGATTACTGTGCAAAGAATATCTAATGGCTAACCATTTTAAAATTGGTCTTTAGTTCCTAGAGAACTCTATGAGTTCCCATAGGGCTGAGAAATTCTAATTTAACCTTAAAACCTCATTTGGCTGTATTTAGATGTGTTCAGCTTTATTTCAAACTTTTGGTTGTGATCTGACAGAGATAACTTACTAATCACAGGTTTCTCTTGTATTGTCTTCAGATTTTTGTACGCATATTTATAGGATAAGTTTTTTTTTTAATAAATGATTCATTGTTGTCTTCAAGAGATCGCATTTTTTATTCGGATTTGGAAAGTAGAAGATACCTTTGGCATTGCCTTTTGAATGAGTATTTTCAAACACGCAAGTATTATATACGGTAAATTTTTAGTGGGCGAATGTAGGTCATGATTGATTTTTTTTATTCGAAAATGGGCTCAAGTATAGAGTGTGCCTATCTTCAAAGTATACATAAACTGATTTTTTAAACACAATCCAAGTACTCATACAAGTGGGCATCTGATGTAATGTAATGTTCCCTGAAAATCTACATATTTATATGCTCAGAACCAATACACGTTTAGACGGCTTAAAGTGGACCCTTCATTGCTTACATTTTGGGTCATGACTCATGAAATCTGGAATGCGTTAAAGAAAACATAGTGTTAACTTTGCGCTTTTGATTTATTTTAAGCAATACTCAAGCCATTTTATGAAATTGAAAATGTTACGTATACGACCGAGTCATCCACCGGTGTTTATTAATTTCGTCAATTTTATTTCTGGGAAATTTTGTCGAATTTATCCTTGATGTGTTGTTTGAGAGATCAACAACTTTGTTAACAAAAACCTTAATATTTCCGTTTTTGGACAAAATAGTGCAAAATTTGATGCACGGGGTTGGAAGAAATATAGCCTCGTTTTATTTCTTTTACTAACAAATGTAGATCCTTGTTGTAAAACTAAACTAAAATAAAAAAGTCCAACAATTCTAACTCTTTATATTATTTGATATAATTTTCAGGTCATGCGGATAAAGCCACCACTTTGTGTGAACACTGAAGATGTCGATTTTGCTCTTAATGTCCTGGAAACAGTCTTAAGTGATCATGATATAAAAAAACCTCGTAGTTGGAATCGAAATATTCGCAAATGAATTGTAGATTCTAGAAGCAATAGTGTATAATATAACCATGACATTACAAAAACAATCTACTAGAGGCATCGATTATATTTGGAATCGACGAAGAATTGATGCCTTCCAAATGGAATTTGATTGATTCACATACCCGAATTGGCGAAGATAATATTGAACTAAGTTATGAGAAAACGCTTAACGATACAAGACATAATCATTCGAATATTAGAATAAAATTCTTATCTTATTAGACAATATTAGTGAATAGTAGAATTATGCAAAACTTTTTGTTTTTAAGAACATGACATTATAACCAAAATGGTACATTGGTACATTAAAACAAAAAATATATAAACGAAAATCGTTAAATGAATATCAACCAAGTTTGCTAAAGAACCCACAAAGCTTCCAGATAATATTCGGATCTGTATAGTCCCGCTTATTTGCAGAAAATACACTTGTAGTAGGTATTCCACGAGCAAATGTCGGCCGAAATTAGGCTACCTCTTGTTTCATGAAGCTGTCTAGCACACAAATGTTCTGTGCCAACGTCAGAGATGAAGTAGACTTCTGAAATGTTTCAAATCTTAAACGTTAGCTGCAGTTTTAAAAGTAAGAAAGTTCAGTGGACTATGATAACTACAATCCGTGCTGATTCCAAACACATTTATTTTTTAAATCAAGATTTCTCTATTTTGTAAGGTAACTAGCGGAGTCCCTGCACACTTCGTATTGCAAAATAGAAAAATAAAAAAATCAATTGCAAATTCATTTAAATCAGTAACAAAAAGTTTTTGTTGTAATGCACTGTACATATTTGTTTTTCCAGGAATCGTATTGCCTACATAGTATTCTGTCTATCAGGACAATGCATATTATCAATGTTACAAATTTTAAAAACGTTGGCTCCCATGACTGTCGAAGAGAAGTGAATACTCCCAGGCCAACACCTAAGATTGTCCAAAAATTGTAACTCAATCGATTCGGTGATTTTCGAAATATAAGATTTTTTATGATTTTGTTGTATGGGTGGTGCCACGCCCCTTTGTTCAATTTTGACCAATCTTCACAGGAATACTCCTGGGACAATACCTAAGATCGTATGTAAATCTGAACTCTATCGATTCTATGGTTTTCGAGGTATACGATTTTGAATGTATTTTTTGTATGGGAGGTGCCACGCCCCTTCGTCCAATTTTGACCAATCTTCACAGGAATACTCCAGGGGCGATACCTAAGATTATCTGTAAGATTGAGCTCAATCGATTCGGTGTTTTTCGAGATAAAAAATTTTGAATGTTTTTATGTTTGGGAGGTGCCACGCCCCTTTGTTCAATTTTGACCAATCCTTACAGGAATACTCCTGGGCCGATACCTAAAATTGCATGTAAATTTGAACTTAATCGATTGGGTGGTCATCGAAATATAAGACTTTGAATGCATTTTTTGTATGGGAGGTGCCACGCCCCTATAACTCATGAACCAATACACCTACAAAGACCGTATGAACTTATAAACCATGGTATCAACGTCACCTTTCATGGGAAATTTCCAGAATCAAAATCGGTTCACGCATTACAGAGAACATTATCGACAAACACAATTGACCATGATTTTTATATATATAGATTGTTCAACTTTAATACTTACTTACTTATTTAGATGGAGCTACAGTCCGGGGTGGACCCGAGCTTCAACCAACACGCCTCTTCAGTTAGCTCGGTCTTTGGCTAACCACCACCAGTTGCGCACTCCGAGTTGGTTGAGGTCCCCTTCCACTTGTGCGCGCCACCTAAGGCGAGGTCGTCCTTTAGCGTTGGTCATCTTTGACGAGTGATACGTACTTTTCTGACCAAGTCGATGTCGCTGTACCAGTTAGATGTTACATAAATCTCCTCCTCCAAAGCCCGTCAACGCAAACGGGACCGAAAATCACACGAAGAATTATGTGCTCTTTATTGTTTCTTGACAGCTAGTCAGTTGCTTTCTTATGCCAAAGAAACAGCGGTTGGCAAGTTTAACTCTTCGTTTGATTTCTGCTGTGGTGTCATTATCAACGGGGCCAAGGTATAGACAAAGTCCCTAACCACCTCAAAGTTATAACTGTCTGTCGTGACGTTCTGTCAGATTCGTCTACTTTACAATTCACCCTTACTCTACGTGGCGTTTATATTAAACGACAAATGGCGTTTTTTGAAATCGGTATTACAAGTGGCGTGTTTTTAGGCGTTTTATGTCGTTTAAGTCGTTTTAGTTCCAAAAACGACACGTAAAACGCCAATTATTATAGACGCCACTAAAACGACACTTAAACGACCGCCTCTGCGCGGTTCCTCTTTTACTTTATGACATGTTTGTATCCACACTGTACGTCTCCAAACTGATTTACACGTAAGCGTCTCTACTATCTGAAAATATTTTGTTAAACTTCAGAAATAAAAACAAACTAAATGCGAACGCTCTATTTTGTTATAACTCGATTTCTGCAGGAGCTGCATAGATGAGGAGGAGGAATGGTCAGCCCTCTGACCTAGAAAGAAACTTCATCTTGGAGAATACTTCCTCGCCAATCTCGCTAATATAAGCTAATATAAGGATATTAGAACTCTCGCTGGCAGTTCACTAAGGCATACGTTATCAGGACTGTAACACAAAAAAAATGGTTGTGAGACTCGAGTTACTTGAAACTAGGGGTACACAAAACCCAAAACAGCATTAAGGTCTGTTCCCTTACTTTTACGAATTTTTACAAATTCTTACAAATTGTCGTTCTTTAACTTGAACATTGTCGTTCCTTAACTTGAAAAATTCGTAAAAGACAGCGGCTTCGGGAAAGCAAGATATATATTACTCCTCCAGGCCTCCACTGATCTTACTAGTTTTTACTCAACAAATTTCTTTAATTTAAGGCACCAACAAAGTGACAAAGAAGAGAAACAGAACAGAAAGCTTTTTCGTTCTGTATTACCTAAATTATGGTTCTGTTTACGTGGCTACCTCAGCTACACAAAACTGAAACAGATTCAGAAAAACATGGCTGCCGTCTATTCTGTCAAACGCTATCATGAAATTATGTCCACTAAAAACATTTTTTTCGTCTAGTTGTCCAATTTGCAACTCAAACTAGGTACCTAAAGCAGGCAACCAGAGATGACAGATGCAGAAAATGCAAACAAAAAAAACCTCCCTCCCACGATTAATTGGCATTTCTGTAGGTAGCTGACAGCAACAGAAACAAACAATTATAGATTTGTTTACGTTCTGTCGTCAAACACTCAAACAGCCTTTTTTCTGTCCCTAAAGTCAGTTGCTGAAAATAAAATGGTCTGCCTAATTCTGTTGCAAATTGTATGAGATACTGTTTCTGTTCTTTGTCACTCTTGGTGTACCTTAAGAATTGAAAAAAACTGTCAAAAAAACGCCTGGAAATTGACAGCTGATTTGAAATTAGTTGTCCTATTTGGCATGCGCGTGTAACGAATATTTGCATTTTCGTTTGATTTCATGCGAAACAAATTGGTATAAAAATGGTAGTCGTTCGTTCAATAATTTGACTATTTTTTCTTTCTTCTAAGTCGAATGGAACCAATATTTTACTAAGAAAAGTACGTGAATCAAAACAGGACTATAATGGACCATCATAATTTGTGTGCACTGTTAAAACAAATTAAATACATTTCAAATATAACTTTCTTTTTATTTGGTTCATTCATAATATTTCTTAACATTCCATCATTCGCAATATAAATTATATAAATTTAAAACATTTCATCATTAGATACACATTGGTTTTCATTTTTTACATAATATATTGTTATATTTAGGCACACTTTTCTTTAGAACTTAGTAATAGTGAGCAAATTTATTTGGACGTTTTAGTAAGTGTGTGTGTTTTATGTATACGTTATGTGTGAATGTGTTTTTGTTTTTAATTTTCAATTTTACAGCTTTAATTTATACAACAAAATAAAACAAAAATGATTACTAATATAAAACAATAACAATATATAAATAAATATATAAATCGTTAAGAAAATATTGTTATAGGTACTTATAATTTACATTTGTTGTGTAAATTTATATTACATATTACAAAAAATTGAAAAAAATAATTGTATATCTCACAATAAGTCTTCTTCTACCTTCATGTCTTCAATTCGATTTAAACAGCAATTTCTTTGTATATTTTGTATTAAAAAAAAATTAAACATTTTTCTTAAACGAAAAACATTTCAGTTTTACAATAATTAAAAACTACAATATTTATACATAAAAAAAAGTTCTCTGACTAGCAGATTTTATACATTTATACTAATACATTATGTATATCTTAATATTATGAAAAATATTTGCATTAATATTAACATTTATAACTATACTTGAATGTCTGTTAGTTTGCTCTCGCTGCCAGAGTATTCGGAGAGTAGAGTTTGAGAGAGCTCTTTGCGGGCCTTTTGAACAACCCAAATCATGAGACCGATTCCGAAAAGAACCTGAAATTAAAAGGGATAAGTTATTTGCTTATGAGGGATATATTTTGTATAAATTTTACGCAGGACTTTGGCTAATTTTCTGACACATAAATTCTGAAAAAAGTGCTGAAAAAGGAAGTTCACTAAACTTTAATCTTCAAGTAGAACGCATTTTTAGTGAATTGAAATAGGTAGTGTTTTATTTCCTCTTCAACATTCTGTCAAAAATTAGCCGATAGAATAATTTATTAGATTGCTCCCGGAACAATTTGTTTTCCACCACAATAGTGTCAGAAAATTAGTTAAAGATAATTATTTAGCGCAATTGATACACGGCCTTAATTTATGTTTCGCAAAGGTGTTTAAAAAATAGCGTAATCACTTAATCTGATACATTTATGCAGCTCGTAAATGTATAAATTTCTGCGGTGCCTTAAGTGAACACCCCTCGGAAATGTCATTGCGTAAAATCGCGTAAATCGACTGTAAATCTCGAATGAAACAAACAATTCATACGACTGTCTGTCAAAGTTTCACATTTGTGATTTGCATAACTTTCCGCGGTTGATTTCCGAGCCTAAATCGTTGCCTAAAATTATGAGGTCTACGTAAACTATTCTCCTTAAAAAATCTGACAGTTCATTTACGAGGTGGTAAATTTCTGCAGTTTACGCAGTTTATGAGGCTTATACGCGTTTAAGTGAATACCCTTTAATTAAAATGTCCACTCTACTACTGCATTATGTATAGTTAAATTCCAGAGCAACATTTCACTACATTGTCTACTTTTGGGGTTATTCTGACACGAGTATCAGGTTCATGTCCCAGATAAAATTCACCACATTCTTTTACAACTATAATACTCACCTCGACTCCAAAGCTAATATACCCCGTCACAGCAGTCCCATGATTATTCAACACCTCATGCATGGACCTAAGTGTAGATCCCAAATATACATTTATCGTTTGAGCTGGCAACAAACCCAGAAATGTTGCCGTATGGTAAGTGCGCGAGTTAATTGAGCTGACCTAAAAAAGAAAAACAAAACAATAAACGACCATAAATAGAAAAGCAAATAAAATTTACAATTTTTTACTGGAGGGGTCCTTAGTCTGATCTATCTACATAAGTGCTCATTGTGGTACATGCGAGTAAGCATGGTCCAACATCTATCTAGATACAATTGAAATAGGGTGGGATTGGGAGCAGCGTAAGCTACAAAGCGCATAAATACATTTTCATTTTTATTTAATTTAATGGGTCAGAGTAGCACCTAATAGAGTACCATAGGAGGGAGCAAAGCACACTCCTCGTCTCATCGTTTGGTTGCTAGCTCCCATTGCATGAGCATACGAAAACGATCTGTTGATTTTAACGAATTCTCGCATGATGTGAATATTTAATTTGATTTTTATTTTATGTGATAAAGCAACTCATTGTTGGATGGAGATGGAAGACGACGCCACAGAAGGAAAGCACCAAGCACGAGTTGCCATCAGGAAGGGTTCTCACATTGACAACATTTTTATGCCATTTATAGCGCGAACTAATAAGTCAAGAGCGAGAGAAAGAGAGAGTGATTTGTGAGATAATTAATTTCTGCGGTGCTTAAAGTGAACACCCCTCGGAACCAGTTCGGTACCCGCTGGTTTTATGCGAAAAAAATTGGTTTTGATTTATTGACATTGGCAGAAATAATTGGTGATATTCAAATTTGGAAAAGTATCCAGATGATGGTGTGGGCTCCAGCTGTGTTTTTCCAGTCAAGCATATCACCAAATTGGTAGGTTAAGGGTCCAACTCATAGAATCCGTGGCGCCCGTTGCGTCGACGGTTTGACGTATTCGACGGAACGAATAGTCCCATCGCCGCAGTCGGAACTTGGAATCTTTAAAACAATTTGCAATTTATTAAATTCGCAAATATCCACAAAATTATTTTGATTTAACTGTTATCTGCAGCATTTCACAGTTTCTCTCATTATACAAGTATTTCCACAAATGAAAGTGCTTCTTCTCACGCTGTGCCAACTGTCAAAGTGTCAACGGATGCGACGGACAGAAAAGTAAAAAAGTAAACCTACTTTATCCGTCGCATCCGGCGCGTGCGTTGCTTATGGGTCACCTTCTATGCGTTGGGCCCTTTAATTCTAATGGTCGAAAAGTCTTCTCACAGACTTTATAAATTTTGTATATCGAGGTATCTTTTGGGAAACGAAATTTTATTCGCGAATTTAATTTTACGGAAGCTCACAATATCAGCTCACAATAAAGTGGTTTTTATTAACCACTTTAATTCACAATGGTCCTTACCAATAATCATTTTTAACCTTTAACTCAAATAGATAATATTCATATGGTCACAATAGATAATATTATATCAAAATGTTTGCCATTGTGACTTCGTAAAAATTAGCCTGGACACTATAGAAATCATTGGCCGCATTCAAGAATCTAGTCAAGGTAAGTCGACTTCAATTGTCTGGATTCAAAATGACCTGAATGCGAAAAACTAACGTAAATTGTCGGTACGAATTGTCATTCATTGACAATTGTATTTTTTTCTCATGAGATCCGAGTTTCTGATTGGTGATCTACACGTCAGGGCAACCAAAATGTCAATCTGCGCTTTCCCATGCTCTCCGATAACCCAATAGATATGTCAAAACTGGATTCTCCAGACACACATGTTGAAACAAATAGACGTCAACTTAGTAGTAATTCGAGAACATAGGACGTCAACTGAGAAAACTGTTAACGTGACCAGTTTTGCCCAATGAAAACTCAGCAAAATGAATTTTGAGAGCTGTCAGACTTACTAAACTAGATTTTTGAATGTGGCCATTATTAGTACCATTGGGCCTTACCAATAATCATTTTTAGTCTTCAACTTAAATATTTTGACGGTCACAATGGATAATTTTATATGGAAATTTTCGCCATTGTAACTTCGTAAAAGTTAGCCTGGACACTAAAAATGATTATTAGTACCGCGGATTGACATTATGGACTGCTAGTAGACAACTTCTCGTTGGTTCCAACATAACCATTAGTTCTCGTGAATCGGAGCGGAATAAATTGGAAACTTTCGCTTTTGTTTAAGGGACATCTAATTCAAATTCACTCACGCCCAATAGGTGGGTGTCTCTAGCATTCTATGAAGAAATCCAAGATGGTTGTCATTTTATTTCACTTATTTTTCGCCCCGAACCACGACGCTAGTTTATGTGGACGTCATTTTATGGGCAAAATTTGTATGAACTGACATTTCACTAGCCGCCCATTTATAATAGTCGTCTAGCTCTAGCACATAATATGCACTTTCACTTTTATTTTGACAGTTCGTTATTTTTTTTCAATCTAGCAGTTAATTTTGCGATATATGGAAAAATTTCCCGGAAAATGATATTTCACAAAATGTACTAGAGCTCTAGCGCAAATGCTGAAATGTCAGTTATTTTATATGAAGTGCCGCTAGTCATCTAGCGGTCAATGGAACGCGGCCAATTAGTACTTTGCAATGGTCTTATTTTTCATACAGATTTCGCAGTTATGACTTGTCGATTTCGTAGGTCACAATAGATCATTTTATATGGAAATTTTCGGCATTGTGAGTTGGTAAAATTAAAAAATGTGTAGCCAAAATAGTCAATTATATTGCGCAATGAATTTTGAACAAGAGAAGAAAAAATGTATAAGCTTGAAGAACTCAAAATCAAAATCTAGGCCCAGGGTTCCATGGACTTTTTGCGCGACGTAATTTTTTTTTAATATCAGTGAAGAGCAGAAAAGCATTAAGATATGTTTACGTTGCCCTTCATTTATGAGCAGACTTGGCTAAAATAGGTTCGACGATCTTGAAAAATGTATAAACAAATCAAAAATGTCACTCTAATCGATGTGATTTCATATCTGAACAAATGAACATGCCCATGGATGTAGTACCTACTACATAACGACACGATTGAATAATAAATTCCGTACAAAGGGAATTAAAATTGGAGGAAAAACCATGCGCCATGACAAACACAAATATGGCTTTAAAGAATTATTTCACTTCATGTTATGATAACGAATGACATAATTTTTTGACCGCATATAATGTTTTTATTATTTTTTTTGTATAAATGATAGCATTCCATGTTTGCGGTATATCTTTTGTGAACAAAAACACCGATCATAATCCGTGCAAAACCAATTTATCAACCAATCCACTGATTCGATTTTTTTTTAGATACTTACGAGTCTTAAGCGGTGTTCACATTTGATGGTAAAGGGTATTTCATTAAGTGTGCTTGGAATTTTAATTTTAAATACAACAACAATTGTTTAAAATATCAATTTAGATTTTGCACTATTTTGAAGTTTGAATTTCCACCACGGTATTATGGTTTGTCTGACGTGAACACTAGGGCGCACTGGTTTGCACTGGTTTAGGCCGCGTTTGATATAGCTAGCACTAAGTTCGCACTGATAATGAAAACCTGTGTTTGAGTTTAGCATTGGGCCGCCCTAGTTCAGCAATGAGCTGAGGTTAATCTAGGTATTAAGTCAAGTCAAGAGTTCAGTGCTGGATTTTGTTGTCATTTGTAGCTGTCATTTGGGTTAACTCTTATTTTTGTAAACTAAAAACTGTAAACGAATTGTGCTGCACACTTAAATGTAACCAGACGTGTGCCTTTCAACACAGAAATCATTTATTAAATCAGTTTGTTTATTATTGCAAGCGATCAATCTCTTTATTGCTACATTTCTAAAGTGACAGCTATCAGTGTTACATTTTTGTGTTCGATATGAAGTAACATTTCTGAAGTTTCCGTGGGTTTTTGGCAGCCACGAAAATGCACTGACATTTCTTATTGCGCACTAAAGACATTAAATAGACAAAGAATAGAAACAGAACAGAAAGCTTTTTCATTCTGTAATAAATTCTGGTTCTGTTTACGTTGCTCGCTCAGCTACACAAAACTGAAACAGATCCAGAAAAACATGGCTGCCGTCTATTCTGTTAAACGCTATCATTAAATTATGTCCACTAAAAACATTTTTTTCGTCTAGTAGTCGAATTTGCAACCCAAACTACCTAAAGCAGGCAACCAGATGACAGATGCAGAAAGATGCAAACAAAAAACAGAAACAATCAATATAGACTTGTTTACTTTCTGCCAACAAGCAGCAATTTTTCTTTCACTAATGTCGTTTTCCATTGGGACCATCAGATTTTTATTTCAGATCTCAGATTTTTCGTGGCGAATGGAACATGAAAGCAGATTGATCTGCTTTTGTAAACGTATTAGTGCGTTATTTGACAGTACATCAGCTGTGCAAATTGTTTTCGTTTGTCGATGGAAACATACGAACTTCATATCGACGAAGAATCGAAAATCACAGATGACGAGGAAGAAGAAGAAGATGACGAAAATGATGAAAATGAATTGCTCCAAAATTAAGTCCACGTCCATTATTTACGTTTTTGTTCTGAATAATTGCTTTTCACGAGGCTTTTCGTAATTTTGTTTTGAAAACAAATTCTGAATGACGTAAAACAGCTGTGCAAAGTATATTGGTATTAGTGAGAGTATGTGTAAATCTCGAAAATTATCGAGATCTGCAAAAAGTGATCCGAATCAAAAAAAAGATTGATTTTATGTCCTAATGGAAAACCACATAAATTCTGCTGTTGAAATATATTTTTTTTTCTATTTCTATTTCTGTTGTAAATGTATGGGATTCTGTTTCTGTTCCTGTTCCTGTTCTTTGTCACTTGATGACTTAAGGCTGACCATGTCAAACAAACCTATGGACTGCTATTGCTATTGAAATGTCAGTTCCATACAATCTCTGACCCATACAATCTCTGCGAAAATTAAATGAAAGAAAATGACAATCATCTTGGATTACTCCATAAAATGCTAGAGACACCTATTGGGCGTGCGTGAATTTGACAAGTAAAACGGTTGAAATTAAAATAGATGTCATTTCAAAAAAGTCATAGCTTCTAATTTATTCCGCTCTGAACCACAAGAGCGAGCGCTAATGTTGGAATTAACGTAAAGTTGTCGACAAACAGTCCATAAAATATGACAATGTGTGGTATACCTATTATACGTCCAGCCTAAGGCTTATTACGTGCATCCTCAGACGTTCTGGTACTTCTCTATTTCAATGATATCAGTATGAATGACTTAACTTTTTCTACAAATCAAAAAAGAAACAAAAAACAATATTCCGACTCCAAATATAATGCATATGGTACTTAAACAGGTGGTTCCTAAAGTAAATAAAAACCCATTATCCTATTATAAGCACCACTTCATAAAATATACAAAGTAAAAAAGAAAAAAAAAACGTTATTAACACCTAATCACTTAACTGATAATCGGTGGTGGAAGGCGCCAACAAAATAACATTTTCTAAACTGCCCATATCAGCGACAATTGCCCCTAATTTATTAATACGCCCCCATCAGCAGAACAGCATTGTCTGATTGCAAACATTTGAACTTTATGTTATGACTAAATAAATGGTTAATTATGTATATCATAACAACGTTATCGTAGCTTATCCTTTGTTATTGTAGATCACCCCATAATGTCGGGGTGCATTGGTTAATTATCGTGGCGCAAATGACAGCCCCGCGGAAACGCTGGAGCGTAATCGACTGCGACCGCGACGTATGGGGTTGCATATAATTAAGTTTACTCAAATGGACATGTAGTCAATGCTTTAATTCCATAATGGCATATGGTGAGTTATATTTCAATCAAATGTTGGTAATTATTTACCATGGAGTAGTAATTTGTGTCTAATTAGCTGGCGACTTTAATAAATTGCACCAATCGATTAATTGTGGACTTCTGTTACAGATAAGCGAGGTGCCATTCAATTTTTTATTTGTCGTAAAATAGTAAAAAAGAAAAATTAAATATCGATCCAGTATTAATCGGTTTAGTTAAGCTTGCCTAGTAATTGATATATACGATATCACTGAGTCGATAAGAAATTAATAATGTATGGTTTGCTTTGTCCAAGAAACAAAGTACGTTGCGATGGCTAAATATAATTTGAATATGGTGGTCGAAAAATCGCAATCATCAGTGGATGTGTTCCAATTACTACTTGTAGATGAATCGCTAGTTTTATCGATATATTTTTTTCCCTCGTTTATTTACCCGCGTACTATCGATAGCTAGATGTCTAGATGGAGGAATGACCGGCACAAGTGTGATATCTTAGGCGGACAATATTAATAATAACGATTTTTGGTAAGTTGATTAGGTTAGTTTAGGTTAGACACAATTTTGTGGGGATAAACGTCAGTCAATTCAGGAATCACATGGCAGGACCACATTTGCTATATCGCAAGATCGGCGTCCGCTAAGTTGAGCTACCTATTTAGAGCAAAGATGTATTTTAGCCCCAAGCAACTTCTCCTTCTCTACAAAGCTCAGGTTAGACCAGGCCTGGAATATTTTTCCCATATATGGGGCTCGGCTCCAAAACATTCACTTAACCTACTTGACAGCATACAGAGACGAGCAGTTCGACTTATTGGAGACCCTACACTCACATCAAATCTTCAACCGTTGGTGCACAGAAGGCAAGTCGCTGACCTATGCTCTTTCTATAGGTACTTCCATGGTAGATGTTCCGAGGAACTCAAAGACATTATCCCTCGAAATGCAACTTTTGGGCGCCCCACAAGACAGGATGCTAATGCTCATGACCATACAGTACACTTGGCAACCGCGAGGACATCAACTTTCCAAAACTCCTTCTGTTACAGGACAAGCAAAATTTGGAACTCGCTTCCTGGGGATATATTTCCAGAAGACTACAATTTGCAGCAATTTAAGTGCAGAACTAACATACATCTGCAAGCATCTCGGGACGCTGTTGAAGCGTTATAGGTTCGCCTTTTCCGGGAGAAGTATTAAAAAAAAAAAAAAAAAATTACTGGGAACATGATGAATCGTTTTCGCACCACGAACACTCTAGTGGATAATACGCATCCCGCATCCCCAAAAACGACAAATAGTGCGAACAGAAGAAGTAATTGCCGTTGTGGAGCGCAGTGTTGAGGAGAATCCGAATGAGTCGATTCGCCATCGTGAACAGCAATTGGAGATATGAGATGGCCATCTACTTTGTGGAAGATTTTACGGAAAGATATTGGCTTAAAAGCTTATGCGTTCCTCAGTTGAATGACATTGCCATGACAGAGCTTTCCTTTCAATAAGATGACGCAACATGTCACACGGCGCGCGACACCATCAATTTATTGCGGGAAACATTTGCTGAGCTCATAATTTCGCGTAATGGACCTGTGAACTGGCCTCCACGATCCTATGATCTTTAGATTACTTTCTTACACCTTTAGATTACTTTCTTTGGGGTGATGTGAAGACACTAGTATATGCCGATAAACGTTGAACGATTTGGAAGTTGTTCGATAAAGTTGTCAAAAATTGGACTTCACGATTGCGCTTTATTCGAACTAGCGACATTTACAGATTTCGATTTGTAGAATAAGGCCTTAGATATAGCTAACATTGAAATGCATCATTGAAAATTTTGTTTTCCTATTTTAAGACGATTAATCAAACAATATTGGCTTTAGTTGGTATCAAGATAAAGCTAGTCAATTGTGGAATTTTTTACGACAGAAAATACTTAATTCTGATTAAAACTTTTCTTTAAATCCAATTTTATTACTTCATTATTATTTCGAAATCGATTTCAATGAACTGCTGATTCTCGTTTCTCTAATTTGGAACCCATTCGTTTTACTGTTGTGTTCGATTCTCTTTCCATTCTCAGCTGTCAGTTTTGCTTTCAATGATCAACTCTAACCTCAAAACCTATAGACTTGTTTGGTGTCAAGTCACTGACAGGGATTTTTCAATGATTGCTATAACTGACTTGTGTGAAACCACCATTCCACTGATTTGTTCCAATGATGCATTTCAATTGTAGCCTAATTGGGCCCTAAATGTGGGAGCCCATTCCCTTGTGATTGATTCGTCGGTTTTTACTGCGTTTCTGTTCCATTCCTACTATGGGAAGGAATGGCACTTATTGTATACTTTAATAAGGCTGCAGTTATAGCCATCAGTAAAATCCATCCGTAAAAACATGAAACAGAACACAAGCCATAGCATATCATAGGAATTCAGTGGAATACTTTGTGAAACTGGTTGAGAAGTTGAACAGAAAAAGTTTTTCGTACGGAAAAATAAAGAAATTCTTTTTTTTAGAAAATTTAAAGATCAATTGCTTAATTTTTTTTTGACGAATTAGTTTTATAATTCAAAAGCAACATTTTAAGACCAAAATTGAGTTCAACGATTAAGTTTAAGTGCTCCAAAAAAGTGAAACAATTTTTTTACGGATAGCTATAACAGAAGCCTAAGTAAAAATGAAAAACCTAATTATTAAAAAAAAGGCAACACTTACATCAAAGTACTACATTACATAAAATATTGTAGCTTCATAATTTTCTTTGAAATTAATGCGACACAAAGACGAACGATTATTGTATAAGCAGTTTCACGAAACATCCATCACCTGGGATTCTTAGTTGAACTCGCCGGCGAATGAAATCTTCTTTTGGCGAATTCAATGCAAATCGCCTGGTTTTATGGATAGTAATCGAATGCGTCATTGGAATCAAATAAATTATGAAATGTATTGAACAACTTTGAAATAGTAACAAGTTTAAGGCTAAACATGTTTACAACAAGTTCGTCGACTTGTTGCTATGTGTTGCTGGTATTGTAGGTAACTACTTGTCGTATTTAGAGCTAATTGTATCATCTTCTTATAAAATGCTTCTCATTTAGTGGAATGGCCACTTATATTTGAAACATACATATATTCGTATATTCGGAGAGATCATGATGATAATGTATTTAATTAATAATTATTGAATCAAATTAAAAGATTAACTATCGACAACGACATTTTAACAATTTTTTAATTGTTGCTTCTTTCTAATTACAGAGAATAATAAAATCGGCTTCATACCGCATAATTTTGTATTTAGTGATATCACTCATGAAAACCTGTTGCTTGTAGTTAATACCTGACCTCATTTAAATATAATTTTTTTCGTTATTGCCACAATATCGAACAATTTGTTCTGATATTGTTATTGATAAAGACAACCTACTGTGTCTATACGTACTCTAGTTAACTTTTAATCACCAAGATGTCTATTTGTTTTGTGTGCGCTCGTATACCCACATTGTATAGCTACATATTTATAAAAGACAAACAATACCTATTCCTCTTTGCACTGGACAAGTGTCTATTCTCGATTGTATTGATAAATGTCATTTTAAATATGCGAGACGTATCAGAACAAAGAAACTATTTTCGACGTTCTACATAAGGTGTCATCACCCTCACCCCTTTTATATGTTTGCTCCACCACAACAACTGGAGAGAATAGTTACTCTGTTGTGTTTGTCATATTTTTATTTCTGGCTGAATATACAAAAAAACATCAACATTTTAACAATTTATGGAATTTTTCATAACTCTGTCAGTTACTTACCCCGAAAATTGCATTTTGCACACCAAACGGAATCGGCGTCAGTCGAGTGAAAAGAACAACTTTAAATGCTCTTGGTCCAGAGATCACCCGTAATATAGCACGGCCAGTCTCGTTCTTAATTAATCTATAAATAGACATAAAAATAAATAAATTGAATAAATTTGCTAAAACAGATGAACCCCGAGAAAATAAATAAACAAAAGTGAGTCTGAAATAAGCAAAAAAGAAAATAAAACAAAAATCTGGACGCCTCCAATGTGGTAAAATTTTAAAAAAGGAAAATCTTAAAAAATGTATATTAAAATTCACCCAAGATCAGTGGGCCTGACCGCACTCGTGGACGATTTAATTGTTTTTGGCAGAACAATCTGCTGCGATAGACGCAGGCGAAGCGGTTTGATTTTTGCTCCCTCTACCGATCGTAAATCTAGACAACGAATTACGTAGAAGTGGCAACCTCGACCTTGTTTACAAATCAGACGTGTCAGCAAACAACACATGAACATTTTTTTTTTGTTTTTCTTTAAAATTAGGCGTCGAAGTTGTTTACTAAACACTTCGAAGCAGGTGAATAAAATGTCGGGTAAATATTTTATTTACCTAAATAAAGGCATATCTAGTCACGATAAAACTGTGCTTTGTTTACACATCCAATAATTCGATTTATTCAATCACATTGATCGATATAATCATTTCGATGTCTATAATATTATCATGGGATTATTTTCTGTTTTTCAGTTTTCATTCCTTTCTCTCAATGACCGCGTTCAAAACGTTTTTGCGTAGCTAGTCAATAGCCTCTGATTGGTCGATTTGCTTGCAAATCTAAGCCAGTTTCGTGTGTTAGGGAAGATTTCTATCTAAGTTCTATGATAAACTGGCCGCATTCAAGAATCTAGTCAAGGTAAGTCGACTTGAATTGTCTGGATTCAAATTGACCTGAATGCAAAAAACTAACGTAAATTGTCGGTATGTCACTTATTGACAATTGTTTTTTTTTTCCGAGTTTCCGATGGGTGCTCTACACGTCAGGACAACCAAAATGTCAACCTGCGCTCTACCAAGCTCTCCGATAACCCAATAGAAATGTCAAAACTGGGTTCTCCAGACACATGTTCAAACAAGTAGACGTCAACTTAGTATTAAGTCGATAAATTCTTGACTTGCTTCGTCGGTGTTGCGGACATAGACGTCAACTGAGAAAACTGTTCACGTGACCAGTTTTGCCCAATGAAAACTCAGCAACATGAATTTTGAGAGCTGTCAGACTTACTAATCTAGATTCTTGAATGCGGCTAATGTCATTTAGGTGCCTAAGCACACTGAACGCGGCCAATAATATTCATAAAATGTCAGATTTGAAAGGCCACTCTTTATATTTTTATTATAAGATTATAAGAGGCAACAATTAAAAAGAAGAAAAAAGAAACAAGTGCAGTTCCATTTCAATTCTTAGCTTAAAAGGAGATTCTGAGGTATTTTGAAAGAATTGCCCTGAACTGTCATTGAGAAGTAGGATATATGAATTCATTCACTTGACGTAGTTAGTTAGTTAAGAGAAGCTCTCGATGAGAAAACACTTAGGCCATTAGTCGGTCCAGTGTGCATACCACTGGGATTTGGGGAGCTTTCCTTTACTGTCTACTAATGCAAACCATTTGCTACCGGTTTATAAAGCTAAGAATGTTAGCGGCGCTGGTATTACCTAGATCATTGTGAAAATAGTCTCCTAAGTGGGCCTTTCTTAGATTCGCCAGGGCAGGGCAACTACAAAGAAAGTGAGTGACTGTGACGGACTCGTCCTCCTCTTCACCATTGTATGGCAGACCGAGCCTTTGAGCGTGTCTGCCTAATATGCAGTGCCTGGAGATGACATTAACGCCTTTCAACTCGATCTTTTAAGTCGAAGATAACCTCCTTGGATTTTTTTGTATTCAGAGCTGCTAGGTGAGCCTAGCAGTATCGCAGTATCCTACTGAACCCTGCTCTGCTTGCTGCGTCCGCGTGAATTACGTGACCTAAAAAAGCTTCAGCTGTAGGACACACAGAAGTTGCCACCAAGGTCACCAAGTACAGAGTACATACAAGTAACCTTACTCGCTTCAAAAAATGCAAGCTTATTGAAGGCGATCAAACAGTGACCCAAATCTGTCATTTGGTCGTGACATACAAATCGTGTCAATCGTCCACGCGGCGTGACACGATGCATGACAAGCCGTTTGACAGACGATCGTACATATTGACAACTTTAGGACAAAACTTTAGGTGAGCATGTCAATAATTTGACACGATTTTTGACAGGTGTAATAGTAGCTATTGACTTGACACCAACTACAGCGTCACCAAGCTAAATATTATGTTTAACTATATATATTTTCACATTCGTTGCTATACACATTTAGAATTCTCCGATGGTTATACTATTCCTAAAAGTAAAGGGCACTGAAAACAGTGTTAACCTTAATTTAGTCTCCACAGACCAAATTAAATCCGCTTTGTTCACCTGTTCTGTCCAATTTTAAACACACCATATGTTATACTTTACCAACAAAGTAGTCAGTAGGTACATCCCCTTTATGAACGAAAATAACAGCTCATGGGTTATTCCCACCAAAACGGGGATCATTTTATTATTGCTGCTCATAGGCACTTGTAATTCGCGTATAACTCATAAAAAATGCAGAAATTTATTATAAAAAGTGTCACGCAACCGAATGACAGCAAGTTATGGCAATTCTATCAGTTGCTGACGTTGAACTTGCCTCTTCATTGAAAGAAACAATTTCAATCTATTTCTCGTTTAATAACTTACAATTAAGCCTAGTATCAGCAAATACCTTAATTGACTTCATGACAGTGGTAGCTCTTAGGGCTACTACTGCTGCAATACAACTATATCAAGGGAGGGGGTTGATTTCTTTTTTTACGAGGGAGACAGCTTGTGAGTTCACCTTGTGAGTGCGAGTGAATTCGTTTTGCATTATTCAGAAGGTAAATTACAGTCTCAAGAACAGTAAATGGGAGGGCAGTACTGCAAATAGTAATTATTGCATAAAAGTCACGAAGAGTGTGTTTTTTATAGCGAAATAGATCTGAGTGGAACTATACTCAATACAAGTATATATTTATCTAAATGCGATGATAAGATTGTCGATTGAGAATGAGAAAGACGAATTGGCACACGTAATGAGGTAATTAACTTAAAAATCTAAACGCTTTAATTTTGTTCAACAAAATTGATAAACGCAATGCAAATAGGTACGAGAGGCGGAAACGTCCTGTAGAGTTCTAGGGCCAGCGGAACCAAAATTTCATTTGGTTTTATTTTAATTACAAAAATGTATTTATTTTCTATGAAAAAATATAATTTATATAATTTAAGCGTTTAATTAATGTGCTACGTTACATTGACCGCTAGATAACTAGCGCCATGTCAAACTCCATATAAAAAAAAACTGACATTTCAGCATTTGCGCTAGAGCTCTAGCACAATTAGGCCCATTTCACACATACCCGGCAGCCGGCTAACCGGTACCGGCTACCCGGTCGTTGTAATACATTTTTATGGACGGTTTCGGTTTGCAGGTGTGAAGGCGCCCATAAGAATATATTCCCAACGACCGGGTAGCCGGTACCGGTAAGCCGGCTGCCGGGTATGTGTGAAATGGGCCTTAGGTCTATTCGCATACGCGGCTTAAATCGAACGTGATCCATATAAATCGATATAAAAGGTATATTCGTGTACGCGGTTTAAATCGAACACAATCGGCATAAATCGATCGCAGTCGCACAAAGTCTATACACGTTCTCACTCATCAAAAATGATAGGATAAGAGAAAACCACTAAAATAACGAATAACGAGCAGTTCCTCTTGGCTCGAAACAGCTCAGGGAATTTTTTCCGCCATTGTACTGATAAAATTGTCAAAAAATTGTCATCAGTAGGCGACCACCACATCTAATCTAAACGCACTGTTTGCTCGATTTTCACCGAGACTTATGATTTTCCAATCAACGAGTAGTGACTTTGAATCATACCATACTCAATACCTCAAGACGAATCTTTGGTTCAAAGACGATTATCGACGAAATAAAACGGCAGCACAGCGTTCAGTAATTTTTTATATAATAATAATTAATATAATTTTTTATTAATAATACTTTTTAATATTTTTGCATAATTTGTCGGTAAATAAAGGATAAAATCTTATGTCGTTTTCCATTGGGACCATCAGATTTTTATTTCAGATCTCAGATTTTTCGTGGCGAATGGAACATGAAAACAGATTGATCTGCTTTTGTAAATGTATTAGTGCGTTATTTGACAGTACATCAGCTGTGCAAATTGTTTTCGTTTGGCGGTGCAAAAATACGAAAAATATGAATTAAATATGGATATTCATTTTCGTCTTCTGACAACGAAGAATCGAAATCCATGGATAACGAGGAAGAAGAAAAAGATGACGAAGATGATAGTAATTGCTCCAAAATTTAGTCCATGTCCATTATTTACGTTTTTGTTCTGAATAATTGCTTTTCACGAGGCTTTTCGTAATTTTGTTTTGAAAACAAATTCTGAATGACGTAAAACAGCTGTGCAGGGTATATTGGTATTAGTGAGAGATGAGAGTATGTGGAAATCTCGAAAATTATCGAGATCTGCAAAAAGTGATCCGAATCAAAAAAAAGATTGATTTTATGTCCCAATGGAAAACCACATAATTAAACCGAAAAAGGAGCCATTTTGATTATTTTTAAAACAGAGTTGACACTATTTTTCAAAATAAATTCCCCTGACTTTCCCTTGTTTTCCGTGACCAAAGCACATCTCTTTTCCATATGGGGTAAATTTCTTTTTCAGCATTCAAAAAAACTTGTAGGATAACAATAGCGATTTTGTATCGCCAGAGCAGTGCTTATTTCGAGAGGTAAGAGAATTAATTACTCAAATAGAGAATGTGCCAAATTTGGAAGTAATGAAAGGAATGTACAATTTTACGCAGAATTCGACAGCTAAATTGAGAAGCTTACTCAGGACAGCTGTTCTTTCTGGTGTTTGTAAGACGTTTGAAAAAGTTACTGCCAGAAGAAAATACCTTAAGTTTATACCTTGTGTCCATTCGTCCTGAAAAATAAAAACCCACACAAACGTTTGTGAGAAACCTTGCCTAGGGTGCTTATGGATGTGTTTCACCTGTCTTTGTTTATTGAAATTGTGTTTTTGCTAATGTTGAACCTAAGACGTTCAGTTTGCTCTTTTAACTTGTCGAATCGATCGGTAAACTATTTATTTAAATTGTTTTTTCCGAGGTTTTAACCTAAGACCTCAATTAGCTCAATTAGCACACTAACTACTGAAACACTGCGCCCATATAAGGTCGAAGTCATTGATTGGGTTTTTATTGGCAGTTTTTATTGACAATTCTAGTCAAGGACTAATCCACTGAGTACACGGCTGACATTTAGTTGAAATGTTTAAAGCCACATTATTACAACTTCAAATATGAACCAATTTGGAGAATTTCAATAATTTGAATTGAAATTGTGATATTCAATTTATAAGAAAGGTTTACTTTTGTGACATATCATAATAATTATGGGCGCAGTAGCGCAATGGTTAGTGTGCTGGACTACTGTGCGAAGGATCCCAGGTTCGATCCCCGGAAAACACAAATTACATCTTAAGGTTTTTTTCTACTGCGCCACCTCCCGCGAACGTCTGACAAACATCCGAGAGTATGACTGTCCTGAAAAAGCTTCTCACAATTCAGCCGTTCGGACTCGGCATAAAATTGTAGGTCCCTTCCATTCGTTCCAAAAAAATAGAAACTCACACAAAACGAATGGTTGCGGGAAGCTAGGCCTTGGGTGTCTACCGCCTGTTGCGCCGCCTATTTATTTATTTTTCATAATAATTATGAAGAGAAGACAAATAATGTACTGGAAAGTTAAAAAACAAATCTGTGCGCAATATTTTCTTTTTTTTTTCGATCGATTCGACAAGTTTAACGAGCCAACTGATCACAAAAAAGTGTTTCCAGAGTTTAGGGGCTGCCCTCAGAGTTACGTTCCTAAAAGTGCTTTTCGGATAGAACTTTAATTAGCACATATTTTCATGAACGCAACTGTATGTATGTACCTCTTTTGAAATAAATAAAAGACAAAATCTAATTTCTCACTTTTGGACTTTTATTTCGATACTAGCGGGATTGTTCGGATACCAACACAAAATTGGTCAAGACCTTCACATTTCAACAGCAAAAAATATAAGTCAAGTTGAAAGTATAATGTGCCGAAAACACTTTTATTTGTACACATACACACAATTTACCTACATTTTAAATTACTTTCTTTCTATAGTATTTTGTTAACAAAATTTTGGTAAAATTAAAAATAAATGAAGAACATTTTCCCTGACTGCTTTCAAAATTCTTAAATTTCCCTGACTTTCTCTGACAAAATTTTCGTTCCCTGACTTTCCAGTTGAGTGGCAAGCATGTAAAAATATGGGGGCCATGCCCACGGGTTTGACGGTTGATACTCACAAATACCTACACGTACTTTTGGGTATTACTATTACCATTATTACATTTTCAGCGCTCAAATTTTTGGTGCCTCGCTCGGAAAAGTAGTGAAATATCGCTTTGAAGGAAATCAATCAATTAACTGCCAGATTAAAAAAAAATTACGATCTGCCAAAACAAATCTGTCAAAAGTCCAAAATTCAAAGTTCCACATTCTTACAATTTCAGCTTTCATGAGTGTCGAGAAATAGCGTTTGGAACGTTTTCTTTTATAATGGAAGTGGTACCTTTGTCTGCTTTTCACAGAAACACTATTGAGGGACAAACTATGCTTGTTTAGGTCATACCGCTACCTAAGTTTTTGGGTTGAAGTGGGCTTAAATAACAAGACTCTCCAGTCAGATAGATCATTAGCAAATGCCTTTCATTTTTGTCTAAAATCCTTATACAATGTCCTTCGCTAGCATATAAATGAACCCTGTCTTCGCAACTTGAGTTTATGGAGCAGAGATAAATGACCTTAATCGTGAAAGGTCATGCTTTTCTAACTCAAACGAATTCCGAAAACGGACCAATGGCACTCGCACTACCTTATCAATGACTTGTGCTACAGATGGTTGATGATATCCAACCAAACAGAATGGTTCGTTCGGCAGAAATAAGCTTTCTCGCAACAGTCGGATTGTACAAGCACTGTGGATCCCCATTGGTACGATATCCACACATAACATTTCTTAATAAGCACATGTAATTCTTCTTTGTTTTTTCAATGAAAAAGCAATTTCTGACTTTGCTGAAGCCCGTCAAGTTCAACGCACAAATGTGGACTTTTCAAGTGCACTTCATATGATGAGCGCGAAATTCTCCCACCGCACACTTCTGTGCTACCCAGCCAACCAGTTCGATAAGAAATTTCACAACGTAACAAAAAATATTCTAGGAAAACCACTCAATCAGCGCTGATAAGGTTACCAAGGTTGTTTCGTAAATATTCTATATGTGGCTTGCCCCACCTCTTATCGACTAGCTAGTACAACTTACTTGTGTATAGGAAGACGATGCCGCAAACTTCTCAGCGTCGTATGAGCAATGAAAATCCCCAGATTCGCACCCAATATCACAGTAAGGAAGCCTTTGATTAGTCCAAAAAGGTATCCACTGCTGATCATGAGGACAAAATATCCGACCACCACTGGAAAGCTGACAACGACGAACAGACACATGAAGATGGCAAAGATTAACCAGGAATTCTGCGTTTCTATCCAATAGAGCAGCTGTCGTGCGTAGTCGCGCATCAAATAGGCCACCACCACCAGGGCGATAAGGATTGTCAGCGGTACCAGGTAGCTAAGGTACCAATGATTTGAGATAAAGCTGTGCACCCGCAAACATACCGATTGGCCGCGTCTGCGACTCTTGGAGTTGGTCAGTGTGTCGCATTCGTCACGTTCGCAGCCACTGTCGCTGTCCGTAGTTAAACTTGTGTTTATTTTGCCATTGCTTTCGTGGACAATCAGCGTTACTGTTGGTTTCGATTTCACTGTTGTCGTTGACGACGATGACTCGTCTTGGAACCGAGTAGTCATGTCCATATCGAGAATCATCATTTTGGTCACGGCTTCAGTTCCAGTGACAGTAGTACTTGATACAAATGTGTCTGTTGCTGTCGTTGTTGTTACTGATGACATTTATTTTTGGATTTAGACTTCCACTAGAGGGACTTTACATTTCACTTTGATAGCAGTTCACACTTGGTGGATTCCAAAAATGAACGTTTCTCGTACCGGGGTATAGAAATAGAAAGTTCATAATCTAATTCTGCTTGAGGTAAGGAGCATGTTTCACTTTTTCGTTCCACTCTTGTTTTGCGTTGTGTAATCGCGTTTTAAGGGGAGGGGGGCAGGCGGAAATAGAAGTAAAGGCAAAAGCTGGCGATGAAGTCGTAGAAACTGGTTTTTATTCTTCGCGACGCACCACGTTCTTATACGAATCTATGGAAGTCGTTTGGTATTACCTTTTTGGAAAAGAAAATGTATGTGTTTTTCTTCTGCACAGAAAGTAGTCTATAAGCACTTGAGGGGGAGGAAAATGCGATACACAAACGAAATTTCACCTGACGCCACGATACGAACAGAGATGAATTAGAAACTGCGGCTGCTGATGGAATTTTCGTATTTTGTCTGGCAGAAGCAGCAGCAGCAGAGCAGCGTAGGTAGAAGCAGCGCAGAAAAAGTGGAATCAAAAGAGAGAAAAATGACAGCAAGTGTCATAACAAAAAACAGCTGAGAAAAAAGTGTTATACAGAAGTTAGTTCATGAAATGTTGCCAGCAACTTTGTGCCTAACATTTTCAAGCGGAGTAGTTCAGTGAGTGTTTGTATGATTATTATTGAATATTAATTTTTACACAATTTTACGATTATCAATTTTAGAGTTGTTTTTACCTATTATACTGCCAAACCAATACCTATTATGTTCTTAAATTGATAAAATTCTGTTATCTAACTTTGAAAGAGAAAATCTCTTTATAATGGACACTTACTTAGGTGGCCCTAAAGTCCAGGGTGGAAATGAGCCTCAACAATTACGCCTCTCCAGTCTTTGAGAGGATGCCTATCAGTTGCGCACTCCAACTTGAGGTTCCCTTTCCCTTCCTTCCCTTCGTTCGTTTTGCAGTGAAACTTCTTATGGCACGTTGGGGTAAGACAGCTCGCGAAACTTACCCCAATAAAATATGAGAGAGGGTTGAAAAGTCGCCGAACTCGGTCGAAAGAACAATAAGAAATATAGTTCGACACCCTTGCATTCAGCGGAAATCTATTCGCCCAAAAACGACAAGATATTTTTAATGTGCTCAATTTCTCGGTACCTAGCCTGTATTTCGCGGCCCATGTAAATAGCACTTAATAGCATGTTGCAAAAGACATGTGTTATAACTCCAAAAACTGGCATACACAATTTATTTCATTTGACAGCTCCACCGTTTTTCCCAAATTTGTATTTTTATTTACCTAATTTTAACAAAAAACCATTTATTAGATAATTTAATAAAACAATTTCAAGTATAATGCTGTTGCGAATATCACAGTCTTTAACATCGCTAACTTTTCCGAGAGTGGCAGTCTGCAATAAATCTAGAAAACCCATAAGCAAGTGCCTCTCGACAGCTTCTCCATCTGAAAGTAACCCATTTAACTTCAATGAACAAGAAACTAATCGCATCTTAGATATAATAAACACAAAGACTGGAGAACATTTGGCCAGGTAATAACTTTAAATCCTCTTTATTCATATAATTAAATTATACTTGTTCACAGCTACGACATCTCAAAGGCTAAACTTAACAAACTCGAAGCATGGAAATCGAAAAACGGCACCTTTCACAGTCTGGACGATATTCTCCATCTAGATGGCTTCTCAACGAAAATCGTTGATAAATTTTGCAAAAGTCTACTGGGTGAAGTGCCAGCAAAGCGTCAGCCGCGCAAAGTTGCCTCTTTTGTTACTCCAAAGGTGTCCGAAATTCAAATCGAGGAAATCACATCGACTGTTTCGATAAGTGTGGGTGTGTCTAGCATTATTTGGTCGCGATTGCAATTGCATAAAGATGGACCCTGTGAACTGACACACTGGGAGCGACACGATATCCAAGAAAAGAAACTCCATTTGCATGATCTGATCCACCGCTGTATGTATGCTAACTACTTGATTCCTCAAGCTGACTGTTATCTGTTTGAAAATCCACAAATCGCTCAGAGCGCAGCGCCAGGCAATGCTGAACAGGTGAACATTAACGTACAACGAGCACAGTTGACAGCGATTCTGGGGTTTGCATTGGCGAACCGAAAAATATCAGCAGAGGAATCCAATTCGAATATTTTCTATTTGAAGAAGTTTCTAGCGGCGCGATTGTTTCAGCATCTCATTGGAACTGAACGTGTTTCGGCGGAAAAAACTATATTGTCCTTGATGCGCACATACTACAATATTGACGATATACAGGATACCGACGAGGAGGTGAAGCTTGTTGGGGCAGAATGTTTCTCCAGTCGGGGGAATGTTAGTTTTCCTAGCGAACTGCGGTTAATGTACAAGAAAGCGGAGAGATATCATCGAGAATTTCTTGGACATACGCTTTTATTGAACTTAGCCTTTGTGCGGCTGGTGTTGTTACAAGACCCAAAGTCAATAGCTTTGGTGTCGCGCAGTTCTAAGGCGAGTGAAGTTGAATAAATACATTACATCGACTGGAGTTGTATGAATTTTTATTTAAATTGAAAGAAGTTATTTGATTGATGGGAAAAAACAAACAGTTTATTTTCTTTGTGCCATAGATGTTCTTACTTGAAGTCAAAAATTATAAAGCATACACTCTAACATAATCAACATGTAGGCCCGCATCCTCGCCTTTCCAAGTTTTATGCCAATTTGGACGGTCTTTCCAAAATTTAAAAGCACCCTTGGGATCACCATTTTTCCATGGTTTATCCTTTCGCTTCCGTCCAGTTCGACAGTTGTCGGGAAAGTCTGAATGCCCACCAACCGATAGTCCAAGAGTAACATAGAACTGTAATGAAAAATATTTCACTCGATTAAAGTAGGCTTTTAGTTCAACATTTGGTGGCATAATGGCCTAACAAACCTCTCTATCAAATGGCGCGTTATAATGACCATTTTCCCAATGTTTTGCATAAGGCTTAATATTTCGAAGCTCCTTTGCAAAACCGCCCCTTATCTCGGAGTATCTATTGCCATCAATTTCGAGAGTAATCGCATCCTCCGACCACGTCAGCGTATATATGTGATAGTCATTACCCAAATGTAATCTTTGCAATGATTCTTTCATCCACAGCTTTCGAAACATATGTCCAGCAGCTAGCACGGCTCCACCAGAAAGTAATTTACCTGAGATATCCGTACCATTAAGATCTTCTAGGTATTCATTTCCATGAATTGAGGCCACTCTCATTTGTCCCGAAGCATAGCCTAGGAATCCATAATAGTTCTCCACTGGCTCCAGAAGGATTACTATACAAATAAATTGAATAACTTTAGTATCTCATCAGTTGCAAATTTTGCTCTGAAAATAACCTACGCGGTATTAGCCAATCACCTATCGGCATCTTCGCCCTAACCACAACTTTTCCATATCGAAAAGTAAAGTATTGTCTCGTTCGTGCTCTTGCTGAGACCACAGGCGGAAGAATTTGCGTATTAATCGCACGCTTATAGCACTCCTTTGTTATATCCCTGATGCCAGTGCAACTAAAAATGATAGAAAAAAAAAAAATTGTTGTCAATTGTACCTTATTTGTCCAACTATTTTGGTTATAACAAATGAATTGGTCTTCTAAAATCTTCACCATTAATTCGTATGCATATTTTTGTGTAGGTAGGTATTTACAAGTCTATTCTGAAATTCGAATCAAATCGAGTTGAGTGACAAAATTCATTCGAGTAGAAATTCGTATCGAATGCATAATACGTGACAGCTGACGATACACACGGGTGATATCACAATTCGATAGTAACAAGCTTTTCTACGAATCTCAGAATATCAAAAAATATTCAATTGAATAGATATTTTTAATCCGAGAAATCGAATCCCAAAAATCTTGGCAACAATAAAATTGCTCTCACGTTCGACAAGAATAATTTTTCGGGTGTTGCTATTCGTCCGTTGTTCGGGACACGACTACGTAACGATAACGACATGTCAATGTTTATATTACGTTATTAGGTCAACTTGAGATTTATGTCATGTAGCTCGCTTCGCTAGCGGCAAAGACTTTAAACTCCAGTTTAGGATCCAACTTTTATCTGTATAAAGAGTTTTTAAAGAATATACGATTACGTTACGTTGATTACGTCGCCGTGTCTCGAACATCGGTACTCGTCAGTCAGTACAAAATCAACGGCCGAATAGACACTCCGTAATTTTGCAAGCTTCAAAAACTCAAATGTATTTTTGTCACAGAAGCAACTTCCTTTTGAGGCGATATTTTTAAAAACCTACTTACAATTCTTCTAGGTCCAGCTTTCCATTGTATATACTATTCTCATTATATCCCTCAACATCAGTTAATAAACTCGGCACAATATGCAACGAGCCATTTCTAATGTAAAAATTCTCTGGTCGACGTTGGAACGACACAAACTCAGCATCATCTTCGTCAAGTGGTATCCGAATTTCTCGACTCCATTTGGCCCACTCCATAGAGTTGAAATTATCACCGAAAATAAATTCACCCTTGCATACGGGCTTGCCTCCAACTGTTGTCGGTGATCTTTCACAGCCGGACGGTAGAGGGGGTACCGGAGTTGTAAAAATAGGTCCTTGCGGGTCATCGATTTCTAAATATGATTCGGAAATCTTTATGCTTCCAACTTTTTCTAATTCTTTTTCCCCGTAACGTACAATGATCCAAAAATTCAGTCTGGTTCCATAGTATAACCTTGGCTGAGAGCTTTCCAGCACCCACCTACCATTTACCGGTTCATTCACAACAAGGGAATAGGTTCCTATGTCATTGGCGGCTATGGGTTCGTCTATGTTAACATTAAATACAACTTGTGACATACCGTATTGCTCTGAAAGAAAAGAAATCTAACGTTTAGAGGAAGGTTATTATTATAAAAGGGGATTGCTATTCGGCCATTGTTCGGGACATGACTATCTACGTAATGAAATGTCACAGTTTATATTGCGTAAGTCGGGCTATGTGGCCCGGGAAAGACTTTAAAATCTAGTATATAATCATCTTCGGACATTATATGCTGTACGTTTAGAACCCAACTTTTATCCTTAAGAGTTTTTTTTTTATAAAAATATGATACCTAACGTTACGTTGATGTCTCGAACATCGGCCGAATACGCACTTTGATTATTATAAACGTCTGAATCACAATATCTGCACACTCAAGTCGATTGCGGTTGGTCGTCCAGAACCGTCCGGAAGAACTCTCCGCGATTCTAAATTGAAATACAGAAGCAAATTTCTCTTCTTTTCAGTAGAAGAACTGTCAGTTGAGTGCCAATCGAACGCTTTCAGAAGCATTGGGATTGCTTCCGGACGGTTCTGGACGACCAATAGAAAAACGACATCAGTCACGCTTTTCGTTTACATTCAATTACATATTTTGTATTTCTAGTTCCCAATGATTTTACGTGTAGGGGAAGTGGGGGAAAATCGCTTATTTAGCGTGTGTTCACTTTATAAACCATTAAAAAACTTTTTTTCAACGAAAATAAAATCTTTATTCTGGAAGCCTTATATTTTATTTAGGTACCTATTTGGAGAATTATTACAAATTATATAGCTTAAACGAAGTTTAATAATTTTTAAAACACATCAACAAAAAACGGTGGTTTTGCCCCCATGTGCCCTATTGCTTCCAAATCTTACGAGGAATTCTTTAAACACAAAAAACTATATATATATTCCAATTCATTGATTTTTATTAATTTTTAAATCGCATGTACTTAAACGAACGGACTTAAATTATTTTGTACACACATTTTTTCAAAGCAGAAGACGTCTTGATTTTTTTTTTGACATGAGATCAATCACCTCAACAGATATCATAGCAAGTGAGCTTAATCTTGCATTCTTCATAACGCTTTTCATAGTTGACCACTGGAAGCGTGGCCAAAACCGTAAGCAAGAAGTTTATAGCTCAAAAGTAAGTCTTGTCACATATATCAAGTAATTTCAAAACTTCGGTAGAAGGATCACTCGACGATATTTTTTCGTACCAAAGAATGTACTCAGCTTTTGCAGCTGACAACGAAATTGCGTTATCAAAGTAACATGTTAGCTTGTCCATTTCGTTCTCGCTCAACTGCAGCAAAACCTGGGAAAAGAACTTAAAGGGTTGGCCACTTTTAGCCGAATCTCAAAATATCGAATCCAAAATCTCGAAAAAAACTCGAAACCATAAAATCACGAAAACACTAAATGTCGAAAGACAAAATCTCGATAATACCTGAAAACGGTTGGTGTTAAAAATCGCCGCGATTTTGAGAATTTTGTGTATTTTAAGGGAAAAATATCCCAAAAACAAATATTTCTTTCATATTATAAGGTTCGCGAATTCATGAAAATCACGGAGAAGGAACATTTTCTTGATTCTCACAGATTTAAGTACCTACCTAAAGCCTGGACCATACAGTAGTATGGCGCAATCGTACTATAAGGGCTTAGGACACAGCACACTACACTGCGACACAATACACAATACACGAGACAAAAATGTTTCTACACAACATGAAATACTTAGCGACACAGCACTCCGCAACACTCCACGCGTTAGAAGTGTGGTTCGGGCTTAAGCCGATTCCCTAAGAACGGAGTGAACATAGGAGAGATTGTAGTAGAGGAAGTGGACTTAATAAAATCTCATCGATTCTCCTGAGGACGACAAAATAATATTTTAGGTTATTAGAAATCGATTTCACCAAAATGAAATGTTTTTGCAAAATCTCGAAATTTTTCGACATTTTTCAGAATTTTTTTTTCGAGATTTTGGTTTTCAACATGTTTTGCTTTCGAGATTTTTTTTCGATTAACATTTTTTCGGTGATCTTCCAAAAATCTCGATATTTTTTTTTCGACATATTGCTAATTCGAGATTTTTTTGTCGGTGAAAAAGTGGTGTTCCCGAACTTAAAACGATGGTAGAACGTGATCGTTGATCACGAATCTGTCCGTAAGATTTTGTATTAACGAATCTAAGCAAGGAATCAAAATAGGTTTCGGGATTGGAACGCGTTGTTTGTTTCAATGAAGTTCTTGGAGCTCCTAATTTATTCAGCTTCAAATAAGTCCTCGGCAAGTTGGAAATTGGAATGCGTATATATTTAAAAGCCTCTCTAAATCTTTCGTCATTTTCTTTGATGTTCTTAAGAGAATTTAGAACTTCTTTTGTGCGGTCGATTGCAGAAACGAAATCTAAGGATTTGTTCTGTAGGAAAACTGATAAGGACAGCGTTAAACTGAATAGTTTTTCGCATACAATGAGGCTTACTAGGAAATCACTTTTTTGGACCGTTGCCAAAAGTGTTGATGCTTTCGAAGGCATCGCCAACGTTCTGCTCGGTATTTTTCCAAGACTTATTAAGATGCATTTGAACTACCGCTACATAATATAATATTTCAACAATTCAGTAATTCGGCAATTTAGAACGATACCTAACTTTAACTTTGAGAAAGAAATTGCAATCCTGAAACAAACAAGGTGTTCGTTTACGAAGTGTCTATTCGGCCGTTGATTTTGTACTGACTGACGTTTACCGATGCTCGGGACACGACTACGTAATCAACGTAATGTAATCAATGTAATCATATGTTCATTAAAAACTGTTTATAAAGATAAAAGTTGGGCCCAAAACGTATACAGCATAATGTCCGACAATGATTATGGCGCTTAAATCTTTCCGCAAGCGAAGCGATCCACATACCCCAACTTGACGCAATGGCAATCACCCTTATTCTACATGGCGTTTAAATTAAACGACAGATGGCATTTTTTGAAATCAGTATTAACATGTGGCGTGTTTTAAGGCGTTTAAATCGTTTTAGTTCCAAAAACCGACCCCTAAAACGTCAATTATTGTCGATTACAAATTTACAAACGACACTTAAACGACAGCTGGCATTTTTTGAGTCGAGTCGTTTAATATAAACGCCACGTAGAATAAGGGTGAATATAAAATTCGACATTACATTACGTCGCGTCATCGTGTCGTGAACAACGGCCGAATAGCAACACCCATTTGTTTAATGAGAAACGCACGACTGGTTCCATTTTGTATTATACGTTCTAAACTACGTAACGTTATGTCAAAACGCGTGACTGACTAGTGACTAAAGGTGGGTTTCCACATGTCGGTTGATTGGAAAAGTTTGACAGCTCTCGCGTTTATATCATTGAACAACAACACCGTCAGTTCATTTCCACTTATGTCAATTATTGGCAAAAATTTGTTTGTCAATTGATTGACCAACTTATGAACTCGATGCCAATTAATTTTCACTGTAAATTATAGATAAAGTGACATTTCGTTTGACAATTCAGCTTGTTCAGATGAATTATGAAATAGAATTCTCCTTTCAATGTTCAATTGAATTCATAGATGTCACTACCACTCTATTTTGTAAACTCTCCAAAATTGTTCCTTCAAATTTTCCCTATTTCCTGTTTTTTTTTTTTAAGTTAGCTACTAGGCTTTAACCCTAAGCTCTTCCTATTCTTGTTCCAACCCGCATAGAGGTAAGACCTAATTGGTATCCCGAAAATAAAACCCATCATTGTTCAATTCAAACCAATTTTCTTTCATTTCATTTACCTCCTCGCAATTAAAATCTTCCAATTGCACACGACAATTGGCAGACCGAAAAATAAGAAACCAGCGCAACTCCAGAGAACAACAATTTTTCGAACCACCTATCACCCCCCGAAAAACACAGCTATTTCCACTTGTCAATCAAATTCTTTGTCAGTTATTGGCAAACGCTGTTTGCCAATTCATTGACAGCAATTTTTCGCTATTTCCACTTGCCAATTTTTTAATTGGCATAAAAATACGTCAATTTCAAATCGACAAGTGGAAACCCAGCATAATTGCGTACAATGAACGTTTACATTATGATCCCACCCACCACATCGGGGCGTATGCGTAACGCATTTTTTTTGTATTGGAGGCCATTCAAATTCACAATTTGTAACTGTCAAAAGATGAAAAGAAAGCCGTACAATCTATTAGAAAATCCATTAAGAATGCAGTTTAATTGTGATCATGAAACTCAATCCGTCTTTAGAAAAATATGCGCATTATAAATGTTAACAAATCAATAATTATCTATTACGGTATCTATATATAGCTGAATAATTCATTAATTGTTAATAAACATTTTCATATTGATGAACGGAAGAAAAACCTCTTTGTGACGTAACGCGACTTAGCGAGCCATTACTAACGATGTTAACAAAACGCACTTGATTCTTTTCTCATTATTTGCATATTTAAGGCAAAACTTACTGTCTTTCCAGTCAGTTAATTGCACATTTAGCTTAAGTTACACTTACGTGGCATTGCAAGTCGAAATCCAGTTGGTTGAAGAACTTCTATTTGAATTAAAGGAAATGCTTCTACTAACCCATTTAAGGGTAAAAGTAAAACTAGATACAGGTACAACGAGCGATGCATTTTTGAATCGAAGTACAAAAGCCCGTATTTGAAAATATACCGCTGCTTTGTCACTATCAAAACAAAAATACTGATTCACTGATAAACGCGCACTCTTAAAAAAGCGCGTCTTAATCGTACCGCGAAACAAGTTAGACTGTTTCATTTCACAGCCGAAGCTTTTGAATAAAAAAATCAGAAAACTTGACTAGAGTAAGAGTAAGTCACTGAAGTCAGTCGGCTTAAGTTTATACCGAGAGTTAGACGTGCTCGAATCGCTACCATACTTACAAGATATAAATACATATCCTACAAGTGCATACTAACTATTCTAGGAACATTTATCAGGGAATGGTGTATCATCTTTATTGACAGAGTGGTTCGGTTTATAATATTGCTTCATACTGCCAACTTATGTTAATCATCTCAAACATGTTTAACCTACTGTGGATATACATAATAGTCTTAAACGGTGTTGTGAACGTTTTCAGTTACAGTATACCAAATCCCAAGATAGAGATTCTGAGCCCTAAAGGCTTGCGGATATCTATTCCACGTGAGTGTAGATTTAAGCTAGCTGGTAATTCAAATCGCATGCAGGTCTTGCTTTGCTGGGTGATTAAAATACAGTCTTTATGTTAAAGGTTACAACTTAAGATCCGACTTATAGTTGTTGTCTGTTTCGATTCCGATTGCCATTGAAAGAGCTTGTTCATTTTGTCAGAATGACTTGTAGTGCTTTCACATTTTATGTACTGATGTGTGAGGATTGGGGAAGAACACTGGCGCGATATGGAATGCAAGATAACGCCAAGCGTACGGTTTTGTTAATTCGTCAATAAATTATTTGGAAACCCGCTTATAACTTACCTAATTTCATCCAAGCTTTTGAAAACCCATACAAATGATTCATTAGATTGTTAACTCTACAGCGAAGTATTTTTTTTTTTAAGTATAGATAAATATTTTTGTCAATATGACTACTAATTATATACCTTACTAAAATGGTAAGCGTCTAAATCCTAAATGATATCTTTATTTTTTCCTTCCAGATGAAAATAACATCCTCCTTGTGGGATATCATATAAAAATCAATAAGTCGATAGGTCTGAATGAACCCGGTGAATTTTCCGCCGACATATCTAAGCCAACAAATGGCCGATGGACGTATGATAATACTCGAGTATTTGTTGATCCAGGAAATGTTATCAATTACTGGATTCACGTTCAATATGGAAGAGTGTCTTATCGAAAATTGGGTAGCGAAGTAGCTTCGGGTAATGTGGTTGAAAATTTGTCTCCCAGAGAAGAGCCAAGCTTATCCAAACCGACTGAAAATGTGTTAAGTAATTGTGAAATATCGGTAACGACAGTTCGCCAGACACCAGTGTGCAAAGGACAGCTTATCTTTGAGGACAATTTCGACACTCTAAATTGGACAATTTGGAAACGAGAAGTTCGCATGACATTAGATGCAGATGATGCTGAGTTTGTATCATATCAAAGTCGGCCCGAAAATTGCTACATCAATTGCGGTCAACTGCATATTGTTCCGAGTTTACTGATTGATTTGCCAGGATTTAATAATGCAATAGTTCGAAACGGAAAACTGGACCTGGGAGCCGAGTAAGTTGCATGTTAAACGCATGGCCGATTATTTAATGATATTTTTGGATATTGCAGATGCACAGCAATTGTTGATGTTTCGAATGAGTGCACGAGGGAAGCCCGATTCTCGAAGATCCTTCCACCAGTGGTATCGGCAAGAATAAAGACTAGAGATTTTTTTCGTTTTCGTTTTGGAAGAGTTGAAGTTCGCGCGAAATTGCCTAAGGGCGATTGGTTATATCCGTGTAAGTGAATTTTTTATTTACAGTCCATTCTCAGTTTCCATTAAACGCAGTTGGTAAGGTGGGTTTCCACATATCGGTTGATTGACAAAGTTTGACAGAGTTTATGCCATTGAATGACACCACCGTCAGTTCATTTCCACTTATAGGTCAATTATTGGCAAAGAATCGTTTGTCAGTTGATTGACCAACTTATGAACTCGATGCCAATTAATGTCGTTTTCCATTGGTCGTCCAGAACCGTCCGAAAGCAATCCGAACGCGTCTGAAATTGACAGTTCTTCTTCTGAAAAGAAGAGAAATTTGCTTCTGGATTTGAATTCAGAATCGCGGAGAGTTCTTCCGGACGGTTCTGGACGACCAACCGAAAATGACATAATTTTCACTGTCAATTATAGACAAAGTGACATTTTGTTTGACAATTCAGCTATTTCCACTTGTCCAGTAGTTTCTTTGACAGTTATTGACAAACGCTGTTAGTTAAGGTGGGTTTCCACATGTCGGTTGATTGACAAAGTTTGACAGCTCTCGCGTTTATGTCATTGAACGACACCAACGTCAGTTTATTTCCACTTATGTCAATTATCGGCAAAAAATCGTTTGTCAGTTGATTGACCAACTTATGAACTCGATGCCAATTAATTTTCACTGTCAATTATAGACAAAGTGACATTTTGTTTGACAATTCAGCTATTTCCACTTGTCCAGTGGTTTCTTTGTCAGTTATTGACAAACGCTGTTAGTCAATTCATTGACAAGCAATTTTTCGCTATTTCCACTTGCTAATTTTTTAATTGGCATAAAAATACGTCAATTGTCAATTTCAAATCGACAAGTGGGAAAAAAAAAATAGGCGGCGCAACAGGCGGTAGACACCCAAGGCCGAGCTTCTCGCAACCATTCGTTTTGTGTGAGTTTCTATTTTTGGAACGAATGGAATGTTGGGCGCAGTAGCGCAGTGGTTAGTGTGCTGGACTAATGTGCGAGGGATTCCAGGTTTGATCCCCGGAAAAACACAAATTACATCTTAAGGTTTTTTCTACTGCGCCACCTCTCGCGAACGTCTGACAAACATCCGAGAGTATGACTGTCCTGAAAAAGCTTCTCAATTCAGCCGTTCGGACTCGACATAAAATTGTAGGTCCCTTCCATTCGACAAGTGGAAACCCAGCATAATAAATCAAATAAAATAAAAATTCTCATCAAACATGACAAATAGGGAAGCAAAGCTATAACAAGGACCTTGTGCTTGTGCTGGTGTAACGATTTATTATTTTTTTCCAGTGATTTTACTTGAACCTTTTGAAAGATACTACGGCTTTACAGGATATGCATCGGGTGAAATACGAGTTGCATTCAATCGAGGAAATGAGTTCTTAAAGACTCGTGATTGTGAAAATATTTCTGGTAATCGAATTTTTGGTGGAGTTGTACTGTCTACAGACGATAAATTACGCGACACCTGGCTTAAGGGTTTCAACCAAACATCGCATTTGGCTAATGATTTTCATATTTATACAATGATATGGACTGAGGATCATATCTCTTTTGCGATTGATGGCAATGAATATGGCACAATCAGGGGAGGCTTTTCTCAATTACATGATACAGAGAATATACATCATGCAGGACGCTGGAATAATGGCCATATTATGTCACCATTTGATAGAGAAGTTAGTTATGTATAAAAACCAATTTGATTCATTAGTATATATGCCTAATTTATTGCAGTTCTATTTGACACTTGGAGTATCAGTTGGTGGACACTCGGATTTTCCCAATGAGTCGCTAAATGGCGAAGCACAAGTAAAAAAGCCCTGGAGAAATCGTGATCATAAGGCTCAGTCAAAATTTTGGGATGATCGTGAAAATTGGTTGAAAACATGGAAGAATGATGAAATTGGTCTACATGTGGATTATATTAAAGTCTACGCGCTATGAGCGTAGGAACTGCCTTTAAATGTTACCCTAGCTGCATAAGAGATTATCAGGAAATATTATTTTAACTCAACCAAAGACTCATTATACCAACAAGTGTTTTCTATATTATGTAACATTATACTCGCATATAGACGATTTTTGGGTAACGGAAATAACGGCCTTACATAATCAAACCCTAATTCCGACTACTATAGTTGGCTGCCATGGTTTACCTAAAATGTATATTTATAAAATAAAAAAAATACACGTACCGCTTACCGATGACAGATTTCAGTGTATCTGAGAAGTTACTTTTCCTCGCCACCAGATATCGCAGGCCAACTTGTACATTGGTCAATGGTGAATGTAAATAAAAATATCAAAAAAGCTTATGTATATGATTAAGGAACAATTTTTTAAAAAATGATCAAACTGTTCCAAAATTAAAAATATTAGACAAACAAAATATAAATCTAATATCGTAAATTTATATATCCCTCACTAAGAAGTTTGCATAATCTTCCAGCATGCATTTGCATAAGCTTCTTCTGCATTTTATTCCACTCCGTTAATTTTGGCGAATACAGCCAATTCAACAAACGATATTCACCACAATGTCGAAAAACTTTACACAAAATATGTGTCAACTGGGATTAGAAGATGAACTCCTCCGTGAACAGAATCGAAGTCATTTCCGGGGAACTCAAAGCGAATGAAATGCGAATCTCCTGGTTTCCTGAGAGTTAAGGACCATTCACATGGGAGCGTACGAACGAATTGATGAAATGCGAACAAACCACTTTTTATGCATTTATAAAAAGAAAATTGCACATTGGAAGAGGAGAATATATTGGAATAATAAAATGAGCAATTTTCTGTTTATAAATGCATAAAAATTGATTTGTTCGCATTTCATCAATTCGATCGTTCGCTTCCATGTGAATGGTCCCTTAGATTAAATAATAGAATAGGACTTCTCGAGAGGTTGAGGGAGACGCGATCGGCTTTGATCGGTTTGTTGGGATTGTAGCAGTTCAACGTTAAATCTCCTCACAGTATTTCCTCGTTGTTGTGGCGTCTGAGATATCCACATTCGTACCCTGGCTACATACAACAAGGTAGTGGTCCGAGTCTATGTTGGCCGATCGGAATGTCTGAACATATAGAATACGAATACTGGATGAGTGCCTTACGTCGATCGCAACGTGATCAGTTTCGATTGACGGTTTGATGATCTGGGGATCTGTTCCTTTGTGAATATTGAGGTGAGGAAACCGTGTAAGCTATAGTAACATTACGTCCCGCAACAAAGTCGATTAGTCTAAGTCCGTTTCTAGACGTGGTGTCGTGTATAGGCTGTGTTTCCCTATAGTACTACCAAAGATGTGTCCATCCAAATAGACGCTGCTTTTGTTCCCTTAGCAATCACCGTAGTAAATGTCACATTTGAGCACCTAAGGGCGCCCGCTAATTGTTCGGCTGCACGCGGTCTGTTCAGGGCTCGAATATGTTCAGGGTGCAGATCCGAACGTCATAGTCCTCATTTCATTTTGTCGGATTATCAACAGTGAATCCGTCCTTATACGATGCTTTTGGTTGCTTCAAAACCGTTCCCTTTTTCCGTGGCTCTTCCGCCACCATCTCTATTTCAACACACTGACTAGTATTGAAAAAAATGACCTCAGCTCCAAATACGTCAAAGCAGCTCATTAGGGTATCACCCCTGCCGACTGTTGTCGTCACTACTGATACAATCGCGTGAATTCATCCGCCGCACGGCCTCTTTGTGAGGGGCTCATGTTAGACATCTGAGACTCGAGCAGACAGCCAGTTCCGACAGATTATTATAGTGTTGCTACTTTCTTCGTGTTCAACACTCGCGCTTATAAGTTCAGCAAGTCAAGCCTTAATACAGTGTTAAATGAATAGGTCGCCGACGCGTTGGTGAAATATTATAATCAGAAGATCCAATGTAGTTCTTTACGAGTTTCTATATAGCTAATGTACCAATTGTATTCACAATAAAAATCCTTATCTCATAGAAATATTTTTTTTTTTTTAGTATTATAAAATAAAAATAAATGTAGGTAGGTACCTACTCAAACTCGATGCATAACTGATAACTAAATTCATCGAGACGAATATAAAACGAGACGAGATTCGTACGTCAATCTTAACTCGAAGCTTTGAGAATTCGGTGCGGAATATAAATACTTGCAGCAGAATTTCGGTTAAATATGACACTAAATAAATATCAAATAATTTTATTGATACAATGCTTAACAATTATCCTAACACGGGCGGAAAAAAGTGGTATCCAGGTGATACAATATCGTGAGTTCGTTTAAAAAAAAATTAACAAAGAAATTGGAATTATGTGCACTAACTAAGTTGTAATAATAACAATATTCCTCTGCCCTTCGGATCTATTACATTGCTCAGATGGGCTTCATTCTGCCTCTAAGTTAATCACAATTTCGGTACTATTTTGGAAAAACCCATCTCTCATTTACTCATCGAATCAGTTGTTTCCATTGTGAAGGTTATTAATGTGACTTCTGCCACTGTCATAATTTGCGTGCTTTTATTTAATCTAATAAAAATGCTTTCATTATGTGATACTAGCTATACCCGCCCGGCTTTTCGCGTGCAGAGGAATTGTATTCATTTTCCTTCACTCTAGACTAGATTATGTGCATGAACAATAACAGTCATAAGATGCAGCTAATCTATGAATTATCAGTGTCTCAGCTAACTCACGTCAAATTCAAAAATGTAATTTAATTAAGATTTAAAAAATGTTATTCATAAACAGCCTTATTCATAACACTTATGCCCTTTTCGTTTGGTCGTTCAGAATCGTTCGGAAGCAATCCGATTAGATTGGCACTCAACTGACGGTTCTTCTTCTGAAAAGAAGAGAAATTTGCTTCTGGATTTGGATTCAGAATCGCGACCAACCGAAAATGACATTAAAAAAAATAAAAGATCTGTTCCTTTCCTTTTTTTTTTTTAGAAAAATTTAAAAGACTGTCAAAATGGCAGTGGTTGGGATGAAATCCTTTCAAAAAGAAAAACTTACGAAAACGTTAAGGAACGCTTTGTAGTAACTCATGAAAAATTACACATGCATATAATTTTTCCATAAATTGCATGATTATGAATCCAAGTATATGGAAGTGTTTGTACTGACAGAACTACAAGCGTTCGAGGAGAGAAAAAAGACACATTATTTTCCCGCCTTCATCTGATACCATTTCTATTACCAATTTGTTTCTCATATCGCAGGAAATTAAACGACAAATTCAAATAATAGTCGTTACACGCGCATTCCAAATATTTCCAACAAATTTCAAATCATTTGTCAATTTTCAGCCAACTGACAGTTACTTTTCTGTCTGTTCCATCCGTTGACAGTTGGCACAGCATGATGAGAGGAAGCACTTTCATTGCTGGAAATACTTAGATAATGAGAGAAACTGTGAAATGCTGCAGATAACATTTAAATCAAAATAATTTTGTGGATATTTTCGAATTTAATAAATTGCAAATTGTTTTAAAGATTCCAAGTTCGGACTGCGCAACAGATTCTAAAAGTTAAGAAATGAGAGTACAAATTTGAATTCGTAAGATTTAAAAGTAAAAGAACAGACCTAAAACTAATTCAAGTAAATTTGACTTCTCAACTGATAGCTAGCTGAAGGAAATTCTTGCATGTAAAAACATATTATATTATTATTGCACACTATATTATTTGTACTAATAAATTTGGACAATTTGGTTTTTATTTTATAGCTAATAATATTTTGATTTACGATGCAATTACAAACGAAACCAACAAAATATTAGAGAAAACTGCTATTTTTACCGATGAAAACCATGGCTTTACAATTTTAATTAAGGATCCCGACAGTACAGATCCAAAAATGACTCAACAACTGCCAAATAACTACAACATACCAAATTCTGTGTCATATGGACAATGTCAAGAGTCGATAACAACTTCCGCTTGCCAGAGGTTTTGCAGTGGTGATCTCATATTCGAGGATAATTTTGATTCAATGAATTGGAAAACCTGGCATCATGAACATCGAATAGCAAAGGATGTCGGTGATGGAGAGTTCGTGTGCTTTCAGAATCATGCGGAAAATTCTTACATCAGTAATGGGCAGTTGCATATTGTTCCAACTTTTTTACGCGATAGTCCACAATTCACAGGTGGTTCAATTGAATTGGGATCAATGGATTTAGCAGAAAGGTAAGATCAATATAAAGCTAAGTGAAGAAATAATATTGTAATGAAGTGCACTGTTATTGAGCTCAGATTGAATTAATAGTCACAAATTTGGGATAAGCATAGGCACCCCTGCTGCATAACTAATCAAACATATAGGTTCGTTCGTGTACTTTCAGCATAGCAATAACGAAAAATGTCAAATCGAGAGAGAAATCTCTTGACATTTTTCGACCTGACCGGTTTTCTTACAAAAAGTTTAAGAAATGTCATTTCGACATTCGCAAAAATAAACGTTAACGGTAGAATCTACAAAATAAGTTGGATTTGAATTTTTTACAAGCAAAAATACCTATTAAACCTACCATTTTGAATGCGCTGATATGTCTAGGAGAACATTCAATTACAACTTCTTCCTCCGACATCGTTGAAGACGAAAATAAATAGAGTTTTATTTGTCAAACTTTTGAGCTGTCACTTAGATGTCAGTTTTATTTTTTTCATTTTTCAGTAAGTCAAAATTTGGCAAGTAGAAAATTACGAAAAAATTAATGTCGTTTTCGATTGGTAATCCAGAAGCGTCCGGAAGAACTCTCCGCGATTCTGAATTCAAATCCAGAAGCAAATTTCTCTTCTTTTCAGTAGAAGAACTGTCAGTTGAGTGCCAATCGAACGCTTTCAGAAGCGTTCGGATTGCTTCCGGACGATTCTGGATTACCAATCGAAAACGACATAAGAGAGGGGAAATGGATTTCTCTCTCATTTTTTCCCATTACTCAGTACGTGGTCGCATTCGCACAGTTTCTTATCAAATTTTTAATAATTTTACGTTTGAAAAAAAGTACCCGAACGAACCTAATGATAGGTATCAAAAATATTGTCGAAAATCGACTTGAGTCTTAACAAAAACTTGAAATTTAAATTGAATTTACACGTGAATTTACACGATATAGAAGACATACAATAGCCGTTTTTTATTATCAGCGTGATCTGATCCGGATCAGATCATGAAAATAAAACAAACTGGATCATTGATTGAGTTGTGGCAACACACATATAAAATCCAATACCAATTATGACAAATTTCGTATTGCTACCAGCCATCTTGCAGCCACACGGTACAATGTGACGTCACAATGCGATGATTTTTCCATTGCACTTGCTCATATTTGAGTTTGACATTTCGCTTGTTGTGTAGGGGTGTTACCATATGGATACAAATCTGCATACATTTAGCATTGAATATTTTTTTTGGGGAAACTATGTTCAAATGTTATGTTCAAATATGCATCATAATTAACCGTATTGTACTGCTAATATTTCCATTTATATTTCTGTGCTATATAGCGAAACAAAACATCTCGAAAGTCGGAGTAGTAACTTATTCGAATTTGAAAAAATGCTAATTGATTTTTTGTGTTGTTAATTGTGGTTCACATTTTGGTCTGGCAACATTACTGTGTGGCTATAATTTACAGGGACACCAACCTTTAGTGAATGAAATAAACAACGCCACGAAACAACAACGAGAAATAGTTGAATTAATTTTCAGATCATATTTCGTGATCTCGATGAAAAGCAGGATCACATGTTGTTGTTGTAAGTGCATGTAAATCGATGATCTATATGGATCATAGCTGATAATAAAAAACGGCTAATAATAATTAATGCCGTTTTCGATTGGTCGTCCAGAACCGTCCGAAAGCAATCCGAACGCTTCTGAAAGCGTTCTTCTACTGAAAAGAAGATGCTTCAGGATTTGAATTCAGAATCGCGGAGAGTTCTTCCGGATGGTTCTGGACGACCAACCGAAAAGTGCATAAATCATATCAAAATTGACAGATGATTGCGTTTTCTGTTTTCGCTTTTCATGCCGCCATGATTTTCTATTTGAAAGAGAAAAATAACGATTCGTTGAGAGCGACGACGATAAGTAAACAATTTTCATATGACTTCTCAAATGGAATAGCTAGCAGGAGTCAAAAAAAGTCAAAAAGTCAAATAGTTTTTCATTTGGAAGTTATATTTTTTTTGTGTGCGTTTATTTGTATATGTTTTTTGTTGACAGATCATAAGAGATATGAGATCATATGGCATCTATTAACGTGTAAAGTGATGGGTCATAATATTCAATTCCATGACATTTAAATGACTTATTTACGTACTCTGTTGTCGAGTGTGAGCTTAGAAGGTATATACAGCTAGGTTCCAGAAATCGAGTGAATTCATTTTCAGTGTTTTGCATTTCGACCGATTCGGAAACTCCGAAATTCTTTCGAAATCACAATTTCACTTTGTCTCAATTCAGAAAATTTTGAAATCGAAATCGAATACAGTGAAATGTAGACCACAAAAATTTAATTTCCGATTTCATTTCGAGTGAAAGTGAAATGTGGAACCTAGCAGATAATGACTCAACTGTGGAAAACTAGCAATATAGCTGTTGTGACATTGTCAGTCAGTGTCAAATGAGCAGAAAACGAAACCAAGTGATAGGTAAAAAACAAACGCTTAATTTATATGACTGAAGTTCAAGTTTAGCTCGAAATTCTCAGAAACAGAGTGAATCAATTTATTTAAATTTGTACATAGTAGAACGACCACTTTTTAGGCCAGAGTTTGTACAAGTCTGACATTTGAATATATCTACAAATAAAAATGTTTTGACCGATTTGTGCATATTATAATAATATGTCAATACTGTTCGATCGCTTAATAGCTGATGCGTGTGGGTGATAAACTAAAATTGTGAAATATTGATCAATTCTGGGCTAAATAACAGTAAATCTTTTTGAATGGCTAGGTATAAATCAACGAAATACAAGATTACGACATTATCATGAATCCTTATTGATGTTGCGAAATTTGACAGATACAAAAAGAACGTGGAAAATTTGTAAAGTGAATGTCGCAATCTTGTATTTCCTTTACTTCATATGGTTAGGCACTTTCCTTAAAGGCTAATGTCACGCCAGCTGCTTTTTCCCGTTTTCATTTGATAGCGCGCCATCACATCAGTGTTTATGCAGAAAAGCAATAAGCTACTATTACACAATCATGTCAAAAAAATGTGACGCCATGTCAAAAAATTGACACGATATTTGACTTTGTATTAATAGTAGATAGCTTTAGAAAAGTATAAAAGAGCGCTATTGTGTTTTTCTAGGATAGGCACTCGTGGTCGTGGCATGGTACACCTACGACAAAAATGGGAGCGTGAAGCTCGTGTGACATTATCGTTAATCAATCTCAATCTCAAGTATAATGTTTTTTGTTTTTTATTAGTTGCACGGGAAGTGTACCAGCTGAATGCAAAATTAGAAATGCAATGTTACCGCCGATTTTATCTGCCAGCATTCGAACTAAGAACTCGTTTCAATTCCGTTATGGTCGTGTGGAAGTACGAGCTAAATTACCAAAGGGTGATTGGCTGTTTCCGAGTGAGTGGTATCAATATTCGCCATGATTTGGGCCCAATTGAAAAGCAATTAATTAATATATCGTTTTAGTTATACAACTGGACCCTGCTGACAATGCCTACGCTTTACGTGACCACTCTTCTGGCCGATTGAGGATTGCATTTTCTCGTGGCAACATTGCTCTTATTGACAGCCAAGGCAACGACATTTCCGGCATTCGTTTAGTAGGCGGTGCTATACTCTCAAATCTTCGTGATATTCGGCTTTACAGTACCGTGGGAACCGAACATCTGGGAAACGCATTTCATAACTACACTCTAACATGGACGAATGAGTCTATCGCCTTGGCAATGGACGGCATAGAGTACGCTAAGTTCTCAGGTGGATTCCACACCTTACAAAAAACCCATAATATTCCCCATGCACACTTATGGAAAGAGGGCGATCACATGGCACCGTTCGATCGAGACGTAATAAATTGATTTATTCCAATAAGTGTGACATTTGGTATATAAGTGACTTATTATGGTTTTCCTTCTTTACAGTTCTATATAACGCTGGGTGTCGGAGTTGGAGGACAAGCAGACTTCCCCAATGAAAGCAAGAATCCCATTAATTCATTCGAAAAACCATGGAAAAATACAGATCCGAAAGGAGTTTCCGAATTCTGGGACACAAGACACATCTGGCAAAATACTTGGAAGGGAGCTGATGTTGGACTGCATGTGGATTATGTACGAATATATGCTATTTGAAATTATCTAGGTCTATTGAAAAGTTAATATATTATAGTGTGATCATTTTTAAAAAATTCAATTAAAATAATAATTATGTATGTAATTAAAAATTTACTAAATGTTTCAATGGACTTGAATTTTCACTACGGTTAAATTAGTTTTATTTTGTACAAATTGATGTTTATCTGGAATAAGCTCGGATCAGCTTGAAGTCTATACAGGCTACTTAACAATTTGCCATGAATCTGTAATTTTATAAATACAGTGATGGAAAAAATAATAGAAACAAGTATTTACATAGTCCTGAACCATCATTAACTGCATACAATTTGGTCTTTCTCCGAAATCAATTCTATACTCAAATGCTAGGTAAAAGTACTTCGAAATGCTGCAGCAATTCGCTCTTATCAGCTTTTAGTTTTCGTCTAACAGTAAAAAGTCTGAGCAAAAATGTTATTTTGCCTGGAAAAAATAATAGAAACAAACGATTACCACAGTCGGCATCAATGATTTTGCAGTAAAGCTCGGTATTGTTTTAATTGAAATAGTTGTAAATTAGTTTATCATGTAATTTAGTGTTTTTTAGAAGAAAATCTTAAAACTATGAAATTAACATTTTGTCAAAATGGGTCTAGGAGTCCTTTGCACCAGTTCTGAGCGTGAGGTGATAAAAAAGACGGCAAAACAATGGATGAAATAGCTAAGGTCGTAAAGTGTTCTAAAAGAAAAAGGTCTAAAAAGTATTCTTAGCTATCCATTCAAGTCCCAAAGTAGAAACCAGAAAATGAAAAAAGACTCCATGATTTGACAAACTGTTAATACGACTATGCAAGAAGAAACCATTTTTTTTTAATGATTTAAACGCACCCGTTACAAGTCGTACAATAAGAAATAGATTAAAGGAAGCAGGTCTTCCTGGGAGAAGTCCTAGAAAAGTTCCATACTTGAGCAATAAAAATACTAAAGACAGACTAAGTTTCGCCAACAAACACCTCCACCGTGCTAATTGGAATAACGTATTATGATCGGATGAAACCAAGCTCAATTATGGTCAATTTGTTTGGTTCCGATGGGAAAATGTACGTCAGACGACCAAAGAATTGCGAATTCGATGCCAAATATACAAAGAAGACAGTTAAACATGGCAGAGGAAATTTAATGATTTGGGGGTGTTTTTCAGTATCTGGGGTTGGTCCACTTTTCATGATAAAGGATAAAATGTGTGCCGTACTACGTGGAAATCTTAAACAATGTTATCCTGCCATTTGCTGAAGAGGACATGCTTATTAAATGGGAGTTTATGCAGGATAATGACCCCAGCACTCCTCAAAGTTGGCCAAAGAATGGTTTCATAAAAAACAAAATCAATGTTATGGAGTGGCCATCACAATCTCCTGATCTTAACCCGATAGAACATCTATGGGACACCCTTATGCGCAGGATCGAAGGCTGCAGAGCCAAAATAAGGAAAAACTGTGGTCAATTATTCAAAATGCATGGCACTCTATAACTCCCAAGACCTGTGCCAAGTTGGTTCATTCCATGGGACGAAGATGTGGAGAAGTTATAAAAAATAAGGGCGCAACGACCAAGTATTAAAAGGATATGAAACACCTTTACTGTAAATTAATTCCTAACAGAAAAAAACAGAAAAACTAATTTGTTTCTATTATTTTTTCCAGGCCAAACTTAAGGAAAACCAGAATCGACATTTATTCACTATTTCTCTTCTTTTTTTATTAAACATTTTAATGTTACATTTCTTCATTACATTGTACTAAAACTATTAGTATGGGTTTAATTTATCTTTTTTTCCGAAAACATTTTATTTTTGCCATAAGCGACGAAGAACCAGCTTGTTTCTATTATTATTTCCACCACTATTATTGTTACGTAAAATCAAGTGACCCAGCTTTAACTCACCTTTATATTGAATTTATTTGATCATGAGATATTGTTATCTCCCTTTAATTTAAAAATACTTATAGCTGTCACTTTTATGAACGAGAAGAGGGCAGTTGGTTGGTAGCTGGCAACATAAAAGCAACTTCGATTTTGACCTTTTATAATATTAATTACATTATGAATTTCAAGACCAAATAAATACTTCTTTTAACGTTTTTTAATTAAAATTTCTTTTACTTCATTTAACAAAATGCGACAACATTAAATGGTCCTTCTAGCGCGAATATAAAGTGAATCGGTTCTGTGGAAATATTCGATTCTATATTAATAAAAAACTTTTCTAATATACATTAAAAAAAAAAAAAAAAAAAGGCTAGTAAATTAATACAACGCCAAATCATGTCGACAGTGCGTCGTAGTTCAAGGTGCAATAAAGGTATTGCTGCTAAAAGATTAGGATTTGATGAGGCCGATCTTGATCAACCACCCCAAACGATGATGTCATCAAATCTTTCACAGCGGAGACAGATGGCAACAAATGCGAACGATATTGCAACAGGAACATCTGCTATTCCAAGACGCAATAGCAGTAGCAATATTGTTCACAAAGGTAAGCTGCGTGATGTGAGAGAACGAGACGAACATTCTTCATTTAAAAGTTTGCCAGTTGGAAAAGAAATGTCAAAATTTTCGAAAGAAAATCTACTAAATTTCAACCGAGGCTCTCGAAATGAACCACAAGATCGAGGCATAAACGCATGCACAAAATGTTTACCATGGGCAGTTCAAACGACAGAAGACGCTCACGACGACGGTAACAAATCCTTGTCGAGCTACAGCTCCGAGGTTCCAGACAGTGCTGCAGACGAAGAAATGCGCCAGCTCAAGAAGAAAATCGACAGACTGTCCTTCGATTTAGACCAACTTAAATCAAAGGAACAACCCAAACCGAAAACTCATAAGAACATAGAACCAGAGTATTTGACGTTGATGTCAACATTTATGGCCAGACAAACAAAAATGGATCTACCCAAATTTGGTGGAAACCCTGAGGAATGGCCTCTTTTCCAAAGTGAATACAAACGGACGACAGAAGCTGGTAATTTTAGTGGAAGTGAGAACGTGAGTCGTCTTCGTTCAGCTTTAAAAGAAGAAGCATTGGAAGCTGTGAGGTCTCTTCTAATTTCATCGGACAGCGCCGATCATATTATGAAAATTCTGGAAAGACGCTTTGGAAGACCAGATTTCATAATAAAGTCTTTGATCGCCAAGACGAAAACCATCACAGCCCCAAGAGAAGACAAACCGATGTCTATCATTAAATTTGCTACAGCTGTTGAAAATTTGACCGTTCTTTTGGAATTGATGGACCGTTCAGATTATCTTTACAATCCGCAACTGATAGAAGAATTGGAAGGAAAACTGTCACCCACTTTACAAATCCTTTGGTCGGATCACATCTACGACAAACCACGACATACCCTTAGAGATTTCAGTAATTGGATTGAAAGAAAATCGCATGCAGCCAGTCTTCGTACATTTCCAGAAACAAGTACAACAAATTCAGAAGGAAAACGTTATGGTGGAAGAGTTAATACTCTGAATGAAAACTGTTCGGCAGCTAAATTAGAGTGTAGTTTATGCTCTTCCATATGTAAGTCTTTACAAGAATGTTCACAGTTCTTAGCGATGAACACGAACGACAGATGGAAGTATGTGACAAGTACATCGAGATGTTTCTCTTGTTTAAAGACTAAACATACAAAACGCAACTGCAAAAAAAGAACGAAATGCTCTGCACAAAATTGCAACAAATACCACCATAGACTTCTTCACACAGCTGACAGCGAAAAGACTATGGATACAAATACATCTGTTGAAATATGTACGCACAGCCGAACGAGTGACAGATCAACAAAATTGAGAATTGTTCCGGTAGTACTCAAAAATAAAAACAAGGAAATCAAGACATTTGCTATGTTGGATCCAGGTTCCAGTCTTACTTTACTGCGCGAAGATATTGCAAAGGAATTGGACATCATCGGAAAGCATTCACCACTGTCCCTCCAATGGTTCAATGGTACACTAGCAGAAGAGGAGCAGTCAACATTGCTGGATGTAAATATATGTGGAACATTTCCCAATGCCAAGACCTATCGACTACAAAAGGTAAGAAGTGTAAAACATTTACCTTTAGCTTCACAGACAGTCGACAAAAATTACCTCATAGACAAGTGGCCTTATCTCAAAGAAATCCAATTTGAAAGTTTCACTGATGCCCAACCAACTATTCTTATTGGAGAAGATAATGGACTGCTAACAGCGACTCGACAGCTGATTCATGACAGATGGAATTCACCAATTGCTAGCAGAACATGGCTAGGATGGACGATTAGTGGCAATAGTGGTTCTGATATCAGCAGAAGTCCATATTCTGTAAATTCTATTTGTGCTACAGACGACGAAGATCTTCATAACCTGGTAAAAAGCAATTGGCAGTTGGATGACTATCTAACTTCCCGACGAGATACCCCTAGATCCAGAGAAGATGAACGGGCAATCAGCATCATGGAGAAAACAACAAAAAAGAACGACGATGGACGTTGGGAGACAGGACTCTTATGGAAACATGATGTATTTACATTACCAGACAGCAGGTTTGTCAGTGAAAAGAGATTGATTTTGTTGGAAAACAAATTAGACAGAAATCTTGAGTTAAAAAACGCGTACTCGGACATCATAGAAGACTACCTAACAAAAGGCTACTTAAAAAAGGCGACAGTAGACGATGTACGATCCCAAAAGAAATGGTTTTTGCCACACTTTCCTGTGCTTAATCCATTAAAGCCAGGAAAAGTACGAATAGTTTTCGATGCATCAGCCAAAGTACATGGAGTCTCTTTAAATGACGTGTTGGTACAAGGGCCAGATTTCCTAAACTCGTTGCCAGGCGTTCTGTTTAAATTCCGACAAAAGGCAATTGGATTTTCGGCAGACATCAAAGAAATGTTCCACAGAGTCAAGATACGCGATGAAGATACACCAGCCCAACTAATATTATGGCGTAGTGGCGACAGAACTAAAGCACCAACTATATTCAAGATGACAGCAATGATGTTTGGGGCAACATGCTCCCCAAGTTCAGCTATATATGTCAAGGATAGAAATGCTGACGAATACAAGGATGTATTACCAGAGGCAGTCAATGCTATTAAGAATAATCACTACATGGACGATTATTTGGGATGTGCTGACAACGTCGATTCAGCTATACAGCTTATATCTGATGTAATCCAAGTACATAATGCAGGGGGATTCGAGTTGAGGAATTGGTGTTGTTCATCTAAGCCAGTATTAGCTTCCGTCCCACTGAACACAACTACACGCACCACTCAATTCATATCATTTAACAAAGATGGAACGAGCACTCGCATCCTTGGTATTAACTGGAATGTTAGGGATGATATCTTTACATTCAGTTCAAATCTCGCTAAAATTGATGCTGACTTGTTACTTGGTAACAGAACACCCACAAAACGAGACGTGCTAAAAGTTGTCATGTCAATTTTTGACCCTTTGGGATTTATTGCACATTTCGTTATTGTCGGTAAGATCTTACTTCAGCGCATATGGAGAACGGCCTTAGATTGGGAAGACGAACTAAGTCCCGATCTGAAGGTAATATGGGACGACTGGTTGCTAAATCTGAGACAAATATCATCCGTTTGGATTCCACGATATTATGGCGAAAATTTCTACAAAGCTGCTGAAGTCGAGCTACATGTTTTCGTTGATGCTAGTCAAGATGCTTACGCAGCCGCAGCATATGTAAGATTTAAAGTAAACAATAATTTTAAAGTCTCTTTCGTTTCAGGGAAAGCAAAAGTAGTACCTCTGAAACCCAACATGGTGATTCCCCGATTAGAGCTCCAAGCTGCAGTTTTGGGAAGTCGTCTAGCTGCAAATATTAAAGTTGAACATGATCGCAAGTTCAGCCGTACATTTTTCTGGACAGACTCAACTCCAGTGTGGCACTGGATTCAATCTGAGGCGAAGCGATACCGACAGTTTGTTGCAAATCGACTCAGTGAAATTTCCGAACTCACTAACACCAAGGACTGGAATTGGCTGCCAACACATCTTAACGTAGCAGACGAAGCTACGCGACCAGGAATCAAGCATTTTAGTCCTCACTCACGGTGGTTTAAAGGACCTGAGTTTTTGTACCATGAGGAGTGCGATTGGCCAAAGTCGAAAGTACCGTGCAGACAATTGAACGATGAAACCTTGGAATTTGTCAACGTTGCGGTAGATGTCAACAGGCCAAATCTTATTGACCCGACGAGATTTTCATCGTGGCTGAAACTTGTCAGAGCTACAGCTTGGATATTCCGGTATTTGCACAATTTACGCCATAGATCTGACCGACGAATAGGAGAGTTACTTCTTGAAGAACTAAATCAAGCTGAAATACTGCTGGTATCTCAAAGTCAACATAGAACATTCCCTGTGGAGATAGGAGTACTGTCCAAAGATTTGCCTTTAAGCATAAGAAGCAAACTGTACTCCCTTACACCGAAACTTGATGCGGACGGCATTATTCGGATTGACGGTCGACTTAACAAACTGCAAGCAGACAGGTGGTTTAAGAATCCAGTCATTTTACATGGTAATGATAGTTACGTTCGTCTTTTGGTAAGTCATTATCATAATATAAATAATCATATTGGTTATGAGACCGTACTAAATGAGTTAAAGCAGCGTTATTGGATAGTAAAGATGAGACCAACCTTGCGACAGATTCAACGACAGTGCAATGCATGTAAACTGAGAAAGGCTAAACCAGTGAAAACACTCATGGGACAGCTACCACCGGCACGCATTATTTCAAACAATCCAGCTTTCTGTTTTACAGGTGTCGATTATTTTGGCCCAATGACGGTGACGGTCGGAAGGCGGCATGAAAAGCGTTATGGAGTGTTGTTTACATGCCTCACTACACGTGCAGCCCATATTGAGATTGCACATAGCTTAACCACCGACTCATGCATCATGGCCTTGCAACGTTTTATTTCAAGAAGAGGATGTCCTAGAGAAATGTATTCTGACAATGGGACAAATTTTAGAGGCGCAGAACGTGAAATTGCTGAGAACTTAGCAAAACTTGACAACAATGCCATCCGAAGTAAAATGACAACATACAGAATCCAGTGGAACTTTATTCCGGCAGCCAGTCCTCACATGGGAGGTTGTTGGGAACGACTAGTTCGCTCAATAAAAACGGCTTTGCGAATTATTCTTCGAGAACAGTTCCCCAAAGATGAAGTTTTATCTACGCTCATGGCTGAAGTTGAACAAACACTCAACTCTCGGCCTCTAATAGACGTCTCCCAAGATCCTGAGGAACAGGAAAGTTTAACACCCAATCATTTTCTTCTGGGTCGATCTTCTTCTTCTGCTCCGATAAGTGAATTTGAGCAAAATGACTTGATACTACGAAAGCATTGGCGATCAGCACAGTTTTTAGCAGACCAATTCTGGAAGAGGTGGCGTAAAGAATATTTGCCCACTTTAATACGACGTCCAAAGTGGCTTGCAACGAACAGGAAGCTACAGAATGGCGACTTAGTTTACGTAATGGACAACAATGAGCCAAGAAATAGTTGGCCCAAGGCAGTTGTTATCAAGACATATCCTGGTGAAGACGGCGAAGTTCGCGTTGTTGATGTACAAACTTCGGCAGGTGTAAAGAGACGACCTACGACTAAGCTGTGTCTTATTGATTTCGAAAAAGGTACTGCATCCGAACCGGACGTCAGCACCGTGGGGGAGAATGTTACGTAAAATCAAGTGACCCAGCTTTAACTCACCTTTATATTGAATTTATTTGATCATGAGATATTGTTATCTCCCTTTAATTTAAAAATACTTATAGCTGTCACTTTTATGAACGAGAAGAGGGCAGTTGGTTGGTAGCTGGCAACATAAAAGCAACTTCGATTTTGACCTTTTATAATATTAATTACATTATGAATTTCAAGACCAAATAAATACTTCTTTTAACGTTTTTTAATTAAAATTTCTTTTACTTCATTTAACAAAATGCGACAACAATTATAATGTTCATTTAAATGGTGGCGTTCCATTGACCGCTAAATGAGTTGCGAGCGGCATGTCAAACTCCATATAAAAAAAAAACATTTCAGCGTATGCACTAGCTCTAGAGCTCTAGTATATAATATTGTGATTGTGAATAATCCTTTTCAGGGATATTTTTCAATCTGGCGCAAAATTATCTGCTATATTAGCCGTATTTTATTATGCCCGTGATCTGAACCAGATCACAAATTAGCACTAATTCGCAACAACAACACGTGATCCAACTTTCTATCTGGATAATTTTTCATGATCCAAATAGATAGTATGATAGTATACTTCTAGGCGAATAATTTTATTCGTGTATACAAATAAAGTGGCTTCCAAAATATTGACAACCCAATAACCAATCAAACCACTCCGTTGTTCGCATAAAATTTGTAAGCCACTGTCAAATGTCAAAATGATCCTGGTTTGTTTTATTATGCTGATCTGATCCGGTTCAGATCATGGGCGTAATAAAACACGGCTATTATAAAAGGAATAACGATCTGCCAAAACAAATCTATCAAAGTTTAAAATTAAATGAAAAAAGTAAGCAAAGTTGAAGTGTAGAAGTCAAATCGGAAGTAAAATATAAAATATATAAACTTCCATTTTTTGTTTGCAAATTTTTCTAATTACCTAATTTTATACCCACGTTCAATCTTAAAATTGTCAGCACATACACAAGATCTAGCGGCAGCGGTTATATACATCAGGGACATACTATCCCTGCTATAGACGTCTAGCGGTCAATGGAAAGCGGCCAATATTTAGTTTGTTATTGGCCGCATTCAAGAATCTAGTTTAAACAGCTCTCAAAATTCATATTGCTGAGTTTTCATTGGGCAAAACTGGTCACGTGTACAGTTTTCTCAGTTGACGTTTATGTCCGCAGCACCGACGAATCAAGTCAAGAATTTCTCGACTTACTATACTAATGTCATTTTCGGTTGGTCGTCCAGAACCGCCCGGAAGCAATCCGAACGCTTCTGAAAGCGTTCGATTGGCACTCAACTGACAGTTCTTCTACTGAAAAGAAGAGAAATTTGCTTCTGGATTTGAATTCAGAATCGCGGAGAATTCTTCCGAAAGGTTCTGGCCGACCAACCGAAAACGACATAAGTTGACGTCTATTTGTTTTAACATGTGTCTGGAGAACCCTGTTTTGACATTTCATCGGAGAGCACCGGAGAGCATGGGAGAGCGCAGGTTGACATTTTGGTTGCCCTGAGCCTGATGTGTAGAGCACCAATCAGAAACTCGGAACTCAGGAGAAAAAAATACAGTAGTCAATAAGTGACATAGGTACCGAAAATTTAAGTTAGTTTTTCGCATTCAGGTCATTTTGAATCAAGATAATTCATAGACATCATATCACATCAGAACCAGGAGGCAATTGAGACCAAGGAGTCTATATAAGACCTCATCATCCCAGCCCTGCTTTATGGAGCAGAATCCTGGTCGTTATCAAAGGCGGATGAAGATCTCCTTGGTCGCTTCGAACGCAAAACTCTTCGAATGATTTTCGGACGTCGACCTGGTCAGAAAAGTATATGCATCAGTCGTCTAAGATGGATGGGACATGTAGAGCGAATGGAAACCAACGCTCCAGCCCAAAACATCTTCGATTCCAACCCGGAGGGTCAACGCAGAAGAGGAAGACCTCGCCTTAGCTGACGCTCGCAAGTGGAAGGGGACCTCCACCAACTTGGACTGCGCAACTGTTGGAGAGATGTACTGGTTCGGAGTATCTTCCTTTCGAAATGCTCAATCTTCTTCATTGTGGTTGGTGATTATAGTGACCTACATAATGGGATCATTGCTGATTATTTTACTTACCTGTGGAGCTGGTATACAGCACTTTATACCCTTTCTAATATAGCCATAACATATCTAACAATACATTTTTGTTAATTTTATTTTAATTTTAAAAAGAAACTTCTATTTCGACCACCCTGTGGAAGTCTATAATAATATTTAATTTTACTCACAATCAAGAGGGTCTGTCAAAAATATTGAGCGTCTCTACTACGAGTAGGCACACAATCAATAAAAACGATAGCTAATTCGATTCCTATTTGAAATTTCAATCTGTTGACATTCAAGCAGTTTTTGATAAAACAAATGTCATTGAAGAATAAACCATTTCGAGTGTTGTTGAAGCTGAAATCAGAATTTGTTAAAATACGTCAAACGAAATCTAAAGAAAAAACAATTCGAATTGTCATCGGAATATCCGATGCTCTTGAAGTCCAAACCGAATAACCTGGGAATTCTACATCGTTATCTATTAAAAATTGCTAAGACTACATGTACCCATAATATAGGTATGTAGGATTAACAATTTTTTTATGTATTTAAGATGACCTATGTCTACATTACTGTTGATAATAAATTGATTCTATCGAAACGGAATTCCAACAAGATTTTCACTATTGTATTTTTTTTTAGCTCAATGGATTCGGAAGACAGACTTTTGCATTATTTAGATTTTTTGTTGTCTTAAGTAAAATCGAAAAATAAAAGCAATACAAGAAATTAAAAAATGAAACTAAAAGCAATTGAATATTTAATAATAAAGTTAGTGGTCATTATTTCCGTAAAGGGGCATCTTCCTCGTGAAACGAAAATAATCCTATTACGTAAGTACACATTTTAATACCTATTTTAGATTCTTAAATTCGTTTTCCACCACGAAGTGTCAGAAAATTATCCAAGGATACATTTTTAGCCCAATTGACACACGGCCTTAGTTGTTCTTCGATAAAGAATGAGCTAGTGCGTGAACTGCTATTGCGGATTAACATTTTAATAATGTGTCGCTCATCGACTTACTATTAGCAAGAGTGGAATTATTTATTTTAGCTGAATTTATGTGAACATTTTAAACATGCGTTTACAAACGCAATCTGAGCAAATCTGGAAAAATCTAGATGTTGAAAGTTAAAGCGAAACTAAATTTTAGCTGCTATCCAATTTCTTTCTCCAAACATTAGCTAAAATCCTAGCTAAATTTTGACATAGTTGTGTATATAAGTGATACAGAAAACAGCTGTTCGTTGAAAATAACTTCCTTCAAAAATTCATCGACGCGAAAAAGTGTTATATTTTCGTTGGGCTTTCTTTTTTTCCTTGTCTGATATTCTTTGATACAAAATTATTCACTTTCAAAGGATTTCTCATCAAGGTATTCATTAAAAAAAACCTCATTCTTATTTATTATTCCCCAACACGAAAACACAACAGAAAAAAATCTAACAGATCTGTCAACATTTATGTGGTTTTCCATTGGGACATAAGATCAATCTTTTTTTTGATCCGGATCACTTTTCATGTTCCATTGGGACAAAAAATCAATCTTTTTTTTGATTCGGATCACTTTTTGCAGATCTCGATAATTTTCGAGATTTACACATACTCTCACTAATACCAATATACCTTGCACAGCTGTTTTACGTCATTCAGAATTTGTTTTCAAAACAAAATTACGAAAAGCCTCGCGAAAAGCAATTATTCGAACAAAAACGTAAATAATGGACATGGACTTAATTTTGGAGCAATTACTATCATCTTCGTCATCATCTTCTTCTTCCTCGTCATCTATGGATTTCGATTCTTCGTCGTCAGAAGACGAAAATGAATATCCATATTAGTTCATATTTTTCGTAATTTTGCACCGCCAAACGAAAACAATTTGCACAGCTGATGTACTGTCAAATAACGCACTAATACATTTACAAAAGCAGATCAATCTGCTTTCGTGTTCCATTCGCCACGAAAAATCTGAGATCTGAAATAAAAATCTTTTTAGTTTGAGAAAATGAGCCGAACCATTTAATGGGCGCGCTAAATTTTGGCAGATATATTATGAAGTACAGTCTGAAATGAAAATTTGATATTTTGGTTGAAGCATCGTACCTACCCGGCTCGGCTAAATAGATTCACTTAAATGTAGCTCAGCTATCTTTTGGAGACAATTTTGTATGGGAGCTTAAATTTAGTTCGATCCCTCGATCCCTAAGCCTAAAAAATTAAAAATGCCGCTTATTAAATGTGTATAGATTGTACTTACCATTAAAACATGATTTTAGGTTTAAATGGGAACATATTAAAAAAAAAAAAAAATGAAGCGACACACGTTGTCTAGCATCCTTCATCAATAATACTCTTAGCCAAATTGATCTCTCATTGAATGCAAAATGTTGGCAATCTCTACAGACGTTTTTGGAGTAGATATATATTAAGAGCTTTGTTTTAATATTTACAGCAACAGATGGACCTACCCATATATCATTAAACGGAAATCATATCTACAATTCAACAGACTGGTCGAATACCTCCAACACAGGATCAGTTAATCCACGGAAAGACTTTTTTCTTTCCATTCAGCGACAGCCTCCCGAGGAAGATTTTCCGATAGACGAACACTATGAGTCACCTAAAATTCAATTGAGTCCCGATTCGAAGACAAGTGCTCAGAAGCCTTCGATCTGCCGAGGCAATATAATTTCAAGATCTAAAAGAAGTCAGGACTGTGAACCTACATTAACTAAATGTGCTTGCCTAGATGTATGTAAGGGTGACCTCATTTTCGAGGAAAATTTCGACACATTGAATAGGACAACATGGCATCATGAAATTCGATTAGCATCCACTGATGACTTTGAGTTTGTGTCCTATCAGAATCGTCCGGAAAATTGTTATGTCAGTAATGGGATTCTACATATAGTACCAGGCTTGTTGTCCGAAACTCCGAATTTTAATGACAGATCTATTGCCAATGGTACGTTGGATTTAATTCCAAAGTAAGTAGAACTAAACACACTGATAAAGAGTCTTACAAGATTTTAATCCCAAATGCTAATACTATACATAGGTATTACTAGAACTAAAACAATACCTATGTATTTTATATTTTACCATAGTTGTACCGGAAATATTAGAAAAGAGTGCTTCCGTAAATCGCTATACAGCAATATTTTGCCACCGGTAGTAACAGCCCGCATTCGTACTAAGGGATCATTCCAGTTTCGTTATGGCAGGGTGGATGTACGAGCTAAATTACCAAAAGGCGATTGGTTATATCCATGTGAGTATATTTATAATCAATTTATACTATATACGAAATTAAAATTATATTGTTTAAGTGATACTACTGGAACCCGTCCAAAATACCTACGGTAACTGGAATTATTCTTCAGGTCAAATAAAAATAGCGTTTGCTGCTGGAAATGAAAAACTCATGGATAGCCATGGCGACGATATCAGCGGCAGAGTATTATTAGGTGGAGCTATTTTAACAGCACAGACGAATTTGCGAAGAATTCAGCTTTTTGAACGGACAACAAAAGAACATCTGGGCAATGACTTCCATATTTATTCTGTTAAATGGACGGACAAAAATATATCCCTAGCTATAGATGGGAATGAGTATGGAGTAGTTTCAGGTGAATTTCACAAATTATTCGAATCGCATCAAATAAGACATGCCAGGCTATGGAAAACTGGAGAATATATGGCGCCGTTCGATCAAGAGGTAAAACTTCAAAAATAATAGTTCTGTCTGTCGGTACGTATTATTCATTCGAGTATTTAAGTCAAATTCGGGCTACGCTCGCCGTTTTCGTGTAGGCAAACAGAAGAGATCCCCAAAAGGAGATCAAAATATTTAACCCCCAATGATTTCTGCTTAGATTCAATGCTCCATCAAGCCTTAATTTTTAAGACAAACCTAGCCAAATCCAAAGCCTTACCTACGTACAAAATTCCTTTTATGCCTAACTTTTAATTTGTTTAACAGTTCTATATAACATTGGGCGTGGCGGTAGGAGGACACGCCGACTTTCCTGATGGCAGCAAAAATCCCACTACAGGAAAGTTAAAGCCCTGGACGAATATGGACCCAAAAGAAGCTTTTGCATTTTGGAAAAACAGACAAGATTGGCTAAGCACTTGGAAAGGAATTAATACTGGACTGCGTGTGGATTACGTTCGCGTTTATGCTGTGTAATCGAAAACAATATTTTTGTGATCTGGTTTTTATTTTAAGGTTATTTTAAAAACGTAAAAATGTTAATTAAAATGAATAAAAATAAATATGCATAACTATTGTAATATTTTGTCAAATTAAAATTGTTTTGGGTAGGTAATTAATCTTACAATGAAATAAAATAAAGACTTATTAGATATATTGTTGCTTATTACCTATTTACCAATTGAAATGGTTCGTCGACCCCCGCGTTCTCTCAAAAGAATGTATCGTAAACGTATTAACCTACATTTTATTTGCAATTAGAAAGGAATCTTATTTTCGAAAAGGAAGCTATGACGCCAGCCAAGAAACATAGCATTTTGTATTACTTTAACTTATGTCATATTTTACGTTAATCCCCTCGATTCAATCGAAATATAAAAGTAAGACATTGGAATGATTGTCTGCAAGTTGAGGGTTTCCGATCATAATATTCAAACATTGGCCAAATGTTATATTTTCAAAATAACCTAGAAGTACGGAAAAATGTTAACAAGTGCAAAATGTGCTTTTTCCTATGGAGGTAGGTACATTTAAACTGTAATTCTCAAACCGCTCAGTTTACAAGGCATATACTTTAATGTAGTCTATATGCAGCCCAGTATTTTCACCATTCCAAGTCTTGAGCCAATTCTCTCTATCTTTCCAGAAATACAATTCAGCCTTATGATCTTGGTTGTTCCATGGCTTAGTTTTTGTATTAACATCATTGCGGCAGCCGTCAGGAAAATCAGAATGTCCTCCGACAGATACTCCCAGTGACAAAAAGAACTGTAACAAAAACATTATCAATATAACAAATCGTGCTGTCAAACTGAATCTAACAAACCTCTCTATCGAATGGCGCCATAAAATCATTAGACCAAAGTCTAGCATATGATATGGTATCCCTAAGCTTTGAGAAGCCTCCTTGAATGAGCGCATACACATTGCCATCAATCTGAAGAGAGATGAAATCATCAGTCCACGTTAGAGTATATGTGTGAAAATCGTCTCCCAAATGTGATCGTTGGAGGCTTCCCTTTAGCCAAATGTCACGCAAAGTGTCTCCAGTTCCAAGAACCACTCCACCTGCGATACGATTGCCAGAAATTGCATTTCCATCGCGGTCCACTAAAACCTCATTTCCACGATTAAATGCTACTCGCATCTGGCCCGATGCGTAGCCTGAGATACCATATTTGTTCTCCTGTGGCTCTAGTAAGATCACTGTGTAAATTAAAAACAATGTTGACTTCAGGATAAGGGATAAAGTAGGTAATACACCTTACATGGAAATAACCAATCGCCCTTAGGCAGTTTTGCTCGAACTTCAACTTTTCCATATCTAAAACTGAAGAAGTCATTGCTGCGAATCCGTGCCGACACCACTGGTGGTAGAATCTGTGAAGTATATGCTTTTCTACTGCACTCCTTTTTAACGTTTAACCCTGTGCATCTGTAACTTGCACATAAAGTAATGAGATACTTATTCAAATATATTATATTCACTTACCTATCTCCTAGATCCAGTAGTCCATTTCTAATGCTTGATTCGTTAAATCCTGGCAATCCAGACTGCAAGCTCGGCACTATATGCAACTCACTGTTTTTTACATAACAATTCTCTGGCCTGCCCTGGTATGAAACAAATTCAACGTCCTCTGTATCCCGTGGTATTCGCACTTCATGTTTCCATATGGTTTGGTTGAGCTGATCGAAGTTGTCTTCAAAAATGAGCTGACCTTTGCATACTGTTCTTTGACGAACTGTCGTCTTAGATGGTTCACAGCCCTCTGTTGGGCCTGGCCTCTCTGTTGCAGGAAAGACTGAGATATCGACAGCATCACCTGATGCTGTGCCTGATCCTAACTTCCTGAATGCATAGTTTCCATATTGAACATGAAGCCAGTAATTTATTTTATCGCCAGAATCGACGAGTGTTTGCAAATTATTAAAAATCCATCTTCCATCAGTGGGTTCCGTAATGTCGGCTGAATATTCACCTGGTTGATTTAGTCCTATGGGTTTACCAATATTTACATGGAATGCTACCATAGCAATACCATTTTCATCTGAAAAGAGCACAAAGTCGTTTATTAAAATTCAAATTTATCAATAATTTAATAGATTTTTAATTATTTTTGTTTCTTATGTTTTCTTCGCTAATTTCTCATTTATAGCTCCAAGCGGAGCCTTAAAACCTGTTTAAAACTCTTCGCCACATCCTCAACACTGAAGTCTTGCATAACTTTATAGACAGTTTCTGTCGATCATAATCATGAGTGCCTCGCTTAGTGACCTCGAATCCCAAGTATTGACGAACGTGATCTAAGATTGTTTATTTCAAAATGATGCGACAATAATTCTTAAGCTAGCGTAACCGTAAGTTATATAAATATAATAATATAATTTTTTATAAGCTACAAACTTTTTCGTAACTTATTTGTTTAAAACAAAAACACGTTTAGGAAGAACCGAAGCGTAACCACAATCCACGACAAACAAAGTCCTTATTACGGTATTCAATTTTAAACTTTATCTTCAATGAGTAATACCTCATAAGAAACAGCGCTTGCACTAGATAACCTCACTTGCACTAATAGATAACCTCAATCTCACCAAATCGCGACACATTCTATTATGCAAATACATGTATGTATATGTATAAATATATGCGCACTGAGTTACACTAATAATAATAAGGAAATCAAACTGAAATATAATTTTCAGGTTTTTATACATTCTAAGTCTAAAATCTAGATTTTTTTTCTTTAACCTAAAAATTACAAATAAAAACGAAATTCCTATATTAACTTGGCATATTAACTTACGTGGTATTGAGAGTCGTACTCCTTTGGGACTTAGAATTTCCACTTTGACATCCGGTATGGTGTAAGACAATGCAGTCGCAATGAGATTTAAAACTAGACACAAGTCGAACGAGATGTGCATATTAAACGCGACAGCTTAAAAAATGTCCTTTGTTCACCTTGAAGGGTTTCAAAAACTGAAGAATTGGACAGATTCTCTTTTGTACGTAACAAGTAAATAATCTAAAATCGATTGATTAACGTTCATCGATATTTATAAGCGTGATGCTTTTATCGCAAACTGAGCTCGACTGATTTCCGAATCACTCTAGTAAACTACAGGTACGTAGTGTTCAATTTTCAATTCAAACTGAGAATCTGAGAATGATACTGAACTGAGTTTGCCATTAGCCTGTCTGTCTTTAATTATGTAGGTCGCTTGAAATTCATTTCACTTTATTTCCCAGAAAATAAATTGCGCGCAAACATTCCTTTTAGCGGGCTTATCATAAACAGAGTTGCAATAGTCCCCATCTTAATGACGTTAAAATCATTTCCTGTCTTCAAATACATGAATACTTTTCAAACGTAACGTCTTTTCGATAACGTCATCATCATCAGTCATCACTGAAACTAAAGGGTGGTGCAAAAATAAATTCCTAATGTAAAATGATTGTAATTTTTAAAGATTTTTTTTTTATAATTCCAAAGAAAATAGGTTTTATGGATATTTTTTATGAGCGTGTTTGGAGTATTTTATTTCTTCCTGCACAGCGAATGCGTTCGGAACGTCAATCAGCACTCAGATCCTTCACAATTTCACATACACATTCGATGATCTTCGTGAATTCACTGTAGAGAATGAATAAAATCAGCTCATGGAAACTACGAAAATTCAATTCGATTGAATTATTTATCCAAATTAATTTAACTCACAATGAAATGCACAAAAAATTCGAAAAACGACAATATTGTCTGTTCAATGTGAGCCGGACATGAATTTCACAATTTACATAAATTCTTATGTCACCCACAACTCGAAACGTCATCATTCGTTCGCTGTTTTCATTTCAATTCAAATCAGCATGTGAACTGTCACGGCAATATATGAAATTCATTGGAATGACAGAGGCGCCATCTGTCGAAAATTGGTCTTACCAACTGAGAAACCCTCGTAGGCTCATGCACAACAACTTTGCTAAAGATCATCACATGATCAAATGCATAGTTTACGATTCTATAAAGGACATACAGACAAACTTTCATTTTTATATAAAGAAGATGATGACATTTCGACGCAACGCTATAGGGATCAATATGACTGCGCCCTGATACAGCACAATATATCAAAAAAGCGTCCGAAACAATGATGAAAAATAAATAAACAACTTGAAACTGGCCCTATAGTTGACAATGCAAATTGAAGCGTTCGTAAACCTATAGTTAAGATAAATCTAGGAAATATTTAAATTCCCATGTTTGTGTAACACAGCGGTAGTTTTTGTCACTTCTCCTCAATTTTCAATTTTCCTAAAATCCATTAGGTAGAAATGTCATTTGTGTATCACATTGCCACGCTTACATTATCCTCAGAATAATAGGCTCTTTCTAGAACATTTTCTATAACAATTTGTAGGAGATTATACGGCTATATTTCAGCACGAATCTTTTCCTGGGACAGTCAAACCGGGAGAAAGCCAATTAAATCCAGAAAGCCACTAAAAAGACCTTATATCAGCGCAATGCAAATTAATAATGGTGACATACGATGCCTGTTCTCGTACAACCGGTTCCATATTTTCTAGCGTGCGTCGTTTTCGATTGGTCGTCCAGAACCGTCATCCGAAAGAACTCTCCGATTCGGGATGCCAATCGAATAAGCAAACAGCTCTTATTTGAGTTTGAAGTCTATGTGTCATTTGATTTGTGCAACGTCAAACGCGGATAAACCTATTTGAGAGCTAGCAATAGTTTACAGACGTAGTTGAAGATAATTGAATTATAAAACTCCATCGGAATATTAATTTTAATATTACTTTTTCGAATTAATTACCTTATCTGATTTAAAATGTAAAGCTATCAACAAAAACGATTTTGACGCTTATAGTGTATTCGAACGTTTTAGTGCTTCTAGTTTCGATTCTGAGTTTAAATTCAGAAAGCAAAATTCTCTTCTTTTCAGAACCGTTCGCATTGCTTCCGGACAGTTCTATATGACCAATCGAAAACGACATAAAAATGTCATATTTTCAAAATAGGTAACCAAAAAGTACGAAAACAGTCTAACCAGACATCTCCAAAACTTGCATTTTCCTAAGAAGCTTCAATATCACCGAAAATGATTGATATTTAACAGCTTCTACTACTTCGTCTGTTTGTTCTTGAACTCCTTGTATCCATTACTGGCAGCGTGTTGGCTTTAAAATGTTGACTTATCATTATATCTTTCATTGTATCGATCTTTTATAACTATACTTTTGTAAATGCTAAATTTATCAGTCTATTTGTCAAACAGTTCAGTTTACAATGCATATACTTTAATATAGTCTATATGTAGTCCAGTATTTTCATCATTCCAAGTTTTCAGCCAATTATCTCGATCATTCCAGAACTGCAAATCGGCTCTAAAATATCTGTTGGTCCATGGCTTGTCTTTCCGATCAACACCATTACGGCAGCCGTCAGGAAAATCAGAATGTCCTCCGACTGATACTCCCAGTGTTAAAAAGAACTGCAAGAAAAGAAATATACTGTCAAATATGTCAAATGTGACTGTCAAATTTAATCTGACAAACCTCCCTGTCGAATGGTGCCATAAAATCATTATTAGCCCACCGTGACGCATGTTCTATGTTATGCGTGAGCCTTGAGAAACCTCCTCGAATGAGCGCATATTCATTGTCATCAATCTCAAGAGAGATAAAATTGTCAGTCCACGTTAGAGTATACGTGTGAAAATCGTCTCCCAAATGTGATCGTTGGAGGCTTCCCTTTAGCCAAATGTCACGCAAAGCGTCTCCTGTTGTAAGAACCACTCCACCTGCCACACGATTGCCAGAAATTTCATTTCCATCGCGGTCCTCTAGAACTTCATTTCCACGATTAAATGCTACTCGCATCTGGCCCGATGCATAGCCTGAGATACCATATTTGTTCTCCTGTGGCTCTAGTAAGATCACTGTGTAAATTAAAAACAATGTTGACTTCAGGATAAAGGATAAAGTAGGTAATACACCTTACATGGAAATAACCAATCGCCCTTAGGCAGTTTTGCGCGAACTTCAACTTTTCCATATCTAAAACTGAAGAAGTCATTGCTTCGAATCCGTGCCGACACCACTGGTGGTAGAATCTGTGAAGGATGTGCTTTCCTACTGCACTCCTTTTTAACGTCAATTAACCCTGTGCATCTGTAACGAGACACATGGAGTAATGCGATACTTATTCAAATGTACATTTATTCATTTACCTATCTCCTAGATCTAGTTTTCCATTTTTAATGCTTGACACACTAAATCCTGGCAATCCAGACTGCAAACTCGGCACAATATGCAACTCACCGTTGTTTACATAACAATTCTCTGGCCTGCCCTGGTATGAAACAAATTCAACGTCCTCTGTATCCCATGGTATTCGCACTTCATGTTTCCATATGGTTTGGTTGAGCTGATCGAAGTTGTCTTCAAAGATGAGCTGACCTTTGCATACTGTTCTTTGACGAACTGTCGTCTTAGATGGTTCACAGCCCTCTGTTGGGCCAGGCCTTACTGTTACAGAATCAACAGTTGATGTTGGCGGATCTTCTGATGAAGTTTCTGAGATATCTATAGCATCGCCTGATGCTACACCTGATCCTAACTTCCGAAATGCATATTTCCCGTATTGAACATGAAGCCAGTAATTAACTATTTCACCAGAATCGACAAATGTTCGCAAATTGTCAAAAATCCATCTTCCACCAGTGGGTTCCGTAATGTCGGCTGAATATTCACCTGGTTGATTTAGTCCTATGGGCTTACCAATATTTACATGAAATGCTACCAAAGCAATTCCATTTTCATCTGAAAAGAAGACAACGTTTTTGATTAACGTTCAAATTTAACATAGTTTGGCTGAATCGCGTGTCATTCGTGAACGTGAAAACGTACCTCCTGTAATTCATTCAAAGTCAGAAAGTCTAAGACTGTCAGAATTCAAAACTACTCTACAACAATCCCTTAAAGGTAGTCTGATGATGAATTAGCGATGTAGTTCGAAATAGCTATCATTCCTACTAATGTCACTGCGTCTACGAGTTGTTGTTAATGTAATTATTTCAAACAATAATTCATGAACTGAAATTCGACGAAATTTCCCAACAGAAATTGTCAGGGTCAAAGCCAACTAGAGAGAAACGTTGTTACTCTTCGCTTAACCTCTCAGTGGTTTTTAAAGCCAATGCGCATATAACTATAACAATTAAAGTAACTACCAAAACCACAGATCTTATGGCATCCGGATATGCACTTTAGGTTGACTAAAATTTCCCCAGAAATAAAAGCTAAACTAAATTGTCGGGAATTCACAAAACCCAAACTTAACGTATCCCAAGGTACATTATACCCATTATTTATAAATTAAAAATCATTTCGTAACATGAAGGTATATATTAAATTAATTTTAAACAAAAAAAAAAATGTTGTTGGGAAGAACCGATGCAAACCACGACAGATCAAGCCTTTGTCCACATTCATTTGTGTAGGAAATTAAATTAAAAACTGTTGGTATCTTTTATTAACGCTTCATTAAAACCAGATTTCGCAAAAGCCATACAATTCAAAATGAAGTGCAAAAATAATTCACTCAATCAGTGTTTACGTCGTTCGAAATTTTGTATATTCTAGACTATCACTTGCACTCATAGATAACCTCACGGAATCCATATCTTGACACACTCTATAACCTATACCATTCGTGAATATGCGGGTATATATAAGTTGAGTATGTATGCCAATTGCCAAGAGTAATATGAATCCATTAAACAAATCAAACTGAAACATCGTTTTCGCATACATACTTAATCAAGGTACTTCACCGAATCGATTCATTCCAACAGGAAGCAATGATTTTTGAATGATCCACGAAATTACATTTACAGTAAAACTAACCAGTTATTAGCAAATTTAAAAAAAAATTTACAAAAAGTATAAATGAAAAAACGTTGTTCGCGACTATTTCCATTTTAACTTACGTGGGATTGAGAGTCGTACTCCTTTGGGATTTAGAATTTCCACCTTGGGATCCGGTATGGAGTAAGTCACTGCACTCGCGATGAGATTTAAAAATAGACACAAGTAGAACGAGATGTGCATCTTGGATGTACCTGTAGAGCATTTTTATAGTGAACATATTAAACTGGTTAAAAAGTGTTCTTTGTTAAGATCCATGAGGTATCAAAAACCGAAAAATTCTACAAAATTCTCTTCCGAAAAAGAGAACATAAGTAAATAATCTTAAATCGATTAAGTAACGTACCTACATCGAACGCGTGTTACTTGTATCGCAAACTGAGCTCGACTGATTGAGATTGTGACAAAAATCACTCTGGTTCTGGTAAACTGGTATTCAATTTTGGAGATGAGACTGAGAATGAGAATTAGACTTGATCTGAACTGAGTTTGAGTCATTGTATTTGGACGGAAATAGTGTTCTCGTGAGTAATTTTTACAAGCCACAGGCTATTGAGCTTCATCTCAAAGTCTGCCTTAAATAACTTGAAATTCATTTCTCCGGGTCTTTTACATTATTTCCAGTACCCGGAAATTAGATTATGTCAAACACAATCATTTTTATGAGCTTTTTGCGGGCGCATAATTCCACAGTCGCCAACTGTTAATGACGTTCGATATATTTCCTGTCTTCATTTTATACTCGTACATAAACACTGTTCAAACGTAACGTCTTTTTATAAGGGTCATATACGTTTAAAAAAAGAAGCACTTTAAAAATCCTAACACTCTGAAAGTACAGGGTGCATTCACTGCATCAACTACAACTAGATTTAGATCTAGGTATAGGTACCTACGACCGCGTCAACTTGAATTGTCAGTTTTTTTTTTTTTTTTTAATACTTCTCTCGGGAAAGGCGAACGCCTTCAACAGCGCCCCGAGATGCTTGCAGATGTATGTTAGTTCTGAACTTAAATTGCTGCAAATTGTAGTCTTCTGGAAATATATCCCCAGGAAGCGAGTTCCAAAGTTTGCTTGTCCTGTAACAGAAGGAGTTTTGGAAAGTTGATGTCCTCGCGGTTGTCAAGTGTACTGTATGGTCATGACTCATGAGCATTAGCAGAGTGTCTTGTGGGGCGCCCAAAAGTTGCACTTCGAGGGATAATGTCTTTAAGTTCCTCGGAACATCTACCATGGAAGTACCTATAGAACAAGCATAGGTCAGCGACTTGTCTTCTGTGCACCAACGGTTGTAGATTTGATGTGACATGTAAGTGTAGGGTCTCCAATAAGTCGAACATCTCGTCTCTGTATGCTGTCAAGTAGGTTATGTGAATGTTTTGGAGCCTAGCTCCATATATGGCAACAGTATTCCAGGCCTGGTCTAACCTGTGCTTTGTAGAGAAGGAGAAGTGGCTTGGGGCTAAAGTACCTCTTTGCTCTAAATAGGTAGCTCAACTTAGCGGACGCCGATCTTGCGATATAGGATATGTGATCCTGCCGTGTGATTCCTGAATTGACTGTGACTCCTAGAAGGTACATTGAGTCCTTGGGATGGATTGGATGGTCATCCATTTGGATCTGAGGAACTGTTGATGCATTTTTCCTAGAAAATTTTATGAGCTGTGTCTTGTTTGCATTAAATACAACTAAGTTGTCTTTTCCCCACTTCAAGATTTTGTCCAGATCATATATTTGTCCAGAAATAGAGTTGGAGAAAGAATAGATCCTTGGGGCACCCCTGCATTTATAGCAAACGAATTGGATGATACACCATCTACAACAACTTGGATCGGTCTTCCCAGAAAAAAATTGTGCATCCATCCGCAGAGTTGTTGTGGTAATTCATAAGACTCTAACTTGCCTCTATGCCAGACTCGGTCAAATGCCTTTGATATGTCCAAGGCTACGGCTCTGGATTCGCCATGTTGTTCAATTGCTTGCGTCCATAAGTGCGTTACATAGCTTAACAGGTCTGCAGTGGAACGACGGCTCCGAAATCCGTATTGCCTTCCTGTGGAGGGTATAATAACAAAACTCCCTAGAATTGTTAGGATTTGACAATTATAAATTATTATCAACGACGACTTGTATCGGGTCGATTTGAAATTTCAAATGTCAACTGATGAGTAGGTATTCTTGAATATTGGTCGGCTAGGTATGGTCGGCCATCCGTCAACGTCAATAAAAATTGGGTTATGTGATGAATATAGAGTCTAGAGTGTCTAGACCAACCAAAAAAAGGCATTTATGCTGTAATACTACTGTCAGAATTGCCAATGAAATAGGGCTAAAGAGTCAGAATTTAAGCCTGTTTGACGTGCAATCTAATGCTGGTTAACTGACACCTGTAGAATTAAAAATATTCCAAACTAAATAAAACTACCATTACAAGGTATATTATTTCCACATTTTTTTATTTTTTTTTTTTTTCAAAAAATGACTTCAAATACTTCCGAAACATGCCACTACCACGCGCGCCCTCTATTTTTGTTCGGAAATCTTAAGCAGCTGCTTTTCCACATCCTTGATGTACTTTTCGGGCAAATTAGCTTCTCGCATCAAAACCAATTTGGATTGAATCACCGACTTGACGTTCTTTTCACGTTTTTTCTCGCGTTCTTTCCATTCAAATGCCTCATCTTGATCGCGTTCGTATATTCTGCGTCTTTCGTTCTCTTTATCGTTCATCTGCCGAATAATCTCATCCCTATAACGATCCCGATTCTTGAGACGTTCCTCTTGAATTTTGGCCTGTTTGGCTTCTTCGCGCTTCAAATTGTCAACAATTTTGTGGAAATCATCTTCGTTGCGAGCAATTTGTAGAGCTTCACGCAGTTTGGCATCGTGAAGTTGTTGCAAACGAGCTTCATGTAAAGCCTTCTCCAATTCTTTCTTACGGATGACTGCTTCCTTTTCTTTGCGACGATACTCACGTTCGATATTCTCTTGCTGGCGGGTAAGAGCCATTTCCTCCCGCTTGGACTTCGATTCGAGAACTTTTTGCTGCAAATCGAAAAGAAGTTGTTGTTTCCTTTCGAATGTCTGCTTGGCTAGTTTTTTTTCTATAGCCAGGGTACGTTCGCGCTGTTCCTTGGCCTTCATATAGGCATGGATGCGCATTTCAGCCTCACGTTCTTGTTCGAAAAGCATCTTCTTAAACAAATTCGACATCTCAGAGATGCGGTTAAGCTCCGCACGTAGCTGGTCACGACGTTCACGGGTCAATCGTGTGCGTCGCTCTTCGTCACGTTTTAGGGCTTCATTAGCCTGCGATAGAACCTTGGCTTCTTCTTCGATACGTTCGGCTTCAAGGAACCGCTGATTTTCGCGCTCCATTAGCTGATGCTTTATTTCGGCGGCGTATTTTTGTTTTTTCTCCTGTTCGCGTTTAACATTCGCATCCTCAATGCTGAGTGAGGCCTTTGCACGGTCAATCATCATCTTTTCCAAGCGGCTTTCCTCTTGTTTCAGCTCTCGAGCTAGTTCCATTTTTTCCTGAATCTGAGCATCACGAATTGCGTGACATTTTGCATTCAACATAATACGATTAACACGCTTCACCTCCTCCTCCTGTTCGTGTCTAGCTATAAAGGAGTGTTCCAACACTTTAATCCGGTCCTCACCAAAGATATCGACTTTTTCTTTTTCGCCACGTGCTCGTAGTCTTGCTTCGTCAATTTGCTTGAATGTCTCTTTCTGATGTTCGGCCTCCTCTTCGATGCGCCTGATGGATTCTTCTCGCTGTAGCTGGGCTTCTATCCTATCATCTGTGCTAAGGATTTTAGCTGCATTTTGTAGTCGTTCGAGTTCGCTTTTCGACAATGTGGCTGGTTTGTTGTTTTGAAGAAGACGTCTGCCGGCGGACCTACGTCCTACAGATGCGTGTCCTCCAGATGGTGTGGGCGGATCTCGAGCTTTTCTTTTATCAGACTTTGGAACTATTGCGCTCTTCGCGCGTGGCCTTTCCAACGCAATTTCAACGGACTTTCTTAGGTTCGTAGCCGAGTTGCAAGGCATTTTTATGCTAAAAATATACCTAACGGAAAGAGGAAAACGTTTGATAAATAAAAGTGACGTGTCAGAATGAAAATATACAGACGTATTTTATCGATCAAACGGGTAGGTAGTTAGCACCAGTGTTAATTGGCTTGATTGTTGGGATGGCAATGGGTAGGGCCTGGAAACATCTATGGATACGGATACAATAATTGTTGTTAGCAACTTGTGGTGAGTGATTTTGGTTGTCTTTATGTCGGAGAAGTATTGATAGAACAAAAGAAGAACTTGTATGAGTATAAAAAATCGAAGTCAATCGAAGGAGAACCGACTTTCGTTGTTCTAAGCTTGAGGTCTAGCCGAGTAAATTTACATTTGCTTAACGTTCTTGATAGCGATAGCGGTTTTTTCCTAGATACAATGTACGCGAAAATGTGACTTATTTTTAAATTGGATATAAGAACATATAGCTTACTACAGCGCCGTGTGTTGTACTCAGTTGCCTTGAATGCAAACCTATAGCGTAAGAGATAACAGGAGCGCTAAATACTAGACAGTATCCTTACTGGTGTTAGCGACAGCTAAGCTAGCTAAGCTAGCATAAAAAACACGTAATTTGGTCGGCCATCTTGCTTGCGTGATATCTACGAATTATACGAAAGCACTGCATGTTTATATTTTTAGGTCGTATTTGTCAATTAAGCTAAATAATTATCCTCGGATAATTTTCTGACAGTATCTTGGAAAACGAATTTTCAGCTGTCAAAAAATCAACTACCAATTTTAAAAAAATTAGGTCTGAATAAAATGGTAAAATAGAAGAAGTGAGTTTGAATTTTCCTTCGGCTGTTCGTCGGCAAATAAACGAGCAATTTTCAAAAATTAGGTCTTAGGTTTGGATTTTCATTAGGTATACCTAGGTTTTAAACCTGTAAATATATACCTAAAAGTCGGCATTTTCAACGGTTCCACATGAACTCCTTAAAATTTAGCTAGTTTCGATTCGATTTTAAAAAGGACGTTCGGCATCGGTGAATTTGCCGACTGAAATCCTTAAAATTTGGCGAGTTTAGTTTCAATTTTAAAAAGAATGAGCGGCATTTCTAATTTGAGGTTAAATTCGAATGAATATTTTATTCGCTAGTTTGTGGAACTCGGCTTAATTATGTGGATTGCGAACTTTGACAATTCGCGGCAAGGGTGTTTTCGTTCGCGGCAAAAAGTTTGGAAAACGAAATTTCGTTATTTAAACTGTTTATGAACTTGTTTCCTAGAAAAGTGTTCATGTGAATGAACTGTCAAAACTTGCGAATATTCGTTCGTTCGTAGATAGTTGGTCGCTCTCATGTGAATGGTCCTTAAGGTAGTGGCCCCAAGGGTGTTCCTGAAACAATCAAAATATATCCCGAAGACCACCGAATCGATTGACCTCAAATTTACAGGTGATCTAAAGTATTGGCCCGGGATATTTCCTGTGAAAATTGGTCAAAATTGGACAAAGGGGCGTGGGACTTCCCATAAAAAATTATCTTATATTATTAACTTGATAACCGCTGGGCCGATTTTCATGATTTCTATGCAGTCGGCAATTTCCTGAAATAAGTCGGCATTTCAATGAAAGTTATCCCCCCAAGGCTCGAAACCTCGCTACGCCCCTGGTTTTAAGATTGGAGTTTGGTGAACTTCTCTTTCAACACTTTCATAAGAGCCGGTGCACACTTGCGTTTTTTTCCCGCGCGGTCCCGCAGCGTGTCCGCTTGCTTGTGTGCACCACCCAATTTAGGTGTGAGTATACTGTAACACGCAAACGCGGACCCGCTGCGGGCCCGTGCGGGAAAAAAACGCATGTGTGCACCGGGCCTAAGTGTCAGAAAATTATCCGAGGATAATTATTTAGCTCAATTGACACGGCCTTAAGTGATGCCCACTAAAGGCCTTCGGACATACCTATAGTGAACAAAAGTTTGTTTATTTCAATGAATTTATAAGGAAATTTAACCTAATTGTCATTATCCTAACCTTAAATCGTGTATAACTGTTTTAACTCAGTAGGTAATGGACATATTTTTTAGATGAGTAAATGTTGTTCAATTAATCTAGTGTTTGCTTCCATTCTATATTATCTAAGGAGATGATTTTCGATCTCATTTTTATCATATCTCGCACGATATTGAAAATATATGAAAAATTGATTCATACTTTGGGAATTTTTTACAAATTGGAGTTCTTCGAATGTACAAGGAGAACTAAAACGGAGTTCAGATTCGGAAAGAACACCCTCAAATTATCAAAACTGTATTCAGTTGATTGTCTTTGGATTCTTGCTTATAATGGTTTTTTTCTTGCTTGAAGGCTTCTGTCATAAACGAGGAAGTTCTTGTTTTAATTGCATTTTTCGTTTAATTTCTATATCCTGTACTGCTAATTTAGCGAGCATTTATGTATCTGCGCTGTGAGAAAGAAGTGCGCCGCTAAAATTTAGCGAAAATTTCAATACAATAATACAATTAGACTAAAAATTCAAATATATAAAGCAATGGCAACACCACTGACGAAACTATTTTCCTCCATTTTCATTCAAATTTCTTTTCATTCCCCAGTTGAACTCGTCAAGTCGATTGCTCTCGCTCACCCACCAGAGCAATAATGTGACAACACTAGACAACAAAATCGTCTACGTGTTCGCTTGTTGTTCGTTCATTTTCCCCGAAAACAACAACATCGTACAAGACATCCCGTTTCATTGCCAACCATTCCCCAAATCACCATCATCTTTCATACTCCTTCCCCAGCGGATTAACTTCAACCTGCAATCCACCGGCGAGAAAGAGTTGGCCACATACACACATCTACTTTCCAGTTCAATCACAAAAAGAAATTCCATACCAAGTTTCCCGATTATTTTCCTTTTAATTCTCAACGTGTCAGCATCTCGGTTGAGGGAGGAACATCCGTAAAATTAGTTTCCTTTATTTTTTTGTACAACGGTAGTAATTAAGTAATATATATACAACAAAAATGAAGTTATTCTTGTGTGCGTTATTTGTGATTGCCGCCGCGGCGACCCAAAGCGTTTTCGCTGACGAAATCAAACTGGAAGATGGTGTTTTAGTTTTAACCAAAGATAATTTTAAATCTGCCATCGCTGACAACGAGTTCGTTTTAGTTGAATTTTGTAAGTAACTTATTGTAATTATGTATACCTATTTTTATGCAAAATAAAATTTAATTCGTATCTTCCATCCGGTCAATAATCTCTCCAAAGAAAAAAAAAATCTTTGCAAAAAAAAAAAAAAACGTCTCAAACAAAAGGAGACAACTGTCGTTAGCAACATGTGTATAAGATTATGCGTGCAAGTGAAACAGGCTTACCGGCCGTATACATAAAACGGTGGTTCGCCACAAGTCTCCAAATGATGCTTGTGACGTGTCACCGGTTTATAATGAATTTCCCTATGAAAATGTGAAAATTCTTTCCTATTTCGATTTGGAAATTATAAAAAAGACTTAACAATTCTTTGGGGATATTAATTTGCCTATCATTAATTAAAAAATGGAGTAGAAATTGACGAAACACGTCGCTTCATACGAAAACTCTACACACGTCCAATGAGAAATGTCAAGGTTCGTTCTGAATGCAATTTTTTTTGTTACCTATCCAATTTGAATTCAGACACAACATGGGTTTAATTTGTTTAACATTTCATTCACATAAATTAAATAAAAATTGAATTGATTTCAAAAAACACCAGCGACTGTAAGCGGTATATTGGAAAAATAAAGCGTTGCAGGCATTTGTAAAGCGGAGTCATCTTTTGCTTGCGTGTCAGTTTTTTTTCTGTGTTCGTTTCTTTCTTTCCATCTTTACTTTTGTTTAGGTTCTTGTTATGTTTCCTCATCATGTCTTTTTACGAAAATAGCTTTGTTTAGATAATTGTTCAGTTTGATATTTGGTCTTTTATCACAAATAGGAAATTGCTCGATTACTCACTTTTCGATATTAGATGAACATGGTGTTTAATATTGAATTATGCCATAAAAAGAGAATACATTATTGGGTGTGGTATATACGCCGCGATAGTCAATAGAGCTACGTGGGATTTATACCTACCATATTAGGCAAAACAACAGTTTGTTCAGGTGTATAATCCAGCAAAACATAACCACATTTATTTGCGCTCTAGAAATATCGCGTTCTTTGAATTAATAATTGAATATGTACATTATTTTAGAAAATCGAAATATCTGCGAGCCATATGTAAGATTTCCTAGCCACTAGACAATATGGGAACTTTTCTTGAAATTCTTTGTTACAATTGATGAAGTCGTAAATTTCAAAATAGAATGTGTTTACACATCTCTTTATACAGCTCTTACTTTATCGAGGGATTTTGATTCTTTCTTCCGTCCATTCGGTTATTCAGATCGCAAAATTGCCGGCATATGTTAATGAGAATATTTAACCGTCATAAATTCTTGTCAACTTTGGTGAGGTGTCCAACTTTGGGCTGTGGACTTTTTTAATTTTAATCGTTTAAATTGTTTAAACACTACCAAGACTAGCACCGCATGCCATAACATGGTTTCCAATGTTATAGAATAAATAATATAATAACTTATCATACATTTTTAAATTTGAGTTGGCATCTAGATACTCGAAAAATGCGTTTCGTCCCGATGTGGTGGCTTACATAAAAAAACCGTATACATATCACAAAGTGGTGAAATCAATCATTGAAGCAGCAATCAGTTTTTTTTTTTTATTTTAACATCAACTTTCGGTTTGATAAATCTTGAGCTGGGATAGCGTAACCTTGTGTAGGTATTCTTTTGAATAAAGGTTACGTTTTGCATGTTATCAAAAGTAAATCTTTAAAAATAAAAACCCACCCTACGTTCGTAAATGGTTGAAGTAGATTAAGTACACGTGGCTTGGAATTTCTAGCTGTTATGATAAAGTACATGAGTATCTACTTTAAAATTGAGGAATGGCAAAATTTCGGAAGTTTTGAACTCACTTTTCCGATTCCGAACTTGAAGTTTGTGACTTTAAATTCACATTCGTCATTTATCACAATCGTTTTAAACTGATGTATAACTTGAATAGAATATATAATCCGAACTATTGTTTGAGAGAATAACATTAACAACAAAATTCGACAAAATTTCCCGACAGAAATTTTCAGGGTCAATCCCAACTAGCGAGATTCGTTGTTACTCCTCATTCCGAATTACTTTCTTGTTTCTAAGTACAATTCTTTATTGGATTTTTCCTATCATAACTTTGTTTAAGGTTCTGTAAGTAATAAAAAGACAGGAGAACATCTCACATTCCTCACATAGATGTTTCCTCTCGTAAGCTAATTGTTTAGGTTCTTTATAAAGCTCCTTAATGTTAAAACAAATGCTCTTACCATTTTGTTCTTCACAAAGTATTGAATTGTACACTGCGAAGACAACTGCACATATGAAATAGTGTAAAATGAAAATGTGGCATCATTTAAGCTCATGTGCCGCCTAATCACACAATAACTTTATTCAATACGACAGACATTTTCGCATTGTTTTTATTTAAGTTGTCTCTAAGGTCGGCCTATCATTTTTTGAACACAACTGCTGCTGACGTTCATAATTGGCTTTGACAACAAATCTTTAGTAATTTTCCAAAGACAATGGTTTAAGTTGCAAAAATAAATTACTACAGTGTAAAACTCAAAAAGCTTCACCCTATTTCGTAATAAAATCAGATCAAATGTGTATTTTCTATATGCATTTAATGTTTCCTACCTACTTTTGCAATCTGTTTTCTCAATCAAATCATCTCTTCAATTCCAACAAATAGACCAGATCTGGCAAAGATCACTAACCTGTACTAGGGTCAATAACCGAGTTACAGTATATCTTTGCCCATTTTATCGTTGTACCAACGAAGCCCAGCTGAAAACTTTACCTAATGTGCAAATTGAACTAAGAAAAAAAAACAAACGAAAAACGGTGGGCAACGCACAAACGAAAAACCCAGTTTCTGTTTGATTGCTTTACCTTGACATTGGTCGTCAACGAAGAAAAGAGTAAAACAAGTACCGAAAAACTTAATGTTTCGAATAGTAGTCTTCTTTGCGTGATGAATAATTACGAATATGTAATGCCATCGCAAAACCTGTAGAATCATTTGTATGAAAATTCGAAAGCGATTATGCAAATTGTTTAATTGCTTGGAAATGATAGCCACGTCGTTATTATAAACACCAGACGTCACACTAACTCTGTGTCAGTGAACAATTATTATTATTAATATTAAACATCTTATCGAAAGCGCAAAATGAAATTTAAGGCAAAGTATTCGTAAATGCGTGTTTCTTTTCGATAAGAAAGTAACGCCTTAGATCCACGCGCGGGGTACCTTATCGAAATTGCCACATACATTAAATGCGCTGTTATTTTGAACATTTTGCTTAGCCACGTTGTGCATGCTGATATAGCTCTCTTTAGTCTTATCTATCGATTATAAGAAAATTTAAGACGTGTCCGATTGCATTTCTATTTCCAACCAGGGGATCATCTCCATGCAAACCTTATCTAATTTTCGTAATGGTTTCTTTTTATAGACGCTCCATGGTGTGGACACTGCAAGGCCTTGGCACCCGAATATGCTAAGGCAGCACAAAAATTGGCCGAACAAGAATCACCAATTAAATTGGGCAAAGTTGACGCCACCGAGGAGGGTGATCTCGCCGAAGAATATCAAGTACGTGGCTACCCAACATTGAAGTTCTTCCGCAATGGTGTTGCCGTCGAGTATGGTGGTGGACGTCAAGCTGATGAAATTGTCGCATGGGTCAACAAGAAGACTGGACCACCAGCCAAGGACTTGGAATCGGTTGAGGATGCTGAGAAATTCTTGAAGGATAATGAGGTGAGTTTTAAAAGATTTACCTGTTATGTAAAAGAAATTCTACCTGACCTGCAGCAACATGGGAACCAGTTTGTGTGATGACAGTCGTTATGCTTTTGTTTGGAGGTCAAGATTTATGGTTACTTTCGTTTTATCTTTTTTGTGTATTGGGTAGGATCTTTTTTTTTTTAGTTTCGGTGTAGTTTGGGGGAAGTTTAAAAGCATGACATAAATTCTTATCGTTTTTGAAAGTGCTTGTCGATTTATATTATTTTGTGGGAACAGATCGAAAGGGTCAACAGGTTATCGTCGACTTTGGGTTTGGATAGCAATTGAACAGTGATATCAATAGAAGAAGAAGACTTGTGTGCATTTGGGCATTTTAAAATGACTAAAGGAGGCGAAGAAGATTCTGTATGTGATAGAGACACGCATTTCGACTTTAGTTTTCTACTAATTTGAATAAACTCGTTTTGGTCATCGGGGTTTTCCTATTTGTTGCTTGTTTTTTCGTTTGTTTTTGCCCTGGAAATACAAATTTAAGCAAAAAAATAACCAATTATGTAGTTATGTACTTTGCTGATATGTTTTTTCTTTATGGCTTTCATTTATCAATACTTCACTGCAAATCGTGAACAAACTCCGCAACTAATTCCTGTCGGAGCATATCGGAAGAAAATTCGTATGAAACTGTCAAAAATATCAGTAAAAATACACTTGATCGCACTGAAACGCAAAACGCCAGTGTGCGTTACATATTTGTCGGAACAAAGTTCCGAAAAGCTGTTCGGAAGCATACCTCGAAGCAAAAATCCTCCGATTCGTATGAAATCGGAGAATTTTCCGTTGCTAGGGCCGATTCGCTTTTCGAACGGTCTCCATTGGATCCCATTTCTCTCATATGCATCTATGATCGGCTATCGCTGGTAAGAAGAGTATTGATGACTGCTTGTTGCACTTGTCGGAGAGCTGTTAGCAAAACGGAACACTACCTTATTTTAGGATTCCTTGCAACTACATTTATACTTGTATATGGCGGGAATATTCTTCAGAGCAAAGATCTTCCTATACGTTTATGATTTAATCCAGGGGTTCCCAAACTTTTTCATACTGCGACTCCCTATACAGGTTGTACGATTTTTGCGACGCCCTTCTAAAAGATATGTGAATAGAAGCTGATCTTACGAAGATTCATTAAAGGGTTTTTCAATAAGGACGGGTCGATGTTGAAATGGCGTCGTCCCATATATCGCAATTTTGCTTGTTGACATAGCCAAAATGCTATTCATCCAAAAATGCGCCTCGTCGCTAAAGATGATTTTTCGGCCAAAATTGGGGTCATCTTCCAAACGCTCCGAAGCGCCTGTCAGAGAGCAAACGGCGTTGTCTATGGTCATTAACTTTGATCTCCTGGATCAGTTGGATCTTGTACGGGTGTCGGCCCAAGTCCCGATGCAAAATTCGTCAAGATGAAATCTGCGAAAAGTCGACTTCTTGTGCACGGCGAGGAATTGACTGCCTCGGGTTCTCTTCCACGAACCGCGGCATGCTGATTTGGAATCAGTAACTGAATAATAAACTCCAGGTGAGACAGACGCCACCAAAATAATGTGGCCCCCACAGTCTACCGGGTGCCAACATAGACTCGTCCCAATCCCAATCCTTATTTAATTATGTGGCTACTCGTTTTTGTTAATTATTACTTTAATTTATTTTGTCATGTTTTTTTTTGTTTGGTTGCTTTATTTTTCATTCAATAAAAATTATTGAGAAAATTGGAGCCGTTTTAGCAACTTTTTTTGTTTTTAAAGAGATTTTGTGGCTGGTAAATGTTCTGTGCACGAAGCAAGTCTGCCTGGATAATGCGGGAAACACAAACGCGCTTTAGCTTCGAATTGTATGTGGCTATAATGGGGATTTAGATTTCGCTTCGACCTCGCTCTTGCCATTCGTAAGAGAAACGTAATGCTACGTATGTTGAACTCTTCCTTTGTTCAAAAAATGAAAGAAATTTAATTTCAAAGCGAGCTCAAAGTTTATGGAACGTCGCGGGCAAGCGGCCTGTACGTACCGTCTTGCGACGCCCTTAGGATAGCGCCACGACGCCCCAGGGCGTCGCGACGCACAGTTAGGGAACTCCTGATTTAATCAATCAAAGGCCTCGAAATCAACCATCATAAGGTAAAATCGGGACTTGAACAGGCTGTAACAGTTTTTAAGTCAAAGAGGTCTTATTTTTTATCAGTGAACATAAAATAGTGTCAGTTCTCTAAATCCCTATCCAAAACTAAATGTTCTTGTCCTCTGGACAGGGACACGTGCTAAAGCCTGTCAAAGAAACGTCTCTTCAAGTTCGTTTCAAAAATCACAGTAAAGCCGCCACCAGCTTATTAAATAAAAAATTCACGTAAGCTACTGATTTCGACTAAATTTACCAAGCAATACAATAAATTGGAGCAATACACTTTGTCTAAGATAAGAGTACGTATTTTCGGAACAACGCAAATCCGAAAAGCTTTTGCCCAATTTATGGTATCTTTGTGTGTTTCGTTTTATGAACTGGCAAGAAGAATAATTATCTTAAAAGATAATAAACGAAAATTTCACGGGTTTTTCTTCCCTTTTTTTTAGAATGTGTACATATCTTATCATTTCGTGAGAACTTTTGACAGATAACACACCTCACAGGCCTGGTATTAAACAAACGACGAAGAAAATACCATGTTGACTATCTACAAATTGCACAACTTACTGTCATTACCATTCTAAAGTAATTATAAATACACACGTAGGAAATTGATCAATTTACAGTTGCGAAGCAAGCCAACTGTGCATGAGATCTTATCATATTTATTACCAGTTTTAATTTTATATTTACCGTGAACTACCACCTGCATGGTTGAACGATTTATGGAAATGGTATTGTGTTTTGGAAATTAAAAACATAATAGCAGGCAACAAATAAAATTACAAATTACGGCTAGCGTAATTGATTTGGTTAATTACAACTGGACGTTCTGCTATTGCTCATCGGAGTTAGGGGTCATTGATCAGTTGGGCACGCTAAATGCGATCGATTTAGGTAGATGTTGAATATGGAAATTTATCAAGGCTTAATTTACTGAAAACAAGCCTTAAAATAGCAATCAGTTTGTTAAATTTGATTGTATGGGAATTGTTTTTGTTGTTAAATACTTCTGCAAGGAAAGACAAACATAAAACCCTTCAACCACGTCCCTAGATGCTTGTAGATAGGTGTTACTTCTGCACATAAATCGTTGTAAGTAATCGTCAGCATTTATGTATAAAGTAAGGGTAGGGAGAATACTGTCTGAATACTTTTGATGGACAACTTGTTTATGTTGCTTAGTGCCCTGAATGCGTGCCAGAGAATACTTCAATACTTCCCTTAATCCTATATCCATTTTCATGTGGCATTTTATTGTTTTTTATTCCAGGTTGCCCTTGTTGGCTTCTTTACTGATAGCGAATCTGAAACATCAAAGGCTTTCATTGCCACCGCCAATGCTCTTGATAGCTTTGCTTTCGCTGTCACCAGTAACGCAGATGTCATTGCCAAATACGAAGCCAAGGACGGTGACATTGTCCTCTTCAAGCCTTTCGACGATAAGAAATCAGTCTTCGCTGGCGAAGCTAATGTGGAGGAACTCAAGAAATTCGCTCAAATCTACTCGCTGCCACTGATCGTGGACTTCAACCATCAATCGGCGTCGAAAATCTTTGGCGGTGCTGTCAAGTCTCACCTGTTGTTCTTCGTATCCAAGGAAGCCGGTCATATTGAGAAATACGTCGACCCATTGAAGGAAGTCGCTGCTGAATTCCGTGATGAAGTTCTGTTCGTAACCATCTCTGCCGATGAGGAGGATCATGCTCGTATCTTTGAATTCTTCGGTATGTCCAAGGATGAAATCCCAACCATTCGCTTGATCAAATTGGAAGAAGATATGGCCAAGTACAAGCCAGCTACCGCTGATTTGAGTCCCGAATCCATTAAGGCCTTTGTCCAGAGCTTCTTGGACGGCAAATTGAAACAGCACTTGTTGAGCCAAGAATTGCCAGAGGATTGGGACAAGAACCCAGTCAAGGTGCTCGTTGCCACAAACTTCGATGAGGTAGCACTCGATGACACCAAGGATGTACTTGTTGAGTTCTATGCTCCATGGTGAGTTCAGCAGAAGCAAATCGTCAGTTTTTCTTATTTACATTGGGGTTTTTTTTTTTTTTGTTTAGGTGCGGACATTGCAAGCAATTGGCACCAATCTTCGACCAATTGGGCGAGAAGTACAAGGATCATCCCACTATTGTTGTTGCCAAGATTGATTCCACTGCCAATGAATTGGAACACACCAAGATCTCGTCATTCCCCACACTGAAATTCTACCGCAAGGGAGACAACCAAGTGATTGACTACAACTTGGACAGGACTCTTGAAGACTTTGTCAAATTCTTGGATGCTGGCGGTGTTGTTGACGCTCCTGTAAGTTTACAAAACACACCCACTTATATTCAATGCGATTTTATAACATTTTTCTCTCTTTTTCAGGGTGAGATCAATCTCGATGAAGTCGTCGAAGAAACCAAGGAAGAAGAAACTGAGAAGAAGGAAAAGGATGAATTGTAAATCAACAACAACAAAAACAATAGCAAACAGTTTATAGCCACCTTTTTCACAAAATACAATCCAATCTTCTGTTCATTCTTAACTATAGGATCCGCAAGCGAAATTAAACGAATAAATTTAATTCAATTGTTTTTCTTGATTAACCTGATATTTTCGTTACTGTAAGGGAAAATACTTTTCTTAGTTATAAATAAGTTTTTTTTTATAATTAAAGTAAAATATAATGTAACTGTAGTATAAAGAAGCGATAGAGGAGAAGAAGAAGAAGAGGAAAGAGAAAAAACTACAAACTTCCATAATTAAACATTTATTTGTAAAATTAAAACAAAAACACTTTCTGTGAAAAGAACTGATAAGAAAAAAATAAAAATACTACTAAAAAACAATCACATTTGTTTCGTCTAAAACAATTGCATATTCCTTTTTTGTTTCTACCAAAATAATTGCCCGGCTTTTGTTCTTGACATTTTGTTTAGGATAGTTTTTCTTGCTGCGGAAGAATATGTTGTGGATACTGTTTTTTCGTTTAATAGAGTTATAAATATTTGTAATAAGTGAAATATTTTCTTAAAACAAAAAAATAAATAAAAATAAAAAAGTGTTAAGGAAGTAAAGAAAAAAAAACCTAGACATAACCTTTGTGATTTCTTTTAATGATATTGAAGAAAATAAATTGTATATTATGGAAGGACATTTTATTTTGACTAATGCGGTTTTGATGAAGGTGTAGCCAACATTTTTCCAAACCCAAGCGCCATAATCACAATGTAAAATTATTGCAAAATATTGGAGCAGATGGAGCATTACAAGACAATGGTGTTTAAAGTTTTTTTTTTTAAATGGCTTCAATATGGTAAACCAATAGAGCGAATATTCGTTTGCGTCGTGATGTCAGTGATTGGACACTTTCATACCGTCAAATTTAATTCAAGTGATTAGCTTCTGACTCGGTAGCTTTGCTAATAACCAAAAAATTGTCAGATGTTTGGAAAATCCATTATCGGGTGGCGGCATCAGTGCGTACTTCTTCAAAAATGAAGAAAATCCTAATTTAACCACAATGGCGGCTGTTACAAAGCTCAACAATTCATACCATCGAATTTTGAAGAAAGTGTGCAATAGCATCTCCAAAAATGGATTTGTTTCTTCCTGAAAAACAAAAGAACAAGAAAACAGCTCGATTGCAATTGAAAAATGGTGTCTATGGCCCCTATTGTGAGTATAGATAGTTGATCGATCAACTTTGATTGTCGATTGCGATTGATATTTGTCGATTTGAGAGTTGCTTGTAGTCGATTACAAATGTCTGGTCGATGCTTTCTCTTGGAAGTGAAAAAATGTTGTGGGTACGAATACCTAAAATCAATCGACGCAATCGACAATTGTGACGATCGCTGATCGACAATCACAATAAGGGCCTTTGTCACTTTGGTGGAATTTGCAAAGAATTAGTTTTAGTATCGATCTGATAGTTCGTTAAGTTGCTGCAGTTTTTGTAAATGAAGAATCATTTCAAGCTTTGATGCATATTTTGCATTTTCATGTCCAATGATATTCCCTAGAAAGGTGCTCGCATATTTGTACATAAATAAATTGCTCAATCCATTCCAGAGCATATAGGATGACAGATTCTGTAGGTTTTATAATCCATTTAATTACAAATTAGAACCCCTAAACTCCAAAATTAAATTTTTACTAAATAGAAAATTCCTTAGGAATATATAAATGTATAACATTTTAAAATCGCGTTTAAAATAACAAATCTACGCTTGTTGAAAGTCAAAATTTCCTTATGGGTGCCAATAACTGTACCCGTTACGCTACATTGTTTATTCCGAAAACCGAGGCGGATCTCTTTCCATGTCGGATTTTTATATTTCCAAAAGCGACAGCTGTTTAGGTAACGAATTGTTACAAGTTACATGGTTAGCTAGGTTCAAACAAACCTTGGTAATCGGATTTAATATTTTTGTTGAAGTTTATGAACGGATGTATAGATATAGAAAAAAAATATCGATACCGGTAGGCATCATTTTTCAGAAAAGAATACAAATCCGCTCATAATTGTTTGGACACTAGGAAAACACAAAACAATTTATCTCAATTACTCATCTGCGGTGATATTCACCCTTATTCCGAGTGGCGTTTTACTTTCACGACGTTTGTCGTTATTGTAGGCGTTTCATTTTGGAAGACTTATTCCCTAACTTCCACGACAGGGTACTGTGGTAACACTGATACCACCATCTTAATGTGGTAACACTGGTGCCACCATCTTTGAATACATCCATTTGACACCGAACAACAACGCGCCATCTGCTTTGCAGTCGGGTTTAGATCGTGACGATGGTTGATGTCAAAATTGATCGATCCTAACATTCAATAAAAGTTCACATTCTTATCTTGAGAAAATAAAGTGTTTTGTTTTATTTATAATTGCCTTTCAGCGGTAATACCACAGGTACGACGTCGTCGGTAAGTAGTTCACATTCCACATACGATCCAAACGAGCTAATCAGTGCTAACAGATAAATTGTTGTTGGTTGTATCAGTGTGTTGTTTATCTTTTTCGAAAAAAAATCTCAGTTTAATTATTTTCGAATTCCATAATGTTTTTTAGAATGTAAGGAAATCTTAATTGGACGAAATAAAAGGTAAGCTCGTGGAAAGTACCTACAGGCGATATAATTTGCTGCGACTGTGAGTTTCTTGACTGAGTAGCTCCCAGAATGGTGTAGGAAAACATTTTAATTAATGACGAGACGATCACAGCCTACATTTATAAAACAAGTTTTAAAGTGATGATCACAAAAACTTTCCGCCAATCTTTTCCATTTCTTGATGGTGGTCTAGGCTGGGTCATTATTTAAGACTCCTTTTAAAATCCCTTTACCAATTAATTAAATTCCATTAAATTGTTTCTGGTTTGGTACTTATAACCCTTGAAAAGAATCTAATTAAATTGAATAAAATAACAATTCAAGAAGTTCAATTTTCAGTCGATTTCATTACTTGACGTTCACTAATTTGTTAACGACAGAAATCGTCCTTTTTCTTGTCGTTTTGTGGCGTTCAACGCCATACAGAATGCCAGTGAAATTTCTCACATGACGTTCGTCGTACACTAATAGGATCCACAAGGCGTTTAACGACAACTGGCGTTCAACGACGAAAAAACGCCACTCGTAATTCCAAATTCAAATTGGCGTGTTTTAAATCGTCGTAAACGCCACTCGGAATAAGGGTGATTATTGTTTGCACGTATTTTTCGAGCACCCTGTTTCGCATGTATGCAATATTGCGATCCCATGAATATGCAACGTTTTTAATCATACCTTATCAGGGGTATAAAGAATAACTGCCGCAAACAAAACATGTGTTATGAAAAGAACATAAGTTAAGGAAATTCTGTAACGATTCATATTGTATGAAAAAATGCCTAGGTACTCTATTAGCTGCCCAAATTGTAATATGTATCACTTATGGAACTTGAAAATATTTTTATGTCGAAAACGACTGGCGACATTTTTGTCGTATCGAGGCGTTTAGAATTTCGTATTGCGTAACTGAAACGACAACACTCTCTGAACTCTTATAGGTACATTCCACGGCATTTTAGTCGACGACTGTCGACTGACTGTATTTTGACTGTCATTTTTGTTACTTGGTGGTTGGTGAGATTTATGTCGTTTTCCATTGGGACCATCAGATTTTTATTCAGATCTCAGATTTTTCGTGGCGAATAGAACATGAAAGCAGATTGATCTGCTTTTGTAAATGTATTAGTGCGTTATTTGACAGTACATCAGCTGTGCAAATTGTTTTCGTTTGGCGGTGCAAAAATACGAAAAATATGAATTAAATATGGATATTCATTTTCGTCTTCTGACAACGAAGAATCGAAATCCATAGATGACGAGGAAGAAGAAGAAGATGACGAAGATGACAGTAATTGCTCCAAAATTAAGTCCATGTCCATTATTTACATTTTTGTTCTGAATAATTGCTTTTCACGAGGCTTTTCGTAATTTTGTTTTGAAAACAAATTCTGAATGACGTAAAACAGCTGTGCAGGGTATATTGGTATTAGTGAGAGTATGTGTACTTCTTGAAAATTATCGAGATCTGCAAAAAGTGATCCGAATTAAAAAAAAGATTGATTTTTTGTCCCAATGGAACATGAAAAGTGATCCGGATTAAAAAAAAGATTGATCTTATGTCCCAATGGAAAACCACATTAAATAATACAAAAATTTAAAAATGAATAGTGATGAGATGTTTTTTGAAGGCCGTGACGAAGGAGAAAACAAGAAAGAAAGCTATTTTAATTTGGAGCTATTTAGGGTGTCCATATAAACGAAAAAAGAGGACATACAGCTAGGTTCCAGAAATCGAGTGAAATCGAAATTGCAAATCGAGTGAATTCGTTTTCAGTGTTCTGCATTTCTGGCGAGTCGGAAACTCCGAACTTTTTTTCGAAATCACAATTTCACTTTTACTCAATTCCGAAAATTTTGAAATCGAAATCGAATACCTACAGTGAAATGTAGAATACAAAAATTCATTTCCGATTTCATTTCGAGTGTTCGAGTGAAAGTGAAATGTGGAACCCAGCAGATAATTTGCAATCAAAGCCTCCCCCCTCTTCAGTGGAATTTCCGTTTTTCAATATACATATTCATAACATTTCTCATTTAGCATTTGAAGCCAGTCTGTTTAAATGACTCCACAGCACTTTGAAAGCCTCGACGAGTTTAATAGGAAAGAATTGAGTTTACACTAAGTGAGTGATAGTATACCAAGATATCAAACACAGTATTTGTTTATTTTTTTTTAATTATGGCAATGAATGCGCGAAATATAAAAAAAGCTTAGACCTGATTTAAAAAAAAATTCCAAGCTGCCGGTCAGTTTTCGTTAGATAAAAAACATTGTTTAAGAGCTGGAAACATTAATGTAAAACTTGGACGACAACGACAATACGGGTGTATATTTTCCAAATTATGTATATTTAATTTTGGAATGGTACATATACGAATAGGAACCAAAATAGTATTGAATTTAGTCACTCTCTTTATTAAAACAAAATTGTGAAAAAAATATTACGTATACGCCCTGTATACCCACACATAAAGCGTGTTTACCTCATTTGAGCTGTGTGATTCGCCTAAAACGATGTACTCTATTGTGAAGTTAGTTTGTTCCGATTTATAACCGATAAGCACCATCGAAAGTATGAGCAAACGAAACGACGACGGCGACGCATCGACTTCAGTCGGTTAGAAACAGCAGTGAAGTGATAATGGGACGCATGACTTTTTAATGGTAATCCAGATTGTTGGTGATTTTTGGTCATTAAAGAATTATTAGTGGACTAATGGTAGCTTCCTTCTGTATCCAAAGCAGTGACTATTCCACAGATCAACGTCAACTAAATTAGAATGGACATGATATGGAAACATTTTTCATTTGAAAGGAAGTAAATATTTCTGGACACTGGACAAAGACTCTACAAAGGGGGTTTCGAAATATTCTATAAAAGATCCGCAAAGTTGAAGTAACACAACATAACATAAATTCTTCAATTTGCAAAGAACAGGAAGTCAAAAAATTTGATTTATTATGAATTCACACGCATTCTTGCACTCGTATGTAGGTATCTACTGATATTTAATCTGGTGTCAGAGTGGTTATAAATCACTAAAAGATAACAACGTGTTTATGTCTGAAGATATAAAATATTTTAAAAATAAAAAAAAAAACTATCTTTACGCAGCAAAAACATGCAAAGAAGAAATTCAGACCTAATTACTACTCAACGGAATTACTATCTCTCTATAGTATCTACCTAAAAATGTATGTCAATATCACTACTCAACTGACTTAGCAAAGCGACGCAAAATTAATCAGCAAGAAAAAAAAAACCTGTTTCATTTGCGTGTAAAATAAAAAAAAAAACAAGAAGTTAGCGAACTTTTAAATATAAAATAAAAGCAAAAAACAAATATACGAACAAATTGGAGTTTATCTGGGGCAGATTTTATGGTGTCATATACAAATCAATCGCCTTAAGATTACTGACAATCTCCTATGAAACACATTAAGTCGATCTCCATGTCTTGTCGTCGTGTTCTTTCTTCATAAAATAATAATAAAAAATAATACTTTTTTTAAATAAAATAAACAAGTTGTGAGCGCAATATAGTTCTATAAGCTTTTAAGTTTGAAATATGCAATCTCAGCTGTCACTGTCATTCTTTGGGAATCTTCTTCTTTGTTTTGGAGGCGCTTACAGTCCGGGGTGGACCACGGCCTCAACCAACAAGCCTCTCCAACCAGCTCGGTCCCTATAGCTAGCTGCCTCCAGTTGCGCACACCAAGTTGGTTGAGGTCGCTCTTCATTTGTGCGCGCCACCTAAGGTTGGGTCTTCCTATACTACGTTGTCCCTCAGGGATGGACTCTGAGACTCGTCGGGCTAGTGCGTCGCTGTCCATATGCATGCTTCACGTACCCCAACCATCTCAGCCGTTGTATCTTCAGCTTTTTGACCAGGTCAACGTCGCTGTATAGCCCATAAAGCTCGTCGTTAAAGCTTTTCCTCCACATTCGTTCGATACAAACTGGACCGAATATCGTCCTAAGAATCTTTCTCTCAAAACATCCCAGGAGGTTTTCATACGATTTCGACAGAGTTCATAGTGCTTCTGCACCGTACAGCAGGAACGGGATGATTAAGGTCTTATATAATAATCCTTGGTTCTATGAGAGAGAGATGCTCTCTTAGCCGAAAGAAACAGCGATTGGCAGGAGTAATTCTTCGTTTGATCTCTGCGCTGATGTCATTTTGCGAGGTGATAGTGGAGCCCATCAGGTAGGCAAAGTCTTTAATTACTTCGAAGTCGTATCTGTCCATCTTGACGTTTTGTGTGAGTCGTCGATGCTGAGACTCCTTCTTCGTTGACAGCATATACTTCGTTTTGTCCTCATTTACAGCCAGCCATCTTCGCCGCCTCCGTTACAATACTTGCAAATGCACCACTGACAGCTCGCTGTGATCTTCCGATAATGTCAATATCGTCAGCATTCACCCCTATCGTGGAGTTTCACTTCACCTATTCGATTCCCTTTCACTTTCAACTGCTATCGTGGAATCCGCCGGAAACGTCTCCTTATCGACACGTTTTTGGGAAAGGTAGTTTCATTGTCAAACAGCTGCCTTTCATTTGTCAACAAAAATCTTTGTAGCTGCATTCGCCGGAGGCATATGAAAAATTTGTTTTAAAAGTGATTTAAATAAAAAATAAAGTGTTTGATATAATAATGTATACGATAGGTCTATTTTTGGAAGCGTAAGATGAAAAACGAAATGAGCGCTGTTCTCAGAGAAGAGTTCGAGACACGTTAAGGTTTTAGAATGATTTTTTTTTTTTTTGGTTTTAATAAAATTCAATATTTCACAGATTTATTACACCATGTTCGGCTTAATAACGTAGCTTTTTTACATGCACATAAACTTATTCACATTACCCACACGGGAAACTGTTCACTTTGCGGATTTGACGATACCGAAATATTTTCTTCCGTGAATAATTCCCCCCGGCGGATTCCACGATAGGGGTGATTATGCAAGCAGTTGAACAGACTTCGGAAAATTCGTATACATCTAATGTTGGCTTGTGCGAGTTTCGACTTCAACTTTTTCTGACTAACCGCCACCGTAAGGAGCTGACTACATTTATTAACTTCATCTTGACACTCGAACATTCATGGGGCTGATTCTAAAAAAGCGTGGCTGATCGCTTTTCATGGCGGATTTGTATTTCCAAAAGCGATTTGATCCATTCAAAAGAGAGCTGTTTGCGGATAAAAAAATAAACTAAATTCCTGAGACGGGAAAAACTGTCAAACTTTTGGAAAAATAAATGGAAAATTCGAAGTCAGAATGGAAGAAACTGGAAAGCACTGGACATATCATTTTCGCCCTCGTTCGCATTTGAGAATAACCAAAAGCGAAGACGGTCAAAATTGAGGTATCGCTTTCAATAGGATTCGCCGGGCATTTGGAAATAGCCCCTTAGACTCCACCAGAAGCTATATAGACTTTTCGGTCACCCTTCGTCTTCTCCTCCGGAAGACTAATCGTTTGCCTTTTTGGTGATAGTAATGGGGCGGGCCGGTTTCTGCTCAGCACCAATCTTTCTCACGGATAAGCTGTCAGTAGCAATAGGCGGGGTCAGACAATTTCGGTTACCCTGAGTCATTCCCGAAGACGCAACCTCTCTTTCGGTACTTAGCAGCAGGGCATTATCTACAAAATTTCTAGAAAATATTCCCTACTGGCTTTAAAAAAAAATGCTGTAAAAATAGCAAAAGCAAGCACACTATTATAGAAACGTAATTATTACCACGCGATGTTTATCGTACCTAATCAAAGCGCTTTTTACGAGTGCTATAATGCGGGGTGTGTTGAGATAAAATTGAATTGAAATGTGTGCCCCAATTTCGAGATTGTTCTGCAAAGATAGTCTATCACAATCGTTGGTAAGTTTGAGATTACTTACGAAGATTTGGTAAATGTCGACATTTTTTAATAATCCAGTTACTGGGTCAATGGGGTTTAGGTTTCAAGAAGACATTTTTAGAAAATGGAAGTTCCAGCAGTCCACCTGAAATGCTTTCAGACATAGGAAATACATATATTAAGATCCATTTAGCCATACATTTGGTTGTATATTGGAAAATTCATCTAAAAAAAAAAGGTATACCTATAGCTAGACCACAATTTCAACCAAACTGAGCCGTAACCTACTCTACGTGACTAAGCTGTACACAAATTGACTATTTAATCCACTTTTATGGCCACTTTAACACGATTTTGTTACGTAACTTGGTATATTTAAGTGTTTGAACGGAAAAAACCGAAACCGTAGTTATACGAGCTGAACAAAAAACAACAAAAAAATAGTAATTGTTTGGATAATCGAAATACATCTTGCCAATTAAGGGCTTTGCTTATAAAAGATGGCGCGGCGTCATCACCCTATCGGAAGTTGTTATAATTTTTGCAAATGGCGGCAAATGGCAATTATACTTTGACAATAATTGTGATGTAAACCTAAACAGATACAAAATGTACATACGTCAATAATACAGGAATCGCTACACCCCTCAAGAACGCGGAATAATATTGTTTTTTTACGGAATAATTGATCGGTGGTGTTGACGCAGCCTAAATTCCGGCGCAGATTTCCCGGTTGTCCGACACCAACTGGGCAAATACGAGATGTTGCCAGGTGAGCAGGACCCCGGAACCACAAACTACATAGGGTGATTTTTTTTCTGTTTTGTGGTTTTGTGGTTTTTCAGCTTGATTTTTATAATTCACGCATGATTCGTGACACTTGTCGAAGTAAAAATGCTCAATTAACATTGCCATTTCACCATTGATAGACTTTCGCCAGAACAACGTTTGAAAATTATTGAATTTTACTACCAAAAATCGTGCCCAGTAAAAAATGTGTTGCGAATGGCGACATGGACATATTGCGAGGCGAATTCGGTGAGCAATTCATCTCACGTTTTAGACCTGTGAATTTGCCGAGAATTTGCCTAGATCGTGCGATTTGATACGGCTGGACTTGTTTTTGTGGGAATAAAAATGAAGTCTCTCGTCTATACGGATAAGCCAGCAACTATTCCGGCCTTGGAAGACAACATATAGCTCCATACCAGTCGATATGTTTGGAAAGAGTATGAAAAAATTTTACATTCCCGATGGATCACTTGAAGTGTAGTCGCGATCAACATTTACACGAAATAATATTGAAAAAGTAAATGGCAAGAATGATTTATCGACTCTAATAAAAATTTCACTGAATTTTGCAAATTTTCGTTGTTTTAATTACATATTAAAAACCAAACGGTTAAAAAATCACCCATTATAAGCCCCGAGTAGCAGAATATTGCAGCTGTGACTGTCACTGCAGATGTCGCAGAGTTCACAGGAGTATCGACCAGACAGCTACTGTGGACGGCGAGTGCTACAGAGCCATACTCAACGAGTTTCTCCTTCCTCAATTGGATGAATTGGGACTGTAGAAGATGTGATTATAACAGGATGGAGCAACAGCGCATACTGCACGAGCCACAACCGAAATTCTAAGGGCTGCATTTCCGGGTCCAGTAATCTCAATTTTTTTCGATTTGCACTGGAAGGCAAAATCGTCTAATTTAACCGTTCCAGACTTCTATTTGTGGTGATTTTTGAAGTCTCGAGTCTATGTCAAAAAGCCTCAATCTCTTGAAGCCCTCAAAGACAATTAGGCCTATCGTGAGCAAAATTCCCCCCGAAACATTTCCCATTTTTCAAAAATAGGTATCGGCAATGGATTTCGATAAAGGGAACAAATTTGCCCCGCAATAAATTCGTACCGTGGAAGAAAAATTCCGCCCGGAATTTGATTGAATTCCCCCCGGAATATTTCCTTCGTAAATTTGCAGGTGGAAATTAAAAAGTTAAGCAGTTTTTATGGGAATAAGTTTAAAGTCCGTTGCTTTTTTTTAATTTCTTTGATATGAACCAAAACCAAAGAAATATAAAAGTGGCATAGGATTGGTGTACTCCATGTGAATTTATTGAATGCAAATCGCGACATTGCCTACGGTTTAACTACGAATAGGAGCAAAGAGGATGTAAAAGGATGTATTGTATAGGTTTGAAATCTTCTAGAGAAGCAACGTTATAAAGGGCTTCTGGGACTATGCTAATTCAATCTCATGATTGAACTTCTGTCCGGTAACCACCTTCTGCAAAGAACCGCTGGCTGTGAATTTTGTAACCTTAATACTTTTTTTTATATTTCAATGTATTGAACACTTTTTTACTTAAATAAGGATAAATCCAATTTGCATCTTTGCAATTTCTAAAATTAATATAATTCCTTGGCTTAACACAAAAAATTTGCAAAATTATGAGGTTAAATGACAACTGAATAAATCGCAATAATTGACAACTATTGTCAATGCATTCGAACATATTTTTCGAAAAATTCCGGGGGAAATAAATTCCGATGGAGAATTTCCGATAGGCCGATAGCCTTGAAATATTCGTCAAGAACGCGAGTAGGTATGTATGGCGGGAAGTTCTGGCAAGAGTGATGGAAAATGACATAAATCGCAGCCCGAATGGTCATTATTTCTGCCGATATAATTTTCTCAACTAAGTGGAAACATATTTAAGACATCAAATAAAATGCAAAAGTAGAACGAAAGTTTTTCATTCTAAAAAAAATTACAATAAAAAATCATGTGTCAAACTTTTGTACTTCAAAAAATTAAATGTCAAGATCAGTATTGTACTGCCAATATATTCTGGTTGCGTTCCATTTATAACTGTAATCATTTTCATCAACATCTTCTCGGGGGTATGTACCGCCTACCTATACTGAAATGAAAAACCACCTTCAATTCGAACTACCTACCAAATAAAATTACCGACCTTGACCCAGTATCTTCGAATGTGATTCATTAATACAACAAGTTAAGAACGAAATTTATCATTGACTCGCTTATTTTGTTGCACTAATTTATTTATTTGCTTCCTCTCCCCCAACTTGACTGAATTTCTTTATCACTTAGATATGATTGTATCGTAAAGGACTGTATCATCTGTTAAAGACCAACCTACGCGTTGAAATTGTGCCAAGGTGCTGCAGTCATTCATCTTTTTCCCCTTCTAGAGTTTATTTTATGATATGGGGGTACACACAGCACAAATAAAATATATCGCACCTAGCGGCACAATGCGATGTAAAAAGTCGTTAACCTTACCCACATATACGAAGCAAGTCTCGTTTTGAGACAGTTGTAGCTATAGCTAGCTAGCTAGCTGACTTTCTAAAGTATATACCGCGTTATTAGAGCACTAGTGCTGTAGAGAGACAAGCCTGACTGAATTACGTCTAAATTGATTTCATCAAAACAAGGTTGTCTATACTTTTCGCTTTGGATTCTACAATGTACAGGTTATGGACCTTTCGCTCAACGGCTGATCATTCGTCATGGTGCCATGTTTGTGTTATGACTGTCCTCAATGAAGGCAGCCAGCACATAGAAACAAAGAGCAAAAAATTGAGTCATTCATTTATTATTAATAAAAATATTCCATCGCTCATGGGGTTTGCAACCATATATTTCTCAACTAAAGTCATTGGTTCACGAGACGCGCGCACACCTCCGATCCGAGCCAATTAAATATTCAATTTTTTGACAGATCAGAAAAGTCAAAACAAACTCAAGCGATCTGTTGTTTTCGGTGTATACACAACTCACTAAATTTAAATAGAAGGTCCAAACATTCTGATTTCCGAATATTTCCAAAAAAAAAAAAAATACGACAGCCATTAACTTCCTTCAGTTGGAAATGAAATTTGATCATTGAGCGGCAATTACAACCAATCAAATGCAATTGAATCAATTATGCTATACACATAGAGATACATCACTTGTTTATATCAACGGAAAACATAAAAACACGCCCAACACGCCCGCAGAAATGTCTAGCGTAACGCATATTAATCAAATTGGATCAAGTGAATAAAGTAGATCAAGTGGATCCAGCTTGTATGCGTTTAAATCAAAAAGTTGTGTGACAAATCACTCTTGTTGGAGGCTTTTGTTTATTTATTTTTAGGTGTGATTGTTTATAGGGTATAGCACGTTGAGTTGTTAGCAAAATTTATATGGATATGAGCGAGGCATAATAACATACTATACGTATATGGTATCTGCCAATTTTTCGTTGAAGAAAATATAAGCACTAGCTCCTTTGGTTCACGGTGGAGTGAAGCGAAAACACTCAAATGTCATTCAGCAATTCGTGAGATTTTGTTTGAGTGCTGAGAATTTTTATAAATCATTATTTTCCGTGACACAATCTTCGCATAATCTACCTCCGTAAATTTGCATATTGTTCCCAAGGAAGTGTACATTATCTTCCTTTATGAATTCGCGTAATCTTCTTCTAGATGTTTACGTATTGTAGTCTCGCGTTGGTTTTGGTGAATCGCAACCAACTTAACGCGATCTTAAATACACATATTGCCTGTGATTCTTAGATGAACTCGCCGCCAAAGAAAATCTTCTTCCGGGAACTCGAAGCGAAGAAAACTCGAACCGGCCTTATTAGCTGGAAGTATAGTAGTTTCTGCTTGAAAAATGTTTAGTTACTCATTTCAAAGTGGATTCTCGAGAGGTAGGTACCTAAACTAATATTGAATTGAAAGACTTTTAAATTGTTTATATGGAATACTGATGATAACATTTTAATAATAATAGCGTAAGTGTCAATTTTTATGTCGAAATTTAAGTAAATAGTGTAATCAATCACTTATTCATATTCGTCTCCTTTTGGAATCGTATGAATAATACGTATGTAATATGTATATGTGTAGGCTTAAGTGGTCAATACTTAAAGCAACAATAACTAGATTTTATTGTGCAAATTTAAAAATATATGTACCCACGCTAACATAAGCTTTATTAAATGGAAGGTGACTATTATTGACGATTATTTTTCTAAGGCTCATTTCGTGAATTAAAGTGTCAGATAGCTTTGCATCGAAAAAAACAGGACAGATTTTCATCAAAAAACTAATAAAATGTCTAATACTATTTGTTATAACGTCAGTTAAAATGGGTTCGTATTTGCAGTTATTATACTGCGGTTATATTGTTCCATTTTTATATTAAAGATCTCAGCTAGGTCATTGTAGAAATTTCTCCATCGTCAATCTGCACAGACGGATGAGATTTGCAGGGATGTCAAAACTGGACATGGCTCTGTATAGCTCGTCTCTATAGATGCTGTCTTAGATGCTTACTTACTTATCGGGCTCCCGACCCGTGTAGAGTCTTTGGCTGAGACACTGCAGCCTTCCATCCTCTACGATCGCGGGCGCGCTGCTTCCAGTTGTACAGACCAAGCGCTCTGGCATCCGCGATGGCTTGGTCTTTGAAACAGAGGTTCGGTCTTCCTTGTCTTCTCAAACCTGGGGGCTAGGATTCGAAGATCCCCTCAGCTGGAGCATAATTCGCCGAAATATTTTTTTTTCGAAGGAGCTCACTATCAGCCTCTCCCTTCTTGCTTATCGTCTAGCACTCGGCGCCATAAAGCAGAATTGACAAGATAAGGGTTTTGTAGAGCACACATTTCGTCCTTCGAGTTAGGAGTTTTGAACCCACCCGAAGTAGCAACGGTTTCCTAGGGTAATTCTTCCCCGGATCTCAACTATAGAGTCTCATTCGTAGTGTTCATGTTTACTCCGAGGTAGGTGAACTCCTTAACTATACCTCGAAATTTTTGCTATCAATAGTGACGTTTTGTCCTAGGCTGTGGACAGATTCTTGTTTGTTTGTTGATAGCATGTACTTAGCCTTGTCTTCATTTACTTCAAGGCCAACGGATTTTACCTGTTCTTCAATCGCCGTGAACGCTTCTATAACACGGTACGCTGGAAGCGACCGATGATGTCAATATCGTACGCATACTCCAGCAGCTGAACGGACCTATTGAAGATAGTGCCTTTGGCTTCCGTGTTGACACCTGCCCGCACTATCTGCTTCAGTACAAGTTTAAAGAAGTCGCACGATAGCGCATCTCGTCTCCCTACCGAAATCCGGTGCATGTTCCAAACTGCAAGTTGCAGCGCGTGTTTTCCTTCGTCATGCGACACAGATGAATCAATTTTTCCGGGATTATAGCGCTCCTGACGATGTATGCTATGAAGTCGATGAATAGGTGGTGAGTTTCGACTTGAAATTCGTTGGTCTTTTCCAGGATTTCCCTCAGTGTGAAAATTTGGTTTATGGTCGATCTGCCGGGCCGATAGGCACACTGTGGTACGTGCCGATTAATGTGTTGCAGAATGGTTTAAGGCGTCCACACAGTACGTTGGATATTATCTTATAGATGCTGTCATAGGGGGCTTTAAAAGAAACCAGAATATGGTGAGTATTGATTGCAACACTAGTCGTGAAGTGTGAAATTTTAATCGATGGTGAGCTTTCTTGGCTTAAAATTTCACTCATAGGGCCGATCAGACAGTTAACGCAGTTTACATGTTTTTTTTTTCATTTTTCGTAGACAAATAATGCTGGGATATCCATGTTCATCGGCCATTAATTCATCTGAATAAATCTGAGAAATGCATACTCCGTGCCAAGTCATCCTCAGCAGCTGTAAAACCTCAGCGGGTAAACCGTTAGGCCTACCATAAATGGCCGCTTATGATCTCTGTGTAAGAGTTAATTCCACTTGTCGTTAAGAGGCCAAATCATATTTTCTATAAAAACATAGGTCTTTTCCATTTTTAGTTTCCACTTTAAATTTAAGAAATTCATAGTAGCTAAATTTTCCATTACAAATTTCTTAATTATGAGCTTCCGTAAATTTAAAGCCGAGACTAAAGTTTTTTTTGTATTAGTTCGGCGTATAAAAAGTCAAAAAATCGTAGCAGAGTAGTTAAAATAAAATAAATAATATCTACCTACCCTATTAACAGAAACCGCAAAGTATACGAATGAGTTTTGACAGACATCGTTGAATGTCATCTCAGAAGAATCAAGATTTATAATTAAACCAACTTACGAGCTGACTATATAGTGCCTTTCGTATTTATTCCAGTAGGTATATGAAACTGTCATTTATCGCAAAATGTTTGCACATTCTGTAAGTCGTTTTGAACAGAAAGCATTTAATAATTCCCATGTCAATCTAAAAGGTTATAAAATTGTTATGTCTACTTAGCTTAAGTGTACCAATTAAAACACTTGAAATATTGATTACAATAGATATGTTTTTTTTTTCATTTTCAATGTCAGATATCATACTTTGTATGAAAAGTTTACTGGAAAAAATGTGTAAACGCGCGGATTCAAATTGAAGTGAGATGTGAGTGCATTTTCCATTTCCCCTCTCATATGATGAAATTCCATTTTAGATGAAAGAAAACAAATCTATACTACACAGCATGACATTTGAATAAGGAATTATGTACTTTTGCGATTACCTTTTTTTTTTTAAACATTTTATTACACTGACAGGTTTGGTGCTGCTGACGTCAGTGATTTTGCTTATTTATAGTTTATCGCAACAGTAGGTAGGTATATGACTGTACGTCAATTCAAGCAAGGCGCTGAATATAATTACCTATTTAAACGTTTTGTTTTGTAAATTAAATTTAATTGAAGAGATAATCATTTTTTTGGATATTAAAATAAAGCTAAGATGAAAGAACGAACAATTATGGTGACTTACTGACAAGTGGTTATAAAATAGCTACATCTGCATTGTTGGTGATTACATACAAATACTTTTTCTGACTCTTGAGAAATTTATCTCAAAACAAGATAGGTAGATACATTGAACTAAATTGATAAAGTCATCGACTTAACATTCATAACATGTTCCACTCCACTTAATTTTTATATTGACAATGCGATTAGGGGAAAAAAATACTTAACTTTTAACACTTTTATTTTCAGAAAATAATTCAATTAAGAAAACAACAAAACATTTGAAATAATGATGTCATATCATGTTTACAAATCTAAAACAAACAAAATTAACGCAACGAAAGAATATATTAAATTACATTCCATTCCATTCGTTCCATTAACTTTTGTTTGAATTTACGATTTCCTTGAACTTTTGATAGTTGGTCATTACTCCTTGTATCAGATAATACATTTTTAATCAAAGTTAAACATTCAGGTTTTTTTTTTGCAAAGAGTTAACGAGCATAACACATACCTACATAATATTGAATGGCAATTTAATCAATTGTAACAAGAGAGAGAAATAAAAAATGTATGCATGTACATATATGCATTTGAATATTAAAAATAGTTGGACTTTGATTAAGGATTGATGAAAAATGCTACTCAACCGGGTCGTCGCCAGATCAAAATTGTCAAAAAATATGATAACTTGTTGTATTGTGGTGTCGACTTGCTAATTGTCAATGATAACAAAGCGACAACGGGTTCAACTTGAAATTTTAAAGATTAGGAATTATTGTATAACTTGTATGGCTATAGACTGGTGATTTATTTCTCAGTGATATATAATATGTAATTTATTTTGGAAATCAGTGGCATCTATAATAAATTAAGAAGGACAAAATAAAGTATAATATGCTGCAAAATGTCAAAAAATTACAAATTACCTTGCAAATGACATCGCGCGAAAACAAAACGTAAAAAAGCCAACTAAGAAGTAAAGGCCATATCTTCCATAGAACGATGAAGATATTGCAAAAGACCTTAATCATCCCAGTTCTGCTGCAGATACCTCTAGACACGCTTTGAGAAAAAGATTCTTCGGGTGCGATTTTCGGTCCAGTTTGGGAAGGAGACCAAATTTACTATCAGCTATCAGCGAAGTTGAACTGATGAAAAAGCCCAATAAAAAGACAGCACCGCAGTCAGAACCCCTTGAGAAAAAAATAATACAATTGTCAAGAAGTGACATATCGACAATTCAAGTTTTAGTTCTTGTGTTCAGATAAATTAGAGTCCAGGCAAGTCGACTTACCATGACTTGATTCTTGAATGCGGCCATAATAACGAAAATTCCTTTTGATTGCATTTCGAACGGTCTATTTGTTATATACCTACGTCAAAAGTGAGAATATGAAACACCATTCTACAAGAGTAGGTATGCGCTCGCGCCCTACCGTACTTCATTCAACTCCTATGCTAGGGTTTTTGACGCAGTTTTCATAATTTTGCCAAATACGCCATTCCGACATTTCCATGTTGGCAGAGTTAGATTAAATATTTATCTCAATAGGTAATTCATGAATGTACTTATATACATACCTAGGTACTTATATTTTTTATCAAAGCGAAACAATTATTGTGATTAACATTTTTTTATGTTGTAAGCTTAAACTCACGAATTATACGACTTGTTTCGAAAATATTATACAGCATGATAAAGTGCTGTATCATCAAGAGAAAAAGATCTATACGTTGACATTGCACATACCAATTGCCATTTATCAATCAATTCTTCGAACAAAACAGCTTACAAGCAGTTTTTGTTGGTTATTTCGTGTTTTTTTTTGCTTATCCACAATAGCCTTCATTGAATTGCATTGGAACTTGAATTTTTAATACACTCGTAATTAACGGAATTGCAATCTATTTACGCGTAAAATGTAAACTTTTCCTGATTTTTGTTATTCAAATATGTTTTACTGTTTCTTCCTCTGGTTTATTATAATTGCCATAAATGTATTTGATGACGCTAAATATTCCTTTTGACACGTAGGATATTTACGAAAGTCCAAATGAGACCAGCGACATTTTGAACAAAAATCTTAAAATCTAACCGCACGTAACATGACGCAATCCCACTTTTCCCTTTATGGTGGAAACGGATCTCTCTCTGTCTCTGAAGTCATGTAAAATTGCGTGGCGTGGCAATGTAAATCCAGCATTAATCTGTTGAAGTTGAAAAGATACAGGGCTGTGAGAGGCCAATGTAGACGCAGTCATAAGTGGTCACAATCATAAACTCTCGTTTTTTATAAATCCTGTGTATAACTTTATAACCAGTTACACAGCATAGTTATGTCAGTTTTGTTTGTTAATACGAGGTTAGATCAACCAGGATGCATAGCTACATTCATTTTGTGTAGGTTATCTAAACAAAGTCTCAAATAATGGCCGAATTACTTATCGGAGTATTGTGTCCCAGGCTTAAGTCGCCATCAAATAGTAAGCACAATAAAACAAGCAAGATTTGGCATCACTTTTTTTATTGATGATTCCTTTGTAAAAACAGGTGCAGGAGAGGAGCAAGACTAGCATTTTTTGAATCGCAATTCGAAAACGCATTCGCAAAGCTGAAAATGCGGAAGATTACTTCACTACGTTTAATAAATTTCAGTAAATAAAACCAATAAAAACCTACATCATACTAAGTTTTCTTAAATGTGTAAATACCTATTTATGTTTCCCAAATATATAAAATTCAGGTAAGGTTTAAATTAAATTTAAATTCTTAACACCATTATAGGTATTTTAAGGTTTTTTTTGGGGAAACATCGAACTTAAAATTGTTCCTACTAAACTTTGATATGGATGCAGATCCGATCTTGTAAAAAAAAAAAAAATAACTACATATGTATAGAGTCGTTGGCTTGATTTACATAGTAGAGATAGTTACCTACGTACAATTTATTATTTTTGTTAAAAACATTGCCTATCGCTGAACCCTTGCATCGGTAGTAGAAACTTTCGAACGAAATCCACCTATCGAAAACTGCATTCATATATACGTTTTTCCAAACCTCCATCTTTTATGCATACTCATACCCACTTTATCAAAATGCACAATGATTGTTATTTGTACTTCATTTCAACATCACTGATGTGATTTGTTGTTACAGTCACAACCTCCCCTTATATCTGTCATGTGAATAAATTAAGCACATTGCATCCTCGCTACGTATCAGCCGTTCCAAAATACAACCACATCCACATGACCACCATTGTAAACCGCTGCAGCTAAAATACATCCCATCTAACAACACAAAATGCATCATTTCGGTGTCATGGTCAACGTCGAAAAAAATCGTTACTCGCATTATGTAGCTCTACCATATACGTCATCAATGTTATGGAATGCGTGCCTATATACAATACATATTTCATTGTCGTTATCTCGAGTAGTACCTACCAGCCGCGTCGATTTAAGCTATTTGTATTTTAAGTGATTGTGTTGCTAGCGCACGCACACTCAACTTACCGCCTCAATGCCATCGACATCTGATTTGTCAAGCACACAACTCCCATATTATGATTTCCGCAAACGCAAAGATCACCCTTGTATTTTGGTTTTTAGTGAAAGATAAGACCGAACACAACAACTGTGCCAATGCGATATTATGACTCACATACTAGAACAACAGCAAAACGGACTACTAGCGCGCCTCTAATCTACACCCAACATGAAATAAAACAGCAAAGGGATTTAGAAAAAACATGTGTTTTCCAAGCATTATTACAAAATAAAAAAGAAATCACAATCGAATAGTACAATAGGCAACAATGTTTTGTATATTTGTGTGTAAATACTTTGCGTACTTAACTAAGAGGAAAAAAGAAAAATAAATCTACAAAAACAAAATAGAAATGTATACAATTTCCGTTTAAATACTATGCATCCTTCATCTTACGTCTCAAAAAAAAGGAAAATGAAAAAAATAATTCTACAAAAATGTGTGTGTAAAAAATGAGTCTCCCTCTACCCGGCCTCCTCCAAGAGTCCTCCCTCTACTTCGGGACTCAAATCGTCAGTGTCTTTGGGCTCTTTCTTCTGGATGAATGGCATGAAACCCCACAAGCTGGCACCCGCCAATAGAATAAGGCCAAGCGTGTGAAACAGCGGGCTGTATGTTTTCACTGCCCCGAACCACCAGCCACACAGTGGCGGACCAATTAATTGCAGTATTCCGTTGACAAACAGACTGATGCCGTAGGAAGACGTAAGCCGTTCGGTACCTAGCATATCGGCCATGATGACGGCAGTTACTCCCACATAAACGCCCGATGCCAGGCCGAAGACGGAACACCAGAAACTTGTCGCTGCGTATGTCTTAGCGAAAGGCATGACAGCCAGCGAGATTCCAGATAACGTAAGGCCACCAACAAAGTACCACGTCTTGGGGATGAGGTTCAGATCGGACAGTGCTGATCCGCCAATTCGCCCGATTAGATCTGTTGTAGATACGATAGAAATTAAGTACGCGGCCAATGAGCGATTGAAGCCCAGATCCACGCCATAAGATGGCAGGAGGATGATGAAATTTGTGTAGCTAATGGCGTTCGTTGAATTCGATATCAATATGACCAGATAGACGGGATCCATAAGCAGCGACAGATCGAAGAATTTCGACTTCGGTGCTGGTTCATCCTTCTCGTCGGGATCAACGGTGGCGTCGTGCAAGGCACCGCCACTGCCCAGCGATTTGAGCGATAAGTGTGAGGAAAAGTCCTTTGGCTGAAAAGACAGAGTGCTGCCGTGGTACGGTGTGCTAATGTATTGGAAACTACTAGTGGAAGGCGAGTGTCTGGACAGACGTTGTCTGGAACTATTCCTTAAAGCTAAGTTGCGATCGAGTCTATTGTGCGATGTGCCTCGCTCCGGCACGGCATATAAAGACGATTGGGAGTTCATTTGGCCTGGTGTGAATGTCTGGTTGCGTTGCGGTGGCACATTCCCATAAGACGGAGTGCTCACCTTTCTCGATCTCGTGTGCGTGCCGTACTCATCTTGGCTGCGATTGAAATTCTGTACAACAGCGGCTGATGCGCTGCGTCCGAATTGTTTGTCCACGCCATTGTTGGCGAGATATTGCATGTCAGGTGACTGTTTCGCATCGGTCTGGTCATCGCCAGCTGTGAGGGCCTTCAGTTCGGGATTGGCGTCGTCAACACTCTCAAATTTCAGCACAATTCCCAAGTCTTCTTCTTCAATATCGTCCAGCGCCTTCTTAATTCGCGGCACGCGAATCATGTGATTCTCCACCGGCTCGTAGAATATCGCCGCGACAAACACATTTAACGTGATGCCACCCATAATAAGTACTGCACCTCGATATCCATAGGTTTCGAGCAGAAACCGTAGTAATGGTGGCAGGATTATTGAACCCAGTGCACTGCCCGATATACACAGTCCATTGGCGAGGCCTCGTAATTTAACAAAATACGAGGTCACTATATAAACAGTTGGGGGAAACGATAATCCCGCACCAATGCCAACGAGTACTCCATAGCTGAGGTACAGATATGTCATTGATGTTGCCCAGAACGATAATATCATGCCAATCGCAGCTGAAGCACCGCCCAACAAAGTCACCGTCCTAAACGAATACTTCACCGACAATATAGACGAAATCGGACCGAGCGAACTGTACAAAAAGTAGCATAGCGCCGGAATCCATGCTCCCGTTGCTTGCGTCGCATTAAACGCGTCCAAAAACTCCAGAAACAGAACACCAAAGCTCTTGATTGTTCCCGGTATTAGAATGTTAACCAGCATCGATCCGGCCAGCACCAGCCAACCCCAGCCACCATCAGGGGGCACCAAGTCGAACTCCTCTGCAGGAGCTGTATCCAGTGATTTTGATTGCTTCAGTGGCGTTTTGTTCGCAGCGTTTTTTCCCATCATCGGCTTGCACTGTTCTCCATTTGATTTCGCTGTCGTCGTCTTCGTTGGATCTAGATTGGTTTTCGTCGTCATTCCAGCTACTTTATTCTTATCCACCATAGTTATTTAGGCAGGTTTTCCTTCTATGAAGACGAACAAGGGAGAGAAAAAATACGATTTTCCAAAATGTGGTCACATTGCAATGTACAACAAAAATCACCAATTTACCGAGAGTTCTAGTCGTGGAATACTACACGAGTCCACATAACACAAAGGAACATTAATTGAGAAACAGAAAATAATAAATATGTAAAATAAAAAAAAAAAATACGAAAGAAAAACGCACAAAGAGTGCGATGCCACACTCGGTAACTGTCACTTCTCGACGTTTTTTTTTTTTTTTTATTTTTATGTGCAAGGGGTGCGCGGCGCTTTCCTGTCTGTCCTCGTTATTCAAGAAACTGAAACTGTTTTTGACTACGGTGCGTTCGTTTGGTTAAGCTTACTGCAGAAAAAAAAAATTCACTTGCTGTTCTCATGAAAAACTGACAGTTTATTCTGCCCCCGTTGACTGTTATCAGAGAGTAGATGTGCGCTTGTGTGTGCGCGTATTGTGATGGTCGACTTCGACTTTTTGTCTCCGGATCTGTCAACAAGTCATCGCAGAGATTGAATACTGTTGAAGTTTATCTAACAATAATCATGTTTATGCCCGTGGAAAATTTCTCCACAAGGGCCAGAGGTGAGTGGAGGTACACCAAATGACAACAAATGAAAATCCTTGAAAATTTAATTTTAGAAAATTAGTCACTTGTTTTGGTTTTGGAGTGAAATTGTTTGTTCTCATATCCGGTTTTCAAACATAAACAATACGGAGAATCGAATGGATGCGTCCACACCGCAAGTGGGTTATGCGGTGGTTACATTTTTGTTTTATAAGTCGATTGAGAAATGGAGGGTGTACTCTAGCGGCGACAATTTGAACCCTACTAGACATACAAATTTGAAAGATCAGCGAAAAAATATACGCAAAAGAAGCTAAGTGACATTAAATAATTAAATATTGTGAAAAACTCCTCTCCACTCTACTTTTAAACGATTCAGGCATATTTAATAGACCCGGGGTTATTATATTTTTCATAAACAATAGTACTTGAATTTTAGACCGACAAGGCGTTTACATCAATTAAAATAGTTTTTCATTTATAAAATAAATAAATAATCTGTATCGCTTACCGATGATAGATCCCTGTATGTCTAAATTGGTTTTATTTTTCACAAGCTACATTCGGGCATAAATATTGAAAAATACATTTTAAATTAAGTGGTCCAAATAAGCAAAAAAATCGTTGACAATCTTTTAAACGAAACGAGCAAAAAAAACATTGAACATCAATTCATCCAATGTCACAGTCCGATCTGAAAATTTTTTTTATAATTAAAGAAGTATGTACATTGTACAGCCTCTCAAAATGACACAGAGGAGGTGTTAAAAATCAAAGAAAATCTTGTAATTTACCAGGAAGCTGCCAGAAGCAAACCTCTTGCCAACGTCTGACAAAGATCCGAGTCCGAGAGTATAACTGTCCTAAAAAAGCTTTTCAGTTCAGCCTTTCGGACTCAGCATAATATTGTAGGTCCCTCCCATTCCAAAAATATAAACTAAACAAAAGAACATGGCTTTTTTGTAATATTTTAGACATCAAGCTCGTTTAGTTAAGTCGATTGATCGATTTGACTTCAAATCTAGGTAAGTTTCGTGTGTTAGGCAAGATTTTCTGCCTAATTCTATGATAAACTGTCACCTTAATATTTTGGTGCCTAAGCACATTGAGCGGGACCATTTACTAATGTCGTTTTCTATTGGTTTCACTCGAGGATTCACTCATTCCGAAATCCAATGGAACAAAAAAACTGCTTCTAGCCGACTACACTCACGTATTGTTGAAACGTCAAAAATTATTTTATGGCTGTTGCAATCTGGCTTGTATAAAATACATAAATTGCACTTGTGGAAGTGCTTCTTGAGTGGATTCTGACTTGAAATCGAGAAGCGAAATTCTCTCAGAATCAACAGAAGAGTATTTTTTGGACCGGTTTCAGATGTGATTTTCTTGATTCTGGACGCTCCCGGACGCTTCTTTTTGCCCAATGGAAAACTGCTTCCACCAGAAATCGCCTTTAAACTTTTTTCAATTCAAATTTCTCAATTTAAATTTCTGTCCGTAGTGTACTAGTTCAAAATATGTCAAAAATTGACTTCCCTCTGCACGTGCACCATTTTTTTCTGACACCTGTCACTGCCACCGGTGTACACACAGCAATTTGTTTTCGTTTCAGCCTTTAGCTAGTTTTTCTAATATTAAATCCGTTTAAAATGCCCGGAGCCGAAGAAAAGCCCCAAGACGAGCTAGCTTACACGCAGCGAAATGAATTCACATCAGAGATTTACAAAATCGAAGTGAGAAACCTAGGAATTTTCGGTATCGGAGTAAGTAGACAGCACTAACCCCACCAATACACAACCTAAACCGGATTTGTTTATGATCTAGGAATTTAAAAAGTTGCTAAAAAACACTCTAAACCTTGATGCGAGTAAGATTAAGTCACCCAACCATCGAGATTTTGCATTTATTTGCTTCCGGAGTCAAGAAGACCAAGAGAAGGCCATATCCACTTTGAACGGATACAAATGGAAGGGAAAAGTCCTATCAGCTGCGGTAGGTAGTCACAAATCAATTAGCATCCAAGTGATTATTTAAATATTCAATCAACAGCAAGCGAAAGCATCAGCGGATCCTTTGATCAAGCGAAGAAATGAAGGTAACCGTCAGCGAAATGACCACCAAGCTAAAAAACAGAAAACCTCAACAGAAGCCACATGCCCGCTTGCTGGTCTGCCATATGAGGAACAAGTGAAACAAAAGCGTTTGGAAATGGAAGAACTCCTCAGGGGCTATGGCAAAGAATTGGTAAAATCCAATTCGGATGCGAAAAAGATTTGCTTTTCATCCGGATCGGATCTGCCCTGTGAGTTTCTGGGAATCAAAGAATCACCCGTTGTCAATGGGTATCGCAACAAGTCTGAATTCACAATTGGTAAGAATTCCGAAGGAGAAATAGTTGTTGGTTTCCGTTTGGGAGCTTACGCAGATGGTTCAGTAGAGGTGTCTTCTGTCGATGATCTTCCACATTTGCCAGAACGGGCTAAACTCGCGGCCAAATCATTTCAGGAGTACGCACGAAAGTCAAAGTTTGCTCCATTCAATCCGGAGCACAATTCTGGACATTTTCGTCAACTGACAGTGAGAACATCTGAGGAAACAGGCGAAGTTATGCTTGTTGCAGGAGTTTATTCCTCAAATTTAAGTGAAGAGCAGATTCCAGAGCTGAAAAAGGAACTAATTGAGTTCTATTCGAGCTACGATAAGGAGAAATTCAATTGTTCCAGTTTGTACTATCAGGATTTGAAGCGTCGAGAACCGGGTCAGACCCACAATCCCGTCGAACATCTTTCCGGCAGCACACATATCATAGATGTGATTCTGGGCTTGAAATTCCGCATAAGTCCCTTGGCATTCTTTCAAATCAATACAAAAGGCGCTGAAGTTCTGTATCAAGAAGCGATTAATCTAATTGCTCCGAAAGAACAGACAACTGTGCTGGATATTTGCTGCGGAACTGGTACCATTGCGCTGTGCTTTGCCAAGCATTGCAAGCGGGTTCTTGGTGTGGAAATCATTGCTGAAGCTATCAAAGATGCCGAGTTTAATGCCAAAGAGAATGAAGTGGAGAATTGCAAATTCTTTGCCGGAAATGCTGATGATTACATTCAGTCGATGGTCAGGGAGGTTGTCTATGGAGCTGGCATTCATAAGGACCAATTGGATTTGGTGGCAATCGTCGATCCTCCCAGAGCTGGGCTACGTAAGTACATACATATATCTTTGGTTTAAGGGGACTTTAAATATGTTTGCGTTTCAGATAACAAGTCAATTGCTGCTATTCGTGCCGCGTACAACCTAAAGCGTCTTGTTTACATTTCATGTAATCCCAAGTACGCTCAACGTAATTGGCTAGATTTAGCTCGCAAAGAGTCCAAGAACTACAAAGGCAGTCCGTTCTTTCCAACGAAGGCGGTAGCTGTTGATATGTTCCCACATACAGCACACACCGAAATGGCTATACTATTCGAACGGAAGGATGAGAATGAAGATTCGAAGGAAGGAGAAAAGGTAGACAAAGCTGAAGCCGTTGAGAAAGTAGATACGGCAGAGGAAGCCGAAAAGAAGGCAGAGGACGTCGAAATGAAAGTGCAAACAGAGAAAGTAAACGAAAGAGAAGAGCAGCCTAAAGAAGGGTGACATGTAAATAATTAAGGACAAAGCATGCTTCCAAGTTAAAAAAATATTAGTGTCTGCAATTTGGATGTTGTATCTTAAAGTAAGGTACGATGATGGAAAGCAATGTTTCTCATCGTAGTGTACTAGGTTTTCAGAAATAAATGACTACATAACTTAAACATCAAATGGTATTGGTCTTTATTCGCTATTCGTTACTCTTATCCAGTTTTCAATGGCAAATAGGCCCGGAGTTTAGGGTAATTCTGACCCTCAACCATCACTAGTAAGCCGCTCTCTTTGTTGCGCACTTTCAGGTGTTCATTTCTGACCTCTTTCAGCACAGTCAGCTTATCTTCGCTTATACAAGTAGTGTAGCTGGTTGTCGATTCCTGTCGTTTTTCTTTCGAAATTTGGAATCACTGTCCAACGAGCAATAAGGAGTTTAATTTTTTCGTTGCACAGTTAGGTTTGTGCAACTGTGCCATATTGATTACTTAATCGACTACGTTATCGAAGTAATACCAGTTATGCTTTATAGGTAATTAAATATTGTCGCACCTCGAATATTTTCTCAGTCAGAGACAAGTGAACGGAAAAATTTCAAAACGCTATGATCTAACGATTTATTGAGAAAGAACGTCTTATCACAGGAAAGTCCTATGACTTCAGTGGTGTTGTAAATTCGTTTAAAGTGCAGCAAACTTGATTTCCCACAGCGAGCTGTCATTATTAAGAACTAAATAACGTGACACTAGCAATCAATTTAAAATAGTTTAACTGATCAGTGGTAATTAAGCTGTGTACCCACTTTATAAATATTTGCACGCACAGTTTAATTTATTACAACGATTAGTTAGGAATGCTGAATTGCTGAATTATTGCATTGTCATTAATTATTTGTCACTTGCAAACAAATATTTCTTATTGCTATCCAAATACGGAAATACAACCATCATAATGCGGAAGCTATAGAAATCAACGGAAAAAATTTAAATTATTAAAATTAAAAACAAACACAGCAAAGCAAGTACACCAACAAGTGATAACTTTATTCTTGTTATCATTTCAAATGGTGGCTTTGGTTATATATACTACATATAGGTATGTAACTTTTTATTTTCTCTAAATTATAATGTGGATTTCATAGTAGGGTGACTGTGTGTTTTTTTTCTATAATGCTATCTAAACAAATTGAATTTAATCTCTGCTGGCAGTCAAAGTGGATTATTCAATCTGTGTGCACTGAGATAATAGAATAATTGCAACAAAACACTCCCACCGCACGCCGCATTGTTTTTGATAATCAGTTGTGTATTTGTTTTTCGCCATTTGTCAAAATCCCATTGTAGTGGGCAGTGGGTGACATTCGACAGTCATTTTTAAAATTTCGCACAGTACAGTCGATAATGGATTTAGAAGACCATGCAACAAGAACTGAAGTAAGAAGCAGTTGTTTTAATTACCCAGGAAATGTGTGTTGTTGTGACCTATGATCGTGTATTAAGTGTACCTATGTACATATTGAAAAATTCAATCTTCTTAAGAGTAATTGACAGGAAATTTTACGTTTCACCATAACGTAATATTATTTGTAAGTGAGTTTAATAGCAACTTGCTAAGCTGTAATTAATTTATCGTTAATAATAGTTTGTGAAAAGTGAATGTTATTTTTTTTACTATGTTGGTTATAAGCTACGATTGGTATCTCAAATAATTCATTCCTAACAAAACAAGGTTTTTGAAAATCTATATAAATCCAACAACACTTTGGTCAAGTTGGTTTATTTACACAAATGAAATTGTTAATTGTTAGTGAAAAGAAGGTATGCTCAATTTACTTACCTAATTACAAATTTGTACGCATTTTTGAAAATGTTTACTTAATGGCGTTCTCTAACCCGAAGAATTCCAGAGAGCACCCGTATTCCCGTTGGCGTTTGTCGGAAACGATAATATGTATTTAATTTCATTTTTAAGTCGGTGTTTGTAACTTTTTTGAGATAAACGATTTGAACACAAAAAGAAATGAAATCGTTAACAAAAGTTAGAAATAAAATCTGAAAAGCGTTTTTACAAGGACACCACACATGAGTCGTATACGACAAACGCCAATGGGAATACGGATGATTACCTCATCACTGAATTCTCTGAGAATCTTTTTGTTTTTTACTCAACAAATTTTTTGTAGTACGTCAAATGCCTGACACTTGACAGAATATTTAGAAATATTGTATTATTTTATGCGTAATTGTGGGTGATAAAATAATATAAAAATTTTATATGATTACCTATTGATTTACAAAACAAAAAAAAAAAACGATTATCGGTCTTAGCTCTTTCTTTACTTCTTTATTTACAAAAGCTAGGCAGCACTCATATCACAGAAATTTGTAAATTGTCACAAAAAAAAAACATCAACAAAAGAAAAAAAATCTGAAAATCACCAAGAAAAACAAATTCCCAAGACTATATACGCGAATAAAAATAATTTATAAACATGGTCATGGAAAATGCAGGGAAAAATACAAATTCGGTAACTTGTAGGCATATTTTTGGCAAAATGCTTTGATTTATTTTTTTTAAATGAATTTTGTTATGTAAGATGTCATTTATGACAGAATCGATAGAATTTTTCGATAACATTTAAAGCAATGATAGTTTTATCGGGTCTGAGGAATAAGCACTGATAATTATCTATATAGAATTGAATTTTTTTGAAACTATGTATATATTTTGCTAAGCATATATAGAATAGCAAAAAAACACACCTAATATTGAAATTTCTATTCGATTGCTAACGTCATCATGTCAAAAACTGACACAATTTTTGACATGCGTAATAGTAGCTTACGACCGTTCTCACCACAAAAGACTTCTCTCTGATTTCTACGACTTCAAATGTTCGAATAGTAGCTTAACAGTCATAAATCAAAATTACTGATACTGTCGCTTTGCGAAGAGCTATTGATCTAACTGTGGCTTCGCACTGTTCGAAACTTTCACTTAGGAAACAGGAAACAGGAAACTCTTTCTCATTATGGGACTATCCTCACAATGAACAAGAATTCTTTCAATCAACCATATTTCCATTGACGTCTGTTGCTTAGACGCTCCTTGCATTGCACTCAACACGTAATTGCATTTTTAATTTTTGACTCTAAGGAACTAATGACATCTTTCTGACAGGTGACAATCTTAAATCTAATGAAATTCAGAAGTGAATGTGTATTTCGAGAGCAGAAAAACTGTTCTGTATCTGAAAAAAGGGTATTTTCTTGCCCAATGGAAATTGACATTAGGAATGCTATCAGCCTATTTCACAATTATTAACATATGTATTTACAGATGTCAGACATTTTTTACAAATCGCGTTACATGACATCGTCCCTCTTTACTTACCCCTTTTATTAGTAGCCATCAAAAACAATAGTAGGTAGCTGTCGGTTGCGTTCCTAGAAACTACCTGCTTTACCTGTAAATCTTTATCAGTCACTTACGACATTTTTTCAGTTCTTTCGAAATAAAATAAAAACACATATTTTTACTAGTTTTTTAATGTTCGATTACCTACCTATTTTATAGTTTACTAAACGGCCGCTTGCAAGGAACCGGAAATACTTCTTCCTACACGAAGCACACATTCACCTATCACTTGCTAGATGGAGCTAAAATTCCAAACGTCAAACTGCCACTGAACTCTGACGTAGGCCATGTCATGCGCCATATTTAGCCTTTGATTTCTTCGTCTTCCTCTACCTACAACGAACCACACATGTATTTCTTTGCTTCGTTTCTCTACCTTGTGACCTTGACAGCCACGTAAACAGAGAGTCATAGCTCGTATCGTAGCATACAAGAACAATAGCAATGTCTAAATTTCGAATAGCTGATTCCGAACACAAGAGCAACATTTACTACACCCAACCATAATCGTACGACAACCAACAACAACTATCATTCATATCCGCAATTCCTACGTAGTATCACTGTAATCGCTTTGCCTTTGATGATGCTTTGTGTGAGCCAAATGCGAGAGTGGTGTTGTGAAGCAATCGGGTGGTGTCTGGTGTGGTGGTATCATTGGTTATGGTGATGGTGAGCCCCCTTTTTTTCAAACGCTCGCGCAAACGACCCACATTTGTCGATTGTTTGTTGACTTGAACTGTCACTGTTGTGATTTGCTGTGAAGTTTTCTTTTATTTTTGTTAACTGTACAAAACATTTTCTTTATTCTTTTGGAATAAGTTAAATTCAACGCAAGATGATAGACGATTCACCCCCAGAAACAAAGAAATCGAAAACAAAAATTCATAAACAATTGTATCGGTGAAAAAGTGTTTTTTTTTTGTTTTCTTCTTAATTTCTGACATCCGATTGTCGCCCAATAGTAGGAAATACACAGCTGTTAAGCAATAGTTAATTTTTAAAATAGTATAGATACAACCTAAATTCAGTTCGGTTAACATTTTCCAAAAAAAAAAAAAAAAATTCTAGTCAATGTATTCTTCGGCTTTAAATTTTAATGATGTACGTATTTACTGGTCTGTGATGATTTGTTATTGATTTTTTTTTTACGACGAAAAGAAAATCAACGGTTTTACAAAAATACACTTGACGGGGAATTTTCAATCCTAAAAAGCGTTTTTTTTTCGTTTGGCGTTTAAATAAAAAGCAAATTAATAAAATTTGCTCGCATTGCATAAAGAACATTTTTGAAAATATCGCAGAAATGTCAGTCCCAATGTTGTTGAGTGTTTTGGATTCCCCATCGCCAACTGTACCTCCGATGGATGAACACACAGAAAATGTAATTAAATTCTTATATATTTTGTTTTCACTTTATTTTTATATACACACGCCTATAATGTTGTATGTAATTTATTTTGGGGGAAATTTGTTGTTATTCCTAGAAAAACCTTGAGAATGAGACCTTCCCCTTAACATGAGTATGGACTTTGCGCAATTTCTAGCATGCAAAAATGATGACAGTGGTGCATTTTAGTCGAGGTGTTGCCAGATGAACTATGTACTTGTAGTTAATTTTGATGACGTTCATTCATTTAATTTTAATGGATATTGCTAACAGCGGATTTTTGTTGTTAAATTTATGCCCCTATTATGTAAGACAACTCAACTTAGTTGAGTTGAGTTGTCTTAAATTCAACTCAACTTTCACACAACCCAAACTAACTAGCAACTTATAGACAACCACTACCATCTTTGTTGTGTTTTGACAGACAACTTTTCTATCAAGGTTGTGTATTACAATACGGACAATACCGAATTTTGAATTAAGTAAAACCAAGAGACAACTCAACTCAACTCAACTGTAGTTACACAATAGGGGCATTAATTTAATTCTAATTGGCATGGCAATAGGTCTGTAACATCGAAAATTCGAAAACCACATGAACAAAATTCGAACAAAATTCATCACAGCGGAGAGAGATAGGTAGTAAAAACAAATTATGCATTTGTGCAGTTTATACTCTAAGCAGAGCATGTTGAGCAGAAAACGCGCTTATCAATTCCCCCAATTGCTGTTTTTTTTGTTATTAAGGGACTTGCAAATTTTTGCGATGTGGCAAACTGCACTGAACTGCAGAGCGATTGGTCTAAGTTTTTTTTGTACCTCTCTGAAAAACATTCAAGAGTATGTCGTAAAATAGATTCTCAACTCAATTATAGCTGTCCTGTAGGTTCCTTCCATTTGCTGTTATGTTGTATTTTCGAAAGAAATTACAGAATAAACATCGGGACATTTTTCTACTTAAGGTGGGCTTAGTGATATGACAGTAAACTGCTCACTCTTTAAACGGATAAATTAGTACCTACTAAAGCTAAGTACGCAATCGAGCGAAATTTTAGCTGCTCTCCAACTTTTCTCTCCAAACATAAGGTTTCCTCCCTAGCGAACTTTTAACATGGAGTGCGTTGTGAATATGTGGTTATCCATTGGGACAAAAAATCAATCTTTTTTTTGATTCGGATCACTTTTTGCAGATCTCGATAATTTTCGAGATTTACACATACTCTCCTCTCACTAATACCAATATACCCTGCACAGCTGTTTTACGTCATTCAGAATTTGTTTTCAAAACAAAATTACGAAAAGCCTCGTGAAAAACAATTATTCAGAACAAAAACGTAAATAATGGACATGGACTTAATTTTGGAGCAATTACTATCATCTTCATCATATTCTTCTTCTTCCTCGTCATCTGTGGATTTCGATTCTTCGTCGATATGATTATCCATATGAAGTTCGTATGTTTCCATCGACAAACGAAAACAAGCTGATGTACTGTCAAATAACGCACTAATACATTTACATAAGTGTCACAGAAAACAGCTGTTCGTTGAAAATACCTTGCTTCAAAAATGCATCGACTGTAAAAAGTTTTCGTTGCGCTTTCTTTTTTCCATGTCTGCTATTCTTTAATCTAAAATTTTTCACTTTTTTTTCTCATCAATGTGTTCATTGTAAAACGAAGTGTCTATTCGCACGTTCATTTTGACAGATTTTGTACTGAACTGACGTTTCCTATGTTCGGGACACGGTCACGTAACGTAATTCTATTTTCATTAAAAACTCTTTATAAATATAACTGTTGGATCCTAAACGTACGGCCTTATGTCCGAAAATGATTATACTGGAGTTTAGAGTCCTTGCCGCGAGCGTAGCGAGCCACACACCCCAACTTGACGCAGTCGTGTCCTGAAGCCGTGCCCCGAAGCACAACGTGCGAATAGCAACAGCCATTGTAAAAACTCATTCTTATTTACTTTTCCGCAACACAAAAACACAACAGAATAAAGAAAACAACCGATCTGTCAAAATTTAGCTTGAGAAAATGTGCCGAACCAATAATGGGCGCGTGTTAAATTTTGACAGTGTCTGGAATTTTTTAGATGAAGTAGCATACCGCTTGGGCGCTTGGCTAAATGGATTCGCTTAGATTAAACTCAGCTAAATTTTTTGAGAGAATTTTGTATAGGAGCTAAAATTTAGCTCGAGCTACGTACTAAGCTTAAAAGTAAAATCGTCATGTTAGATTTTACTTTAACTCCACTCCGGCATTTTCTATTTATATTTTTAAGAAATATTTATTTGCTTAAAATATGGAAAATTCTTGCACATTCACTGAACAAATTAAAGGTTCGTTCGGGTACTTTTTTGCAAACGTAAAATTATTAAAACTTTGCTAAGAAACTGTGCGAGTGCGACCACGTACTGAGTAAATTGAAAAAAAAAATGAGAGAGAAATCCAATTCCCCTCTTTTCATTTTTTGGTAATTTTCTACTCGCCAAATTTCGACTTACTGAAAAATGAAAACTGTCATCTAAGTGACAGCTCAAAAGTTTGACAAATGAAACTCTATTTTTTCGTCTTGAACGATGTTCGAGGAAGAAGTTGTAATTGAATGTTCTCCTAGAACTTATCAGCGCATTCAAAATGGTAGATTTAATAGGTATTTTAGCTTATAAAAAATTCAAATCCAACTTATTTTGTAGATTCTGCCGTTAACGTCTATTTACGAATGTCGAAATGACATTTCTTGAACTTTTTGTAAGAAAACCGGTCAGGTACTTTTCTGTAAATTGAGAGATTTCTCTCTCGATTTTTGAGATTTGACATTTTTCATTTTTCTACGCTGAAAGTATACGAACGAACCTTAAATTGAATTGTCAGAAGTGACAGCTCTTTTTGTTATCAAACTTTTAACAGCTTTTTTTGTTTTTTAGACATGTTTCAAGACATTAAAGAAAACTTAAAAGCCGTTCACTTACTTTTGACTCTCACGTATAAGATACCTACTATTAGTAAAGTTAATTACACTGAAAACAGTAGTTTACCGAGTCGATATCGAATTTCACATTCTTTCAAAAAACCAGTCATAGGCATAATGATCCCTTCTGACGCTGTATGAAGTAGAAAAAAAATTATTAAAAAGACAACTTTCAACGACTGGCAACATTTGTATGAGATGAGAATGTCTATCTATGAGGTGAGGACTGAGGACCCTTGTGTTCAAATAAAAATATACCAGTCATCATGACCATAACAATAATCCTTAACATGAGCTGAGCAGGTACCCATCTGTGACTTGATGTTGTAAACAATTCCGGTGAAAAAAATCAACTGTTGTTGTCAATAAGAAATACAAAAATCTTTTTCTAACTACATTTTCTTCCTATTCACATGGCTTTTGTTTACAAGTGTCAGACAATTATTTATTGTTTTCTTTGTGATGCCAAAGTTCTTGCTGTTTTTCTATTTACTATGTTGTATGTATGAGCACATACATACATAATTCATTTGCGATTAGAAAAAACTTAGCCATTTTAAAGTAAGGTTTTTGTGTGGTAATGTCTTGAATATTCCAGTACTAAGTAGTATAGCTAGAGATGGCATAGTTTTCGATTTCAGAATTTATTGTATTGGAAATAACAACGCAGTGTTGTTGCTGACAGTGTATACGACGTATATAATGTCATTGACTTATTTGGGTGTTGATATCTATGAACACACATCCGGTTGATCGTATTTCAATTGGTTTTGCAAATATGCAAAGCTATATGGTTTTCGCTTTTTTCTTTAAACTGAAAATGCAAAAAAAAGAACCGCTTCGATAAGATAATTATTCGCTCACGCGTTTGATGGTGTTGGTTTTATTTTTATTTGTTCCAATGAATTCAATTTATATGACGCATTATCAAATTTCTGTGTAAATGTTTTTGTTTACTATGAATAGCGCCGAAGTTTTTAAATTCAATAGCTGAAGTTTCAAATGGTATAAAAAAAAAACATAAATAAACAGTAGCAATTAAAGAAATGATATATGTACAATATTATATATTCGGATAAGTTTCGATGACAGATGACAACAACAATTAACCATTAGCTTGGTTTGTTGCTCTATAGTTGTTTGATCTTGTTCAATGACATTGATAAACAGACAAAGAGATGTTCGACTTTGATCCAAGTCCAATTGGTTCAAGTGGATTTTATTAATAAAAATTGAATAACGATTATAGTGTCTTTGAATTGAAAGCATTTGGGTGGTAGCGCATGGTTTTGATTGCCACTCTGTTTGTTGGGTACCTGTTCTGATTTCTGAAGTTTCGGATACCTACGGACAGCTATTGACAGTCAGTATGGTCCTTTGATACCAATGTGCGTTTTTCTTCGAATGACGCGTTTTGAAAGGTAATGGCGCTGAAGGCGTATCAAAAAAGCAAACAAATATTTTTTCGGTTGCATTTTACTGATATGTAGTTATAAACGGGACCTAAACTGTATCAAATTACCTCAATTTATGAGAAGATGAATCAATTCACATCTATACTGACGTGACGGCTCGAAAAGACCAAAAACCGAGTTGGTGGGGTCGTTTTCTCCGAAAGTCTTAATCTTAAGCTCTCCTTCCGTCTACCAAACTATTGTAGCATGTTCCAGGCGAAAATTATGGCGATGAAATAAGTCTTATTTTGGTTCAAGAAAAACGTGATATCCGCTCTAAGAAATTTATTTCTCTCAACAGATTGCATATCGGCACAACAATAGGTGTCATTAGTGGACACTGCCTGATAAGCTAGGCCGTAAGGCAGAAACTGTATGAGTATTGCGGTTGAAGAAGAGGAGGAAACTATTCCTCACCTTCTTCTTTGATCCTACTCATCTCTCTCCCGTAGAAGGAAGTTTCACTTGGGAGCCTTCCATTAGATATAACGTCGTGGGTGATCTGACAAACAAAGACATCAGAAGCCTCTTACGCTTTATAAAGAGCTCAAAATGCTTCAACTAGTGGGGAGATTTTATGTGATCCGTTTTTCGTGCTATCACAATGGACCTATGTTGGTCTAATGCCATGTTCCAACCAAACTGAAATCACGAGGTTTCGAAGAACTTTTACCGAACTTACCGAACCTAGTGAAAAGTTCCCACCGAGTTAAAGTGGGTTTTGAAAGTCATAAGCTGTCAATTTTGAAGTTCCACGAAAGCCTTTTCCTCCGCTTGCGTCCACAATTTCCGTTTCTTGTAATTTACTTTGCCATGATCTTTATTAAAAACAAATTACATTTAAAAATGTTTTAAATATTTCTCTTGAAAATATTACTTACCCCATTTTTTGATTCAGATTAAAAATACAGTTTGTATTGTCAGATTGTCACATTTGTTTTGGCGCTTAATATTTTTACATCCACAAATGAACACACAAAGTTCACGCTGTAGGGTTGTTCGATTCTATAATTTCTCACGGACGGTTGAACTCAGAGGGGTTTCAAATAGGTTTCGCTATAACCCCGAGGTTTGGACACCTCAAAAATGTATGGCGAAACCTCGGAGGTTTGGAAAAATTTTACGAAACCTCGTGGTTTCGTTTGGTGGGAACATGGTATAAGTGTGTTGGCGTTTCCCAGCTGGCAGCTATTTTCAATCAACCAACCTCAATTTATTTCAATAGTGGTTGCAAACGTCATTTTGCTATTTTCTTAACAAGTTTATGTTATAATTTCAACAACAATTTTCAGAATGTTTTTATTAAAATGTTAATAAACATAAGAACTCAAAGGTCAACATTACTTTTTGTTTATTTTCTGTTAATAGTAAATGTAGGGTGGGCCAAATACAAGTTTCTTTTTAAAAATCCAATAAAATGAACAGAATTAATTTTTGTTCGTGTATTATGGCTTTATAAGTAAGAGCAAAAATTCCCATTATTTATGGAACACAACGTCGTTCAAGTAGCTGCCTCGCCAGGCTTCGCAGTAGCGCATTCTGTCACTCCAATTTTCCAAGACCTTGTTGATGGTTTCGGACTGTAGCTCACGGATTGCATGGATGATATTGGCCTTAAGTGCTCGTTTGTAACGACCAATGTTGACCTAAACATTGTTCCCAGGCTCATTTTCGAAGAAAAAGGGTCTAATGATGCCACCACTCCAGTTCCACAATCCGCACCAAACTGTCACTCTCTGTGGATGCATTGGCTTCTCTACAATAACATGCGGGTTTTTCGAGCCCCAGATGCGGCAATTTTGTTTGTTAAGAAACTTCTTTTCAAAAAACGCACTTTTTGAGCTACACAGCACTCACTTTTGAAATAAGTTTTCAATATTTCCCAACGTTGTTCAAGCCTAAAGCGACTCATCCTTTCGCGGAGGTATGATACTGACTTTCTGTCAAGATTTCGAGCGGGAAACAGCTGTCAGTGTCAAAATAACCTATGATTTAAAAAGAAACCACTAGATGGCTCACCCTTTAGTAGAAAATACATAAAGGGTATTCACTTAATCTGATAAATTTATGCAGCCCGTAAATGTATAAATTTCTGCGGTGCTTTAAGTGAACAACCCTCGGAAATGTAATTGCGTAAATCGCGTAAATCGACTGTAAATCTGAAATCAAACAAACAATTCATACGACTGTCTGTCAAAGTTTGACATTTGTGATTTGCGTAACTTTCCGCGGTTGATTTCCGAGCCCAAATCATCGCGAAAAATTATGAGGTCTGCGTCAACTATTCTCCATACAAAATCTGACAGTTCATTTACGAGGTGGTAAATTTCTGCAGTTTATGAGGCTTTTACGCGTTTAAGTGAATACCCTTATTATAGATATTCGCAAGGTAACAACATTTTGTTGCCGTCATATTGACGTCAGCTTGTCAAAAATTAACAGGAAACCACAAATTACACCTTACTGGCCTAATTTTTTTTTCAATTTACAAATTCATTCTTTATAATACGGTTCTAGGTACTACAAATCCAAAATCGCTGACCTTTTTATGCTTTTCAAAAATCGAATGTTTAAACGAAGACGATAATCTATTATATTAACATCAGTCGACTTGATTTAACATAACACGCGATTGATTTTATTCTATTTACCTATTACTTCACTTACCACCATTATTCTAAGAACTTAAGTATCGCATAAGTCAATGACAATGTTAATTAGTTGACACAAACAATATTTACGGAAACGAATTCTGGCTTGCCAACAAAAACAAAAATATATTTGCGCCTTTCAAAATTAGTCACTTCTTTGGCTTTTACCAGTTTAAAAGTAGTTCACCGATATTGCCGTTTACAACAAGGCATGATCGATCATAAAGCTTCTTCATAATGTATGTAAATATGTATAAAAATTCAAAAATATACAATTTGACAAAGAATTTACGTCTGCTTCATATTTTTGTTCTTTGCAATAAATTCACCCTCGTGACTACAAGAGAAAAAAAAATAAATAAAAGTATTTGCCTCTTTTTTTGTGGGCATAATTAACACGTGTCTAAATAGAGAGCAGGAAAATAAAATCATTGTATCTAGATACGTATCTATTTAAAATACTGTTCAAAGTCCAACTAGGTAAGATATATGTATGTAATCGTATGCCGTAGATTTGGGAGGCAGCGCACAGCGGTAAAGCTTCCCCAAAGCAAACGTGACCAAATGCTTAAAAATATACAATTTTGATGTCGAAATCGTTTTGCGCATGTTTGTCTGCGAGTAAATTTGCAACTTTTCACCATTTCTCTAAACAGGCGGTTATTTCTAAGGAAAATGTTTATATTGGACTATTGTCTAGTTGGTAACGTATTCTGGTTCTTTTCTGTTTGATAGTTTTACGAGTGCATGTCGCAGTATTTTATTTTCTTATTGCGCATTTTGACATGCAGATATTAAACACTGAAATCTATAACTTGTTTGCATTCTGAATACCAAAAGTCACCTAAATGCAAATAATTATTTCACGGTTGTATCTGTTTCAAGTCTGCCGCAAAGTTCAAAATGCGATCTATAAATGTTATTCCGTCAGAGAGCTGACAAAACCGTTTGACGTCAGAGCAATTCAGGTAAATGCGTGGTTGGTAATTTATTATGCATATAAGTTTATTATTTGTACAATAAAATATATAATATAAACAAGCCCCCGCAAACACGCCAAGCATGTGAAATGCAGAGTGCTTTAAAAATTTTAATTCGAACAACGAACATTCGTAGTTCGAAATTGGCCAAACCAGTATGAAATGGGATCAGTAGTTGACTGTACTATACGCTTTCGATTATTATCTGTTACTAAATTTAAGAAATCACAACAATTTCCTGATATTAAGCCTACATTCAACATTCGAATGAATATGTAGGTATATACTAGAAGATTGATGGCTTTTGGGCTTTGTGTCAAAATATTGGCGAACAACTACCATAATGTATTTCGAAGTAGGTCAACGAGATATAAAATGTGACGAAATACGTCTGGGAATTTAAAACTAAAAAACTAAAAAAAAAATAATAATAATAAATGGTCTGACATGTGTTAGGTAATGGCTGGACAGGACATCTGTCAGTTGTTGTTTTTAATGACCGCATTCTTATCGGGTAAAGCAGTTCTATGAGGCGATTCAATAAAGAAAGGAAACGTTTTTCGGTTTCGAAAGTAAAGCTATATAAAACACACACAGCGATACACTTTTGATGGACATTTTATTTCATTATAAAGTTTGGACTTTGCCATTAAGTCTGAAATAAAAAAATGGCCGCCTCAAGAAGATTCGCAGCAATGCGATTCTTTAGAGGTAATTTTTAACCACTTTTTCGCACATTTCGGGCGGTATCTCGGCCATAACTTGAGTAATGTTGGTTTTTAATAGAGTTCAGAGATTATTCGCGTAAACACGGTCTTTTGCGTAGCCCCCCCACAGAAAAAAATCTAACGGTGTCAAATCGCATGATCTTGGTGGCCAATTGACGTCGCCAAAACGTGAAATTACGCGACCAGGAAACTTCTCACGCAATAAAGCCATACTTGGTCGTTTTGCGTGGCATGTTGCCCCGTCTTGTTGGAACCACATATCGTCCAAGTCATGATCTTCAATCGCCGGCCAAAAAAACATCAGTTCTCATTCGACCATATCACTTCGAATTGACTGTAACCGTCTGCCCATTGGCATCTTCAAAGAAATACGGACCAATGACACCTTTCGACCATAGATAGAGCACACCAGTCACTCTGTGCGATGATGCACATGCCTTACGACATCAGTAACGCTTGTACTCTTTTCAAATATCTTCACAATTTTACCGATTGCTTGCGTAGTCGGTCGATTATGACGACTATAATCATCGCGTAATGCGCGGAAAGTGGCTACGTTTGGATCACCACTTTTGTAATAAGTTTTAATAATTTCAACACGTTGTTCGATTGTTCAGCGATCCATTATCGTACGTAAATGGCAAGCATTCAACTAATATTATGACACTTCAAATGACAGCTGAGTTTAACAGGTGTCAAATGCCAGCACTACCCACTTGAAACCACAAAATGAATGACCCGGTTGTATATCTGTCAATGGAATGCGAGCATTGTCGAGTTTTCGAAAAACTCTTGTTTGTCGTAGCTTTCGATGAAAATGTTTTTATTTTATTTTGCGTGTAGCTGGATGTAAAATCGTTAAAAGACATTAAGGGTATTCACTTAAACGCGTAAAAGCCTCATAAAATGCGTAAACTGCAGAAATTTACCACCTCGTAAATGAACTGTCAGATTTTTTAAGGAGAATAGTTTACGTAGACCTCATAATTTTACGCAACGATTTAGGCTCGGAAATCAACCGCGGAAAGTTATGCAAATCACAAATGTCAAACTTTGACACGCAATTACATTTCCAAGGGGTGTTCACTTACAGCACCGCAGAAATTTATACATTTACGAGCTGCATAAATTGATCAGATTAAGTGAATGCCCTTATTGCATGCGAGCTTTGCGATAGTGTGGGACTTGCGGTTGGCTTACCCACTAAAAACACCCGAGGGAAAGGGAAGCAAGGCGTTACCATCCTTCCAATAATCGCAGTCGTTAAACTAATCAGCAATTTATTTTTGATTCATTTTAAAAATCCGTTTATCGGATTTCTATACTTTTTTGATTGAAAATATTACCTACTTTCTTTGTCTTACATAACTCTTATAGATCAAGAGGTTTTAAACGCTTTAATCTCTTATTCGGTTCTGTTATTATTTCTAAATTAACTTGGTTGAGAAGTATACTTCTGTGTCTTTGGGCAACTTATTTAACTTCTTCCTCAACCATTTCAATGTTTAGATCTATATGTAGATCAGCGTTAATATACCAAGGTGTATTAACTATGGTCCTTAGTACTTTATTTTGGAAAACTTGAATTTTTTCCCCACTTTCAGGCAGACTGCTAGTGAATAAAAGGTATAGCACTGGACCTAGCACACTGCCTTGTGGTATACCAGCTTTAATTTCTCTTAATGTTGAGTACTCTGTCTCTTGTTTAATTCTGAAGAATCGATCTGATATATATTACTCCAGAATTGTCGAATACTGCCTCGGCAGTTACTTTTGTAGTTTGTGGAACAATCCTTTGTGCCAGACTTTATTAAAAGCTTGTGCTACGTCAAGAAATATTGTAGAGCACACATTTTTCTCTTCAAATGTTTTTTCAATTTTATCTGTGATTCTATGCACCTGATCAATTGTAGAATGCTATTTCTAAATCCAAATTGGTGATTTGGGACTAGCACCTTACTTCGAGTCCTTGACAACCTTTATCTTCATAAGGCTTAAATACGTCTTCAAGGTGCTCTGCAAAAGTGGTTGCCTCTTCTTGGTTGCTTTTCGCCGAGTTACCAGTTATCTCTGGTTTTTACTGGAGGAATATGAGCTATTGGCCTGCTCAGCCTTCCAGGGCGAGTAGTCAGTACTAGCATCATTTGTAAAGCTGGTGAGGTAAGTTTTTAAAGATTCGTTATTGAATTCTCTAATAAATCTTCTAAGCTTGTAATTTCAGTTGTTCAGTGTAGTCTTGTCGCGTGGCGCCCTTGTCTGTTGCCAACGTTTTCTAAGCTTCCCTAGAGGAATGTTCTGATTGAAGATCTGGCCCTTCTTCTACACTTATTTTATTCAAAGATATATTTTTGGATATAAAGAAGTCGACAAGATCTGGGCTTTTATTCCTATCTGTTGGCCAACAGGTAGGTTTTCCCGTTGAGTGATATTTGCCACCATCTTCTTTAAATGCTTCATATAATAACAGAGCAATGTACTGAAGCAACGATGCCACTTTAAAGGCCACATCAAAGATCAATCTCATTGAATTTATTATAGTTGTATTGTATATTATGCATAGCTTTTACTTCAATGCTCCCAAAACTATGCTAGCATTTTTTTTTTCAGAGAACAGTTTTCACTCAGATTTCAATAAAACTGCACTCGACCTTGAGCTTAACTGTTTCAAGTGTATGGTAGAAAGCTTGTTGCGCGTTTTTTTCTACATTTTTTGGAATAAAATAGCTTACGTTTCGATTCACTTATCAAATCAGGGCTAGGAATTACACGAACAAAATTTATTGCATCGCACCGCTAGCTGTCACACAACTTATCTGTAGGTAGAGACTAGAGAGTGACCCCCACAATAAAAAAAAATTACTAAACCGCCAACAACTGAGCACGTAGGTATATTGGTAATTTATAATCTATACAGCACAACAGACTGTTAACGCGTTAGTTGTTTTGAGGTCTCATTTGGGGGAGGTTCTCATAGATAGACACATGTACCTGATATGGCTTTTAACATCATACTTTACCTGTTTTTCTTGTTTTTCGCCCAACAGTGCAATGCGGCCGCCAACAATGTTATCCAGCTCGAACCTGAACCATCGCCAGAAGAGAAATGCTTTCAATCGCAGAGACAATTTTCGGTGCAGTTGAAGAAACCGCTTGAGTCCAATGAGCATATGGGCGTAACTGGCGACACTTTCGAGTTGGGTGCATGGGATCCGTTGCGCAGTGTACAGCTGACAGCGGCATCAGCGTACATCTGGACCGGTATGGTTACCCTTTGTGTGCCCGGAACGGTGCGGTATCGTTATTTCGTCTACACACTGGACTCGGTGGGACGCATTCAGATCAAGCGCTGGGAATCGTACGTCGAGCCAAGGAAGCTGCGAACTTGCCACCATGGATGCATGAGAACTGATGAATTCGGCCTGATTGATGGTCATAAGCAAATTTCCAGAGGCTGGTTGACAAATGAAGCCATCATTCAGTTGAAGTTTTTCAACGAGGTCTTCTCGTTTGATGAAGCTGCTCCTGCGAGGGTGTATCTGAAGTTGGTGCCATTGGCGAATGACACGGAGCTGCCGAACTATAACGAAAACCTTGACAAAGCCGAGGTAGTTAACATGAAATACGGCAATAGCACGCTCGAGCATCAACCCGACATTGGAGCTCTTTACGAAGCTGGGGACATTATGCTGTTCCAATTGCCAGTTCCATTGGGACTGGAAAATGGCAGTTATGCCTTGGTTCTACATTCCGAAGATCGACAGCCGCTGGGACATGCTGTAATTTCACCCTCATCCCTTCCTGAGAACGAAGGTAAGCTCGAGTTAAACATCACGACTCCTGATGGCGGTAGAGCCATTGCGATGGCGAATGTGTCGTATGTGATCATAAAACCGTTGTCATCGGGAGCGAAGCTAAATTTCCGCACTAGCTACGCGTACACCTGGAAGCCAAAGTGGCAGAAGCTTTTAGTTGGCCACAGAGGTGATGGTATTAGTTTCAAGCCCAATGGAGCTCCTATCACCGAGAACACAATAGCCTCATTCAAGCAGGCCTACTACTCCAAGGCCGACATGATCGAGCTCGATGTGCATATTACTCATGATCTCGTACCGGTGATCTATCATGATTATAAAGTATTCACCGCTCCGGTTGGAACTCATCCTAAGACAAAGGCCGACCTTGTTCAAGTGTACCTTAAGGACGTGCGTTACAGCCAACTGCAAGATATGCCGATCTTCCGTGTCATCGGCGATGAAATTAAAGAATTCCCCTCGCATAACGCTGAAACACGTCCCGATCATCGATTGTTCCCGACACTGGAGGAAGTTTTCCAAGGACTTCCCTTAGGCCTTGGTATCAACATCGAAATCAAATGGCCACAGGCTTTGGCCGATGGATCGATCGAGGCTGAAAAAGTTCAAGATAAGAATTTATTTGTGGATCTTATTCTGATGACCACTTTGCGTGATGGCTGTGGGCGAATGCTGCTCTTCTCCTCATTTGACGCCGACATTTGTACCATGCTCCGCGTCAAGCAGAATATGTTGCCTGTGATGTTTCTAACCCAAGGAGCCACCACCAAGTGGCCATCATACGCAGATCCTCGTTGTAATAGCATCGAGGCGGCTGTCAACAATGCCCAAGCATTCGACTTGATCGGTGTGGCACCCCATGCCGAGGACATTCTTAAACAACCGCAATTGGCTCGTTTGGCAACGGACCTGGGACAGAAGGTATTCCTCTGGGGAGATGACATAAACTCGCTGGAACGAGTGGAATTCTTCGAGAGGGCTGGTGTAACGGCTAATATTTTCGATCGTGTGGATCTCATTATTCCGAGTGAGAAGACCGAAGGGGTTTTCGATAACAGGAAATCCATGGAGTATTTCAAGGGACAGTGTGAAGTGTAAAACCGTTTTTTTTTTTAAACTTACTAATACATAATTGTACCTTTAAATTCACTTTCAACTAATAACCAACCAATATTTTTTCCATGCGTGCTAGCTTGACCTAACGTCAAAGCAAATTGTTTATTGCAAATAAAAAATAAGTTTTCTTTTCTTTCACGCAATACAATACATGTACAAAGGATAATAATTAAATTTTAACGAAAGGATATTTCAATATATTTTGGCTTTGATAGATTATAAGCAATACAATGTCAACAGAAATCATTTTAACTTTGCATTGATAACTTCAAGATTACCTATATTAACTTTAAAAATAAAAAAAGACGCTACCTACATATAGAATATAAAACAGATGGTCTTTAATTTAATGGTGGGATGTATTTAATGCATTATTTGACAAGGGGGAATTTTACGCTCATTAAAATTCAATTGAGTGACGTTAAAAAAAAAAATAACTCCAATCGAGTTAATTTGCGTTTATTTTAACTGTCTGCTAACGAGATGTGCATAGATTACTCGAATAATGACACTTGTCGGATAAAGTGAATTAGAACGGCAGGTAAGTGCAATTGTGATGTTAATTGGGATATTATTAGCTGTCGGTGATTTTTGATGTAGATTATAATTTATGGAAGCTTCGCTAATGTCAATAAACGAATTTATTGTTTATCGTGCTTGCAAAATAATAAACACACACCATCGGGGGGTAAGTTTACCATGGAATGCATATGACATGTGTGAGGGGACATGATTTTAAAATAATTTAAAGCGCGTTGGCTCGATGGATGATAAGAGTAAACTGGTATTTTTCCCAACCCATTTCCTATATGTCCGATGCGTTTTTGTATCTAAATATATAGTCAGAAAAGAGGGAGAACAACTTCGCCATTAAAAATATTTCGGGTGATTTTCGGTTTGCTTTGCTTTACGGACTTTGTAGAAGCAGTCAAGGAGAAGTAAAGCTATAGGTACATCGTCCTTGTGCGCGTTTCTAAGAATGCTAGAACATTATAGAGGAAGGCAGTTGGGGAAGAACTTGTTTTAGTAGGTAGTAAGCGAATCAACCAACGAGGAGTGGGCAACTGCAGCTAAATAGAAAAATACCTCGCTAAATGAACAGGCTGTTGGGTTGCTGAAGGACGGATCAGGTACACATCTAACTGTTAGGTAAAATGGATGTCTATAGCTTATGTCGTTTTGGATTGGTAATCCAGAAGCGTCCGGAAGAACTCTCCGCGATTCTGAATTCAAATCTAGAAGCAAATTTCTCTTCTTTTCAGTAGAAGAACTGTCAGTTGAGTGCCAATCGAACGCTTTCAGAAGCGTTCGGATTGCTTCCGGACGGTTCTGGATTACCAATCGAAAACGACATTAGTTCCATATACTCATTTGTAAAGGATGTCCCATAATTCACGTAAAATCTGAATTTCGCGCTATTTAATAGTAGATTCACTATCACTGCTAGGTTCCACATTTCACTTTCACTCGAAATTAAATTGAGACAAAGGGAAATTGTGATTTCGAAAAAATTTCGGAGTTTCTTAATCGCTCGAACTGCAAAACACTGAAAACGAATTCACTCGATTTGCAATTTCGATTTAACTCGATTTCTGGAACCTAGCTGATAGTGATGCCAACGGAAAAAAAAGATAACAATGTGACACCTGACAGTTCGGGCTTAGTAAAAATGGAGCGTTGACGAAAGAACAACTCATTTTCATTGTTGAGCAATATTTTAAAAATAATGAAGCTACAGTCCGCAATTTTCGAACAAAATCATCTTCAGTGATGGAGGTAATTTTCATCTTGATGGGTTCGTTATTCGTCAAAATTGTCGCATTTGGGGTTCAGAAAACCCACGAGTAATTGTTGAGAAAGAAATGCATCTACGACGCGTGATTATTTGGTGCGGATTTTGGGCTGGAGGCGAGGCTGGAGGCATTATCGGACTATTCTTCTTCGAAAATGCGGCTGGTCAGACGACAGTAACAATTAATGGTGTTCGTTATCGTGACATGATAACCCAGTTTTTAGTGCCTAAATGTGGTTTCAACAAGTGCCACATGCCATACAGCCAGAGAAACAATTCAATTACAGCATGAGTCATTTCCTAATCGTGTAATCGGCCGCTTTTGCGATCAGAATTGGCCATCCAGATCTTGCGATTTACCGCCATTGGACATTTTTCTTTGCGGTTTTTTTGAAGTCAAAGGCAAACAATCCCACCCCTACCAACGCCTTGGGAGAGGAAATTGGTAGGTGTATTAATGAAATTCAGCCGCATTTATGCCAAACGGTCATAGAAAATTTCAATAAAAGAGTACGTACGTACTTGCCAGCAGAACCTTGGTGGCCATTTATCCGATGTGCTATTCCATACAATAACCCCAATCTCTATACACTCTATGAATCAATAAAAAATTTAAGCTTTATAATTAAAAATCTGTACAGCCTAGTTTCTATCAAAATTACATTTTGCGTGAATTATGGGACACCCTTTAGTTATTCTCTTCGACAAGTATCATTAAAACAAATAAAATTATTCTATTCTGTTATATAAAATATAGTCCTGTGCGCAGGACGTAGGTTAATCAATTTCATTGTCACTAAGAAAGAAATTCCAAAAAGTTTATTGGCCACAAAAAGCCTCAAAAAGCATTAAAACTCTTTCAAACCAAAGATATTAGTAGGTATGAAATGTCAATATATGAAATGTCAGGACATTGACATACTATACATGGACTGTTAGTAAAATGTCAGTTTCATACAAACCTGCGAGGAAAAATGAAGCAAACATAAGCACTAGCCCTTTTGGTTCAGTGCGGTGAAAGTAGGAAAGAGGTTTCAACCTCTGCGCGCCTTTGCTATTTTTTTTTTACATAGAACACAGTGCCATCCATTGTAGAAACATTGCAACTGCGCAAAAATAGCGACTTACTCAAATTATTTCGAACGTTCTATAACAGATGGCAGTATGGCACACTTAGCACACAAACCTCGACACAAACCAAATCGAACGAATTGCTCGATGACATTTGAGTGTTTTCGTTTCTCTACACCGTGAACCAAAAGGGCTAGTGCTTATGTTTGCTTCAACGAAAAATTAGCTGCTAGCAGTCCATGTATAGTATGTCAATGTGTCAGGATATGAAATGTCAGTTTCATACAAACCTGCCAGGAAAAATGAAGCAAACATAAGCAGTGGCCCTTTTGGTTCAGTGTTTGGTTCAGTGCGGTGAAAGTATGAACCCTCTGCGCGACATTGCTAGAACACAGTGCATATTGAAACATTGCAACGGCGGAAAATAATAATTTATTAAAATTATTTCGAACTTTCTATAACAGATGGCACACTGAGCACTCCAAAAACAAAAAAAGCGCAGGATTGCTCGATGACATTTGAGTGTTTTCGCTTCTCTCCGCAGTGAACCAAAAGAGCTAGTGCTTGCTTATGTGTTTGCTTCAAAGAAAAATTGGTTGCTGGCAGTCCATGTATATGTATAGTAGGTATGCCAATGGTAGGTATATTCGAGGCGCAAACTTTTCATAAAATCCTTCGCGGGCGTTCTGAATTAACAATTAAGTCTTACAACCGATGTAGACAGTAATGTAATGTAGCATTTAGATTCACCATTAGCCTCATGAATAAATGATAAGAAAAGTCTTGTAAATCATTATTCAAAGGATGCTGCTGCATCGAGGAGGTCTAGTTCTCATTTCCTTATTATTTCTTTGCGAGTGTTTTCGCAGTTTGATGTAACTTCTTTCCTTCAACTTCATTCAATGTTAAAGCACATAATGAATTTTATGAGATGAAAAATGAAAACCCATTTAATTATAGGAGCCACTGACAAACTTGCTTCTGCTCAAGGTGTGGAAATGTTGAGAACGAGGGTTGTTGGTTGGTTCAATAAGTAATGAGAAATATTCTTAGAAGTTCTTATACAGCTCTGGTCTGTAAACACTTACCAATGCAATGGCCCCTTGTCAAAGTGAAGATGTTGAATAAATACCTACAATAAGAGGACACTACAAAATATCCTTAAGGTTTGGAAAGTAAAAGCCGCCACATTAATAAAATAAGCTTGTCTATATTTAGAAAATAAACGAATTTAAACAGAACCAAAAACACTTGACCCATTTCGAAGAAATACCAAAAGTTCCTACTACAAAAACAACAAACGAATACCTCACACTCATTTGCATCTTTTAAGGTTGGGAGTCCCTCCTTAACCACCACCCACTTGAAAGTCAAACCCGAATTCAATTTAATTTCCCCTCTGTCATATCAAAGATTTCCATCTAAACACCTCAGCATATAAGTTAATGGTGCCCAGGATCCCTCATCAATTTGGAGATGGCGAGAAAAAAAATACTGAACAACAAAGGACACAACAACGCACGCGACACGTCAGATATACAACAACCAGCATTATCACTTCAACGCTCCATTTCATTTCTCAAACCCCAACTCAATTTCACACGAAGAAGATTTGAGTGAACTCGCCCTCATACGCTATAGAGAGTATTCCAAGTCCTTGTGCTTGTACCATATCTACGATAATATTTCCCGATTACGCTACTTTCATCACTGCTGACGCTAGGGTATATATTATATATCCGTCCGTACCTCCATCCTTTTGCCTCACTCGACTTTTAATCCAACTGAAAAAAAAAAATACCCACATCATTGATAAAATAATAACCCTCAAGGACAAAGCGTTATAAAACAAAATAAAAAAAAAAACCCAAAAGCACATCGGCAAACTACTTTCACATTCTTGAAGAAAACGTTGAATTCCTTCCTTAACGGATCCCAATCCGAAGAAATATAACAAAAATCGTAACTATTCGGGATGTCGCACATACTGATTTAATCGAAATGACGTTGGACAAAGGACACCTTATTTTTTTTTTTTTTGCGCTGAGTATTGACAAGGACATTGTTATATATTATCCTTGGTTCTTATCAGACTATGAGGGTCTGGCTGCTCCTTTAGTTTACGACCAAGTTACTGCTATCATTGGCAATTGCCTTTGTTAGGTTATGGCGCACGTTACGTTCGGGGGTTCTTTTTAGGAGCAATCATCGCGTGGAGGTAGGCTACGATACGAGCGACTGGTATTTTTATCCCTCATCGTGAAGATGTCGCCCAATTTGAGACATGAATGGATAACCGGAATAAAGAAGCAACAAAAAAAGGAAAAGTAAAAGTTTCTTATTTTTTTTTTGAAATGTCCTGATTTACAGAGCGACAATGTTCAATGTGTTGATTTTAAGTGGAAAATATTTTGTTGGTCTCAAATGAGTGATATTGCTTTTTTTTGGCGTCGTCGTCGTTAGATTGATGGATAGAGTTGATAGGCCAAATTATTATTATTGAACATAACTTGAGAAGGCGATAAATGTAGACGGGTAGGGACTGGGATTTGAAGGCGACAGCAGAATGTGTTTGGGAGGGTGAACCAAAATCTTATAGGTAGATACGTATTTCTATATACCTTGGGTAGATACGGTGATGAAAATTCTTTTTGAATTATTGTTCTCAAAATGATTTTACAGTATTCCATCCTCTACGATCCCGCGCACGCTGCTTCCAGTTGTCCAGACCAAGCGTTCTGGTATCCGCGATGGCTTGCTTTTTAAAACGAAGGTTCGGTCTTCATTGCCTTCTCGGGCCTGGGGGCTGGGATTCGGAGATCCTCTTAGCTGGATTATTATTGTCCATTCGCTCGATGTGGCTGAGCCAACGTAGTCGACGTGTTTCGGCTTTTTGGACTACTACCTACATCTACATCTTGGTACAGCTCCTAGAATTCGCGCTTGTATCTTCTCCTCCATTAGCCCTCCTTGCACACAGGACTAAAGATCCCCCGAAGTATTTTTCTTTCGAAGGAGCCCAGTATCAGCTGTCCCTTCTTGCTTATCGTCCAGCACTCGGCGCCATAAAGCAAGAACTGTCAGGATAAGGGTTTTGTAGAGCACACATTTCTTCTTTCGAGTTAGGAGTTTCGAGCCAATTGTTTTGCCAAATATGTTTACTCCGAGGTAGGTGAACTCCTTATCTTGAAATTGTTGCTTTCAATAGTGAGGTTTTGTCCTAAGAGGTGGACAGATGCTTGTTTGTTTGTTGATAGCATGTAGGTACTTAGTCTAGTCCTAATTTTTTTTCTCGTAGGTACCTTACATAGATACTCCTGGCGAGCGACCAAATGGAAGCTATAGCTGATCTTCTAAACATTTTCGTCCGTTGGCGTTGGCGCGGTAGGGTTAGGGTCTCGTCGCCGGCGCTGCTGAATGAATAGTTGGTGGATAAGGTCTTTGTCGAAGGATGCGTCTCTTTCCCATTGGTTTGGGCTGTCTGGAGTTTTCGCATTCCCGAGTTTACGCGTCCAGCAATGACTTTTGGGTGCTGTACGAATACGTTGGCTGCACAGTCATCCCCATCAGTTGCTGGTATTTCTTCTATACTACTTCGCCGCATGCTCGCTGTTACCTACGCATCAGTGTGTTCGAATTTTAGGCTCTTAAAGCCACTTAATGCTACGTGAGAGGCGCACACGAAAAGAAAACCAATTTCAAACTTGTTCAGAGTTATAATATGGGCTGCCCTAATCATCGCGACCTTTCATCCGTCGTAGACCCTCCTTAAGTTTAGGATGTCTACTTCGTATGTAGACCGTTCAGGGTCCTGTACCACAAAACTACAAGTATTGTACAACAGGCGAATTTTAACAATTAACAATGGTTTTTGTACCAGAAAACCTGTTGTTGTCGCCTGTTGTACATCAATACTTGTAGTTTTGTGGTACAGGCCCCAGTTGGAACTAGGTACATATACGTTGATTGATTCGGAGATATATCGCTCTAGGTGCTGACATCGCCGAAGTACCTACTTAGTTTCCATCGTGATTCGGTGCTTGTCAGTGTTCGAACCTGTGAACTATCGCCGAGGGTTTCATCGATAATGTGAATAGGAAAGTTATCCTTGCACAGTTTTTGTTCTTAGATAGTTGGTTCCTCATTCATTCATTATAGAGGATCGATTTTTTTCTGGTGACATTTCCTTCTTCTGTATGTTGAAAACATGTGGCAACTTGAGGCCAAAAGACTCCAATTAATGTTCCTTTATAACTGACACTGGAGCAAAAGCGAACTAACCAATGATGCCGTCAGCTGGGGTAAATCTGCTCCCACACAAAATTAAAATAAATCACGTGACTTATTTCCCAGCCAAAATCCAATACACGTTTGAAACATTTTGAAGGAGCTGTTCCCAAATTTCTGAAATTCCACCAAGCTTCAAAATAATTAAATGACAAATCCGCTCTTCTACTAACAATAATTCTACCCACCTCGTACGCGCAAAGCTACCTAATCCCTCACATGCATGCATCGAAGTCGCTACTATTTTCCAGTGGAATCCACTTATGCCAAGCATAACGCTCTCAGCTCTGAGTATGAACTGAACTGAACTTTTCAAAATTGCATTCCACATACGTTTTAATTGTAAGCCGCAAAATTCATTTCAATAAAATTGTTATATCCATCCGCATGCATATTTGTAAAATTAAATTCAACTGATTGCTGCTCTCTTTCGTTCCCTCTTTTTCTTGTCACACGAAACAAAATCATCCCACAGGATTTGATGTGAATTTTAATTTTTTTTTTTTCCACATACCTATAACAAGATTTGCCGACAAAATGTTCCTGGGCACGTGATGGGGGCCGGGCAGATTATTTCCCAAAATGAATAAAACAAGAGGTAAATTTTGTTTGCTAGACTTTGAACCTTTTTTCACTGTCAAACATTTATGTCATTTGGCAATGGCGAACTTATATCCACTATCCACCTGCTGCATTTTAAAAGGAGAAAATACTTGCAAAAGGATTCAAATTTTCCCAGACCAAAGGAGAAAAACCATTGAAATGATAAACGTATGTTAGGAGAACACTAACGACCATGTATATGTGTATGTGATACCGCATAATAATTTTCTACAATGTTTGCAATTTTACACTTCAGTTGATTTATATGGTTAGGCAAATGCCCTACCTCCTAAGAGCGTGGGAGTATTTTCAAACAGTGTGGTTGGCAGGCAATGTAATAGGGAACAGAATACCGACTTAACAAACTTCTAATAAAGGCTCTTTCAATACTTTAGCGACTTGACAACTTTCAGTGTGAACGCACCCAAACCGGTTACCGAACTGTCACTGTCAAAATATTCATTAAAATCAACATTTTCATCATGGTGAAGTACAAGAAGGAACAACGTTTACAATAATAATTAAAATTTACTACCGAAATTCCGAGTAACTTTAAGAGCGTTAACGTCAATTTTCGGCAGTAATTTTCGTCTTAGTAGACATTTTTTGTTAAACGGCTTCATTAATAAGCAAAATATGATACAAAATACGTTACTAGACAGGTGAGAACCCTTATGTGCTTCATCAGGCTTCCGGAAATTACGCCAGATTTTTTTTTGGAAAAAATGCATGAAAATTTTCTATACAAAGTCTGGCCTTTTTTCCTAGGAAGAAAAGCCAGCATTTTCTGGCTATCTTTCCGAAATTTCAGGTCTTTTTTCCAAAAAGTTTTCTGGCGTTTTTCCATTTGCAGAATGGAGAACATGTTTGGAAAAAATGACAGAAACAATATTTTCTGAGAGAAAGAATACTAGCTGGTTTAATTCCCATTTTACTTTCTAGTGCTTTTTCCATATCTGTCTGCCATAATGTCCTAATTTCTGTCATATTTTCCTAACAAAATTCAGATATTTTTTCCAAATTCGAAAACAAACACATTTTCTGGCATTTTTTGCAAAAAAAAATCTGGCGTAATTTCCGGGAGCTGTTTTTCATGAAGCAGCACTTCATCCGCAAAAAGTCACTGTCTGGTGCGGTATTCATGCCGGTTGGCGTCATTGCAATTGCATGAATTGGACATCAGTGATATGTGGTTCCAACAAGACGGTGCCACAAGCCACACAGCGAGCGCCCCAGCGGGTGCAAAAATCGTGTTATTGAAGTCTCTGTTGCGTTCAAATAACGCCCCAAAAAAATTAGTGGTTGTCTCCCACCTTCCCACCTTCCGACCCATTCCTATTTTCGAACCTTCATATCGTTCGGTGAACGTGTTATCTCGAGAAACGGACCCGCCTATTGGACGCCGAGATCGTGTGATTTAACGCCTCTAGACATTTTTTATGGGGCTACATTAAATCATTGGTCTATGCCAACAAGACGGCGACGTTAAAGGAGCTCAGAGCCAATACTGAACATGGAATAACGGCCATATCGGTCGAAATGTGCGGCCGAGTCATCGAAAATTGCGTTCAACATACCGACCGCTGCATACGTTCCCGTGGTGGAAATATGAACGAAGTAGAATTCCATTCATAAATGTTTTGATAGTAATTCAAACCAACATTTTTTTTTAGATACCTATCTCAAGTACCTAGTTTGCATTTTATTTAAAAATAAACTTGTCAAGTCCTTAATGAAAGACCCTTTATATATTATGTGTTTTCTATAGGCAGTTCCAATAATTACAGAATTAGTTCTGCTTTATAGCAAGCTACCAAGCCCCAAATTTTAAATAGGTATCTACCTACCTACATAAATTATCCGAAAAATACAATACAAATTTAAGATTCGCAAACTTATTTACGTAGATACAACAATAAATTTGGTTATTGCCCGTGCAAAATTGATATAATTTTTTTAATCGCACATCAAAGGAGTAAAATATGATATTGCGCACATTTCCTTGTGCGGAAATGAAAAAGGTTTACATGTTTTCTCCCAAGCTTTCGTTATTCGAAATTAAGATTATTTCCATGTACGGAAATGTTTTCTCCCAAGCTTAGGTACATTATTCGAAATTGCGCACATTTCCATGTGCGGAAGTTACAGCCGGATACTTTTTCCCCATAACCTAAAAATCACTGTACAAAACTGCCATATCCACGAATTAAGACCGTTCGAAAATAAAACAACATTTTTCAACATCAATAGGCGTATTTTTTTGGGAATCTATAGCTAGCTCCCTTTTACTTTTACACGCAAAACTGGTATACTCACTTTTGGTTTTGTTATACTCACTTTTGGTTTTACATGCAAAACTGGTATACCTACTCACTTTTGGTTTTGTTATACTCACTTCCCAAAAAAATACGCCTAATATCAATAGTTGAAACCATTCACTAATGGCACCCTGTTCTTATGTGCGCAAATAGAAATGGATGTCATTCTTGCTCCGCAGACTGTATAAATACCGTCATTCTGAAAATTGATTTATGCATAAGCACAGTACGAGGCACACATGTGAATTCCGTTTTCGTTGTTTCCGTTCAACTAGTACGCTATGGTTCAACACCATTTGGGATTAAATAATCTTCAATGGAACTATAGCACGTGTATAATACCAGTACGCGGCATTTAGTCAAGTGTTCAAAGTTTGTTCTTTGCCTTAGCCTTAGGTTGTCTGGCTAACTGGTGCGTTTCCAAAAGTCATGTTGTGCTAATAGTGTTCTGGCATAATGAATGTGTTAGATATGTCATGGTATACGTTAGGAGGGTTTATTTTCCAACAAACCTTAAGCTATAAACGGGGTTGCGATATGAGTTCAAGTTGTTCTCTAAATCAATTGACAGATTGATGAATTCGTTGACGTCAATAATTTAAGCGGGAAAATGGATTTTTCTATTACCATGTTCTATGGGCAAATGATTGATTTCACGATAACCCCCATTCCCAAATTGAATGCGTGATGTTATTTGACACAGTTTCGAAGCTGAATAACAATTCAGCGAATAGGATTTTAATATCGAATCACGCATCAACTGACAAATGTGTTGATTGGTTGGAAATGCAATAAAAGGGTGCTCTTGACAAGGAATTCGAACGATTGCAGGGATTTGCATGAGGATGTCTGTTGTGTGCTTTTATAACTAATCTATGAATCAAACACAATAAGTTATTGATTGATAATATTGTGCGAAAGATAAAAAAAAATATAAAATTATTAGGTTAGGTTTATCGTTTGCCCTGACGATGTCTAGGGCAGAGTTGTCATTGTAACCGTCTACATAGGTAATTTTTTAGCGTGCAAAATTTTTCAGTGAAAAAAAGTCATGGTGCTAAGTTTTCATTGGGCTGAAGTGGTCACGTGAACAGTTTTCTCTGTCAGTTGACGTTTATGGCCGCAACACCGCCAAATCAAGTCAAGAATTTCTCGACTTACTACAAAGTTGACATCTATGTGCGTCCGGAGTTCCGGAGAACTCAGTTTTTACATTTCTATTGGGTCATCTGAGAGCTTGGGACAGTGCAGTTTGACATGCCCTGACGTTTAGAGCACCAATCAGAATTCAGAACCCCCTGAGAAAAAAAAATACAATTGTCAGGAAGTGACATACCTTTAAATTAAATTTTGCGTTCAGGTAAATTTGAGTCCAGACAAAGTCGACTTACGATGACTAGATTCTTGAATGCGGCCATTCTATTACAATTACAACTAATATCAATGGTATAGTGCCTCAGCTCGGCGTTAGGTCTTATTGCCCAAAACCATAACGCCCAAATTGAAAAATGTCATAATGCCCAAAAACCACCACATCGCCCAAAATTTAAAGGAATAAAGCGTCGCAAAGCCCAAATAGAATGACATATCGCCCAAAGTAACGCATACACCCCAAATCTGACAGTAAACCCAAGCAGGGCGGTTGCATATGTATTTTGTTTGTTTGTTTTTGGGCGTTATGCATTTTTTGGGCGTTATTAAAAATAATGCCATTACGCCCAAAATCAATGTCACATCATCCAATTTTACTTAAATTTTACAACAACAAATTGCCTAGCAATGTTTTGGGCGTTATGACATTTTTCAATTTGGGCGTTATGGTTTTGGGCGATAAGACCTAACGCCCAGCCCCTCAGCTCCGTCACGAAGTACGAAATTCAGTTAAAAACTTCGATATTATTTGTACGCAATCGAACTGAATTTTGACGTCTTCTAATCGGAAAAACTTCCTGTCACGGCTAGTTATCGATTGAATTTTAGCTAGGTTCTGTATAACGTCATTGTATCACAAATTTGTGTTAAGTCTAATTATGATTATAAATAAAGATTTATTTGACAGGATGTTAGTAGGTACCTACTTATACTTATCTATATTTTTCGACAGATAAATTAATACTTAGCTTTCCACTTTGAGTAGAGATAATATGATGAATAAATATGGTTTATCTTCGTTGTGTTGAAAACTATAAATAATATTTTATCTTGACAGACATTGTACTGTATAATTGTTCTACATCAGTCTATAATAAATATTCTGCAAAGCTTTCTAATTAGAGAAGATATGGCCCCAATCCCGTAACTTTTTAGATGTTTTTCGTTGAATATCAGTGATAAACCTACAAATTTGACAGCAGCAACAGTAGTTCAGTCTGCACAAATAAAAAAAAAATGGCGATAAACGAAAAGAAAGTCGTATTGGCAAAAACACAATCAGCCGACCAATAAAAAGTGTGGTTTTTCTTAGAGGTATACAAATTCAATATGAAATAAAGCACTAGAAGCTAATGTCAATGTCTATGATATTTCATTATGTAATAGATAATTTTATGCCATTATTGTTTAAAAATGTTTTCAGTCATATGCGCGGCACGGCTAGTTCGAATGAAGCGCAATCGTGAAGTCCAACTTTGACAACTTTATCGAGCAACTGTGGCCGTATATCAGCAATAACACGACGAATGATGACTTCCAATACGTCCAATATCTCTGGTTTATCGGCATAGACTAGTGACTTCACATATACCCATCCCCAAAGAAATTAATTTAAAGGTGTGAGATCACAGGAACGTGGAAGTCAGTTCACAGGTCCATTACGCGAAATTATGCACTCAGCAAATGTTTTCCACTATAAATTGATTGATTTCGGCCCATTCACCGAACCCACGACGTGTATAATGGTCACTCGGTTTCAACTCTTGCACAATCTGGATCTTAAAACCTTTTAAGCCAAGATCTTTCCGTAAAATCTTCCACAAAGTGGATGGGCATAGCTCCAATTGACAAATCGACTCATTCGGAATCTCCTCAACACTGCGCTCCACAACGGCAATAACTTCTCCTGTTCGCACTGTTTGTCTTCTTTGGGAATGCGTATTATCCACTTCACCGTGTTCCGAAAAACTTACTCAGATGAACGATTATGTCGACCAGCGTTACCGATGGACAATTTGAAAATGTCTCCAAAAAATGTCGCCCGCGCCAAAAAATGCGTCCCACCCAATTTAACGAAAAAAAACTTCTTTCAGGTTTAATTTATACAGTTTATTAAAAAAAAGAGAATTTATTTTCTAAATGAAATAAATGTTAAGTAGAAAAAAAAAAACAAATAAAGAAAAAATAACAGTTCCTGTAGAGAGTTATTCTATGTAGCGTGTGCGTTAGTCTCGCAAAAACACAAAAATGGCTAAATCGATTTGGATGATTCTTCTTTTGCTTTGTTGGTCTTTAATCAGGGGTGGCTTAGAAAATTCGGAAAACCCCAAATGAAAAGCAGGGAAATCGAAAAAATTTTAGTTTCCATTTTGTATGGGAATTTACCCACCACTGTTCGCAAAACTCGAAAACCACCAAACCGATTGATCTCGAGAATCTTTGTTACTGGCCCAAAGGAGTTTTTGGGAAGTTTGGTCAATATTGAACAAAGGTGCGTGGCACTTCTCATACAAAAAATTCGTAAAAATCTTATATCTCGAAAACCACAGAATAGATTGAGGACAAATTTTAAGAAAATCTTTCGACGTCATATATCTCAAAACCACCGAATAGATTGAGCTCAAATATTGAGAAATTCTTTGTTATTATTATTATTGGATGAGGGGCGTGGGAGGTGCCCCTGCAAAAAAAAAAATGGGTTTCAAAAGTTATAAGACTGTTAACATTGATGCGCATTTGTCAATACAAATTAGATTAGGGTGCGATTGGAAATCGGGAATGGCACGACCCATACAAGTTATTTAAAACACTATAGCTTTAGCTTTGAAATTTGGTAAATTGACCTCAATTTTTGAAAATGCGTCCCAATGTCGCCTTAATTTGTGAAAGGGGTCCAAAAAACCCTTATTTCGAATTGTGGTCGCCACGCCACAGGAGAAAAGTCGACTTATGTCGCACATCGGTAACACTGATGTCGACCGTAAAATGGACGATAAGTTAGGCGAACCGAACCATGGTTTTCAAAATAAGTTTGCACAATTTGCACGCGTTGTTCTGGCGTTAATATATTCATCGTAAGATGGCATAACGTACTAACCAGATAGATTAGATTTTTTTTTAGATTAAATGATTTTTTTTTTATTAATTCCTTGGAATTTGTTTTCATTTATAGTATGTATGTATGTATGTATTAGAGACATTAGCACAGGCCTCGGCCCTCATTGAAGCTAAGCTCTGGGCCTCCGGGTATCGTAGAATAGCGCCAATACAAATGGACAAACTAAACCCGTAAATAAGCTGATTGAATAATTACAGAGACGTAAATATTCAAGGTTCTTACATATTACCGTTTGAACTGAGTTTTGGAACTTTCTCCTGAGGGATCTTATCAAAGTAACGCTGGACCTTTGACGATATTATTATACCTGGTGTTGGCGAAATACTCTTGAAGCCGAGGCGTTCGCGAACCGATGTGACGATGTTACACATTTTCGGTTACGTTTCTAAACTTAAAATAAACATGTCTAACTAAATTACCTTTTCAGTAGCTTCGTACAGATATTTCATAAAAATGCACTGTTCTTGAATCTGTAATTTTATAATGGTTACATCATGATCGTTCACCAACAGTTCGAACTTTGCACTGTTCTGCCAACTTGGCTCTTCGCTACTTCGTCCTAATTTTGTGACTATCTTCAGTATACAAAAGGGGCTGGCAAATATTAATAACTATTTAAGTATTTATTAAATTGATTTGATGATTTTCTTTTTGTTTAATTTTTTTCTTATTTTTTTTTTATTTTTGATTTTATAAACTTCTTTATTTTGCAAAGCCTACTAGTCTCGGAATTTGTTTTCATTTATAGTTAAATACAAAATCAATAAAAGCATGGCATTGCCGTCTGCCGATTGACATTATTTTATAAGATACGTATTTTCAATGTCTATTATTTTCTTCATATCTATTATTATTATGTATTTTTTCTTTTTTTCTTTTTTCTCCCACAAGTGTGAGCTTAAAAGCTCTCGGTGATTATCCTGTTTCTGTAATTTAGTGCCGTTTTGCAGTATCCGTATAGTTTGGGAACATTCAACTCATTGATATATTCGATTACTTGTTCTTCTGATAAAAAGTCCACTCCGAAGAATTGTCTCCTTGTTTCCTGCAGAATTGGGCATGTACCCATAAAATGAAATACATCCTCCCTTTCAGTTGTATTGCATATACCACAAAGAACGGGCAGGTCACTCCTATGTGGTATATAATTTAATTGCATCAATTCTCCTCGAAGCTTCACCATCATTGAAATCACCTCTATGCTGTGTTCGTCCCGAAAGTAATTATATCTAAGATCATAACATAATCGACTATACACTCGTCTATGAGTTGATTCCGACGCCTCACTACAGCACATATTTCTAAATTGCAGGTCCAGCTTTTGCACAAGGTCCTCAAGAATTGGTTTCCAGCTTTGGGGTGTTTCCGGGTTGAGATTCAACTCCATTCCACAACATTGTGCCAACTCTAGCCAGTCTCCGTACCAACTAGACCTGTTACTAATTGCCCTAAGCGCCACTTTTTTGGGTAGACGGTGGTTTTCCATCTTAAGAACCTTGAGCACGTAACCGATTTGTAACTTGAAGGTTTTTATAAATAGAGGAGACAGCCCCGTTTCAATCGTTAGCAAGTAGTTCGGAGTACTGGGGGGAAGGTGGAAAATGCGCTTAATATAGAATCTTTGCAGTTTCTCAACTGTATCGTATCTTTTACTTCCCCATACTTGAGCTGCATAAAATAGAATGGACTCGGCGACTGCTTCAAATACTTTGTATTTACTACTATGAGCAATATCTTTATTTGCAAAGCATTTTTTCCATGTCGTATTTATAGCTGTTTTTGCTTTGGTAAGTTTTTCCTTCAGGTGTTTCTCCATACCTAAATTCTTTGTCAAATACATCCCCAGATACTTATACTCGTTCACAATTTCGATTTGTTGCCCATTGAATGTCCAGTGTTCGTTAAGACAGTATCTTCCTCCGCCATTTTTAAAAATCATCACCTTGGATTTCTCTAAGTTGACTACGAGACTCCATAAACTGCAATATTCGGCTAATCGGTTGATCATCAGCTGCAGAGTTGCAGGGGAATATGCTAGGAGCACAATATCGTCAGCAAACAGAAGAGCCTTAATTAGGGTGCCTGCGTATTCAATACCTCCTGGTAAAATGTCAACAATGTCCTCGATGAATAGCGCAAAAAGGACCGGGCTTAATGTACAACCCTGCCTGACTCCTGATGTTGTCTGGAACCACTCTGATAGAGTGTCCCCACTCCACACCTCTGCCCAAGTTTCCTCATATAAGCTTTGGAGAACTCTTCCCAATTTTATTGAAAGTCCCATATTAAAAAGTTTTAGCAAAAGAGCGTTTCGGTCAACCGTATCAAATGCCGCCTTGAAATCGACAAAAAACGCGTAGAGCTTTTTACCTTTAACGAGAAAGGACTCAGCAATGCTTCTTAAGACAAAAATATGGTCAACCGTTGAATATCCGGGTCTGAATCCTGCTTGATATTCCTTAAATAGCTTATTTAACTCAATCCATTTAGTTATCCTTTTTTGAAGTACCGCAGTAAAGACTTTGTAGGAGGCGTTTAAGAAGGAAATTCCTCGATAATTGCCTGGATCCGATTTGCTTCCTTTCTTGTGAATCGGAAAAATTAATGTTTCCTTAAACTACTAACGTACTAACCATAAATCAACTTTCAACCGTCAAATTGACAGTTATGTAGAAACAGTGTTGCCAGTTTAAAAACAAAATCATAAAAAAAAGCACCCTTAAGGCCCGAAACACACATGCGATTTCAATCAATTTTATGCCGAGTCCAAATTTTACTTCTAAAAGATTTCTCGGGAGAGTTAATTCTCGGATGTTTGTGAGACATTGGCGAGAAATGGCGCATTGAAAAAAAAAATGGATGTAAGACATATTGATGTCTGACATCCATTGGTATTGGTTTCACCCTTGTCCGAATGTTCGCCTTTGTCAGCCACATTCCGTATGACGAGACCACATCCCCCAATTCAAGCGTAAGAATATCTATGTACTATGTATGTTTTCTTCGTAGGATATTTCATTAGTTTGCCATTACATTAACTGGCGCCCAACTGTCGTTGTTTTGTCAACTTGATGACTAGCTTCATTAGCAAAGTTATTCTACTTCCTTTTTGTATATTGTAGTTGTAGTGCTTAAATAAAATCTGTTAATTTTATATGCAGCCAGGAAGACTATCCATGCCCTATTGGCAAATCGTTCCTTCAACAGCATTAGCAAAGACTTCTTCACTGCAATCCACTGAGTTAGTCGACTCTCCCCCATTGCGTTCGACTAAACACAAAAATGTCGCTGCTTCGCATTTTCTGCCTGCCAGTTTCATTTAAATACGCAATCACAGCTGAGTAATCTGATGTAAAAGGATGCCCACAGGGTGCCATTTCAACATTGTATTATACATAGAAATAAATGAATACAAAGTTTCATCGCGGGTACCTATACCTGCGCGAGAAGGGGAGACAACGGATGCTGCTAAAAGCATGTACCAGATCACATTTTACTTTCATTAAAACATGGTCGTTTTTCCGCTTATTCTTTCATTATTATCCAGACATCCTTTTAAGGGCACTTCACCATTGTCCACAAACCGAAACAACTATAAAACGAAATTAAATCGAGGTAAAGTTTGTTTTGTTTTGTTCGTTGTTATAGTTAGAAGGTCCTTTTTTGTGTGCTCATCTCATCTCATAACGTGCGTATTGCGCGGTGATTTCAACTCTAGAAAAGGGCACTCAAAGAGTCCTTACCGCACTAACCATACATTTCAGCGGCTTCAAGGGAATATAATTTTATGCAAGAGATATATATTTTTTTTCTACATCAATCGATAGGTACTCCTAACAGTCGTAACTATGGCAAAACTTCATTAATAATTCAATTGGGATATCTTATCTATCTTAATATTATTTCCTTTGCTACATATTTACGTATCGTGGTGGTGAATATGGAAAACACACACTCAAACCTCATCTCGCATTAAATGCAAAGAAGAGAGGATACTTCTGGGAATGGGATTCGATTGGAAACACCATAATGTATATACCAGTCAGTATACGTATATAAAAGGTTCTTCATAATATCTCAATGATTCGTATCTATATTCGCCTTCGAAGTATCTTTTATGAATAGAAGTTAATTTTGCGTGGAACTATGGAGTGCTGGGCGCAGTATGTTTTAGAAGGAACGCTGCTGATGGTGACGAAGAACAATCTGCCGTTGATTCGTTGCAAACAAACGCTTAATTTAATTTTATTGAGATGTAGATACTCTAACAAAGCGGGCTGGGTAGGTCAACTTATATGTATGCCTGAGCTGTATCCGTTCATCCAGCCGATCCAGCGGTGGATCTCTGAGGAAGAAGAATTACATATAGCCAAAATGAATTTCATGAAGCTGAAGATATTATTGGATTATGGCATATTGAAATGTGGCATCTCTATTGGGAGAAGGAAATTTAGCGATCATTTATTTCTCGACAGATAAAGCACATATATGCGGAGTTGATGATGAGAAATCAATGGTGGGAAATCAGAAATATGTCTTACCATCGCCTTGCCTTATACCCCTCCGCTCCTCACCTATTATGATGAGTAAATTGGGAAGGGCTTCACATTTGGGATATGTTGACTACGACTACAATATTGCCTACAACTTAACGTATCTATCCATTTGGAAAGATTTTTTTTTGTCAGTAAACTTGGTCGTCGTGAAGCATCTTGTCGGACCGAAATACAGAAATTGGTGGAAAAATTCGAGCTGTTCTGACAAGTTAGTTATGTAGCCCAAAGTGCGTTGAAGAAAACCCTGGTTTGTCCATTCCTCGTCGTTCTTTGGAATTGGGCATTCCACAAACGTCATTACACCGTATTTTGCATAAAGACTTGGGTCTTAAGGATTATAAAGTTCAGTTAACGTAAGAACTCAAGCCGGCCAATTATTATCAACAACGTCGTGTCTTTGCTGATTGGGTCCTTGAAATGCATGAAAATTATCCGTAATTCCATTCGTGAGGCTATCGAGGACATAGGGCAGCCACTTTGCGATTTGGTTATGGAAAATTTCATGAAAAGGATATGGTCCTGTAAGCGTGCTCGTGGTGGCCATTTGGCTGATGTTGTTTTTCATTATTAACGGCATACCTTCCTCTTTATTATGAAATAAACATCCGATCATTTATCTCACAAAATGACATTTTTCTTTGAATACCAAAATAACACCTCTTATTGGAAAACCCTTTAGCTTTATTAGTAAGAGCAAACATTCCCATGAATTATGGAACAGAACGTCGCGTCGTTCTAGTTGCTGCCTCGGCTGGCTTCGCAGTAGCGCATTCTGTCACTCCAATTTTCCAAGACCTTGTTGATGGTTTCGGGCTGTCTGTAGCTCACGGATTGCTTGGATGATATTGGCCATAAGTGCTTGAATCGTTTCCGGATTGTTGGCATAGTACGGGTCCTTCACGGTTCTCCCCAAAAAAAAAAGTCCAAAGGGATCAAATCGCAGCTCCGAGGCGGCCAATTGACATTGCCAAGTCGGCTGATAACACGATTTGGGAATTTCGTGCACAAAAGATCGATTGTGGCATGGGCCGATGTGTGGCATGGTGCGCCATCCTGCATAAACCAGAGGTCGCCCAAATCCATGTTTTCAATTTCAGTAAAAAAAACGTTGTTCCCAGCCTCATTTTCGAAGAAAAATGGTCCAATGATGCCATCCACAATCCGCACCAAACTGACACTCTCTGTGGATGCATTGGCTTCTCGACAATAACGTGCGAGTTTTCTGAGCCCCAGATGCGGCAATTTTGTTTGTTAACGTAGACGCCGAGATGAAAATGCGCCTCGTCAGAAAAAATGATTTTTCGACCAAGATCGTTGTCCATTTCAAAACTGCGAAGCGATAACAATGTGGATGGTCGTGCGACTTCAATTGCTGAGTCAATTGGACCTTGTAAAGCGAATAATCCGAGATCTTTGAGCAGAATTCTCCTCAGGCTAGTGCGTGAAATGTTGAGCTGTTGAGATCGATGGCGATTTGATGTTTGTGAATTGAGTCTCACATTCTCGGCTACAGCTACAGCAGCCACATTCTCGTCCACGGGTACCATGAGTGTTGTCCACTAGCATACCAGTCTCACGAACTTTTTGCACAAACTTGCGTACAGCAGGCGCGGTGGGTGTTTCATTTCGGCCAAAACTTCTTTTCAAAAAACGCACTATTTGGGCTACACAACACTCACTTTGAAAATAAGTTTTCAATATTTCCCCAACGTTGTTCAAGCGTAAAGCGAATCATTTCTTTCCTAGGAGGTATGATCACAAACCAGTAAGAATAGACCGTCGACTCCTCCCACATAACGGACTTTGCCGACAAGCTGCCGGCGGGCCCAGGATTTTTCATGTATTGGTGCTGTACAAAATTAAAGGAGCGCCATTAACGCACGCATACTTGAAAAATCCTAGGCCCATGCTATAGCATGTAAATTCATTGCCGCCATTAATTTTGACATTTACACGTATTCACAGACAGGGTAATTTTTTCCGGGGGGAACGGGTAGGTGCACGGGAAGTCGGCGGTCTATTCTTACTGGTTTGTGGATATGATACTGACTTTCTGTCAAGATTTCGAGCGGGAAACAGCTGTCAGTGTCAAAATAAACTATGATTTAAAAAGAAACCACTAGATGGCCCACCGTGTATTTCCTCTTTTAATTCAAATGAATCAGTCAACCGAAAATCGATCCCTCTAAAGGGCTCCCTGAAATTACGGCAAAAGAAATTAGGTACGCCAAAAAATTGAAGTGGAAAAAGAGCCCAAAAATCTCCATACAAATTTGTGGCATTTTTTCCTAGGAACAATCGCCCAAATATTTTGACACAAATGCCGCTAATTTTGCCATTTTTTCCAAAACTCTTTCGGGCATTTTTTCCATTTAAGAAAATTGAGAAAACGCCCAAAAAAGTGTTTTGGAAAAAAACACAAAAAAAACGTGAAATAAGACCTCAAACGAAAAACGAAACCGTATAGGTTTACTGTCAGATTTCGGGCCTTATTTAATTTTTTTTTTGGGCGTAATTGCCATTTAACTTTTTGGCTTTTTTCCAAAAATATGGCGTAATTTCCTGGCATTACGGTGAATTTTCTTTTTTTATTTTTTTTATGTTTTTGCCAAAAATATAAAGCCACAATTATGTGGGTCTTTTTTCCAAAACACTTTTTGGCGTAATTTCAGGGAGCCCTCTAAAGGAGTTCACTTCAAAAAGTTCCGAAATATTTAAAACGTTTTTATCAAGGAAACTATGTTTATAATATTTCACTGTGGTTTCGGAAAAGTTTTCACATTAAGGGTGTTCACTTAATCGAATAAATTTATGCAGCTCGTAAATGTATAAATTTCTGCGGCGCTTTAAGTGAACACCCCTAGGAAATTGTCATTGTGTAAATCGCGTAAATCGACTGTATCTGGAATCACAAAAACAATTCATATGACTGTCTCTCAAAGTTTGGCATTTGTGATTTGCGTAACTTTCCGCGGTTGATTTCCGAGCCCAAATCGTCGCGGAAAATTATGAGGTCTGCGTAAACTATTCTCCATTCAAAATCTGACAGTTCATTTACGAGGTGGTAAATTTCTGCAGTTTATGAGGCTTTTACGCATTTAAGTGAACACCCTTAATAAAAATTTGACAGCTGTCCCTACTCTTGACATTTGAATATGACATTAAACATCAGAATGATCTAGCTACTCTAACCCCGAATCATTTTTCACATTGTGGAAAGTTGCTTAGTAGCATTGACAAAGTTAAGCCCGCTTTCTGATATGGCCGGTCGTAGTATCTAACGCCATTTTATGAGTATAAATTAATTGATTGAGCCAACACAGTTAGCCCTATTTCAATTTACCATAAATTTGCTGTACGGTCATGCCCATGCATGCAAACGTATATATCAAAATGTCGCATGCACAAGTCCTCTGCACAAACTAACCACCATCAGTATAATCAATAAATCACTGAAATTGCAACCTAGAATTGCAACAGCACCACCAGTTAAACATCCGTTGACATAAAACAGCAATCAAACAATTAGCCGCACCCTTTGCCACACCCACACCTGTGTGTAAACTCACACCTTCGACCAAACACGGGACAGGACACTCAGCAAAGCACACCAACGAATATAAAATGCAAATTTAAATAAAATAATTGCTGATGGAGAGCTATACCACGATCTAGCACACTACCTGCAATTTTCATTAATGCATGCCTGCCAACGTATTGTGCTACAGGTGTCCCTGTCCTTGCCGTTGTTTTGTCGTATACCATACCGAAAATTGCTTCCACACAAAATGCTCTCATTATTAACCAGGAAATTGCGTGCAATTTTCCACCAATTTAATTCAGCTGGAGGGTGGATAGAGGATAAATATAATTTTCCTCAGAACTATAAAAAGGATAGCGGCACTTCGTCACGGATCACAGTTCGTGCGCGATGCAAGTTATCATTCTCATCTCAATTGCGGTTGGAGTTCTTTTCGCTTCTGGAATGCAGCCAAATGACAAGGATCAACAGTCGCTGTCTGGGTGGAATGAAGCCAACTTGCCACTGTTTGTGGAGTACTTTCGCTTCCATGGAGCAAGGAGTGCATGTCTGGTGGTTTGTGCCGAGAATCAGAATATAATTCCGATTGAAAAACTTGTACGTGGCTTCTTGGAAGGACAGTTTTATGTGAATGTGTTCCACGATGGCGAGCAGGAGTTCACCTTGAAACCCCAGAGCTATAAGACAGGAATAATTGTTAATTTGGATGGATCGTGTGCACGAAGAACTTTGCAGACAGCCGAGAAGGATAATCTATTTACAACCAATCGCTTTTGGCTACTCGTAGGTGGGCAGCAGCAGCTGGAAAACGTTTCTGATGTTTTCATACCTCCCGATGGGGAGGTGAGAATAATGTCAAACGGACGAGTGAAGAGCCTTTGGGATATTTACAAGGTGGCACCGTCCCAGCCAATGAAGGTGCGCCAAGTTAGCGAGATGATAACTTCAGTTCGGGAGATGGTTGAGAGTTTACAGCGTTTCGGGTCAGCATTTTCGTACAGGGAAAACTTAGAGGGTCTGCAGTTTAAGACAGGCCTCGTGATAGCCTTTCCCGATATGTTTACCAATATTGAAGATTTGACAATGCGTCACATTGACACCATCACCAAGGCCAACTATCCCCTGACTAGGTCGCTGAGTTCCAAGCTGAACATGAGTTTCAATACCTTCCAAACGGATAACTGGGGTTGGAAGAAGCCCAACGGTACATTCGACGGTCTGATGGGACGGTTCCAGCGTTTCGAGCTGGATTTTGCACAAAACGCCATATTTATGCGACTAGACCGGGTGGCAGTGGTCCATTTCGTTGTGGAAACATTTCGAATCCGTGCGGGGATTATGTTTCGACAGCCTCCACTGTCCGCTGTCGCTAATATCTTTGCAATGCCCTTCAACATTGACGTATGGATATCGATTTTGATCTTTATGATAGTCACAGCGGCGGTTATGACAATTGAATTGGCCTTTTCGCCTCTACTCGACGGAATGGACTCCATGGATTGCTTGATTTTCGTTTGGGGTGCCCTGTGTCAGCAGGGATACCATGTGGCGATCCCGAATCGATCGGCTAGAATTCTAGTCTTCACAACGTTTGTAACGTCGCTCTTTCTGTTCACATCGTTTTCAGCGAATATTGTGGCACTCCTGCAGAGCCCCAGCGAGGCTATACGATCTTTGGGTGATCTGGGGCAGTCCCCGTTGGAAATCGGAGTGCAGGACACCGTCTATAATAAGATTTTCTTTAACGTATGTTCCTCTCCATATGTGTAGAGTATGCATTTTAAATTTTCTTACAGGAGTCCACAGATCCAGTGACGAAGATGCTCTTTCTTAAGAAAATCCAACCAAAGGGAGATCACATCTACATGCGTCCACACAAAGGCATGGAGAAAGTCCGTACTGGTCTCTTTGCCTATCAAGTGGAGCTACAGGCCGGCTATCAAGTTATTAGCGATACTTACGCTGAGCCGGAAAAGTGCGGCTTAAAGGAATTGGAACCATTTAAGCTGCCGATTCTGGCCATACCTGTTCGAAAGAACTTTCCCTACAAAGAACTCTTTCGGCGGCAGTAAGTTGTTGATGGACCGAAAGTGCTTTGTAATTACCTATGTTCTTTTTAGGATCCGTTGGCAACGAGAGGTCGGCCTAATGAATCGTGAAGAGCTAAAGTGGTTTCCACAGAAGCCCAAATGTGAAAGCAGTCTTGGCGGATTCGTGTCAATTGGTATCACTGAGTGTCGTTATGCATTTACTATATTTGGCTATGGGATACTTGCCTCTGTGGCAGCCATGTTTGCTGAGATTTTGGTTAAGAGGGTTATTATGATCGGGCGGTTTTATGAAGGACGAAATTTGTTTGTATAGAATAATAATGCTTGTTTGATATTTCCAATTCGGGCTGTCTGTCAATTGCATTAAGTAATTTGCTGATTTTTCTGGGACTCTGATTCGTAATTAAAAGAAAAGTTCAACAGACTTTGGTAATTTTTTGACAGTTTACAATCAAAGTTGATTGGTCTTGAAGTATAGGTATAGGTAAAAGACGACAGTAAATATATGCCAACATAATACCTGTCTACCACAAGGATCAAATTAGAATATTGGTTTTAGGAAGTGCGTTCAAACTCGAAGTAAAGGCACCAAGTTAGTTACAAAGAACAGAAACACTGAAAAAGAACAGAACGCTTTTTCGTTCTATAGTAAATTGTGGTTCTGTTTACGTTTGCTGTAACAGATAAAAAATAAAACATGGCTGCCGTCTATTCTGTCAAACGCTATCATGAAATTATGTCCACTAAAAACAATATTTTCGTCTAATAGTCGAATTTGCAAATCAAACTGCTTAAAGGAGGTAGCCAGATGACAGATGTAGAAAAATGCAAACAAAAAAAGCCTCCCTCCCACAATAAATTGACATTTCTGTTCAACAGCAGCAACAGAAACAATCAATAGAGACTTGTTTACGTTCTGTGACCAAACAGCCATTTTCTGTTGCTAAATTCTGTTGCTGAAAGAAAATAATTTGTCTCTTTCTAATTCTGTTTCTGTTGCAAATGTATGGGATTCTTTTTCTGATTCTGTTCCTTGTCACTATTGGTGCCTTAAAACTAGAAATCAAATCCATACTTCACAAAAAATGAAGCACCTTGTGAAGAAAATAAATGTGTCGCCCATTGATATCCTAACGGGTTTCAATACTCCCAAAAATGATTCCAAAAAGAATGTCAATGAGACAAGGGAACAAAATAATAAGATGTCCCAATGTAAGTACGCTTGGCTGGGGTACCTACAAGTATCTACAATAGTCCAAAAGGTAATAACATAGAGATAGAGACAAACGTGATCTAGAAATTGAATTTTTCCATAGCAACTGGCCAAATTACAGAATCAAATTTTACAAATCACTTGAGGAGTGCTTCCACTCGGAAACCCATTTGAAAACATCTAGTGTCACTGACATATGCACATGTCCATAAGGTGTAGAAGTTGATGTCAATTTTCTAATATTCCGAATTCAATAACTTGCGTGTTCCACATTCCACTTTACACTGACATCAAGTTGATATAGACAATATGGTGTCGTAGAAAGAAACCGTCAAAATCAAATGGGGAATCTCTTCAATTTTTCGTTTTATCCACAGGAATAGGTAAAGGGATGGGACATACGAGTACATTCTTTTCATGCAACCTCTGCTGTCATTTTTTTTTCGATTAGCAATATATTCCGCTCAATATGCGAATGCGACTTCACACGAAATGTGACCAAAGTGAAAAAGAAGGTAAGGTTTTTCAGTCCCCTTCGTAAATAGTACCTCCACTTCATGCCAGTGGGATGCATGGAATCAACTAGCGACACGAACGTAATGGGAAATCAAAGTTCCGCATCAAATGTAATGTATGGATGAGGATGCGGGGAATAAAATGTTTTGGAAACGCAATAATGTCAGTGCGTCGTATTCGTAGCCATGATTTACGAAGGCTCTGTAGGTACTTAAAGATCTGCGCAATAATAATTAGGGTCATATGACTTCCCTCAATTGAGCCCTAAATGAGTTGAAAGTGCACAGTTTTTTTTCATGCCAACGATTTTTTTTTAAAGAATAGGCACATCTCTTTCCAACAAAATTGCCACCAAAAGATGGCGGTGTGTTCACGAGAACTGCTATGCATATGCGATTTTCTTTTTTAGTTCAGAGCAAAGTCTGAACTGTCAAAAAAAAGTTCGTGTTTCTTTTTTAGCTCAGAAACAATGGGGACGTTCAAGTATCTAGTTTAGTAAGTCTGACAGCTGACTGACTTGATGTTTCTGATTTCTTATTGGCTGGGATTCGTCACGTGAGCAGCTTTCTCTGTTGGCGTTTATGGAGGGGTAGCCGACGAATCTAGTCACGAATTTCGTGACTGAGTACTAAGTTGACATTTCTATATGTCATCGGCGGAGAATTTGACATTTCAAATATGCCTTAAGAGAGCACAAAGCTAGTTGATATATGTACCTAACCAAAACAAACAACCAAGTTCACGACCAATTAAGTTAGTTTTTGCGTTCAGGTTACACTTAGTCCAGACAAATCTAGTCGACTTAAGTCAACTAGATACTTGAATGTGCCCAATCAGAGCACATTCTGTTTTCGCTCAGTGGTGGGGATGAAGTCTCTCTCAAAGAGAAAAACTTATGAAATGACAGATGCATTTTGTTTTTCCATAAATTGCGGATGTGAGTATGACTATGAGTCCAAGTATGTGGAAGAGTTTTTACAGACTGAACTACATGCATTCGAGAAGGGGAAAAAGGCTAAATTATTTTCGCGCCTTCTGATACCATTTTCATATCAATCTGTTTCTCATATCGCAGGAAATCAAAAGACAAATGCAAATAGTCGTTACAGGCGTTTCAAATCAAATGTCAAATTAACTGTCGGCTTTCAGGCCACTGATAGTTGTTTCAATTCTTTAGGTACCCAAAGAAATTTGATGCGTAAAATCTAGTAAGATTCCCAATGGAGGGGTAATATCTTGCTCTCTCGATGCCGCTCTCTTTTACAAATTTGTCAAGTTAGGGAACGACATTGAGTAAAAATGCGTAAAAATCCGTAAGATTTAAAAGTAAAGGAAAAAAGAACAGACCTCTTATGTTGCATGAACACTTATGTCGTTTTCGATTGGTAATCCAGAACCGTTCAGAAGCAATCCGAACGCTTCTCAAAGCGTTCGATTGGCACTCAACTGAAAAGAAGAGAATTTGAATTCAGAATCGAAACCAGAATCACTAATACATTCATACACTATAAACGTCAAAATTGTTTAATGAGATTTTTTTGTGTCGCATATAGTTTTGCATTTTAAATCTAATAAAAGTAATTAACTCGAAAAATAAATATTAAAATGGATATTCCGATGGAGTTTTGTAATTAAATTTTATCGTCTTCAGCATCAACAATACATCGACTTCAAACTCAAATAAAGATATATTTGCTTGTTCGATTGGCATCCCGAATCGGAGAGTTCTTCCAGACGATTCTGGACGACCAACCGAAAACAACATTAGGCTAATGCCACACGAGCTCCTTTTGGCGCACTCCCATGAATATACAGAGAACAAATGGAACAGTATACACGAAAGCACTTAAACTTAATAGTTGAACATCATGCTTGGTCTTAAAATGTTGCAGGTAAAATTTAAAATTTGCACCAAACAAATTTAGCATATTCTCTAAATTTTCTAGAAAACGAATTTATTAACTTTTCTGTACGTAAAACATTTTCTGTTTAATTTCTCAGTCAATACCACGACAGGTTCCACTGAATTCCTATGAAATGCTGGGCTGGGGTTAAATGTTTCAGTTTTGTTCTGTTTCGTGTTTTTACGAGCAAAGCAACTCGTGTGACAACAACGAAATTTTCCCTACGGCGCGCGACCATTTTGGACCATTACCTACGAACGAACGAATATTCGTAAGTTTTGACAGTCCGTTCACATGAACACTTTTCTAGATCGCGGCTGTTCGCAAATTTCAGCCATCAGTCTACCCGCAATGTCTAGTTTTAGGTTAAGTTCGAGCGAATTTTTTGTGGAACGCGAATTAAATGATGTGGATTGCGAATAAACTTTGACAATTCGCGCCAAGGGTGTTTTCGTTCGCGACAAAAAGTTTGGAATTTGAAAAAGAGAAGTAAGCAAAACCAAATGTAATTTTTATTTCGTTAACAGATCCACCATCTAGGTCTGGGATATTATGTGCTAGACGTCTAACTGTCAATGGAGCTTGTCCATTGTACAATAAATGCTGGAAACAAATGACATTTTTTATTAGCTGTCATTTAGAACGAACTATACTATAAAGCGTGTGAATCAAAAACAATTGTTTAGCATTTGAATCTGAAAAGAAAAAAATAGTTTTTCTGTCAGCTGACCAATAATGTAATCAATCAATAAAAATCTCATCATTCTGTCAGTTGAAAATAAGAATACCCATAAAATTCGCAACGGCACCACTGTCTTTTTTTACGACAAACTGAGTTCAAATTGCTTCTGATTCAATCTGCTGTAGACCATTCTATAAAACGCAATACTACTGCAGTACATTGATAAACGAATGTTACATTGCCCTGTCTGTTCTTCAGTTAGAGATATCCTTCAAATATATCCGCAGCACTCCGCAGTCAATTTTGTGTATCCCAGTAAAGAGTTAAAAAAAAGTCCCAAAAAAGGACCTTTTCATATTCATTTCATATGAGCTATTTTGAAACTTGAAAGAGATACACTCATAAATTCAAATGACAACCGTATTGCTGTCATTCAAAATAAAACCAATTCCATTGTATATGCATTATGGGTGGTGTTTTGTTTAGTATCTAAGTGTCCTTGGTTAAGAAAACTAAGAAAACAATACCGTATGGACTAAAATAAAGCGAAATCATGATCGATGTTATTTTTGCGAAACGAGAAAACATACTGAAATTGGAATATCCATCGAAGGATAATAACATGAGACGTGACTGCTTTGCTTAATGGTAATTTGATGTTAGTCCTGGGTTAGTCCGGAGAAATAATTCCTCAACCAAATTATAATTCAAGAGCTAAGAGAGGACCCCATTTAATCTGAAGTATGAGGAAATTTCTATACCAAGCAATTCCAGTAAAGTTTTTAACACCTGTCACTCGTGTCAATCACACTCATAGCTGAGTGAGTTGTGCCAATCTTGATGGTAATTACACGCGTATTCATAATTGTATTACGAAATTGGTTTTGTTTGATATGGGGAACACGAAACACTTTCTGAATGTTAATGATGGAAGTTGCTAATATTTGGAGATTGGGAATGTTTGTATTTTGGCACATGACACAATTTATTTCATATAACATGACAGGGCAGGTACCCATATTATTAATAAGTGCTATTGGCTTTTTCATCAATAACCTTTTCACATTTTCTGTCTCTAAGCGTGTGGATTTAATAATGTTACTGAACGCTGCCCAATATCCATAGGTATACCATACCACTAGGGCGTAGGTAGAGCAAGCACTTGACCATAAATTTTATTATTGGCCGCATTCAAGAATCTAGTCATCGTAAGTTGACTTGAATTGTCTGGGCTCAAGTTTACCTGAACGCAAAAACCAACTTGAATTGTCGGTATATGTCACTTATTGACAATTTTATCTTTTTCTCCTGGGTTCTGAGTTTCTGATTGGTGCTCTAGAGTCTAGACGTCAGGAGTCAGGACAATGGAAATGTCAAACTGCACTCTCCCATGCTCTCCGATGACCCAATAGAAATGTCAAAACTGAGTTGAACAGACACATTATGTTGATACAAATAGATGTCAACTTTGTCGGTATTGGTATTGGACATAGACGTCAACTGAGAAAACTGTTCTCGTGACCAGTGTAGCCCAATGAAAACTTAGCAACAAGAAGATATAGAGCTGTCAGACTTACTAAATTAGATTCTTGAACGCCCTCATTGATGGAAATCAAGTTTTGGGCAGTCAATTGCATCACCATTATGATCTGCTTTCTTCTTGGGCCCTAATTCGTATTGAATTCTTTTAAGCTTTCAGAAATGGAACCACCTTTATGTCGTTTGTTAATTCATCATCAAAATTAGGTTTAAACAAGTACAAAATTGAGCAACTTGACGGTGATCCATAAACATAGCTGGAGACCAAAGCTGTGACAAAAAGCTCTTGAAAGCACAGCACCTTATCCATCAACCAATTGAATTTGTACATGGCGATTCAGACTGCTTTAATAGTAGATCCACAAACCCAAGCTTTCGGTAATGGCTTCCCCCACTTTTGCACGTCAAAGATACTGACAATCCGTATTCTTTCTCATATGAAATAAGGACCTTTGTATTGAAATTGAAAATACATACAGTTCTTGTATAAATCGTATCCTTTATTAAATTGTTGGCTTTCTACAAATATTATTCTAAGGCAAAACAATCCAAACGTGTGCGCTGGCATTCCTACTTTACAAAAACAACTCGTGACTCCCAATATCCCGACATATACACTGGCCACGTTCCAAATACCGTACCGTACACTAAGTGCACGCCATCCACGTAAAATTTATGCCAGTAACGATTTGCGATAAAACGAACAACAAACCAGGAAACAAGAGACTGAACCGAAAAAAAAAAGAAAATAGTACACACGATAAAAAAAAGTAAGCACAGTCTTCGTATTATATGTCCTTTGGAAGAAATCGAAGCAGGAAGAAATCCTTGTTCTTTTTTATCGCATCGAATGGTTGGAAATAAAAAACACGATAACCAAGCCCCGATATATCTTAGCCCGCTCTATGGTATAGATAAATAGATACATTACAATTTTACAAGCATATTATAGATTAAAATTTGTACACCGAAGGATATGCTTTCATGGCAACCCAGAAATTGTCTCATCGACAACGACAGGAATTGTGTAAACAAAATGCAATCTCTGTAAATGCTGCTCCATTTATTTTATAGTACTGGATGCTATATACGTTGAATGACGGTGTAAATTTGTTTTTCTGTTGATCTTAAAATATCATGCACTCCTCGTTCACCAGGTCCATATATTCGCCGGCAATACATGCTATTCCGGCACGTCCCATGTATCTGCACTTGCCGGGTATACGGGTTTTTATTTCGACGCTACACTGATGAGATTTACGGCCACCATCTAGGTCCATAGCACCACCACCGGGTCGTCCTTTGCTCATCGCGGCGATTGCTTCCATTTCGAGGATGTTCGATGAGGCATCATGCACAAATTCTGGAGGCAAATCAAGAATATGCCCATCAACGGCGGACTTTGGTTGGTTACTGACCAGAGCAAGAGTCACGTAGATAGCCAAGGATGCGATGGTTAGTTTCATTATTTCTTCAGTTTTTATTGGGCTCGGTTTTTTTTTTATGGTTTTTAAACGAGACAACGAGATTTTTCAACGAACGGGGTAGAACTGAGAATGACATCGATTCGTTGACATTTGGATCCTTTTATACGAATTGATGGACAGTGCTCGGTGATGTCAATGAAATATGCGAGAAGCCCATCAAATGCAATCAATTGGGTTTGAGTTGGTCACATTAGGGCGAGAAACTTGCAAAGCGGTACGGACTGTAATATGGCGTTAATTGGTCTTTGTTATGAGATGTAAGCCATAAGGTTATCACTGTGACTTATAAGGGCCGGAACGCGTACATTATTTTATTCAGAAGATATTGTTTGCAGTACGCAGCTCAAGCGAAACTTAGCTGCTCTCCAATTTTTTTCTGCAACCATTTTTTCCAATTTAAATTTTTTTTTAAATAATTCGATTTACATAAATTGTGATTATTTTCTCAGATTCATACTCGTATAGTATGCATAGTTGTCAGGGTTCAAATCCGGGTGTCGATGTACTTGTGGTGGTAGAGAGGGTTGTTCATCTTGGTATTATCCTCGATGGTGGATTGTCTCGGTTAAATCGTAGAAGGGTATAGTTGCCCTGTCGGTGTCTCTTGGGAATAGGTCCTCGTTTAGTAGAGCCAATACATGGAGGTAAGGTAACGATGCTCTGAGATGTGTTGGGTTTCCGCAATCATTCGGACTAGAGGGTTTTGATGGCTGGATGCATTCCCGAAAAGTGTGACCATGTACTTTTCCAGGGGAGTGATACTTGCTTCTTCGTAGAGTCTTGAACTTCTGACGTTTTTCTTTCGGATTGGATCGTAGTGGAGTCCTGTGCAGATCCTTAAGAGTTTTCTCTCAAAAAATGGCCAGCTTTTTCATGTACGTCTTAGAAATGGTGTACCAAATGGGGAAACTGTAAGTTAATACCGGTCTTATAAGTTGTTTGTAAAGCAGCAGTTTTTTTTTTTACAGAGTCCGTTCGGTTTGTTCATCAGTGGGTAGACTCGATGAAAGGCGAATGCAGCCTTCTTGAGAACAGTGTTCAGTTGTGGGTTGAATCTAAATCGCTCGTTAAAATTGACTCCAAGACACTTAATGTCATTTCTGCTTGATAGCGCTGATCCATCAGGTAGTCTCAGCGTTACGTTAACACAATTGGTGGCTGATCGTCCTCTACTTCTTCCTCTAATGGGTCTTCTGATACAGATCAGTTCGGATTTGGCTGTGTTGATCCGTATGCGGTATGGTATGCCCCATTTTTGGTATAGTACTCGAAAAGTTTCCTGACGTGGACTTCAACTCTTCCTGCTGCTATGGCTGAAGACATCGAGCTGCTATATGTGGCGGAGTGGTCGGCGAAAAGGCAGCTGTTGGTTGTGTTCTCGAGCTGAGGCTGGTCGGATGTGAAAATGTTGAAAATTAGTGGACCCAATTTTGACCCTTGGGCTACACCGGCTCTGATGCTTTTTGTTTGTGAATGGCTGTCTTGTATTTGTACAAAAAAGGACGTGGAGTTAAGAAAGCTAAAAATTATTTTAATAAGGGGTATAGGAAAACTTAGCTGTTTAAGTTTATGAGTAAGTCCTTGAATCCACACAGAATCGAATGCCTTCTCCACATCTAGAAAGCATTCGACTGTGACTTGGTGGTTGTTGAGAGCCTTCGTGTCATCATGGTGGAACTTCATTAACGGGTGCAACGTAGAATGATTTTGCCGAAATCCAAATTGAATGTCCGGTATGATGTTGAGTTGGTTACAAACATCTTTCACTTTCCTTGAGTATCGGCCTATATCCTCTGATGTTGTTGCGGTCGCCTTTCTTTGGAATGGCTATTATTATAGCGGTCTTCCATTTCCTAGAAAAGTAGCGGTTGTTGATGCAGTTGTTCATCACTATAGCAAGCTCATAATTGTCTGCGGCAGCTATTTCAGGACGAAGTTGGATATTTTGTCCGGTGCAGTTGACTTCTTAGAGTGACTGTTCTGAATTATTTCAGCGATTTCCTCTGGTCTTGACAAGGTGTCATCAGCCACGGAGTCGTCGGCTGGATTTGTGTCACTGAATACCGTAGTTGCGGTCGTCGATTCTTCTGCCTGTGGCATGGACTTCTGAGAGGAACTTCATTAGGAGGCGATGGGTTGAAGTTGACTTCGAAGAATATCGCCAACGCTTCGGCCTTCTCATCAGAAAATGCGAACAAACCACTTTTTATGGATTTATAAACAGAAAATTTGACATTTTATTATTCCAAGAGGAGGATAATTAATTATCCCATCAAATGTAAAACAGTTTAAATAACGAAATCTCGAATTCCAAACTCTTTGTCGCAAACGAAAACACCCTTGGCACGAATTGTCAAAGTTTAGTCTGAAATGAATATTTGATTTTTTAGCTGAAACAGCTACATGGATTCGCTTAAATTTATCTCAGCTAAATTTTGGAGAGAATTTTGTATGGGAGGTAAAATTTAGCTCGAGCGGCGTACTAACCTTTTGGCTTTAAAACGGACGTTAGGATAATTCCTTTCCTCAAATCACCAAGTTTGGCCAGTCCTACAATCGACAGTGATTTTCTACAATCATTATATCCTCTCTAAGAGCGATTTTATATAAATTGTGGTAGGTATACGATCCTTCGGTGCACACAACGGAAACAGAGTCACGTTTCGCCTGCAACATACCATCATCAATCAATTAAGGTCATTGCAGAAACTTTGAAACTTTTTAATTGCATGAACGAAAAAAATAAATAAAAAAAAAAATAAACATGACCATGCGTCCATTAATGTAACTAGTACTGAAATCACTTCCAACTAGTCCGCTCCAGAGCACTCTTAGATTCGTCCTAATTGCTCAGCATCAGCATGCGGTGAATGATGGGTTCGCTGGCTTGTATTTGTATCCATTAAAATGATGACCCCTAACACCCAACAATATCTCTCTAGTCGACCGCTGCCATTGTTTACTTTTTATTCACATCACATGCAATTATTGCAAACACGGCCTTGACCAGGATTTCACCTCCGCATGACAGTCATTTTTGCTAAAAAAGTGTCGAAACGAAACAAAATAAAACGCCCCTTACCTCTCTCTATAGCTATACCCACCGCCATCATAGTATGAGATACAATCCTGCGATTTTAAACAATAGCGCGAATATGCAGGGACGAATATTTTAAACGAGCTTGACGACAGTATAACAATAATGGTCTTACGAGGGTCGTCGGATGGGCGTATGGTGGCAACTGAAAGTTCGCCGTGCGGAATAAACATTTTTTGCTTCTTGTAAACAGTCAAGGGTGCAAAAAAAAAAAATATATTTTTTCTGCTTATTTTCCTTTCCTCCAGGAATCATCTGAAGACTGCAGAACGTATAGGTGATGGGTTGTGCGCGCTGCTGTTCTCTTCGTTGGCTTAGTTTGCTGGCGCATTAACTTTAATAAACTTTAACGGTTGGGGTAATCAAGAGCCGAAAAGAACAGAAGATTACTTCTTTCATGGTTAGTTGGGAAGTTATTTTTTTTTTTAAGGATATACGCGGAATTTTTTCTTCCCCTTCACTTTTATCTCTCGTGGAGTTCACTATAGTTAGCATGCGATTACCGTTCAAGCAAATAATCAAGCTGTTGTGCACAAACGTCCGGACGAAGAAAAAAAGGAAAAAAAATGTTCGGCTAGAGGGGGTTTGGTCAGCTAATGCCTATTTAGAAAGGTGGTTGTCCGTGTTTGGAGGGGGTGTGTAAAATAGGTTTTTGAAACTAAAATTAAGGTTGAAAAGTTGTTTGCAAAAGAAAAAATGCTTTAATCAGACAGGATACGCTCTAGTTAAGGCGGCGTGTGCTGGTTGCTGCTATACAATGTAAAAATAGCCAGTATAGAAGAAAAGGGGTTATAACTTGCAATTAAGCCAGCACAGTACTGACGTTTGCGAGATTCATTCAATGGGGTTTCTATTTCTACGGCATGAAACAGCTAAGAAAGTCAAAAGAGTGTAATTAACATTGTTTGATTCCTACTAGTAATTATACCATCACTCTTCAGTATTCTGTTTGTACCTATCGCATGTTTACCTGGTTTCGTAAGAAACACAAATTCATGTGTCGGAAAATGTCTATACAGAAAAATAAGAAATAAATCTTTCACACACCCAAATACAAAAAAAAAAAACCGGCCAAGTCGTCACGTGAGTTCTTATTTGTCCTACAGACCATTGACGAAAGCGTGCGTATAACCATAGACACATAATTACACGGTACAGGAGGAAACACCTTGGAAGGTACTTCTTCGATAATTTGGAGGAGTTGACCTCACAAACAAAATTGAAACAATTTGTATGTTCTGTTGGGAAATTATTTGCTTGGGCCAATTGGTTTAGGTGCCTAGTCCTCCGTAATGAACTCAAATCCTATACAACCTAACTTAACCTAACCTTGTCATGCCGCTAGTCAATGATCAATGGAACGCGTCCAATGCAGTTCGATTAAAAATGAATAAATGTGGAAAAGTAAACAAGGTGGAGGTGGAAAGGCTTAAATCATGTTTTGTTTAGCTGGCGCTATAACCCTAACCCGGTTGATCCAACATCTGGGACTGGGATATTATGTGCTAGGCGCCTACAGCCGTCAATGGAATGCAGCCATTATGTGTGAAGTTGTAAATGATTAATTACATCATATTCGCTAGGCGGCGCGCATCCGACAGGTCAAATTGTCGATGATTCTGGAGCATAGATCAGGCTGAATTTGATCGATGGCAACTTCACAAAAAAAAGTTTATCGTTGTCAAATCGCACAATTTCAGTGGTCAGTCCTCAAATCCCTCGTGCAGAATATTCTTTGTGACATCAGCTATGTGGTACGTAGTGCCATCCTGTTGGAACCACATGTCGTTAACATTCATATCGTCCAATTTGGGCTAAAAGAAATTGGTTATCTTTTCTGCGAAAGGCTAAGTTCTTATATGTGCTTGCATGCTTACGGATAGCAGCAGATCTAGCGTTTAGTTGACGTGTGGGTGTTGACTCGTTGACTGAAGGCTCCGTCAAACAGAGTGCTTTTTAACGCCGCGTTGTAATATAAAAATACAAATTATTTCATCATTCAGTTCTGACGCGAAGCGGTGTGAGTCATTTTTGTAGTGTCAAATGGAAAAATTAATTTAGGTTCATTCGGGTACTTTTTTGCAAACGTAAAATTATTAAAAAATTGCTAAGAAACTGTGCGAATGCGACCACGAACTGAGTAAATTGATAAAAATGAGAGAGAAATCCATTTCCCCTCTTTTAATTTTTTCGTAATTTTCTACTCGCCGAATTTCAACTTACTGAAAAATGAAAACTGTTATCTAAGTGACAGCTCAAAAGTTTGAAAAATAAAACTCTATTTTTTCGTCTTCAACGATGTCGGAGGAAGAAGTTGTAATTGAATGTTCTCCTAAACTTATCAGTGCATTCAAAATGGTAGGTTTAAGAGGTATTTTAGCTTTTAAAAAATTTAAATCCAATTTATTTTGTAGATTCCGCCGTTAACGTTTATTTTACGAATGTCGAAATGACATTTCTTAAACTTTTTGTAAGAAAACCGGTCAGGTACTTCTCTGTAAATTGAGAGATTTCTCTCTCAATCACGTCAAAGAAGTAGGTAAGTCAGTAGGAAGATCTCTCATTGATTTCTAAAAGGTCGATCAACTACCAATCCCCTCGAATTGGTGTCCACTGCATTATCAGCCTTAAAAAAAGGTAAAGAAGTCGACTTTATTCCAACTGATTTCATTGAAACTTCTGATTGAATTAATCTTATAGTCTGTTTCAACATTTATTATAAGAAAATTATTCACAGAAAATATAAATTTACGAGTTTTTCAAATCTGCATAAATATATCAATAATCACCATGCGAAGGTACGTGTTAAATCCCCAAAGCGTAACTTACCGACCTCCCCCGCATGACATCGTTAAATTTGTAGATATATATGCCACGTTGGATTCATTAACTTTGTACAGTCTTATCTCGAATGATTTTCTCCATCTTACCTTGTGAGGATTAAAGGTAAAACAATAAAATCAAAACGCTTCCCCTAGCATCGCTCCAAATCTCGTATACCCATCCCATCTTACGTAGGCAAAACACCATTATACCTTCGAGGACTTTACTGTAGATAGAGATTACATATTCTCTCGTCCTTTTCATCCTCAGTTGACTTCAAACGATACATGTTACAAAAGGATATCCTGTGTGTAAGAAGACAAATACAAACGATCCAAAGGCCCGTTTCAGGGCAAACGAAAAAAATCCAAGAAGCGAATATTTTCGTCTGCCATTTTATTATCTTCCTCTCGAAGTCCTATTTTTCCAAATTGTCTCCCCTCAAGGTGTACAGTACATTTCTCCCGCCATATTCAAGTAGATAATAAGAAAAAAAGGAAAAAAAAAAAAAAAAATGTAACCAGGATAAGGCCCATTACGTTCGGATACTTAAACTTGAATGGAAACGGTGATAATACCTACACACAAAGTTAGATATACTTTCATCTATCCAATCGGATATTGCAATTTCTATATAGCATTCATCTGGGTGCGATTTATACCCACCCACACGTGTGTGTGCGTTGTGAACAAGGACGACCATCAGGTGCTTCGAATTATTTCTCCTTCATAATCTTGAATCAGTAATCGCCGCAGCCTTTCCGTATATAGCCCCTGAGAAGCAACATCAAACGAGATCTGCATAGTTACCCATCTGCACATCGATTTATTTTAAGCTGCATGCCTGTGCATCGTGTGCGACCTTTTATCATGGTGCATCGGCATGCACCCATCACCTTCACCTCGAATTCAAAGTCATTCACAGTTTACTGGGCACAGTTTCCGCCTGTCTGCCCCGTTCTGGGTTATAAAATTAATTCGATTATTAATAATTTTCCAATTTCATGGTTTTAGCAAAGTTGTAAGGTAGAGCCAGGGACACCAGTTCCAAAGGACGACAACTAATACGAACAAAACTACAACTACAATGCTGATATGATGACGATAAGCAAGGTAGGTTAGCTGGAAGTTCGGTGGAGACTTTGTGCAGTTTCGGTGAAGGGTGCGGCAAAGCGATTACTATAAATAATAGATACATTTTATTTATGGGCGTATTAACAGTGTGTGCAAGGAGCAGTTGTTGATATGATGGTGCGGATGTGCCCTGAATCCGATTACCAGAGATTGATGACAATTTGCATCCTTTTTGTTGTCTTCACAAATTTTGATCATTTCCCTTCCAGGTAAGGACGTAAGCTGGACGGTATTTTAAGGCAATTTTCAGAAGGATAATCTGAAGATAATTGATGCTTACACATTTTCGGACGCTTCTATTAGAATTACAAATTTGGAATTTTGTCGAATGGTGGTGCAAAATCTATTCAGGATCCAGGATCCCAGGTATACTGACAAAGGAAGTGCAGAATATTTACGGTGAGTTTACTCTCATAGCTATGACAGACGATCACAATACATTTTAGTTGTGCTCCTGGTGAAAATTCGGAAAGGAGATTAAGCTTTCGAATAAATCGACAGGATTGCCTTATTTCAGGAGGTTCAACATGCGAACAGTGAACGATAGACAGCTGCAATTAAGTCGACAGACTAAATCAATCAACCACAAGGGTAAAACGCGAAGGGCAGCAGTATTAGACTGACAATGTAGTTAAGTAGTACAACGTTACCGCGGGAGTACCACAAGGCTCTGTTATTGGACCTCTCCTGTGGAATATAATGTATGACGGAGTCCTGCAACTAACGCTGCCTCAGTAGAGTACCACAAGGCTCTGTTATTGGACCTCTCCTGTGGAATATAATGTATGACGGAGTCCTGCAACTAACGCTGCCTCAAGGAGTTAAGGTGTGATCGGTTTTGCTGACAATATCGCCATGGTAACGGTGGTCCGCTACGGATAAAGCAGTTGCCAGAATCAAAAAATGGCTAGAGTCTGCCGGCTTAGAACTAGCCGACCACAAGACCGAGCCTGTCTTGATAACCAGCTGAAAGTCTATGGAATTTGCATTTTTCCGTGTTGGGAACTAAATCATTAGGTCTAAGGAGCCTCTAATGTACCTAGAAGTTATGCTCGACAACAAGCTAAACTTTAAAACGCACATCCAGTAGGTAAGCCGGGAGGAAGGCCTCATAGATGCAAGCAAGCAGCTCTTTCCCGGGTGCTGTCCAACTTCGGTGGACCTGGATATACCCACCAGGAGGGTTCTGCTATCCAGAGTGGTCAGTTCAATACCTCTATACGCTGTACCGATCTGGGCGTGGGCTCTAAAAAAACGAAAAGAGGAGGAAGCTCTCGTCAGCATACAGGCTCTGCCAATAAAAACAATAAGAGGATTTCGAACAATCTCTGACGAAGCAGCCTGCGTTAATGAATGATCCCCATCGACATTCTTACTAGCAAGATGCAAAGGATCTACCTTAGGCAAACAGCCAACCGGCAAGAGGTCCCTAATAGAAGGGTCAAAGTAGAAGAGAGGAAAACATCGATGGTACTATGGCAAGGCAGGTGGGATAACACGGCAAAAGGCAGATGAACCCACAAACTGATCGAGGTCTGGACAAAAAGAATGAACGGGGACTGTAACTACCACCTTACGCAGTTCTTATCAGGGCACGGCGACTATTGGCAATACCTTCACAAATTTGGTCTTGCCTTTCTGCCCTGAATGCCCAGACGAAGAAGAAGATATGGAACCACGCAATGTTCCATTGTATAGGAGCTTTGAAAGGAGAAGAGCGAACTTACCAAACCCCCAAAGTCTATAATAAGCCATATGTTGAGGTCAGAAGATGACTGACTGGAGGCATGCTTCATAACGAGCGTACACTAAGAATTAAGGAGACTTGAAAGACTTAGAAAAGCCGAAATGGCGGACCCAGAAGATTTAGCATGAGTTGCTAACCAGCCCCGCGAAGTAATACCTAACCTAGAATGGTTGAAGGACATTGGGTGTGGATTAGTACATTTAGGCGCATTCCTGGTATCGATTATTCGGGTTTCCGAATCGTGCATGTTGATAGCACGGGCTATCGCATCTTTAGAAGATAACCACATCCATTGGCGCAACCGAAAAAATAAAAAATCGTAGGAGTAGAGCAAACTAGGTTGGGGTTAGGTTTACTGAAGCTGAGAAGCCTCTTCTTCATCCCATTGAGGTCCTCGTGGACCCATTGTGATACCCTTCGATGGGGTTAGCCGTGTTGTTATTGCTTTATTTCATCCTTCCCGTGATTACTCGACTGTGTCCAGCCATCTCGTTGTCCTCAGAAACCTGTAAAGACTAGAAATTCAGACATTAGAGAGTTCTTGGATTTCCCGCAAGGAGTAACTTCCAAGTGTTCTGTTCCTCAAGTGACAGAGACTTGGGCAGTGACAGAGAAAGTGAGGTGTGTCCTCGTGGACTTCTTTATGACCGCAGCCTCTCGACTGAAGTGCCCCATTGCAGAACCTTTTCTTGCCAGTTCGTCATCCCACTCATTGCCGGTTATGTCTCCGTGTCCAGGAACCCAGGAAAGTACCGTATTATGCTGCGAGCCAAGAGCGTTGAGCTAGTTTGGATTTTATCTCATGAGTATAGAGATTGCCTTGATAACAGCAAACTAAGAAAATATTTCTGCGACATTCATGGACGAAGAGATGGCATCACTCATGAACAAGGATATCTCCATCCGGCTTCGCTAACATACATATCAATGTCCAATAAAGGATAGCCCATCGATAAGTATAACTAAGCGACAATTGTTGTTGAAGAACTATCAAGCTTTCTTTCCATCTGACTAAGATAGATGTACGCTTTCACTGCTCGATGAGTGCCGCCAGTAGCACGCCAAAGTTAACGTCCCATTAAATTTAAAACTGCAGTAGAATCAATTATCGATGGTCCATAGGCTGTCCCTTTGAACATTCAGTCGAATTTAGCTCTGGCTCCTCTATTCCTAGCAACTTTTACAGATTGAGTCAACTATTGCCTGTCACATCATAAGATGCTCACTAATTTGGCGCCATACTCAACTGCATCGTTGAGAAATTACTCACTTCATCAACACGCGCTAACGACATCAACCCGCACCATCAGAGTAGCTGTCCTTTTTAACTCGCATCAACATGGCGATAAATTCCAAACACTCTGAAAGTGTGTCCACAAAAAATAATAGTAGTCTCCTTGCCATTCCTAATTGACATCCCTTTACCAAAGCGCAAGGATTAATTAGTTTCTTCGATAAATCATTTTCTTGTTGAAGCTAGTAGTCCTTTCCGCCGCGCCGGCCGTCCATCTGGCCAACACCAAACCCAAACAACAGATGCAAACTGTCAGGCGATGTTCCAAGTCTAACAATAACAATTCTGTCATGTTGAGAGTTGTTTCCTTCATTAAAATTCCATCGATCACACGACTCCAACTCAATTCCACTAAGAGGATGCGGGCAAACAAAGGAAGGACTCCCCAAAAGTAATACTAAAATAGAGTCGGAAAAAGGGCGGAAAATAGCTATCCGGGTGGCTATTGCAACAAGTTTTATTGATTAGAAAAGTTTTTTCCTTTTTTTATATGTCAGTATACCTAGCTAGTCTTCCTCCGGCCACTTTGAAGAAGGATATGACTCCAGAACAACACCAGCCACAAAGGCCTTAACTCAATCTATTTTGATGGCGTGTTTTTCTTCTCTCATCTCGAGGAATCCATAGAAAGGATTTCGAAAAGCCATAAGAGTAGCTAAACCTAATTAAGGATTGCATTGCGTCGTCATTCATTTGTATGGCTTGACATCCTGTCGGGGACCACGAGACGACTTGCTTGCAATTTTCTATACAAGATATCTATTAGAGTATAAAGATATCGTTGTGATTTGTATTGTATAGTGGAAGTCCTTCGAATACAATGGATTTTCATTTGATTTCGAAGGATTGGTCAGTGAAACGGGAAAACCTGCGATGACAGTAAGCTGAATGACCTTCAGTCGAGATAGACTTTTCCATTCGAATGACTGGCGCGGGAGGAGGTGATAAAATTTAGTTGTCAACCTTCTTCTTCTTTTTTGGGCAGTCACACACAAACACACACACATATAAACACTACACCGACGGACTTATGGTCTTTCTGGAAAGGAAACACAGCTAGATTAAGAAGAATGACCACCGGGTGTACTGTGGTCAGTTGTGAAACACCCTTTAACCATTCTGTTGCGATGAAAGGACAGGCACATCAGGACTCTTGTTGTAAAGCTGCAATTTTGTCTCAACTCGCCCTTTCACAATTTTGTACTTGTCTCTATTTGTATATACCTACTTTTTCAGGCTACGGTCTCTTGGATAGAAGGGATTATTTTGCAACTACGGTTGGTCTTCTGGTGGACTGCATGAGGGGATACTGGGTCAACTGTGAAGTCGAAGTCGTCCTGGGTGAGTTTTTCATTTGTGTATATAATATATAGAAAAGTTAATTTTATATTTTCTGCTATTTCCAGTTTAAAGGACAAATCCAATTCGTAAAAACGAATGTCTATAAACATGGTTGTGGTGGTTGGGTTGGAGGGAGCCCGGCTTTAAATTTGTTCATGTGGAACGATTTTATAGAGCAAAAGGGATGCTCGGATTAAATGGTTAACTGGTGTATCGAAGAGATTGGCAAATTGTTTTATATGCTGCCAGGATAACCACACACTGCTTGTATATGTAGTTAGTTCTTTTTTTTTTTTGTAGTGTTTACGATCGAGTTGTTTTGCGTGTAATGTTGAACACGTGCTGTTTGAATCAATAGCAGATGATAGAGCATTGAGCACTCTCTAGGATTTGATTGAATATTTGAAGGATATTATAATTTTATTGAATCCATAGATATAATTGGAATGTCGGATCCCTTTGGATGAATAATTTTTGTATTAAAACAAGAGCAATGAAGCGGTTTCGAATTTTTGACTGTGGATTTTTGAACGATTTTGACTTGACTTGATGGAAAGACACTTTGACCGTTAGTCGGCCCATTGTGCACACCACTGGGATTTGGGGTGCTATTCCTTGACTGGTTACTCAGGCAAACCTTTTGCTGCCGGTTAGAAAGCTAAGAATTTTAGCGGCGCTGAGATCATTGAGACAATAGTTTCCTAAGTGGGCTCTTCTTTAATTGGCCAGGACAGGACAACTGATGGGTTTTTCTACTGCACCACCTCTCGCGAAAGTCTCACAAATATCCGAGAGTATAACTATGTCCTGAAAAAGCTTCTCAGTTCAGCCTTTCGGACTCTGTATAAAATTGTAGGTGCCTTCCATTCGTCCCAAAAATAAAAACAAAACACAAACCAATGGTTGTGAGAAGCCAGGCCTAGGATGTCTACCTCCTGCTGTTGCGCCAAATTGTTTTTAGGACAGGGCAACTGCAAAGAAAGTGAGTGAGGGACTTATCCTCCTCTTCATCTCTGCAGCTTCTGCAAAAGTCATTGTATGGCAGACCGACCCTTTGCGCGTGTCTATCTAATATGCATTGCCCGCCGGAGATGACATTAACGACTTTCGACTTGCTGGATCTTTTAAGTTGAAGAAGCTCCTTGGATCTTTTTATATCCAGAGCCACAGTATCCTAAATGTTTCCATCTGAAACTTGCTCTGCTGCTGCGTCCGCGTGAATTATTTGTGGTGCATACACGTGGTGCAGACTTATACTATCCACGCCTAGCCTTGCTAGTTCGTCTAGTTCCCTGGAATATAACAGTGACCAGGTGGTGAGGTTGTACTATCCAGCTATCTCGTTAAGATACGCGGCAATCTTCCAGATCTTATTTCGCTGAATATTTGGGAATTGATTGCAGCTTGGCTATCAGTGTTTATGAAGATATCCCCTTGTGATACCGAATTAATCGACAGCCATGCTGTAGCTTGACGAATAGCTGTAATTTCGGCTTGGAAGACACTCCAGTAATTCGGAGAGGCCCAGACTCAGTTCTTCTGAAAAGACCCTGGCCCCAACTCCCTCCAGTGTCTTGGAACCGTCTGTGAATATTGACAGTGATTTGTCATGTAGGTCATTTTGTGAATCCCTTTGGTTCCTGTCCGGTATTTCATCGGTGAAGCCTTTTTCTAAGTTGATTTTCATAGACAGGCAATCTATACATATAATAAAACTGTAGGAATTTTCTTTGTCTCGTAAAAACTCGACAACTACTGGACAGATTTCGATGAAACTTTTTTTTAAACGTTTATTAAGATTGTGAGACTGCTTTAGGCTATGTCGTTTATAGCCATGTCCTTTGGAATAGTTTTTAACCAAAATGTATTTTTTTGAACTGAAATTATATAACTATATATAACCACCCCTATCGTGGAATCCGCCGGGGCAATTATTCACGGAAAAGAATATTTTGGTATCGTCAAAATCGCAAAGTGCACAGTTCCGCGTTCGGGAAAAAATCGATTTGAACGTTTTTAACGATATATTGAAACTCATTCACATTACCCACACGGGGAACTTTTCACTTTGCGATTTTGACGATACCAAAATATTCTTTTCCGTTAATAATTCCCCCCGGCGTATTCCACGATAGGGGTGAACATATAGCTTGCTACAAATGGATGTTTATACTCGATTGTGCGACACGACAAACAAAAACAAAACCAGACCAGCATACCTCATTCGAAAAGTATCAGCTGGTCGATAATAATGGGCAAGGGGTTCATCGATTGCCCTCTCCAGTGTTTCCCTTCCCTTAATCTGATGTGGCGTATTCTTTACTGACAATGTCCAGTGGAAGATAGTTAAGCATGGTTTGTAGAGCGGGCAGTTGGAGATGTCCTCAATGCGCAAACATGACAGGCGCTGAATCTTCTCTAAGACCTTTATATTGGAGCTTTTGTTCAAGGCCGGCAACCACACAACGGTGCTGTATAGAATTATCGGTCTGATAACCGCAGTATAAAGCCATTGCATTATATTAGGTTGCAGGCCCATCTAGAGGCGACAGCCCTTTTACAGGGGTAGGTAATAGCCACTAGGGATTCCCTAGCACGTTCGGCATAATTTGTTTGCTTCCTGTTTAGCCTCAGCCCCAAATATTTGGCTAACAAATTCGAGTTCAGTAGATACCATTGAGCTTAGGGGGAATGCGACAAAGGGTGGCTGAACCTTCCTGGGTGAATAAAACTAACTCCATTTTCGTCGGGTTGACGCTAAGACCACAACTATCGGCCCAGGAGACTAGCTGACACAAAGCGAGTTGTAGAACGTCGGAAAGTGTTTGAGGATACTTTCCCGAAGCGACATCTAGGGTTAGGTCTGAGGCAGTAAGCTGTCAAAACATCAAAAGAACTAACACTGCTATTCAAATTGCAAGACAATATTAAAATTATACGATCCTAATCTAACTGCCTGGTTGCTTGACAATGCCATTGATGTCGTGCTAACTCCTAATTGCATCCGCACCTATACTCCCCACAGACACTTGAGATGTTCCTTAACACGTGTTCATAGAATTTTTTTCTAAATCCAAGATGTCATTGCTTAATGAGTAATGACCATGTACCTACCGTCATCAACGTGACTTAGCAGTTTGAAATAGAATTTTCTAAAAACGCCTTCAAAGGATCGCCCCCATTGTCCTTCAGTAAAAGCTTATACCCAAATCATAATTTGGTTTGTTCATTATTAATTCATTTTAGCAACCATGCTGTTAAAATATACATAATATCTGGCAATCCTTGAAAATGTCAATTTAAGTCAGTTTTCATTTTGCACCCACTGAATAAATAGTATGTCCCTTTTAAATGTGGGCTTTCAAAAAAAAAAAATTAATGTTCCTTTATTCTTAATTTACATTTTCTTGACGTCCTCTATATACTTACTGTTATCAAAATCACAAAACCAGTTAAACAAGAACGCTTTTCTACCCTCAAATTATCCTCGCACTCTCATACTTACGATTTAGCCAAACCCATTGTCATCAGAGTCCGCCTTCTCTACCTATCTATGCCCATTCGGTACCGGAATATCATAATAAAACTAAAGTATCCTTGGGATAATTTTATCAAAAAAAAAGAAGGACTCATCTCAACTTATCATGAAGTAATTGCCAAATTTAATGATGTAATTATAATTTCAAGAGGACGGAAAAGGACGGTCGACCCTTCCGCATGTTTTCTTGCCGAAGGATGAGCTGGGGGCGTATACTCGTTATGTTGTCTGTAGTGGATTATTTTTCCAAGCCTTTTTTCTGTGAATTATATGTACAAAAAGCCAGACAGTGCGTGTGCTTAATTAAATTTTTATCGTATAGAACAATATTGAATGATTGAAGACGACGCGACGACGACGCACGGTCACAGGAAGGCAGACTAAATGGCTGTTTTGTTACCAAAGTCCTTGGTGTGTATCTATCTATACTTATATCTCACTCATTGTCTCATTCATTATGGATTATTAATTTCAATTTAATTCGAATTGACAGGGATGACTTGTTTTTGGTTGGTTCTGCTGCCTGCATGGCGGGAGATAATCCAAACAAAAGATTAAATTATTATTATGGCCACACACACGGATGACCTGGCCACACATGAGTGTACAATCTCTAATTGTTTTTGCAATGAAATGAGCTGAATATGCGATTCAGCGTATGGTAAGTTTTCCAGTTGCTAAGCTTCGATTACACTATGTCATGAAATGTGTCAATTCTTGACATGTTTACCTCGAAAGTATTAACGCCGATTTACAAGCAATTAGTGTAACAAAAAAATCCATGACATACTCGCTTTGTCATGCTGTTAAAGAGCTTATTAACTTGTGTTTTGACCTTCAATCAGACAATTTTCTGACTCGACTTCTTGCCCCTAGATGGCGTATTTAATTTAGAGTTAAATAAATAAAATAAATAGTTGGCGCAACAGGCGTGTAGACACCCAAGGCGTAGCTTCTCACAAACATACGTTTGTGGGAGTTTTTTAATTTTTGGGACGAATGTATGGGACCTACAATTTTATGCCGAGTCCAAACGGCTGAATTCCGAAGCCTTTTCACGACAGTTGTACTCTCGAATGTTTGTCAGACGTTCGCGAGAGGTGGCGCAGTAGAAAAAACCTTAAGATGTAATTTGTGTTTTCCGAGGATCGTACCTGGCACCCCTCGTACAGTAGTCCAGCATACTAACCACTGCGCGACTGCGCCTAATTTAGAGTTGGCCTTCACCAAAAACCTACTTGTTAAGTTCCACAACCAAATGGTGCGAAAAATTATGAACAAACTCGGTGCCATTTTTATGCTGTCATTCTCTTTCCCTTGTGTTCTTTGATTCGAAGCAGATGGCTGTCAATAAAGATAGTTTTTTTTTTCGCATTTGCGCAATTAACAAAAATAACAAATAGTGTGTTAATTTTTCTTTATTTCCTCGGGTGGAACCTAATTCGTGCCACGTCGCCAAATTGCGATAAATTTGCCCTCTAACGAGGTAAAATAAACTAACTCAACAGAGTTGCATAACCGATGCGAAGAATGACAGGCGATTACACAGCTTGACATAACTGACACGATTGACACTATTAGATACCTACTTCTGATGACTAGCGGCACATTTGTACGAAAGTTGGTCGCAGGCACAGTACACGTATTAAAAGTAATATATTCCGATTTCCGAGCACTCATTTTGGTTTCGTTCTGCGCATCTGTCAAAAAGGCATGCGTTTCCATAGAGATGGGGTCACATTGTCAGCCATTAAAACTCATGCGCGCGCATATTATTTCTATACGTTTATTGTTAGGGTCACATAGGCCGCCATTGCAGAATGCGCAATATAATACCTTTAATATGTGTACTGTGGGTCGCAGGTACTCTATTGCTTGCTAGGTTTTTCTCACATCTGGTGTCAATCGTGACATGCTTCAGTGTAAAAAATCTAGCGGCACATTTCTACGAAAGTTGGTCGCATGAACTCTATCGCTTGCTAGGTTTTTCTCACATCTGATGTCAATCGTGACATGCATGACAGTGTAAAAAATCGCCCAGTGTCACGTGTGGCCGTGTGGGACATTTTCAATCTGTGACCTGCTGTTTGAAATAGTTGGATATACTCAATCCACACAGCATTGACAAGTCATTCAAATCAGTCAGATGGTCATGCCATTCAAATCCTGTCAAACGCCGTGGCATAACAAGCGATCACGCAGAATGACCCTTTTAGGAGAAAACCGGATGTCATAGTGAATGACACGGAATGACAAGATTCATTAATGGTCACAATGCACACTTTAAGTGCACACATAAGCTAAGTTGGACGAAATCCGATTACAATGCTTCTATACCTTTACCACATTTAGTATACCTTCCAACAGGACTATCCATCCATCCATCCGTTCCTTCTCGTTAATTAATAGGAAAACCCATGAAATGTGTTATCGCGTAATCCATTGCCATTATAGCCTGTCATGGTGCTCCCATGAACGGCATTAATTTCATTCAAACAATTGAATTATTTACCTACAACACAGAGGCAAGAAAATGCCTTCTGCAAAATTAGTATACCATAGGGAGGTAATTCTTCCGGCACACTCGTCTTTGTCTCATAAAACACTTCCACAACAGACCTACAAACAAAAAAGGGAAATCCCAACCAACAATCAATTGAGATCTGGCCTCACCCATATCCATATGGTTATTGATTTCTCCTACAGGATACCCGATGCCGCATATCGATTCTGGGGTAGCCCCTTCACCATGTACCCGTATATGCAAAGGAGCAAGGCGATTACTTATTCTAAGTTTCTATATACCATTCCATCAGATGGGCTCTCTCTCATAGGGGATGAGCTCTAAATAAACACTGTGCGGTAAATTGCTATACACCACCTGGATATACGATTGAAATGGGACTATACATACGAACACACACACACACATAAGAATATCGAATTTAGTACCGTTAAAGGCCATTAGCTCGGCCACTTGCTTGATTAAGATTCCTGGTTCTGTTTGTTTTACTATAGTCCTACTCCTACCATCGTTATTCCTTTCCATTCCATTCATATGCAAATTTCGTTCCAGATAAGGAGTATGGACTATGGTGTCCTCTTGCATCCATTTTCTGTTCTTTTTTTCTTTTTTTTTCGGGGTGGAACCTTAAGTGAGCAAGTTTTCATATTAATTTCGCTTCCGCGAGCGTCATCTGTTATGCGCTTCCATTGCATAAATGAAAGCAAATTAGCCAAGAAGGAGACCATCCAACGAGGAGTGAAGGAGGTTGAAAAATGTCCATCGCCGCTCTTGTTACCAACATTTATATGAATATTTTTTTTTTGTTGTTGCATTTATCGTTTATTCTTTTATAAACTATGGGAAAAGATGAAGTGGAAAAGTTTCATTTAGTATACACGTTTGTATTATGTCACGCAGTTGATTTATCACATTTTGATGCGACCAGTTTGCACTGTGAAAAGGCGTCTAAAAGTTCGAGAGTTTTCCCCCAAATTAATTAGTTCATCATGTGGCTGTAAGGAGAAAGTGAGAGAGAGAGAGAGCACTTATAAGGATATACATTGCAATTTAAATTGCAAATCGAGGTCTTTGAGAAGAATTTTCGACAGTTTTTAGAGTGCGTCATCAACTTGAATCTGAGGATATTTTGATGACTTCATATTGAAGAAGACATCAATAATTGCTTTTCCGGATGACGGATGTTCTATTTTCCATCAAAATATAGTTTTCCATACATAGTTATTGTATGTGTGTGGTAATTCTTCCTGCAGATACTTGAATGCTATATTGATGATTGTGTCATCATCTTAGCTCTATATTTCTCCTTCTGTTACCACTTTGGATGCATGATGCATCTCCTTAGATGCATCATGCATTATGTATTGTATAGGATATGCATGCCTGTGGAGATGTAACTTTTTCATAACGTACAACCTTTCTTGGCACTTGAGCAATCAATGGTTTCTGACCCGTTATCAGTTATTCGAGGCTGAAATACTTCAAGAATGCAAACAGGTACGATTTTAGTTCGCTCTTGAAAACGGCGTTCAATTTTCAAGTACAGCAACAGAGTAAATCAGTTCCATCCAACTGTAGAGAAATAATTGTTGCTATACAGAGGTATTCGTACAAATACTTCGACAACAGCACATACAATCGTATAGGTACTCTAACTTAACCGCGACCAGAGTATTCGGGGGGCCATATCCCACATGGAGCTATGGAAACACACTCGCTGAGGTTTAAATCAGAGGCAAAACATACATAGAGTATAGCTTGCCTCTGGTTTAAATGCTTCCACGCTACTGAGGCTATAACTGTACTTGCCCTCCATGAAGTATGCACTCACCCTAACCTATAATTGCTAAATGACTTTCTAAGGCTAGGTACTAAATTCAATTTTAGTGAATTTTGGTATTGGAACTGCAAATACAGTGGCCGGCATAAGTATTTTGACAAAACTAAAGTTAATTCTGCTCATAATTTGAACTTACTTCGTGTAAATTTTGGCATCAATGGAAAGGTCATTAAAATTCCGTTGGAATGGTACACAACTTTCCTTGTGTGAATGCTGTGAAAATAATTTGACGTATCCGGAGGTATCCACTTGAATGAGCTAACAGGTCACGTTTTGACGGATCAGATACTCGATAACAAACTGTGATCGAATGCAGATTTAATTTTTATCATAAAGCATTTTGATAGGTCCGAGAGGCGCGAGACATATAAGTCGACGTACCTATAGGCTCGTTAACTTGGTCATTTAGCTACTATTACACATGCCAGGGAGCGCCTGATTATGGGGAGCGCCTGACTATAAAACTCTCCTCTGTGCACTCACCTATCACAAACGCCAACAATTAGTCGTATCAGTATCGCGACATTATCAAGGAGGTAGCCGAAACCACTGTAGGGTACCAGTACCAGCTGTGGAAAATTAAAGCTTTCATTACTGTTTTACCTAATGCTTTTTCTATACATATTTCATATACATACTAATCATCTTTCTCTATACTGTACATTTGAATTTTAGTCTAGTTAGTTGACATTTAACCGTCGCAGAATTAACACGCTCTTGCCTTTTCATTATTATACATACTTTATTTCTATATATATCCGTGAATTAAATACCAATTGTTAATAATTATTGGACAGTGTTTCTTTCTGGGGATCTCGCAGTGAATTCAATAATATATTTCACACCAGCCTCCCAGAAAAAGAGCCAGTGGTATGACGATGAATGCGTGTACAGAAAAAAGGTGACAGAAGACGCACACAAGAAAAAACAAGGGCAGCGAGAGAAAAGTATCAAGCCAGGAGAAGGAAGGAAAAGAAGATCCTGCGTAGAAAGAAGAGGGCTTACGCAGCTTTCCAGCTCAAGGAGATCGAAGAGTCTTGCGATCTTAACAACATCCGGAGGTTCTATAAAACAGCCAAGCAACTATGGCTGCTGGCTTCAAAACCGGAACACAGGGGCCAGATTATGTAAGACGAAAACGATCGAACGCTATCGTTTCGACCATAGCAGTCTCTGTCTATTGCCACAGATATGATAGAGACAGATTTAGTGAAAACGAAAGCGGTTTTCGTTTCGTTTTTTACAGAATCCCACCCTTTTCGAGAGAGCGAACGAAACCTAGTCACCGACGGGGTTGTCGGGTTTTAAAAACGGAAATCGACAAACGTAAAACATAAAAGGCCAAAAAATCGCCAGTTTTTAACTCTCCAAATTCAAAAACCATAACAATCAAATGAATTCGTGCAACTCGTAATATTTCGTAAAAAAACTTAATGCAAATTCCCCAAGCTCCTGGAACTCTGGCTGTCCTAAGGCATTTGTCATTTTGTACACCTTGTTCCAAAACTTCAAAACGTCTTCTTCGGGTACACTTTCTAGAAAAAAATCATTTGACCAATTGACAGAAATTAATTTTTCCCACTCAGTAAGTTGTAAGCTATTGGGTGGAATCAAGCTTATAAGCAGACTTTTAAAATAGGGTCACAGTTGGCTTAAACAGATGCCTGGAGAAAAATATCCCAAAGAAATAAAAGGTGGGTGTTGTAGTCAGACAATCTTTTTCGCATTTCTCTTAGTAAAACAAGAATTAAATCGTTAACTTGCTTCTTAACTTCATTCACATGGTCTGTGCTACCACTGTTTTCTATCGTATCAAAATCCGACCCTAAATCAATATCTTTCCAAGCTTTAAAGTTGTCTTCATTCGTTACTAATTTTAATATTTCGTCACAGTCATCACAGATGTAAGGTTTGAATGAAAATTCTAAAAGAGAAAAAATATGAGGATTTTGGTTAAACATTTAAATCGCCAAATGAAATTGCAAATTGCCTGTTTGGTGATAAATCGCCACATCTGACAACCCTGGTCACCGAAGCGCAGGGAATAGTACATGTGTATAAGGATAAGCATCATGTAGAGAGAGAGTGATAGGGCAAGAAGAGAACACACGTCCAGTCAATAAATAACCAGTTCCACCACCTAGTATAGAAGAAATTTACTTAGCTATAAAAAAGCTTAAGAACAACAAGGCCGAGGCTCTAATGGTTTACCAGCGGAGTTCTTTAAATACGGTGTTGATGTTTTGGTAGGGAGCATGCACCGAATCATCAACCAAGTATGGGTGGAAGAAAACATGCCCGATGACTGGACTATCATCTCCATATTCCCCATCTACAAAAAAGGCGATCCTATGTCTTGCAAGAACTATCGAGGCATATCCCTGCTTAATGTCGCATACAATATCCTATCCAACGTACCACCTTTTCATCAACTTCAAAGCCGCGTATGATAGTAAACATTGTCAGGAGCTCTATATGGAGATGGCCGAATTCGGAATCCCGGCAAAACTGATTCAGCTGTGTCGTGTGACGCTAGAAAACACGGTCTGCAAAGTGCAGTTTGGAAGTAGCTCCTCCGAACTTTTCGGTACCGGATATGGCAACAATTTCGAGGTAGATAAGAAATTCATCTACCTCACGAATGACACTCTAGTGGAGATCCGGCGAAGAATTACCCTAAGAAACCGTTGCTACTTCTGTTTGGCCAAACAATTGGGTTCAAAACTCCTAACTCGAAGGACGAAATGTGTGCTCTACAAAATCCTTATCCTGCCAGTTCTGCTTTATGGCGCCGAAAGCTGGACGATAATCAAGAAGGGAGAGCTGATACTGGGCTCCTTCGAAAGAAAAATGCTTCGGCGGATTTCTGGGTGTTGAGTAGATACATTTATCTGCAATCCAATACCCCGTATTTCATAAGCCCGAAAAAAAGACCGTAATTGTATGGGAGGAACACAGCGGGTAGGGCTGTCATTACAGGATTTGGAATGAGTGTAAGCCCGTAAAAAATACGGACTTTTGTAGATATTACAGGTTTTTATTTTACGGTCAACTTCGAGCTGTGTTTGCATTTATGGGCTTCTGTAAAGGTTTTACGGTCAAACGTATCGTTCCGGATTTGTGGTTCTATGTGCGAGGAGGGCGTATGGAAGAGAATATACAACCGCGAACTCTATGAGCTATACCAAGATGTGGATGTTGTCCAAAAAGCCAAAATACGTCGTATGGATAATAACGCTCCAGCTTAAGGACCATTCACATGAGAGCGACCGAACGAATTGATGAAATGCGAACAAACCACTTTTTGAGCATTTATGAACAGAAAATTGCACATTTTATTATTCCAAGAAGAGGATAATTAATATCCCATCAAAATGTGTTAAAAAATAAGTTTAAAAACAGTTTAAATAACGAAATCTCGAATTCCAAACTTTTTGCCGCGAACGAAAACACCCTTGGCGCGAATTGTCAAAGTATATTCGCAATCCACATCATTTCATTCGCGTTCCACAAACTAGCGAATAAAACATTCGTTCGAACTTAACCTCAAACTAGACATTGCGGGTAGAATAGAAACTGATGGCTGAAATTCGCGAACTGCCGCGACCTAGAAAAGTGTTCATGTGAATGGACTGTCAAAATTTGTGATTATTCGTTCGTTCATCGATGTTGTTCGCTCTCATGTGAATGGTCCTTAAGAGGATCTTCTTCAAGGAAGACCGAAACTCCGTTTCAAAGACCAAACCATCGCGGATGCCAGATCGCTTGGTCTGGACAACTGGAAGCAGCGTGCCCGGGATCGTTGAGGGCAGAAGACTGCAATGTCTCAGGCAGAGACTCTACAGAGTCATTGATGGAGGCCCCAGCGAAGTGATGAATGTTTATAAAAACGAAAGTGTTCAAGATCTTCTTGTTGACTTTTTAATTTAAATTGGTACCCCAACGATCACGATGGGCTCATTTTGGTACATTATGTTGTATAAAGTATCGTGATCGAAATTTGACAGTCGACAGCGGCTATATTTGAGTATATCTTGCTGTCATTTTGCTCTGTCACAGTCACGATTTTACAATGAAACCCTACACGATTCAACAACGTCTCAAAATCGAAAATTCCCTCTTGCCAAATTATGTCTGTCTGTATGCCGGAATCGTATAATAAAATTCACGACACTTTAATATTCAATTAACTTTATTTAATTTCTATTAATACAGTCCAATCATGGGACAATTCAAAAATTATATTTGTTACAAAAGTCGCGGTCCAATCGCGGGACAAATCAACCTAACCTTTAGCGGTTCGTATCAAACGCCTCGTTCTTCTTCTTCCACGTAGGCGGCGTAACAATAGCGACAATTCTGTGTACAGTAGGCGTAGTAACAATTGTGTGTACAGTATGAACCGAAACTTTGTTTTGATTCCATAATGTGCACAGGGTGCCACGCAGTCTGTCAAAGTCCGTCACTATGCTGTATATCTTTCAAACACCAAATACATGTAGTTTCAAACTTTTGTCACTTTTTTCTTAATCAATTTACACCCAAATTTACCAGCGAATCTTTTCATGGTAGAGTAGGTACCTTCATATACAAAATATTCATACCTACGTATATCTACTATCTAGTTATGCATTAATTTATTGAAGAGACTAAATTACATAAACCGACAATCCGATTAGAAGGCATTTCTGGTTTTATTCAATAGCAACAGGAAGTGCATTTATAAACCACGAAATATCGACAGTGCACTCTACTGTCTGTATTCTGTGGTTTAATTAATGGAACCACCGCTCCCCGGCCATCATTCTTCAAACTGAATTATAAAATTAGCTCGAGTTTCATTTAGTGCGGTCAATAGCCGGAAGCTGGTAATACCGTGAATAGCATCCGGAGCAGTGAATACAAAATTTACATATTCACCGACAGTTTTTGCGGGCGAAATTGCAGAACCACAAAATCGGATGATTTAAAATTTGGCTACTGATGCGCTGCTAATTTAGTGTAATGGCCTTAAAGTGGTGTGTTCCATGGTTCTGGATGGTGCGTGGCGTGGCAAGCAAAGTAATCTACTGGTGGATGCATATTTACTTATGCATAGATTTTAACCTCAAATTCAAATCAGGTTTTGTTGCTTTGGCTGCATAGGTTTATTGATTTACTCGTATTTGGATAGTGACCGTGGTTGGCAATTTGGCGGCAGTGCAAAGGAGTTTTTGAGAGTGATTCCGGTGTCTGATAGAATTTAAGATTATTTAAGTCAATTAAAGTGTAAAATCTTGCTTAAAATATGCCTACGCGAGGGTTTTTGTATATCCACAGGAAATTTCTGTTGGACTTTAAATTATGGCATGAGGCCAAGTTGAAAATAGAACACTTAGTCCAAGTGACACATAGCAATGGGAATGGCAACGCTTTTACATTGCAAATTAACTTGTATTATATGACCCGCTATAGTTCTAAACCTTTTGAGTGAAGCCAATGTTTATTGAACAATATTGCATATGTTGATCAATATGATTTATGAGGTCATTCATCAATTGATCAATTGAATGATTAAATCAACAGGATGTACGAGGTGTTTAAATGAATTGATCAACTGAATTTACGAGGTTTATTAACAAGTAAATGAGTTGATCAACCTACTTTGCGGGTCTATGCAACAACTAAGTGAGTTGATCAACTAGTTGTATTACGTTATTCTACAATTCAATGAGTTGATTAATTTGTTTTGCGACGTTTTCGATAATTAAATGATTTCCTTGGGTAGGTTTAAAGGATTTAAAAATTAAATAAGTTGATCATTGATCAATCTGTCTTGCGAACTCATTTAACAATTGAATGAGTTGATCAACTAGGTGTACAGTACGGGGATCGAAACTAAAGACAGTATATGGATGGAGTTGGTTAAATCAGTCGCACACTTAAAATTTAAGATGCGTTGATCTTTTTTATGATCTCGCTACTATTTTAGATTGTGTTGAAGCCAGTAGCATGCGGCGCAGTGGTAAGGTCGATTATAGTCATCGGTAAAATGCATCCGTAAAAACACGAAACAGAATAAAAGTGAAACATTTAAACATAGCATATCAAAGGAATTCAGTGGAAAATGTTATGGAATTGGCTGAGAAGTTGAAAGAAGTACGAAAGTTTTACGTACGGAAAAATTAATAAATTTGTTTTCTAGAAAATTTTAGAGATCAATTGCTTAATTTTTTTTGGCAAACTAGTTTTATAATTCAAAAGCAATATTTTAAGACCAAGATTGAGTTCAACGATTAAGTTTGAGTGCTCGAAAAAAGCAAAACAATTTTTTTTCGATTGCATTCCTAATGTGTTTTTTTTTATTTCAGACAGTTGAATTGGAAAATTCGTCCGAAAGCCATGAAGCGATTTCTATCAATTAAATAAGCGGGTAGGTACGTTCATAAAGAAAAGCGAAATTCTACACCATAAGCCTCAGCCCACACCATTGGTTATAAATTTGGCATATAGCTTCGTTGTGTGCACACTAAGAAGAGATTCTTAAAAATTCGACCTCTTTAAGCTTGAATTTTGTATCGAAAAAAAAAATCAGAAACTAATGCAAAGGACACAGTAGAGCATAAACGGACAAATCTAAGATTTTTCATGATACGTCACTGAAAACTTAAGACACTCATTAAGAAGGTATTTTGAAAAATCCATCTAAGGGTGAAAAAAACCTTTTTCTTTACTTTACTTCATTCAGCTGGTGATAACATTCTTAAATCTAATTCAAAACAAATAAGCTCGAACATGTTTTTAGGTAATACTTACCCGAATATTTAGAGCTATCATTGATCTTTCTGCTCTGTCTAAAGACCGAGCTACATTAAATTTAAAACAAATTTTATTTGATAAAATGCGTTAAAAAATGCGAATAACTTTATTCTCCGTCATTGTTTTTTGTTGCAATTTCGAGTAGCTGCCGTATTGCACGTCCCCCATCGGTTGACGTCGAAACTGCGTAGTGAGCATACGTTGTGTATTTTTTTTTTACTAACCTGGTGCGTGAGACCGTGCGTCACCGTTTATGTAAGTAAAATAATTTTTTATTATTCGTATTATTTTACCTTGATAATTTTTTTTTATTGTTTTATTGTGTATTTTGTTCATTTTGTAAAAGTTCCATATGTCGAAAGACTAAAAAACGTTATTTTCTTTTATGAATATCTGATTTTTTATTGTTTTCTTAATTTTAAAAAATTTATTACTAAAAACATTGTTATTTTTAATGCTCTAATTAAAAATGTTTTTTGAATTGTAATATTGAAATAAAAGAGCTTAAATTGATTAAATATATTTGTTTTATTGTCAAAGAGCATAAATAAAAAAAAAAAACATGAACTATTAGTAACACGTTTTGAAAAATCTTCAGTTGAAAAACCCGGTCTGTGAGACCGGCGTCACCATTGATCACAGTCAAATTTGCGTCACCATTGGCGGGTTAACAGCGAACTCTACGAGCTGTACTGCGATATCGACCTGGTCAGAAAAGTACGTATCAGACGACTAAGATGGCTAGGACATGTAGAGCGAATGGACACCAACGCTCCGGCCCAATGAGTCTTCGATTCAAACCCAGAGGGACAACGTAGTAGACCTTGCATTAGGTGGCGCGCACAAGTGTATGGAGACATCAACCAACTTGGAGTGCACAACTGGAAGCCAAAGATCGTGCTAACTGGAGAGGTGTGTTGGTTGATGCCCAGGTCCACCCAGTGCTATAGTGCTAGCTAATTAAGTAAGAAAAAAAAGGTCAATTTCGTTCGCGGAGATAAAAAAAACTAAATGCAGCTCTCAAACTCGTAAGTTTTACCCTTAGTTGCTAGTTTTGCAGGTCTATAATTGTTGCGACGACAATGACAACCACAAAAGAGGCTAAATTTCCCAACTTAACCCAACAAAAAAAAGAAAAATTAATACAAATCATCTTTGCTTCCAGCCCATCTATTCAACCCTGTCATCAATAGACTATATCCATATCATCCGTATCCTGTCATCGAAAACTACTCGTAATTTTTCTGAATACACTCTCTTAAAAGCCTGCAATTTTTCAAACCCTCTTTTGAGGTATAGCGCAAAAATAAAATAAAAACAACCAACCTCTGATTAATTACTTCACCTTCCTGAAGGTTCCATCTGCAAATAACACATGTCAGCCCATAGACGTATTTTCTTTCCCTTTTTTTTTTTCTTGTCTTCCTAATTGATGATCAAACAGTCTACACAGTATCAGTATCTAGTCAGTGCAAAGTGTCATAGTGATTGACAGAAATCTAATTTGCTAAATTGATGATTTGTTTGGATTTACTTCATTTCCCTCTATACTTTTTTGTCAGTTTTTTTTTCTGTCTTACCCGTATCCTAAATTGATTTTTCTGTCAACAGTCATCGGATTGGAATCGAAGATAGCAACAGATACCTAAATGAACCTAATCATCAAGAGATCATTGAACCATAGTATCCTGTGTAGACCAGCAGATTTTTTATTTTTTTCATTTATTTAATGGGCGTCAGGATAATTTAAATTTACACAAACAATTGTATATAATTTTAATTTAAATTAACAATATGTATAGCAAAGAACATAACCGTAATCATTTTAAGAATTCATTTCTTCCAATTAGATAAACACGACAAATTATTGTTGTTATCCTTGTGGCGTTTTATTACGACTGCAATTTGTGCCATTTATAAATTCGTTGGTGTTAAATTCAAAAAGTAATTAAGAAGATTGGGAAAGCAAAGAAAGCAAAAATGACAAAAAAAAATGAAACAATTAGAAACAAAGAACTACCAGGATATACCTTACCTATACAACTTGAAGGAGAAAAGTCGCAATTTGATTTCATTGTATATACACTCGTAGATTGCCGTAGCGGTATATAGTTGAATAGAGGACGGTGAGCATAGGTATAGACAAAATGAACAACAGCCGCAAGGAACGTTTCGAGGATTTCAGTCATTGTTTTCTCATTTTACAATCCCTCGAACAATTAGTGTTAATCGATTTTGCTTGTTTCATCCTTGCGCGAGGATTCATTGTAAATTCTACTGAACGAAGGAAGTGTAGAACAAGTAAATAAGGGAAACATCTCAAGAACTCTATAGGCACTGCTGTGAAGTGTGATCCTGATCTGTTTGTCATCCTTTTTGGGAGTGGGAGGGAGACATCCTAAAATATTTATTTAGTACCAAAATGAATTGCTTAAGTCTAGGCAGAGACTTCGCCCAAGGATGTTTGTTTAATTCTTGCGGTGTTATTGTTTTTTTTTTTTTGTAATTGATTCTTACCTACCTACCTATTTGTAAGGAAAGAATTCTCTCCGCCGTAGGGGATATAGCTGTAATTAAAGATGAGAAATTGACAGAGGGTCTTATGTTTTTAGGCATCGGTCTATATGGTTTAGGAAACAAGCAGCATTTTGAGGAAATAGTTTTAAGAAATTAAATTAATTTTGTCCTGAGATCAAGTTACACTAAACACACGCGTGACTCTTGCGGTGAATATAAGGGTCATTTGAGAATGATAATGAAAATTCTTGGCATTCTAATGACCAAATCCACTGTGAGTTGCTTTTGAGTAGTTTATCCAAAGATTCTCGTACGGAACAAATCTGGTTGATGAATTTTTCGAAATAAATTTACGGCTCAAAGTATACTGATTTTTGTTGGAGGTGGACACGTTTCGATGGCAGTGGACTTTTTGGGATCTAGTCGAATTACTTTATCACAGATGATGTGCTCCATGGAATTGGCATTTTGTCTTAATTAACCATATTTTGCGAAGGTCGATAGGGATCGCCATACACGAGCCCAATACCGATGGCTGGGATGTTGTCGGTCCAAAAAAAAAAAATGTTTTGATGCAAAAAGTTTCTTCAAACAATTCTAATAGTGACTGCATACATTTTTTTTTTTTCAAAAATCTCTTCGCTAATATTTTTTATGATGAGAAAGACTGCTATCGGCAACAAAAAACAGCGCTTATTTGGATGTGGTTTCGTCGTTGGAGGCAGACTTAGGCAAGAAGTCTTAAGTTTCAGCTGTGTGAACGGCGCTGCAAAGAAGGACCAGAGCTGCTCGTGAGCTCTTCGCGCAGAAAAGAAGAGACGAACACCGGCTTCTCAGGAGGAAAAAGAAAGAGCACGAGAAGCGCGCGATCGAGGAAATAGAGAGATGCTACAGCAGGAATGAGGTTCGGAAGTTTTACCAAAGGGTAAAAAGGACCTGCCAAGGCTAAAGAGCCCGAACCGAAGCCTGCAAGGACGAACAAGGGAACATCATAGTAGAATCGCAGTCGATGCTGAGGATATGGAAGAACTACTTCTGCAGACTATTTAACGGCGATGACGAACTAAATACCGCTGTCAGGCAGAATGAATCATTCAACCTGGACGATGAAGACCAACAATTCCGTCCACCCGACCTGGACGAAGTGAAGATAGCCATATCTAAGCTTAAGTCCAACAAAGCCGCTGGAGCAGATGGCCTAACTGCCGAGCTATTCAAAGCGGCAGGCGATGACTTGGTTAGGAGCATGCACCAACTCATCTGTAGAATATGGTCGGAGGAAAGTATGCCCGATGAATGGAACCTCAGAATTGTTTGCCCGATCCTCAAGAAAGGAGACCCTCTGAACTGCGCCAACTACAGAGGGATTAGTCTTCTTAACATCGCCTACAAGATCCTATCTGCCGTGTTGTGTGAACGCCTGAAGCCTTTCGTCAACAACCTGATTGGTCCCTATCAGTGTGGCTTCAGGCCAGGAAAGTCTACCATCGACCAAATATTCACACTGCGGCAGATCTTGGAAAAATCCCAGGAAGTCCAAATCGATACCCACCATCTTTTCATCGATTTTAAAGCCGCCTATGACAGCATTTATAGAGACGAGCTATACAGAGCAATGTCTAGTTTTGGCATCCCTGTCAAACTCGTCGGTTTGTGCAGGATGACAATGCAGAACGCACGCTGCTCCATCAAGGTCCGTAAAGAACTCACCGAGACCTTCGATGTCAAAAAAGGATTTAGAGAAGGCGATGCGCTGTCATGTGACTTCTTCAACATCGATCTTGAAAGAATAGTGCAAAACTCAAACGCCAACACAGCAGAGGTACTATATCTTTCAAAAGTCCGTCCACCTACTCGCCGTGATGTCACTGGCGCGTTCGTGGGCATTGAGACGGAAGCGGCGAAAATGGGTTTAGCGGTCAATGAGGGCAAGACAAAGTATATGCTGTCATCAAGAAAGGACACCCAACACCGACGTCTTGGACAGAACGTCACTATAGACAGATATAACTTTGAGGTGGTAAAGGACTTTGTCTACCTAGGCTCCGCTATGAACTCAGACAATGACACCAGCGCTGAGATTAAACGAAGAATAACTCTTGCCAATCGCTGTTTCTTTGGGCTAAGAAAGCAATTGAGTAGCAAAGCCCTCTCTCGAACAACTAAAGTGACCCTTTATAAGACCCTAATCATCTCAGTCCTACTTTATGGTGCAGAGGCATGGACTCTATCAAAAGTGGATGAGGCTACTCTTGGCTGCTTCGAGAGGAAAATTCTTCGAGTAATTTTCTGTCCCGTCTGCATAGACGGTGAATGGAGGAGGAGATACAATGACGAACTGTACGGGCTGTACAGCGACATCGACCTAGCCAGAAGAGTGAAGGTCTAACGACTGCGGTGGCTGGGTCATGTAGAGCGAATGGACGCGAATGCTCCGGCCCGGAAGATCTTCCAATCGACACGCACGCAAGTGGAAGGGGACCTTAACCAACTTAGCGTGCGAAACTGGAGACAGCTTGCCAAAGATCGTGCTGGCTGGAGACGCTTGTTGGTTGAGGCCCAGGTCCACCCCGGACTGTAGCGCCACCTTAAGTAAGTAAGTAAGTAATTGCTTTGTTCGTGTTATTCCTCCATGTCCCTCATGCAAAAGTGTAACACCTTATCCTGAAGATTTGCTGGTACCACTATCTGGCAACACTCTTCCTAAGCTAGCCGCTAAAAAAATGTTAATAACCTCATTTCCATGGCATGCAGACTTTTGACGCCACTGAACTGTTGTAATTTAGAAAACACTTGTCAATTATTTTATTTCAAAAAGTTTGCGTAAAATTTCAAGTCACATAGATTTATTAGCTTAAAACGTCACGAGTCATGCATAAAATGTCATCAGATCTGCTCAATTTCAATTGCCACCACTGATGTACAAAATTTAATCCCATAATCCACAAGTTACATACGCATACACACCCAAGGGATCTACTAAAATTCCAAAAACAGAAATCACACCTCTATGCGAACACTTTCCAAACTGCAAATATATGCAATAAAAGTTGTAATAACATGTCCTTAAGGATCCCATTGCTGAACCGATGAGACTACTTTCCAATTATCGTCCCACTGTTAGTTTTGGTGCGAAGTTAGTTCCCAAGAATCACATTGTCCCAGGTGTATAGGTAACCCAAATGCCTTCCTAATCCCGTATCCTTGGCACATACGTTCTCGGTTTATGTTTCTCCTTAAATTACACTTCTACAATGTGTTTACTACCGGAATGACACACAATCTGTATGCAAAGAACGAACGAAAAAAAAAAAAAAAATTGCTACCTCATACATCACACCGAAATAGGACGAGGTGAACGGAATTCTTAAGGAGCTGGAGCACCACACACACAAATCCTTGTAAATAAACCAAAAATTTGCTCAATGAACTATTTTCAAGGAATTTAAATGCAAAAGCAAACATCTCGTTGCACAGTGCACTGGCACGTGGGCAGAGGCAGAGTCATCTATGTACAGCTATACGTTATTGAGATGAATAGTTCGAGGTACCTATACTCTCAATGGATATAAGAAGGTTGATGATGTGGCGTAACGACAAATGGAACTCTATCCACTTGGGGCACTGGTGTTCCCTAGGAAATGTAATGAAACGATTTGTATTCGAAATGGAAATCTTTTTTTCTACCTTTCGGTCGTTGTTTGGTCTTTGGGGTATTTACTTGGCTATGGGGGTTTGGGTAGGTAGTCCTTGTAAATTGCAGTACTTGTTTTTTTGTTTTTATTTGTCTTGTTCTCCTTGGCGGATTTGATAAAGTTGTTAAGGACAATCGTATTATGACTGATGACAGCGGACAAAGGAGACTATTGTGCAGAGAGTGCAGCAGGGAAATTATCTAACTTATGCTGATGGCAACGAGGTATTTTGTTTGATCCTTTAAAGAGGATTTGTTATACAGAAAGGATTTTGAGTGGTTGTGGTTCTTAGGTTAATCCGTAGTGTGGTGGAAAAAAGAAATCAACGTTATGAGGAGATTAAGATTATTTAGTAAGTCTAAGTTCGAATTTATACCGTACCCAAAGAACTGAAATGGGAAATTCTCTAAGGACAGCGTTGGTCCTTCGAGTGTTTGTATATGGGACTTTGGAAAAACAAAGAATCTGAAGGCGGACTAAACTTATTATTGCATTTCCACCAACTATACTGAGCCACTCCAGCCAAAGTCTGCCCTAATTGGGTCCATCACTGCCATCACTGGTAGAGTGTAGGACATTTGGCTTTACTTCACTTTAAAGGACACGCATAGAAAGAACAAATTGCAACATATACCTAAATCTTCCTAGACATTAAGGGTATACTTTTTGGCTACTAATTATAGGTGATGGTATCTATCCATTCCAGGGCAATTACTACAAAAAAAAAAATCTACACTATACTTCCGTTTCCGGTGCGATGTCAGCTGCCAAATGCTATCCACCAGGGAGGATTGTAATCAATTATCAGCTTTCCTATGGTTGACCGTCATTTACATAACTTAATTGTCAAGCTAAAAGGCGTCAATGTCAACGGTAAAGGGCCGAAGACATGATTAAATGGATATGTAAACAAGCAAATTGCCGAATTTGGAGTGAAGAAAGCCTTTGTCGAAACGCCCTTAGAACCATTATCCAGATCTCCGATGGAAGCGAAATATCTGGGAGTGATCCTGGCTAAGAAACTTCTTTACGCAAAGCATGTCAAGTTGAATACATTCAAGCCCCAAGGCGCTCCCAGTTTTCTGGCTGTTTAGATGTCCTTTCGGTAAGACGTGCGACTTATTTCCTAAAAAGGCCCTTTGGATCTATTCTATAAGGTCTTTTCTAGCCTATGCATCGGTTGTTTGGGGGAGAGGGCTTTCGCGAAAATTTAAGACTGCTTTCAGCACAAAACTTCAAAGAACGGTTTGTCTTGGTTGCACGGGTGCTTTCCCGAGTACGCCGCGAGTACGCCGCGAGTACGCCGCAAATTTAGAGTCAACTTTCCTTGCGTTCAGAACTGGCTTCAGACAGCGTCAAGGATCCGGAGATCTATGCTATCCTAATGACTGTCGAATGTATTGTTAGGTATAGGTAGCGGGGTCGGAGTATCTGCGTCTGTTAGAGACGGATTTCGATAAAGGCCTTGCGCAACTCTGTTACCCTTTTCAGAATAGTTTGGGAATGCAATAACTCTTTGAACTCGGTAGAAAGGCTGAACACTTTGACTCTTGTCTGGGTCCCAGATCACACATGGGATTGCTGTAAATGAGATATCCGATGAGATTGCTAAACAAGGCTGAGAATAATTTCTTTGGACAAGAACCTGTGCTGGGTCTTCCTGCGTCCTCGGTCAGGGCTCCATTGACGATTGGGTCTTTACTCAAACGAACACAATTGTTTATGACAAGGCTCTACAGGATGTAGACATACTAAACCGCGTGCTCCAGAAACTTGGTAAGAAGTCTGCGGCATTCCTGCTGATGGATCTCAGTAGAAAAGACTACAGACAACTTATTGGCGTTCTTAAGTTGTACTGGGTCTTCCTGCGTCCATTGGCTTCCATTGACGATTGGGTCTCAAAGGAACGCAATTGTTTTTGGCAAAGCTCTACAAAATGTGGGCTGGTCCCGAAGGTCAGTAAGAAATCTGCGGCATTCCTGCTGGCTCTCAGTAGAAAAGACGGCAGAAAACGTATTTGCGTTCTTACGGGACACTTTGCTTTTCTAAGCATCTTAGTGTGCTAGGCTGTCTGCGACGCTTGTGGAGGGAGCGATCATACTTCAGATCATTTCCTTTGTTATTGACCTGCCTTTGTTCGGATCAGGTGGCAGATGTTTGGCGCTGATGTGTGGTGAGTGTATATTATTAGCTCCTCATCGCTGAAGGAATTTCTCCAAAAGTCGAAGAAATTCCAGTAAAATGGCTTTTTGGTAGTACAATGGACCAGTTGCGTCTGAGTGCTCCAATGAAGTGTTAACTAACCCCAAAAAAAAAAAAAAAATACTTGTCAATCTAAGTGATGTGTAAATGGCCGCCTACCAAAACCTTTAGGTTCTCTCCAAACTTTAGTTAAAATTCTAACTTGTTTTTGACATAGAATCCATTGTAGATAAGTGTCACGAAAAACAGCTGTTTTTTTTTTAAATAACTTCCTTCAAAAATTCAACGACGCTAAAAGAATTTTATTGTCATTGTGTGCTTGCTTTTTTCTCCTAGTCCATTTCAAGGGAAGTTTCTTTGAACTCAAATTTTCCACTTTCGCGGTATTCCTCGTCGAGGTATTTAATGAAAAACTCATTTTTTTCCGCTACAAAAAACACAAAAAAAAAAAACAACGATCTGTCAAAATTTAGCTTGAGAAAATGTGCCGAACCACTAATGAGTGCGCAAAATTTTGACAGATAGTATATGCCAGTACAGTCTGAAATGAAAATTTGATTTTTTAGCCGAAGCTGCGTACCGCTCGGCTTAAAGGAATTCGCTTAAAATTAGCTCAGCTAAATTTTAGAGATTCAAAAAATTTCGCCTATACCCTCTAGAGAAAGTGGAAGATTTAACACGAAACTAGCCCAAACTACGCCTAATCAAACCGTTAACTAGTCCCATTTCTATATCTAATCTAACTTAAAACTATCCTATATTAAATTTATACCTAAAGTGCGTCTCTCCTAGATAAAGATTCGTCAAAACCCAGATGAATATGCCAGATGATGGTGGCAAAGGTTGTCCTCCCCAGCCTTTGTTTTATTTTTTATACACATCCGAAAGTTTGAGAGATATTTCTATTGGTAATCCCAATTGTCAGATCCGCATTTTTTCGGCCAACAATTCACTCTCAAATGCAAATGAAGTTTCAACATAATGCATGCAGTTTTCTTCATTTAAATAAATAATAAAACAGCAACAGATGGATAAAAAGTTGAGCCCCGGTTGAGCCCCCAAAAATGGATCTTACAATATATAAAAAAAAAAATGTCCCAGTAGGTAATATTTTGTATATATATATCAACATCTTTATTATTAAATGCGGTTATGCCAGCTATATTTACTTATATCTAACTTAATTTTTATCAAACAGTTTTATACTTGCCAACTTTTCTTGGCATTCTTAATTATGAATTTTTTTTAATTACACATATACATACCTATAGTAAATGAATTTCAACTCCATTGCATTTGTTATTATTTCGACTTTGTTCAATATACAACTTAAATATTTATGTATAACTACAATACAAGCTATATATTAATATAACATTTATAGTAGTAAATTTTACAAAATACTATAAGGAAGGGCCTAAATGTTTAAGACTATATACCTACATAATATTCTATTTTCACTGTACATCGTATCCTTTATTTACATCACATCCTTCACAATAAGATTATATATATACAAACATATTTACAGTTAAGAGTATAGTTTTAGGAAATCTGGTTTAAAATTCATTTCACGCGCACATGGAATTTGCATCAGCAAACTCACACACACATTGCAACTGCTGTCAGGAAAATTCAATCAACGGATAGTAGATAGTATAGTTTATTGGTATTCATAGACGGAACGTATAAAGCGAAGAGCGATTAACAGCAGGCGAAAGGTTTTCGAACTCTGGAAGACTTTCGCATCCGCATGATGCCTTACAAAAACACCACAATCTGTGCATAGATCTCAACGGCTACGAGCAAGCCCATAACCAATCCATTCAACATGCACCGATAGCGTTCCAAATGTCAGACAGACGCTATCGAATTACTATCGTAGGCGACCAAAAGTGAATCGTTCTCCTCGCTGCCACTGCCGACGCTCTTCTCGAGTTCATCGATAACTTCGAGGCGTGTCTGTTGATGGGTGATTTTATATTTATTACGTTTAATGAACAGCGTTCGGATGTTGTTGTTGTGGTTGACATTGGAGCGCTGTCGTCGACATCGTCGTCGCTGACGTCGTTTGGCGGACACATCATGTTGCGATACCTCGTGGTCCAGTATGCTGCTGTCGCTGTCATCTCCATCGCCATTGTCATCATCATCATTATCATCATCATCATTATCGTCGTCATCATCGTCGTCATCGTCATAATCGGCATTGGTGCCATAGATATCATCATCGTCGTCGATGTCGAAGAGGAAGCAACCAGTTGCCAATGATGTTGTGGTCTTCGCCTGGGAGGAGGAGGAGGAGGATGGATATGTGGTGTGAGTGCGCTCAGAATCACTGGCTTTATATCATAGTTCTATTACCTCAGGGCCCTTCCATGTGATGCCGGCCCGTACAAGATTGTAGAACCGCATAACTCCCCACATCGCGAGCACCTGCAAAGAAAAACAAGAAAATTGCGAAAATCAAAAGGCAATAATTGTGCAATATTTTTCGCTATATTAATGATAATGAACTAAGCCAGAGTTTTCCCACTTTACTGTCATGCAACTAATGCAAATATTTACCAAGTATACAAATGCAGTAGATACCCATATTTAAACACATACCGATACATGTCTGCCAAACCTCTGGATGGCCATATGCATTTGCATTGCGCACGCTATCGCCAGCGGATAGCACCCATCAGTTTATTTGTTATCTGAAGCATTTTCGCACAATCCACCCTGCCTCAAGCCATATATAGTTCGACCCAGCCGAAACTGAATTGAATAACAATAAATCTCCCATCCGGTTTCACATTTTTCAACCCCACTTTTGGCATACCTACCGTCGGAAAGGTATGTGCTCTTCTTGCGAAACACGGCAGTTGCTGCCACCACCTAATCGAAATTTATTACGGTGCAAATGGGGAGCGGAAATTTAACGGAGCAGCCTTGATGCACCCTAATTTAAGTCGCGTACCAACCAGCTATCCGTGGTAATGTATATAAATATCCTTTCCTAACTTTCATAATTAATTGATTTACTGAGCTGAATTTTGGCTTTGGCAGCCACTTTGACTTTTGTGTTGGCATGACCATAGTGCTTTAATAAAATTGCAAATAAATTTAATGAGAACGTAAAATGGATTGCGGAATACTGGCCATATCCACAAGTAGGCAGGATTTTTGTTGGCACGGGTTTTAAGAAGGGTTTAACGATGGTTTGTTTGTATTCACTGAAGAGTTAAAGGAGCAAATTTGAAAGTAAAACAATCTTGTTAACCAACTCGGGTGTTGCCGAAGGTAAGAGTATTTTCCATTCCATTTCCAGTCCATTGTCAAGCAAAGCGGACCGGTTTAATCAGCCACTTCTCCCACGCACCAGTCTCCCTCCTCCTGGTCTGACAGAGGCAATAGGTAGGGGGTAGACTGTTACGGTCACCCTCTCCGCCCTTACCCGAAGACTAAGCGGTAAACAGAAGGTGCAAGCTTAGATACGATTTGACTGCCTTAGTAACCATCAAAACCTTCAAAACCTCTTAACGAGGTAAGACACTCAAATATAATAATGGTCTACGAGTGTCCCCTTTAGGACAGCCACCTTACCTTACCTAACCTCACCTAATCAAAAACACCTTCATTGCAGCGGGAAGGAAGTTATTAATTACATATTGGCCTACAATATCGTATCGATGTTGTTGATGTCGTCCGAATTTGAGCGCGCTTTTCAAAATGTGATGAATAATAGAGGCTTTCACGGTTATTTAAGAGCAGGCAAGATTGATTGATCTTGAATTCAACAAGTAGTTCCGCAAAAATTAAGTCCTACGCACTCGCACTATCTCTATCTCTATCTCTATCTCTATCTCTATCTCTATCTCTATCTCTATCTCTATCTCTATCTCTATCTCTATCTCTATCTCTATCTCTATCTCTATCTCTATCTCTATCTCTATCTCTATCTCTATCTCTATCTCTATCTCTATCTCTATCTCTATCTCTATCTCTATCTCTATCTCTATCTCTATCTCTATCTCTATCTCTATCTCTATCTCTATCTCTATCTCTATCTCTATCTCTATCTCTATCTCTATCTCTATCTCTATCTCTATCTCTGTCTCTATCTCTATCTTCAACATTGATTCTATAGAGAAATCAAAGATGGCTGTCATTTTGATTATTTCCACTTATTTTTCGCTCCAAACCACGAGCGCTAGTTGATGTTGGCGTCATTTTCTGGGCAAAATTCGTAAGATCTGACATTTATTGTCATTGTACATTCTTTTTTCCTCCTAGTCCATTTCAGCTTTCAAGGAAAATTTATTTGAATTCAAAATGTCCACTTGAAAAACCTTGTCCTTATTTACTTTTCCGCAACACAAAAACACAACAGAGAAAAAAAACCAACATGATCTGTCAAAAATAAGCTTGAACAAATGTGCTGAACCAATAATGAGCCAGCTCAATTGTGACAGATACATGTAGTAGAGTCTGAAATAACATTTTGCTTTTTAGCTGAAGCAGCGTATCACTCGGGTAAATGGATTAGCTGAAATTTAGCTCAGCTAAATTTTGGAGAGAATTTTGTATTGTATGGGAGCGTACAAAGCTTAAAATTCTAACAAAATTTTTAGATAGAGTGCACTGTGGATAAGTGTTGTAAAAAACAGCTATTTTTTTTATATAACTTCCTTCAAAAATTCAACCACGCTTAAAAGGGTTTTATTGTCATTGTAAATTTTTGTTTTCTACTGGTCCATTTCAAGGGAAGTTTTTTTGAACTCAAAATTTCCACTTCCACTTTCATTCAAAACCTCATCCTCATTTTTTCCGTAACACAACAAAAAAAATTGCAACAACAACTGTCAAAATTTAGTTTAAGAAAATGGGCGCGCTTGATGTTAAAATGGCCGCCTTTAATTTTGACAAATAGTACATGGAGTACACATTAAGTACAGTCTGAAATGAAAATTTGATTTTTTAGCTATAGCTGCGTACAGCTTGGCTAAAGAAATTGGCTTAAATTTTGCCTAACTAAATTTTGTTTGGAAGCTAAAATTAGCCTCAAAATTTGGTAAAAGGTTGAAATTCCACTTTTGGGAGTATTTTTCAAATTATTATGGCAGCTTAAGTTCCAGAAATTCGAAACGTGAATGTATAGAAATTCAATAGCACGTAACGTACCTACTTCACACAATGTGGGCGATATTGTAATTAAATACTTGGCGTGGTACTGTAAAGAGGAAAATCCGTTATACAGGAAAGGCTTTTCTAATAAATTGTATACTCGTATGGATTCGAAACTGGGAAAGCCGCCACGCTTTAAGAAGGGGGAAAAACAGTGTCGTGTGTGCAAGTACGATATGACCAGCTAAGCTTCATCCTGCCCACTATCGAGGTTCACCCTTTACAACTAAAGATATTTTTTCATAAATGGTTCTCTTACGTCACAATTCGTTGAACAGACCCTACTCAATATAGTCGTTGAAAAGTTGCTCCGCCCTCGCCAGATATAGTAAGAGTGATTTGACACCACTTTTTCTTAGCTATTCTAATTACTTTGCTGAAGCGTCAAATTATAAAATAACATTTACACTTAAATCATCACTACATCTAGTTATATTTCGTCCTTCCTCTATAGCCCTTTTCAAAAACCACCAACTTCAAATCACGCAAAGATAACAAAACTCTCTGCACTTCAAAAAAGTTTTTTAATTAAGAACAACAGCTCCACGAAGATTTCAGTTTAGAATGAAGAGCTTCATAATTTGGCCAAAAGGTCATTTGTGCCAAAACAACACAAAGAAAGTCTCAACAGTGATTAAAGGTCATAACATGACCGCCACCGCATAGTGCGTCCCAATGGAAAATTTACCCCTCTCCTTTCATTGGACAACAAAACGGCAAGAAAATGAAACAGCTTCATCGTAAAACTTTATATTCCTGTCTGGTGGTAGTGTGTGCGCTATAGGCTGTTTTAGGATCCACTACTTAGTCCCCCCCCCACTGGATTTTTGTAACTGTGATTATTCCAAATCTCAGCAGCGAACAAATGTCACCCAACTCAACCGAGTGACAATTTGACATCCAATAAGACGCCATCCTGCATGAAGCATGATGGATTTACTTTAGCGCTGCTTAGCCACTATTTTTTTATTTAATGTCGCGCACATAGTGATAGGGGTTTCGTTTAGGCTTTTTGACGAAGGACGAATTCGAATTCGCAACCATTTGGCATTATCTAAACTAAACCACTGTCTGGGTTAATTGGCCACATCGAGATTTACCGTCCCTTTGGGGGGCTTTTAAGTGTCAGGATAATTTTGAAATTCACAAATTCACGCGCCAACTTTGTACAAATTTGTAATCGTATTTATGGAGAAAGCTTTGCCTTTAGTATCCTTTAAAAATAAAATTTATCAAAATGTACAAAATTCAACATTTCGCTAGAAAGTTCTGCGAAGGCAATTCAAAATGCTTGAGTGCCTGTGATGTCTACTCTATATGGCGATTTCATCCTTGGGAGCGATGGCAACCATTGAGGGAATTTTTGTTTCCAACCGATGTGTTCCCCTGTCCACCGGAGTGGTTTGCTCTGATTTATTGGCTTTCCCTTTGCATAAGCGTACTGGGCATTGTAAGTATGTGTGCAGTCACTAGATAAATGTTCATTTAACGTACTTGTACAGTTTTACAGTATCTCTGAACTGATTTTAATGTACTACGGCTCGTGGAAGATGTCAACATTTCGGGAACGAACCTTTCAAATATTACCACCAGTGTTTCTGAGAAATGCTCGACTTGTTGGTGCGGTGTTCATGGTGAGAATGTGGGCTAGCCTTTTCATTGGGATTGCCACGGTGAGTACAAGTTGTACATTCGTTGTACTTGCAGGAACAGAAATGCAGTTAATTGTTGTGCTGTCGTTATGTTAACGCATCACAAAGGAAACCTTGACGAAGCGAAGTTCATGTTTTCTGACAACAAGGTTTTGTTATGAGGGTGCATGTAACTATTATTTCCGGAGCCACAAAGGCAGCAACGTTGGTAACATATTGACATGCAACGTCAATGTTTAGTGACACAATGCATTCTGTGCAATTATTTTCAGTTAGGTAGTGAGTAAATTACGGACTTCTATTTGACGTCCGAGTCGGAGTACCTATACAAAAATAAGTCACAGATAAACGGGCGAAAAGGAGACATTATGTAATTTACTTTTACAAAAGGACTAAACCTTTGGTATATGCGTGCTTAGAAAATGCAAGTAAAGCTGATTGAAGCACTGAAGAAGGTTGAATTGGTTGTTTGACATGTAGGCAGGTGATGTCGAATATTTCGCTCCTAAATCGGGCAGAAATAAACGTCTGTCAAGCTCAGGCGCGTGGTGGCCATACGGGAAACCGGGAATTTTCCCGGGGCGTTTCGTTTTAGGGGCGTTTTTTTATCAGGAAAAGTTGAAAATATAATTGACACAAATTTTAATCTTGATTCATTTTTTCTTATTTTAAAATTAGTTCTTCTTAGTTTTGTACTGGGAATGCTTGACCAAATAAAAAAAATACGTGTTGGTGGTTTTGAAAGCGTATTGAAGTGGGCTCACAAATTCGTTAAAGCAAAGAATAAGTTTTTAGTAGACTTTGATATTATCATAGAAGAAGCACTGCCTGAGCAACGAAGGTCGACGAACAAGAGTTGTGTTAAAGATGTACTAAAAAAATTGAAATTATCGGTTTTAATGTTATTTTCGACAAAATAATAATGGCAATTGAAAATCGCTTTACACTACGGATGACACAGGTACAGTGTGAAAGGAGTTTTTCCAAATAGAAAATTATAAAAAACTAGCGGACCCGGCGAACTTCGTCTCGCCCCATTTTAACGCCTTCAGATAAACTCCGGAGTGATATAATAAAACACAGATAGTTAAAATTTCAATGTGATTTATTGGAATGGAATCGAAATCAGTATAGAGAGCGATGTGATAAACAATGTTTTTTGATTTGTTTTCCGGCGCAAAAACAAACAATGAAGACGGTTTGCCAACACGCGAACAGGCAACGTACAGCTGACCGTGCGAAAACAGGGAAATTGGAGATTAATCCCACATACTTCCAAAGATTGGTCTTGCGATTATTATTGATTGTCATCGCAAAAGCCAATCGAACAGGGAACTGAATCCGCTTGAATTGTAATGGAAGATCAGTTGGAATAATCAGAATTCGTGGGATAAGGACTTCCTCTCCTATGAATTTGCCCTTAATGATCGTCGCTTGAATCAGCCAGCAGGTTAACCTTCTCCTGGTAATTACGAACATCTAAAAAAAATGTTAGCCAAATCGGCCGAGCTTCAGTTCTCAATTTTCGATTTTTCCAATTTCCCAACTTTTCCGGAGAGTTTTCCCAAGATTTTCTTTCAGAAGAACCTTCTCCCGCTCCCGGCGATTACGAACAACTGAAAAAAAAATTGAGCCAAAGGCATAGCGACATATCTCCGCCGACATATCTCCGCCCAGTACATTTTTCGAGCGGAATTATGTCGCTTTTTTTCTGGCGGATATCTCCGCGCGGAGCTATGTCGCATTTAAAACGACATATCTCCGCCGAACTAAGAACGACATATCTCCGCCCGGAGATAGGCGTCTGTAAGAAAGTTTGGTGTATTTAAAGTATGAGGTGGGTGGCTCGCTTCGCTCGCTAACAGGATTTTAACCCTTTTTTCGCAGGGTTTAGCCGCTCACGCGACTTCGTCGCTCCGCTAAGGGTATGTCAACAACTGTCTGGCAGGCGCCTGTAGCTAAAATGTAATTATATTTACTCTGGGGTATTAAGCAGTATGTATAATATTTTTAGTCAATAAAAATACATGCACTTTTCTGTGTTTTGAAAACGTCATATCTCCGCCAAACTAAGACATATCACCAAGCGGAGATATGTCGCTTGAAAACGACATAACTTCGCGCGGAGATATGTCGTTCTTAGTTCGGCGGAGATATGTCGCGCGGACTTATGTCGCTACCCCGAGCCAAATCGGTCCAGCCGTTCTCAATTGATGAATTACTATACATTTTTGCCACCATTTTTATATATACATATGTATAGAAGATATGTAGATTAAGATAAACCATGGGCAATGACAGTTTGGAGACGTATATGTTAGGCTTGTGAAAATGTCCATCCGTCAACAAATCAAAGAAAGTACTATAGGCGTATTTTTTTGGGAAGTGAGAATAACAAAACCAAAAGTGAGTATAACAGTTTTGCATGTAAAACCAAAAGTGAGTATACCAAAATCAAAAGTGAGTATACCAGTTTTGCATGTAAAAGTAAAAGTGAGCTAGCTATAGATTCCCAAAAAAATACGCCTTATTATAGAAAAACTATGTGAAAGTAGTTCCGAATTCCGTAGGCTTTTACAGTAATGTAATACGGATTCATATGAACAAATTTATATATTTATGTATAATTTGCATTAAAATTAGAGTTTATACAATTTTTTGGTATACCTAATTATTTTAACCCTTGTGTAGGTGTCAAGGTACCTGGGTACTTTCTGAGCGTAATTTAAAAAAAAAACAAAGGTTTCACCGGAACCACTATCTTAGTATTTTTAGTACCTTCCTAAAAAACATTTCTGCGTCAAATATGCTACTAATCTCCAAAATCGAGCCATATGTTTCTTCTAGAAATTTTTTTTGTTGACATGTTCTCCAATATGACATCAAAGTACCTGGGTACTCCGATATTTTCCGTTCTAAAATTTGTGTACAAACAAGTTCACACAATTTTTTTGAATAAAATTTGACTTGCATCGCTTTTGTTTTTTTCAAATGTCATTTTCAAATAAGTGGACTATCTGAGCAGACGTTGTAAAAAAAAATATGGCCTCATCATCTGGTGTTTCTGGTTCACAATTTCGCTTTCGTTCAGCGCGCGCAGTGAATAAGTAATATTGTAATTCTGGTATGTTTCCTATTTTCTTTATTATTTTTTCGGATTTCAGCCTAAGTGTACAGGAGCAGGATAATTATTGGACAACGGTTTTGAATGAAATGGAAAGTGATGACGGTGATTTTTCCGATGGTTCTGATGACGATTATGTACCGCCACCAACAGGTATGTCATTCGGCAGTGGTAACATTCGTGGCGAAGTGGAAGAAATCGGTGAGGCTTCTGATGTAGAAAACGAACCTGAGGTCGAGTTTGAAATTGCTGAAAACGACGATGATGAGGATGCGACTACAGAGTTTCCCGATTCATGCGAAATCATGACTGGTAAGGATGGAATAACGCAGTGGAGTACAGTTCCGCCAAATACGAGTGTTCGAACCCCTGCGCATAACATTATTCGCCAAAAAAAGGGGCCTATTGCTGATTTCGAGATTAAAGCTGAAGCTGATACTTTCATGGCTTTTTTCACTCCTGTTATGGCAGACATCGTGGTAACAGAAACTAATCGAAAAGCTCTGAGTGTGTATGCGTCGTTCAATTCCAATCATTCGGATAGACCACCAAAGGTATGGAAACCACTCACTGTTCAAGAGTTAAAGGTTTACTTGGGTGTTCTCTTTATGGCCGGGGTACATCATTCGAGTGGAGAGCACACATCTGTCCTCTGGAGTTCGGATTCTGTTATCCATTTTCGTGCTGCAATGTCTCTTTGCCGATATTCTGCAATTACGCGCTTTATACGTTTCGATAACATACGTACTAGAGTTGATCGAATGTGTACTGACAAGGCCGCCCCAATTCGTGATCTTTGGAACCTAATGAACGAACAGCTATATAAGAACTACAAGCCATCGACAGACATCACTGTGGATGAACAGCTGTTTCCATACAGAGGCCGTACTAAGTTTACGCAGTACATACCTTCAAAACCAGCCAAATATGGAATAAAGGTTTGGTGGGCTTGCGATGCGTCAAATTATTATCCACTGCGTGGCGAAATCTACACTGGAAAGGAGGCAGGTGCAGCACGCCAGACAAACGTTGGAGAGAATGTTGTAAAGCGATTGATGCGAAGGTATGAAGGATCGGGCCGAAATGTAACTACCGACAACTTTTTCACTACATTGGAGCTCGCGAAATACCTTCTCGCTAAAAATTTGACTTTGGTGGGCACCGTTCGCCATAATAAAACTTTCATTCCTCCACAAATGAAGAAAAACACGAACCGTGGAGAGTTGTCGAGTGTGTTTGGGTTCCATGAATCGAAGTACAGTATGGTATCATATGTACCGGCAGCAAAGAAGGCTGTTATTGTCTTATCTTCTATGCATCACGATAAATCTATTGCCGATGAGCAAAGTAAGTACAAACCAGAAATGGTACTGTATTATAATAAGACCAAGAGTGGAGTAGACATGATGGACAAAATGACAGCATTTTACACGACAAAACGCAGAACCAAACGGTGGCCGCTTGCAATGTTTTATAATTTGCTCGATGTCTGCGGTGTAGCAGCCTATGTCGTATATTCTTTCAATAACCCGGATATTACTGCGACTAATAAGCGGAGGACGTTTCTCACCAACATGGCTAAACAACTCATGCTGCCAGGTATAGAAGAGCGGTCAAAAATCCCGAGAGTGATGGCTAACTTCTCCACGTCCCATTGCATCCAATTAGCACTAGGTAAGCCCATAAATCCACCAATGGCTGCTGTACCTACACAAGAACGCGGAGCAGATGGCCGCCTTGTGTTCAAAGGTACTTGCCACCTTTGCATTTCAGGTCGTAAACGCAAAACACGCAAGGAGTGTATGTGGTGCACTAAGCCAGTATGCGATCAGCATTGCCAAAATTTTGCAAAGTGCCTCGCTTGCGTCGCTGCCTATCCATAGATGTTGTAACAGTTTGTATTCTATACACATTATTATTTCTTGTTTGTGTCAAAATAAAATTTAATTTAAAATTAATAAACTTCTACAAACATTAGCTTTGCAAAATAGTCTTTTTTATATCATAATTCACAAATTAGCACACATTTGTCATATAAAATATACTGAAGTACCTGGGTACCACAGCACTCTTAAGTGTAATTTTTTGTTGCCAGTCACACAAGGGTTAAAATTGAAATTTTTTTCAAAGAAGGGAGAGGGGGCGTTTTCAATTTAAAATCCCGGTAGCAAATATGTTCCCACCACGCGCCTGGTCAAGCTTCTCTTAAGCGAAGAGGCCGGGTATATATGAAAAAAAAAAAACAGATATAAAGTTGAAGTGATGGTCGTAACAAATTACGCTACGCTATCGTCATCAACAGTCCATAATCTTTCAAAATTAAGTAAAAGTAGCATTGCGTCGGCTTAGACCATCATCGAAAGACGATTAGTAATTGGCTGTTTAATAATTTGAGTGACACCGAACTGCAAGACATGTCAAACAATGACAGACGTTTGAACTCAATCAAATATTAATGGCGTTGTTACATTTGTTTTTGTTGCCTGTCACACTTCAGGCTAACCCAAAAGTTGTTGTTGCTCTTCGCTTTCTTGCGTTCCAGTTATTAAAAATGCTGGCACAAATTTGTAAAATTTCCCCCATCATCAACGGGCGGTCTTCCATCTGGGATATTATGTGTTAGAAGGTGTAAAAGTTAATGCAACGCGGTTATTAATCATTATGTCTTAGACTTAGAGCATGCTCTAAAAAAAAGAAATGAGAAGAAACCAGAGAAAAGAAATAAATTGCATCTGGCAACAAAATGCGTTGCAGTTGGGTCATTCGCAGTGTTCAGATGCCACTGGTTTTGAATTTCCCTCTACATATTTTTGAAATTCCTGTAATTTTCCCACTATGTGGCACTATTTTTTATTTTTGAATAAAAGACAAGAAAGCCGTTTTCGAAATATGTAGTTTCCGCTGGTCATATCTTGAAAAACTTATTTTTTATTTTATTTTACTAGTCATTAGGTGTTTTTTTTTAGGACGGTAGTACCAGAAAAGGAACTCTGTGTTAGCTTAGTTAAAAAAATTTGTTTCGTTCCTTTTAGGGATGAGTTTGGCACAACGTTTTTTTTCTTGCGAATTATATTCGGTTCAACACGAGTGTTGTGTTCAACCTTTTAGCCAATTTTTGTTTATAGTACTTTTGAGAGTATTCATAAGCCACAGAACGGTATTGATATCAGATCTTTTCTTGCTAGTCCTACTGCTTTTTCGCATAAGCTGATGAACTTCGAGTTTAGTTTTTGATACCAAGTTGGAAATAGTCCCAGACTAAAGCCGAATTTGGAAGCAAGTTTGCTCTAAAGAGCATATAAATATATTCTTACTTCTTATTGATCTGTGTAGACTGTAGATTCTACGAGACGCACAAATCCATCGCATGAATTTCAGCCTAAGAAAAGGAACTACCTGCATCAATACACTGGCTTTTAGTGCGAGAATCACAGCACAGGTTTGTTAGACTTTTTTTATTAAGCCACCAAACGGGGTGCTGCATATCGCATATGCCACAATGGATCTCGCAATTGTTTCGTAGATTCACGGTGTTATTTGTCTCTAAGTTTTGCTAAGTAGAAAATGTTCTGGTCCATAGTGAGGCGAGAGTCTTGCTTTTCTTCCACTTTGGGCACAAGAACTCTATAGTGAGTTTGCTTGACTTCAGTAGTAATGGAATGTAAAGTTTCTAGTCTTAGATGGCACTACAGTCCGGGATGGACCTGGGCCTAAACCAACACTCCTCTCCGTTTAGCCCGATCTTTGGCGTACCGCCTCCAGTTGCGCACTCCAAATGTTGGCTGAGGTCCCCTTCCACTTGTGCGTGCCACCTAAGGCGAGGTTTTCCTCTACTTCGTTGTCCCTCCGGGTTGAATTCGAAGACTCTTCGGGTCAGAGTGTTGGTGTCCATTCGCTCTACATGTCCTAGCCATATTATTCGAGTGATACGTACTTTTCTGACCAAGTCGATGTCGCTGTACAGCTGGTATAGAGTTCGCTGTTAAATCTCCTCCTCCAAAGCCCGTCAACGCAAACGGGACCGAAAATCACTCGAAGAATTTTGCGTTCGAAACGACGAATCCGCCTTTGTTAACATCCGCATGCTTCTGCCCCATAGAGCAGGACTGGGATGATGAATATCTTATATAGACTATCCTTAGTGTTTCTTGACAAAGTCTTACTTGTCAGTTGCCTTCTTAGGCAAAAGAAACAGCGGTTGGCAAGTGTAACTCTTCGTTTGATTTCTGCTGCGGTGTCATTGTCAAAGTTTAGACAAAGTCCTTAACCACCTCAAAGTTGTAGCTATCTATCGTGACGTTCTGTCCGATTCGTCTATATGTTGTCTGTCTCTTCCAGCATCTAAAGAGTGTGTCCCATAATTCACGCAAAATTTGAATTTTGCGCCATTTAATAGTACAGTGATGAAAACGGCAAAAAAGATAACAATGTGACAGCTGACAGTTTGGGGTTAGTAAAAATTGAGAGGTTTACGAAAGAACAACGCATTTTCATTATTGAGCAATATTTGAAAAATAATGAAGGTTTGTCAGCTACAGTCCGCAATTTTCGAACAAAATTCCGAACAAACGCATACCAGTGACCACTAGCTTATGCGCTATGCCAATGATGTCAATGTCGTCTGCCAGCGTATGCAAGTAGTTGCACCAGACTTTTAGAAAATTGTGTCCCTGGGTGTTGGCTTACGAGTTTTGCACAATTTTCAAGTGATGCTGAAAAAGTCACATGACAGCGCATCAACTTGCCCAAATCCTTTTTTGACATCAAAGGTTTCAGTAAGATTGTTTTCGACCTTTATGCAGCAGCGAGCGCTCTGGCATTCTGCATAATCTCACAAGTTTGAAAGGGATGCCAAAACTAGACATGGCTCTGTATAGCTCGTCTCTATAAGTGCTCTCATATGCGTCCTTAAAATCGATAAACAGATGGTGAGTACCGATATGCACTTCTTGGGTTTTCTCCAGGATCTGCGAATATTTGGTCGGTTGTGGACTTACCAGGCCTAAAACCACACTGATAGGCACAATCAGTCCGTTGACGAATGGTTTAATTCGCATACACAGTACAGCAGGTAGGATCTTATAGGAAATGTTGGGTAGACTGATGCCTCTCTAGTTGGGGCAGTTTAGAGGGTCTCTCTCGCTTTTGGAAATATAAAAATACAAATCCGCCATGAAAAGCGATCCACCGCGTTTTTGGGAATACGTTTTGTGATAAAAAATATACTCCAACTTCTCAACTTAAAAAAATGTTCACTTTGTCCATTAGTGTACACTGTACAATATTCCAGAGTTGTTATACAAATTAAGCATAACAATAACTCATATGTTTTGTATTCACTTGAGTGGTTAAAAAATGCTCCACCAATTCAAACAGATGTTCAGTTTTTATCCTCGATTGAATGCATATCCAATTTATGCAATCTGCATCACTTTATATGGTCAATATAAATTAAATAAAATTTCAAAAATCGAATTCGTTTACACCAGCATTATTCGCATAATCCTCTAATACCACCAAAAGTGAATGTTTCAATAAATATTCTCTGAATCGAAATCAATTATTAAAAGCCATTCGAGCCAAAACCGAACTTAATTCTATTTATTCAACAAATAGTTTTAAATTATTCAACTTTTTATTTATTTTTTTTTTCCTTTCAGGTTACACCCTGGATGATATCGTTGTGGCTAACAATCTATTTTGCAATTTTTTGTTTGGAACTAATCCTTTGGATTGGCGAAATTCTATTCGGTGTAATTAAATTGGATGTGAATTCAATTTGTTCGCATTTCATTTCACTTGGAACTTTTTTATTGGTCCGATGCGTTCGGGACGTTTTCATCCGAGTTATCGAACGACACGGCAACATGGAAGAACTGCAATTGCTGATGTAACCATAGTCAAAGGATGTGCAAAAATAAAGTACAATTTGCAGAGTAGTAGTGGCTTTTTTATTTTTTCCATTAAGTTTTCTAAATTAAATTTTCAAATTAAATGAATGTCGGTTTGACAAAAAAAAAAAAAAAATATATATTATATAAAATAAAAAAAAAAAAACTACAAAATAGTGTGAACGTTGGGAACAATATGTATAGCCATTAGTCTAACATTCCTGGATATGCTTTGTGATGGATTTTCATGTCCACACAGTAGAAAATCCAGGTACGTTACGTTTTTTGGGGGGATGACAACTTTATCCTAGGTGGATGAGAATCGAAAGTCCGGTAGGGATATGGTTTGAGTTTTCATTCTTTTCCGGACACAACACACACAAAAAAAATGTAACAAGTGCCATCTACCATAGGATGAATTTAAAATTTAATCTACTTATGTTGTGGATGTCATAGTCATGCTTCGTAGGTAAGAATGGGAATTGTGGATGGTTGCTTTATGCGGATAATTAATTTTGCAAGGATTTGATGATGAAATGTAAATTCTAATGCATGTTAAATTTTTGCACAAATTATGAACAATATTGAATGGTAGAGAAGTTGCAGACATGTTGCAGCAAAATTATAATTTTAACATGCATAACAAAATTTTTGGCAGGAGCAATAAGTACATCCGAATAGGATGTAATAAGATTCTACCACATTGGAGTAAGAGTTCGTGCTAATGGGGGCTAGCTAGCGTGTGTATTTTGAGCGCTTCTCGAGCGAAACAAAATCTTAGCGTCTCTCCAATTTTGCTCTCCAAAGCTAAATTTTGACATGGATTGCGTTGTGGTGGAGCTGTGCCCGAGAGATGCCAGGTGGGCTTTAATGCTACAAGAATTCGACTGCGTCATTTTGCATCGGTCGGGAACCTCAATGCGCCATGTTGATGCCTTGAGCCGGTTTCCAGTGGTTCTCAGGATAGAGGATGGATTGCTACAACGCGTAAGAAGGGCTCAGGAAACCGACGAGTATTGTAAGTTAGTGATGGCAATACTACAAGATCGACAGTATGAAACTTCGAAATTCGTCGTGGTATTCTTTATAAGTTCGTTGAAGGATGTCATTTAATAGTTGTACCAAAGGCACTGCAGAGAGAAGTTTTGCGCAACATTCGTGATCAAGGGCATTTTAACGCGCGAGGAGAGTGGAGGCTACTGCTAAACAGGATGATTATATACCCAAGATGATGGATAAGATTCAATCGGTCATTTCAAACTGCATCGCATGTATCCTTAGCACAAGGAAACAAGGAAAGCAGGAAGGATTTTTAAACCCCATTGATAAGAGTGACATCCCTTGGACACATACCACGTAGACCATCTAGGTCCAATACCATCTACCGCAAAGAATTACAAGTACCTTTACGTTGTGGTAGACGCCTTTTCGAAATTTGTGTGGATATACCCCGTCAAGTCAACAACATCTTATGAAGTCATAAGGAAGATGGAGCTTCAAGCAGAGGTGTTCGGAGATCCATTTCGTATTGTATCGGACAAGGGAACAGCATTTACCTCTAACACTTTTCGGCAGTTTTGTGAGGACCGAAACATTCAACATGTCACTACAACAACAGGAGTACCCCGTGGAAACGGACAAGTTGAGCGAATAAATCGTACTATAGTCGAAGTGCTTACAAAACTTTCGATTGATGATCCGATGAAATGGTATAAAAAGGTACAAAAACTCCAACAAATCATAAATAGTTCTGTAAGCCGCAGTACTGGAAAAACACCGTTTGAGATTATGTTCGGAGTCCCAATGAGAAGCCAAGCAGACTGTAACCTGGCAAAGCTGATAGAAGAAACCATGACGAACAATTTTCTTGATGAACGCGACGAAATAAGACGTAAAGCCAAAGATCGAATTGTCTTACTTCAGGAGGAGAATCGTAAAGGATATAACCGGAGGCGAAAGGTTGCAAAGAAATGTCAGGTGCATGAGTTAGTGGCGATCCAGCGAACTCAATTCGGAGCTGGACTTAAGCTGTACCCAAAGTTTTTGGGCCCATACGAAGTGGTCAAAGTAAAACGCAACGATCGATACGAAGTACGTAAAGTAAGCGATCATGAAGGACCTAACATAACATCCTCATCTGCCGACTATATGAAGCCTTGGGCAGACAACGATACTGATGACAGCGAAGACTCCAATGAAGAATCGCCCGGGACAGGCGATGTGCAGGATGGCCGAATGTAGGATCACCCTGTCCACTTTCAAAGGATTCCTCATCGAAGTGTTCATTGAAAAAACTCATACTTATTAAATTTTCTCGAAACACAAAATCACAACAGAAAAAAAGCAACACTAGATATTTGTCAAAATTTAGCGCTAAATTTTGACAGATACCTATTATGAAGCAGAGCTGTAATATTTCAAGTACCAGTACCAATACCAGTATCAGACTTGTACTTGTACTTCAGTCTCGAATACAGGTACTTGAAAAAGGCAAGTATACCAGTATTTTTCAAGTACCTCGTCGCAAGTACCAAGTATCGCGTACTTAAGTACCAAAGTACTTTCAAGTACTTTCAAGTACCAGTACCAGTACTTGAAAGTACTTGAAAGTACTGGTACACTCTCATTTACAATGACACTCCAGCTGTCAGCTCTTTAGACAAAGCTAATCTGTTTGCTGCACACTTTGCAGCTAGCTCGATGCTCCCAGATTGCGCTTTGCCTCCACCTGTGCTCGAGAGCGTCGAATTTACCATGGAACAAATCTATTTTCGCACTCGCACAGTTGCAAGGGTACTACATGATCTCAACATAAATAAATCCGCTGGTCCAGACTGTATCTCCCCCATCGTTCTGAAGAGGTGTTATTCCACGCTGGCAAAACCACTGCGTAAGCTTTTTCATCTCTCCTATTCTTCTGGACTCTTCCCGAGAAGGTGGAAAACAGCATTTGTCCAGCCCGTCCCTAAAAAAGGCGAATCTTCTTCTCCCACCAATTACCGACCCATAGCACTTACGTCCAGTCTTTCTAAGGTCATGGAAACGCTGATAAATCGTCAGCTTATGAAATGTCTTGAATCTCGGAAACTCCTCAATGACCGGCAGTACGGTTTTCGTGGCAACAGGTCTCACCGAGAAGTGGAACCAATCTCTCCATCACTTCGCTGAATCGAAGATTGTTGCGCTTGATATTTCAAAAGCATTTGACAGAGTTTGGCACCAAGCTCTTTTGTCGAAAATGCGTGCTTATGGGATCGATGCGTCTCTTATTCAATGGATTAGAAACTACCTTTCTGGCCGTTCAATTCAAGTTGTTTTGGATGGTTTCAAGTCTGAAACTCACCATATAAATGCTGGTGTCCCCCAAGGCTCCGTTTTGTCTCCGAAACTCTTTCTCATTTTTATAAATTATCTCTTGTCTGCAACTTCTAGTCCAATCCATTCCTTCGCTGATGACATCACTCTTTGCTTCTCATATTCTTTCCAGGACTCACGTCCCTGCTCTTCGGCCGTAGAACTGGAACGGCAACGTATGTTAAGCTCATTAAATTCCGACCTTGACATCATTTTAAAATGGGGTTCAGCCAATAGAGTGGAATTTAATGCTTCGAAAACACAATGCTGTCTGCTGTCTCTAAAGCGAAACCAGAACCAACAGCCATTATCCATGAATGGCACTTGCATCACCGAAACCGAAAGACTTTCCATTCTCGGTATGTGCGTTCATGACAACCTTCGTTGGAATGACCACATACACGAAGTCGCCAAGAATGCTGAGAAATGTCTGTTTTCTCAAACGGTGCAAGAAATATTTTACCCTTCTGATCTGGCTACAATATATAAGGTGTTCATTCGACCCAAGCTTGAGTACAACTCCCATATCTGGTCTGGTGCCCCGAAAACCATATTGCACCTACTGGATAGGATCCAAAATCGTGCGTTGAAACTAATCAGAGACACGAATATCGCGAATTCTATTCATTCCCTTGAACATCGCAGAAACGTTACGTGTCTCACACTGTTTTATCGCTTTTTTAACAAGCAGTGCTCAAACGAAATTGCCAGCTGCATTCCGCCCCTTCAGCAATTCAACCGCAATACTCGCCTTGCTAGGAATGCCCATCAGTATACCATCCAGCCTATCTTCGGCCGTACTTTGAAATATAGAGATTCTTTCATAAGCCGTACAACACGAATGTGGAATGCCTTGCCCAGCTTTGTCTTTCCTCCTCAGTATAATTTACAGACATTGAAAACCAATGTGCATCGGAATCTCCTATCTTCTCTATCCCATTTTCCTTAACGCCCGCTGTGTACATCACACTACACTACACCATAAGAGTATCACACTACACACTACACCATAAGAGTAGTCATAAACTCTTTAGCGCGTGTCAATTAAAAAAAAAAAAAAAAAAACTCCATTTATAATTCTAGGGGCCTACTTACAGGCATTAGTAACCCACTTCGAGGAACCCACAGTAACGTTGTCATTTGCCTATTAAGGATTCATATACGTCGCCAATTATTTGCCGATACTAAGGCGTTGTATTAGAGATCCCTATTAGGCCTTTTTAAGCGAATATGTCGAAGCAGCTCTAACAGGGATAGCAGTTCGTCGCCACAGGCGGAAGTACGCTCCAGCTAACAAACGCTTCTTCTCCTTCTCTTGTCTCCTGCCGACTACCTTCCAAAGGGGTTTTTTACCCAATCTCCAACCGAGATTTGATGGACATTCCCCATACCTTCAATTTGTAGGTGATAGTTCATTCTTTTTAAAGGACCATCGTGATGGGACCCTAATTCACTAAAGAGCTCTCAAAAAATCACTTTAATTCAGCTTGAAATAACGATTAGCTGTTTCGAGCATGTGTCATCACTTTTTAAAAAGATTCCCTTAATAACTAAGTCCCTTCCAACAAATGTGAAGTGAATAAAAATGCCAAGTAATGATTAAACAGCGCTATCTCTACAACTTACATTGATGAATGCTCGTGCTATGAAAAAGGTCACTTCCGCTTTGCACATGGTATCGAATTGCTGAAAAGAGATAAGAAGACATTCTTTTTAAATCATTTATAAATACTATACATCATTTAAGGGAAGAAAAGGCCAAAAATCCTTTCAAGGATGCATATAGGTTCTTGTCAAGTCATATGTTTGGAAATTTTCAATCCAAAGGCATGCAAAACCAAATTTTGCATGCCTTTGAAGACTTTGACTTTAAGTTTATAAGTTGTGGGCCACAATCTATACTACATTGCAAATTCGACCACTGACACCATGCATCTTGACCCCCGGTAAACAATTTCAATTTGACATTCATTTGGGGCTATACACAATTTTGTTGTGAACTCTTAAACTTTCTTAACCTCATTGTAAAGTGCCCTTGAGGGTTTCCCCTCGCCTCTAGAGGATCCATCGCAAAATACCATCATTGCCTGGAAAACAATGACTCCTCAGTATAGTTCATGAATTATTTACGAGCTTCTTTTGCCGTGTACACGGTGGTCCGCTTAGCATAAAATTTGAATATCCTTTGATTATGGAAAAATGGAAATAAAACAACACTATGGTCCTTTGGAATGACAGTAAGGCAAAGGGAGATCGACATCTCTGAATGTCCTCTGTTCGAAATCATATTGTATATTTTTGCTTATGAAACTCAATAGCTATACACTCGTAACCCCACAAAAGAGGATGATTAAAGGACTTTGAGACTGGATGTGGATTACTCACATATTGGCATGTTGACAAGCCAAGCGTGTATTTGCGTTTCCTTCAGTAGGAATATATTGATTTGTATATTTCGTTGTGCTATTTATTTGCATTTTTGCTTCTCTACATTTTCATACTCACCTTATTTACATGATCCCGGAGGACATTCGAATACACCATCGCTACTGCTTCTAACGCCATAAACGTTATAAAGCCAATTATCCAAGGCACTATAAGTCCGGGATTTTCCTATAATGAAAAATTTAAAATATTGTCGTTTTTTTATTTATGCTATGGGCATTCGGTATTCAATATTGATTTTGAGAGATTTTATAGGGACACAGTAAGGGATATAGACAATAGGCGCTACAGAATAAATGTTGGTAACGAAAAGGAGTATGTAACGTTTTGGAACTTGTAGCCCTGTTAGCGCTAGAACCTCTGATCGAACTTATTTGAAGCGATTTTGTGGACTCTATTGAAAACAATTTTAAATAGGTTCCAAACTCCGTAAGCTGCGTCAGAATGAGAATAAGATTTGAGGTCTTTGGGCCACTGTGTTTGAGACTGAAGTCTCTTTAACCTCTTTATATCATTAAACCTTGATCAAAGTTTTGGGCGAAATAGAACTTTTAAGACAGCACTGTCAACTTTGACTTCTGTTTTTTGGGGTACTAGCACGAACTTCTCAAGCCATTACTTTAACTGTCATTTGTATGCCCGACAAGTCCGTTAATGGTCAAATATTCAGAATACCTAGGATTTATATGACGAATGAAAAAAGATCGTTGCTGCCAACCTTATATGAAAACCAAAGCTCAAATGACATCTTTAGGTTTTTTTCGTGCGCCCAAGCGGCAAAACCGACTCGTCTCCAAGATTTGGTCAGAGGAGAGTATCTCTGATGAATGCAGCCTCGGCATAGTTTGCTCAATCCACAAGAAAGGAGACCCTCTAAACTGCGCCAACTATATAGAGGCATCAGTCTCCTTAACATCGCTTACAAGATCCTGTCTGTTGTTCTGTGTGAACGCCTGAAACCATTCTTTAACGAACTGATTGGTGCAGTGAGGTTTTAGGCCTGGTAAGTCAACAACCGACCAAATATTCGCAGATCGTGGAGAAATCCCAAGAAGTTCAAATCGGTACTCACTATTTATCGATTTCAAGGACTTATATGACAGCGTTTATAGAGACGAGCCATATCTAGCTTTTGTATCATTTCAGCAGAATGGCGATGGAGAACGCTCGCTGCTCCAACAATCTCACCGAGACCTTTGATTTAAAAAAAGGATTTAGACAAGGTGAAGCGCTGTCATGTGACTTTTTCATCATCATTCTTGAGAAAGCCAACACCCAGGGGTAAAATTTTTCAAAAGTCTCTGCAACTACTTTCATACGCTGACGACATTGACGAGCTGTCACTGGTGCGTTTCCAATTATTAGTGCAGAAGCGGCAAAAATAGGTTTAGTGGTGAATGAGGGCAAAACGAAATAAATGCTGTCAACAAAAAGGGATACACAACATTGACGAATCGGACCGAATGTCGCACAATAAACAGCTATAACTTTGAGGTGGTTAGGGACTTTGTCTACCTCGGCTCCGTATAAACTCTGATAATCAAACGAAGAGTTGCACTTGCCAAATGCCAACTGCTGTTTCTTTGGCCTTAGAAGGCAACTGACTAGTAAGGCCTTATCAAGAAACACTAAGGAGACTAGACTCTACATAAAACCCTCATCATCCCAGTGCTACTCTATGGCGCAGAAGTATGGACGTTAACAAAGGTGAATGAAGACCTCCTTGGTCGCTTCGAATGCAAAATTCTTCGACTGATTTTCGGTTCCATTTACGGTGACGGGCTTTAGAAGAGGAGATTTGACAGAAAACTCTACGAGCTGTATAGCGACATCGACTTGGTCAGAGAAGTACGTATCATTCGATTAAGATGACTAGGACATTTAAAATATATGGACACCAACGCTCCGACACGAAGAGTCTTCGATTCCAATCCGGAGGGACGACGCAGTAGAGGAATACCTCGCCTTAGGTGGCAAGTGGTTGACGTCCACCAACTTGAAGTGAGTAACTGGAGGCGGTTAGCCAAAGATCGAGCTGACTAAAGAGGTATCTTAATTTGGACTTGTCATAAAATAATGTAGGTCCCTCCATTCGTCCCAAGAACAAAATTTTTACAAACGAATGGCCTAACCCAACAGTGTGCCTATTATTTTTGTCGCGTTACTCGATGAAGCTTTCAATATGGCTATTGCTGTGTCTGTCTTTTCAGGAAGCTTGTCGTATACGACTCATGTTTCGTGTCGTTGTAAAATTATGTTCAGATTTTTTTTAAAACTTTTGTTACCAATTTTCTTTCCTTTTCTTTGTGTTCACCATCATCTGAATTCAATTGTCTTAAAAAAGTTAAAAAAACCGACTAAAAAACAAAGTGAAATATGAGTCGTTTACCACAAACGCCAACGGGAATAGGCCGGGGTGTATGTTTGGGTCAGGCTATTATTCGCACATAATTGGCATTTAACACATCCTTGACGGGTAGCTCTTTTTCTTTTTTCCTCGTCATGACACCAAAAGCGCACACGTTTCTGACGTTTACGACCATTATAGCGTCTTCGTATTTATCTGGAATAATTTCGATGTGGTCACCTTTCGTGCTATTATAATAGAAACAAAAAAGGAGCCTCGTTGTCCTCTCTACGAGCATGACAGATGGTGGTGTCGCTCAAACCCAATACATTTAAGTGTTTGGCAAAAGCTTGGTGGCCCACAAGCAGTCTGCAGTCGATTCTTCTGAGAGACAGAAGGAAAGACGCGGACCTTTCGCAGATATCCAGACGCAGTCGTTTAGTCTGTCTACACCCAGCATAGTCACGTCACCGACACTCGTGTTCACGAGAAACCCAAGCCAACCACAGATGCAGGCAGACCCAACGCAGGTTCAGGTTCTGAGAGAGCTTCTTCTAAACCAAGCCTGGCAAGCTCATCAGCGATCTCATTTCTCTGGATACCAGTGTGATCTGGGACCCAAACAAGTTTCACTGTGTTTAGCCTTCCGACCAAGTTAAGACAAACATTGAGTTCGAGCACTAACTTGGAAGAGGGTTATGCATATGCATCGCTTTTAGTGCAGCTTGGCTATCACTGCAAACGCATATGCTTCTAGCTCTCCACCTGTTAGTCATAATATAGAGCATAGCCATAAGGATAACGCAAATCTTCGCTTGAATGACAGACGCATGGTTACCTAAGGCGTATAGTATAGTCTAATGTTCTCGCTTTCCACGAAGACTCCAGAACCAGACCCCTGTCCGGTTTTGGAGCCATCCGTGAATACACGATGACATTCTTTCCTAGGCTCAGAGTCTGGCCGAAGCCATTCCGTTGCCTGAGGAAAGTTGACGTGGTAGATTTGTCGCAGTAGGATTTCTGGTGTCATTATGAGTCAGACGGCATATCCATAAGACAGGGGACAAAGGATAATTCTCGGACAAGTTCTTCAAATTTCCAGAGCGCGTTGTACCAAAAGCCACCTCTCTTTTCAGCGTACACCCCATAATAAAAATATCAAGGGGGAGGTTCATGATATAGCATCTAGAGCAGAGCCCGGAGTGCTAGGGAAGGCTAGGGAAGGGAAGGATAGTCGCAGAGACTATCGATCGTATCGCAACTTCCGTAGAGTTATTCAAAACTGTCAAAAATGTCACGTGCCAAATTATCCACACCTATTCGTACAGCAAACTCATGCCAGCCCCTGCTTGAAACACACCGCATTAGGACTAGGAGTGAAGGGTGCTATAAATACCCTTTAAAATAAGCTCAACTTGGCCCATAAATTAATGTTGATTATCTATACGACTTTGATTGCCACTTAGGAACATTAAGCATCCACTTTTAACTGCATAATATCATAGGCGGTACTTATGCCAATTAGGCAATAGACAGTCCCATCCGAATCGACTACACAGACAGCATAACGTTATGTTTACGCTACAGAAAACACTGATTTGCATTATCATAACATAAAAGACAACATACAAAATAGCTACCGCTTCCGCATGCTGTGTTGGGTAATTTATACTAATTTCACCATAACCATACTTTTGTGAAAATTTCCCACTCATCCTACCTATCTCTACACACAAGGGAAAAAAATTGTACCCCACGCTGGGTAAGAGCGCCCTTAAAATAGAGTTAGAAAAAAAAATCCTGTTTTTTATTTTTTATTGTTTTTTCTCCTCGACCGAAAAACATAAAAAAAAACAAAAATGAAAAACACATTCTGTCCATTATTTCGGTGTCAAATAATTTTCATAATTGCTCACCATGCGAACCGACACCATAAACAACAAAACAGCTAACAAACTCAAATTTAAGGACACAACGAAGAATCCCCTCCACTTATCCTTCAGCTGTCATGTGTTGTGTTTGTGTAGATAGCGGGGGCGCTCACTTTCAGTTAAATTATACTTCGAAGGAAGTTCTTATACAATTCGCACACACTCGTATATGAGATATATGATAAGGCAACACAATTGCTCAAGGGTTCATTGCCACCCTTGCCAACGACCAAAAAAAAAAAGGACAAATCATGACAATAGAAATGTTTCTACTCATTATGACACATAATGTCTGGCAATGGGATTTATTTGGATCTCCCACTTTGAGTGGATGTTGGGAAATATGTAAATGTTGTCCTTATAGCCTTTAATTTTGAAATATATATCTTGTCATTTTGGTCTTATTTTTGTGGGGAAAAATGAGACCGCACACTCACACACACCCACTAACACGTTTCTTTTGGTGTCAGTTTGGGGCTTCGGTTAAGGATACGACATTGCTGCGTTGAGCCTTATCATTTTTCACTGCGGTATTAATATTTAATTTCACTGCGGGGATGGATAAAAGCAAATAAGCTCAGGCTCGTATCCGTTAGGGATGATGAAGTGACTAGCGAAATGGATTCTGTAATTAAGTTTTGATGTAGGTATATTGCATACGACACGGAATTGATATATTGCCAGTGGGAGCAATGTCAAAACTCATAGAAGGCTCGACTTGAAACTTTTTGATTTCCCAGCAAAAACCCTAAACAACCCTTACACAGGAAGCTGCACTCGAAATACAAAAAAATAGGACGAGTGACAGATGCCTCTGTTAAGAATATGCTTTTCAATCTAATCGTAAACGGCCTAAGCTAACACAGGCAAAACATCGATTTGTATAATATTTGCATTTTGCAAAATTACAAAATCTTAAAGGACTTCAATGTGATCCCATATCCACCCATGTGCGCATAAGCCTATTGCTTTTGACAAAATCCGATACGGCTTCGGTTGTTATGTAGTTGTATGCGGTAAATGTATAAGCCTCTGGTTCATTTGAACAAATAACCTAAACAAACAGTCCTTTCGTCTTTGTACACGACTTCAGCCTATTGGCAAAGAATTCCAATAACATTCCTTCAATACTGGTGCTATAAACACAGCATTCCTATTTCGTGGTACCATTGATTTCAGTTGTCGTTCTGTTGTGTCCTTGGCAAGGGAAGGAATCAACGAAAAGAAAAAAAAAAATTAAATTCCAAATATTTTGGTTTAGCCAGCGAAATGTTTTCATAAAAAAGGTCAACATTAGAACCCTACACAAACACACACACATACAAATTCCTAACTATCCTTATTTCCATGCATCCAACAGGAACAAAATATTCTTTTGGTAAATACGAGGGCAAATACCGAAATTGCTATTTGTGGTGAGGTCAGGAGTGGTGGGGGTGGCACTATATCGAACACATTGATTTTGGGACTTTTGGTTTTGGCAATAGATGTCATAGAGGTTTATGTGTTACCTTGTAAATCCCGAACATCAGCATAACGCTCAGAAATATCATCGACATCTGAGTTCCAATGATGGCAAAGTAGGCTATTTGTACACCTGGAAATGAAAGTACACGCGTTACACGGTTTTGGAGAATGCACAAGGAACTGGGACTTACCATAGTAGACGTCTTCCAATTCGCCAGATCGTCTGACATTGACGCTTATCCGCCAGGCATATATAAGGACTATGAGTATGGAAATATTCTGAAATTAAATGAAAAGCATTCATATTAATATTTACTTTCATTTCAAGGCGGAGTAGCAGTTGTAGAAAATCATTAAAGATGGTGGGTGGTTTTATGACAGTTATATAAATTGAATAGAACCTGTAACATGAGTATATCACATCAAAGCGCTGACACAGTGTAAATAAGCGCTAGGTTTGGTTGCGTGAATACAGTCATTTTGAATGAAAGTCAGTTCAATGTCGTGGGCGCCTTTCTGATTTTTTGTCAATTTATACCAATTTGTTTCGACGGAACGTATCAGCTTTCTAGAGCAAAGGGTTTAGGCTGGGCTTTGATGATCTGTCAGTCGGAATCTTCATTTTTACAGATAGTACAGCATTCTACTGTACATTAGAACGTTAGGTTTACTGTATTATCAGTTACCTAAATGAAATCAGAGCTGGCAATGTGTTTGTTCGAGATTGATAAGAGATTGAAAAAATAAAATAATAAAAGTAATTTTAAAAAAAATTCCGAAAAGAAGAGACGTTGTTTAGAAAAAGCTCTGGGATCATTAACGAAATCCTACCGATATCCGAGGAAGAATGAATATTAACGAAGATTCTACATCAGAAGTGGGATTATTTCCCCCGCAAGACGAGGAAGATAACAATAATTCTGCCGGCGCGGCGTTACAATCCGCGGTGAACGGCAACAATATTCTGAAAATAGTGAATGTAAGTGTAAGTGTAAGACGAATGATAGTAATATGCAGTTGCCTAAATTTGATCCTGACAAGACTTAGCGAACGATGCTCGTGCTTGGTTGTCGACTGCAAACATGTGTATTGTGTATGTGTATGTCAGATTAACTGCTGCGAGGTGCTGCTTAAAGGATTATGCTTAGCCGTGCTCTAAAAGTACAAGCGTCGGTTTGTCTGTCTACGGTATTGATTTCCGGGATGACTTGGACTGAATTTAAGGACATATTCACTGCATTTAGTTAATACGTAACCGTAGCTCGTTAGAAATCGGAATCTCTTCAATGTAGACCGTGAGTGAGCGGTATACGTTTGACTTTTTGTGGTATATGGTTTGTATTTGGTATACTATCACTGGATGGAAGTGGTAATGAGTACTGGATGGAAGTACTGTTGGTTTCTATCACTGGATGGAAGTGGTAATGAGTACTGGATGTAAGTACTGTTGTTTTCTATCACTGGATGGAAGTGGTAATGAGTACTGGATGGAAGTACTGTTGGTTTCTATCACTGGATGGAAGTGGTAATGAGTACTGGATGTAAGTACTGTAGTTTTATATCACTGGATGGAAGTGGTAATGAGTACTGGATGGAAGTACTGTTGTTTTCTATCACTGGATGGAAGTGGTAATGAGTACTGGATTGAAGTACTGTTGGTTTCTATCACTGGATGGAAGTGGAAGTGGTAATGGGTAGTGGATGGAAGTACTGTTGTTTTCTACCACTGAAATGGAAGTGTTTAGGAGAGCTGAATTATGTAATGTCTATTATCACTATAGATGGAAGTGATAAAGAACACTCGATGACATGTTAAGTACCCGTTGGTAGTTGATACTTTTCAGAAATATGTGTGACATTTGTTTCCCAACAGTTGTTTCAAGGGAAGTTATGAAGAACTAAATTTTAGTTTAGATATTTGCATACTAGTTTAATAATCAATGTTATCTTTGAAGATGTAATTAGAAAAATTATTTGCTATTAATTTGTCAGTATTGGCCGAGTGAGACAAATACCAACAATTTATTGTTTTGTTTTCTATTAACTCAAGTCACATGAGGACATGTGACATGTCAGGACGGCCGTGTCGAAGAATGGTTCAGATAGTACAGCATTCTACTGTACATTAGAACGTTAGGTTTACTGTATTATCAGTTACCTAAATGAAATCAGAGCTGGCAATGTGTTTGTTCGAGATTGATAAGAGATTGAAAAAATAAAATAATAAAAGTAATTTTAAAAAAAATTCCGAAAAGAAGAGACGTTGTTTAGAAAAAGCTCTGGGATCATTAACGAAATCCTACCGATATCCGAGGAAGAATGAATATTAACGAAGATTCTACATATAGATAATGAAAGCTTAAATCTTTTCCTTTAATGGGGGTTGATTCACGCAAAATTTTAATTTTACGCCATTTAATAGTACAGTGATGCCAACGCCAAAAAAAGATAACAATGTGACAGCTGACAGTTCGGGATTAGTAAAAATGGAGCGATATACGAAATAACAACGCATTTTCATTGTTGAGCAATATTTTAAAAATAATGCAATTTAATCAGCTACAGTCCGCAATTTTCGAACAAAATATGGACGTCATAGAGATTTGAAACCATCAACTGTGCAGAGAATAATTGAAACATTCAGGGAGACTGCATCAATTAGTGATCTGATCTTAAACACTCTGGGTTTCCTGTCACAAGTCGTTGAACAGAAAACATCGAAGCAGTTCGCGAGAGTATTGCTGACAGTCCAGGAATTGGCTATTTGTAGATACACCTGTCAAGAATTGGGCATTTCGAGAAGCTCTCTCTAGAGCGAATTCCCAGGAAAGACTTGAAACTTCATGATTACAAAGTTCAATTGATTCAAGAACTGAAGACGACTGACTGACCACGCTGCGCGAAGAGAGTTCGTTGAATGGATTTTGGAACAACAACAAGTGGCTCATGGTTTTTCGAACAAAATCATCTTCAGTGATGACTGATGAAGGTCATTTTCATCTTGATGGATTCGTTAATCGTCAAAATTGTCGCATTTAGGGATCAGGGAACCCAAGAGTAAATTGATGAGAATGAGATACAAATGCATCCACAACGGGTGACTGTTTGGTGCGGATTTTGGGCTGAAGGCATTACCGGACCATTCTTCTTCGAAAATCGTGACACGATAACCCAGTTTTTAGTGCCTAAATTGCAAGATATGGGTGTTACTGCGTGATAATGTGTTAAAAAAGTAATGTGTACTTAATTTTTAATTAACTAAAAGACAATTATAGTTAATTTGCAGTCGTCCGCAAAATAGTCGACGACAGAAATGTAGGTATCATTTCCACGACAAACGTCGTCACAAAACGCCTCACGCAATACCGACGATCGACGTCGAAAAATACAATTCACATTTTTTGATATTTCAAACGCCATTTTTGTCGATCGTCGCCGCGACAAAAGTCGTTTATTTTTAGTCACCAATACCAAACAGTCGTTTGTTTTTAGAGTCGTAAACGACAACAACAATAGGGGTGATTGGCATTTGTCTTTAATGAAGTGACATAATGTAAATAATGACCAACTACTTATTTATTTATGTACCTAAAACTAAATCATTTCCATCTTCATAGGAAATATATGCTTTTCATATTGTTTTCCAAAAAAAGGACCCCGTTTGCCTAGTTACTTACAAATATCTCTAGAAAGAGTCTCTATTCACAAAACCCTTTATCCGAATGAATTCATGTCATTTATTCCAGCTTCGCAATTCCTCGGAAATGCACAATTGTGAGGACTTTTTATCACAAATAAAACTTGCAACTAGTTTGTCAGCACTTAATAAACTTGAATCAAGTCGTATTCTACACTAAACGTTCCAAGTTAAACTGAACATCCTTACGAATCAAATGTGCTGCACTAAAATTGAAATCAACTTCAAATGGAATAGTTCACTGTAGTGTATATGGAAGAAAGAAGTTTTCAACTTTCACAGCTTTTTTGTGGGTGAGTATTTTTTTTTGTAGTTCTTTGATGTCCCACACATTAACTTTGTCAACTTACAAGGACTTTGTGGTAAATTGAAGTCTAAATGCACGCGAACAATGATGAAAGAAAAACACTGGAAAGAAAACTTTTTCGTAAAGTATAATTGCAATGCACTTCAGAATGGTAAACATTTAGCTAGGTACTCGTTCACTGAAGCTCAAGCTAGTTTGTGTAAAAAGTTGACTTACCAAAGGGGTACGTACACCAGAGGTAAGAGAGACTGAGATTCCCATCTTCGACCTAATTACAGTAATTTGCCTACAAGCTAAATTTTACGCTCCCAAAAAGTTTAGGTGCGCTAGTATTGTTGCATAGAAATTCGTATTGACAAACGTCAAAAATCCTCTCCACCAACACATTCGCACCTAATCTTTTTACACGGATAGGAACTGATGTACACAGATAGGAAAACAAAATGGCGGATTCCTGGCAAAAATTGAGGGGCCCAGCGGCAAGAGGATTCGGAGATGGGTATCTCAGTCTACCTTACCTCTGACGTACACACTGGGTACCCCTTCAGTACTCATTGCGTTCTTAAGAATATTGTTGCAACAGAAGGAAAAGTAAAAATCAGTGACGAAACTTTTTTTTTCTATCATAGTTGCATGCACTCATACAAAAAGGTTAAACAAATGCCTGACACCTTAAAAACAAACGCATTAAGTCAAACACATAGATTTAGAAATCTCCCCATCACCAATTTATTTAGTTGTCAAAAATTTGCTCCACATTAGTGCCTCAATTTCCGTTGATGTTCTATCCTTGCAACAGTTTCAATAGCGGCACCTAGCTTCCCTTCAAAAAAAGCTGTTGTCTGTATAATGAAAGTTAGTTCTGATGAATAGGGCGGGAAATATTCAGGATCGAGGATGAAATTAGTAATGGTGAAGTTCTTATGCTAAAACAAAAAAAAAATTAAACAAGGAACACGCCATTTACTAAACAAGTTTCAATGGAACTCCTAATCTTACTGCTGGAATCGGACATCCTTTTGGAAAATTACCAAACTTTGTTATATCATTCCAAATAATCGTAGCGATATTACTTTTAGGTGGCATTTTGACAACTTTGAATGTATCTAAAGTGTAATCGATAATTCGACGCAGATTACCGTTAGATAATGAAACATCAATAATATTTCGTATTTTCAATGTGGCAACACTTTCGTTTAGAATAAGATAACCACTGAGCACTGAAATGTTATTGCAAACGTCCATACTGAATTTGAAGTCTTCGATCCTCGGTGAATAGGTTGTGACAGTGCAATTTGTCCATTTTATAACAAAGTTGCGCTGAAAATTTAGAAAATTATAGTTGTCAGGCTTTGAGATTGTAACGTCTTACCGCACAATCAACCGCAGGGAAGTTTATTGTTATTTGACTCAGAGCTATGATCACAATCCACGTTGAAGGCATTGTTCCGAAAGACTGACATCGGTATTCCAATTGTTTAATTTTTATTAACAACCTGACAGATTGTATCGATACAAATTATTTAAATTGTTTTATATCAAACTACATAATTGGTGTATCGTGTTCGTGATGGTTCAGTTGATTTGGATCTAGAGCGTGCACAATACTACCTGACGCAGAATTGAGTTTTGGGCACTTACTTTGAAGGCCAACTATACGAGTGCGAGTACTAATGCGAATGTTTTCAGAACAACTGAGCGAATACCAACTTCTTGTCATAATCAAGTCCGCTCTGATTAAAGATGTCAAAACACAAGTCTCCAAATGTAGGTTTTCTCTTGAAGCTTAGTACGCTGCTAGAGCTAAATTATAGCTCCTATACAAAATTCTCTCCAAAATTTAGCTGAGCTAAATTTAAGTGAATCCATTTAGCCAAGCGGAAGCGGTACGTTGCTCCAGCAAAAAAATCAAATTTTCATTTCAGACTGTACTTCATCTGTCAAAATTTAGCGCGCCCATTAAATGGTTCGGTTCATTTTCTCAAACGAAACAGATCTGTTGGTTTTTTTCTTTTTTGTTTTTGTGTTGGGGAATAGTAAAATAAGGATGAGGTTTTTAATGAATACTTTTGTCGTTTTCGATTGGTAATCCAGAATCGTCCGGAAGCAATCCGAACGCTTCTGAAAGCGTTCGATTGGCACTCAACTGACAGTTCTTCTACTGAAAAGAAGAGAAATTTTCTTCTGGAGAATCGCGGAGAGTTCTTCCGGACGCTTCTGGATTACCAATCGAAAACGACATTTGAAAACAATTTGAGATCAAAGAATAGCAGACAGGGAATAAAAAAAGCGCAACGAAAATAAAACATTTTTCGTGTCGATGCATTTTTGAAGTAAATTATTTTCAAAGAACATCTGTTTTCTGTGAAACTTATATCCACAAGGCTTTCCATGTCAAAATTTAGCTAGGATTTTATAGCTAATATTTGGAAAAAAAAATTGGAGAGCCGCTAAAATTTGTTTTCGCTCGAGCTCATCCATTTGTAACAGAAAGAGAATTAGGAACAGAACAGTTTTTTTTTCAGCAACAGATTTTAGCGACAGAAAATGGCTGTTTGGCGACAGAACGTAAACAAGTCTATATTGCTGCCATTTTAACAGAAATGTCTATTTGTTTTATGAGGCATGGTTTTTTCTAATTGAATTTTTCTCCATCTGTCATCTGGCTGCTTGCTTTAGGTAGTTTCAGTTGCAAATTCGACTAATAGACGGAAAAAAATGTTTTTAGTGGACATAATTTCATGATAGCGTTTGACAGAATATACGGCAGCCATGTTTTTTTTTTTTTTAATCTGTTACAGTTTTATGTACTACTAGCCATGCCCGCGGCTCCGCCCGTCGGTTTCTTTTTTCTCTTAAATAAAATTAAAATTTATTTGAGTTATATAAATGTATGTTGAAAGAATTTGTTAGACTCGGCCGAATAGTTCCAGAGTTAGTCCCTACCACTCCTTTACCCTCCCCCCCGGCAATCGAGAAAGCAATTTTGTTCGCACTTGGCCATATAAGGTATAGATAGGTAATTGTTAGCTCAAAATAATCGATAAAGTATTGCCTAACAATTAAAAGCATTTCTAGATTTGACATACAAGTTAAGCGTAGGGTCGAAATAGAAAAAATTGCACCCGCTTTTCCGACCCTTATAGGACAAATTTTGAAAAATGATGAATGAGGCATGTAATAATTTTGACTTATCTATCAACATACAAACTTTCAAGTTCATACGGCTAACGGTTCGTGAGACCCCCTTATTCCCCGCGACCCTTTTACTCCTGGGCTATTCTCAACCACCCTATGGACTAAGTTGGCCACACATCTATAAATCAGAAAAAAATCATGGTTATCGGACGAATGGTTCTCGAGTTATGGAGAAACGAACAGACGGACGTTGCATTTTATAAGTAGTAAGGAAGCGTGCAACACAAACAGGAACAGAATTTACTACAGAATGAAAAAAGTTTTCTGTTCTGTTTCGGTTTCTGTTCCAGTTACCGTTCTTTGTCACTTTTTAGGCCTCAGTTATATCTATCATTGAAACGCTTAATTGGAACAAATCAGTGGAATGGTGGTTTAATTTTTTTGACAATTCTGTTAAACCAATCATTGAAAAATGTCTGTTAGTCCAAAGACCTGTCAGTGGCTCTATGGATCTCTCATTTTTGACCGAACCTGTCGGTCTATTCTCTGTGGTTTGTGCAAAAGATCAGTCGAGTGGTGGCCATCGGACCAGACGCACGGAAGCACGGAATCCAGTCACTGTAGAGATTGAGATTGAGTTCTCATCTAGGATTTGAAAAAACAAAAGCTCGGGCTCGGACGTTAGTATATTGGCCGTCCCTAAACCAAGATATAGAAAAGATCATAGCGGAATGTAAAATTTGTCAGAAGTTCAGATCTGAAAGCAAAAAAGAGCCGATGATTAGTCATGAAATCCCTGACATTCCGTTTAATAAAATAGGTATGGACTTTATGGAAGTGTGTGGCAAAAACTATTTAGTGGTGGGCGATTATTTTTCGAAGTATTTAGAAATTATACCAGTACAAAAAAAGACATCACAGTCAGTAATAAATAGCCTATTACCAATATTCGCCACACACGGTTTGCCAAGAAAAATAATTGCTGATAATGTCCCTTTTGGGTCGTTTGAATTTCGTCAGTTCTGCAAAAATTTAGATATAGAAGTTTTGACAACAAGCCCGAGATACCCAAAATCGAATGGGTTTGCTGAGCGGTTAGTACAGGTTTCAAAAAACTTAATATTAAAATGCAAAGAGTCGGGAAGCAATTTGTGTTTGGCACTATTAGAATATAGAAATACTCCTATAAAAAACTCAACTCTCTCCCCGTGCGAAATTATAATGGGTCGAAAAACGCGAACTCAAGTTCCATGCAAAACTGATCTTTTTAAAAACCCATCCCTAAATAAAAAAGTTGTGCCAGTTTTAAACGTTAACAATAAAATGAATAAAAGTTATTATGATAAAACAGCGCAAATCAAAAACGAGTATATAAAAAATGAGAAAATATGGATGAAAGATTCCAAAATCTGGGTACCAGGCACAGTAATAGATAAGTTAGAAGATTCTCCAAGATCCAAGAAACTCTTTTTTTATAAGAAAACGTCAGTAAAGGGACTCACATGTACACATCAATTGCAAGCAAAATTTGAAAATTAAAATATAAGTATATACAATAATTATAACAGAAAATGAATTTGTAATAATAATAACTTAATCTATAATAATAATAATAAATGAATTTATAGTAAGAAGATAATGAACTTTAAGGGGGAGATGTAGAGATTGAGATTGCTCAATAGTCACTCAGTATTACTGTATACTAAAATATATAGAATAAGCAACCAATGTAACTCATTGCTGACACTTGTGAGTCAGTTGTAATAAAGTCATTTTACTGAGAACACGTCTTTATGATCATTAAAGAATAATACAGTCACGTGTGTGGAGCAGAAGCGCTATGGTGGTAACCACGACTGGGCTCGGGTAGCAAGAGTGGGCAGTGGGGACATATGGTTCGCAGTAGTCGTAGCAATAGGATAATGATGACATTCTTAAGGGATAGAATAGGTGAAAGAAATTGCAAGCGTGGAAGAACACCTCTTTAGAATTGTCGTGAATTTGCGAATATTAAAATCGTTTATTACTGTACTCATTCATTCTCCTACGCAAACGAATGATTGCAAGAAGAAAGGGGTACCAGAGACCAGAAATATATAGTTTGCGCAACAGGTCCATACAGAACCCTACAGTATGGACCTGCTGAGCAGACTAAATATTCCTGGTACTCTTGCTACAGTGCAAGCAGGAAGTCTTCTACTTGACACATGATATTTTCAATACTCTCGAGCTGATTTTGCAATTTGGAAAATAGGAGCTTTGCAATAAATTGAGCGAAGATACTTCGTCCGGTGTTCACTAAAAATGTAAGCATATTTTCCAAGGCTCAGGTATGCTATGAAATGCCATTTTTGATTTCTACTTAATACCCAAACTTAATCCATTTTATTTATAGCTGGTAATAATAATTAAAATAATTTCTACTATAGTATTCATAAATGCACCCAAAAGTATTAACAACAATCCCAAATGTCAAATAGACTAATTTTCACTCTGGCGCACTGTGGGGCAGCTGTATGGGGACCGGTGGCAAAAAAAGCAAAATCGATTTGTTGAAATGAACGGTTTTTTTATTGCTAATTGATAAACAGTAAACCCATGCACTTGTTACAAGTAAGTAACTAACGGCCAGCACTTTGGTTATTCAGTGACTGCAGTTCAAAGTTGTATGTTAAATAGATCGGAAGTCAATTGAATAACTTGAGAAGAATATAGTGCATAGTTGAGGTGTGATTTTCTGAAATACAATTAAAGAAATAAAATAGTTTTGATATGGATCTTTTACCTGAAGGTATTTAGTCTTACTTAAAATGTTTTTTATCCAATTTATATGTTTCATTTTTTTTTAATCGAATTTAGTAAGGTGACTTACAGTTAGCATACAAAAGAAAAAAAAATTGAAAAATTCGTAGTCTTTTAGTAATAAGTAGGGCAAAGTGGGGCTATATTTTTTACACCAATTTATTGGTAATATAGTTTTCTCAAATATACAATAAAAAAAAGGTGCGCGATTTTGCGCCTTTTTCTGTAAATTGGAATTATGTTAAAAGAGGGGGTCGTACTATAAAGGCTCGAATTACGACATGTTTAATATGGATTTACTAGAAATTCGCACCCTAGGTGCGAATTTCCGCACTCTTTAAAAGAAATCGGAAATTCGCACCGGGTGCGAATATCCGACAATACTTCGGAAATTCGCACCAGGTGCGAATTTCTTTATCTTATATATTGGAATCGGAAATTCGCACTCTTTAAAAGAAATCGGAAATTCGCACCCCCAACAAAAGCCCTCAAGAATCGAATCGCGCGCGCGATTCGATTCTTGAGGGCTTTTGTTTGATGATAGACTTTGTGAAGGTGTATATTTTCGACCTAGACTCTTCACTTGAAGTTTCAGCTTTCGGTTGTTCACCAACGAAAAATGTTCCATGCTTGAGTGCTATGAGAATGCAACATTAATGGAGAACCTCTGAATCAAGAACTTCAACTTAATGTTCCAGATCACAACAGAAACAATGGAAGTTCTATTTGAAGAAGATCAACTCGGACCATCAAACCTGGACAACGATAACGAGCAATCATGGATTTATTCTTCTTTTTTGATATTAATAAATTCAATATTTATGTGCCAATGTAAGATCAATCGGTTTTTTTTGTTTTTTTTTTATAACTAAATTGAATTTTGTTAGCTAACTACAATGGAAAACGAAATAACCACGTTCAAAACCAACAAATTTCTGGAAGATAAGAAAATAACAAATCAATCAATCAATCAAACAAATCCCGGGGTGCGAATTTCCGTACTCTTTAAAAGAATTCGGAAATTCGCACCGGTGCGAATTTCCGATATATTGTCGGATATTCGCACCGGTGCGAATTTCCGCTAAACCTTAATATGTTGTTGGTTTTTTTTTTCATTCAGACTCACCCGCAAATGAGCTCATATATTCAAGACAACAATTGTGGCATATAATGAGAGCAAGTACATCAACAAAAATCGATGAAAAAATTCAGTACTTACGAGATTTTCTGGTTAATGCAACGAAATGCCCCGATGATTTATTTCTTGACCAGAATCCCAAATTTAAATTTTTTGTTTGGGATTTTAAAAAAAAGTGGATATCAGCTCAAAGAAAGATGGAAGGAGATGAAGCATTGGCAATGATGGTGGAAGCTAAACTAACAAGGCATCAATATGAGATAGTGAGAAGCAAGAGCAATAAATACGTATGAACAATTTAAAAAATGGTTTTACTAATTTGTTTTTCTTCACGATAAAAGGGGGCGTAAAAGTGGGTGGGGAAAGCAAGTGTAGATGATAAAAATTTGATCATCAAAAAATCTTCTTTAAGTGTTTAATTTTGAAAAAATAGGCACATTTCAGAAAAGTGGGCGTTTTAGTGGGCGTGTCGGGTGGGAGGGTCTAAAAATATTTTGGGACTGGTCTCAGAAGCTATCCCGAAAAATTTCAGGTTTTTAGCTGTAGCGGCTGATTTGATGCCACATTTTAAGGCATTCTGCCCCACTGTGTGGCGTATGAGTAACATTTTTCGACAAAAAAAAAATACTCACCAATGTATATATAGCACTGGTCACTGCCAAATGTTTTGCATGCACCATTCGACAGCATCCTGTTCCTGATAGTGGACCATAGGGATACAATATTGCCGATTTCATTTTCTCACTGGCTGCTATTGCACAAGGCTTCGTTTTCATTTTGTCATATCCGCAAGGGTATTTAGTTTCCTTTTCGTGTTTTTATTTATTTATTTTTTTGCCAGTCTATCGGTGCGTTCGTGTCATCTGTATATGGATCCTTGATGATGTTTTCTGAAATAGAAGAACAAATTTGCTTAGTGAGTTGTGACTGTGAATGAAGTGAACAATTTACAAGGATTTTACTTCAGCGATTAACGCTGTAGTTGGTTGTGTGTGTGCAATTGACCGAGTGCACACAGAAAATCGTGCGGAAATTCACCACAGAAAAGATGAATCGAAAATATAGTTAATACAAGGATGAGCAATTTTCTGAGCTAATGGAAAATGGGTATCAAGGTTGGTGGTTGTTGAGGTGAGTTCCTTCAAAACATGGTTGCGCTTAATTAAACATTTTAATTAATTGATTGGTAAGTTGTTGGAGTGGTCAGTTGTCTGAGAAGTGTTTATAGTGCATGTAGAATTAGAACAAGATCAATTCAATTTGGTATTAATTGGCCTTGGTAATTTTACATACAATAACAATCAATACATTTTGATATTGATTGATTGGATAAATCTGAAATGAACTTTACTCCCCTAATGCACCCAAGGTTAAAGACAACTGAAATGAGTATCTCCCACAATAATCAGATGATGATGCCTCTGGAGTTGAACTAAAGGGGATAGGTCTAGAGGGAGGTTGTTTTATTTTTCATTATTTTTTTCTTGTTCTTATATCCCTCTTTTTCATACGTTTTTGTCCCTCAATTGCGGCAGCCTTTTCTGTTTAATCCCTATCGACGCCTAATTGAATGCGGCGTCCCTCAATCATCGTCATTAGGAGGAATTTGGAATAAATATTTCACCCGAGACATATTTTAATATTAAATTCGAGGGGCAACAAATTTATTGAATGATTAAAACCACAGACGTTCCTCATGGAATTTGTATTCCAAAATGGTAACCGCATATACGGAGAATTATTTATTAATTTATTCATCTATGTCAAAGTTCAGTTATAGGAGATCATTAATTTATTTTCTAACAATTTTTGGGATGGAGATAGTCTGAGTGAGAGGAGAGTATTATATTGTATATTGTCAGAAATGGTCTCATCGTTTGGAACCGAACTGTTGTCATCGTCATCATCATATATCCTTTAACCCAAGGGAGGCAAGAATTCTCTGTCACCTTTTTCGGTATTTAGATGGATATTTCAATTGTGATAACTTTTTTCTCTGGGTGGTTGCTAGTCATTGCTGTTGCCTTCCCACTGTTGATTTCTTGTATTAAACACTCTTGTATTGACAAAGGCACGGGTAGATCCACCTATACCAATCTTTTTATATCCCGGGTCGTATTGTAAATAATTTCCATCTTCGAGAGACGATGGAAAATAAAACACAAAAATTAAAAACCATCTTTCCTCTTCTAATGACCCACTCCGACCAGCTGAGATGGGAGGGCATCCGTGTTATTGCCTAAAACACTATCTCCGCACAAACTATAGCAAATTGGACGGTAAGAGAATCTTGCTGCAGTATACTTACGAACGATTGTTACTTATTGCCATGCATTCTGAATCGATGAGAATTAGGGATGAAAGATAAAAGTTGGAGCGCTAAATATCAGTCTCAGTGATCTTGTAGTCCTGTAAACTCAGAGGAATAAAGAAAAGGCAGGGCTCAAATGCGCCATAGGGTTTGCGATAAAGTGAGAAACAAATTGTTTGAAAGACAAAATGAATCTAATTTATTTTTCCAAATTGTTCTACTTATATACTAGTTGACCCTCCTTAGCATTCCCAAATCTATTTCAATAATTGGCCCGAATTGAAAGAGTCCGATTACTCCTTCAGTCATATCTGGCACTTGCAATTCGATAAGTAAATGCATGACACTTGTGTATCGTAAATTATCGTTTTGTTTACACAACATGAACCCGAGTGAGTCAATGCTTATGCAATGTGAGATTTCTTTACAGTCAGTTAGTTTCCATTTTTATAAAGGGTCTTTCATTAAGGACTTGACAACTTCTTTTTTCAATAAAATGCAAACTACTTGAGATATCTAAAAAAAAAAAAATAAAAAAATTATTAGCTAGTTGTGTTTTTATGAAACCTCGCCAGCCAGTGGTTGCCAGTAGTTGCCAGTTGAGGCACATTTCAAATGCTAATTAAAACAACAACCTGCTGGCAACTGCTGGCAACAACTCTTGATTTTCCAGCCTGGCAGCTGGCTAAATTCAATTCACAATGAACAAACAGGTGGCGCTGAAAGCAACAAGTGGCTTAGAATTTCCGTATAATTTGCTTAAATTATAATTAGGGGTATCGTGAATAAATTACGATAGAAATGTTTCCCTTGTCAGCAATGTAAATCAAATTGCTAAATGGGAAACATTCCCGGGGAAATATTATTGGCGATAGGGGTGAATGGCGTTCTTATCTCATGCACACAAGATTCCAGAGAATAATGTCAGAATGTAGCAAATATTTCTACCAAATGCTTAATTTTATAATAAAACTCGGCTGGGTGGCTTCATGGCTTCATCTTGCTGTCAATTGTCCAAATGAACGTCTGGCTAGCGAGGTTTCATAAAAACACACCTATTCACCTCTGAAGATGATTTTGCGATGAAATTCTTCATTTTCTTCCACCATGTCCAGAGCCCAATTCGATAACGTATGTCGCTTTATATGATCTTCACATGCCTATATTTCTTGAGAAGGCTTGATTTTATAAAAGCCGTGAAATTGACCGATTTTGCTCGTTTATGACGGACGCGGACGCCTCTACGGCAGCGATATTCTCCACACTTCGGACAAAACGTAGTCTCACTGGCACGGCAACATCAAGCAGCGAATATTATTACTCAAATTTGTTCACTAGACTATAAATTGTTTTTCGACTGGGACAAGAATTACGGCGGAAAATTGACGTTAACGCTCTTGAAGTCGCAATTTCGGTAGTTAATTTTAATTATTGTTGTAAACGTTGTTCCTTTGTGTACTTAACCATGATGAAAATGTTGATTTTACTGAATATTTTGACATTGACAGTGCGGTAATCGGTTTAAGAGTGCGTTCACACTGAAAGTTTGAAGCTGTCAAGTCGCTAATGAAAGACCCTTTATATAATATATCGGCAGAAAACATGCCTAAGAATGTACCTAAGGAGTAGTTAGTATCTCTGAAAAAATATGTTGAACACCCTATTGGAGAAAACGGGTCAAAGAATAGGTATACATAATGTATATGATCAATTTGTAAGTCAAGCGCTGGCATCTCAACACAGATCATAATATAGCAGACTGAGCCACTATCTATGGTACAAAACATATTTCTTTACCAGCAAATCCTTAATTATATTCCACATCGTCCAACCCCAAGGATCGTGAGGATGTGTAGGTACCACTTTCTAGCAGTAAGACCCCATTCTTACAGAATTCCGGTTGAATATCCTTGGACTGGAGTTAGATGAAGCGATAAGCATATTCAACGGCGACAGAGGTTGGGACGAATTACAAAGTTTCAAAATGATATACGACACACGGTTCGTGAGTTGTTATGAAAGGCCCCCTTAAAAGGGGTAATCGGCAATAACTCGTGCCCCAAGAAAAATTTTTAAAATCGGAGAAAACGTTTTTCTTTATTTTTCATAGACAGTGTACACAAACCGAGTTTGAAGTCAATCGGATGAAAAATAAAAATGGTCCCATACAAACTTTGACCCCCCTTTTACCACTTTAATTGTTTAAGGAAATAGCCTTCCTAATTCCTTGTATACATCATAAAGGGAACCTCTAGAGCAAAGGGTTTGGGCTGGACGTTGATGATGATGTGAGTCGTAAACTCAATTTTTATATATGAGATTTTCAGTATTAGTATCAGTAGTTTCCCTGAGAGTACAGAACCCTGGAATAAGAACAAGTGTGACGAGAATTTAAGCCGCATTCATAGATCTGGATCTGGTGAGAATGGGCTGCATAGCTTTAGGGACATGTCTTTTGCAGATGGAACAATCATTTCCCTGAGTTGCTCAATCCAGAATAGCCTAATCAACAATGAACGACCAATAAATTAGAGCAGCCAGGAAATAATTTCTACGGTTGAGAAAGTCACTTTGACGACCAAATCTCACAGTGTCCTGTTATCTATGACATTTTCGCTGTTAGCCTGTGACCGGCGCATGACAGGCACGACATACTTTGTAGGTACTGCTGGTGTATTATCAGGCGTTGTCAATTTGTGCGATGCTGTGAAAAATAGTCGCCACACAATTTTCCAAAACAGTCTTTTGGCGGTGACATTCAAGTCGTGTCAATCGTGCCAATGTCATTATTATTCCTTTCCGAATGTGGGCTGTCTTACTATTGAAAAAAATAGTCCTCAACGATAGATATACAGAAAATAACTAAACTCAAAAACATTAATCCAAACTTTCCATTACCTAGTTCAAGGTAGCCTTCGTTTTTAAATTAACTTTCATAATTTGAAGCTACGCGTAAGCTTGCAAAAGGTTATTCAGACATTGATATTTTTGACATTTATTCCTTTAATCGATTGACGGCGTGTGAGCCCTCAAAAACATCCAACTTTAAAACTTTAATGCATAAACCTTAAGTATTCCATGCATCGATTAGCAAACCATACATGCACATGATTCTACAAGGACGTTTCGAGTTCAGTGGCAACATTCGAACCCCCAATCCCACATATGTAATTTGCAACCTCTTTGAATCCATTTTAGAGTCTTCATCTTGCCGTATAAAAGTGGAGACTTCAAAGTAACTGAAATGCTATAGAGAGATACATACATATAGTCGACTTTTACCAACACACATTTATGCCCAGGGGTCAATTGAAAAATGTTGAAATTCCTTTATAGATCAAATTAATAAAGGAGAGAAGTGGTGTGCTCTTTAATTTGAGTGTGTGTTGGATAGCATTTAATAAATACCTCCCGGACTTTTCGTTTACTCAAAAATAAATACAGTTTGTAAGGCATACATGTGGAGACTGTAACTGAATACACTGAATTGAAAAGGACGACTTAAGGAGCATTGGAGTGAAATTTGTATTGAAATAGTTTTGTAGTGCATCAAGTGGCTAATTAAATACCAAAATTACTAAAGTGGAAGGAAATTTTAAAGCTTTTGATTGTTGCGGTGTGTTCCTGGAAATAACTCATGCGAATAATGAATTGATTTTCTAGTTGGATACCCGGGTCAGTCGTAACACTGTTGTGTATTTTTTGGGCCAAATCCAAAAAAAAAAAAATTCGTGGTGAATAAATATAAAAATTAAATTACAGGTTTTTTTTAAGGAAATTTCAAATACTGGAGCACCTTGTACTAATTCTTGTCCATTGTAGAGAAACAGTCTAAAAAAAAGACTACAAAAACTCTTAGTTTAGGTTATGGACAGGTGTGTCATCAAAGGAAACGTATGATGCGTAATTATTTAACTTTGAAAAGGAAAGGAATTTTTGAAAGAAAAAAAAAAAACAACGAAAGCTTTTTCATAGACGTTTTCGTTTTTTTTTGTTAGTTGCATTTAACTGCAGACATTTTCATTTCGTGCGAAAGTTAGATAGTTAGAGGAAAGTGACAATTTGAAAAATACTTCACGTTTCTGGTAACCTGAAGAACCCTGGGGTGGGATTCTGTAAGATGAAAACGTTCAATCGATTTCGTTTGCGCAAACGTTTTACTTTATGTAACTTCGAAAACGAAAGGAATTTTTGAATGCAAAAAAAAAAAACAAAAGCTTTTTTCATAAACGTTTTCGTTTTTTTTTTTTGCTTCATTTAACAGCAAAAACGAAAGATATTATCGTAAGACGGACGGTAGGCCATTTGCTCCAACGCCCTTGTTGGACTTAAGTTTGAATATTCCTGTCTTTACCTCGTTTTAAATGGGTGTACGAACATTTTGACTAACATCGTTCGGATTGAGTAAATCGTTCTGCCTTACAGTTGAATTTCGCCTTTCTCGCAGACAAAACTCACAAAATTTGTTAAAAAAAATGTGTGGGACCACCCTGTGCAGTTCTAAGTAAAAAAAAACATATATTCCACAACCATTACTAATTGTATTTCGTTTATAAATAACCCCAACCACTTCCAACATCAAAATTGTTTAAGCATTTTCTTGCATTTCAAATTAATTCCTTTTAAAATTTCAAAAATTTTCTCAAATAAAATTCAATTAATTAACGGTTAGCTAGTATGACGTTGATATTTTGCCAAATTCAATTGCCAAGAAAGATCTCTGTTAAATTCAATAAAAATATGACAGCATTTCACTGAAATTGAATTAAAAAACAAGTAACCTCAAATTGAATTTCAAAATTGTGTCCCTTTTTGTTTGACAGGAAAATTAATTTACTGCAGGTTGGAAATAGAAATTATATAGTTGGGGAAAAAGGGTTCAATTATATGCAAATTGTGTTAAATGGGTTTTATTTTTTTTTTTATTGAGTTTTCCGACGAGAAAACTGCACGAATACCAACCACAGAAGCTTTCAATTTAAATTTAACCAACATAAATTGAAGCGTGTAGGTAGGGTTGAAATATTTCAACATTTAAAAGATTTCAAAATTGAATAAAATTCTATCACATCCAATAAAATTTGCTTACATAGGTAGGTATATTATGGAGTGATAATATTCTTAAAGCTCTTAAGGGATTTTCTGATTTTTCGGATAACAATGTCCTAACATAGGTAGGACTATTTTAGAACATCTTTTTGAAGGAGTCGGGTAACCCCCATTGGGATGTCTCGGAAATGACCTGTCGTTACGTTCGTAGGAATTTGTAGATATATATGAAGTTCGAATTCAAAATATTGTAGCTAGGTCGAAAAAGGAAACATTAAGACTGACATTTATCGAATGTGGAGTTCGTCGATAAAATTAGGATAGAAATGAACTAAAAGCTTAAATCATGTGGCGTATTTAACAAAAATATTACCCTAACAATATTTTCGAAAATTAACCGTCGGTTACGTCATCAATTACTCCTTCCGGTTTTTATGTGAGAACACAGCCCGCATTACATTGCCACCATTTTCGAAAAGGATGCACCATTTTCGATGTTCATTATACCCCTAACTCGATATGGTATAAAAGTCGAACAAAAATTGCTGGCGCTCTTTTCTGTTTCCCGATTTCGTGTATGTAGGCGGTGTGGGTCTGAAGCTACGTAAGTTGAGTTTTTTTTTGTATCGCATCATCCTAAGTTGTTTTTTTTATTGTTTCTTTAATTTTGCCTTAAGATGCTGCAAAATAATAAGTTGTCGACTGAATTTTTTTGGAAACAGAAAAAAAAAGGAAACAAATTGGAAAACACGAAATTTCCTCCAATTTTCGTCGATGCGAGTCGACTTGCACAATTTGCACGTGCGGTAAATACCTATTACACAAGGTAATTTAGTGGATAGTGTTCTTTTTTTTGTGTAGGTTTTTTTTTAACTTAGATTCTTCATCTTTTCAGTTATTAGCGGGTGAGTTCTGGTATTCGTCCTAAGTGTCCCAGTCCTCCACTGCCATAAACCATACATCCGAAGTAGTGGCACGATTGGAGGGACACACAACGGTAACTTTTACCAGAGCCTCCGCATCCACAATATACTCTAAAAGGTGTTAGATACACTAAATATATGGGGAGCTACATCCACCTATTCATGTGATAAGGTGCTCCGCCCCAAATTATATTAACGTACACGGTACAACCACACGAAAGCGGACAACCCCGATCTCCAAGGAGAATCCGAAAGGTCATCGCAATCAGTCTCACATGCATGCAGATCAAACATCTTTATCTTTCCCACCCACCCGCAGTCTCAACTCATCCCGCCATCGTAATCATCATCACAGTTTCATTTGTGCAGCAAAAATATATGGTGAAAATGTGTAACAACAAAATCAGCTAAACAAAAAACTAAAACTTACATAACTATACATACTTAAATCTTTTGCCTACTATCCAATTTGCTGTTTCATAAATACCTACGTACATACATTATTTGCTAAGATCAAAAAAAAAAGCCTAAAGCTAGTATTAGACGATATGTTGAATCAGCATACGTATGCTGAAAATTGTGTTTCAATCACAACATATCGTGTAAAAAAAAATTTCTGTCATCAAAGTATGCACGATATGTTGTGATTGGAACACAATTTTCAGCATACGTATGATGATTCAACATATCGTCTAATACTAGCTTAAGAATTGATTAGATTTAATTAATTAATAATACCTAAAATAATCTCCGATCAAGACTGCTGAAATTTGTGCACAAAATTCATCGCATCGACATAAATAACAAGGAAACAAAATGAGTACAAAACATTCATCTATTCTTTGGCTTTAAATTATCTTATATAAACAAAAAAAAAAAAAATTATATTTAATCAAACATTATATAAATTGAATTACATTTATTCATTCTATTCATTCATTAGTTACTATTTTGTTTAAACTATAGACTTACTTACATATACATATCTAAAGAATTTCTTATATGTTACATTTGCCATAAAATCCTACAATGAAATTACACATTTTATGAACCATAATTGCTGATTTGAATAGCTATACTTGCATGAATTCGCAACCAAGTATATTCCCATAAACCTGAAACGTTGAATAAATAACCATGTGCTAAATCAATACTTTTTCGTTGAGATGTGTTATTGAGTAGGTATGCGAGAAGTGCATTAGGGACTAGCTCAATAGAAATTGAGGAGGGCTGGTCAAGGAGCAATGGCAACAGCCATCTGCAAGGGGAGGGCACCTCCAAGTGTCAGAATCATCAGACACCATAGCTGATATGATTAGTTCATACAACACTTTAATTTTCCTATCTTTTCAAACAATTAAATTAATTTTTACCATAGCCCAATATAACCTCTGGTATGCGAGAATTTCAAAACATCTTTCCACTACCTCTACCTCTCACTCTTTCTCTTCCTTTAATATTTTCTTTTTTTTTACTTCTACCCACGGCAGGATAAATTTGTTTGTAGACTCAGGGTAGCCAGCAGCAAGATCCCACCCCACCGTCGAGCTGAATCTGAGCATCCGCAAGCGTGCCACTGCTGCTGCTATGGTTGGATTAATTCCATCAACCAGACCCAGTCCTTCAACAATCATACTCTTTCATGGAAAATACGTTTTTTTTGGAGTGAAAACCAAATGTCATTTTGGAAAACAAGCAAAATTTTGTTAACAAACACTTGCATTGGAATTATATGTATTTCGAACTATACCATTCATTCACCATCAAATTCCTTTAAGTGATTTTTTGAACAGTTAAATTTTGTCAGTCAATTCTCCGTGCATATTCCATTTAAGCAGACACGTGCAGATGCAGACAGGGGGCTTGAGAGGCTGAAACGCCATTAAAAAACACGCACCAGAGAGCCGAAAAACTCGACTTCTACGCCTTTGTGATTCATTGAAAGGCATGGCAGTATTATTTCCTTTGTAAAGCTCTTCAAATGCATCTCAATAAGTCTTAGAGAAATAACGAGCAGAACATGGGCGATGTCTTCGAAAGCATCAACACTTTTGACAGCGGTCCAAAAAAGTGATTTCCTAGTACGCCTCATTATATGCGAAAAACTTTTCAGTTTAAGACTATTATTTTAAAAGAGGCTTTTCAATCCGTATCCCAACTGCAACTAGCCGATGACTTATTTGTAGTTGGATTAAGAACTCCAAGAACTTCTTTGAAACAAACAAAAGCTGTGAAAGCTGAACACCTACATTCTTTGGTACGAAAAAATATCGTCGAGTGATCCTTCGAAGTTTTGAGATTGCTTGATATATATGACAAGACTTACTTTAGACATTAGAGGTATAAACTTCTTGCTTACGTTTTTGCATCTATAGTGGTAATTTCTTCATCTTCTTCTATGAAAAATATTTTTTTGAATTTTGGCTGTCGTTGATAGTTGGTTCGATGGTTCCTATCCACTTTTTTGCCATTATTTTTTGTACCTTTCTGCTTGGTTGAAACTGATGTTGAATGATGGATGGCTAACTTTATAATTGCTAGCTTTAATCGCATAATTAAAATAATTACACTATCAGATTAGAAGAAGGTCGTTACCCAGCCAAACGTTAGACTTTTGAGAAGCCATTATCAAGTACATACCACCAGAAGTGGGAAACCAATTATAAGCGACGTACAATTTAGTCTCACAGGAAATGACTTCAATGGCTTCTCCTTATAGTCGTTTTTAAACTTCCAAAACGATAATACTCCGAGCAGTATCATCGTTGGTATTCCTCTTAACAAATTTTGACAAGATGCCAAAAATAGCACTTGAACTTCATTTAAGAAACAACGAAAAGGCAGTCTCGAATCTCTGCTTAATCCTCCCACCATCGATTCCCAACTCTAAAAGTTAAAGCGGACATAACAAAAGCTTTAAAGGAAATTTCTCAAATTTCCGACAAAGACTTTACTTGTTATTTTGCGCAATTTTTTTTTTACGCGTCGCCTTACGTGTCACTATAAAAGTTTGTTCACCCTCCATCGTCCTAGTGGGCTCTTCCGGGAGCGTTTTCTCCCAGTCAACTGTGTCTCCCTACCTCCCCAAGACTTATATTAGTTCATGTCCTCAAGAGTGTATTCACAACACGAGGAGATAAAGGTGTCAACTGGATATAGCACCCACCTCACTCTTGAAGTAGAAAAGGATTTTCATTTTCATATCGGTATATGCAAGTGAAAAAGCTAGAGGATTGTAATCGAATCCCTGGTTCATTGTTATACAAGATTTATATATTCCCTGCCACTATACCAGATGATTGATTGGATTGTCAAGAGTTGCAAAAATATCCATAAATTCAAGCATTGAATTTTTTCTTTTCGACAGGAAAATAACATATCATTACGGTCGGTCGGAGATCGGCCATAACCTAAAGTGAGGCACAAAATAAGCCATTTGAAGGGGAAAATCTAAGAATACATTTTTCTCACATTCGTAAATGCGAAAGGACTATCTCGTAAATTCTCATATTTTTCTCGCGCTGTAAACGTCCGGAGGTGATAAAAGTTCGGTTCGCCATAAATTTACCAGGACATACGAATTACTGGCAAAAAATAGGAACGCTAGTTTTGAAGGAGATTTTCTTTCGACTAAGGAATAAGGCTACAAATACAAGAGAAGATGCTTGAGATTGACTTTTGTGTTGGTGAGGGAATGGGGCGGAAAGGGGTGGGGTAAAAAACTATAGCTGAAATAGAAGCCAAAGTTAAGCCATTGCATGCAAGTGGGGCAATATTTACGAGTCCATCGCAGACGGTTAAGGACTCTTTACGATGTGTGTTATGCTATTGGGCAGATACCAAAGAGAATTATGACAGTGGGAGTGTTAGAGGAATGAATGTGCTTACAATTGCATTGTTAACTATGGTTTTGGATACAATTTGCACTACCGCAGGAGAGGTAATTGCTTGGTAATTAAAATTAAGTGAAAGCTATAAAAGTTTGCAGCACTTTGGTAGTTGTGTGAAAGTCGCTACAAACGCAAATAAATCTTAGGAGGAGGTTTCATGAAATTGTTCTTTGTAGACAGTAGGTAGACAGACAGAGAGTAGTTGGCGGTTGACAGTAGACAGTAGAGACAGAGAGAGGTAATAGAGAGTAGATAATAGAAAGGGAACAGTAGATAGTAGAAAGGAGACAGTATATTATTAAGACAGGGCAGTTTAGGAAGTATGACAGTACACAGGAGATAATTATACATAGTACAGTACTCCACAATGGATCCGTCGATAATACAGAACTGTTTTTGAACTCGACAAACGAAATCATACCAATCTGTTGGTTTTATAATATATTACCAGATAGTGCTAAACGTACCACCCTCTTGCACTCTACTTTCTGACCAATAGATAATCGGTCGGTGGTGTTAGCGCAGCGTGAATTTCGACGTCGATTTTCTACCTAGTCGTGTCGCGCCAACTGGGAAAACATTCCGGCGCTTAGCTACTCGACTCGAACAGACTGGAACCACAAGAGATCATGCAGGACGTGGCCGCCACCGGAGTCGTTCGGCCGGGAATATCCTGACTGTGGCTGCCGATGTCGCTGAGAACGAAGAAGCTAGAAGCATCAATCAGACGACGGGCCACACAATCACCAGACAGAACCTACAGCGAATTTTAGTGAAATTCTTACAACTTACACATGTTCCCGTACAAAGTGCAGCAGTTAATGCCTGATGACCGTCAGTGGCGTGTAAATTATTGTCAAGCCATCCTCAGTCTCAACAAAAAAGAGGACGATTTTGTGTCGAAAATCATCATGAGCGACGAGGCGCATTTCCACTTAAGCGGCTACGTCAATAAGCAAAATCTTCGTTTCTGGCGCACTGAAAATTCGCGTGTTATGCATGAAGAGCCATTACACCCACTCAAAGCCAGTGTGTGGTGCGGCGTTCACGTGGGAGGAGTGATTGGGATGTAATTTTTTGAGGACGCCATCGGAAATACGGTCACTGTTACTGGCGAACGCTACAGGGCCATGATAATTGACTTCTTACTGCCGGAATTGGATGAGCGGGGCTTGGTGAACATGTAGTTCCCCTGTACTTCCATAATTGAACCCCTACAGAATTATCAACTTTTGGCAGTAACACTATCCTCTCTTGTATTTTGGACCGCTGCTGTTTGGCATCGTTTGCTATAGCTATACAGTCTTTGCTGCTTTGTTTTTTATAGTTGATGTTTGAATGTAAACCGTAAATCTATCCCAAGTATAGTCTCAAAAAAAAAAAAAAAGTTGTTGCTCTTCCAATCTGACTGACTGACCTCAGTTGCTTACACGTTTCCTTGGTATTGAGGGAACAAAACTGCAACAACATTTACCAAAAAATGGTTGATGATGATGACCACAGATTTCGTTAGCCCGTCCCTCGAAGAAGCTTCTTCTTTAGCTCTATCTAATTTCATTTTTTAAAGTTGAAAATCTTCTGGTCGCAGTACCAAATCTCTCATTAGGTTCACCTTGATTTTTAGGCATCCTCAAAACGATTGATATACATAATCGTTGTTATCAATTATTAATAATTATTCAATGTTATCAGGGAATGGTCTATAAAATTTTCCAGATTTTTCGCTGCATCCATGCGAAAATCAATCTTTTTAATACATCCCTGGGCTAACTTGCCTTATCATATCCAATCCACCATTCATTGTGATACATTAATTTTAAAAATATTTGGCTTTGTTCGCCTTAAGCTAGACATTAGACATTACGTAGGAATTTGACAGTTGATATTTGACAGACAAGTAACAAGTAAAAGCTAAAACATATGGTAAGTATTACTACAACTCTGATTAAATGTTAATTTTTGATACCTAATCAGGTTCTGCTTAACTCTAAGGGTCTTAAGCTAGTATTAGACGATATGTTGAATCAGCATACGTTTGCTGAAAATTGTGTTCCAATCACAACATATCGTGTAAAAAATAAATTTCTGTCATCAAGTATGCACGATATGTTGTGATTGGAACACAATTTTCAGCATACGTATGCTGATTCAACATATCGTCTAATACTGGCTTTACTTATAAACAATTTTAGTCTCGACCTTAATTTTATGGAAGCTTAAAATTGCGAAATTTGTATAAAAAATATATCCATCGTGAATTACTTAACATTTAAATCGACACTAAGATTGGTTATTAGTAAGGCCCTAAGACTGATTTGGTTACACAATAAAATTATATCTGTGGTATGGTACTATTGACCTTTTTAAAAGCCCGGGCAAAGCCGGATGGGTACAGCTTTATTATATAAAAACGTTGGTGCGTATGTAAGTCCGATAATGGCCGCTGAACCACTGAAGCTATCCGCCTTCATTCCTATTACAAAAAAAAAAAAAAATATCAAAAAAAATCTTGAAATATTTAAAATAACTATATTTTAGACAGAACAACGTTTGCCGGGTCAGCTAGTCTATATATATTATATATACAACATAATTTATTATATATTTTAAAACCGTTTAAACCACTTTCACCTTTATTTAAAAAAATATTTAATAAATCCCTTATCACAAAATATCCAAACATTCAAAATGAATTTTCTGTAATTCTGTCGCTTATCGCTTAAACTGTCAGATCTCAGATCAGTGAAATTATTTACAACCACATAGAATGTCTAAAAACACAGTCGTATAGGTAGGTATACATTTTTGTGTTATTCGCTCGAGTAATTTCAAAAATTTCAAATTTAGACAACATTGGGTAGGTAACCTACCCATCCGGGGGAAAAATATTTCACCCTCAATTCTTCACAGTGTCTAATATAAATATATTACTTTGCTATTCCCATTTCAGGACGATTTGTACAATTACATTTATGTATTTTCTTTTTTTTCGTTTGCTTTATATGGGTGTTAATGTGAAAAATTTCCTCGAAGCGGAAAAGTTTTCGTTTCCCCAACTGCCGCAGGAATGCTTACAACAATTTTACATTTACAAATTATGAACTTATGACCTTATTCGTGCGCGCACTGTCACACCAACAGAGTGAGGGTCCCTATATACGAGTTGGTATTGTGTTCGCGTTAACAAGTAAACAAAAATATTTCCTTCTACCTCCCACTCCACCGGTCGTGTTGTTTTGTATTGTTCTCTTTAACTTTTACAATTATTTTTTGTTTACAAAAAAAAAGGAGTAATGCCTAATGGTTCCTATTCAACATCCGGTTGCCCCTCATTCATTGCAGAGCTATTAGACTATAGAAGAGAATTGTTTGCTTATTTCCTAGAAAAAAACAAAACTGTAGGTATTCATGTACATACAGTGAACACACAAAAGCGTATTCAAATTTCAATGGTGTGGAAACTCTACCTCGATTTTCATACAGCACCGGAAATAAGTGATACACTTGGCAACATTAAAAACATGACGCCTATGACAATAATGTAAGAAAAATTACACATGAGTGTGTACTGTAATAAAATTCATGTTAATCGTGTTTAAGTGCAACTGGAGAATTTTTTTTTTTCCGAGGGTGTGTGGAAATCTTGAAAGACACTAGTGAAGCTAGTAGTGTGGGATCCGCCACCCACTAAAACCACCTCCCTTGTTATTTACGACTGAGTTAAACTCATTTAGCAAATTCTACTTTAATATATATTGTAAACGGTTGGTGGGATATAGCCCATTGGCTAGTCCCGAAATTATTTAAAGTCGCGAAATTATTTAAATTTACTTTATTTTTCTTATTTGGTTAGACTATCTCGATTTAGTAAATAATAAGCTACAAGGGTTGAGGATGGGTAGTTAAGAAGGAAAGGAAAATGGGTCGTTATTCATATTCTATATACTTAGCTAATTAGTAACTATATCATTCGGCTTTAGTCTCTGAAGCCTTCTTAATACATATATGTATTTCTATTCTCTTCCACCATGTGCTGTATTGCAGTATTCACATGTTCGTGGATTAGGTCATAATGCTTGACCGCATATTTTCTTAATACGTCTTTGACATATTCTACCCCTAGATCTCTGTGTAGATTGTCATTTCGTATGTACCATGGAGCGTTAACAACACTTCTTAGTACTTTGTTTTGAAGAGTTTGAATCATTTTTGTAGATTCGATTTTTTCATACAACCCCAAAGCTGAATTCCATATATCCATACGGGTCTTAGGATCTGCTTATAAATCAGGAGTTTGTTTTCAATTGAAAGTTGGGAGCTCCTACCCATTAGCCAATGCAAATTTCTTAGTTTAATGCCTAGCTCTTCTTCATACCTAAGTATTTGGCCGTATTGGCATACGGTACTTCTTTTCCATCTATATTAACTCTTACTGTATTTATTCTCATATTGGTAAAGTTAATATGGGCGGATTTATTCTCATGAAGTTTTATTCTCCATTTTTTCGTCCAGTCGCTTATAGATCTAATGGATCTTTGTAGTTTGTGCGCTGCTTCTTCCGCATTGTCACCAATTGCCATTATTGCTGTGTCATCAGCAAAAGTGGCAAGGCTTGTTTCTTCTTGTTCAGGCAAATCTCTTGTATACAAAAGATACAAGATTGGACCCAGGACACTGCCCTGTGGTACCCCTGCCGTTATTTTTTTCAGATCCGAGTATTCATTTTCATGTCTTACACGGAAATACCTGTCTGTAATGTATGATTTAAGAATGCAATAGAACTCCTCTGGAAGATCCCTTTTCAATTTACATTCTAGTCCTTGGTGCCAAACCTTGTCAAATGCTCGGGCTACATCTAAGAAAATGGCCGAACAAACTTTTTTCGTTTTCAGTGCCTTTTCTATATTACTCGCTACTCCATGCACTTGTTGAATTGTCGAGTGTTTCTCTCTAAACCCAAATTGGTGAGCGGGCACTAAATGCCGGTCCTCTATTATTGGTTTGAGCCTCTTTAAGAATAATTTTTCAAATAACTTTGAAATTATTGGTAGTAGAGAAATTTATCCGGTTTCAGAATCATAATCACTTCTGCTAACTTCCATTGACTAGGGACATATATGTAATAGTTTTCGCATAGCTTTATCAGATAATTCTTTTAGTATTTGTCCTGTTATCAAGTCATAATCTGGTAATTTTTTTGCGTTTAAGTTGTGCTTGATTTCGTTCTTTAACTCTTGTAGTGTTAGGTATATTTTCTATGGTTTTGTGATCGTTTTTTTTTCAACCATAGTAAAATCTTCTTCTGTAGTTTGCATAGGAAATGGTTGAAACGTTTCCTCAAGATGTTTAGCAAAAATATTTGCCTTTTCTTTGGAATTTTTCGCCCAAGACCCATTATCCTGCTTTATAGGTGGTGTTTGTTTCATTGGTTTTCTCAAGCCTTTCACCGCCTTCCATAGCGAGTAATCTGCGTTTTTATGGGCAGAGAGGCTAGTGAGATATTTGCCAAAGGACTTGTTTTTAACTTTTTGTATTAGCACCTTTAGTTCATGGCATAGTGCGTTATAGACTATTTTATTCTCTGGTGTTCGGATTCTTTGCCAGATTTTTCACGCTTTTCGCTTTCTTGTTAGAAGTTCTTTTACTTCGTTAGGGTAATTAATATCCACCCTGTTCTTTCTTTGACAGGTAGGGGTGCTTTGCCAGGCTGCTCGCTGTATGTTTCTATTGAACAGTTCAACTTCTTCTTCTAGTTGAAATGAGTTCTTTATTGGCACTTGCAGATTAATGGTATCATCTAATAGATGTCTAAATAACGGCCAATTTGTCTTATGATTTATCAGTCGAGGTGTGTTTTCTACCTCTATTATTTGATCGCTGATTGACATAAGTACTGGCGAATGTTCTGATGAGAGATCATCTTTATTTTCTACTTTAATGTAGTTTTCAGATACTCCTTTTCCAACAAAAAAATGTATTAGATCCGGGATTTTACTCATGTCTGTAGGCCAGTATGTTGGCATTCCACTTGAGTGAAAGTCGCAATTCATTGCACGCCCTCCTGCATACAGTTCTCTACCTTTTGTATTAGTTAACTTTGAGCACCAAAAGGTATTTTTGGCATTAAAATCACCTCCGACCATCCTCCGACTGGAGAATAATGAGCTTGAAGAGATGGAGGGGATGGGGATGATTTTCAATTCGGTAGGTAGTTGTTTTGAAGCAATTCAGATAAATTTAATAACACTTACATTTTTTGTACCTACCAAGAGAGGATGTGAGCTATATTGGTCACTAAGTACACACACATTATTTGATCAAATATCTAACTGAACATTGTAACGAAATGTCCCCGTTCGTCACACTTTTATGTGACATAAGAGATTATCATTCGTCATTTATAAGTCACACTGACTAAGTGGACGAAATTGCATGAGTATCAGAATGAAATTGCTATTCGGACTTGTCTACGTGTTGATCGTACCAATCTAGTGTACCAGATAAGGCTCCCGTATAGAAGTTGACCTCGGTCAGTGTTCTAAATTGTTGGCTGTGTAGCCTCAAGTCCTCAACTTAGGAATCTAGTCATTGTTAAGTTAATCATAAGAAAGACATTTGTTTATAAATTGGTTATTGAAATAAAGAGTATCTCTTACTTAACCAACGTTTAGTGTTTCTTTGGGCAAATCCTGGCGAGCAAAACTTCGGCCTCAGAGAATGCTCATCATAACATAAACATACCAACGTACAAGTTTCCGCAAATCACTCACTCAAACATCAAGAGTGTAGTCTAGTCAATTGGTGGATGGACAAAACGGGGGCTTAGGATTATACCTACATACAGTGAACGTCAAAAGTGAGTGAACGCCGATGCTCTTTTAAGTTTTCATTAATGTCTTAAAACATGTCTAAAAAAACTAGCAATCTGTAAAAACTTTGATAACAAAATAACAATAACAAAACATACTTCATTTCGATAGCATAAAATACTTTTAAATAAATATTTAAAAAAAATTGTTTCTAACCTAACAAAGTCAAATAAAAATTGCATTGGAATTGACTCACTTTTGACGTTCACTGTACGTACGAAATGCCATTTAAATTCTGACAAAAAAAAATACCTGTCATATTTATTTATAAAGGACAATAAACAAATGAAAATATAGCATTTTCATAGGTACCTACTAAGTTTTGATGTACCCCAAGAGAATCTCGTGTGTCCCATTTTTTTCTTAGTAAAGGGTCCGCCATCTAACGTTTTTTTTTTCAACTAGTGCTTATTTCGCGAATGGTAACACTTAGCTCAAGTCTGATTTGACAGATAATTAGTTTTATCCTTCCGCTGAACGAATATGGTTGTGTATACGCTTGAACAACGCTGGGAAATATTGCGACATTACTTTGAAAATCATGGTAATGTTGCAGAATGTGTGCGAAAATTGCGTACGGATTTTGGAAGAAGAAGGAAGAAGCTCATTTTGATCTTGGCGGGTATGTAAACAAGCAAAATTGTCGCATTTGGGGCACAGAAAACCCGCACGCATACATTGAAAAGCCGATATACCCAAAACGAGTGACTGTTTGGTGCGGATTTTGGTCCAGAGGCATAATTGGGCCATTTTTCTTCGAAAATGAGCAAGGAGTGGCCGTTACAGTCAATGGCGATCGTTATCGGGCCATGTTGAACTAATTTTTGTTCACAAAAATTAAAGAGGAGGATATTGGCAACATTTCGTTCAAACAGGACGGCGCTACGTGCCACACAGCCGAAGCTACACTCGATGTTTTGCGCCCTGTTTTTGAAGATCGCATTATCAGCCGCAGAGCTGATGTCGTTTGGCCACCGCGGAGCTGCGATTTGATACCGTTGGACTATTATTTGTGGGGTGCCGTAAAAGATAAGTGTTACGCCGACATGCCAGAGACAATTGACGCTTTAAAGGACAATATTCGTGAAGCCATTGGTGAAATACAGCTGCACACAATCGATAATGTGCTTAAAAATTGGAGCGATCGTTTAGGCTACTGCATGGCCAGCCGAGGCAGCCATTTGAATGAAATTATTTTCCATTATTAACCGGAAGGATTGTACTTTCAAATAAAAAAAGAAATTTGAGAAAATATTCAGTAGTTTTTTTTTATAGCATTTTCAAAAAAAAAAAAAAAGTTATTTGGCGGACCCTTTATTTACCAACTCCCTGTTTTTCTTAATTTTTGCGGTTAGAGTCACAGTTTTTGCTGACGATCTTATCCTCACATATCGCTCAATGAGTTCTTTGAATATTATGGTAGCTAAACTAAACCAGGATATTTTTTGAAAATGTGGCTTGCTTCACACGGGCTAAAAAACAAACTAAAGTCTCTTAGATTTTGTTAACCTTTTGCCTTCGCTCATTGATATCCGTTGAATTATTCACACTTTTGGACTTAACTTTTTGTGCAAGTAGCCAAACATATAATGTAAAAAAGGTGGTAGCTACAATTACACTCAAAGTTCGACATCTCCTAAAGCTGCGTCAACAATAACATTGCATCTTCTGTCAATGTAAGATTAAAAAAATAAAAACTCGTCCTTCAACTGCTACATCAACTTTGTTGAACTCATTTCTCAAATTTTTAGCCATTTCTTTATTTAATAGCAAAAAAAAATGCCTTCTGCAAATAACCTCCTGGCAGTAGCAAACATTCTCAACAGAAGTTGAATGCAAATTAATTTCCAAAAGTGAGAAAATGAAACGTCAACAACTGGAGTAGACAGCTCACTCTGAAATTTTATGTTGCATTCAAGAGTCCTTGACCTCAATATAGTTGTTTTTCTTGAATATTCTATTTGCACAGAATGTAAATATTTCAAACGCAACAGGTCCATGTGGAACTTTAGGATCTACTTTTCTCACACGCATGTAATTTGTGTAATGGAAAACCTTATCAAATGAACCGACTTATCTCGTTTATTATCCTTCAAATTAATATCCCTAACTGAAAGCAACGGCCAGTGGCTATATACACCAACAGAACAGGTTAGATTAATTGTTTTGTAGTTGTTTTATTGTTTACCCAGGAAACAAGACACAAACAAGACGCAAGGACATCGAGGAAGGAAAGAATCACAACACCGAGTCATAATAAATCAACTGAGTAAGCAACTAAAAACCAAGGACGATGAGTAGAAGAAAAACAGATAAAAGCAACACTCTGATACTGCGTTAATGACTTTTCGAAAAATGTATTTTGATAGCTATTTATTTAGCTAGTCGGAAATTGGTTGAGTCAAATTGACACTTGAGGGATGTGACATTTAAGCGCCACCCAATAAAGTCACTTGTTGAGTAGCGTAGGTGATTTATTGATTTAGTTTGAGAATCTTTTGTGAAGTTTTTGGGGTTGTATTGATATATTACCCACTTTTAAAGAAAGTATAGAAAAACAGGGTGTATTCGGATTTGAAATTGGAATGCTATGAAATCGGCGCGAAATAGGCGAAATGCAGATCATTTGGTTAAAATTAATTACATGGAATTTCAATTTATCAAATACGAGTACTTGTCACTTTTGCTTGCGACCCGAGCGGGAACTGTCATCTGTCACTGACCATTAGACATCTGCAGAGTTTCTTTTACACTATACCAATGAAAAGGATTTCTGCTTGGTAGTACAATGGACTAGAATTCGAGCCTGAGCATTCCAGGTTGTGCAATCGACTTAAAAAAAATCAGGAAGTTAAATGCGCCGCAGATGGTATTGAAAGCTATACCTTGTTTTCGACCGTCAATCGGTTTTGCTCATTGTCAAAAGCGACAACTAATATTTCCATTGCTTTCCAATCTCTCCATTCTATCTTCCAATTCTTCATTAATTTTTCCAAAAGTTTTGACAGCTTTTTCCGTCACAAGAATTCAGTTTATTTTTATCCGCAAACAATCTACCAGTAATCCTTCACCTAAGCAGCTACTATCGCTTTTGAAAATACAAAAATACAAATTTTGGGAATAATCTTCCAGATTAAGATTATTTTTTAAACAACATTCCAAAAGAAAGAGAATACACAATACACATATCTACTTGTCAAAGCAGATCAATTGAATGACCAGTGTTTTCAAATTTTGACCAAATTTCACTATCTAGTCATAGGGGTCCAACACTGACATAGGTACTATATAGGGATTGTCAGTGAAATGTCAGTTCCATACAATCTGTATCAAGAAATCGACTTCAACATAAATAGCGCTCGTGGTTCCAAGCGAAAAATAAGTGAAACAAAAGACAGCCATCTTGGATTTCTGCATAGAATGCTAGAGACATAATGTTGGGCGTGAGCAGTGATGCCAACTGAGGCATAATTATGCCTTTTAGGTTAGTGCTTACAGAAAATGCTCTATGGTTAAATGTGGACTCCGCTGAACGTGGTTCCAACTTCCAAGCTGCCCCATGATTAGGCGTGGATACCGTGTGGATACAGTTTAATTAACCAGAGCCAGCGTGACATGGCTAGAAAATAAAAAAAAATTGTATTCATTCATTTTCAATGTCTCGCTGTTCCTTTAAAGGGTCGCCGGTATAGGCTACTTCCTCCCAGGGGCGGACTAAGAGGCAGTGGCATCCGGGGCAGTAAAACAAGCTTACATCCCTTAAAAAATTTATGAAAAAAACACGAACAAAGATTTTATTTAAAGGTGCTTTTAAGCACTGAATGTTTCGATTAAATCATTAAAATCTATAATTTTTGTGTGCTCCTTTTCGATTGAAAGTATAGCCAGATTAGTCAACCTATTTTGGTCCATTGTTGATCACAGATAAGTCTTAATTAATTTTAATTTTGAAAAGCTTCGTTCACACGATGCCACTGAGACGCAAATTGTTAAATAAATTCTCATCGCCAATGACAGACTCGGTAACGAGTCGGAAAAGTCCCACTTAACAATGAAGCTTAAAAATGCAAAGGCTATCCAAATTTCTGTATCTTTTAAATTTATTTTTGCAGCTACCATATGACGCCGTATTCGCCCGATTTCCAATATGATACTGTTATCTGTTAGTGCTGTAAATGTCGAGGTAAGCATAGGAACAACATCACGAAGTTCTTCTTTCGTTCCATACAGTAACCGCCCACTACCCCCCCCTTAGTCCGCCACTGCTTCCTCCACAACCACAACACTCAAAATACGTGCAGTAGGTTCAAGGTATGTACTTAAAAACTAAAATTAGCATTTATCCGAGGCTTTGCTCCTTTTACAAAAGTAGTGTGCGCTCGACATAATGAAAAATAACGCTTCCATTACAAAGTGAATCCCCCTTTTCCCGTCGCTAGTAACTCGCGACCCAAGCAAAATTTCCAAAATTCGAGAAATCGATTTTCTTAATTTCTTATATAGAATGCACAAACCGAGTTTGAAATCGATCGGATGAAAAATAAGAATATTCCCATACAAACACTGACGCCCCATTTTCCCGTTTTTGGGGTTTAAATTTCCCCAAAAGTGCTTCAAAGTGCTCTAACTCCAAGTCGAAATTGGGGCTCCATGAAATTAGGCCCCAATGAAAAAAGGCCCCAAAAATTTATATAGTAAGCAACAACAACCTTTTGTAGTAGGATTGGGGTGATTTTTCATTTTTTTGGGGCCTTTTTTCATTAATAATTTGGGGCAAAATTTCATTTTTTTTTGTGCAATTTATGCCCCAAATTAAAATCTATTCTAAATATTAAGGCCTTTGTAAGAAATATCACCCTAAAAGAATCTTATATGTAGGGAATCTTTGAAGCATTGTGGCATTTTACTATTTTTAAATTTAACCGACACCAGTAAGGAGGAAAAGGAAGTGTCTATTGTGACCTAACTGATTTAGGCGAATTTGCGCTGAGCGATTCGCTCAGTTATGGCAACATTTTCGATCGTCGATAGCTCTCACAATATTATTCAAATTTCAATTATAATGGTTAAATTAGATGTCTAAAATCGATAATTAAATTTAGAGCTAAAAATAGGATTTTTCCGATTAAACTGCAAAAGGCTAGATTAGTTTAAAAGTTGTGCCCTATATTGGGTACATATAGGAGCGAGCGAGATAACTAGACAAACTTATTATAGAATAGCTAAGCTAGGCTGATATTTTTATAGCGGCATAGATGGAGATTGATTTGAGCACTGGAAGAGTTTGGACGTGGCGCGTGGTGTGTAGTTTTTTTTTATTTAACTTGCTGGCGGTGCACAATTTGTGGTTCTATAAGCTCCAAAAGAAAAACAAAAGCATAAAGCAGTGAAAAAGATTTCATTAAATAAAACGTTCACTTTTATTACGTAATCGTGAAATTTTCTGCCTAAAATACCATAAAAACACTTAGTGCTTAAACCACGTGCCCCATCCGCCTCATCGTACCACACCGCGGCCGTCCAAATCTAACGCCGAAATTCCACCAAAAATAAGGAATTTTACGACCAAAGTCTTGGCAGTACACACGTGCGAGTCGGTATCGTTTAAAGGAAACGGTGCTCCGTCAAACAGTTTATCCTTGGCTTCACCTTCCTCCACCATTGGTGCAGATCACAAGCCTACACGAGTTTCTTCATTGCCAAACGAAAGGGGGGCAATTTTATTGATCTCGTCTTACAATCTTTGCCGGATTAAATAACCGCAACATCGACAATCTTGTCTCATCGACATCCACATAGACAGGTTGCACCAGCAACATCCGCATAACATGTTGCAGTAGCGTTAAACACCTGATCCCGCAACATTTTCATCAGCAGGGACAGCTTCAAAAGCACACCAACATAATTTCGGAGTAGTACATATCCACCTCCAGCAGTCAGCAGGGTATCAAACCAACATCTTTTAATTACGGTCTATTTGTCAATAGGTGGCGTTGTTCCCAGTACTAAAGAGCTAAGTTTTTGTTTTTTTTTTGGTCAATTTCGAATTTTGTAAGTCATTTATGTTCAAATTATATTTTTATCGTTCAGCGTTTATATAGATCTACGTGCGTCGTATGCCAAACAGAATTTATAACGAGCATACTCAAGTCAAGGAAGGAATGCGGTGCACCTCGTCCCACCACCTTGGACAACGGTTTGAATTAAAGGTAACCCAATAAAATTAAGTGGGGTAAGTGATTTTAAAATATTTTTTGAACAAATGATAAAGTGAATTGACCTGATCGTAACGTAAAGTAAATGAAAGGTAATAGTACACCCTTATAACGTAACGTAACATATTTGAAATTTAAAGTTTGTATAGACCGTAAACGATATTCACCGATGTTGTGGTTGTAATTAAAAAAGAAAAAGTGAAAGAAAGCGAAAGAAGAGAAATAGTAAGAAAGTAAAAGTAAAGAATTGAAAGAAAGCTATAACGAATTAATAGTAATACCAAGTAAATGTTGAACATACTGAAAGCTTTGTAGAGTTTTTTTTATATTTGATAAGAAATCAATTTTGTTTCACATGAAAGTCATAAGAACCTTAATTTTCTTATATAGTTGGTATAGTAATTATGAATTCGAATGTCATTGCGTTGATTATAGATTTTAATAAATGATTTATAGTTTGAAGTTGAAAAGGATAATCGTTATTTTCGTTTGCATAAATTCGACCTCTTTGGAGTTAGTGTTTTACGCAGTTTTCGTGTTGTTATATTTTGTTTATGATTGAAAGAATGGTAAATATGTTTAGGGATTAAGCTTTAGGAGAGGATGTGTTGGACGACATAAAGGACGGATAATTTAGAGGTGATGAAGAAGAGTAAGATCAGAAGAATTTAGCCCCCATAGGAGGTTCAAATTCTTGTTCGTTAGGGGTCGTTGTAAAATGAGCGTGTCGACGGCCATGGTTACTGAACTTCGGTTTAGTTTGGGGTGGGCCAGCTCGTGGAGAGTTCCAACATCTTAATTTCTCTCCCTCTCTTCCCGCTTTGGAACAAACAGTGAATTATACAAAACTCGGGCCTCGCAATTAGCATTGTTAGGGAAGTAGTTGGTTACGTGACGTGTATAAGACCTTTTTTTTCGCGATTATTCTGGAGATATTCAGGCATGTAAAAATAGAATGTAACCCCAGTCTAGGGCCTGTGGCAAGATCCCCGCCCACCGTCGAGCTAGCGCGTGGAGGAGCTTTCATGCCTGAGCCACAGGAGGCCTGGACACCCCTTCTACTACTCTGCCCGGACTGCCTCAAGGGTCCTGTGACCTTGGGTCATAAGGGTGGATAAGGTTAGTGGAAGGGTTTGGCTGCCGACACTTGTGCCCGCACTTGTCATACCACCTAGGACATAGGCCTTACCAGTATGGGTGATAGTACCGGATAGGTCGAGTTCTATCTGACCGAAGATTAGTTTGGTCACTTATACATTTTTGCCTGCATGCGTAGGCATAAATGCACATTTATTGCGGTGAGGGCATAGGCATATGCAGGCCGTTCGTTACATATATACCCCAAACATAATGAAAACCACGAATTACAACAAATATTCAAGAAAAAGTAAAAACCTGTTTGTAACTGTTTGTAAAGCTTAAATTTTAGCTTTAGAAAATTTGAGAAAATAAAAGTTGAAAATTTGCGCGAATATTAAATTTAAAAGTTATTTCAAACACTGAGGTGGCATCAGTCGTCTAAGATGGCTGGGACATCTAGAACGAATGGACACCAACGCTCCGGCATGAAGTGTCTTTGATTCCAACCCGGAGGGACAATGCACTAGAGGAACACCTCGCCTTAGGTGATGGGCACAAGTGGAAGAGGACCTCAACCAACTTGAAGTGCGCAACTGGATGGAGGCGAATAGCCAAAGATCGGGTTAAATGGAGAGGCGTGTTGGTTGAGGCCCAGGTCCTCCCCGGACTGTAGCGCCATCTAAGTAAGTAAGTAAGGAAAAGCTGACTTTAAGCTTTAGAAAATTTGAGAAAATAAAATTTTCGAATTTTGAACTTTTATTTTCTCAAATTTTCTAAAGCTAAAGTTCAAAATTCGAAAATTTTATTTTCTCAAATTTTCTTAAGCTAAAACTAAAAGTTATTTCAAAAACTGAGAAGGCTTTAAGCTTTAGAAAATCTGAGAAAATAAAAGTTCAAAATTCGCGCGAATTTTCTAGAGCTAAAATTAAAAGTTATTTCAAAAACCGAGCTGGCTTTTCTACAGCTTAAATTGAAAGCTATTTCTAAATCTGAACAGGTTCTAAGCTTTAACAAAATTAAGAAAATACAAGTTAAGAATTCGCGCGCACTTTCGTCAATAAACTGATCGATGTGTACCTACTCACAAATTCAATTGTCAGTAAGTTATTTACTCCTTGAAAGCTGTAACATCCTGCCCTTGTAACAACGGTCTAATTCGCGTTTCTTCTAGTAGATTTTTGTTTTGATACCAAAATAAGAAAATGAAAAATGCCCCAAATGATCTTCAAACAATTTCCATTAAATGAAAAATCACCCCAATAAAATGCAAAAAGGCCCCAAAAAAATGCAAAAAGGCCCCAAAACAATGACAATTTCATAATACGTTTTGTTTTTGTTTGCCAATTATTATTTTGGGGAAATTTTTCATTTGTTTGGGGCAATTTTTCATAAATGGAATGGGGCCATTTTTCATTATGAAATATTTCCCCAATTGTTGGGGCCTTTTTTCATTTATTTTTGGGGGCCTTTTTTCATTGGGGCCTAATTTCATGGAGCCGAAATATTTCCCCAATTGTCGGGGCCTTTTTTCATTTATTTTTGGGGCCTTTTTTCATTGGGCCCTAATTTCATGGAGCCCGAAATTAGTTACAAAATGTCAGCATTCCGTTTGGACTAGGCAGGGCATTCATCATTCATCACAAATCTCCAATCCTTCAGGACCAACTGTCTTATATTCGAGAAGATGATGCCCCAACTTTCATCAAATCCATCGTAAATCTGAAATAATTAACTAAAAGCCCAAGCAATTAGAACGCTTTTGTTTTTATTAATTTATTACTTAAACATTATATTCCCTCGCGAATAGAATATAAGGATATCAATATCATGTTATCCTTGGTGTATGAGAGGAAGCTTCCGCCTGCGTCATTATAATTTCAGATTTCGTTGTCTCATTTTATGGTCACAATAAAATTGATATACGATGTAATTACATTTATGGCTTTGCGGTTGCTATCTTTGTTGTGCCACATGTTGTCTGTGGTTTTCCTTTTTTTTTGTATTTTATTTTTTCTTATTTTTGTTCTGGCATTGTTGTGTTTGGCTCCTTTTAAGGGATGTCATTCACAGAACAAAACAAAAGGCAAACGTGTTGGTGGATAAGATTATATATATTTTTTTTTTTGGTGGTGGATGTGACATTTTGTCATCAGAAATTGACATTTTTGCTGGCCGTATCATCGTCCTTTGGGTATATAATACACCCACAGTTATAGAGGTTAGTAGTAGCATTGAAATGATATAGTATAGACTTGGGAAATATGTGCGACTTATCGCCGAAGGGAGTTCTTCACAGATAGATATCATTTATTACTGCATACATTTTGTTTTCTCTAAATGAGTAATGAGCTGGATGACAGGGATTAGTGCTGGGAGCAGAACTTTATATTGGGTAGGAGGTAATTAATCAGAAACGTTGTGATCTTCCTTGTTATAGGGCTTATGGGTTGTGGCCAATTATTGTTGGTGTCGTGGGCGGGAATGACATGGTCACTTTATGTCCATTCCGGGGAAGTCAACAAATATATTGAGGGACTGGATTTGTTGATGGGTTATTGTCGGGGTTGGTTGTTTGAGATTGTGTTGTTTTCAAGGATTATGCAGAATGTTTGGTCTCCATATGTGAATAGAAATGATGTTGAATTCAGGTCTCAAATTTATCGAGCAACTGGGGCCGTATATCAGCAATAACACGGCGAATGTTGACTTAGAAATCGTCCAATGTCTCTGGTTTATCGGAATAGACTAGTGACTTCCTAAAGGAAGCAATTTAAATTGTGAGATTACAGGATCGTAGAGGCCAGTTCACGGGTCCATTATGCGAAATTATGCGCTCAGCAAATGTTTCCTGCAATAAATTGATGGTGTCGCGCGCCGTGTGGCATGTTGCGCCATTTTGTTGAAATCAAAGCTCTGTCACGTCAATGCCATTCAACAGACAATCTGTGAAGATTGGCCAAAATTAGGGAAAGGGGTGGTGGCACCTCCCATACAAAAAAAAACAATCAGAATCTTACCGATCTGAGCGACTGAGCTCATATTTTTAGACAATGTTGGGTATTGGCCCGGGAATGTTTCTGTGAATATCGGAGATATTGGACAAAGGGGCGTGGCACTGTTTGTCGTCTTTTTGGATGCGTATTATCCACTAGAGTGTACGTGGTGCGAAAACGATTAATCGTGTTCGGAATAACTTGCTCAGATGGACGATTATGTCGACCGGTAAAATGGAGGATAAGTTTGCCCAACCGAACCATGATTTTCAAAAAAGTTTTCACAATTAGCATGCGTTGTTCTGACGTTAATCTATTCATCGTAAAAATGTACTAACCACAGATCAACTATCAACTGTCAAATTGATAATCTGTAGAAAAAGTGTTGCCAGTTTAAAAATCAAACCTCTAAAAAAACACCCTTTATGTAGGTACTTGAATCTCTGATCTCGCGATTCCCGAAGTTTATTATGTTTCAAAGCTAATGGCTGCTAGATTTAGATTCAAACCTACAATGCAGGCTCTTTGAAACACTGATGAGGATACCTATAGTTACTAAAGCGCTCAGAAGATGTGTTGGTGCAGTGATGAGACAAACCGAGAACCCACTTTCACTTAATGGAAAGCCAGATTCAACACTCAACATAGAAGAGTAGGCTTCAAAGTTCTTCAAATATGGAGCCGATGCTTTCGTAGAACTCATAAACATGATAGAGAGAAAGGCAGTCCAGTGTCTTGGGAAAACTATCGAGGCAGAGGCATATTCATATTCAATCCATGCTCATCTGTGAAAATCTCAAACCATATATAGGAAACGCAAAAGACAAATCGGATCACACCAGTAGAGGGGCTTTTGGTCAAAAAGGTAGACCATAAACCAAGAGTTTTTACAGTGAGGAAAATCCCGGCATAGACCAACATATATTTCGAGTCGAGACTTACGAACTTTTGACCTTAAAGCAGCATATAGCAGATAGCATTCATCATTGGGAGCTATATTCGTTCCCGGTAAAACTAATCGAGCTGGTTGCGCCCTGGAAAAACTCGCGGTGCTATGTACAGTTTAGAAGAAGCTCTTCATAATATTCGGTATAGATGCTTTTGCGTAGCTTGTAATCCCAGTTGGCATGTAGACGGTTGAGACAAAAGCTACGTACGTAGTACAGGTTCAAAGACCTACGATTTCGCAGACATTCGTTTGGACGTTTTTATTCTTGGGCTGATTGAAATCGAAACGCAATTGACAAAATTCTTAGGACAATTATAGATATTCTCAGATTTTTGTCAGACAGTTGAAAAAAAAAATTAAGTTTCTTTTTTTTTAGGGGAGCAACCGGGGGATTGTTCAAAGAGCAATAAGAAATTCCACTTTATTTTGTAATGCATACTTTCATTAAACCCCTTATGTAAACGGTTCAATTAATAAACTTCTAAGGACAATTATTATACTCTCAAATTTTTGTCAGAGAGTGAGTTGAAAAAAAAATTAAGATGCTTATTTTCGGGGGTCCAACCGGGGACTGTTCGTTCATTTTCATTTATTTTTTATTCTCCTCCACGTTTCGGTTGTTTGGTTAAGTTAAAAGCTCGGTTAAAAGGATCGAGAAGATGTCCTCTATAGGTATTATGTACCTATGATGTGTGAAGCCCAATCATACTCCTTGTGATTGCCTCTGATGATTATGAACCCGTGGTGGGAGATCGAGAGTTATTTTTTGAGGGTCCATAATTGTACTAAACATATTGGAAAATTGAATAACAAACAACTGTTAATGAAACTAAACCCTTAATTTCCATTTTCCCATCACCACAAACCTGCGGGATTTTACAAAAAAAAAAAAACAAAATCACGAGTTCTATACGCAAGCATGTCATCTTTCTTCTTTTTTTTGTTCAGGATGCAAATCCAAGTAAACTTCAGCTTAAATCGATTTCTCTGTATAGTGTGGTCTTAATGCGATAAAACGATTTGAAAGGCAGAAACTAGTCAAAGATACAAGTGGACGTAGGGGCAGTCAACTGGTATTCAAATCCCTCTTCACTTGTGAAATTCATTCCAGGTGAACAGATACAAACTTGTTCCATTTCTACCTCATGCGCTACTATCCAAAGGTGTAGTATGTACTATTTGCTTGAACCTAAGTCAAACTACAACTACAAGTCCTACGATATCCTTTGAACTGCATGTATGCACCATACTGACAAATTCCATTTTCGCTACAACATTCCATTGACTTAATCAAATTCGGGACTATGTAGGAAGTTAATAAAAAAGGACCACTTCTCTGCAGGACCATCGAATGTAGATATTTCTGTTCTCTCCATTGAAAAGTTTTTTTTTTTTTTTTACAGAGCAAATGATTCGCCAATTAAAAAAAAAAAACATTTTTCCAGTGACAGATGCGAAAGCAAATTGTTCGCATTCGTGGAATTCCCTAATGAAAACTGTGTGTATGAATGTATATTATTGCATTCTATAAATTATTTTGTAAAATAAAAGTGATCTTTTGAGTCAATACAAATTTTAAATACGATTGAAACTTAAATGAATTTCAATCTAAATTTGCATTTATAGTTCGTTAAAACCTGTTGAGCCCAATATATATTTATTTTGCTGTGTCTTTATTCGAAGAAGTCCTTATAAATTTAACTACTAAAACAAACGTAATAAATCTAAAAATTCACAAGAAAGTCCTTTACAACAAGCATCCATTCAAATTATTCCATTGCCAACCCCAATTCACTTCATGTGTGCGACACTCTGACACTCACTACAATCCAATTACATAAGACTAACAATAACAAACTTCATCCTTGTTAGCACCTCGAAAGGCAAAAGTAATTCACCTGAGTACCTACTGTACCTACCTCAATGTGACTATATTCCGCAAGGACGATTTTTTGAATTTTTCACTCTAAAATTCCTTCATATGTTGTGTTGCAGCAGAATAAAGCTGCCAGGCTTAGGGTGATGGCACCTACAAGTTTATCCTCCGCACTATGCATTATATAATGTCAATATAATTGCGGTGTCAAGTTTTTCACTTCATACCTATATATCAGATACTTGCATAGATGCTACGACTTTCAGCAGTATAGGTGAGTGTATGATAAAAAGTTTGTTTGCCAGAGAGAAGTACGTAGGTACGTAACAGTTGACGTGACGTTATGTGTACTATTTGTGAGATAGAACATTTTTCAAAAAAAATAGCTTAAGGGCTGATGTCGAGGCAATACGTAGAAAGTTTTTTTTTTATATATTAGCCCAACATTATACCATGACCATGACGCGCTGCTCCAAAGGATGAGAAGTAGAATGGGATATTCTTATATGTAAGAGCATCTGGTGTAAAAATGTTGTCTGCTGTGAAGCAAATTGCGGGCCAGCATTTTGTCGACACGGTTCGATAATAGATGAGATAAGATAGAGTGCTAATGGCTATTTGAAGGGTATATATCTGATTTCGATAACGATATCATCTACTATACCAGCACATGGCATAGACCCTTCTACCCTTCTATGTACGAGTACTCGTATAGGTACCTTTAATTGAGTTTACATATTATGCGGACAGTATAAAATATCTCTACATCTCTTCTTAATCTGGTTGTATGTGGCATTAGCGCCTTATGGCGCTGAATGAGTTTCTTAGACATAATACATATAAAACTTAATGGAGCAACATTTAGTTTTTATTTCATCGAAATCGGCCGATAAATTCAGAAGAAATACGAATTTCAAGTTTCTTGAAAATTTCGCACATCGCTTGGCTCTAAACCTAAAGCTATGCTCTTAATGTCATTCCACCTTACCAATAATCAACTTTAGTCTGGCAGCTAACACAAAGACTCAACACTTTCCAAAATGCCCATACCAATAAACAAATTTAGTTGCCGGAATATCGTTAACTGTAGGGTTAAATGTTAATGTTGACAAAGTCATGTTTATCTCGGCCATTAGCTAAATAAATCCACCCTAACGTCATTTTCAAGAGGAGTGATGCCTATACGATCAAAATTAGAGTATCAAAAATTGTAATAGGAGTTGATTTTAATACCCTGCATCTGCTCTGCCTGAACAGATTATTTGTATTAATTAATTAATTTTGGTAAATTGTAACGTGATTCCTTATTTTATTGATTGGGATAAAACAATGCAAATGGTTTTTGTGCCTGTTATACGCAAAATCATTCAAATCTACACGAAATAATAGAATATTCCATTTCTAAACACAGTAAAAAACAAAAATCGAATCGAAAAAAACGATGCAATTGTGTATTTTTCTGTGCAAGTGCAAGGTGAAAGAATGTTCTCTTAGTCGACAAATGGATAATATAATATAAGCAGGTAGGTAGTATGTATTTCAACAAAACTACAACATTTCTTGCACTCTTTTCTCCATCAAAAAATTATAGACCATTCCATTGGTAGACTATTCAAAGCAATATTAGAAATTTCTTATGCCACGTAAAACTCAACCAAATACGCAAAATGCAATGCAATGTCTAAACTGTAACCAACATTTGAATGATTTATATATCGCAGTTCATACTACTTAAATATGCATACCATTTTATAGCTGTCCAACACCAGACCCTCCAAGGAAGTTTTCGTTTTCTGAGATGGTGAAACATGTTTTGTGTAAAATGGTTGATGTCGCGGCAAATTTAGTTGTAAGAATTGCCGATGACCTTAAGAACATTACGTTTACATTTTAAATAACTTTTCAAAGATAAATTTGTTTCAAGTAGAAAGAATAGTTTATAGAATGTGATGGCTTATACACTTATATATTATTTCGAGTCACTTTCATTCATATACGATATTTTATATATAAGTGTGATTTTTTTGGAAAAAACGTTCCATGAAATCGGCAGAAAGTATGTTCACATATTCGTGTGATGTTTCAGTTGTTTTTCTATTCGTTACATTGTAATTGTGATTTGTATTCTACAAACAAATTTCTTTTTGCATCATTACCCTACGAATAATTTAAAAACGGTGTTTTTATTATGATGCAATAATCTGAAATGAATTTTATTAGAACAGCATCAATTTTCAAAATTAATACAAAAGTACCTAAATGCATAGGATAACGTATTGTAAATAGTACTGAAAATAGATCCGAATTATATGATATGGAATACTAATTTTCGTATGAATTTGACAAAACAGCTGACAATTTGTAGATTTCCTAATTGGGGTTTCGGTTTTTGCTTTTAATAAGCGTTTTAAAGCCTTTGGGAAGAATCTGATGGGCGAATTTATTTGTAATTTGTGTATAAATTCGTTTAGAATAATTTATTCGGCATAAAAATGATCAGTGGCCTTGTTTTCCGCGAAACCAAATTATGCAATTTGAGTCCTGCTATGACAGAAAATGTAATAGATCCTAATAAAGTTGTCGCACTAGTAAATGTGGAGATCAAATTGTTTATTGGTACCATTTCAATAAAGCTATACATTTTATTTAAACCTGACAGCCAACTATTAGTCGGAATTAGGGTTTGATTATTAGTAAGGCCGATTATTCATTATATTCTGTTGGTTTTAGAGATTTTGGACTCTTTTTGCACCATTTTTGACACATAATCATAAAAAATATTAGCGAAGAGATTTTTGAAAATTTTTTTTTTGCAGTCACTATTAGAATTGTTTGGAGAAACTTTTTGCATTAAAACTTTTTTTTTATACCGAGGAAAAAAGTCAAAAAGTAGACATTCACAAAAATTCTATATTCTAAAATATTTAAATGGCTACTTAATGGGTTAATACCCTATTCACACCAAGCCGAAAACTGGGTTTTCGCGAAAACAGTCGAAAACAGAAGTTTTCCCATACATATTTCAGTTTTCAAAACGAGTTGTTTGAGGTCGTTTTCCATGAAAACGCCACGAAAACGAGTACAATCGTTGGGTTGTTGAAGCAGACACACCTTTTGCAACATTCAGCGAGCTCAGCAAAACTGCTGACAGGATAGCTCTCTCTCTCAGTGCTGTCGTTTCTTCTAGTTTTTTGTTTACAAATGTGGAATCTCTTGTTATCTTTGCACCATAAAGAGCAAATTATTCAGTTTTTTCTATAAATTTAGAACGGCAGCACTAACCTGCCACAACTAAATGGTATTTTCAGATGTTTTGATTTTGATTGTTGCTTATGTTAATTATTTTATGCATTTAACCATAAGTGAACGATTATCAAGTAGCTTCAATAATTTTATAAGTATATTATGTCAATACGAGCCAAGTTTAGTAACCAAAATAAAAGTCTAGTCGCCACAAACATTTCATAGCTAGTTTCACAGCTAATTGAAACGTCAAATGAAAACGAGTTGGTGCTCGGTGTGAATGCATCCACGAGTTTTCTAAACTTTTTCGACGAAAACTCGGTTTTCGGCTTGGTGTGAATAGGGTATAAGGAAAGTTTTGTATCATTCAAACGGAATTTAAATGGCCTTTTTGTTTGACAATTCATAAATTGCAGTGGTAAAAAGTCTTTAAAATGTCTAATAAAGGCGAATAATTTCCTAATTTGTTAGCAATATTAGCGGCGAAAGTTATTCGGTATTAATCGAACATCTTTTTGATGAAGTCAAACCACAAAAGCGAATAGTAATTGCTTGCATATGCCAAATAGGACGACAAATTTTAAATCATCTGTCAATTGTCAAGTGCCTGACAGCTTTTTCAATTCTTTTCATACTACCAGAAATTCGTTGAGTAAAAACTAGTAAGATTCTCAGTGGAACACGCACTACTCTGAGGCAGAGTAAGTACAATGGTGGACATAAGTATTTTGACAAAAGACAAAACTAAAGTTAATTCTACTCATAATTTGAACTTACTTCATGTAAATTTTGGCATCAGTGGAAATGTCATTCAAATTCCGTTTGAATGATACAAAACTTGTCTTAACCCATTAAAAATGTTTTGATGCAAAAGTTTCTTCAAACAATTCTAATAGTGACAGCAAAACAATTTTTTCAAAAATCTCTTTGCTTATATTTTTTATGATTTTTTTTTGATTTAAAAATGACTATTTTAGCCACTTTTTCCTCATTTTCATGAAACATTTCTCTGAGATCATTCCATTCAAAAAATCAAATTCAAATTAAATCAAAATTCTTTAACATTTGATTCTTTAAAATAGTTAACAAAACGTTCATCACTTAAAACTCCCTTCAGCAATTTTTATTCAGTGAAGGTTTGGTTTGCATAATCAAAGATGCAATAATGAGGGGGAAGAAGTAAAACAAACCGTACTTAACTTGGCGCTGACAGTGGAATCAAATTGAAATGGGTTAACTATGGATACAGAGCATATTTGTTTGAGTTGTTCAACAGTTTTTAGGATTTCTTTTATGGAAATAGTCGCCCGAAAGTCGCCAATGTTGTAAAATGGAGCCAAAAGAGAGAATTTTTGAAAAGTCGTCGCCGGGGGCCCAAAGATAAAAAAAGTCGCCAAATGGCGACTAAAGTCGCCCATCGGTAACGCTGGTGCCAACTGTAGTGTCCTATACTTAGAACATGATCACACAAGTCAATTACGTGCAAAGAGTAACATCTGTTGTCTCTCTATAAAAGAGCTTGATCCGCATTTCTGCAGTCAGTCAATTCTAGTTTCTTAAATCAACCTCACTTGTCTTGGAACAAGTTATGGGCTTAGCTAAGTGTGGGATTGAAGATGAACCTCACTTACATAGTTTTCGTTTCACAGTCGATGCTTAAGTCGATGTCATTGTGAACTATGCACTGAACCAAATCGTGTAGGTCATATTGACGAAAATATTTTGTGAATCTTTGAAGAATTTATTATTCGAATTGACAATATTTCATCAAACTTTTCGTTTTATTGAAAATTTAATATTCAAAATGAATAAAATTTCTTCAACAGCTGTCCGATTTAGTATTTTATTCAAACGAATGAAATTTCGTCATATTGACAAACTGAAGTCGTTGACTGAACTAAATCCCGTAGGTGATATTGAAGAAAATATTTTATTAATTTTTGAAGAATCAGTTCCTCAAATCAACAATTTTTCATAACAAATTTTTAGATTTTTCATCGTTTTTTTCTTCAAATTGAAGAAATTCGTCAATTTAAAGAAGTTTCATTTTGATTGTGCAATAATGAACTCGAAGTGATAACTTTTATTCTTGAAAGTGTGACAAAGTGAAGTCGTGTCAAGGAAATTATAAATTAAAGTGAGGCAACTGAGCAAACTTCACAAACAGACTTGTATAAGAAAAACGTAAGTAAAATAAATATTGTTCATCACTTCCTTTCTAGAAAAAAATATAATCGCAGTTAATGAGTTTAAAAAAAACGTTCACTTTTTATTATAATTTTTTCCCCAAAGCCAACATGCTTTTCTAGGCTATCTTTCTCCTAGGTCGATAAACCGAGGGAAATGTGCGGAATAGATGCATCAAGGCAAATAATCAGCCAATGATCATCATAACTGGGCGGTAAGTAAGTATTTCTAAATGACATAACTAAACAAACTTTAATCGATTTGTTTAATTTTTCCAAATTTAGCTAGGACCTTTACCCAAACCTGCTTTCATCAAGTCAAGTCCAATAAAGAAAAAAAAACATATTTAAGTTAAATCACTTATAAAAATGTAAGTTAAAATAAAACGTTCAATAATTGTATTATATACCTAATGATAATAAAAGAAAAAGACCTTAAAAAAATGTTTTTTTTTTTTTTTGTTGTTTTGTTTATCATCATTTTTGAGAAATAGATGTGTCACAATGATGAATAAATTAGTTATTTTGAAGAAAATCGATGATTCAAATTGAAGAATATTTATTTAATATAAATAAAGTGAATTGTTGAAATGAAGAATTGATTTTCAATTTAAAGAAGAGAATACGTAAAAATGAAGAAAATTTCGTTGATTCATAATGCACAATGCGTCGAATTGAAGAATGTTTTTTTCAATTTGAAGAATATTTTTTTAAATTGAAGAACACTAGTTTTGATGAAACTTTCTTCAAAGTGACAATATTTTTTAAATAAAACAAAATATTTGTCAAAACAACGGACATGAGGTGTTGACCTTATATTGATCACCATTTCTTCAAGTCTACGTACTTTTTGTCAATATCACTACCAAATTTGGTTCAGTGATGGTAATAAGTAATTGTGATTGATCACAAAATGTCAAGCGAAATTATTGGTATTAATTCTTGTGCGATCAGTATGATTTGTGTGATTGATAAGTAATAATAAATACTAATGGAAATTAATGAAAAAAAAATAAGTACTAATTTTAGTGAAATTTTATTACAAATCGTTGTAAGACACCGAAATGACATAGAAAATAAATCCACGGACAGAGTATTCGCAAATGAATAAGCCGCTGAATAGCTTGAAATTGAAGAATTCAACTGTACTGAATGGACAGTGTTAAAAAAAAAATACGAAAATTAAGAAAAAAGCAAAGAAGCAGAAATATGCCGGTCAAAATAATGTGTATACGACCTGAGGAGGCCCGCCACAGGATTCAAGTATAAACAACATGGACGAGACTCTGCATCTGCACGAGATTCTAGGAACTCAAATGGATGGGCCTCAATATACGACTCTGATTTCATGAAACCAACGCAAACGTGTATGTAAAATTTATTTGTTTTCAAATGAACAAGACGATTAATTTGACATTACTCTTTGACATTTCCTCTTTAAAGAAATTAATTTGAATTCGGGTATTAATTATGGGCTGCACGGCAAAATGTACACACATCTCGGATCTTGATACCGGGCACCTGACTTTTGGTATACATACTACTCGCAAAGTTTAGATTATGAAGAAGTCTACTGATCGAGGACACTATTGCCAAGATAACTATATAATGAGTTTTTCTCATATCCAGGGATAGACCCTGGACTGAACTCAAACTGAGGAATCGGAGGAATCGCAGTCTGCTGCGTGTCTTTTCGAGAAAAGAGAGAAAACGCTAGACTTTGCTCTTCGCAAGTGAGATATGCTATGCATCCGACTTTTAGGAAGAGATAAAAGAAGAATACATTTTTTTAAGACATTTTCAACATAATCTCCTTTTACATCGACACACTTAGCCCACCGATATTCCATCTTTTTTAAGCTCTCCGAAAAATAGGGTTTGTTGAGCTCTGCAAAATATGCCTCAGTTTCGGCACTGACCTCCTCGTTTGTTATGAATCGTTTGTTATAAATCTCTTTCCGCCAAGCCATTTTTTCATATTTGAAAACAAAACAAAAGCCAAATCTGAAGAATACGGTGGGTGCGGCAGTAATTCGTAGCCCAATTCCATCAATTTTGCCATCCAGCGATCATTAATCAAGTGGTCATTCGAGTTGTCGATGGTGAGCAAACGCGGCACCCATCTTACCGATAGCTTTGTTGGAGAAGTAGCATTTATGCGTATTGATGTGGCAACTAAGTACCTGTGTTGCCGCTAAATATTTACAATTGGTATTCAAGGGCAGGAAAGAGGCACCCGAACCTACTATCGCACCCATCACTGCCACTGTCACTGCGTACGTTTTAAAATGAGCCTCTTGTACCTTCCCTGGTGAGGTCCTAGAGCCATCTTCTTACTCCGACAGTCAGGAACACAAGAATCTTTTCTGGGGATATGTTAGCAAGATTTGCTGAAGTAACAATTTCCTCGGCAAGGATATTCTTTCGTTACTCAAGTGTCCGAAGGGTCCGGGGAGACGCCAATTCGGTGAAAATGTTGAAGCAACCATATTGCAAAGCATTTTCTCACGGTTAGTGTTCTTCTTTCTTCCATTCCACGTGCCGTGCATGATGCTGACACGTGGTGAATGCTTAAAGTCCTTTATAAAGTATTACGATTCCCTTCTGCCTTAATTTAGACGCAGTCCAACAGAAAAAAATCAACTAATATCACCACGCTGCAAATGTAAACTTTCTTCATTAAGAGCAACAAGTTGTCATTCTCAGGCAGTCAATTATTTTCTTCGTAATCCTTTCGCATATAGCGTAGCGGATAGCCTCGTGTATTATTAAAACCAAAATGAATATGTGTGCAATCTCGTTAGTGTTCATTTCTTTCTCTTTCGCAGCAGTTTCCACGGTTCTTTAGATTTTATCTATATACATACATTCTGGCATTTCATCCACTTTTCTTAATTAAAAACCAACTCAACGCACGTGATATTATTCCTCTTTAAGGACAATCTAGGTATACCGACATATTTATACATTCATTCGTATAAATCAGCAGTTTTCTTCTGCAATCATTGCGTTCTTGCTTTCCCAACACACTATACTAGCACGCATTCGTCGAATTAATCAACTCTACTCCTTACCCCCCTCATCATTACATAGATACAAATACACCAAGCAGTAGATAGAACTCGGCAAAACCAGAACCACTTCTCTAATGTTTTTGTGGTTACATAGAGCAGAAGTTAAGGACTTCTCTCTACGTACCCTGTATACGGATTATCTGGGTTGGGATGATATTTTGAGTCTTTTTTCTACATCATTCTGGTGATGGTTGCTGATGGTTGTTTATGTGAGGCCACAGGACAACTGAAGGGTTCAGCCGCTTCTTGATTAATTGCGGTGTCACTAGCTCGGAGTATATATAGAAAAGGACTTTTTAATGATGGCAACAGAAAAAAAAAATAACTTACAGAATTACCAACCAATCTGGATGACAATTTCGACTTTGCTCTACGATGGAATTATCTTTTCGAAAGTCCTTATCCTTACGAACCATATTGTGTTCGGTGTGGTGGAACGTGTCACAAGATAAACTCTCGCACGACTTTTGCTATACAAGGGCAATAAAACTTGTTCGCTCAATTAGTGGGGATGGGGTGTTTATACTTAAATGTCCTACGGATGTGAGGTCTTGCTGTTAGTCTTAGTGCGACATTGAATTAACGGACCAATGCACGTTTGAGAGATTTGCGTGATTACACGAAAATGAGATTCATACTCGTACGCTCTTAAGGGTCTCAGATTGGATTTATTGTATGGATTAGACATATGAGAGGCATTTGTTTACGACAATAATAGTTGTAAGACAGCTTGTCTTATATGAGTTGTGATATCAATGCGCGAGACGTGCGTTTGCATGGCAAACGTGCGCTATAGTTACTTAATGTTGGGTCTAGTTCTTTTAACTTTTTTTGGACAAATATGAAGGGTGTGCTTTCTTTCTAAGGTGTTTTGCCATCACCCTATGGAATCTGACCATTGAGATCCTGTGACGTATAGTAGGAAGGGTTTTTTACAGCATGCGTTGCACATGAAACGTCTTCGCTACTCACTTGCCTTTTTAGCCCATAAAAAAAGTAACTGCCAAGAGTAGTTCTGGAGTTCACAATTATTCATATCATAAGGCCTTTCCTGACATTAGAACGTACGGAGAGATTCGTAAAGATTGTCAAAGGCAGAAGAATCCCAAATGGAGCATAGACGAAGGGATGGTCTTATTTCCCTTTATTACTGCAGCTCCAATACAGAACAAAAGAAGATTCAACTTTCTATCATGTTGGTCTAAGTAAAGCCCTCCATCTTTGCTTCGTGGATTCAAATTTGGTTAACAGCAAGTGATGCGGTCCTCCGATCCACGGTTTGTTTTGTAGATCGCATCCAATTTGAAGCTAGCTTTTGGCATATGCAGTGATCCTGACGAGATGATAAGATTAGTGCCAAGTCTAGCGAGTTTTTCGGTCTTAGTTATAGTTCGCAGAGTTTCCCTGAAGAAATACACATTCTAGCAGGCCCAGCAAACGTTGTTTTGCTTGCTTAAATTTTATTTATGATTTTTTTTTTTGAGTGTTTATTATTTGAAATTTTATTCATGAGATTATTTTTGCTTTTTAATTTATTTTTATTGTTGAGTGTTAATTATTTCAAATTTTGGGGAATCAGATCGCAGCGCCACCTACCGGGCCCAATTGTGAATCTAAACCATTCTTAGACCCATTCAAACACACACACACAAAATTTCATTAAAATCGGTCCAGCCGTTTAGGAAGAGTTTGGTTACAAACACGTACAGAAGAATTATATGTATATACAAATATGTCGCCAGAGCGGTTTGTTTAAGGGACTATATTGCCACTCAGCGAAGTTAGGGATGCGAAATTTCAACAAGAATATGGTTATAAAGGCTACAATCACGACTACCAGATTTTACTGAACAACAGTTTTTTTAAACTATTAAGAATTCAACGCAGAAAATTAGTAGCAAAACTGTCAGAACGACATAAATAAAACCTCACAATAGACTAAATGGAGTGTGAGAAAAATAAGATCCAGGAGATGCAGAGATATTTTTAACGACAGAATACGAACTCTTTATAAAAGGGCAAAGAGAGCACAAGCCAAAAACAAGACCTACGCTAGGCTAGGTGCATGAAAAGGTAATTTGCTGGCTGTTAAAAGGTCCAACATATTATGCTCTCTACCCGAACTATTTTCTTGTAGCGGCTAAATTAAGAGCTAAAAATGTTCAACTGTAGAAGCTACAAATCGTTCAGATATTGGTGAGAAGTCTAAATCGATACTTACCATTTTTTCATCGATTTCAAAGCCGACTATGACAAGATCTAAAGAGACAAGCTATACAGAGCCGTGGTTAGTTTTGAAATCCCTGCAAAACTCATTTGATTTTGATTGCATCAAGGTCAGCAATGAACTTACCAAAATCTTTGATCCTTTGATGTCAAAAGAGGATTTAGACAAGGGGACGCGCTGTCGTGTGACTTCTGCAGCATCATACTTGAAAGAATTGTTTGAAACTCCCAGTAGGCCAACGCACAAGGCACAAGCTGTCAAAGTTCCATATACGCCGATGATATTGACATACTTGATAAAACACAGCAAGCTGTCACTGGTACGTTTGCTAGTACTGAAAGGGAGGCAGCTAAAATGGACTTAGCGGCTAATGAGGACGAAACCAAGTACCTATAGTCTGTCAACAAGAAAGGTCAAAACGTCGCAATCGACAGCTTTAACTTAGAGGTAGAATAAGTGTCTACCTCGGCTCTGTTATAAACTCTAATCACAAGGTTAGGTTAGGGTGGAGCTGGAGGGCCGCAACAAGTATAGAGCCTCACTTAGGCCAGAGGAGACCCATTGTGATACTACCGGATCTAATGATCTCACAATTACCCGTTTGAACCAGCAGGAGCTGAGAATGAAGCGTTGGAGGCAAGTCATGCTTGCATTACCGAGTTCGCTGAGATTGTCGAAGAAGTATTCTCCGAGATGTAGTTTTCTACGAGCTGAGTTGGCTTGGCACTTGCATAGGAGGTGAAGAAGAGTCTCTTTGTTCTCCTCGTCCATGCGGCTTGTACAGAAATCGGTGGCAGGAAGGCCCAACCTGAGAGTCCGCCTGCCAATAATGCAGTGTCCTGTAATAACACTCTGTTAACAACATTTCAGAAGAAATTAAACGAAGAATAGCTGTTGCCAACGGCTATTTCTTTGAGCTGAGAAGGCAATAGAGCCACTTAAAAGATTTTGTATATGGGACCTTGATTCTAATCTTTCTTTATGGTACTGAAGCTTGGTATTTATCTAAAGCGGATGAATCTATCCTTGGTCGCTTCAAGAGAAATATACTTCTTAGAATTTTCGACACGGGTGACATCGACTTTGTCAACAAAAATCCACATCAGTTGATTCCCCATGGAACAGTCAACTTCCAGCAACAACGTCGGTAGAGAATACTAAAAAAAACACTTGAATTTGTTTCACTTCTTCTCGTCTGCACCCCAAATTTGCTGCGAGAAAATATTAAAATAATTTTAAGGACACTGTTTAAATTTTATTATTTCCATATTTTGTGTACCGCAAAACTTCCGTTTATACACCAAAGCTGGGTACCTACCCTTCAAAATGTATTTTTAATTTAATGAAAAATAAATGACGATTCTTGAATGAAGCTCTCACTCATTGCAACGAATTTTAGTACTAAAACGAAGAAATATTTCAGTTTAATGATGATGATGAACCATGGGATAGGATGTGGTTACCTGGGGTCGTAGGTCTTAGAATATGCAATCAAGGAGGGATACATTTCTATATGCTCTCATCGCTGAAGAATACCTGCAACCCATCAGCTGCTGGGGATGCACATTTTTATGAAGCATAAATAAAATGTTGTCTTTAGGTGAGAGATCGAAAGGATATTAGTTTTAAAGTGCATTCAAGTTGAAGGGATTTAAAATTTAAATTATATGAGTAGACTTTGCGTAGGAAATAAATTAAATTTCAGTATTCGAAATAATAAGAAAAAGCTGATTATATCTATCGTTGATTGGCTATGCCCTTTCCATCACTACGCATCCTTTATAGCTGACAGGCAAAATCATTTTGCGCCAGTCAACCGCGCTTCCGTTTGAAACGTTATCATTAACAATAATAAGAAATTTATGCAATATTGCGCTACAACATCATTAGCGTTGAAGTATTTGCTTGAATCGAATATTGACAGCTAATTAACATGGTTTTAACAAAACGTCAATTAGATACCGATGAAAGATGATGGAAACAACGATGAGTTGAGCACCTAATTAATCATTATTTCATTTCTGTTTTATTTACTTTGTTTCGCAGAGGAAATGATGGCTCATCACAATCAATCGAAACAATATGAAAATGGGAAGAATAAAAATATAGGTAATTAATTAAAATTGCTCTTTATCACTACCTTTAGTGGTCCTGTTTTATAGAAGCAGGGAAAGCGGTCTATTAACGTATTAGAAGGTATTTCAAAAAGGAATTAGCGCATATATAATACCAGAACTTATACTCTCAATGGATCCCTTAAAGTCGATCGCTTTTTCTGTTCCAGCACAATAGACAACCATTATACTAAACATCAAGTTCCACTATACAGGAAACTAGGATAAGTGCCTATACATACTTTTCAAAGGTACTTATCCGTGGCAAGTTCTTAAAGGAATTATCTTATTTGCAGATATCAGAGAAAAATTACATACAGCAAATTATTTTCACATGTCGGTTGATTGTCAAAGTTTGACAGCTCTCATTTATGTCATTGAACGACACCATTAACTGAGTTGATTGACAAAGTTTGACAGCTCTCGTTTATGCCATTCAACGACACCACTGTCAGTTCCACTTTCCACTTAGTTCAAACTTGGCAAAAAACTTGTTTGTCAGTTCATTGACAATGACATTTTGACAAAAGGGGTGGACCCTGTAAAAAGATTGGCCTACCTTGTATATCAAAATCGCTTATTGCCAATAATAAATTTTTGTTATTCACGAAGCCATTTAAGAATGTGTTTATTCATTGACAAAAATGATGCCAATTAATTTTCTCTGTCAATTAAAGGCAAAAAGTGACATTTTGTATGACAATTCAGCTATTTCCACTTGTCGAGTGGTTTCTTTGTCATTTATTGACAAACGCTGTTAGTCAATTCATTGACAAGCAATTTTTCGCTATTTCCACTAGCCAATTTTTTTAATTGTCAGAAAAATACGTCAACTGTCAATTTCAAATCGACAAGTGGAAACCCAGCATAAGGTAGTCAGTTAATTTACTTCAAAAATTGTTTTGCAATGAAATTTTGTAAACAAATTCTTCAACATTTTTAACTATACACCAGTCACCAGTGTTAACGTTTTTCATGGAGCGCGTTCAAGATTTTATTTTAGTAAGTCTGACAGCTCTCCCAGTTGATGTTTCTGCATTTTTATTGGCCTCGATTGATCGCGTGAACAGTTTACACAATTGAGGTTAATGGGTAGCCGACAAATCCAGTTTTCTGAACCCCAAATGCGACAATTTGGATGATTAACGAAGCCATCAAGCTGAAAATGAGCTTCATCAATGAAGTTGATTTTGTTCGAAAATGGCGGACAAACCTTCATTATTTTTAAAATATTGCTCAACAATGAAAATGCGTTGTTCCTTCCTATAGCACTCCAAGTTTACTAACCCTGAAATGCCAGCTGTCACATTGTTATATTTTTTTCCGTTGGCATCACTGTACTATTAAATGGCGCAAAACTCAAATTTTGCGTGAATTATGGGATACCCTTTATAATATATCCCCTGCAGGCGAACTAAAACGATAATCCAAATATGACTGACAAAAAAAAATTTGAATTTCTTAGCTTTTTTAAGTCATTCTTTCCAAATTGACATATCCGATATAGGTACTCATAAGTGAAGCACTTTACCGAGTTTAACTGTAGTTTAAAAGACTATAGCGTGCATCGGCACCACTAGTGCGATGAGGACAACTCCAATTGCAGGACTTGAGGCTATATACAACTAGCGGCCGCAATTAGTTCCATGAGAATCAGCCAATCAATAAACTGGAAATTGAACGAAACGTTTCATGCAATGATCCTACAGAAATATTTTGGCCATGTACCTATCACGGCCTACATCCCGCCTTACGTAGAGTTTACAAGAACTTTCTCGAGCGCCTATCCCAGCCAGGTATGAATGGAGAGACGGATTCGAACCTAGCATACAAACCATAGCGGTATCATAGGCGGTTTTAAATTGGACACTGGGGTGAGGTCTCGTGTCTTCTCCGAATCGCTGGGTATATCAAAATCGATACGCCTCCTCGACCATAGTAGCGTCTTCTGAGCTGAGATCTTGGCAGTGACAAGGGCAATACCGCCTGGAGGTATTACCTTCTTTATCGACAGGCAGGCAGCAATAAAAGCCATAACTGCACCAGAAATAAAATCGAAGCTTGTGAAGTGCTGTCGCGAAGAACTCAAGGCTCTTGGTATACAGCACAAGGTATAGACATGAAGGCATTCCAGGCAATGAGAAAGCAGACGAATTAGCAAGACAAGGCTCGACAGCTGTTTCAGAACATCCCAGCACACTCAAGCTTGAAGTTGGGAGAAAATCCACACAATACGTGTAATACCACAAGAATGCTATGGCCGTTCTTCAATGAAACCAGAACCGAGAGGAAGGATAGGAAAACCCTGTCCACCCTCGTATATGAATCAGAACAGGGCACAATACTCTGCGGTACCACATGAAGAGAATGGACATAAGGGAAGAAGAACTTTGTAGAGGCTACGTTGATGAGGGAGCTTTTGAGACCACTTCCAATGTCACTGCTCCAACACACCAGGTATAAATTCCTAGGGAGTCACTTCTTCAAGGACCTAAACAAGCTTTCCAGTACATCAATAGACAAGATAATGAACTTCGTCAAATCATCAGGAAGGTTTTTGTATGTAAGTTATTTGAATACAGGGTTATAATGAGTAGAAAGCAACCTCTTTCCCCTACGGGCATCACAATGGGTCAGGATTGACCTGACTGTGGCACGGAGTACTCCTCGTCAGCCCACACACCTAAACTAACCTACTGTAGTTTAAAAATGGCATGCGGATCGAATGTCCAATCGAGTGATTTAAGAGTTTCAGAGTTATACAGAATTGTCAAGTGTTTTTCAAAGGAAATGTTATATCGAATTATGTATATCGAATAATGGGCTCTAGAACCAGTAGCAGTGACCTAAAACGCAGTGGAAAAACAGCTAAACACTTGCCCTTGAAGAACCCAAAAATTTCTCTACAAAAACCAAGTAGCCCTTTGTAGAGGTAATATATCTAGCAATTCTTATAATTTCAACTTGTGTCTGCATTCTGAACAATACAAAAAAAATAAATAGAAATTCAGTAACAAAAATGATAATGACAGTACTGACCAACTATAGACAGATATGCGTCTTCCCCATTGATGTTCTTCTTGCGGAGTCGAATTGGGATTCGTTAAAAGCAACATCTTTCTGCACTTAAATGATTTATCTTTAAGAGGTTCAAATCAATCAAATTATATTATATTGATATCCATTGTCAGGTTATTTATAGAGCCATTACATCACAGCAAGACGTCCTTGGGTAGGATTTTTGTTCTGATTGATATTTATGGAAAAAAAAAAAAATACCAGTCAGTGATATCTCTTTTCGTTCATAGCCAGCTCTCACACCGAGGCAATAATAAATAAGCAACTCGCAATAGGAAACATGCAAAATTATCGCTCACAATTATTATTTTATGAATTAATTATACTTTGAATTAAACTAGAGGTCTCACATTAAAGCAACTCAATCAATATCGCTCGAACGAAAAATGTTGCTGGCGATACTCAGCGCATGTTGAAAAGCAACAAATAGCGTAACGACTACAATTATTGGCACCCCTAAGGAAATTTCAACTTTGATCAACTATAACATTTTCGTGTATAGAGTTATTTGAATCTGTTGTATACAAAAGTATAAATTATTAAATTCCTCGTTGATTAAATTTTATAAATAACGTTTTAGTTATTGAAAATATATTTAAAATGCCAATTTAGTAAAAGCTTACAAAAAACCACAATTATTGGCACACTGACATAATTATTGGCACCCCCAAAAACTACAATTATTGGCACTCTTTAAACAGAAAAACATCGTGTTTTTTTATTTACATATGCTTTCAAAATGTTTTATTTAAAATTATAAAATAAAAGATAAATACAATTTAAAATATAGATAAATGTTTTTCAAAGGCAAATAAACAAAAAATATTATTTTCTTCATTGGAAATTAAATTAATTAAAATAATTATTATAAAATTAGTATTTTGTAAAGGAAACTAACAAAAATTTCATTAAAAAATATAAAAGGAAGTAGCTAGACGTTTTGCGCATATTACGTTTTATTAAAAATCGGAGGAGGCCAGATGAGGCATCAGCCCGAAAATAATGCACTGGTTGACAGCAGTATTCAGACCGATGTATGGAATCATCGTCTGGTGGCCAGCACTAGACAAAACAAGCTACCTCTCTCTACTTAGTAGAATCCAAAGAGTGGCATGTGTCTGTGTGACTAGTACTCTGTGGTCTGCGGACAACAACTCCAATCGCAGCACTGGAAACCATGCTTCACATTCTGTCCTTGGATATTTGTATACAGTAGAGAGATGGCGGCAAAATCGGCATTGCGTCGAGAGAATCATTGCAATGGAAGAATCATTGCATGCCAATATTCTAAATACTAATAGTGTTAAAACATAAGTTACAGACTACGTAACCACGGTCCTGGACTTCAATATTAAATACAAAAACAGTATCCCCAACCGACAGTAATGGGAAGAGAATACGGTTATAGACGAAAATACGCTGGAAGTCTGGGTCTAAGACGGAGGACGGAGTGGGAGCCGGGATTTTCTCAGTTCCATTTTCCCTAAACCAGTCTTTTATACTACCAAATAACTGTACTGTCTTTCCGGCAGAAGTTATGGCTATTCGTGAAGCTGCTGAACTGCTGAAGGTGAGATCGATATCGAATTCAGACATCGTCATTTACACCGACAGTCAAGCAGCTATTAAAGCACTCGAATCACTAAACATAAGATCTAAATTGGTCATGTACTATGTGCAGGTTAACGCTGTGCTGGGTCCCTGGTCATAGAGATATACCTGGTAACTATAAGGCCCTAGTTATAGCTATCATTGAAATGCATCATTGAACATTTTGATTTCCGATTTTAAGACGATTAATCAGACTATATTGGCCTTAGTTGGTATCAAAATAAAGCTATTCGACTGTGGAATTTTCTTACGAAAGAAATTACCTAATTTTGATTAAAACTTTTCTTTAAATCCAATTTTATTATTTCACTGATCGAAATCGATTTCAATGAAAAGCTGATTCTCGTTTCTCTAATTTGGAACCCAATCGTTTCACTGATGTGTTCGATTTTCATTCTATTCTCGGCTGTCAGTTTTGCTTTCAATGAACAACTCTAACCTCAAAACCTAGACTTGTTTGTTGAAAAGTCACTGACAGGTGCTTCCACTGACAGGATTTTTTCAATGATTGCTATAACCGACTTGTCAAAAATATGAAACCACCATTCCACTGATTTGTTCCAATGATGCATTTCAATGATAGCTATAACTAGGGCCTAAAGCAGATGAACTAGCAAGGAACGGCATGAAAATGGAACTCTCTATTGGTAAAGGAGAGCCCCATGTGCCAATTGAAACTGTAAGATTAAACATCTCCACATTAGAACTGCAACAGGCTAACGAGAGATGGCGACATTTTAACACCTGTAACCATGCAAAACAGACCTTTCCACGGATAAGTGGGCGCAGGACAAAGATCCTGTTAAACTTCAGTAGAACCCATATCAGAACTCTTGTCGGAATACTAACAGGCCACTGTGTACTAGGAAGATAAGCCGCAAGGCTTGGAGTTACCGCTAATGACTTTTGTCGCAGTTGCATGGAGGAGGCGGAGGAGGAAACTCCGTTGCACCTACTATGTAACTGCCTTGCGCTATCCTCGATTAGAAAGCAAACTCTAGGAGAGTACTTCTTCGAGGAGCTTGCTGGATATTGCCGAAACGGATATCAGCAAAATACGGAAGCTTCTCTAAAATTCGAAATGGTTCCGAGAGTAGCGGAAATAACCGACTCGGCTTGTGGTATCACAATGGACCTTGTCTGGTCTAAGTGAATTACTCCGGATGTAATGGCTAATTACCACCTAACCTAACCTAACCTAGTATTCCTACAATAACATAAGAACATTACCTTTGGAAAAGACAGCATCAAAGCTTTAGCAATCGGTATGAACCATTTGCCAATTGGCATCCATGTTTCCAAGCAAGGCATTTCATTCACTATCCACTGCCGAAATTTTAGAAACACAAACGAATATAATGACGGGATATAAGAAAAAAAACTGGTAACATAACAAAATTCAATAAGACCAAAAATGTTTCAAGTCAAGAATTAATAATTCAAGAAATGAATAAAGTTTATGGAGTAAGCATTTTTTTTTATAAAATTCAATAAGGTTGAAAGAACGTCGTACACTGGCAACACAAGGGCATACTGCTGTTAAATCATTAGACGACCTTACAGTCCAACGGCACTACACCTTACAAATATTACAGCATGTACAGAATTTATTAATCTATTGAGGTGATATAGTGCTTCAGCGTATATGAAACTGCCATATATTCGAGATTGTGGTTACCCAGAAATATCGTTTGCAACAATTGCTGCCGACAAGAGATGGCATCACGAAAACCCAAACTATTAAGAAAATTGAAAAAGGCAATTTGTTACACCGGGTACAGCGGATTTTATTAATAAACTAGATGGCCCGTGCTCGCCTTGCGCCGCTCGCCTTTAGCAAACAAACAAACTTATATGTGGACCAATTAAGATTACGCTTTGATTGTTTCCTTTAAATCTGTCCAATAGGTTTCGCGCTTTTAGGAGACAAAGAAAATTCCTACAAGTTTATTATAAGTATAGATATCGATTTAATGTGCACCCTCTGCATTGCCCTCCCTCTCCATGATCTTGCTACTCTTGTTTATAATACTGCATTTCCTTTCCTTAGTTTCCCTCTTCCAACGGAATTTAAACAACTACCTACCCCAACCCTACACTGTTACCATACCACATATCAGAATGAACGTCTGTACGTCTCTTCTCTTCTGAAGATTATTAATATACCCCATCCCCATGCCATAATATATATACCTACATATACAACTGACCATAGCAGTCACTGCTAAAACAAATCAATCCTTTTCGAATGCGAGGTATACGTATGCTAGTGCTGTTTTGTTTTTGTTTGTCCTGTCGTACGATCACAAAAGTAGGACGTGGCTATAAACGACATAGCCTATAGCAGTCTCACAGTCATAAGGAACATTTAAAAAAAAGTTTCATCGAAATCTGTCTAGTAGTTTTCGAGTTTTTAGCTGACAAAGAAAATTCCTACAGTTTTATTATATGTATAGATAAATATTGCTTCCACATCCCCTCTACGGATTTTGAAAATGGACTCAGGATAGTAGGTGTCCCAAATCATATCAAAAATTCTATAGGCTTCCTAATGACAGAACTACTTGCTGTCCGTGAGACGTAGCTCCGACTCGAATAGACATATTCACTAACAGCCATCAAGGCTATCGAAACAGTCAAGATAACCTTTTAAAACAAGTGCTATAATGCAAAATGAGCTGGGCTCTCTAGATCAGTTCAAGGTTACTCTGATTTGAATTCCAGGGCATAGAAACGTTTATGGAAACTAACAGGCTAACTATAGCTAGACAAAGAAGTCTCAGCTCTCCACTGTTAACTTGCAGAATCAGTTCACATTTCGCACGAAGCAGGTGAAAATCTCCTCAGAACTCCTATTCAAAGCCTACCTCAGGACGAGTTTGACGAACTGTATCATAACTAGAAAGAAAAAATAACTAACATTCTTAGAGATATCGCCAAAATAAAAGCGACAACCATTGTCTTATTAGAGACCACGCAGTCAGACTGGCCATTGTTTTTCTATTTGCCCGTCTATTACTAGTTTTTTGAACCTGGTAAAACCTTTCTTCGACTCCCTTGAGAAAGTCTCAAATTATAGTATGTACTATAACATATACCAGACCTAGGTCCTCCCCTTTAACAAACTTTCAAATCTCAAATCATTTGAATTGTGGTAACAAAACCGGGTCATAAAGCTAGATACTTGGGTTCTTAAACCAGAAATAGAAATCAAAAAAGCATTTTCTAAGCTAAGCAAAACTGACTTTTCAAACTGCCCCCCACGTGGCTCTGTTACCGACATTCTTATGGCTAACAGAAACTCCCATTAATCGAAAATAACGATTTTCTGAGAATCCTAAAAGGGTCTTCCAAGAATTCCAAGAATTCAATTTCCCCCAAAAATCTACAACCCGGCAAAAGCAAAATATTTACCACAACATTTCAGCCAGGGTTCTTGGAGAGATATACTTAAAGGAAAACCACCTGTAAGGGAGATTATTTTTTATAGGACTAATAACAAGGTATATACAAGTATGCGAACAACGAGGACAGATAAATTAACATGAAAAAAAAAAAACTTTTATTGTAAATTGAAAATGTCAAAAGTACCTACAAAACCATAATAATCCAAAACAAAAAATAAATCACATAGTAATTATTTTAAAAACTTTTCCAGCCAAGTTTAATTTCAGTCGACCACATTGGTTTTAATATTCAGGCGGTAATCCTACCTAACAATTAAATTTTCGGTTGAATAAATAAATATGCCAGAAAATAGCCATAAATGAAACGCATTTTGCAATCGGAAACGAATAAATATTTTAGCATCAATTGCCATTATATCAAGGATGGGGTATTTATATTTATGTCCCCGGCGGCATTTCCACAATATGAAAAAAAAAAATTCAATATCTCTCTTACAGTGATGGAAAAAATGTATTGTCAATGGTCAAACTGCAGTTATGATCATGACATTTGTAAATTAACGCAAATTCAGCCAATAAAATATGTCCAAAGGACTCATATTAAATGTGCTCACAAGTTTATTCTCATTAATTATATAAATGGAAACAAGTAATCAGTTTTGCGCGATGAGAAGAAATCATCCTCATTAGGATAAAAGCAGACTCACCCAGAGTATCCCCCTTTTTAGAAGTCCTTTTTTTTGTATTGCTGATGTCAATGATGCCTTCTAAGGAGATGATATCCAGCCCCCACTTTAAGTTACATAAAGATGCTAATGGTGATTACATATTCTGGTGGAACTACCCGTACACAATTTCATTAAATAAAAACGGTACCACTACGAAAATATTTACATATGTATATGTATATAGATTTCTGTATTTCCAAGTATATTTGCTTGGATTTGAATTTTATTCTGATCTCGTAAACCGTTTTGAGAACTACACTCACACTTTACACGGCAGAGAATTAATTTTTTTTTTTTCGAGAAATATTTTACCGGCACACTCGGGCGTATACGTGATTTTTGTACGGAAGCGTATCAGTAACTGATTACTACGAACATGAAGTTAAAAGGATTTCTTGTTATTTTCTCTGAGAAAAGCTCTCTTCTAGCGATTGGTATAAACGATGTATGGTCATTTTGCGCAGGTCCTGTCGTTCTCTGAGCATAATGTGAAATATAAACAAAAATTCTACTCATACCGTCACGTGCTCAGCTTCAATCCACAAATGGATTACAATAGAAAAAAAAAAAAACAGCACAAAAAATAGTCAACAAAAAATAATGAAAGAATTCATTCCCAGAGGAGAGCATCGCACCGGCTTGCCCTTGAAATGAGGAAATTAATATTTAATTTTGTACAGGTACATAACTTTATGTATTGTTAATTGGAATGGTGTTACCATTTCTCTGACATTATTAGCCTTTCTGGGGGATAATAAATCATAATATCAACCAGACGTCAGTAAGCTTTCTAATTATACTGTTAATATGCAGTTTGTTTTAGTATTCGATGTGGTTGTTTAATAAAATTAGATGATTGCTTGTATACATACATGTCAGACAAAACATATTGGACTGAACAGAAATTTTTTTTAGCCTTACAAACATGTCTAATTAAATACGATAAACATGATATATGCATTTAAATTCAAAATATATGCTTTATTATTAAAAACTAAACGATATTTTTACATTTTATTTAAAACTTAAAAATATTTATTAAAAAAAAAAAACAAAATTTGTCCAAAAATTCACGCGACAAAACATATTGAACTAAACGTTGGGATCAATATTTTGTGGAATACCCCTTGTTTTTAAGGACGGCAGCACATCTTTTTGGCATGGAAGCAATAAGGTTATCTATTGTCGTTTTTTCTATAGCAAACCAAGCAGCTTTTAAAGCATCAAATAATTTTTTTTTATCCCCTCCTACACCTTCTCTATTGATCCTTTTATTCACTATTTCCCAAAGGTTCTCAATTGGGTTGAGGTCTGGAGATTGCGCTGGCCACTTCATAACACGAATTCCTTCCTTCTCAAACCAATCTTTTACATACCTTGAACTATGTTTTGGATCATTGTCCTGTTGAAATTGCCAAAAAAGTGGCATATTCCAATCTGCATGAGGAAGCATTACACTTTCTAGGATTCCTTGGTACATGAACCTGTCCATAATTCCGTCTATTTTGTGTAAGGGCCCTAAACCATTTCCGGAAAAGCAACCCCAGACCATCACATTACCACCTCCGTGTTTTACAGTACTTTGACAATACTTAGGATCCAATCGTTTATTTTTCGGTCTGCGTATTCTCTTCATGCCATCAGAGTTTTTTAAGTTGAATTTTGATTCATCTGAAAATAAAACCGTATTCCATTTCTGTATGGACCAGTCGATGTGCTCCTTAGCAAATTGTATTCGAGCTTTTCGGTTCTTCTCCGAAATAAATGGCTTCTTTGCAGGCCGATAACTATTAAGTCCTGCATCACAATCATGCTCTTCTCTGTACGGTTCGAATACTTATTTGTAAGTCCAGAATTTCAACAACTGCAGGAGCTGACTTATCTGGATATTTTTTAAACTCTCTTACTATTCTTGAATCGTCTTTCGATGTGGTGCACCTTGGTCGGCCACCGCGGTGAACATTATCAACTTTTCCCGACGTTGTAAACTTTTTTATAATAAAGCTGACAGTGGATTTTGGTAAGGAATACTTTTCGCAAATGTTTTTTTGTGATAGGCCGTCTTTAAAATCTTTAATTATTAACTTTTTAAAGTGAACGTTGTATTTGTTTCCAGCCAAGATCTGACACTAAAAATGAGGAAAATGTAGTAAGATTTCACTCTCTATTCTTTAAGCACCCACCTTTGTCTTAAGAAAGTAATTAAACGACTACAGAATGAATAATGTAACACCACATGCTTCATAACGGGACATTTACAGCTTTACTATGATTACAAGTCGCAAGTCCAATATGTTTTGTCGCATGCTTTTTATACAATTTGAGCTCTTTTATATTACAAAAGTTAGAAATGCAATAAAAATTAAATTTTTTCAAACTATTTTTATTTGTTTACAATATATAGCATAAATTAAAATCTATTTCACGGACCCTGTTTTGTCATTTCAAAACAAAATGCACAAAATAATGAAATGTTATTTCAGTCCAATATGTTTTGTCCGACACTTATAAGGGTCCGCCATCTAACGTTTTTTTTTTTTTTTTCAACTAGTGCTTATTTCGCGAATGGTAACACTTAGCTCATGTCTGATTTGACAGATAATTAGTTTTATCCTTCCGCTGAACGAATATGGTTGTGTATACGCTTGAACAACGCTGGGAAATATTGCGACATTACTTTGAAAATCATGGTAATGTTGCAGAATGTGTGCGAAAATTGCGTACGGATTTTGGAAGAAGAGAAGCACCGCCAGCTCCGTATGTTCGTTATCTTGTGAAAAAGTGAAAGAAACTGGCATCCTCATCGATAAACCAAAGCGTGAAAAGCCAAAACAGTGCGTACACCCGAGAAAATTGCTGCTGTGGCAGAAAGTGTGCGTGAAGCGCCATCAACATTAATTCACCGTCGTTCTCAACAATTGAACATTTCGGAGACATCATTGAGACGAATTTTGCATAAAGACCTTGGTATGACGCCATACAAAGTCCAATTGGTTCAGGAGTTGAAGCCAACTAACCATCCAATGCGTTTTCGCTTCGCTAAGTGGGCCTGCGATCGACTTAGAGAAGATGCCGATTTTGCCAAAAAAATCATCTTTTCAGATGAAGCTCATTTTGATCTTGGCGGGTATGTAAACAAGCAAAATTGTCGCATTTGGGGCACAGAAAACCCGCACGAATACATTGAAAAGCCGATATACCCAAAACGAGTCACTGTTTGGTGCGGATTTTGGTCCAGAGGCATAATTGGGCCATTTTTCTTCGAAAATGAGCAAGGAGTGGCCGTTACAGTCAATGGCGATCGTTATCGGGCCATGTTGAACGAATTTTTGGCCACCGCGGAGCTGCGATTTGACACCGTTGGACTATTATTTGTGGGGTGCCGTAAAAGATAAGTGTTACGCCGACATGCCAGAGACAATTGACGCTTTAAAGGACCGTGAAGCCATTGGTGAAATACAGCTGCACACAATCGATAATGTGCTTAAAAATTGGACCGATCGTGTAGGCTACTGCATGGCCAGCCGAGACAGCCATTTGAATGAAATTATTTTCCATTATTAACCTGAAGGATTGTACTTTCAAATAAAAAAGAAATTTGAGAAAATATTCAGTAGTTTTTTTTTATAGCATTTTCAAAAAAAAAAAAAAAAGTTATTTGGCGGACCCTTTACATAAATGTATAGCGCTGCTCCATTTTAATGTGACATTTATGTTCTTTTATAATATACCTACCTATCTCCTATAAGTGAACTGACAGTGACCCATACGAAAACACATTGACCATCTGAAAACATTTCTTTTAAAGTTTAAGAATTTATTAAATTTGCTAAAATAAGTAGTTACCTGATCTTAATTGCATTCTGTTAAGGACCTCTGACTTTACCTCTGTAACTTGACTTGATTGAACCGACAACCAAATATTTGTCCAGACTTCTGAGCTGCAATTTCTCTATAGAGTACCTTTTCGTCATAAACCTATCCCGTGCAAATGAAAAATACGTAGTTTAATAATTAAACTTTACATATCCATCCTCCCAAACAAATAAATATACTCACCTTGGTCATGAAATATTTTTGCTGCACACAATTGTCCTTAACAGCAGTTGTTTACCTCTTGTGACTTTCGCAAAAACAAATATACGGCAGTAATAACATAACGGAAATATTGTTATTGGCTCAGTAGCAGAGGAAATTTATGTGATAATAATATTGATATAGTTTAAAAAACATGTAAATAATCATAAAAAATAAATCTGACATGTTTCGAAATAGTATTTATTATTTAAATGACTGTTATTGGTTGGTGAAAGTCGTAATAAGAGACACATATAAGTAACGTTCTCTGTGTATGATTCTCTTTAATTTCTGCTTCACACAGAGACAAAACATCGATGGAACGAAGGCAAAATATTATTTTTCTTTTTAGCCGCATAGTGTCGTTGTTATTACCAAGGTAATTAAAAATCTTATTTTATTATAAGTGGTAAGCTTCAATTTGTTAAAAAGAAAATTAGAATTGGTTGACATTAAGTACGGTTAATATGTACCACAAAACATTGTGTCGGCTGTTATACAGTTTGTCAAGGAATTCTTTTTACAACGGAAAACAACTATGGTAAATTAGACAGCTTCTTTATAAAACAAAAGAGCTTATTTGATGTTTTACTTCATTTTTTTAATAAATTTCTTTTTATTAATATATCTACTAAAGAACAGTTACAAAAAATACTACATTTTGAAAGTAATAAAAAATACGCAAAAATGAGCTCAAAAAATTTGTAAAAACAATTTCGTGACAGACTGTATATATATATAGATTTTTCTCAGTTAATTGGAACAACATGGTGTAGGTCAACATGGAGTTACAACAACTACCACTCTACAGACAACCTAAGAGCTTCAAACTTGATAGCAACAGGAGGAAGTTGCGCAGCAGCTTTGACAGCCACAGGAGACTCTTTAGAACTACTGGTTTTAACTAGTGATGTTGGTAGTACAGCACTATCGACATCGACATCATTTAAACCTAAATCTTAAGTTACTGTGCTATCAACTTCACTTCAGATATCCTAAGTTCCAAACGCTGAAATTCTATACCAGAGTTACCATTTTTAAGCACTTTATTAAATTTCAGAAGTTTGTAACGAGAGTTATTGAATGAACGAACTGAAAGGTAATGGTAACTTAACCTTTAAGCAGCCTTTTAAATTTCACCAAAACTAATTCAAAAATTCACAACAATTATCAGCAAAAATAAAAAGAGCTCATGTAAATAGCCTCTTAACAAAAAAAATTCTAATACAAAAACAATCTGACTGCGCAGCGACAGCGTATGTAACTAGAGCGCTAGCGCCAGCGTTAGCGGCAAAGTGACATTGGAACGGAACCAGCTTAAATTTTTATTAGGCAGCCATTTGAATGAAATTATTTTCCATTATTAACCGGAAGGATTGTACTTTCAAATAAAAAAAGAAATTTGAGAAAATATTCAGTAGTTTATTTTTATAGCATTTTCAAAAAAAAAAAAAGTTATTTGGCGGACCCTTTACATAAATGTATAGCGCTGCTCCATTTTAATGTGACATTTATGTTCTTTTATAATATACCTACCTATCTCATATAAGTGAACTGACAGTGACCCATACGAAAACACATTGACCATCTGAAAACATTTCTTTTAAAGTTTAAGAATTTATTAAATTTGCTAAAATAAGTAGTTACCTGATCTTAATTGCATTTCTGTTAAGGACCTCTGACTTTACCTCTGTAACTTGACTTGATTGAACCGACAACCAAATATTTGTCCAGACTTCTGAGCTGCAATTTCTCTATAGAGTACCTTTTCGTCATAAACCTATCCCGTGCAAATGAAAAATACGTAGTTTAATAATTAAACTTTACATATCCATCCTCCCAAACAAATAAATATACTCACCTTGGTCATGAAATATTTTTGCTGCACACAATTGTCCTTAACAGCAGTTGTTTACCTCTTGTGACTTTCGCAAAAACAAATATACGGCAGTAATAACATAACGGAAATATTGTTATTGGCTCAGTAGCAGAGGAAATTTATGTGATAATAATATTGATATAGTTTAAAAAACATGTAAATAATCATAAAAAATAAATCTGACATGTTTCGAAATAGTATTTATTATTTAAATGACTGTTATTGGTTGGTGAAAGTCGTAATAAGAGACACATATAAGTAACGTTCTCTGTGTATGATTCTCTTTAATTTCTGCTTCACACAGAGACAAAACATCGATGGAACGAAGGCAAAATATTATTTTTCTTTTTAGCCGCATAGTGTCGTTGTTATTACCAAGGTAATTAAAAATCTTATTTTATTATAAGTGGTAAGCTTCAATTTGTTAAAAAGAAAATTAGAATTGGTTGACATTAAGTACGGTTAATATGTACCACAAAACATTGTGTCGGCTGTTATACAGTTTGTCAAGGAATTCTTTTTACAACGGAAAACAACTATGGTAAATTAGACAGCTTCTTTATAAAACAAAAGAGCTTATTTGATGTTTTACTTCATTTTTTTAATAAATTTCTTTTTATTAATATATCTACTAAAGAACAGTTACAAAAAATACTACATTTTGAAAGTAATAAAAAATACGCAAAAATGAGCTCAAAAAATTTGTAAAAACAATTTCGTGACAGACTGTATATATATATAGATTTTTCTCAGTTAATTGGAACAACATGGTGTAGGTCAACATGGAGTTACAACAACTACCACTCTACAGACAACCTAAGAGCTTCAAACTTGATAGCAACAGGAGGAAGTTGCGCAGCAGCTTTGACAGCCACAGGAGACTCTTTAGAACTACTGGTTTTAACTAGTGATGTTGGTAGTACAGCACTATCGACATCGACATCATTTAAACCTAAATCTTAAGTTACTGTGCTATCAACTTCACTTCAGATATCCTAAGTTCCAAACGCTGAAATTCTATACCAGAGTTACCATTTTTAAGCACTTTATTAAATTTCAGAAGTTTGTAACGAGAGTTAAGCTAGTATTAGACGATATGTTGAATCATCATACGTATGCTGACTATCATTTGCTAACAATTCTAAGCATATATGCATATTTTCGTCTGTCGTATGATGCCCTATTACACGATATGCTGAATTACTCCGAAAACAGCAAATTGTTTGCTGTCAGCATATGCTAGCATACAGTTTGCTATCATATTTTTTCAGGACGTATGATGCCATATTAGACGATATGTTGAAGTCGGTATGCTTACAAATTTGAAGACTCGTATGATTATATGCTGATAAATTAACAAATCGGGATTTTAGCATACGGGCGCGTTGTATTTATCGATTTTCTGCGATTCTGGTGAAATGTACGCGTTCGACGTAGAACGAAATGAAAAGACAACAGACTCAGAGTAGGGCACTAGCTCCTATACGGTTTTGGGCATAAGCTGTAAAGGGGTCGTCGGTAGGGGATGCTTGTTATTCCCTCTACACTGTACATGAAGGTATATTCACTTTGACATTACATTTTTAACGCCAAGAAGGAGACATCGGAGACCCCATGTATTCTGAATCAGGATCAAATTCTGAATCTATTTGGCTATGTCCATCTGTCTGTCTGTCTGTAGAAAACACGATAGCGTAGAAACGAATCGACCTAGGCGAATGAAACTTTGTGAGAGGACTTGTTTTTAGCGTCGTCAGGTTAATTTGGAGGTATATCGGTAAAGTAGTTATGGTACCTCCCATACAAAACCAATATTAGAATACAATATTAGAACCATGTGTTGTGTACGTACTCAAATGCCTCACATTTTGCCTCACTTGTATGCAGTGGAGGGTGTGAAAGCATCGGCCAAGCCGATGATAATACTTTTACTTGTTTTGACTTGGCTTGTCATCGTGGTCATTTTTAATATGGTACAAATATGTTAAAAATGACCACGGCGACAGGAAGAAGATAAAAGAAACGAATGAATTTTTTTATTATTAACTTTTTATTAAAGAAAATGATAACATGCACGAGACAATTTACGTTTCGCAAATATCACTTATGCCGCTCGAAGGCTCCGCAATTCACCTGCAATATAATGCTGCATTTTCCGGCACACCCAAGTCATTCAAAATTGGCTTGTCACTAACCGCGGATGGCTAAAAAATGCACAACAAAACCAGCCTATAAGCTGCGAACAGAACAACACAGCCATTTTTTCGTTTAAAACCAAAAATCAAGGTAATATAAATACAAAAAACATGTCCGGCGCGTTCAAAATGTATCGAAACTTCAAAAATAACAAAACCGTATGCTGAAAAATGTGGTGTATGCTGATGAGCCTACTTTAGCTCGTCAGCATATATCATACGAGTCATCATACACCGAAAATTTGTCCGAATGTTAGCATACGGTCACAAAAGGGGTATTACACGATATGTTTAGTTCGTCAACAAACGTATGCTGACTAGCCAACAAATTTGTCAACAAACGCCTTTCAGCATACATATGATGACAGAAATTTGCCTATTACACGATATGTTGCGATTCGGAATAAATTTTCAGCATACGTATGCTGATTCAACATATCGTCTAATACTAGCTTTATTGAATGAACGAACTGAAAGGTAATTGTAACTTAACCTTTAAGCAGCCTTTTAAATTTCACCAAAACTAATTCAAAAATTCACAACAATTATCAGCAAAAATAAAAAGAGCTCATGTAAATAGCCTCTTAACAAAAAAAATTCTAGTACAAAAACAATCTGACTGCGCAGCGACAGCGTATGTAACTAGAGCGCTAGCTCCAGCGTTAGCGGCAAAGTGACATTGGAACGGAACCAGCTTAAATTTTTATTACTTTATCGTCATGAGCATCAAAAATGTATTTTGTGTAACTTCTACACTTCCACTTTTCCTTATTTTTTATTAAATTAATTTAGACTTGATAGATTTGTTTTGGCAGTTCGTTATTTTTCGCAGTGGCTCACCTTCTCAATTCAGCTGTTCGGAGTCGGCATAAAATGGTGGGACCCTTCCATTAGCGTCAAAAATAAAAACTCACACAAACTAGAGGAGCTAGACCTATAGGGTGCCTATACGGACTTGTTGCATGTACTATTTATTTATTTATTTAGTTAATTTTGCGCTAGATTGAAACATTTTTCAGAAAAGGATATTTGACAATATGTGCTACAGTTCTAACGCAAATGCTGAAATGCCAGTTTTTTATATGGCGCTTGGCATACCGCTAGATGACTATAGCGGTCAATGCAACGCGGCCATTGTGATTTTCTTACAATATAATAAAAATAAGTTAACATTATTTTTTTTTTTTTTTTCATTTTAATGCATCGTGGGAATTTCGTGGGAATTTGAGTTCAGTGAAAAGCGAAATAAGGGAAAAATTACCACGTTTCGTGGGAAAAATGAAGAGAGAGACCTAACAACACTGGGGCCACCCTATGCATTCTGCAGTAGGTATACTCACAACAAGATTGGTACTAGAATTCATTTGGACTTGCAAGTCATTTCTTGTCATTAACCTTCGCATGGATGGAAATTTTTAAGTACCCATATGAACAGTATCCACCCGGGTAGATACATGAGATTTCCATATATTTAGTATGTATTTTTTTTTATTATGGTTTCCTTGCACTATTTTATACCTTTCTTATGTCTTCTTTTAATTTAATTTCAATTGTTGAACACTTTTTATTGAAATCAAGTATGTCACAGATAAAATTTTGAAGCGGTGATTAAGCTCTTGTGCAAAAACTTGTATCCCATAAATCGTGCTACTATGTCAGTAAGTTGCTTCAAATCAATCACAGGGCTTATACGTTTACGTGCTGGTTGTGCGACATCTTTGAGGGAATATTTGTAACTTCGGGGTCCAGTTGGTCCCTGGAGAAGATCTTCCTTCTGGTTCCATATTCGCATAATAATGTTGTTTCGTCTTCTTCAATACATAGCCTGCACTCCGCTGAGTTGGCTAAATTCATTTTGTAGTATCGTTACCCATAATATACTGTGAGGAATTCTATACTAGGTTTCTGATATCATGCCTGCTATGGGCATTGTGATTGAATGACTGGGTTGGTGATGATATCTCCTTTTCCAAAATCCCTTTTCCAAAATCCCCTCTCCAAAATCCCCTATTCCATAATCGCCTGTGCTGGAATACCTTACTCCAAAAGACCCTGAGAGAAAATCCCCACGGAACAAAATCTCCCATTTTTAAATTTGGTGTTATTAATTCTGCTGCTTGCGTTTACTGTCAGATTTGCGGTATATGTGCGAAATTGTGTATAGATATGCAAAGTTTATATTATGTTGTTTGCTTAATTTTACTGCCAAAACTACGCGTTTAAAAACGGATAGTTTCTAAACGAACAGGGGATTTTAACGAGGGATTTAATAAGTATGTATGTAAATAGGAGATTTTGGCATAGGGGATTTCGTCCCGGAAGATTTTGGAAAAAGAGATAAAAAAAAATGAGAGATTATGTCCAATAAGGGATTTTGGAAAAGGAGATAACGTAGGGATCCCTGAATAGCTGGATAGTTCGTTCCTTTCTTAGACCTGGGATATTCTCCTAATATGAGATATACATTTTGTGTGTTGCCAGTCTTTTATGGCTAAGTTTATAGCCGATTTGGGGGCGTAAAATAAAGATTCCGGTCCGGTGAAAGTGGTTTCTAAGCTAATTCGTCGGCTTTTTCGATTCCTTAAAAGCCCTCATGGCCAGCAAACCACCATGAATTTGGTTCTGTTCCCGAGGGTATGACTTTGACGGGTGTTGAAACAGTGCAATACTGAGTCCATGATAGGTAAGCCTATAAAGGGCCTTTATAGCTGCTCGACCTGTCCGGGAATATATAGATGTGAACGTCTTTGATGCTAATATTTTAGATCTAATTGACGCATTCTTATATGGCGTGGATCTTTACATGGAATACACTGGCGTTTTTCTCCATAGTTATATTGAGGCTGTTTTTGTTTCTATTATAATAGCACGATTGGTGGTTGGGTGTGTATGAATCGGGTAGGCGCTGACTGGCATCAACTTGGCGGTGCCCAGCTGTTGTAACTTTTTCATACACATCAATTGTGCTTATTTTACCTCCGCGTGGTAACCACCGGGTACTGGCCTCGCCCTTCCGGGCTTGGCTTGCTAAACTTATAAGCGCGAGTGTTGAACACGAAGAAAATAGCAACACTATAATGCTCTGTCGGAAAGACTGACTGAACGAGTCTCAGAAGTCTTACATGAGCTCCTCAGAAAGAGGACGTACGGCGGATGAATTCACGCGATTGAATCAACGGTGACGTCAACAGTCGGCATGACAGATACCTTAATGGGCTACTTCGACGTATTTGGAGCTGAGGCCATTAAGGATTTTTTTTCAATACTAGTCAGGGTGTTGAAATAGAGATGGTGGCGGAAGAGCCCTTAATGGGTCAACGGCAGCACTCAAATCCCCGAAGCGGGTTACTGACTCCGGAATATCCGGCCCCTTTCGTCCAAGGGGTCACAGAAAGGGCCTGGCCCTCCAGGTTGGGGGTTGTGCGTGGGGTTAACTACCCAACCACGGAAAAACAATATGGTTACGAAGCAACCAAGAGCCTCGGATAAGGACGGATTCACTGTTGACGACATTGCAAAACGAAATATGGACAATGACGTTCGGATCTGCACGTGGAATGTTCGAACCCTGAACAGACCGCGTGCAGCCGAACAACTAGCGGAGGCCCTAAGCTGCTACAAAGCAGATATCACCGCCATCCAGGAGGTGCAGTGGGATGGGCCGGGCAAAAGAAGGATAAAAAACTGTGACATCTACTACGGTGATTGCTACAGAGAACAGAAGCAGCGTCAATTTGGATGCGGATTCGTTGTAAGCGGCAGACTTAGGCAAGAAGTCTTGAGCTTTCGACACGTTAGTGAACGCCTTACAACTATCCGCATCAAGGCTAAATTCGCCAACATCAGCCTGATATGCGCTCACGCCCCTACCGAAGATAAAGACGATGCTACCAAAGAATGTTTCTACGAGCTCCTCGACAAAACATATGAGCAATGTCCTAAGTATGACGTTAAAATCATCTTGGGTGATTTTAACGCCAAAATAGGAAAGGAGGACATCTTTGGTAGTACAATCGGGAAGTACAGCCTACACGACAACACGTCTGGAAACGGACTTAGGCTAATAGACTTTGCTGCGGGACGTAATGTTACTATAGCTAGCACACGGTTTCCTCACCTCAATATTCACAGAGGAACATGGCGGTCACCAGACCATCAAACGGTCAATCAAATTGACCATGTTGCGATCGACGCAAGGCACTCCTCCAGTATTCTAGATGTTCGAACCTTCCGAGCGGCCAACATAGACTCGGATCACTACCTTGTTGTAGCCAAGGTACGTATGCGGATATCCCAGACACCACAACAACGAGGAAATACTGTGAGGAGATTCAACGTTGAACGGCTACAAACGCAACAAACCGCCAGAACTTTTGCCGATCGCGTCTCCCTCAACCTCTCGAGAAGTCCTTTGCAGCCTTCATCAAGTGCTGAAGACCAGTGGCATCGATGCCAAGAAGCCGTCAGAAAAGCCGCAACTGATGTGCTCGGTTTCACCCGACCACCACCACGAAACCCTTGGTTTGATGAAGAGTGCCGGCAAGCACATGCAGCGAAGCAACTGGCCTACAAAGCGGCGCTGCAGAGAAGGACGAGAGCAGCTCGTGAGCTCTACGAGCAAAAAAAGAGGGAAGAACACCGGCTTCTCCGGAGGAAAAAGAAAGAGCATGAGAAGCGCGCGATCGAGGAAATAGAGAGGTGTTACTCCAGGAACAATGTTCGGAAGTTTTACCAAAAGGTAAAAAGAACGTGTCACGGGAACAAGACCCGAACAGAGACCTGTAGAGACGAACAAGGAAACCTTGTAGTGGAGTCACAGTCGGTGCTGAGGACATGGAAAAACCATTTCTGCAGACTGTTAAACGGCGAAGACGACACATATTCCGCTGTCAGGCAGAATGAACCATTCAACCTGGGCGATGAAAGCCAAGACTTCCGTCCACCTGACCAAAATGAGGTAAGGATAGCAATATCTAAGCTGAAGTCCAACAAAGCTGCAGGACCGGACGGTTTACCGGCCGAGCTTTTTAAGGCAGCGGGAGATGACTTGGTAGAGAGCATACACCAACTCGTTTCTAAAATTTGGTCAGAGGAAAGTATGCCTGATGATTGGAACCTCAGCATCGTTTGCCCGATCTACAAGAAAGGAGACCCTCTAAACTGCGCCAATTATAGAGGCATCAGTCTCCTCAACATCGCCTATAAGATCATATCTGCTGTACTGTGTGAGCGCCTGAAACCATTTGTCAACGAGCTGATTGGTCCCTATCAGTGTGGTTTTAGGCCCGGTAAGTCCACAACCGACCAAATATTTACACTACGGCAGATCCTGGAGAAAACCCAAGAAGTCCAAATCGATACTCACCATCTATTTATCGATTTTAAAGCCGCATATGACAGCATTTATAGAGACGAGCTATACAGAGCCATGTCTAGTTTTGGCATCCCTGCCAAACTTGTCAGATTGTGCAGAATGACGATGGAGAACGCTCGCTGCTCCGTAAAGGTCGGAAATAATCTCACCGAGACCTTTGATGTCAAAAAAGGATTTAGACAAGGTGATGCGCTGTCATGTGACTTTTTCAACATCATACTTGAGAAAATTGTGCGAAACTCGCAAGCCAACACCAGGGGCACAATTTTCCAAAAGTCTGTGCAACTACTTGCATACGCTGACGACATTGACATAATTGGCAGAACGCAGCGAGCTGTTACTGGTGCGTTTGCAAGTATTAGCACAGAAGCGGCAAAAATGGGTTTAGTGGTGAATGAGGGCAAAACAAAGTACATGCTGTCAACAAGAAGGGACACACAACATCGGCGAATCGGACAGAACGTCACGATAGACAGCTATAACTTTGAGGTGGTTAGGGACTTTATCTACCTCGGCTACGCTATAAACTCTGATAATGACACCACAGCAGAAATCAAACGAAGAGTTACACTTGCCAACCGCTGTTTCTTTGGCCTAAGAAGGCAACTGACTAGTAAGGCCTTGTCAAGAAACACTAAGGAGACTCTATATAAGACCCTCATCATCCCAGTCCTACTCTATGGCGCAGAAGCATGGACGTTAACAAAGGCGGATGAAGATCTTCTTGGTCGTTTCGAACGCAAAATTCTTCGAGTGATTTTCGGTCCCGTTTGCGTTGACGGGCTTTGGAGGAGAAGATTTAACAGCGAACTCTACGAGCTGTACAGCGACATAGACCTGGTCAGAAAAGTGCGTATCAGTCGACTAAGATGGCTAGGACATGTAGAGCGAATGGACACCAACGCTCCGGCCCGAAGAGTCTTCGATTCCAACACGGAGGGACAACGCAGTAGAGGAAGACCTCGCCTTAGGTGGCGCGCACAAGTGGAAGGGGACCTCAACCAACTTGGAGTGCGCAACTGGAGGCGGTTAGCCAAAGATCGGGCTAACTGGAGAGGCATGTTGGTTGAGGCCCAGGTCCACCCCGGACTGTAGCGCCATCTAAGTAAGTAAGTATAATAGCACGAAAGGTGAATACATCGAATTTATTCCAGATATATACGAAAACGCAATAATGGTCGTAAACGTCAGAAAGGTGCGTGGGCTATATGTCATGACGAGGAAAAAAGCAAAATAGCTACCCGTCAAGGATGTGTTAAATGCCAATATGTGCGGAGCACAGCCTGGCTTAAATTTGTTTGTTCTTTCCCTAGTGTAAATTTATTTATTCTAATAAACCAAACAATACTCTTCTGTTTCTAATTTACATAATTTCACTCGATATGATAGGTATTCATTGTTTGCATTTCTTGTCAATTTTTATTACAATCAATGAGATTTTCGCTTTTTTCATACAATAGCTATGTATGAAAATAAATATATCTACACCGGTAGATACTGTTCATTTGCGTAAAAAAAATTTCTAAATTTAAAAAAAAACTAGGAACGAATAGCAAAAAAAAAGTAAATTTTACTATTTTCATATGCAAATCAATAATTTAGTCACTGAGTCGAAAGGAATTCAAGGTAGGTTCCATATTTTTCGAGATATTTAAAAAAGAAAATCCAAATATCTTCACGGGTAGATACCGTCCATGCGAGGGAATAATGCTACAATCAAAACTGAAATAGGTGAAAGTGTCAACATTTAGCCGGTGTCTATATCATTTTCATCATACATCTACGAAGATCCCATTTATGAAATCCTTCGCTTGTCTTAATGGCTCAAATACATTTCCATTATCCCTCTCTAAGGCAGTGTACAATAAAAATGTACTTTACTTTATTTCTGACATTTAAATGCACTTTGGGAGTGTTCAAAAGTTTCAACTTTCTTTTCATATGTATGTTTAAGAGAATTATGACTCTCTTTGCGTATACACGTTTCTTTCCTTCTTCCAGTTCCTTTTTGAATTTTTTATTATGGAAATTTTAACCGAAAAAAAAAAAATGACAAGAAGGAAACATCATTTCATAGAAATTCTCCTTTGAGGATAAACTTTGGGCTTTGAGAAAACGTCAACATAAGACATTTAAGTATTTAAAAAAATATCTATATCATAGCGATTGTGGTCGACAAAGTAATCGCAGGTTCGGTTGTTTGGCAAGATATTTGGTTAAAAATTGTTGACCAAACTTTTGCTGGTGTAAATAAAATGTTGTCATTAATTTGAGGCTTTACACTTAATTATTCAATTTTACTGAGGTAAAAGAGAACCACACAGATGGGCCCCGTATGAATTGGAGGCAACATTTAATTAAAAAATTCCTCATCAAGGATAGGATGGTGCCATCAGTCAGAGTCAGGTATATTGGACAATACCGTAATTTATCTTGATTTTTCTTGTATGGAAAACAAAGGATATTGTTGCGGCCATTACGTTTTTTTTTTTTTTTATTTTAAGTGTACGAATACGTGTTAAATTGTGTAGCAAGGTTGAAGAATAATTGGATAAATGAAAAGCGGTTAGGGTCAATGAGTTTTGGATAATTATTTCAAAATATGAATAACAAAAGCTAATGTGATGTCATCAGATTTTCTACTCTAGATCTCTCTTTTAAAGCCTATACCAGGGATTCCCTAACTGTGCGTCGCGACGCCCTGAGGCGTCGTGTGGCTATCCTAGGGGCGTCGCAAGACGGTACGCACACGACGTTCCATCAGATTTGAGCTCGATTTGAAACAAATTTCGGGTCGGGTTTATGTTGGCAGATTGTGGCGGACATTGTGTTTTAGTGGCGTCTGTTTAATCTGTGGGTTTACTGTTCTGTCACTGATGCCAAACCACTGGCAAGTTACACAATTTAAAATGAGTTTTGGTGACCAAATTCGAGACAACCTTTTCGGTAAGCAATCAACCCGTACTACAAAGGTACGCCAGATCGGCCAAGAAAATTGCCGCAGTCCGTGAAAGTGTACAGGAGAAACCGGTGCAGTCAATTCCTTGCCGTGTACAAGAAGTCGGCTTTTTGCACACATCAATTTTGGACTTGGGCCTATACCCGTTCAAGATCCAACTGACCCAGGAGCTTAAAGTTAATGATAATGACTATAGACAACACCGTTTATTCGCTGACTGAGTTTCGAATCATTTGGAAGAAGACCCCCAAATTTGGCCGAAAAATCATCTTTAGGGACAAGGCACATTTTTGGGTGAATGGCCAAATTGCCGTATATGGGACAACGCTAACCCACACGATGTGGCAATTCATCCATAAAAAGATTTTAGACCGGCACGCGGCGCATTGCTCACGCTCAGTACTTTTACTTGAAAATGACGTTGGTGAGGTTTTGCCCAAATTGAACGATATGGAGGTAGACGACATGTGGTTCCAGCAAAACGTCGCTACGTGTCATACAGCAGACGACACAATGGACATTGTGCATGAACAATTTGATGGTATATTGTTATCTCCAAGACCGTGATATTTAACACCGCTAGACAATTTCTTGTGAGGTTGCCTGAAATCGCAGCTCAATGCGAATAAACCGCAATCGACCGATGACCTTAAACCCAACATAACCAATGCCTTCGCTCAAATTCAACGGTATCTATTCGGCAGATTGGACCACTCGGATTCGTGCCACCATGAGAAGCTGCGGCGGAATGGCATACACGGGCCTTTCAGATAAAAAAAGGATTTTGTTAATACCTCGCACACAGCTTGTTTTATTCTATTGTAAAGTCGACCTATCCTTATTGAAAACCACTATAATGAATCTTCAGTAAGCTCACCTTATAATCACATATCTGTGCTTTGTTCCGTTGTGTACTTTTCTGAGGGGCGTCGCAAAAATATTACAACCTGTATAGAAAAGGTTGGGAACCCCTGGCCTATACCATACAGATCTCCCTTCAGCTTTGTATTTGTCGCCTTGTCTATCTACACTGGCTACGATGTGTAGAGTAAATGCCCATCAATTCTAACAATCAATATCGAGATAAGAGGAGCGCACAAGCCAAAAGGACCTTCAACTAAATTGGGGTGTATGCCCATAGGCAATTAGCCAAAGATCGTGCTGATGAGAGTGGCCTAAGTTAATATAGCTGTTGAATTTCTCATCCAACGAACAGCTTATAGAAAGGCTTCTCAAAACAATCTTGTGTGCGCTAGCATCGCAGTAACTGTATTCTCCAGGTCCTCCATCTCCCGAATAAAATTATGCTTTAAGGATTAACACGAGAGGTATGCAGAAGCCACCAAGTAGGCGTTTAATCTATACATCCATTCTCACGTGTATAGCCACAACACTACAGATCCTAAATTATATTTCCCTTGCTCCGGCCGATCTAACTAGCTGTAGCTGTAGCTGCCCGGCTTTGGCCATGCTCAGGATTTCAGGAATTGTGCAAGAGGACAATGTACATGCAATGTTTTCAATTAAAAATCTTTAGCTCTCACGAATGTCGATAAAATAACGTTTTCAGTTTCTTTTTTTGATTGTAAATGCCACGCCCCTTTGCCCGATCCCGCCCATAGTTTATTAAATGCTTTCTAAAGGTAATAAACGTCTATTTATCAAATTTGAAGACTAAAGCTGCCGTAAATGTCAAGATGAAGTGTAATTTTAAGATTTGGATGTTCAGCGCCATCTATCGGAAAACTTAGAAACTTAAGATCCACACGTACTTTCCACTTCATAACAGATTATATTGTGTAAGTTGCAGCTTAATCGACAGATTACTTTTCAAATTAATCTGGAAAAAGATTTTCCAATATTTTTTGTTGTGTGTTAGATGCCACGCCCCTTTGTCCAATTTTCACAAAACTTCAATTCGTTGAGTTGTTTTCGATATATAAGTTTTTTTTTTTTTTCTTTTATTAAAAGAAACCTAGACGATATTACTGATTCAGGATAAAAAAAATAAAAAAATACAGGCAGTAGACACCCTAGGCCTAGCTTCTCGCAACCATTCGTTTGTGCGAGTTTCTATTTTTGGGACGAATGGAAGAGACCTACAATTTTATGCCGTGTCCGAACAGCTGAATTGAGAAGGTTTATCAGGACAGTCATACTCTTGGATGTTTGTCAGACGTTCGCTTCAGACTTTAGAGACCCTGCTCCATCTTCATCTTCCGATGCCTTAAAAGCGATTTTGTTTTAGAATTTTCAGAAATAGTAAACTCCCACGAGTCGGGGAGAGATCTAAAGACTGAGTAGGCAGTGATACCCACTACCCTAAAAATAAATAAATAGGCGGCGCAACAGGCGGTAGACACCCAAGGCCTAGCTTCTCGCAACCATTCGTTTTGTGTGAGTTTCTATTTTAGGGACGAATGGAAGGGACCTACAATTTTATGCCGAGTCCGAACGGCTGAATTGAGAAGCTTTTTCAGGACAGTCATACTCTCGGATGTTTGTCAGACGTTCGCGAGAGGTGGCGCAGTAGAAAAAACCTTAAGATGTAATTTGTGTTTTTCCGGGGATCGAACCTGGGATCCCTCGCACAGTAGTCCAGCACACTAACCACTGCGCTACTGCGCCCACAACGCCCACTACCCTACTCGCAACTAAAAAATGCAAAGGATTAGTTAACCTCATCTGTGTATTGCGGATCCCAGTACAGACTGACATTCATTTCGCCGTTATACCCGTAGGACCTATTATGCAGAGGGATCCCTGGTTCGATCCCCGGAAAAACACAAATTACATCTTATGGTCTGACAAATATCCGAGAGTATGACTGTCCTGAAAAAGCTTCTCAATTCAGCCGTTCGGACACGGCAGAAAGCTGTGACTAGCAGCGACTCTACGTCAAAGCGACAACGATCGTTGGAGGAATCCGTGTCGGATCCCAAAAGAGCCAAGGTACATAACACCAGTAGCTTTTCCAGGCCATCCATCAACACCATATCGAAGTCCTCCATCGATGTTCTTAAAGACAAAATAGTGCTGGTGGTTATGTTGACGGATCTATCGCTCCAGATAAATCGAAGATTTCTCGAGATAATGAAGGAGAATCCAAGCCCTCTTTCTCCATGTTGCGATGGCAGTTAGAGAGGAGATATGGCCAACCAAACAACCAGAGTGACTATATCGGCCTGATAGAGTTGGCAATCCGATTTGGGGGACATTGAAGCGTCCTCTAATTTCAAGAGTCCTTTAGAGAGACTCTGGGAAATCTTAGACCTTATTCAGCCCCTAGAATTGAACAAGTCTTACCATATAGGACTTCTATCATATTAATAAGCACTTCAAGAGGACACTGTGCAAGAGTCTTATAATTTTGAAAGAAGCTGGTTAAGAAGAACTTGTTTATTTTTATCTATAGGCCACTCTCTGACTTTAAATATCAAAATGGCCTGAAGTACGTTCTCTGAGCCACAGTATTGCTCGCTGGTAAATAGTTATCGGTGTGTCAAAAAAAAATCGTCATTGAGTGCAATTGCGTCTCCGCCGTTGGTATTTTATAGACGACACGTATACCTAAACACCGACTAACAAATTCAGTTGAAATGTCAAACAAGGCAAGTGGATTATTGCATTATCCATCGGTGTATTCTGAATCAGAAAACATTACAAAAAATCCACTTTAACGCGACACAGTTTAAAGCTTAAGTACCTACTCATAAGTCCTAGAGAAACGCTGTCTAGCTTCATATTATATTCATCATTGAAAGCACTCCATTGTCGAAAAGGACTTAAACCTTTTTCAAGAGATTGAAAGACTCAATGAGAGCACTTAGAACTTGTCGAAACTGTTCGCATGTAAAATTCATCTTGAATTGTTTAAACCAGTATATGTATATATGTCTAGTCCATCAATCTCCCCTCCTAACTAATTTATCTACCTAAAAAATAATTCACTTTATCAAATCCCATGCGTATATAAGTAAAGGACCAGCACAAAAAGAAAAAAAAATGTTGCCGAAAAACTGCTGATAAACTCCATTGAATTGGATAAAATCCCAAATGGTGCTTCATGAATTTTTATTGCGAACATAATCCGTCTGAGTATGGGTAAAGGTTTATTCGTCGTTTTCTTTTCTGTTGAATTTTCCCTTACAACCTGTATCCTGAGTATGAAAACCTTTGGCTTTTGCTTTATATGGATACACATACATGTATGTATATAGGAGGCCATCAATCGTCCCTTCTGACCATTGACTTTTCAACGCAAGCATATTGAATTGGAAATACGCAACGCATACCCACCTACTGTGCAACAAGTGGTGCGTACCAATAAAAGTATATGTACTTGGTTCCCGATCTCCCTGATTTCGATACAGAGAGAAACTTGGCATTTAGAAATCTTTATTGGAAGCGACAGGATATTAGGGGAATGATGAATTTCTTTTATCGTTGATATGACTACTGCGGTTACTGGAATCGGAATGTTTGGCATCATACTGAGAGGGCTAACCGAACGTTGAATAATCGTAAGGGCTTTTCAATGTCAATCTTTTTCAGTGGAGTTTCTCTGGGGAGAGGGATTTTTAGTCTTCATCAGACGTACGAGTAATATATGTCAGATTTTATTATGGCATTTTACAAAGTTAATGCTATGACAAGTAGGATGGTATTGAAGCCTTTCGGATTAAGGATTATAAATCGAAAGTCTATAAAAGGAGTGATGGTACATTTTGGGGAAAACATTTTGATGCAATTATAGATATGGCAAAGGTAAAATCCTTTAATCAAATGACAACCATCCAAATGAGTTTCTTTTCAGTTAACATTTTTCGTCAGACGTACGTAGACTGGACATATGATGTAGGTACCATGTCCAGTATTTGTCCCTTAAGTAAAAACAGGGCGAACAACAAGAGTATTGTCCTTTTATTCATGCCAAAAGGGGATGTTGTAACAAGAGGAGGTAATGTTTTTTTTTAGAGGTATGGTAGGTATATCCCTGAGGCATTAAGATTGAGAATTAAAAAAAAAGGTTCTCGGGACATTTTAATGCTATCATGAATCGGAACGTGTTTTTCCCAGAATTGTCGACTTTTGCAAAATACAAGAAATTTACTTAAAGAAAATATTTCTGTGACATTTTTAAAGACTTTCTAAAACATTTGATTTATTTATTTACAGTATTCCGCACTTTAACTAAATATTTTGAATAATCATAACACCTCTCTGTCCGATAAGGAAACATTCAACATCTCCAATGGGCGTCCTAGGGCGTTTTAACTAATTAACTGAAAATAAAATATTTACACATGTCAGAGTGCATGTTAGAGATATCTCTTCATCTAAACTGATTGCAACTGTTGATGCGTATGTAATTAACCACTTAATTAACATTAGCGTATCGCAGTCACGTCACAGTCAATCGTATATTAATGTGAGTGATTTACACCATGCCCTTGGGTCAGGGGAGTCGATTGAATTAATTAGTTAAAATGCCATTGGGGAATATATACCATGACTGACGAGGGTCTGGAGATTTATACATATGTGATTATTATATGCTAATTTATTTCAAAAGGCCAAACATTGCTGTGGTTTTACTGGTTTACTACTCTTAAAGTAAGAAATGCATTTAATCCTGTCAGATGGATCAATTCAACAAGGAACACACCAGATATAGATTCTGAAAAAAAGCCAGATTTAGACGGTTAAAGATCCACATTGCAACCTGGATTGCTCCAGAGTGTCGAAACGTTAACCGAATCTACATCCAACATCCTCAAAGTACAGGGGCAAACATACTCAGAGCTGGACTATTCAACGAGAAGAAGAGCTATCTAAGCTTCAGGAGATAGTCCGCTATCAGGAACTTAGCGCTTGGGAGAGTTTGGCCAGCTGGAACAACTACCACGATGTAAGCAACCAGTATAAGGCATAGTTAGTTAGAACATCAGCCTTTAATATTAAATCACAAAAATTCGTGTCTAATCTTCTTCAACAAAGCTTAGTCAAAAAAAGCGACAAAAAAAACGAATCAAAAAACGCCCCAAGGAACGTCACAAAAAACGCATTAAAAAAGTGTAAAAAAATCTCTTAAAAATGGAGGCTAATTATGGAAATAAATACAAATAGTGACATCCTCCCGATCACTATCAAAAAAGCCTAAAAAAACGCCACAAAAATGCATAAAAAAACGCCACAAAAGCACCTCAAAAATCGGACATAAAAGCCTCAAAAATCGTTACAAAAAACGCATTAAAGAAGTGTAAAAAACATGAAAAAAAGTCTCCTAAAAAAGGGGCCTAATTATGGAAATACATACTTGGCTGATTTATAAAAAAAACTCATTCAATGTTGTAATAGTGACATCCTCCCGATAACTATCAAAGAAGCCTAAAAAAACGCCGTAAAAATGCCTAAAAAAACGCCACAAAAGCACCTCAAAAATCGGACAAAAAAAGCCTCAAAAATCGTCACAAAAAACGCATTAAAGAAGTGTAAAAAAACATGAAAAAATGTCTCCTAAAAAAGGGGGCTAATTATGGAAATACATACTTGGCTGATTTATAAAAAAAAACTCTTTCAATGTTGTAATAGTGACATCCTCCCGATCACTATCAAAAAAGCTTAAAAAAACGCCACAAAAATGTCTAAAAAACGCCACAAAAGCACCTCAAAAATCGGACAAAAAAAAGCCTCAAAAATCGTATTTGTCTATGGAACTACTATGCAGGCTTAAGAAAGTTGAGTTCAACACCTCTGAGATCACCATTAAACGTACAAAAAAAACGCCTCAGCTGAATTGAGAAGGTTTTTCAGGAAAATTATACTCTCGGTTGTTTGTCAGATGTGTAATTTGTGTTTTTCCGGGGATCAAACCTGGGACCCCTCACACAGTAGTCCAACACACTAACCAACGAACCACTGCACGCCAAAAAGAGGCTAATAAAACGAACCAATATAGCGCCACAAAAACGCAAAAAGTGCCTCAAGTAACGCGCCGAAAAACGTCACAAAAACGCACCAAAAAAACACCTCAAAAAACGACCCAAAAGCCTCAAAAAACGCTTCAAAAAATTCGGCTATTTATAGAACTACTTATGGCAGATTTAAAAACTCGAATGGTGACATCTTCCGGATCACCACCAAATGTATCAGAAAATTCATCAAAAAACGCCATTAAGAGTTTAAAAAAACGCGGAAAAAACCTTCAAAAAAGAAAAAAACGCCGTAAAAATCGGCCCAAAAAGGCGTAAAAACGCATGGGTCCTCCAGATCAACATCAAATGCAGCAAAAAAACGCCTAATAAAAGCCCACAAAAAATGCAAATAAAAAAGCGCCAGAAAAACGTGCCTCAAAAAATCCACAAGAAACGACCCGAAAAACGTTTCAAAAATCACGCCCAAAAAAGCTAGAAAAAACTACTCAAAAAAAAACATAAAAAATCACCTCAAAATCGCCACAAAAGAGTCGCCAAAAGAAGCCTAATAAAACGCCTAAAAACGCAACGAAAAGAATCCCACAAAAATGCCAAAAGTGCTTCTAAAAACGCGCCAAAAAACTCCACAAAAAAAGAGCCGAAAATCGTATCAAAAATCGTTCCTAAAAATGCCACAAAAAACACCTCCAAAAACGTCCTAAAAGACCCTCAAAAAACTGTTCAAAAACGTGCAAAAACCCCTCAAAAATCGAGGCTATCTATGGAACTACTAAGCTGGCTTAAAAATGTTGAGTTGGTGGCATCTCCCGGATCACCATCAAACGTACCAAAAAAAATAAAAAATTCTTTCAATGTGGTGACATCCTCCAGATCACCATCAAATGCATCGAAAACCAACTCAGAAAAGCCAAAAAATAAGCTAATAAAACGTCCGAAAAAATGCAACATAAAACGCCAAAAGTGTCTCAAAAAACGCGACAAATACACCACAAGAAACAAGCCGAAAAAAGTTTCAAAAATCGCACCCAAAAACGCCACAAAAAACGGCCCAAAAGAGCATCTAAAAACGCTTCAAAAAAATCTGCTTTTATATAACTACTTGGCTGATTTAAAAACTCTTTCAACATTCTAATGGCCTCAAAAAAACTCCCTAAAAAGCGCCACAAAAACGGCACAAAAACGCACCGAAAAACAATTCAAAAAACCTTTTAAAAAAGCTTTAAAAAAAAGCCAAAAAATCGCCCCAAAAAACTGTGTTTCCAAATTAAATGAAGAGAATCAAATTATTTTATTTTACCAAAATCGCCCGTCTATACGAAATTATTATTAACAATGTAGCTATATCCAAAGATAACCTCAAAAAAAATGATTGCACACATTTGCTTCATAATAAAAAATAACACGTAATTGAATTTCTACGACAATATTCACACATCTGTGAAACTATTCTATTCTATTGAAACAAGGGTCCTTAATTGTAAAACATATTTTTTTATGTCCTACTAGACACATTAACGACTTTACACAAACCCATAGGGAATGGTCTAAGCGATGAATGTTTTGCATACAGAATGCCTTTGAGGGCAGGACTTTTTTATAAGTTGAAATTCCCGGAAACGTACATTTCAGCTTTAAGAACAGCAGCAGACATATGTTATTGTTATCGCAATGGGAAAACAATTTTTCTTTTGCAGCTTGCAAGGGGTATTCAATATTCCGAGCACATTGGGACTATTTTCATTTCTCGAATCTTTTTGGGCATCTTCGTTGTTTCCTATTAATAAAGTGCGACAGGATATTCGTGACGGAGATACAATATTTGCTTGTTTTTATTTGATATTAAAAGTTGGACTCATCGTTATGGATTCAGACAGATGGCACTAAGCAAAGAACGAAAGGTATATTTAATATACATGCAGTATGGACTTTTTTAGGTTTCGACTTGGACTACCATTTTGGATACACAGACATCAATAATGATTTACATATTCGATTTTTATCTGATTGCGATGCCTTAGGCGAAAGCAGATTTCGAATTATTGTTTTATAAAAGTTGTTTACCTTACTGGGGATTATATTTGTTTCTGCTGATAAAAAAAAAACATCTCAGCCATGGCAATTTTTGTAACCCTTTAGAAGATAAAATATTGAGTATCTATTCAATTGGAATTGACATTCAATTGGGATCTTTACATTTTAGCATTTGTAACCATTTGCAACTCTTCTTTTACATAAGAATTAGGAAACAACCTCAAGTTACGAATATTATGATTTCATAGTCGACCAAAAAAAATGTATACAAGTGACAGTAGGACTACTGTACTAAAATTCTTTTAAGGCTAGATAACAAAGAATGTGATTCCACTACGGCAATTATATAAATGAAGGCAGATGCAGATTTGCGGAAAGTAGAACAGTTTTGCGGGAAGTCTTAAACTACAGATAGCTGAGTAAAACTCCGGCCACAATTTGTGATGAAATTTAAAAATTTAAAAGCAATCACAAAATCCATCGAGTCAAATAAAGGCAACTAAATTTATCATCATCAAGTCAAATCAATTCGAATAGACTTATGCTAGGTTTCACTTGTCGTTTTGAAATAATTGACAATTGACGTATTTTTATGCCAATTAACTTTTTGCATTTTTCACGCTTTAAAATGAACTAACATCAGTACGAAAAATTATAACGAAAATTCCCGATAGGAGTGAGTGCGTAGGTACACCGCAATCTTATTAATGTAGACATGTCAAAAAAATGCATTGAAAATGTATTCAAACTATTTTTCAGCTGTTGGCAGCTTTTTTTTTACATTTCAACATTAATTGGCATTTGCCTCCCGGCACTATGAAGTCTAACTTTCTGAAAATGAATTCGTTTGAAAATTGTGTTGCTATGGAAACAATATTGCTACCCCTTTTGTAATAACTACACTTGTTGCCAAACCTGGCAGCACTGGCACACGTAGGCGGCAAACATCGTCTGTCGAGGGTCAAAAATACCTACACAAAAAACTGAATTAAACTTAATTTAAAACAATATTTGAATTGGTAAAATCATTAAAAAAAAACTGGCCAAGTGCAAGTACACTCGCGCACCGAAGGTTCTGTACTTGGGCAGAGTTGATGTCTTGAAAAGTCGGTTGTTCTTTGATTTGATAGACCTAGGTACAGTTTTTTGTATGAAGGAAAATATTTTTTTTTTTCACTAAATTACTAGTTACTCCAAAACCAATCAATGAATCGCTATCATTGGTATTTGTCGTTCAACTAGAGACTATACCGGATGTTGTGTGCAAATTTCTACGTCAATTGGTTCTTGAGATAGAACTTAGGAACAAAATTGGTTTAGTGGGTTCGAACAGACGGACAGACATCGTACCGAAAACAATAAGGTTCCGTTTTGTCCCTATGGGAACGGAACCTTAAGAATGTACTAAATTGAAATCTAAAAACTATACTTACCTACTTGAAGCTAAAACTTAAAAATAATAACATTGGAAAGGCCTAATTGGAGGCCTAAAAGTGCGTATAAATTAACATTTATTTGTCCTGGCAATTACATTTTATATGGGTGCCGGTCTTTTCGACAAAATTAATTTCGTTAATTTTATTTCGCATTTATTGAAATAAATTTAGTTTATCTCGCAATATTTGTTTCGCAAATTCTCATTCCGTCTTTGAATTATGTTGCAACGTGTTTATTTCGCAATGTTTTTCCCGCGCTTTTCCATTTCGCTTATGAAGCACTTTGGATATTATACCTACTGTTGCTAAAATTAGGAGTAAGGAGTATTTTAGAAAAAAAAAAGCGGACTATTCCGATCTTGGCTTATTAAAAGCACTTGCCTCTAATATAAAACTATATTAATTTGTATTTACATATTATATATGTATTCAATGTTCATATGGATATTGGATATTGTTTATTTTTGTTAAGTGAGGTTACGCTCTTTAGGAAAATGGATAGTCCGGAAAACGTCTGTTTTTTATTTAAATCAATAAGAAACAAAGATAGGCTTAGTGTTGATGGTTTTTCCTACGACTTTGAGTATATAAACAAAGAAAAGCGTTGTGATTTGTTCACATTTTACTATTTCGCATTGTATTATTTCGCGAAATGTTTTGTTTTACAATCTATTACGATTGTAAAATCTATTACGATTGTAAAATCGCAAGATAAAAATTTGCGAGATGACAAATGCGAAATGATGTTTTAAAAACATTGTTTTTGCGATATGATTACAAAGTGAAATGAAAGATTGCCTAACAAAATTTGCGATTTGATGAAATGCGAAATAATTAAAAAGCAAGACAACAAATTGCGAAATGATTATGGCGAAATGATAAATTGCCAAAAATATTCCGCGAGTTGACCCCTACCCATTTTATATTATATTATTTATATTATTATATCTATATTCGGCCTTACCAATAATCATTTTTAATCATCAATATTTTGACGGTCACAGTGGATAATTTTATATGGAAATTTTCGCCATTGTAACTTCGCAAATTTAGTATGGACACTAAAATGATTATTAGTACCGCGGATTGTATTTTACATATTAATTAATTATTAGGAAATAAAAGTTCCCTGAAAAAGTAAAAGAGAATTCATCACTTAATCGGGGGGCTAAAATTCGGAAAACCAAAAAGGCAAAAATAAGCGGCAACAACACTTTTTGTCTCTTTTACACGCAGGTGACTTTTTAACATGATTTTTAATGTTCGGCAAGTGCAAATAGCAAAAAAATGATTGTCAATTGAATTGTCAAACAAAATCTCACCTTATCTTTAATTGTCACATTTTGATATACAAGTTAGGCGAATCTTTTCACAGGTCCCATCCATTTTCACATGAATTTGTCATATTTTTATGAAGGATGATTTTACCCTTTGCAAAATAAATTTAAAGTGAGTTATATTTTTTTATTTCATACGGATTTAGCATTTTGCGTATTTTCCAAATTTTGTTATTCATCGTCTTTAGCCTGCGGCTTCAACTCAGATTCGACCAAAAAACACAAGAAGCGGCAGCGATTCATTTCTTTTTTTTTTAAATTCTTCACTTGATCTTAAAAAACAAAATGTTATTTGTTTTATGTACACCTACATTATATACCTACTATAAATGTATTTATTCACCTGACGGCACAATTCACAATTCATAATTGACAATGAGATGACAATTCCAAATTGGCGGCGCAAGTGGAAATAGCTTTTAGTGAATTAACAAACGATTTTTTGCCAATAATTGACATACAGTGACGGCAAAAACATTCCGGATTTTTTCTGTAATATTTTCCTTATATTAGGTATATTGTAAAGGTATTATATTTTAAAGGTAACCATAAAGGTTTCTAATGGAATTCTTCAACTTATTGATTGTATTAATTTAAATGATTTCTCCTTGATGTTAAGAAAAATAATACCTACATACTAGCGGACCCGGCAAACGTTGTTTTGCCTGCTTGAACATTTTCATTTCAGTTTTATTTAACCGATGTGTCCAGACTGATTATGTACTCCGTGTGCTTCGACCGATATTTCCTCGGACGTGTGCCCACGAATTGTATTGTCTAGACAAATTTTTTCCCATTACTGTCGAATAATAACGTTTCAAATGTATTTTTTTGTTATTAGAGGTGTCACGCCCTTTTGTCCAGTCCCGCCAGGTTTTATAAAATGCTTCAATAAGGCAATGTTAAATATCGTGATTTAAATAACTTTTTTTGTAAGGGTGGTGCCATGGCCCGTTTTCCAATCCCACCCACTTTAGCTCCCATGGGTGTCGAGAAATAGGATTTTAAATGTATATTTTTTTATACGGTAGGTGCCACGCCCTTTTGTCCAATTTTGACCAATCTTATAGCAACACTCCTAAGCCAATACCTAAAATTGTCTGTAAATTTAAACTCAATTCATTCGGCGGTTTTCGAGATATACAATTTTGAATGTTTTTTTTTTGTATGGGAGGTGCCACGCCCATTTATCCAATTTTGACCAATCTTCACAGGAATACTCCTGGGCCGATACCTAAGATTGTATGCAAATTTGAACTCAATCGATTCAGTGGTTTTCGAGATATACACTTTTGAATATTTTTTTTTGTATAGGAGGTGCCACGCCCCTTTGTCCAATTTCTCACCTTTTAAACCTTCCCTGGACTTCCACAAATAATTCAAGACCAAAATTAGCCAAATCGGTCCAGCCGTTCTCGAGTTTTAGTCAGACTAACGAACAGAAATTCATTTTTATATATATAGATGATATCAAGAAAAAATCCGGAATGTTTTTGCCGTCACTAGGTAACACACACAGTAACATCAACTACAGCTGTCAAACTTTGACATGTGAAAACCCACCTTTACCCCCAGTTTCACACTGGAAGTTTAAACTAAAGTTCAACTGAACCGAACGTGAGTTTAAATTTGAAGTTCAACTCGTGCGGTTTCACAATATAATCTAAACTTCTGAGGTTTAAACGGCAGAGTACTCAGCTGAATGAACTATATTAAAAAAAAAACAAGATGTCAAATGTTGAAGGCTATATAGTCAAATTGCATCTACTGAAGAGGCAAACCAAAAAAAAAAATGGAATTGCTAAGTAGTTTAGTACAATAACCACTGTGTGCCCACCAATATTTTAGAAAGTGTATCCTGAGCTTCATTGTTGTCATCGACGATTTGCAGCTGCATTAACGCTGCCAACGAACAACAGATGTTGCATCAAAGTCCCATCAACCACCAAATGGACATATTCTAATTTAATTCTAAGATAGGAGCTGCAGCAGGTATCCGGATACTCCGTTTGCGGCTGAGCTATTTTTTAAATTGGACCGACAACCAGGCTTGACTATATCGACATAAGATAAGTTCCGGATAGTCTATACGAGACTTTATCAGCTAGTCTTCTTAAAACTGGCCCTTAATATCGTTTTGTTTTCCGTCCGTCAATTATGCTCGGTGTGGAATTTTTAAACTTCAGTAGAGCTGTTTTCGAGTTTTCGGACGGTTCGATTTATCGAATCTATGCTGTCCAAAGGTTCTGAACTCTACTCGAAAAGGTAGGGTTGGGTACGAAAACTCTAAAATTAAAACCCCCAAACTGAAATCCCCAAGTCAATATCCCCAAACCCAAAATCGCCAAATCCAAAATACCCAAATAGATAATGTATTGTATTCATAATGTATTAACAGTAAAATAGGTATGCAATCTCCCTGCTTGGGTCACTGTTGGATTTGAAGTAAGCGCAAGGTTTGGTAGACGAAATTTTCTTTAAATATTTTGAATTAACATTTTGGGGATTTTTGATTTGGTGGATTTTGAATTTGGGGATTTTGTGTTTGGCGATAAACAATTTGAGGATTTTTGAACAGTAGGCATTTTGCACTTGCGTATTATGTAGGTATCCCGAAAAGGTATCGTTAGATTAGGGTTTATTTGTAGTACATCGTCTTTGCCTCACATGTCACATGAATGGTAACCAAGATACTCATGGACAACAACTACCTGGCGAGGTCATACGAAGCATCATTCTACGCCAAACGAAATCTCGTAGTTCTAAGAAATTGTTTACAAACTGATTTTAAACTCACCCCACCTTACAATTGTCTCTTACCGTCCATGTGCCGGCGTTTTAGGTGACAAACACCCACCTACTTTATTTAAATTAAACAAATCTCGGTTTTGTTTGAAAAATATTAGACATTTCACGATGGCAACGAATTCGATTTAGGGACTTTTTTGGCATATTGTGTGTTTTTGTTTTTAGAAAACCACGATGATGTAAATATTTTGCTTTTCGAAATCTTTTTTGAAACCTTTGCTAGGAGCTTCTAACACTGCTACTTCAGCAAAGCACACTTACAAAAGTCAACAAAAATAACCATACGAGGGAGAAAAAGGCTCGCATAGTAATAGCTCCTCTCTAAGGACATGAGCAAACATTTTAGTGACCAATCATCGAATGTGGTTTCAATTGTCGTCCATCTAACCGATTTCAGGAAAATATCACAAATCAAAGTCTTGGCCACATAATATAAACAGAGACTTTCTATATGTATTGATATATATCTATACAGACCAAGGCTTAAAGACTTTGTTCCTATCTAACCGAATATTCTCAGCTACCAATCGTATCCATTGTCGTCGAGTGGTTTATTGTCCTTTATTTAACAAAACTCCTATAGAAATGTTTGCACTGCCATTTTAGAGACTTAGCTATTGGGATTTCTAAAAGAGACTTAAATCAACACATATGTTGGCTGGCACTAACCGTCGTCCTGGCATTCAAATACTTTACCTCATTCTTTGGCTTTTTGTTCTATCAAATTCCCTTTGTGTTTGTAGGAATTTAGGGATTTTGTAGGAAATAGTCAATAAAAAAATGAAAATATTTCATTAACGACTGAAGAAAAATGTTTTTGAAGGATCTCGCACTCTCGGAATAAATTTATTCGACATCTCAAGGTGTATATGGTATTTCGACTGTGGTTAGCTTAATTGAGAATTTCCACTTGACATCTATCTGTATTGTGAGATGTCTTCGATTCGAAGAAACTGTCAACTTGTCAAGTGGAAAATTAACTCATAAAAATAAACGAAATATAGGTACCTTACTCGTCTCACTCGAAATATCTGCAAATGATGGCAAAATTACAAAGCTGAATAAACACCATACCCAAACCGAAAACAAATTCAAACTGCTGCTTAGGTCATAATGCTAACGTGGAGTAGTCCTTAATATTGAAAATGGTTCATAAAAATAATTTCCTCTTAAATGGCAAACAAATTACCATCCCAATTCAATATCAATTACGCCTTCATTCAGGCTATATCCTTGATGCCGCCGCCGTACGTCGCCGCCGCCTATGAAATCATAATCTCCAAGTGCCCATTAGATGAGCCCCATAACAGCAAGCGGATCAGTGAAAGAAAATCCACTCAAAATAAACTGTTTTATTAATGGGGGCCAGGAATATTTTACCGTTTGGTGAAAATGTGCGGAAAAATAGGCCCTTTAGTGAAATTATTGCCACCACCCCCTCTGTTAAGGGGAAGTTCATAAATTTTCGCAGAAAAATTTAACAAAAATAAAAATCAAAATAATCGATGGCATCCTTGCCTCCGATGAGGCAAACAGTGGGTGTTTGCTTTATGGGTTAGACGGTTAGAGAGTTGGAAATGACAACAATGAGAACGAGAGGAATGAAGCACCATTCCCAGGCATAGGCTAGGCGGAAAGATCTCAATTAAAAATCACTTCACTGAAAAATTGTTAACCTTTGAAGTAGATAATTGAACAGCGCGCGAATGCTTATGGTACTTAATTACCCGTGGAGTTGTGATGTTTGCCGTTGATATTAGATGGTGTTAAATCATTTGCACTGGAATAATAACTTGAAGCCACTTTTCAGAACTAATTGAGCTCATAGTGTATAGGGAACACTTTTTATATTATGGAATTGGTAAGCAGATACAAGGGTGGAGCTTTTAGGATGTTACAAAGATTCACTACACTAGAAGATTCTCTGTAAGCAAAAGCGATAGTCAAGACACATCTCAAAACCGATGAAGTACCTACATCTGGGAACGTCATTCTAAGGTTTCCCATATAAGTCAAGTTAGTTTGTAGAGATTTCTTTAAAAGCACCACTAGAATGTTGGGTATAACTTGTTTTGGATGCATCAAAAAATCTAAATCTAAAACGAGACCATGCAGCGGAACAGGAAGCATACAAATCGGCGCTGCAAAGAAGATTCCAGAGTTGCTCGTGAGCTCTACGCACAGAAAAGAAAAGATGAACACCTGCTTCTCAGGAGGAAAAAAAAAAACACGACAAGCGCGCGATTGAGGAAATAGCAAGATGTTACTTCTGGAATTAGGTGCGGAAGTTTTACCAAAGGGTAAAAAGAACCTGCTAAGGATACAGAACCCGAACCGAAACCTACAATGACGAACAAGGGAACATCGTAGTAGAATCGCACTCGATGCTGAGGATAAGTAAGAACTATTTCGTAGAAGTCTCGTCCAGTGAACATTCAACAAATCCTTGAGATTTTTCACTTCTGCCTCAATGAAAACAACTTTCTCCAGTTCAAAGATCAAATTTTCAAACAGTTAGACGGAATGCCAATGGGCAATCCGATTTCCCCTACCATTGCGGACATGGTTCTAGATGACTCTGTGTGATGAGTGCTTCAAAATTATAGAGATACACGAATTTGCAGCCAAATATGTCGATAACTTATTTTTTATTATTGACCACAACAGCTGAAATGCTGCAATGGTCTAAAATACAATTTTCTGTGGAATAAGAAACGAATAGGGCGATTGCCTTTCTGGATGTAAAAGTCCACATAGAAAAAGGTAAAAACTTTCGATCGACTGGCACCAGAAAGAAACAGCTTCTGGAAGACTGATCAATTTTCAAACAAACCAACCCAGACATGTCACCATTAATACAGCTTCCAACTTGGTAGACAAAGTTTTAGCGTTGAGTGACGTTGAATTCCACTCCGCCAATGAGAGAAAGGTAACCAAGATACTCATGGACAACAACTACCCTTGCGAGGTCAAAGGAAGCATCATTCTACGCCAAAAAAAAAAAACAGAGCCCCCTCGACTGGAACAGACGGAAAAACCAAAGGGTGTATACAACAGCATGGTTTATATTCCAAAGATAGCCGAAAACTTCAAGGACATCATCTCCAAAAAAACACAAAGGATATAAATTTGGCATATAAATCTAACAAAACTGTAGGATCCATGTTCTCCAAATTAAAAACAAAACCGGAGAAAAACAAATAGACAGATGTGGTCTACAAAATTGACTGTCAGGGAAATAATGGCGTAGCCTGCAATCTTTGCTATATCTATAAGAACAACAGGCCAGTTTCTAGCGAACCGAATTTAAAACCATCGCTCCGATATCAAATTCTAAAATTTCGGAAAAACAGCACTCGCCCTTTGACAATGTAAAAATACTGCAAACCGAAAAACACAAATATAAACGATGGACGATGAAGACCAACAATTCTGTCCATCAACCTGGACGATGAAGATAGCCATAATATCTTAGCTCAAGTCCAACAAAGCCGCTGGAGCAGATGGGCTAACCGCTGAGCTGTTCAAAGCGGCAGGCATACACACTTATCTGTAAAATATGGTCGGAGAAAAGTATGCTCGATGAATGGAACTTTAGCATTGTTTGCCCGATCCTTAAGAAAAAAGACCCTCTGAACTGCACCAACTACAGAGGTATCAGTCTTCTTAATATCGCCTACAAGATCTTATCTACCGTGTTGTGTGAACGCCTGACGCCTTTCGTCAACAACCTGATTGGTCCCTATCAGTGTGGTTTCAGGCCAGGAATGTCCACCATCGATCAAATATTCACACTGCGACATATCTGGAAGTCCAAATCGATACCCACCACCTTTTCATCAATTTTAAGGTCTCCTATGACATCATTTATAGAGACGAGCTATACAGAGCAATGTCTTATTTTGGCATCCCTACCAAACTCGTCCGTTTGTGTAGGATTTATGGAGAATGCACGCTGCTCCATCAAGGTCGGTTAAGAACTCACCGCGACCTTCAATGTCCAAAAAGGCAAATTTAGATTTAGGCACTGTCATATGTGACTTCATGAACATCGATCTTGAAAGAATAGTAAAAACTCAAACGCCAACACCGCAGAGGTACTATCTTTCAAAAGTCCTTCCATCTACTCGCCTAAGCCGACGACATCGACATAACCGGCGGAACGCAGCGTGATGTTACTGGCGCGTTCGTAGGTATTGAGACCGAGGCGGCGAAGATAGGTTTGGCGGTCAATGAGGGCAGGACAAAGTATATACTGTCAACAAGAAAGGACACCCAACACCGATGTCACTATAGAGAGATATAAATTTGGGCTACATGAAATTTGGCACCAATGAAAAATGGCCCCAAACTAAGAATGAAAAATCACCCCAAAATTGGGGCTGTTTTTCATAATGAAATAATACCCCAATTTCAAATATGAAATAAGGACCCACTGCGATGAAATAAGGCCCCAAATCTGACAGTAAACCTAAGCAGGGGGGTTGCAGGGGTGCAGCACGCCCCCCCATACGTTTTGGTTTTTCGTTTGGGGTCTTATTTCTTTTCTTCTTTTGGAGTCTTATTTCATAATGAAATTTGCCCCAAACTGAAAAATGAAAAAAGGCCTGTTTCTGTTGTTGTTGCCTTTCATGTACATTTTTGGGGTTTTTAATTTTTCATTTTCAGTTTGGGGCTATTTTTCATTGGGGCCACATTTCATGTAGCCATAATTTGAGGTGGTCAAAGACTTAGTCTAGCTAGTCTCCGCTATGAATTCAGAGAATGACACCACCGCTAAGGTCAAACGAAAAATAAATCTTGCCAATCGCTGCATCTTTGGACTAAGGATTAAGGAAGCCACTGAGTTGCAAAGCCCTTTCTCAAACAACTAAAGTGACCCCTAATAAGACTTTATTCATCCCAGTCCTTCTCTATGGCGCAGAGGTATGGACTCTATCAAAAGTGGATGGGGTTACCTGTGGTTATTTCGAAAGGGAAAATTCTTTGGTCAATTTTCGGTCCATAGTAGATAGATAGATAGATAAGATTTTTTATTTGATTTCAATTGTTAGAATAGTGCTTACAGATTATACAAAAAAATTTAAAAAGCATGGCACGGTCCATAGTATAGACGTTGAATGGAGGGATAGATACAACGACGAACTGTACGGGCTGTACAGCTACATCGACCTAGCCAGAAGAGTGAAGATCCAACGACTGAGGTGGTTGGGTCAAGTAGAGCGAATGAACGCGAACGATCCGATCCGGAAGATCTTCGAATCCACACCTAAGTGACTGCGTAGTAGACGAAGACCGCGTCTCAGATTGTGCACGCAAGTTGAAGAGGACCTTTATCAACTCAGCATGCGAAACTGGAGGCAGCTGTCTAAAAATCGTGCTGGCTAGACGTGCTTGTTGGTTGAGGTCCAGGTCTATCCCAGACTGTAGAAGTGTAGAGAGCCACCTTAAGTAAAAATGTAAGTGAATGGGATAAGTTCTTGGCTAAGAAATATTGAGGGTTATGTTTACCACTTCTTGATGCAAGCATTTTAAAAGTAATTACTAAATGGATCAAATCTCTATCCTCTCGAGGTACGATATAGCCTAAGACCATCTCATTATCTTAAGAAACGTTTTAAACAAAGTTTCATTGAAATCTGTCCAGTAGTTTTTACGGTTTGAGGTAACAGAGAAAATTCCTACAGTTTTATATATCCACTCCCTTTAAAGAAATAAAAAAAAAATGTTGCCTGTAAGTCTTTCAACGAACTTGTATTAAGTTCCTATCCCAGTATTGTATAGACATTTCGCAAATTTTTGTCTATCAAGTGAACTTTTATTAAGCCTGCAGCCAAACTAGGTCATTCCCCTAAATTCCCATGCTCAATGATCAGATTGGGTAATTGAATTGCAAAACAATTCCCATACTTCGATTTATTGGTATTATTGCTAAAATATTTATGAAATGATGAACCATTCCCATTTGATAAAGCGGAATAAGACTATGAAAAGGATATTTAAGCTTACAAAGCTATTGACAAACTTACACTTAATTTCATATAACATCCTGAATACCAATCTGTGTATAAAATTTATATATGTGTGACTCTGTCTAATGTAAATTCGTAATTACCTACTCGAGCAAAATGAGCCCATATCAACTGCAACAGCAGGCATATAGTTTTCAATTCACTTAGGCTAATCAATTTCGGTTAGGCAATTAATTTCAAATTGAGGCGCACACCCAATGAAGGGCTTGATAAATTGGGAAATTGATAAATCTTCCATTTGCCATCACTTACAACCACCTTACAAAGCGCCCCTATACCTATATACGTGTGTGTCATGATTAATGAATGGTAAGGTAGTTAATTCACCTTGTTGTCCGAATATCCTTCTCTATGTTGTCAATTTCGGGCTACCGCACACACCACTTCAGATGCCATTTATCATTAATTTGTTTCATCTGGATGAACACCAGCATCAATATGCGAGTGTTAATGGAATAAAAAAAAAATATTATCTTCGTAGTAAGAGGACCATCAACAGAGTATATCCTTCGAATGATTGTCGAATTTGTCTCTTTCGCATTAATATTCTGCATCGAGTCCGGTTTAATTGGAGTGTGACTGGCCTGGCCCCTATATAGTTTACAAATATCTTCCATTACATCGGTTTTAACTCGAACTCTGTGTCTCCTTTCGTGGGACATGTCATTGAATATAGGTATATGTAACAGGAATGACTCCGTAGCTACCTCTGTCTACACACTCTGCCAGAAAATGGAAAATCGAATTTTTTGAATGAATTTTGAATCGAGTCCTCATTCGTTTTGTTTATTAATTAATTATGTAACCTTTTCAAAGTGCTCTACTGTGTTTTCAAGCTTGGGAAGAAAATGGGAAGAACACACATGACCGAACTTGGAAAACCGGAATAAAACTGATGGTCCCTTGCATTTACCCCAAAATATAAATACACACGGACGTGTAGCTGTGGGAAGCTGGTCCTATAGTGTCCTCTTGTTGTTTCTTTTTTTATTTTATTTTTTTATGTAGGTAATGGCCGACGGTTTGGTTTCCAGAAATTTTCCGAAACAATACCAGGCCAATTTAATTATGCAGCTATCTCCAAAAAAATATCCTTTTATCAGAAATTCAATTCAAGTCACGTTACCGTGTTGCTCCTGTGTTATATTTACACTAAAAAAATATCTCAAAGAAACCAGAAGAGACCAAAATTGAAAGTGAATCCCACCATAGCATCCTATCACAATCACACTCCCATAATACTATTTATTCAATATTTGCATATATTGTAAGCATTCACTTAACACAACAAAGCGGATGTAACCAAAAGGAAAAGCACACCTTGTAAACATTAGTTTTTTTTTTCTCCGCACTTCCATGTTTTTCCAGTCGCATATTTGCTACTAGAAAAAAAGGATACAAAAAATTCTAAAATAACTGAAAGTGATTTATGGGCCCCTTGTGAAACAAATAGAAATAAAAAAAAAAAGAAAACATAAAAGAAAAAGGGTAAATTGCGTAAACCACGCAATTTATTTTGAGGGTTTATCTGGACGGCCCAGGATATATGAATTAAATTTAAACAGCCGATTGGTCAAAGGAAAACCCCCATTAAGTTGAAGCCATTAAGTGCGAGAGGCTCTGGAAAAATGTTTCCTTGAATTGCTGTTAAATCTAAAGAAAGTTAAAAATAACATCAAAGCTCAAAAGGGTGCGGGCGGGTATATAGTATTTAGAGCGGGATATTGTTGATGAGGCGAAGGTAAAACTTTACTTAATTCCTTTGATTTAATTTTCATTGTTCTTTGAAAGAAAATCCTTTCGCAACCTCAAAGCTATATACTATACAGAGCAAATGGGTGGGGGTTGGTTTTTTTTCGCTCTTGAGCTTCAACACAAAAGTTTTCTGCAACTCTAAGAGGACACTTTTGAGTGTGGTGCGCTGTAATTATTCCAAATGCTAGTGTATAAAGATGTGAGTTTGTGTAACGTAGTGCTTAGATGACCTCGATGCCATTAATCGGATTATAATTGAAGTATGATGGGTTGTGGCTTTACTGTCTCTTAAGTTACTTTTGTTAAGATTACGTGAGTCTTTGAGACTTTGCAATAATATGCAATCGTATTTATTTTGTGAAAATAGCCATGACGCTGTATAAATAGTGAGGCCTACTAAACCAGTACTGTATATTATGAAAGAGTGGAGAAAGTCGAATGACAAATAGCTGCTTTGCTTTCATGTCTAGTGGTTTGTCAAGCTGCGGTTGGAGCCGTTCTTAGTGCAGCTGTGATTTCCAAATTTACTTTTTATTCATTCATTTTAAATGACTCGCTTATCCATTTAGTGGGTCGCGAGAGCAGCTTGCTCAAATGGACCCTCCATAACTCTCGATTTACCGCCATCGACTCTCATTCATCAAGGGCAATCGCCACACAGGTAAAAGAGATATTATGGACTAGACCTAACCTAACCATCTCTAGGTCGACCTAGAGGACGCCTCTGCCTGATAGTAGGGAATCCATAGCACGTCTTGGGATCCTGGTTGGAGACATGCGTTTAAAATAATCAAACCACCGAAGCATGAACCCGTCATTGAGTTCCTCACGTATTCTGACATTTCTTATACGATCTCTACGGGTCACGCCAGCGATAAGGGAGGAATCTCATTTTGGCACCTTGTATCCGCAATCTTATTCTTTTGGTCATTACCCAAATTTAATGACCATAGGTAAAAGTTGGAACAAATACTAACAACTTAGGGCCAATGTTCATGGAGCAACTGGAAAAAAACTGATCAGCGACGGGGATTGGTAACTAGCTTGGTTTGATACCCAGCGTAATCAAATGGGACGACGCACACAACGCTACTGGTTGAAAATTCGTTTGCGATTCACAAAAACCAGTTTGTAACCAGTCGTCTTGTGATTTCCATGTCGGGTTGTCTATTGATTTCAGTTTCTAGTTTGTCGAAGATGAGTGAACAACAGACCAACCTGTTGCTGGTGGGGGAGGTTGCAAAACATGACGACACTTAACGAACTACAGATTTTGATTGACGATGAGTTTCCTCGTGTGTGGAGTCAAGTCACCACTTAGTTCGTAACTGGTCTGTAACCCAAGTTGCCAACCGGCTTCGTTTTTTTTTTTTTTTTCAGGTTTGCCAATTTACTTATTTAATACAAAGAGGCTCTACTTTAAAACACTAGTAACTGGTCCTCTGCATGGGTTCCTGGCCACTGTGAAATCCCAGGGAAATGTGCAGCAGACGAACTAGCAAGGCGAAGCTCCTCGGGTGTGGATAGTATAAGTCTGCACAACGTGTATACACCACATTCCAATACGCTAAACAAATAATTCACGTGGACACAGCAAGCAGAGCAGGGTTGAAATGGAAACATCTAGGATACTGCGATATGCTCTCCTGGCCAGGATAAATAAAGATCCAAGGAGCTTCTTCGACTTAAAAGATCCAGCATCTCCAAAGTCGTTAATGTCATCTCCGTGCACTGCATATTAGACAGACACGCGCAAAGGATCGTTCTGCCATACAACGACTTCTGCAGAAGCTGCAGAGATAAAGAGAAGGACGAGTCCGTCACTCACTTTCTTTGCAGTTGCCGCGCCCTGGCCAATTTCCCACTTGGGACACTATTTTCTCAATGATCTCAGTGATCTAGGTAATATCAGCGCCGATAACATTCTTAGCTCTATAACCGATAGCAAATGGTTAAAATGAGTAGCCAGTAAAGGAAAAGCTCTCGAAATCCCAGTGGTGTGCACAATGGGCAGAATATTGGCCTAAGTGTTTCTGTCACCGAGAGCCACTCTAAACTAACTAACGAACTGGCCCTCTGCGATTCAGACAAAGCGCCTCTATTACGGCAAGTGGCATTATCATATCTATTCGTCTGAATCCACTTAACTAGTGGTATAAGTTAGTATATGTTGCACTTTTCTGCGTCCTTGCTGGGACTTTTCCACCTTCAATAGGAGCTTATGTCCGGAGGCGACCAGTGCTTATTATCGATCAAGTCTTAAGCAATTGCACAATTTTTTTACGACCTCTTTTGCAGCCAGCTATACCTTATTATAAAAGTTTAAAGCCGATTTCCTTTCTTTTCCTTGATATAGGAAAAAAGAACTCCTGGCCTAGCAACAGGGCTTCTACAAAAATAGCCTTCACTAAACACCACATTGTTTCGCCAATCGATTTTCTAAACGGCGTTAGTTAACAACGCTCAAATTAATTTGGAAATAACGTCAAAAAAAAAACTCGTTTTTGCAAAATTGTTCGACATTTTGGTTCAACACTGTTCCACATTTTGTGCGTTATTTCCTTTGGCAGGATTTGTTTTTATGACAAGCAATAATTCCCAAAATAATAAAGTGGAAATTCATAAACAGTGGAATATGAATGGGGTCATGCTGCTCCCTTGAAACTTCCCTTGGGGTCTCTGCTGGACTTGGAGTAAGTACGAGTGTATGCAATATTTTCTTTATAGACATAGTAGGTAGGTGGGCGCAGTAGCGCAGTGGTTAGTGTGCTGGACTACTGTGCGAGGGATCCCAGGTTCGATCCCCGAAAAAAACCAAATTACATCTTAAGGTTTTTTCTAATGCGCCACCTCTCGCGAATGTCTGACAAACATCCGAGAGTATAACTGTCCCGAAAAAGCTTCTCAATTCAGCCGTTCGGACTCGGCATAAAAAATTGTAGGTCCCTTCCATTCGTCCCAAAAAAAAAATTAAACCCCACACAAACGAATGGTTGCGAGAAGCTAGGCCTAGGGTGTCTACCTGCCTGTTGCGCCACCTATTTATTTATTTATTTATTTATTTATAGTAGGTACGTATTTCTGACGTACCGCACAATGTCGCACTTACTCCAAATCCAACAGTGACCCCAATCAGGAGGGTCGCACGGGGCAGCATGCTTCCCGACGTATTAAACTGCAAGAGCGTTTTGGGCTTTATTTTCATGTTGTTGTTTATTTTTGGGCATAATGCATTTTTTTGGGGCGTTATTTTCAAGTCGATTTGGGCGTTATTGCCTAAAGCTCTTCCATCCATGTTCCATTAAATTTTTACATGGAGTGCGTTGTGGATATAACTGTCATGTCATAGAAAAGAGTTTCCTTCAAAAATTCATCGACGAGAAAAAGTGTTATTTTTCAATTGTCTGTTATTCTTTGATTTCAAATTTATCACTTTCAAAGTATTCCTCATCAGGGTATTCATTAAAAAATCTCATCCTTGTTGAATTTTCCGCAACACAAAATCTCAACAAGGAAAACAACCAACAGATCTGTCAAAATTTAGCTTGAGAAAATGTGCCGAAACATTAATGGACGCGGCGCGCTAAATTTTGACAGGTATGTGAAGTACAGTCTGAAATGAAAATTTGATTTTTTTAGCTGAAGAAGCGGGTAAATGGATTCGCTTAAATTTAGCACAGCTTCAATATTTTGATTTCAAACTTCAGGTATCTGTCAAAATTTAGCTTGAGAAAATGTGCCAAACCAATAATGGACTGGGCTCGCTAAATTTTGACAGGTATGTGAAGTACAGTCTGAAATGAAAATTTGATTTTTTTAGCTGAAGAAGTGTACCGCTCGGCTTCATTATTTTGATTTCAAACTTTATATCATAATTTCATTATTAGCTGAATTTTCGACAAACCATTGTACATTGGCAATGCCCTACGCCTACAGTCACAAGCTAATAAAAAAGAAATACAATCCACCCCATTCCAAGTTAAAGTTAATCAAATTTGGAATAAATAAAATTATGGAAAAGTTCACCCTCTGTTCTAAACAAAAGAGCAATAATTTGTTTCCTTCTTAATAGATGTTTTTACTTGTTGGTGCACGTACTAAATGGAAATGGAAACAAGCGCGTAAATTCGTATGAAAATCCCTGCCTGGGGAAACTTTACAATTGTGTATCCGTTTCGTTTGGAATGTTTGCATCGACCACAAGGGAATGAACTTTTTCACAAAGTTATTGTTTTTCTTAAAACGTTTATGATTCAATAAAATAGCGAATATTTATGTAAGGACGAAAATATTTTGTATTGCGAACGGAAAGGACAGTGGTGAATATTCTGTTAAAATTAAACAGAGAAGAAGCGATGTGGGGGGGGGGGGGGACTTTTTATTTGTTTTAATTTTATGGAAAATCAACACGATTCCTCGGAATGGAATTTGCATGGCCGAATGGCTATGCGATAGGATGTCATTTACACATTATGCTTATGCGTATATATCGTAAATTTTAATTAACTGGACTGCATTCCAGGTTTGACTATTTTAACTAAATTAACAACGATTGTTTATTTAGTTACTTTTTGGAATCTGGGACAGCTATTGTTACTAATTTCATGTTGACATTTCACTTTTCATGTGGTAGTGAGTTGTTGTTGGACCGCATCACGTGCAAGTGGAATCCATGTTTGATTTAAAAAAAAAAAAAAAATGAATACGTGAATCCATGACAGTTGTTTTGTTAGTATGAGTGAAATGAACCACACTTTTGCCTCTTGTTAATTTAGTTAACTTCCCCTCCTTCGAACTGTCACAGCTTGTCAACGCTGTAGTTAAAATAGTTAACTACTGCCGAATTTGGAATGCACTCCTGATCTGTCATGGCAGGCAGAAAAAAACATCAATAGCCTTTCTACTCTGCTCAGAAGCAAAATGCTTATATATAGCTAAGTACGCTGCTCGAGCGAAACTAAATTTTAGCGGCTCTCCAATTTTTCTCTCCAAACATTAGCTAAAAAAATTTGACATGGAGTGCGCTGTGGATATAAGTGTCACAGAAAACAGATGTTCGTTGAAAATATCTTCCTTCAAAAATTCATCGACACGAAAAATATTTTATTTTCGTTGCGCTTTCTTTTCTCCTTGTCTGCTATTTTTTCACCTCAAATTTTTCACTTTCAAAGGCTTCCTCATCGAGGTATTCATTGAAAAAACTCATCCTTATTTACTTTTCCGCAACACAAAATCACAACAGAAAAAAAAAATAAACATATCTGTCAAAATTCAGCATTAAAAAATGTGCCGAACCATTAATGGGCACGCTAAATTGTGACATACATGCAGTACAGTCTGAAATGAAAATTTGATTTTTTAGCTGAAGCAGCGTACCGCTCGGATAAATGGATTTGCTTAAACTTAGCGCAGCTCAATTTTGGAGAGAATTTTGTATGGGAGCTAAATTTGGCCAAAAAAAATTCATAATTGCATACCAGAAGCTTGAAAGCATTTGAGAGCAAACATCAAGTTTCTGCCTTCAGACGTCAGAGTATTTCGTCCGCGAGTTAGGAGCGGCCGCTACCGATCGAAACAAAAAAAAAAAATTAAACGAAACAACATTTAAACAAAATCAATGCACGATGTGCTTTATTCGAGGGCTACATTATTACTGACAGCTTATACATAATAACTTAGCTGCTACATATTGTCGTTATAAAGATATTGTTGTCAACCGAAAGTGCCGCTAGTGCAAGATGTGTATTGCCGGATCAACTTGGTTACTGCTGTACTGGATGCATATATGTAGGTAGTACATAGCTCGGTCGGATGGTGACGGTGAGATGATGTTTTATGTAAAAACATATAACTCGCGCGTCAATGTTGAAGATATCTAATCACCCTAAAGAACTATTCACATGAGAGCGACCAACGAATATTCGCAAGTTTTGACAGTCCGTTCACATTAACACTTTTCTAGGTCGCCGCGCAGTTCGCGAATTTCAGCCATCAGTTTTTACCCGCAATGTGGTTAAGTTCGAATGAATGTTGTATTTGCTAGTTTGTGGAACGCGAATTAAATGATGTGGACTCAAGCCGCAAACATAATTTGGAAATCTACGGAGTTACCCTCTACTTAATGAGTGCTACCTCTTGTAAGCTCATTGGATCGATGAATACATTTGCAGGATACCAGGAGATAATTGGATAAATTCATGCAGCCTAAGGCCCATTGCACACATACCTGCCAGTCGTCTAACCGGTACCGTACGCGCTTGCAGCAAGCACTTGCATCAAGAACTTGCAGAATGCACATGAAGCAAGAACTTGCAGAAGGCAATGACCTGATAAAGTCCAGCAAGCACTTGAAAAATTGGTATCCATCCGCCCGCAAATCTCTCATCACCACACCCGTCCCACTGACGGTCACAAATCACTTGCAGAAAGCACATACCTTCTTACCTTTGACCAACCGCAACCGCAACCTAGTCTTGAGGATTGCCGAAAATCAACCCGAAGTAGGTAGCTCAGAATGCTCTTTGACATAATAATTGTATTTGTATGCACTGCTAGGGAAATGTCAGTTCATATACAAATTTTGACCAGAATATGACGCAAACAAAAACTAGCGCTCTTGGTTCGGAACGAAAAATAAGTAAAACAAACCATCTCGGATTATTCCAGAGCCATCTTGGATTATTCCAGAGAATGCTAGAGACACCTATTGGGCGTGAGTGAATTCGTCCACCATTCCCTTACAAAGAGCCAATAACAAGCCATTACACAAACCATTTTGGCTTACAAATGCCTTATTAGCATTCACTTTCGAAAGGAGTGTATAAGATTAAGATGTCATTGCTGATGGTGTCTGAGCGTTAAAGGATCTACGAATAATTTACATTTCAGCTTTTTAGGTATATGACTAGACTACTGATAAAATATTGTTTACAGATGGACAAACTGATTATTATTTTAGAGGGATAGAATGATAATAATTTGTGATATTTGAATTTGGATTTGTCCCCCAAAAAAGTGATTTCGAGCCACTTCCCTATATTCATCATAAGAGAAAAGACATATTTCAAGTACCTAGATTTTTCGACAGTTGAATTCCGATAGCCAATTCCTATCAGCCCAAGAAATGAAATCAGCTTCTAACAGCAGTTACGCAAATTGGCTTATAATAATATACCTTACCAGTTATTTCACATTAAGAAAGTTGTGCAATTTTCCTGTGCATTCGCTCACAGATCCTTAGCTTTTATGTATACCTAGCCAACCCACATTTAATGGATTTCTCTATTTTAAGTGTTATACTTATATACGCTGCAGTTAATTTGCCACAATAATGACTGTTTAATGGGTGTCTTAATGGAAGGAAATTATCCCAAGGGAATTCGAAGCACTTTCCTGACGCCAGTCACTATATAGCTTATCCGCTCTCCGAGTTTGAATTTATTTTTTTAAAGACAATAACGATAAACCAGTGTCACTTTATTACAGCGATTCTATATTGTCCAAATAAATGTCACTACCTACTTTATTGCACATAAAGCTATGCAAGTCTCGTAAAATAAATACTGACGAAAACAATCCCCAACCAAATTAAAATATAAATTCGCCATGAGCAAAAAAAAAAAAAAAACACATGCCTATTTGTATATCCTATAGCTCTTATAGCATAATAGAAACACAAATTACTTTTTCACTTTAGTTTCTGAAAAAAAAAAAAAAAAATAAATAAATAACAAAAATGTTTTCATTACGCGTGTGTCGGTGTGAAAAAATAAAAAAATAATTTTCGCTGGGCAAAAGAAAAACAGGAAAACCTCAATAAAGCAGAACAAATAATTTTTACCCGCCCCCCAACTCCCCCTTAAAGTATTTATACAGAATCTTTAAACTTGGCACAAACAAAATCCAATTTGATATTCTGTCCGCCACTTTTGCATCAAATTGACCTCTTTGTTTATTTTAAAAGGTTTAGAGGACACGAAGAGACACACGGAATTTGCCTTTTTCGCATATATAGCTACTGGTACTGTGTGACGTTGTATAGGAGGTAGGATGTAGGACGAGGACCTTCTCCCCGGGGAGATTTCATCATCAAATAATAAATGAATTTGAATTAGCCTTATTTAAGGAGGTAGGGTCTGTACGCTCAAGTAGTTTTGTTCGAGATGAATAAGTTATTTTTGGAATAACAAGTGATTGGATAATTTATAGAAAATTTCAAGGACATCTTATAACGGTATGGGTAAAAAGAAAGGAGTTTAGGAAAATGATGATTGAATAATTAGCGTGTGAGGAAGGAACCATGGTTGGTTGGTTGGCTGTCAGCTAAAAACGCCAATACACTTAGCCCAGTATAGGTCCATTGTGATGCCACGAAGAAGGATCTAAGATCTCCCTACTAGTTGAACCATTTTGAGCTCTTTATAAAGCGTAAGAGGCTTCTGATGTCTATGCTTGTCAGATCGCCCAAGTCGTTATAATGGAAGGCTAGGAGCTTCCTTCTGCGGGAGAGATCTGGACAGGAACAAAGACGGTGAGGGATAGTTTCCTCCTCTTCCTCGTCCATGCAAGGAAGGAACCATAAGTCCATTGACTTACGAGTGGTGTTGCACCGGTTTTACTAATTTACCAAATGTACTCAACATTGTTGTTTGTTGCCCGAGTGGAAAAAGAAAGTCCTGAAGCATTGTTCATTGAACCAACCAGAAGTATTACCTACGAGAGGTTATGCAACAAAAAATAATAACACGTAGTGGGTGTGTATATTGGTGGACATAATTGGGATTCTGTCTGTCCCAAAATGTGCAATTTCGTTGGTCAAAATCCGCAAGGAGCTGTTCTAACCCTCTTCTTTGGAATTTAGTGGTCAACGAACTACTGTCATTCCCTGTGGTTCTTGTCTCGACTGCCGATCATCTCTTATGGAGATGGCCGAACAGTTCAACATTCACATTTTTTTGGTGAAGGGACGTAGAGAAATTCCAGGGAATTGTATGCCCGATGAACTTGCTAGAATAGGAACGATTATATACCCATCCTTCCGGACAGAGGCACCCTGGGTATACCAATCGCTACTTGCAAACAAAAATTAAAGGTGGATGCTATATCGGGAGTGGACATCGTAGGTGGAGAAGCGGCACTACATGTCTAAAGCGACAAAATAATTTTGGCCTAAGTTCGATTTGAAAAGCTCTAAGAATTTGATTTCCCTCAACAGATTACATATCGGGAATTGAATATCATAGGTGTCATTACTGGGGACAGTCTGATAGGCCAGGCCTCTTTGCAATCGATTTTTGCTGAACGGATGAAGAAGAGGAGGAAATATTCCTCACCTTCTTTGTTCCTATACCCAGCTATATCCCGTAGAAGGAAGCTTCACTTGGAAGCCTTCCATTACTACGACTTTGGTGATCTGATAAATACAGACATCAGAAGCCTCTTACGCTTTATAAAGAGCTCAAAATGGTTCAACTATAGTACGGAGATCTCACATGATCCATTTTTCGTGGTATTACAATGGACCTATGCTCGTCTAAGTGTGTTGGGGTTTCCTAGCTGACAGTCACTTTTAACCAAACCAAACCAAGCCCGCTTATATAAAAATACGCTTCGATATGGTCATCTTAAAGTTTCCCAAAAATTCGTCTACATTCTCGGCAATTTTTAGGGCACTGTTGGGAGGTAGATTTTGCTTCCTCGGAGAAGGAAGCGATATTCAGGTACCGATTTTGACATTTAGAGCTGTCGTTGGATGGGCAATTTTGAGCATGTCTGTATATTTCCCTGAGGTCTTTATCGGTAGGAAAGATCAGTATTATCGGACCATATTTCTTCGAAAATGCGGCCATAGAAAATTTCAATAAAAGAGTACGTACTTGCCAGCAAAGCCGTGGCAGCCATTTATATGATGTGCTATTTTATAAATAATCCCAATCTATATACTCTACGAATCAATGAAAAATGCAAGCTTTCTATTAATTGAAAATCGGTATTTTCCAACAAAATTAAATATTGCGTGAATTATGGGACACCCTTTATAATGGTGATTCGTGTGATGTGTTTAAATGTAATTTAAAATCTGATACACAAACAAAATATTTCCTTTAAAATTTAAATAAAAGCTGTCACCAGTTAAATAGGTACAAAACAAAAATTACAGCAGTTACCTGGGGGATACCGTTTTCATTAAAATCATACACGATAAAGCTGTTGAATTTAGGTAGGTATACTAGCCCTCTTCAACATCCCACCTCATCCTCGTCCATGTCCCTATTTCTGGTGAAACACAATAAAATGGGGAAATAAATTGCATTTTCGAAACATTTTTGGGAAGCTTGGCAGTATTTGGTTTACTCTCTGATTCCAGCGGATTAGAACAGTTTGTAATTGCTACGGTATTTAAGGAATTAAAGTCGAATTTGAATTCGAATTCCAAATCTCGAAATTTTAGGCATTTAAAGCAGTTTCATTATTGCGAGACAACATACATACACAATGATGTCATTCGTTGATTAAGGACTATTTGCGAAATCCTCTTTATTGTTTACCCCAGCATGTCGTCTCTCTATAGCTTCACCGAAGCCTACCCACTTTTCAGGTCATTATCTCAGGTAAATCGTTTCTAAGAGGGTATTCATGTACCAAACAGTCAGCCCCTCCAACAGAGGACTATAACTTTTCCAATTAATGACAAGAACTAACGACTTTTGCTCTCCTTTTTTTTTGTGTTCGTTTTTGCTATTTCCATGCCAAGACGAAGACACACATGTAGGTACATTCAACAAGGATCTTTAAATGCTTGACTCGGCTAGAGAAGGATGCGTGGAGAAAGTGATTTACAGTGCCTCAGTGCTACAGTGAAAGAGGCATTATAATCATCGCACAAGCTAATGGCTTTACGCTTATATTTTGATGCCAATATATCGAAAAGTTATACAAGCCAGTCTATGTTGTATCTTATTATGTATCTTATGTTAGTGGAATTATAATGAAATGTAGCTACCATTGATGGGGTATAAGAAAATGGGCTTAATCGGGATTTTAATGGGATTTCACGGATAGAGAATTATCCCAATCAGATAGCACAAAAGGCGTATATCTTGTGCGAAAGATATAGAAAGGAGTGTAATGACATTGAAACAAGTCATTATTTCGAATTCATCTTAAATGGTGTTCCAAGATCTGGGGGATGAGTTTAAGTTTTTCAAAATCAGAGAAACTCGTTTATAATGAAAACGAATGAGAATTAAATTTCCCAATAGACTACAAACTATCACCGGGCCTGTCTTGGATTAGATTATAAATCGGGAAGGCCCTCATGGTGCTCTAGCACTATGGCCTCTTTAAAGGAGCCTATTGTGCCTTCCCTATTGAGGTCATAGAGCCATTTTTTGTACTCCGGAGACAGTCGGGAAGACAAGGAGTTTTTTTTATAAGGCCATGGCCACAAATTATACATGTCAGGCTCAGAATTCTCACGTTATTTTCGTCCAGATTAATGACAAAATATTATTTTCTGTAGCAGAATTTTGGGAAGAATTGTTCGCTGCAATTTTGCCCAGGTGTTTTAAGCCAGACTTCATTGGATTCAATTTAAGTCAAGCTTTTGATGTGGTTTCTGAAATATTTTTTAATTACACCACAGAAGGGTACAGGTCCCATAAGTAACATTATCGCGCCGACTTTACCTAGTGAATCAGTTGTTTTGTTGCCAGCAAAGCTTCTGTAGGCTGGAATCCAGTGAAAGATGATTAGGTGTTTCTTTGAAAGTTTTAAGATGGCCATTTATGTTTCCAGGCCCCCAAGGCCATCTTCGATTTAAGAGCTGCTTGGATGTAGAAGAGGATACAAATATAGTTTTACTACGTGTATTAGAACTTAAATTTAGTCTAGTGCAATGATTAATATCAAGGACTTCAGCCTGAAATATGGACTGATTAGTTCGCTTGAGGCGATTCTCAATAAATGCCAGATTCAGTCCACGACTCGCATCTTAGAACCATCTATGTACCAGACTATACATAGGCTAAATCGCGATGGATTGGGTTTGTATTTTTGACAATCTTCCTTTGGAGACATGGTGATGATAGAGAAGATTTTATGGAAGTCTAGATTTTGACTGTAGTGATAATGACTTCGTTAATAATCTTTGTTTGCGAGACCACGGCAGCATAGGTGCGATCGAAGGTCTAACCACAAACGAATAAAGCCAGTAGCATCGGGGGTTTCATTGATTCGTAGAGTATATAGATTGGAATTATTTATAAAATAGCACATCATATAAATGGCTGCCACGGCTTTGCTGGCAAGTACGTACTCTTTTATTGAAATTGTCTATGGCCGCATTTTCGAAGAAAAATGGTCCGATAATGCCTCTAACCCAAAATCCGCACCAAGGAGTCACGCGTTGTGTATGCATTTATTTCTTAACAATTACTCGTGGGTTTTCAATGACAATTACCTAAACTATGTAGAATATGTAGACACACTGACTTCGCATATTCAACAAGGCCCGATGATTTGTTTGTTAAATATCTTTATAATTCTTCTGTACGTGTTTGTAACCGAACTCCTCCTAAACGGCTGGACCGATTTCAATGAAATTTTGTGTGTGTGTTTGAGTGAGTCTAGGACTGGTTCAGATTTATAATTGGACCCGGTAGGTGGCGCTGCGATCCGATTCCATAAAATTTCAAATAATAACCACTCAACAATAAAAAAAAATGAATAAATTTCAAGTAATAAACACTCAACAAAAAAAAATTAAGAAGCAAGAAGCTCATACATTTCTCGAAACCCATGGGAGCTAAAGTTTTAAAATTGTAGACATTGATGTGCATTGTCCAAACAAACAATCGCGCGAAGTGTGGGTGGGATTTCTCGCCACACGTTTGAGGAAATAACGGTCGAATTCGAAGCACACGGAGTACAGAATCAGTCCGGACACATCGGTTAAATAAAACGACCGCAGAACAATTGACGGACTATGAAAATGTAGAACGTTTGCCGGGTCCACTAGTTTACAATAAAAAGTAGTTAACTATTGAGTTGTAGTTATATTTTAAACGAAATGAGAAAAAAAAGCAAAACAAATGCAGGCTCTTGACAAAATACATTTCCCATTCGTCCCCTCGTATACATTATGTAGGTATAGGTACCCTTATATGTCCTACTCAAGTTCAATGCGGGCAGAATGTTTTAAAACAATTGTTTCATGCACCAGAGGGTAATACAAAAAAATACACATCTATATATACCTATATGTATGTGTTTGTAATCGTGTCCATTGTCAATTTCTTTTGAAGAATTAATTTCGTTCGTGCATTTTAACCAATTTTATTTATACAGCTTTCTCTCTGGACATTGTGTAAAAATAATGCAACTGAAGTATTTCCAATTTATTGTTGCAATTACATTTCCAGTAATTTATTGTCTCCACCCAAATTGGACGACCCGACACGGGTCCTTGTTGCAACAACACACAAAATGTAAAGCAATTGGAAATTATAAAGAATATACATACACCGCGATAGTCATTAAAATTATAACAATATCATTGGGAAAATTGTTCATTTTAATGACCATTTAGAATGAAAACGAATATCGTAAAAATGACCCGATTCATGTGGTTTTCGTAAAACAAAAAAATAAAGGACGACTTAAGAACATAATGAATTATTTTTCAAAACGATATGTGACACTCTATTATCGCATTGTGTTCATTATTTTAACGTCAAGTTGACAGAATTTCTAAGTAAAAATGACTATTTTACCAGTAAAAGAAAAATTCAAGGAAAACCATTTTAAAACGTATGCTGAACTGAACCCATAACATAACAATAAGTCCTACCTTATGGAAATAAGGATACCAGTGTTGGAGTTGAGGATAAATTGACCGAGAGGAAAATGTGCAGACAGGTCCATGCATGCACGAAATTCATTTTTCCCCCTCGAATGCGGAAGCAAGGATTTTCCGGTGAACTATTATATTATGAACTGTCCTGTGGTTTTCTGGAAATTGCAGGTGAAATTCCGAAAATAGTTGCTGCACCAGTGTATGACCACTTTTCAGGATGAGATTTTTTTTTTTGCATTTTCTCTGTAATTGGAAAATTTTGTAAGCTTTAGAGTGTAATCATTAGTACCAGGAAAATGTAGACACGTTGAAGTATTCAGCTTGTCAGGTGAAAACTTAGTAAAGTCAATTATGTTCGTTTACTGTAATTTAGTAAATGAAATATTAAACAATCAACAGAAAGCAAAGTCTTATTTATTTTGGCACATTCCTTTGTGGTCATTTTAATGACATTTTATTCGTCCGTCTATACTCAACTTTTCGTAAAATGTGATAATTTACCTTACCTTATGTTGAACCAATTGAACCAAATGGACCTTCAAAACTTCTTCAAAAGTATCTAAGCCAATTTCAATACGTTTGACGAGGTTTTCCTGAAAGGTTAAAAAAATTGTCTAGCTTATTTCTTTTGACCAATTAAGAATTTCTAGCTCTAGATACGATAGACTCGTTGGAGTTAAAATTGCAGCAATTATACAAAAAAAAAAAAAATACATCGTGTCCTACATATTATATTCGGTTGGCAAATTGTTCAATTAACGGCCGCGTTCAATACGCTTTCGCCTAACTGTTGCATAAAAATGAGACAAGTTTCTTGTGTTGGTCAAGATTTTCTGCCTAAGTTCTATGACAAACTATCACCTGAATATTTAGGTGCCTAATGACATTAAACGCGGCCTATTTCTATTGGCTCACTGATTTAGTGTGCCACGGGGTTCCAGGTTCGATCACCGGAAAAACAAAAATTAAATCTTAAGTCTTTTTTCCACTGCGCCACCTTTCGCAAACGTCATGTCAGCCGCTCAGACTCGGCATACACTTACACAAATGAATGGTTGTGAGAAGCTAGGCCTTGGGTGCCTATTATCAAGACCTGTTGCGCCAACTACTTTATTTTAATTTTTTTTTTTTTTTGTCATTATTCGGAGGTCTCTAAGGAGGCTATTCCTCTCCCAAAAATATACCCTCTGTAATCAGTTTAACTTTAAGAGGACCAATTTATAGGCAATTTTATTCCTGAGGCTAACTAGAAACGTTGGCGAAATTGATTTATTTTTCACCTGTCATCAGTCTGGAAATAGTGATTGCCCTTTGACACACCCCCTCCACATGAGATTAATGAAATTCTCGTCATCGCACCCCGAATTCCTTTTTAAAAATATGGACACCAATAGCGGGAAACGGCAAAAAATAATCCATCCTCAACGTCAGTTTTCCAGTGCGATTAGGTTACTCCGAAAATTGTGAGTATCAGTTCCTCACGCAGCCAATACGAGCCTACCTTTTCAATACTCGTGGATTAGTTCCTTACACCTGCATGCAGATCAGTGTGCTCCGTTAAAAATCCGACATCAGGCTTGCAGTGATAGTAGATCTATTCAGTCACTAATAAACGATTGACTCAAATTTGTATTAGGCAAGTTGTAAAGGCTCCTTACCCCCTGTTCAAAAGTGTATATACGAAAATTAAAATAAATAGTGTCCCTTCACCCAAAATGTAATTTTCATAGAAAATACAGATTTTTAATTAGAAAGCTTAAATTTTTTATTAATTCATACAGTATGTATACAGATTGTGGTTACGTTATGTATGGATTAGCACATAGGATAAAAATGGCCGCCACGGCTTTACTGGCAAGTACCTAAGTAGGTACTCTTTTATTGAAATTTTCTATTATTTCTATTATTCGACCAAGCTCATTTTTTGTCTAAATTTTTTAAATATTATTAAAACAATATGTGCAAAGTTTAAACTTGCTGCTATTTAAATTTAATTTTTAACATAAAAAGCTATATAAATCTGATATTTTTGTGTGGAAGGTAGTAGTAGTTTTCATCCGATCTTGCTCATCTTCGAACTTAGCCTCACTTTGATGGATAAAAGCTTACGTACCAAATTTCAAGTCGATAGCTCTTAAATTACGGCCATAATCGTGCGGACAGACGGACGGACAGACGGACAGACAGACGGACATTGCTAGATCGACTAAGAAAGTGATGCTGATCAATAATATATATAGTTTGTCATACCTACAACGCCTCCTTATGGGCGTTACAAATGGAATGACAAAGTGAATATACCCTCACCACAGTGTGGTACCGGGTATAAAAATCCAATGACGCTAAATCGCAAGATTGGCCAATTCTGATCGCAAAAACGGCCGATTACACGATTACAAAATGACAAAATGCAGTAATTGAATAGTTTCTCTGGGTGTAATGCACCCATGTGACACCGTCTTGTTGAAACCACATATTGGTCACATCCATATCTTGTAATTTAGGCACTAAAAACTGGGTTATCATGTCACGATAACGAACGATAATTGTTACTGCCTGATCAGACGCATTTTCGAAGAAAAATTGTCCGATAATGCCTCCAGCCCAAAATGCGCACCAAACAGTCACGCGTTGTGCATGCATTTATTTCCTAACAATTACTCGTGGGTTTTCTGAACCACAAATGCGACAATTTTGACGATTAACGAAGCCATCAGGAAAATGAGCATCACTGAAGATGATTTTTTCGAAAATTGCGGACTGCAACTTACAAACCTTCAATATTTTTAATATTTTTAAAATATTGCTCAACAATGAAAACGCGTTGTTCTTAGCGCTCCATTTTTACTTACCCCAAACTGTCAGCTGTCACATTGTTATCATTTTTTCCGTTGGCATCACTATACTATTAAATGGCGCAAAATTCAAATTTTGGGTGAATTATGGCCATGGGACACCCTCTATTAATTATTAACAAATATAATATACCGTTTTGACGTATATTTTCATTCAGGCATATTTTGTCGCGTATATTCACGCGTATGTTAGTTAGCACGTGTTTAAAATCGGGCTACTGGTCCTTTAGCTCTCGGAAGAGTAGTTCCAGATAATGCATCTTATTTATATAGAGATATGAATAAATTTATCATAAGTCTGTAAAAATGCTACTAAACGAATAAAAATTTATTTATACTAAAAATAAAAAAGGATGTCCTACCAACATTAAACAATTCGTGACCAATCTATATACATATTTACATCCTGATCCTGTGTCCAAGTCCAATATCAAATTATTTTAAACAGGACATCTGTTTATTGTTTTTGGATAGCGTGCGCTATGCATGAATGCAAATACATACACAAGCTAGTTCTGCCATTCTCCCAGCCAAACAGAGGTTGGTGTATTGCTTTCTTTTGTCTGCAGCCAACTTTAGCTCTCAATAATCCTTGTACTATCGCTCTCTGTCAGCGTGGTAAATATACTCGTATAATATGAAATATTTTCATCGACGTCCGTTTATGGGATGTCATCTTCGTTTTATGTGTTTTCATTTTAGGGACTTTTATCAACAGTTCCGCATGCATGAGGTGTAGATTGAGTTTCCAATTTTTTATGAAAAACAATGAAATGACACATTACTTGTAAGTGTTATTGGGACAAGGTTTATTATCAGTTTATATTATGCTGCAGTTATAGCATGTGACAATATACTGTCGCACAAGGACTGACAGTGGATGGGACATACCCTTGAATGTACCAGGATCGATATGGTGTTGATATGACATTTTCTTCGGAACTAGTACAAAAATTAATTTAATTTTTGATGATAAATACAAAGCCATCTGTTTCTTATTCCTTTTATGAAAAGCATTCTGTATGACCAAAGGTTTTGTTCATAACAATACACAACGTAAGAGAGCAAATAAATTTAAAGAATGTCCACAAAAGTGTGAATCAAATACTTTTCGTCGCTTTGATGATATACCTAGGGGAGACCGGGGACAAAAGTAACACGTCATGAAAGTAACAAGCCCATTTACATAGTGAATGAACGTGTTAGTGAAATTCCTTGTATGCAGTTTTGTAAACAATTCATCTCTTCTCTTAACTAATCAGTTGTTGTCGAGCGGTAGTGTGATGAGCACGTGCCACATTAAAAAAAAGAAAAAAATGCTTCATTTGAAATTTTTTTGGCTGCCGGTTTTTTCAATAAAAAAGCATAAAATCTCGATATTTTAAGGTAAGTTTTTTTTTTCAAGCATTATTTAACATATTGTTTGTCGATCCCTGCTAATCATTGGCAATATATTTAAGAATCTGAGGGAATTATTTAGCTTTTTCCGAAAAATGAGGGCATGTGGACAAAAGTAACACTAGACCATGGGGACGAACGTAACACGTTACTTTCGTCCACAAGAAGTATCTAAATTTTTATCGAAAAGTTGTTCTTTGTTTTTCATATTAAGAATGCCTCGTACTCGAGTAAGAAGAACTAACCGGGGAAAGATTGACATGTCTGTTTATAAACAGGCCGCTGAGAATGTCCAAATGAAGAAGTTTACATACAAATTAAAAATATTTACCTTCTATAGATCATACCTTCATTTGACACTGGTTCCAATCTTGAACCCAATTTACCATCAACATCCAGTTACGTCAATGTAAGTTATAATTTTTTTTTTTAAACATGGGTTGTCACTAACTAAATGGCGTTCTACCTTCATCACCCATGTAGTTGCCAAGTACATCGGTTCGGTACCGGTTCGGTACCTCACATCAGTTCTTCCTTTTCCTGAAGCTGGACCAAGGCTCAACACAAGACGGGGAAGAAAGAAGCGCAAAACGGCTATCCTCACAGATACCCCAGAAAAATTTGAAATCGAGCTTGAATTCCAAAATTGAAACAGAGCTAAGAAAACTGTTCTTGCAATGAAAAGGCCGAGTGGGCAGACCAAAAAGAAGGCGAAAAAAATATCCAGGAAGACTTCAGAAAGCGACACTTCTTCAAGTGACGATGAAAACGATTGTTTATACTTTACTTGGTATGCTTAGAGTGGTTTAGTAGAATTTGTGGAGATGAACGTAAGGGTTGGGGTTGGGCCCATGAAGCTTTCACAAAGGGTGATGCTTTTTACATATCACAATACTGTCTTTCGGAATGAAAGACTTCTTATTTTGTTTTTTGCTAAAGTATGAATTTGAAGTTTATTTTTGTTATTTCTTCTCTCGTAAAGAAAATTTCGTATTTTAAAATGGTCTCATGTTTATGTATAATTTATAAGACGAAATGAACATAATTTATGTTTTTATGTTACTCGCGAAATGAGCATCGTCCTATTTTGAAGAATTTTTATGTTTACTCGATTACCTATTCTTATCTTCTTTTGTTTTTTTTTTCTTTGAATTTTCCAAAAAAATATATGTATTTGTTATGTTCCTAAGTTGAAATAAATATCTAACAGTTTAATAAATATAATAAATGAGTAATTACATTATTTTGCTTAACTATGTTTTTGATCATTGTTTATAAAATTGCGACGTTTCGTGCGTGTTTTCGTTTTCCATCAGACGGCAAGAAACAGGAAGATTTACATAAAAAAGGGATATATGCCAAAATTATTACTAATACAGCTGGCCAGCTCGCCGCCATGGACTCCAAATCATCGAGGACAATCCACAGATGGACAGAGGAGATTATTATGGACTTGATTTAACCATCTCCTGGCCGATGGTACGGATTCCATAGCACTTTTTCGGTTCTTGGTTGGGGACATCGACCCCGAGATACTTAAATTCCTCCAGCTGCCCATCTGTTTCAATGGGACTCCACTAAAATGCAGAGTGCATTAAAGAGGCGTGTTCTCTCTCCCCAGAATTGTTCACACTTACTTTCATCTTAGCTTCAACACAAACGGTTAGAAACCGATCGGGTGCGCGTTAAACTTCAGTCTGAGACGACAAAAGGATGACCAAGTCATCAGCGAAAAGCAAATGATGTATCCTCAGATCTCTCAATTCTAAAAGGTTCTTCGCTAAGACTGCACTCTGACATCCAGTCCAAAGAAGTCATGAAAAGGAGAGGTGAAAAAGCGCACTTCTGGGGAAGTCCAACGCCCACGGTGAAAGGTTGATTTAACGCCGTTTACCCGAACACATTTCATACAATTTGAATGGCTACCATCAATTCCATACTCCTGTAATACACTCCAGAGTTTACCTCGAGGGACGCGGTTGTACTTATATGTTAATATGCTTTCTCAAAATCTATGAAGCAAGTGTAAACAGATGTAGCATACTCTCAACCTTTTCAAGAGGTAAGGTTGGTTGTGCTTGTGCACGGACGAAAACCGAACTGCTTACCCTCTAAGCCTTTTAACACCTTTTTCACCTAAAGCCTTGAGTATTTCAGGACGGATTTCATTCACTCCGGCAGAGGAAGTCACTTTTGCGATCAAAATACTAAAATTGACAGCTTTTAGTATTTTGATCGCTAAATACGGTCCCGGTGGGACTATTTTCCGTCTTGGCTTAAGGTGATGGATCTGTCATCCTCAATGCCCTGGATTGGATTGAGCAATTCAGAAAATTACTCGCTGCACTCTCGATACTCTTTGTTTTATAGAAATAGGTGCCACTTAAATCGATCTGTATTGAAGAAACAGTTTCATCCAAACGCAGTTATTGTGGTCATTTGTAAAATGAATCTCATTTAGAAGGCCCACAGGCCCAGTTCGATCAAACGCCTTTCATATATCGTGGCAGACTACTCTTAATTCGGCATGCTGTTCGCTGGCATTAGTTTGTTACATAGCCTGCCAGGTTTTTTGCGAAATCCATGTACACAGTCATTATTTTGATAATTTTTTACATTGTCACTTAGCTATTTCTTTATAGGCTTGAATTGCATGCAAATTAACGTTATTAGACTGTCATTTTTGTGACATTTACTTCCTAGTTTCACTAAACGAAAATAAAGCAATAAAATCGATATTAAGATATCACAGAATGATAAAACTCGCTGACTAATTGCCGACAATTATGTTAAATGTCATCCCCGCAGATAAAGTTAACCATCTCCTATATTTCCCTACTATACGTGTAAAACTTCCTTCTCCTAATTGTGTAAATTTACAGTTTTAACTTAGAACCAACAGTCATTCGTACTACTTTGCTATATTCTCATCATAGAGTCATAAAATCAAATTTTCAAACATTTCTACGAAGAGATGCTCTGCTAATTTGAACATCAAACAAGCGCATAGTGTGAAATGAAAATATTGAATTTAACCGTCAAAACCTTTATCCTTCCCGCAGTGTAAATATTATTTTAATAGAATTTTCTGGTTATTGTCACGCGAAACTTTCAGTTAGTTGCGTCTTCGACGCAGATACAACTTTTTCGAGGTAGGTAACAAAGTTTGTCTTTGAATTACCACAAGGGAAGACGCTTATATCATTCATAGAGGGGATAGATATAGAGCTCTTGTAATATTTGTCAGTCGAAATTTTATTATTGAAGAGAAAAGTTTCAATAGATGAATATTTACCAAAAAGACCTTAATTTTGTTCTCAGTCTAACATTGTGGCTGCGAATTTTTAGATTGAAAAGGAGATTCTTTTCGTTCGTTGGCCATTAAGAAGGAAAAAATTTCGGAAATACGTAGGTAGTCCCAAGTGTACCGTACCTGACGAATATTTATGGCGGTTTTTGTTTGAAAATACAGTTGTGGTCCAGTATAACGAATGATATAATGATCAGGTGTATTCGAAAAATCGAAAAATTCGTAATATCGAGCAGATTTTACTTTTACGAAACGTTAAATAAAATGTACAAATATTGTTTCTTTTCATTTGTTTTATGTAATTCATTTATTCATAGGTAAAGTTTAAAAAAAAAACAATTCAAAGTAAAAAAGAGTGGAAGCTATCATTATTTTTTTATAAAGAAATCACCAATAAACGTTGTTTTCGTGAACTTTGAACGCAGCAATTTACTGCTTTTTCTTGAAGACTTCTTAGGACAAATATTTTGGAATGTTCAACGTTGTTTTCTTCGGCCCATTTCATACACTCGTTAAAATTCTCAACCGCATCGGTATGTTTTACTTTCTGAACAGAGCTTGGACCCATTTCTGTGGAGCTAGCATCTTCATCATTGTCAACATCAATAACATCGTTTTCTTGAAATGTGCTGGTACGACTATCTTCTGCAGTAAAGTCAGCCTAAAAAACATAATGTAATTTGTATAGCTTATAAAACAATACCTTAGCGTTTGAAATTTATTCTAACCTCTGGGAAAATATTTCGGACAAAAGTCAAGAGACCATCTCTTCTTGCCTCCGTAAAACTGACAGAGGAATATCATCCTCCTCATCAAACTCCGTATCCGGCGTTGGAGCTAATATGTTTTTCCAGCACTTGTGAAGTACTACCGCTGATACATTTTGCCATGCCAAGGCAATAAGTGACACAGCTTCGAACAGATTGAGCTCCTTCAGAGCATCTGTAATGCCTTTTCCGGAACTCACAATTTTGCTCAGCAAGCTATTTCTGTAAAATAGCTTTGTTAAGCGGATCGCATTCTGATCCATTGGTTGGATCAATGGTGTAACATTAGGTGGCATGTACACCACCCAAATTTTTCCATCGGCTGTGTCTTTCTCCTCCTCGTGAGGATGATTAGGGGCATTATCAAGAAGCAACAAAGCCTGTATTGGTAGCTTTTGCTCTTCCAAAAACTCTTCAACCTATAAAAAATACGTAGGTACATAGAATTAAAGAACAATTTGTAATGCTTTTTTTTAATTTCTTACCTGTAATTCTTGTAAAACCAAGTTTTGAAGAGTCCAGCATTCATCCATGTCGATTTAGAAAACGCATAGCCAATTGGTAGCGTCTTATTTTTAAAAGCCAGCGGCTTTCTTGACTTCCCGATAATAAGTGGCTTAATGTTTTTTAATCCAGTAGCATTCGAACATGCAAGGAATGTAAGGCGTTCTTTGGAAATTTTCCTCCCTGGAGCGCTTGCTTCTCTGGCATGAACATACGTACTCTCTGGTAGCATTTTCCAATACAGCCCGGTTTCGTCAACATTGAATACCGCATCTAAGCTGAGTTTGTTTTCTTTTATGATTTCAGCCAATTTTTTTTTGTAAATGGGTTAACAAGATCTGCTCGCGATGAAAGCTTTTCGCCAGACTGTTTAAGAATACGAATCCCAAAGCGCTTTTTAAATTTTGTCAGCCAACCATTGCTCGTTGAAAATTCTCCGAGGAAATATTTTTTTTTGATTTCCATAGCTTTGGCTTTTGGAATGTTCCCATTTATGGAAATGTGGCTTTCACGTTGGGTAATAAACCAATTGTATAATGCCTGTTCCATTTTTGGGTATTCACCTTTTTCGTTATATCGGCATTCGTTATACTGGACCACCACTGTAATAAATATGGTAGGAAGTACCAACCTTATAATAAAGCTCAAATTTTAAATCTGCAGCCATAAATAGTGAAAGGTGTCAGTGAATTCTTAATTATGGAAAAAATTGGTCATCGTTATGTAATACAATACTTTCATTCGAAAGGCCTCAGTCCAACCAACTCCAACTCCAACTAGCTAGTGGAGCTAGATTCTACTCTAGGGGAGTCTGCTTCTTCTTTTACAACAGTTAAATATTGAGTAGCAGAGTTTAAATGAGGACGTTTGAGCTGCCAAGACGAACCTCGCTGTGGTCAACCAAGTGAGGTGACTACGCCAGAAATTAAAAAAAAATCACAAAATGGTTTTGGATGACCATCGACTGAAAGTGCGCGAACTAGGTATTTCAAAAAGTGCTATCCATCGCATGTTGATTGAAAATTTGGACAATAGAAAGCTGTGCGCAAGATAGGACCCGCGATTGCTCACAATAGAACTAAAACTACGAAACTCGTGAGGATCTTTCAATCGAGTGTTTAGCAGGAATAAAGCTGAGTTTTTGCGTCGATTCATAACCATGTATAAAACATGGATCCACCACATCACGCCCGAAACGAAGGAATAATCAAAACAATGGATTGAAAGAGGAGAATCGGCTCCAAAGAAAGCGAAGACAGTTCCCTAGCGTCCGTCAGTTTTTTGGGACGTGAGCCCCTCAGAAGCCGGACGTACACCGGATAAATTCACTGGATTGAAGGAATGGTCTCGCCAATAGTCAAGATCAAGATGATAGGATAGATACTTTTCTTGACATAATTTGGAGCTAAGGTCAGTGAAGATTTTTCAGTACTAATCAGGGTGCTGAAAAGAGACGACCCTGAACAGGCCGCGACCAGCTGCACAAACGGATCGACATAAGGCATTGCTACAGTATTCTAGATGTCCGAAGTTTTCGACCTGTTTTTCGCGACAGCACTTCACAAGCTTCGATTTTATTTCTGGTGCAGTTATGGATTTTGTTGCTGCCTGGCTATCGATAAAGAAGGTAATTCCTCCAGGTGGTATTGTCCTTACTACAGACTCATGGGCTGCTGTTGTCACTGCAAGAACCTCTACTTAGAAGACTATTGATACTATTGATATACACAGCCATTCAAAGAAGATACCAGACCCTACCCCAGTGTCCATTTTAGAACCATCTGTAACTACGGCTGTAGTTTCTATGTTAGGTACAAGTCCGCCTCTCCATTTTTCCCTGCTGGTATTTATGCTGTAATTTATGTGAACCCTAAAACTGTTGGAATGTTTGATTTGGACACTGGACAGTCTACAAATTAATCAAAAAGTACTGCGATGTGGAACAATAGCCTTTTTTTATTATCAGCTATGATCCATATAGATCATCGATTTACATGCACTTACAACAACAACATGTGATCCTGCTTTTCATCGAGATCACGAAATATGATCTGAAAATTAGTTCAACTATTCCTCGTTGTTGTTTCGTGGCGTTGTTTATTTCATTCACTAAAGGTTGGTGTCCCTGTAAATTATAGCCACACAGTAATGTTGCCAGACCAAAATGTGAAACACAATTAACAACACAAAAAATCAATTAGCATTTTTTCAAATTCGAATAAGTTACTACTCCGACTTTCGAGATGTTTTGTATCGCTATATAGCACAGAAATATAAATGGAAATATTAGCAGTACAATACGGTTAATTATGATGCATATTTGAACATTAGTACATTGGAACATAGTTTCCCAAAAAAAATATTGAATGCTAAGTGTATGCATTCATTTGTATTCATATGGTAACACCCTGACACAACAAGCGAAATGTCAAACTCAAATATGAGCAAGTGCAATGGAGAAATCATCGCATTGTGACGTCACATTGTACCGTATGGCTGCAAGATGGCTGTTGCCACAACTCAATCAATGATTCAGTTTGTTTTATTTTCATGATCTGAAGCTATTTGGAATGAAGAAATTCACTTCTTCAGCAGCTACGTTCTAGTCTAACATCCTCGGATACCTGAAATTACTGGGCGGCGATGTAGTTGTCGCGCAAGAAAATAACCCAGTAGTTCATGGCAATTTCAACTCTTAAGCTACGGAAAAGGTCAGCAGGTGAAGGACAGACAAGGCGATGAGTCTGTCTGCCGAACAATGGTAAAAAAATATGTTCCACAAAGCAGCTAAGAAGTCTGTATTGCTGTAAAATTGAGGTTGAGGGAGCGATGCCACTTCTGAAAAATTTTCTGGAGTAGAATTGTCTAAAAAAGTGGAGTAGATAGGAAAAAACGGGAGTGGAGCATCAATGTACAATGTACATAGGTACCTTTTTCAAGGTAAAACTCCGAAATGGTTGCATATTGCGAATATAAGTCCCCAAACTATTCTATTTTATAACTAAAACCAATATTTCATACATGGTTAGGTTATGTTGAAATGGCTGCCGACAAAAGGCCGATCGATTTAGACGATTATAAGGTCCCGTCTTCTAATACCACATGGATCTAGAAGAACTTTCGTCCTACTCGTTGAACCAGTTTGAGCTTCTAATGAAGCATAGGAGATTACGAATGTCTAGGCTTGTTAGATCGTTGTAATAGAAAGCTCTCAAATGGAGTTTCCGTTTTCGGAAGAGAGCCGGACAAGTTCAGAGATAGTGATGAACGGTCTCCTTCCTCCTCCTCCTCTTCGTCCAAACAACTTCTACAAAAATCATCATTTGAGAATACGTCAAGCCTTGTTGTATGCCCATAAGACAGTGTCCGGTAGCGCCAGCTATTGTTGTGCTGATATAGACCTTCTGTCAAGATCGATCAATATTTCTTACATACCTGCTTTTAGCAGTCGTATTTGGGAAATTTATTGTAGGGTGAATACTGCAAGTCCTCTTAAGGTACTCTTGGTTTAACATTAAGAGCCCAAAAGGTATATCTATTTTATATTGGATCTACCAATGTTTCGAATTTTGACTACGCTCTGAGTTATTTTTTATCTGATCATTATGTTTCCTACCTACAAATTCGCCATACATAGTTTTACCTTGCGCTACCAGTTTTCCAGATAAATATCAATAAATTAATCCATAAAGTGGCTACATAATTATGTAAATAGAAATTGTGAAATATTTTTTATTAAACAAAATAAAGAAATGGATTACAAATTTGAAATTGGAGTAGATAATGGGAAATTAGAAATAAGTGAAGTAGGGAGTAGATTTCTGAAATTTATGAAAAAGTGAAGTAGATCTACTCCAATTGGAGTAAAGTGTCATCACTGGTTGAGGCCCTTTGAATCTACAAATTATGATCATACTGCGGTTATTAAGCTTGTGATTTTTTTCTAATTAAGATTAATTCCATTCCATTCCATTCGTCCCAAAGATAATAAAAAAAAATAATCGTTCACAAACGAATTTTTGTGAAGAAGCTAGGCCTAGTGTGTCTTTACGCCATCTATTTATTTTTATTAATATTAAAAATGCATCCGCTTTAAGAATAAAGTCTTTAACAAGCCATGCTGTCCATTTTGCAAAGAATTTTCATTGAATCTCTGCACTTGACTTATGAAAATATCTATCTACACAAACATGGTTGTTAAAATATAAGTGACAGTTGACAGACTTGAAATTCACTTTCGAACTCACACTTCAATCATTTATTCTAAATAAGGAACCTCACGATTGTACCCAACTAGAAGTTAACGTCATTTAATTTTGAATGAACTATCTATCTATACCAAAATCACAACAATAAGTTACAGTGAGTGGCATTAATATGACGTTAAAGGTGGGTTAGGGTTGATAGCTATCGCTTACTTGTCTGTTGTACCTCTTTGCAAAGCAACTCGAATTTGGTGAGCTTTCTAATACCAGTCAGTTTGTCGACTCTTGTTTTTAATTACCGACCATAAAACTACTTTGAGCTGACCCACAAAAAATGATCGTAACAAAATTAAATTTTATGATTCCATTGACCGAAAGTAATTAGCTGTGATGAGTCAATGAGTTTCAATCAGAGATTGACTAGTTTAGACTTTAGACTTCTAGCGAATTCACTGATTGTCCGATATCTATACGGTTCTTTTAACCCACTTCTTGGCTGAGATTGCAATCAACGAATTTAACTCTTTTAGTATAAATAGGCTTCTTTCAACCAGTCTGACATTAAATCCATTTCAGCCATGCGACTTCTTCTATCACTAGTTTTTTGTGAGTTCTTATCGACTTAAATTTTTTTAATAGAAATTCTAAAATCCCTTTCCAATTACAGGTGCCGCCATAACCATAGGGCAGGGTCAAACATACATTGGACCACCAGGTCCGCCAGGCCCACCAGGTCCACCTGGTCCAAAAGGCCCCACAGGACAGCGAGGTGACCGCGGAACTGAAGGCCGCCCAGGACCACCGGGCCCAATAGGACCACCTGGGGAGCCGGGACCCGATGGAAGACCTGGCTTTCCCGGAATAACAGGTGACATAGGCGCACATGGTCATAGAGGACAACATGGACAGATTGGGCTATTGGGTCCAATAGGACAACCTGGACTACCGGGTCCAATGGGTGCTCCAGGAGCACCCGCCTCCGGTTGATAAAAGAAAGATAACAATGACAACGTCGTGAATTTGATTCGTGAAATAAAGGCAAATGGAATTTTTAAAAATTTTTAATTTCTATTTCATTTTCGAAGTTAGCTAGCAGTACGTCGTAAAAGCTTTTAGAAAACATATTTGAACTTTTATATTCACTTATGTAGGCTTATTTGTCGAGGGCATTTTAGAGTGTCAAATGGGTAAAGGTTTTGTATAACTATGGTTGATTATTTCCAGGATGACTTTTTATTCAGACTAAAATGCAAACTGCTGTCAAACTTGTGACTTTAGCACTGTAAGTTGGTAGCTTTGGAAGTCTATAATTCGGACAACAATCGCCTGACTTTTCGCCTCTTTCAAAATGTCCCAATTGAACCCAATCCATCCACCTAAAATCGTGTAAAGTATATAAATACATCTTATTGCAGCATGCGGTTGTATTTGCGGAATACCTCAAAACAGCAAACTAGCAACAACTGTCATTGTGGTCTACTGCTTCGTACGTGACATTTTCCAGTGTAAAAAAAAGGAAAAGTATCAAGAAGTGCAGTGCACTACGGAATTGGTGCTTCTCCAAGTGAATTACAGAAAGGAAGGCAGTAAATAAATGAGAACAAAAAAAAAATAATACGAAGCAATGGATATGGAATGCCTTTGTATGCTCCGTTTGCTCACGTACCACTCACATACTACCTACTACTACATGCTCTTATTAAACCCTTGCGCGGCGACTACGATACGACTAGTCCTGCGGAAGTGGAAATTCAATTAAAGATAAAACGCTTTCCACGACGAGTATGTAATGGCACAAGGATGTCACATTTATTTGAGTTTCTTTCGAAGAGATAAACTTTTATTGAAGGTAGATGGATGCAATAAAATCGTATATATGATTGCCGAGTAGCAGGCAAGTGATTTAAGATTTAAAATAAAACGGATATAACTGAAAATAAATACAATCAAGGGGTTGTTCGATGTTTATTTTTATTCTGTTTGCACTGAGCTATTGGCACATATTATATATTTTTTTTTTATTTGTCATGGAATTTCGAGTGGTAACAGCGTAAATAGCATATGAAACTCCAGAGCTGAGTGAGGTCTGATCTTGATTTAAGAGGTTTTCAGATAGTTAAATGAATCTGAACAAATACCTACACCGAAAATAGCGAATTGGAAATTTTAGAGGATTGTAGTTAAAAAAACAACAGAAATAAAGTGCACAACTGTGTCGTACGAAATGGCTGATACTTCTTTGTAAGTTTTACTGAAAGGCAATATGTGAATGTTGGCAAAATTGGACAATTTTTCTTCAGAGAACTAAACAAACTGGGACCAACAATTTTCACTCAAAACTGTCAATATTCTGTAGGGGACTAAGAAAGAGCAAAACTCCGATAATCTTATAAACTATGTCCCATAATTCCCGCAAAAATTTAAATTTTGCGCCATTTAATAGTACAGTGATGCCAACGAAAAAAAAAAAGATAACAATGTGACGTGACAGCTGACAGTTCGGAGTGATTAAAATTGAACCGCTATACGAAAGAACAACGCATTTTCATTGTTGAGCAATATTTTAAAAATAATAAAGGTTTATTCGAACAAAATCAAATTCTGGGATGAAGCTCATTTTCATCTTGATGGCTTCGTTAATCGTCAAAATTGTCGCATTTTCAGAAAACCCACAAGTAATTGTTGAGAAACAAACAAAATGCAAAACGTGACTGTTTGGTGCGGATTTTTGGCTGGAGACATTATCGGACCATTCCTCTTCGAAAATGCGGCTGGTCAGGCAGTAACAACCCAGTTTTTAGTGCCTAAATTACAAGATATGGATGTGACCAACATGTGTTTTCAACAAGACGGCCGGCGGCGGCGCCACATGCAATACAGCCAGAGAGACAATTCAATTACTGCATGAGTCATTTCCTAATCGTGTAATCGGCCGTTTTCCGATCAGAATTGGCCATCGAGATCCTGCGATTTAACGCCATTGGACTTTTGTCATTGGGGTTTTTTGAAGTTAAACGGTCTATGACTCTATGACTATGATAACAAATTTACAGTCTGGTATACAAGACAGGAAGGACTGGCTCTCCCCGAGTACTGTCATAACAGGTATACCCATCGTCACAGATGGCTCAAAGACAGAGAATGAAATGGGAGCAGGAGTGTTCTTAGAAGAACTAGATATCAGCCATTCATACCGACTGGCAGATAAGTGCAGCGTTTTCCAGGTATATACGCGGTTAAGAAAGCATCTCAAACTGAAGGAACTACCAGCAATGGAAATTACCTTCTGCGCGGACAGCCAAGCAGCACTTAAAGCGATTAACTCCAATCTGGTAAACTTCAAATCCGTAAGCCTCTCTTACACAGTAATGATGTGGTGGGTTCCTGGACATAATGTCGGTGTAGAAGGGAACGAGATAAACTTGCCAGATGCGGTTCTAAAATGGACGTACTATTAGCTGACAGACAAAGTATTGCCAGCTTTCAACGCAGCTAAGGGCGTCATTGACAATATCACAATATACATGGCTAAAGAACAACACCTTGCGGTTGTACTATAACTCGTAGCTTGTGGTCCGCAATTGATTCTGCAGAAGTTGCAGAGATGAAGAGGAAATAGAATCTGTGGAACATCTCCTGTATCGCCGCTACTATTGTATGGGAGCACAGTTCTTCGACGGCTTAAAAGATCTAGCGACGATACCGTCAGATTTAAGAAGATTCATCAACAGATCCGAATAGTTTTGTTAGATACATGTCCTATCATGTACTAAACAAATCATGGGTAATCACAAACAGACAAAATTTAAGTCATAATAGGAGAGTCAAATTTTTGATATTATGTTAGTATAGTATATTATCACAATACTATTTCCTGAAAGCCAAACCAAAACTCCGGTATCATCCCCCCGCCAGAAGCCCTAGAATTTCTAACTTAACAATTTTGTTTCTTGCATTTGTTTCTTGTTTTCATATAAATATTTGAGAAAAACACTCCCATAAAGGCTTTATCAAATGCCAACAAGTATAATTCTTGGATATAATAATTACGTTTTGGAGCTTTTTGCATAAGACTTTATTTCATGGCACCGAAGAATCCATTATTCGTTCTTTACTTCTTCTCAAAGACGTCTCGCTCTGCTTTTTAACTGGACTATAACTCTGGCAGTTTATTTTTTTGATTCTTGATATAGCCAACTGGAACATATCCAAGAATTACACTTGTTGGCATTTGATAAAGCCTTTATGGGAGTGCACCCCTTTTTAAGTAAGGTAGGCTGAGATTTTTTTTTTTTTTGACTCTGCTTTGTTATAAATTAGCCGTTTTTTATTATCAGCATTATCTGATCCGGATCAGATCATGAAAATAAACAAACTGGATCATTGATTGAGTTGTGGCAACAAACATATAAAATCCAATAACAATTATGACAAATTTCGTATTGCCACCAGCCATCTTGCAGCCACACGGTACAATGTGACGTCACAATGCGATGATTTCTCCATTGCACTTGCTCATATTTGAGTTTGACATTTCGCTTGTTGTGTCGGGGTGTTACCATATGAATACAAATCTGCATACATTTAGCATTAAATTTTTTTTTTCGGGAACTATGTTCAAATGTTATGTTTAAATATGAATCATAATTAACCGTATTGTACTGCTAATATTTCCATTTATATTTCTGTGCTATATAGCGAAACAAAACATCTCGAAAGTCGGAGTAGTAACTTATTCGAATTTGAAAAAATGCTAATTGATTTTTTGTGTTGTTAATTGTGGTTCACATTTTGGTCTGGCAACATTACTGTGTGGCTATAATTTACAGGGACACCAACCTTTAGTGAATGAAATAAACAACGCCACGAAACAACAACGAGAAATAGTTGAATTAATTTTCAGATCATATTTCGTGAACTCGATGAAAAGCAGGATCATATGTTGTTGTAAGTGCATGTAAATCGATGATCTATATGGATCATAGCTGATAATAAAAAACGGCAATTGTTCTGTAGAACAGGGCGCAGCGCAGTCATAATGATTATGGTTGTTTGTGTTAACAAAACGCGTTGTGTCAAAATGTAAATTGATTATTTAGAGAAATTTTTTCTGTATGGGTATATTTGTATTATTTATTTTAATAAAGAAAACTAGCACACTGCGCAACTTCCTAGCCTAGCTAAGTTCTGAGATGTTCCCCTGCTTTATCAGTCAAATTGTTACCAAAAATAAAATGTAGGCAACAACGTGGTCTTGGAACGAGTCTAGTCGAAAGGTCAACTGATGAGTAGGTATTTTCAGACTTACTTAACTTGAAATTCGAACGTTCCCTATTATAAAAAAGACTCCATAAAACCTACTTTGGAATTTAAAAAAATCTTTAAAAATTACAATCATTTTATCATTTTACATTAGGAATTTATTTATGCACCACCCTTTTAGCTTTAGTGATGACTGATGAGGTTATCGAAAAGACGTTACGTTTAAAAAGTATTCATGTATTTGATGACAGAAAATGCATTTAGCGTCATTATAAAAGATGGGGACTATGCAACTCTGTTTATGATAAGCCCGCTAAAATGAATGTTTGCGCGCAATTTATTTTTTGGGTGATTATAAGGAAATACCTAAAGTGAAATGAATTTCAAGCGACCTACATAATTAAAGGCAGACAACCTAAAGGCAAACACAGTTCAGTATCATTCTCAGATTCTCAGTTTCAATTGAAAATTTAACACTAGTATATAGTTGTAGTTTACTAAAGTGATTCGGAAATCAAAATCAGTCGAGCTCAGTTTGCGATACAAGCATCACACTTATAAATATCGATGGACGTTAATAAATCGATTTTAGATTATTTACTTGTTACGTACAAAAGAGGATCAGTCCAATTCTTCAGTTTTTGAAACCCTTTAAGGTGGATAAAAGACACTTTTTTAAGCTGTCTCGTTTAATATGCACATCTCGTTCGACTTGTGTCTAATTTTAAATTTCATTGCGACTGCATTGACTTACACCATACCGGATGTCAAAGTGGAAATTCTAAGTCCCAAAGGAGTACGACTCTCAATACCACGTAAGTTAATATGACAATACCAACTGTAGGTATTACGTTTTTATCATTTGTACTTTTTAGGTTAAAGAAAAAAATCTAGATTTTAGATTTTTTAGAAATCGTTGCTTCCTTTTGGAATTAATCGATGAAGTATAAAAACCTGGAAATTATATTTCAGTTTGATTTCCTTATTATTGTAACTCAATGGGCATATATTTGTACTACATATACTAGCGGGCCCAGAAAACGTTGTTTTGCCTGCTCGTACATTTTCATTGTCCGTCAATTGTTCTGCGGCCGTTTTATTATTTGAAATTTTATTTATGATTTTTTTTTTTTTTTTTTTGAGGGTCCAATTGTGAATCTAAACCATCCTTCGATCCATTCAAACACACACACAATATTTCATTAAATTCGGTTCAGCCGTTTAGGAGGAGTTCGGTTACAAACATGTACAGAAGAATTATAAAAGATATCTACATGTATTTATATAGGAATGACATATTAGAATGTGTCGCGGTTTGGTGAGATTGAGGTTATCTAATAGTGAGGTTATCTATGGATTTTTGCGAGTCTGTTTTTTACGAGGTATTACTCGTCCAGCTGCTGGGCTATATTGACATCATCGGTCGCTGAAGCGTTCCGGCAATTGAAGAACAGGCGAAATCCGTTTGCCTTGAAGTAAATGAAGACAAGACCAAGTACATGCTATTAACAAAAAAACAAGCATCTGTCCACCGCCTAGGACAAAACGTCATTATTGATAGCAACAATTTCGAGGTAATTAAGGTGTTCACCTATCTCGCAGTAAACATGATCTCTACGAATGATACCGTAGTGGAGATCCGGCGAAGAATTACCTGTTGCTGCTTCGATTTGGCAAAACAACTGGGTTCAAAATTCCTAACTCGAAGGACAAAATGTGTGCTCTACAAAACCCTTATCCTGCCAGTTCTGCTTTATGGCGCCGAGTGCTGGACGATAAGCCAGAAGGGCGAGCTGATACTGGGCTCATTCGAAAGAAAAATACTTCGGCGGATTTTTGGTCCTGTGTGCGAGGAGTGCGAGTGAAGGAGAAGATATAACCGCGAAATGTATTAGCTGTACCAAGAGGTGGATGTAGTCCAAAAAGCCAAGACAGGTCACATTGGCTAGGCCAAATCGAGCTAATGGTCAATAATACTCCAGCTAAGAAGATCTTCAAATCCCAGCCCCCACGGTTCGAGAAGACAAGGAAGACCGAACCTCCGTTTCAAAAACCAAGCCATCGCGGATTCTAAAGCGGTTGGTCTGGACAACTACTGGAAGCAGCGCGCCCGGGATCGTAGAGGATGGAAGGCTGCAGTGTCTCAGGCAGAGGTTGTACACGGGTTGGGAGCCCGATAAATAAGTAAGAAGATAAAGTTTAAAATTGAATCCCGTCCACAAAGCGAATGTGAACAAGGACTTTGTTTGTCGTGGATCGTGGTTACGCTTCAGTTCATTCCTAAACGTTTTTTTTTTTTTTTGGTTTTAACAAATAAGTTACGAAAAAGTTTATAGCTTATAAAAAAAATGGTATTATATACCTACTTTACGGTAGCTTAAGAATTGTTGTCGCATCATTTTGAAATAAGCAACTTTAGGGCATGTTCGTCAATACTCTGGATTCGAGGTCACTAAGAAGAGGCACTCATGATTATGATCGACAGAAACTGTCTATAAAAATATAAAGTTATGCAAGACTTCAGTGTTGAGGATGCGAAGAGTTTCCAGCAGGTTTTAAGGATCTCCGCTTGGATCTGGATATGAGACATTAGCGAAAAACGCATAAGAAACAAAAATGAATAAAAAAGCTATTAATTTATTGATAAATTTTGAATACTAATCAACGACTTTGTGCTCTTTTCAGATGAAAATGGTATTGCTTTAGTAGCATTCCATGTAAATATTGGTAAACCCATAGGACTAAATCAACCAGGTGAATATTCAGCCGACATTACGGAACCCACTGGTGGAAGATGGATTTTTAATAATTTGCAAACACTCGTCGGTTCTGGCGATAAAATAAATTACTGGCTTCATGTTCAATACGGAAACTATGCATTCAGGAAGTTAGGATCAGGTACAGCATCAGGCGATGCTGTCGATATCTCAGTCCCTCCTGCAACAGAGAGGCCTGTCTGTGAACCATCTAAGACAACAGTTCATCGGAGAACAGTGTGTAAAGGTCAGCTCATCTTTGAAGACAATTTCGATCAGCTCAACGAAAACATATGGAAACATGAAGTCCGAATACCATGGGATACAGATGATGGTGTATTTGTTTCATACCAAGGCAGGCCAGAGAATTGTTATGTAAAAAACGGCGAGTTGCATATTGTGCCGAGTTTGCAATCTGGATTGCCAGGATTTAATGAATCAAGCATTAGAAATGGAAAACTGGATCTAGGAGATAGGTAAGTGAATATTACAATTGGAATAAGTATCTCATTACTTCATGTGCAAGTTACAGATGCACAGGATTAATTGACGTTAAAAAGGAGTGCAGTAGGAAAGCATATACTTCACAGATTCTGCCACCAGTGGTGTCGGCACGGATTCGAAGCAATGACTTCTTTAGTTTTCGATATGGAAAAGTTGAAGTTCGCGCAAAACTGCCTAAGGGCGATTGGTTATTTCCATGTAAGGTGTTTTACCTACTTTATTCTTTATCCTGAAGTCAATATTTTTTTTTTTATTATTTACTCAGTGATCTTACTAGAGCCACAGGAGAACAAATATGGTATCTCAGGCTATGCATCAGGCCAGATGCGAGTAGCATTCAATCATGGAAATGTGGTTCTAATGGACCGCGATGGAAATGCAATTTCTGGCAATCGTGTCGCAGGTGGAGTGGTTCTTGGAACTGGAGACACTTTGCGTGACATTTGGCTAAAAGGAAGCCTCCAACCATCACATTTGGGAGACGATTTTCACACGTATACTCTAACGTGGACTGATGATTTCATCTCTCTTGAGATTGATGGGAATGTGTATGCGCTCATTCGAGGAGGCTTCTCAAAGCTCACGGATACCATATCATATGCTAGACGTTGGTCTAATGATTTTATGGCACCATTCGATAGAGAGGTTTTTTTTTTAGATTGAGTTTGACAGCAATATCTGATATAATTGTGACAATATTTTTGTTACAGTTCTTTCTGTCACTGGGAGTATCTGTCGGAGGACATTCTGATTTTCCTGACGGCTGTCGCAATGATGTTAATAAAAAAACTAAGCCATGGAACAACCAAGATCATAAGGCCGAACTGTATTTCTGGAAGGATAGAGAGAATTGGCTTAAGACTTGGAATGGTGAAAATGCTGGGCTGCATATAGACTATATTAAAGTATATGCATTGTAAACTGAACGGTTTGAAAAATACAATTTAAATGTACCTCCATAGGAAAAAGCACATTTTGCACGTGTTACCACTTTAGTTTAGTTTACTTTGAAAATTTATAACAGTTGGTCAATGTTGGAATAGTATGATCTGAAATCCTCAACTTGCAGACAACCGTTCCAATGTCTAATTTTTATATTTGGAATGAGTCAAAGGAATTAACGTAAAATATGGCATAATATAAATGCCTCATAGCTTCCTTTTCGAAAATAAAAATAGGGAAACGAGAGGCTAAGACAAAAATAAAAGTCATTCTCTAACTGTTTCTAATTTCAAATAAAATGTAGGTTATTAAGTTTACCATACATTCCTTTAGAACCACGCGAGGGTCCAGTGGTTTGCTGAGAAACTTTGACGAACCATTTCATTTGGTAAACAATAACCTTTTAGTGTCACTAGAAGACCAACTGCGAAGGTGGAAGGAGCATTTTTGTGCGCTGCTCAATGATGACCAGAGTACAAATGCAAATCATCATATACTGCAGGACATACGTAGGTCTTTCCAGTGAATCGACATCAACCCCCCAACAAGTGCAGAAATAAGAACTGCGATCCTGATTCTCAAAAATAACAAGACAGCTGGACTGGATGGCATACCGGATCCAGACGCAGCGGCCTGTATTTTGTTTCCACTTGTTCAGCCTGTTTGGGAGAAGGAAACCTTTCCCAGCGAATTGGAGCACGGAGTTATTGTCAAGATACCGAAGAAAGGCGATCTTAAGAACTGCAATAACTGGCGTGGTATCACCATTTTGTCCATATTCCCAAAGCTGACGGAAACTATCGTTCTCGAAAGGATAAGGTTCAGGATTGAATCAACGCTCAAGAGGCACCAAGCGGGATTTCGATGTGGGCGATCATATTAACACCTTGCGAATCGTTCTTGAGCAATCGTCGGAGTACCAACCATCGCTCTTCCTTATGTTCTTCGATTATGAAAAGGCCTTCGATCGCGTTAATCATGATTGCATCTGGAGATTGCTTGCTATAAGAGACATCCCTGAAAAAATGGTTGCTATTATTAAAGAGTCATACACTAACGCAAGGTGTTCCGTTTTGCACAGTGGACAGCTTTCCGATGCATTTGAAGTGCGACAAGGAGTGAGACAAGGAGAATGTTGTGTCACCGTTTTGTTTTTACTTGATGATGTAATGACTGCCACGGCGGGTACAAACGAGAGACTTGGTATCCATTGGAACCCGTTTAATAAGCTGTTTCCTGGCAAACAACATTGATGCCCTTAACCAAATGTGTCATTCACTGCAACAGAACTGGGAGGTGGCTGGCTTAAGGAAAAAACCCCAACAAGACAAAAATTATGCACACTAGCCGAGACCTTCAACAGCAGGTTATCTTGAAGATGTCACGCAGTTCAACTATCTACAGGTAGTTATGTGTCACTCGATGGCCGTTCAACCATCTGGATGTAAGAAATGGAATGAATAAAACTAGTGGTGCATTCGGAATCCTTTCTCGAATCTGGAACTCTAGAAAAATAACGCTTTGCACCAAGTTAAAGCTCATTGAATCCAATTTAAAATCGGTACTTCTTTACGCGTGTGAAATGTGGAACGTGGAACATTTCGAGCAGGTAACAAGCCTTTGTTAATCGTTGTCTGCATTACATCCTAAAGATCTGCTGGCCAAAAAAAAATTTCCAACAATGAATTGTGGCTTTGAACTGGACAAACAAAAGTGGATGTTGACATCGAGTATCTAGAGGAAATGGCGTTGGATTGGCCATACACTGAGGAAACCAGATGACAATATAGCCAAGCAGTGCTATATTCTAATGGAACCCTCAAGGTATAAAGCGAATTGGTAGGCCAAGATCAACTTCCAACTGTTTTGACGGAAGCGCAGTCCCAAAATTTGGTATCGTGGACACAGTTGAGGTATCGAGCTGCAGACAGAGAGAGATGGAAGATCCTGGTGGTCGCCTTATGCTCCAGGAGGACTTAAAGTGTTGCTGCCAACAGCACCTTCCGGAAGAAGAGAGAAAAAATAAGCTGCAATATTTCTAATAAGCTTTTGTTTTATTTCATTGTAAGATTAATTACCCAAAACGATTTTACTTAAACAAAATATTACAATAGATATATATATTTATTTTTATTCATTTTAATTAACATTTTTACATTTTTAAAATAACCTTAGAATAAAATCCTAATCACAAAAATATTGTTTTCGATCACACAGCATAAACGCGAACGTAATCCACACGAAGTGCAGTATTAATTCCTTTCCAAGTGCTTAGCCAATCTTGTCTGTTTTTCCAAAATGCAGAAGTTTCTTTTGGGTCCATATTTGTCCAGGGCTTTAACTTTCCTGTTGTGGGATTTTTGCTGCCATCAGGAAAGTCAGCGTTTCCTCCTACCGCCACGCCCAATGTTATATAGAACTGTTAAATAAATAAAAAGTTAGACATAAGAGAAGTTTGGTAGATAGGTTAAGGCTTTGGATTTGGCTAATGATTGTCTTAAAAAATAAAGCTTGATGGAGCATAGTATCTAAGCTTCTTCAGAAATCATTGGGGGTAAAATATTTTGACCTCCTTTTGGGAATCTCTTCTGTTTGCCTACACGAAAACGGAGCGCAGTTCAAATTTGACTTAAATACTCGAATGTATTCGGAAATGTATACGGAAACAGAACTATGTATTACTTTTGAATCTACTGAAATTTTACCTCTTGATCGAACGGCGCCATATATTCTCCAGTTTTCCATAGCCTGGCATGTCTTATTTGATGCGTTTCGAATAATTTGTGAAATCCACCCGGAATTACTGCATACTCATTCCCATCTATAGCGAGGGTTATATCTTTGTCCGTCCATTTAACCGAATAAATATGGAAGTCATTGCCCAGATGTTCTTTCGTTCTCCTTTGAAATAGCTGAATTCTTCGCAAATTCGTCTGTGCTGTAAGAATACCTCCACCTAATAATAGACTGCCGCTGATATCATTGCCATGGCTATCCATGAGTTCTTCATTTCCAGCAGCGAATGCTATTTTTATTTGACCTGAAGAATAATTCCAGTTACCGTAGATATTTTGGACGGGCTCCAGTAGTATCACTTAAACAATAATAATATTTTAATTTAGTATCCGATGAGAAATGATTTATATACTCACATGGAAATAACCAATCGCCTTTTGGTAATTTAGCTCGTACATCAACCCTGCCATAACGAAACTGGAATGATCCTTTAGTACGAATGCGGGCTGACACTATCGGTGGCAAAATATTGCTGTATAGCGATTTACGGAAGCAATCTTTTTTAGTATTTCCGGTACATCTATAATTATAATACAAAATACATATGTATAGTTTTAGTATGTAATTGCATTCAGGATCGAAATCTTCAAAGCCTCTTTATCGAAATCTGTGCAGACAGTATGTTTAGTTCTACTTACTGTGAAGTTAAGTCCAACGTACCATTGAATATAGATCTGTCATTAAAATTCGGAATTTCGGACAACAAGCCTGGTACTATATGTAGAATCCCATTACTGACATAACAGTGTTCCGGACGATTCTGATAGGATACAAACTCAAAGTCATCAGTGGATGCTAATCGAATTTCATGATGCCATCTTGTCATATTCAATGTGTCGAAATTTTCCTCGAAAATGAGGTCACCGCTACATACATCTAGGCAAGCACATTTAGTTAATGTAGGTTTACAATCCTGACTTCTTTTTGATCTTGAAATTTTATTGCCTCGGCAGACCGAAGGCTTCTGAGCACTGGTCTTCGAATCGGGACTCAATCGAATTATAGGTGATTTATGTTGCTCGTCTATTGGAAAATCTTCATCGGGAGGCTGTCGCTGAATCCACCGAAAAAAGTCTTTCCGTGGATTAACCGATCCTGTGTTGGAGGTATTCACCCAGTCCGTTGAACTGTGGATATGATTTCCGTCTGTTGCTGTAAATATTAAAACAAGCAATAGATCTTAATTTATACTCCTAAAACGTCTTGTCCAAAAAGCCTCTCAGTATATGTAGCTTTAGAGATTGCCAAAATTTGGCATTCAATGACAGATCAATTTGACTTTAATATTAGTCATGAAAGAATAAGGATGTTATTATACCAACGTGCGTCGCTTAATATTTTATTAAAAGGTTAAAACATTTTCGTCTGAAAAGAAATTATTTTCATTTTCTAATTTGTTCATATTCATCTGCTAGTTTTTGTCAGTTTTTTTTTAAATAATCGTCTGAAAAACTTGAAATTTCATCTGAAAATCTGAATAAATCGTCAGCATTATTTTTGTCTCTATGAATATTCCCCATTATCACAATTGTTTTTTTTATATTTTCAGACGTTTTAAAAAATGTTTCAGACGTTTTAAAAAATGTTTCAGACGTTTCCAATATCTGATTTTCTGATGATTTCTATTTATTTTCAGACGATTTCTATTAAATTTCAGACGTTTTTTTTCGATTTTTGTCGACGTTTCCAATTTTTTTTTTTCTGAAAAAAAAAACGATTTATTTGTAGATGAAAAATTTGTAGCCATTATTAAAATATGTTCCCATTTAAAACTAAAATCGTGTTTTGATGCTTCACTCTATACACATTTAATAAACGGAATTTTTAATTTTTTAAGCTTAGTACACTGCTCGAGACAAATTTTAATTCCCATACAAAATTCTCTCCAAAATTTAGCTGAATTTAAGCGAATCCATTTAACCGAGTATTACCCTGCTTTAACTAAAAAATCAAATTTTCATTTTAGTCTGTACTTCATATATCTGTCAAAATTTAGCGCGCCCATTAATGGTTCGGCTCATTTTCTCAAACTAAATTTTGACAGATCTGTTGGTTTTTTTTTCTGTTGTGTTTTTGTGTTGCGGAATAGTAAATAAGGATAAGGTTTTTTTTAATGAATACCTTGATGAGGAATCCTTTAAAAGTGAAAAATTTTAAATCAAAAAATATCAGACAAGGAAAAAAGAAAGCGCTACGATAATATAACACTTTTTCGCGTCGATGAATTTTTGAAGGAACTTATTTTCAATTAACAGCTGTTATGTGACATTTATATCCACAATGCATCCTACGTCAAAATTTAGTTAGGATTTTAGCTAATGTTTGGAGAAATAAATTGGAGAGCAGCTAAGGGCTCTCGGAAATTACGTTAGAGGATATTACGCCAGATTTTTTTTGGAAAAAACGCCAGAAAATTTTCTATACAAAAGACTGGCCATTTTTTCTAGGAAGAAAAGCCAGAATTTTCTGTTTATCTTACCTAAATTTCAGGTCTTTTTTCCAAAAAGTTTTCCGGCGTCTTTTCCATTTCTTCAAAGGTTTGCAAGGTTTTTTGTATGTAAAGTTCGATAAATATCAAAAAAATAACATTTTCTGACCTTTTTCCAAAATTAGTTTGGAAATTAGGCCAGAATATGAGTTGCCTATGGCTATGTTTATTGTCTTGCTTAATTTCCACTTTACTTTCTGGTGATTTTCCACATAAATTCCTAATTTCTGGCATATTTTCCAAACAAAATTCTGATATTTTTCCCAAATTCGAAAACAAAAACATTTTCTGGCATTTTTTCCAAAACAAAATCTGGCGTAATTTCCGGGAGCCGCAGCTAAAATTTAGTTTCGCTCGTGTAGCATAATAAGCTAACTTTCAACATCTATATTTTTCCAGATTTGCACAGATTTCGTTTGTAAACCGGGCTTAGGTTGAAAAAGCATGTTCAATATGTTCACATAAATTCAGCTAAAATAAATAATTCCACACTTGCTAATAGTAAGCCGCATATTACTAAAATTTTAATTCACGCACTAGCTCACCCTTTAACGAAAGACAACTAAGGCCGTATGTCAATTGGGTAAAAATGTATCCTCGGGCCCGGATAATTTTCTGACACTTCGTGGTGGAAAACGAATTTTTCAGCTGTCAGAAAATTACCCGCCTGCTCCGGGAGCAAGATAATAAATTATCTCATAGGCTATTTTTTTACTTTTTCCTTTGCTTAAGATGTGCTTTATTGTTGAAAATAAAATAAAACACTGACTTTCAAAATTAGCCAAAGATAATTTATTTAGTGCACTTGACATACGGCCTAGGAATCCATTAAAATTTGTACTTACGTAATAGGTTTATTTTCGTTTCACTAGCAAGATGTCCCTTTACAGAAATTATGACCACTAACTTTATTATTAAATATTCAAGTGCTTTTAGTTTCATTTTTTAGTTTCTTGTATTGAAAAAATAATGCAAAAGTCAGTCTTCCGAATCCATCGAACTAAGAAAATACAATAGTGCAAAACTGCAAAACTGCAAATCTTGCTTGAATTCCGTTTCGATAGAATCAATTTATTATCAGCAGTAATGTAGACATAGGTCATCTTAAATACGTCATAAAAAAAATGGTTATACCTACACTATCGGTACATGTTTAAGTATTAGCAATTTTAATAGATAACGATGTAGAAATTGCAGGCAACGGATTTTCCGATGTCAGTTCAAAATTGTTTTTCTTTAGCTTGTATTTCGTTTGCAGCAAAGTTGACATATTTTGACAAGTTCTGGTTTCAGCTTCAACAGCACTTGAAATTGTTTATTCCTCAATGACATTTGTTTTATAAAAAATTGCTTAAATGTCAACAGATTGAAATTTCAAAGAGGAATCGAATTGGCTATCGTTTTTATTGATTGTGTACTCGTAGTAGAGACGCTCAATATTATTTACAGCCCCTATGATTGTGAGTAACATTAAATACTTATGCACTTCCACAGGGTGGTCGAAATAGAAGTTTTACATTTAATTTATTCTACAAAAATTTATTGGCAAAAACTTTGCACCGGTACAACAATTTTGGTATAACCAGTGTTTTGTTAGCATGAGACGAATTTTTAAGTGGGTGAAAGTCCCAGTTGCCCATAATGTTCGAAGAACCGGTTAAAGACCATACCAAGATTTTTGGCCGTCTCAACATATTCAATTGCCTAAAATCCACAAACCAGCACTGATTTGTGTTAAAATCACAGAAGGAAAGTATGACAACGTAGGGTCCTAAAAATCACTAGTCCCAAATCACCAATTTGGATTTAGAAATAAGCACTCTACAATTGATCAGGTGCATAGAATCACAGATAAAATCGAAAAAGCATTTGAAGAGAAAAAAGTGTACTCTACAATATTTCTTGATATAGCACAAGCTTTCGATAAAGTCTGGCACAATGGTCTGATCCAGAAACTGCAAAGGCAACTGCCAAAGCAATATTCGACAATTCTGGAGTCATATATATCAGAGCTATTCTTCAAAATTAAACAAGAGACAGAGTACTCAACTTTAAGAGAGATTAAAGCTGGTGTACCACAAGGCAGCGTGCTAGGTCCAGTTTTATACCTTCTGTTCACTAGCGATTTGCCTGAAAGTGGGGAAACCACTATATCTACTTTTGCAGATGACACAGCTGTTCAAGTTCAAGTTTTCCAAAATAAAGTACTAAGGAACATAGTCAATGCACCTTGGTACATACGCAACGCTGATCTACATAGAGATCTAAACATTGAAATGGTTGAGGAAGAAGTTAAAAAAGTTGCCCAAAGGCACAAAAGTAGACTCTTAATCATGTTAACGTAGAAATAATAGAACTTTTAAATACTGACAATGTAATCAGGAGATTAAGGCGGGTAAAACCTCTTGATCTATAAGAGTTAGCTAAGACCAAGAAAGTAGGTAATGTTTTCAATCAAAAAAGTATAGAAATCCGACAAACGGCGGATTTATCCTCAAAATTTTTTAATATGAATCAAAAATAAATTGCCGATTAGTCGAACGACTAGGTGCAATCCAATTCGGGATGACGAAAGTCAGTCCCCTCGGGAGTTTTTTTTAGATCGGGTTAAAGTCCCTCACTATTGCAGAAGCATCCCTCGCGTAATAGCTCTGCAATGTCTTTCGATGATTTTTCCTTCCAGCGAATTCCCAAGACAAAAAAAAAAAAAAAAAAAGTATGACAAGTCCAAGAATTTCTTGAGATAACAAGGCACTCAGATTTTTCAGGGTTTAACAAAATACCATTCGTTTCGGACCAGCGCGCAATATTTTCAAGATTTTCATTAACACAGGCAGCACCATGTTCAATAAGACCGAGATCAGAACTCAAGTACAACTGCACGTCATCGGTATACATCTGAACCTTACTCTGGTTGATGATAGATTGCAGATCTTGAAAATAGCAGTGGGCCCAAAATGGATCCCTGGGGGACACCATTTGGGATCGATATGACATTCGATCGAACGTCACTCACTTGAACAATTTGCCTTCAACTTGAAAGGTACGAAGCAACTAATTTGACTGTATCGTGTAAGAAGTTAAATAGCTAACGCAGCTTATCGCACAGATTTGTATGAACCACAGTGTCAAACGCCTTCGAAAAATCTAGCAACACTAAAAAGGTCACCTTGTCTTCATCCATCTTTTGCCGTAAATCTTCGATGACGTTCAGTAAGGAGGTTATACAATTATGGCCCTTCCTAAAACTCTCTCTTGCTGAGTTCAATAGATTAGAGGTAGAGGATGCCAACTGCCGATTAAGAGCATTTTACAATCAACATTTTCAAATCGGCTCGACTTAGCGATGCCGAACGAAGATTACTCCACACTTTACGGCGGCCAAGAGAGGGATTGAATTGGTTCAAATATACTTGGGACTTTGAATTTTTAATTTCCATTACGACTTGGTTTCGAAGAGAACAGTAAGTTTGCCGCAACTCATCAAGGCGGAAACGCTTTCAATGGTTATAACAAGCCTGAACTTGTAGGTTAGATAGAGTTAGGTAGAGTTAGCGAACTTTTGACACAGTGCCTCTGCGGTGTTGGCGTTTGAGTTTTGCAATATTCAAGACATATGATAGCCCATCGCCTTGTCTAAATCCTTGCATTCGCCATCGTCTTCGATGTCGTTCGATCGTTTTCATTTTACGTGATCTGAGCCCTGATAGCGATTTTCTCTAAGATCTGCCGCAGTGTGAATATTTGGTAGATGGTGTTCCAGTTCCAGTTCCTGGCTATGAAATATGACATATATATATTGTCAAAACCACAACCGTCGAAACATTATCAAATTCAAACAGAACTTAACAAAAAATCACATCCTAGATGACATAACGAATGCCATCCTATTTCATAAGTCAAAACTCAAAACAAAACAACAATTGCATTCGCTAACTTAAAAGTTAAAACTTTCCATGAAACCTTAGATGTACGTGAATAGCATTGCCCCCAACATTTTGTTTACTTCAAGGTAAAAAAAAAATATGCTGCTCTCTACCATCCACCTATATCCACCTATTCCTCATAAAATAGCACGTGCAAGTTAACAAAAAAGTACTTCAAATTCAATGGCGCAGAAAGTATCTCACATTGTACCAAGCAAAATAATAAAAATAAGAGGAAAATAAAAAATAAAAATAGTGACACATGTTGCGAAATATTTGAACATCATGTCGCACGCGTTTGCAACGTGGCGTGGGCTTCTCGCTGAACTCAAGTTAATGCCATCTTCAATGGAGGAATAAAAATCACATCATTTGAGTAGTTGATTTTGTGAAGAGGTCGTCGGCGCGTGAGGGAAGAATTTTCAATTAAGCTGCGCAATGAAAATCCATAATATAATATCCCATACCTACCTAACTAATTCCTCAAGGAGCGCTTATGTCGGGAGGGTGGTTTTAAAATGCGTGAAAGTTCTGTGCGTTTCAGACGACACAGTTCGTAGTGTCGTCGATTAGACATGAAGGTTTATGAATGAAGGCAACTGGTGAACAATTTGTCTCACAGAAAGGGATACACATACAGTGGAAGTTTTATTAGAAAATATAAAACATTTACTCCTAGTTAGGGAGTCCTTCACATTGTATCAAAAATTAATAAAAAAATGGAAGAAATTTAATCCTAAAACCTTGACAGAGAGTATATAAATAAAATCCAGAAAAATTATCCAAGTCGGATCAGTAGATCTGGAGATATAAGGGGTCAAAGAGGGACAGGGCAGATCAAAGTCAGAAACAATGGATTTGTCTAAAGAATACATTGTTGTCGAAATCCATTTTATATTTCAAATTCCTCTTATAGTCTTCCTCTATTATGTAGGATGTGACACTTAGACTTAGACCCATTATATATTGTTCATGCGCAGGACAACCCAAATGAACTCTTTATTGACACTGTCAAATGCCGTTTCAAAATCAAATCATAGGGGACAGTGTTGGTATGTTATAGGGATGCATTTTCCCACGAAATTTTTGAATTCTTTGTTAAACCGCGAACTATTCAGGAGGTCCAAACTCTCCAATGAATGTCCCAAAATTAGAGTGACAGTATATAAATGCGTTCGATAGAAATTTGCCGAAAAGGCCATATACCCGAAATTGAGTCTAAAACATAATTTCATGAGACAACAATTCTAAAAATAGACAATTTGTTAAACTATTTGTCTACAATCAGAGGTTAAAATTTGTGTAAATATTGGTACTTCTTTATGTTGATCAGATTTGCTGGGATAATAGCACTGGAGCCGAATTTTCTCTCCTTTTTTTTCATACAATGGTTTTTGACCGTCAAAATTCCCACGACTTACCAACACTGTTAGGAGGTGAAAAGGTGTTCTTTATTTGAACGCAATAATGCTCATCTAATCGACACAGGACTACCCATCGAGAGGCCTGACTTATTCGCTCCAACTTAAAGTTACTCCTTAAGACATCTTTGTTTTTGTAAGCTTGACAACGGGTTGGTGATGAAATTTCCTTTTTCAAAATCCCCTGTGCTATAATCCCTTACTCCAAAAGACCCCAAGTAAGGTCGCGCCGCGACACCTAAAATTGGTGTTAAAAACTGATGTGGGCCACGTATTGGGGGCCATTCTGCCCCCCTGCTTATGGTCACTGTAGGATTTGGAGTAGGTGCTAGGTATATGCAAAGTTAAGTTTGCTCGTGGGAGATTTTGGCATAGGGGATTTCGTCCCATGAGATTTTGGAAAAAGAGAAGAAAAAAAAAAATGAGAGATTATGTCCAGTCGATGTTAAACCTGGGAATTCTTTCAATATTGGGGATCTTTGGACTGATGTAGCTCGCAATTGAAAAAAAGAGAAGATTTCAACCAGCTATTCTTCTGTTGCGGATGTCTTATAGAGAGAACTTCTTAAACGTCAGCTGGTCGTCAATTAATTGATTTGATTGGAAACTAATTGTCAGTTGCGATTACATATTATTACGATGGTCAAGGGCAGGCTTCCCGATTACATGCCCGATTCCCTACTTTTGGTCAGCAAAGCTCCTGTCGGCGTAGCCTTATGCGAGGAATTTAACTGGTTATAGAAGTCGTCCTTTTTATCCTAAGTCGATAATTTCTTTAGACCATAATATCTACTGTATGACAGTGACACACCGTATTCTGCTCCAAAATATAATCCGCCATATTATCATCCTAACACCATAAGAATATACCTACCAGGAAATCGGACTCAGGCCTAATGTTCTGTTTCTGTTGGCATCAGACCAACTCCGTGTTCACGAGAAGTGCCAGTGGGCTATCCGGAGCTTACTTTTACTAATGTCGTTTTCGATTGGAAATCCAGAACCGTCCGGAAGTAATCGCTTCTGAAAGCGTTCGATTGGCACTCAATTGACAGTTCTTCTACGGAAAAGAAGAGAAATTTGCTTCTGGATTTGAATTCAGAATCGCGGAGAGTTCTTCCGGACGCTTCTGGATTACCAATCGAAAACGACATAAATCTGTCTTCTGATGTTGGTTTTGTTTACGGTCTACTGTCATTCGTAGAATGCACCAAGTGCTGCCAAATTTTCTCTAACTCTGAATGACAGTAGATCGTAAACAAAACACAGACCACACGACCGATTTAGTTTTGCACTAAGTGCTGCCAAGTTTTCTCTAAAAAAAAAATGTTTGTTAAAGTGTTTCAACCATTACAGTACCTACTGGCGATCACTAGGAGGAGGCCATTTCGATTTTCACTCTTTATACCTATTGGAAATCTTGTACCCGGGAACTTTTACTACCTGTGAATATATTTATATATAGGTACATATTTTCAAGAAATCATAAAATTAAAGGGTAAATAAGAATCGACGGCTGTAATTTCCCAAGATCAAACAACGAACTACTTGAAAAGCATATAAGAAGATGCGCCACAAAGGATGAGGCAATTGTGAATATTACGTAGCAGGAGCGATCTTTTTCAAAGTTTTGTTAAGAATATTTAAAAAAAGCTTTGAAAAGAACTGTTTTTATTTAATTTAAAAAAAAATGGTTTCCGGAAAGACTTTGACAGCGTCAGAAAGAGGGAAAATAGATGCTTTCAAGGAGTTAGGACTTCCAGGGCGAGAAATCGCGAGGAGGCTAAATAGAAGTAAGATTGTTGTAAACATTTATCTTGCGGATCCACAACACTATGGGAAAAATCAAAAAGGACGCACGGCAGAGCGACAACATTGCGAGAAAAGCGGTTAATTCTACGGCTTGCCTCAAATTCTACTCTAACAGCGACTAAAATAAGAGCCAACAGTGGAGTATCAGCCAGAATAGCAAGGGTCCGAAGGATAATATGAAAAAGTTGTACTATACAGAGAAGAAAACTTAAAAAGAAACATGTTTTGAGGCAAGTACATAAGGAGCATCGAATGAATTTTGCAAGAGAACATGTCGCTTGGAGCAAAATATATGTATTGTAAAATGTATGGCCTCATCCTAGTGATCGCCAGTGTATAATGCAAAAATAAGTGTACTAGATTTTCAGATTACTAAACAAAAGTTCAGTGATGTATTTGAGTTTTTTTTACTATTTTCAATTTATAAAATCAAAAAAAAAAAAGTAATAAACAAACAGCTTCAGCACATCACTTAAAACATTTTAAAAAGCCGGCAAAGTGTCAAAAGTGTAACAAAAATTTGTCTCATGAGAGATCTGCTACAAAATTCTGTAATTTTTGCAGTCCTCAAAAGGAACACTGAATATTTGAAAAGAGGAATTATGCTACGTTTCCACCGGACGCTAATCCCAAGATTAAGTGCAAGAGGTTTAAAATTAATCCTGAAGTGTTTCCACCAACAAAAAAGAGATTAATTTAACGTTTCACCAGATGTTCAAATCGAAGTGTGACAAATGATAAAAAATTAAACAATTTCTACTTTCGAAACTAAAAGTATAAACAAAATATGAGTGGCAGTAATCTAAACATTTTATTACCGCATAATTTTGTCCTCAAAACTAATATGTATGAACGTTTTAAGGGTTGGATTGGCAAGAAGTCGCTATTTTTTGCTTTTTTTCTTTTGCTCACCAATGACATAAATGTCAAATGCAGCTCTGTTTGTTTTTAATTTTGGACATCTCGACCTGTGAAGAGCGTGTTCAGAGACCGAACTTTACATGTAAACCTGGTCAGTTTAGGAGATTAATTTCTAATCTCCTTTTTATGAGATTAATTTTTGTATGATAAATCTCGAGATTTATATGAGGTTAACGAAAATTAATCATAATCTCGGAGTTAATCTCCGGTGAAAACGTAGCATTAAACAAAAACGCTAAATATTCTACATCTCCGTTCTTCACATTCGAAAATGTTTTCGGAAATGTGACAGCGCACTTCCTTGTGAGACTGTATAAAGTTTGCTAAGTCTTCTTAAACAAATCTTGTGTTCTCTATGGATTTTCACAATGTCATGTACGAGCAGCCATTAAGGTGTTTTTCTTCACCATTTTCTTGCCACCTACCTATACTTATTTTTTTTATTTTTTATTTTCTACCATGCAGCAGCGGTGATTCATATTTATGTACTGCCGGGTGTATTCGCCGTACTTTCTTAAAAAGATAAAAGTGTCAACTGATATGTCAAGGAAGGTTTAAGATGGCGTGCAGTGTCTGAATTTATGTGTGTTGAATGAAGGTAGATATATTTATTGTATATGCAAATCGGAAGGATAAGCATTTTGAAGGCTTGTTAGCTGAGCAGTTCTTCTCACTCTAAGTATTTAAAGGCCATTGTTGTTTGTATTTCATATTTTCAGTTTTACCGTAATCAGTCTTCTTCTCTTTTGTTTTTCAAAATCGGAGATATATATTTTTTTCATGGGAAGTCTTGGGAAAACCAAACTTAAGATACACGCGTGTGTTGTTGAATATTTTTACGACATAACGTTGATGACAAACAGTTTAGCTTCTAGATTGTCAACACAATGGGAGACCTGTTATGTTTTTGTTCAAAACGATGTAGGTATAGTGTAAATGGATGTTTGTTGGTGATGTACTGATATTATATTCAGCAAGATTGTCGTCAATAAAATTTACATTAAACTTGGATGAAATTTGACATAAGAAGGGTGAAAAAAAATTTACGATTACCTAATTTAGTTTTATAGCAAAGAATGTAATTATGTACATGCTAAAAACTGAATTTTATTACCACAAGGACAATTATTATTATTGTCAGCTGATTCGAGAGATTATATTATAGATGTTGATGTTATGCTAGAGCTAGTTATGGCTCTTATGATTACGTTCCGTTAATAACCCGCAATAATCAACCAGGTTCATAATATGGAATGGAAGTTTCCCTAAATATTGGGCTGATAATGAAAATACAAATGTGCCTGGTATATTCTTCGAGAACTGGATATTATGTTCCCGTACGCAAAGACTTTATAAACAGCGTGTTTCTTTATTCATTCGGAATATTCGGAACATTCCGAATAAGCAATTAGCGTTCCTTTATTCAATGGAATATTCCGGATAAACCATTTTGTCGTTTCTTTATTCATTCTGGAATTTTTGGAATGTATTCTTTTTATTCCTTGTGGGAGATGGAATAAAAGGAATATTCTCTCGTTTGACAGATGCACTTGAACAACAATAATGGCAGCAACAGCAGGCAATCAAATGGGTGAGCATTTATTTCAAATTTATAATTATTTTTTATTCATGTTTTCGATTTTCTTTTACAATTTCCAGAATTGAATTCTTTTTTAAAATGATCTCCTGGGGACATAAGGTGCCTCATTAGAGATGAGCAAAAAATAGCAACCTGCTAATTTTTCACTGCTAATGAAAATTCGCATTCGCAACCTGCTATCAACTTATAAATAAACTGCTATTGCTAAATGCTATTGTCTCGCTTCTATCTCTGAGTCACATACTCACATCCCATTCACAACTCTCACAGTCACAATGACAATCACAACACAACTTAATTTGTTCATGCATTCCCGTTCCCGCATTACACACACAAACAAAAAAAGTATGTTTGGCTGAGTGGACTGAGTCACTCTCTCACTCAATCCCAAGCAAACGGCTAAGAGAAATGAGACTATAAAAGTATAAAACTAAACTACCCTCTTTGTAGGTAATGTGCGAAGCGAACGTCACATAGCATTTTACATATCGCAATCGCAAATCGCAATCGCAGTTGCAGTCGCAGTTGGTTGGAACTTGGAAAGTTGGTTGGTTGTATGCTGTGCTGCTATTGCTAAGGCTAACTGCTATTAGCAGTAAGGTGGCAATTTGCCAAGTTGCTATTGTGGGAGAGAGGGAAGATATTGCGATCGCATTCGCAATCGCAACGTTGGGAACGAGCGGAACAATGTGATATAGGTAGCAATAGCTACCTAGTAGGTAATGTGCGAAGCGAACGTCACATAGCATTTTACATATCGCAATCGCAAATCGCAATCGCAGTTGCAGTCGCAGTTGGTTGGAACTTGGAAAGTTGGTTGGTTGGATGCTGTGCTGCTATTGCTAAGGCTAACTGCTATTAGCAGTAAGGTGGCAATTTGCCAAGTTGCTATTGTGGGAGAGAAGGAAGATATTGCGATAGCATTCGCAATCGCAACATTGGGAACGAGCGCAACAATGTGATATAGGTAGCAATAGCAACGGGGTATTAAGTTGCGATTTGTGGTAGAAGTAATTTTAAAACGTTGGCTATCGGTCGGTTAAGCTATTAAGTTTCGCATTGGGAGTTAGATAGTTTAAATATACATTGTATAACTATTTACAGAAAAATGTAGCTCGTTTTTGTGCCTATAAATTTATATATAAAATAAAAAAAAAATGTAAAACAAAGATGCCAGCCGAAGAAAAATAAGCATCATATGGAATTTTTTTTTACAGAAATAGACGAAATATGTATACGTAAAATGTAATTTATGCCGATCGAAATGTTCGATCATTTACCTACAAAGGATTTAAAGAAATTAGTTTCTCTATGATAACGTCATATAAATTGAAAAGTAGACATATGTTTATAGAAGGCCAATACGCACTATGTATGAAATAAAATGCATAGTAGGTACTTAACCTACTTCACAAAGGGCCTTACCAATAATCACTTTTAGTCTTCAAATTAAATATTTTGACGGTCACAATGGATAATTTTATATGGAAATTTTCACCATTGTGACTTCGTAAAAGTTAGCTTGGACTCTAAAAATGATTATTAGTACCGCGGATAGTCTATAATATGACGTCATTTCGAAATCGCATTCGCAGTTTACATTAGCAGTTTAAATTCACTGTGAATAAGAAATCGCATTCACAGTTATAACTGCGAATGCAAAATAGCAACTTAGCTCATCTCTATGCCTCATAAACTAAACAGCTGATTGTCATTCTTTGCATTCCAGTTCTGTTTCTTTATTTATTCCATTCTGGATATTTATGATAAAAAATTCGAAAATTCTATCTTTTCTAATCCTTATCCGGAAAAAAATAAAGAAACACGCTGAAAATATTTATAATTTTTAGCGAATTCTTACTCGAAGCTATATCTGTCACCAAAATATCGTAAACTAGAGAGTGAAATATTTTGTATCCAATGTTTCGAATATTTGCAATGGACCTTGTACTGATCTAAGTAGGTACATATATCGGCCGTTGCTATCGCAGCTTATCTAACTTAATGGAGCTAAACCATAAGAAAACAAATGTAAGAAAGCAAAGTTACCAGTTGAACTTAGGCTTCGAATCGTACATTTGACACAAAGAAAAGGAAATGAAGGAACGAATTTTGCGATGTTGAAAATGACCCGACTGTGTCTAGTCATAGTCAAAACTTGGAGACGTATCCGTTAACATGCAGCCTTCGATATCGACTAGCCGGCGATTTTGCTGAATATTTTAAGGAGGGATTTGCATTATTTTCACACAATATTTTATTTAGTCAGAAAAGTCTCATAATGCAGCTATTATTGGCACACGCATTGACTGAAAAACAAAATAAAGATAGTTAGTTTTTCAGAATCTAACGAAGTTCATTCATAAGCATTCATGTTTTCGAGATACATAATATTTTAATAAACAAAAACAATGCTTTATATACTACGCAAGCCCAAATAATTCAGTAGAGGCAAGTTCGTTTCTGTTTCCGTTTACGTTGCTCCCTTAGCTACCTACACAAAATTGAAACACACGCAGAAAAACATGGCTACCGTCTATTCTGTCAAACGCTATCATGAAATTATGTCCACGAAAAACATTTTTTTCGTCTAGTAGTCGAATTTGCAACTCAAACTAATTAAATCAGGCAGCCAGATGACAGATGCTGTAAAATGCTAACAAAAAATCTCCCTCCCACGATAAATTGGCATTTCTGTAGATGGCAGCACCAGAAACAATCAATATAGACTTGTTTACGTTTTCTGCCGTCAAACTGTCATTTTTCTGTTAAATTCTGTTGCTGAAAAAATAAGTTTGGATTCCTTAATTCTGTTTCGGTTGCAAATTTTGGATTCCTTAATTCTGTTTCGGTTGCAAATGTATGGGATTATGTTACTGTGTTTGTTTCTGTTCTTTGTCACTCTTGGTACCTAAAAGAACTTAACATTTATTTTAACAGGTGACATATATTTCCCGCAGGAAATTGATGTTGAACTAAAAATGAGCACAACGTGCGCAAATTAAGTAAATTAAAACGTATTACGCAAAACCACAATAAACTAAGTCGCGTAACGATTTAGACCTACAACAGTTGACCATAAAATCAAAATGAAAAAAATGAAAACTTTCGTACATTCTAAAAATGAAAGAACGTTCATCTTTTCGAACCCTCGAATTATCTATTGTACCTACTCCTCTTATGATAAAAATATTTCGGTCATCTTTTCGAATAGTACTTTTTTTTCAGCTTCTACTGTATGTATGAATTTCAATTTTCCAAACACGTTTTCTGGGAACGATTAGCATTTCATCCGGTAAAAGGAAAGGAATACTCAGTCTCAGGTGGTATGTAGCCGATGTGACAAAAGACCTTTAGGTCAAATAGACTAGCGGGTTATTTGAAAAATTGAATAATTGAAATATACTGGGGGTTTTCCCAATAGGTATTGAGACGTTTCGGTTTGGTCCATTTTGGAACCATCCGTAAATGGCGTGGCACCTACCATACAAAAAAAAAAACATACAAAATCTTATATCTTAAAAACCACTGAATCGATTGAGTTCAAATTTACATACAATCTTAGTTATTGGCTCAGGAGTATATCATTGAAGATTGACCAAAATTGGACAAAGGGGCGTGGCACCTTCCATAAAAAAAAAAACAATAAAAATCTTATATCTCGAAACCCACTGAATCGATTGAGTTCAAATTTACATACAATCATAGGTATCGGCCCAGGAGAATTCCAGTGAAGATTGACCAAAATTGGACAAAGGGGCGTGGCACCTCCCATAAAAAAAAAAAACATTCAAAATCTTCTAGCTCGATAACCACTGAATCGATTGAGTTCAAATTTACATACAATCTTAGTTATCGGCTCAGGAGTATTCCATTGAAGATTGACCAAAATTGGACAAAGGGGCGTGGCACCTACCGTATAAAAAAATATACGTTTTAAATCTTATTTCTCGACACCCATGGGAGCTAAAGTGGGTGGGATTGGAAAACGGTCCATGGCACCACCCTTACAACAAAGTTATTTAAATCACGATATTTGAACATTGCCTGATTGAAGCATTTTACAAAACCTGGCGGGACTGGACAAAAGGGCGTGACACCTCTCATAACAAAAAAAAAATACATTTCAAACGTTATTCTTCGACAGTCATGGGAAAAAATTTGTCTAGACAATACAATTCGTGGGCACACGTCCGAGGAAATATCGGTCGAAGCACACGGAGTACAGAATCAGTCTGGACACATCGGTTAAATAAAAATGAAATGAAAATGTACGAGCAGGCAAAACAACGTTTGCCGTGTCCGCTAGTATATAATATAATGAACCTGACCATGACTGTGTAGATCCAGTCCCACTCCCAGTGTGTGATCTTTGGAGATATTCCACAGGTTCTACCATAAATTTTTTTTATTTTTTTTAGGTCCAGAAAGCCTTGATTGCTTTTTGAATTTTGTTGTTTATATGGGAGTTCCAACTTAGTCTTTTATCTTGGATCACTCATCGTCAGAGTACTGAATGAATGTCTAATTGATTGAAATTTGGTTTAGGTTAAAATTTCTTCTTTTCGTGAACGGAACTATGACGGGCTTATAGAGAGACTTTCATTTCTACACCAGTCTAGGACTATCTTAAGGGCGCTTTTCATACGTGTTTTCCCCATTACTACTGCAAAAATGCATTCTATAACTTCCATTCTATGTTATGTAACCAACATCGAAGGACAAACTACAATTCAACCATATAATCACCAAACATCGAACTTTCGTAAGTTTTGGTTTTTGTTCTCCTTTTGTTCCCATCATTTGGTTTCATGTCACGTTTTCCCAATGAAGGATTATCTCTATACAAATGAAGTAGCAGTAGATTACAAATCATTGCCACTACCATGGTAGACAAGAACTCCACCGGAAAACGTTGTCTATACAATCTTTCGAAATGTCAAGAGCAACATTATTCCTCCTTCGAAGGATCTTTCGATTTGTCACCAAAAGATGGCTAGTAATTAATACACAAAATGATGATATTTCCATTCATAAGGACTCGACTCCATTTTCATAAATAACCATCAAAATCACTTGATAAATAAGGACAATAATCTAAATGATGATGCTCCACCACGAAGAGAACTATCAGTGAAGGGGCTTCAAACCATCTCGACCTAGATAAATTGTTGTATAAACGTTGGCTCGTGTTCGAGTGACCACAACAAGGGTTAGTCATTTTATTTATCATTTATCGTGAAGTAAAATCCTTCTTCATCAGTCGCAATGAATAGATATAGAGAGAGGCGCCATTCGGATAAAGCGATATGATTGTAGAAGGAAGGAAGGATAACGTACTACTGCGAAAATGTCTGTGTTTGTTTGATGTGTATCTATGAAAGAGATTTTTAAAAATACATATGTCATTCTCAGTACGGATTTAGTTGTAAAAATTTAACAAGAAAGTAGCGATACTTTTACCAGTTAACAGGAACCATACATCACTAAGAAATGGTCCTAAATTGCCATCGCATAATATTCCCCAAACATGTGCTGCAATTTGTTTAAACATAAATCTTATCAGGAAATAAAATTAAGACACGCACTCCTCCACAGTACAGTGGGAAATTTATTAAACATTTACTGCGTATACCGAAAGCGTCAATCATAGGCAAGATACAGGTTTCGGGTATAGTTAGGTACCCTCATTTATAATAGACCAGAAAATGAACCCATTACCATGACAAATTGTATCGCAGATTACCACCACGATAATGCTATTATGAAATTTTCAGTGCAAAAGCCTGCCTGATTGAGTGGAACATTTTCGGGCAACATTAAGGATGCGACCCGTTGAAAAAGGTCTACGACGAGCCTTCTAGTTGAATTATGAATTGGAAACTTGAATTTATGAATATGAGATGTGTAGCGCAACACCATTCAACAGGTTGTCAGTTAAGTTGGGATTTTTGTGTGTTCCCCAACAAAAAGGATGTACATATATACATTGATTAATTACCATCTACCTGGGGGTAATAAATAAAATAAATTGTTTTTAATGCATCAGGAGAGAACGCATTATTCATTTAGGAAAATATAATATTATTGCGGATGTAAGGGGAGAGAGTAGACATTAAAATTCAGTGCAGCTCATCAAGAGTGTACGATAAAAATGTTATACACGATTTAGTAGTAGTGTCACGTTTTGGAGGATCCTGATAATCGCATTACATTAGGGACGAATCAGATAACTAAAGCAAAATAATCACACTCAATGAAATATATACAAATGGGGGATGTATATATGGGCGTATCTAATCAGGCCAAGTCAATGTACGCGCATGAGGGTATTGGGTGTATGTAGAATTTAATAAGATTCGGTTAAAGGATAGGTACTCCATTCGTGTGAATAGCTTTAATACGATGAACTGCTATTATAGGTATACATACGCACATGTTTCGAAAAGGTATTTATACGAGGCATAGATTAGTGGCACTGAAATGAAAGAATCTGCCCAAAAGGTTAGCTTAAAGCAACTAACATTTTAGCTTCCGTTAGGCCAAAATGTTTTAGCATTGAAAGGTTTGGCTTCTATAAGTGATCGATAAAGCTTTCAGAACAAACACTTGCTTTATAGAAGTATCTGGACTGGAAATTTTATAGAGTCAGTAAATAATTCAGTTTGAGTTGTTCGAAATGTTTAAGCAGGAAAACCTAAGCACAAAATTCCAATTTCTGACTCTACAATTTATCCATATCCATACTACTTTATAAGATGCCACATCCGTCCATCCAGGGGCATATAGCGAGGGTTCGAGCCTTGGGGGGTGACTTTCATTGAAATGCCGACTTATTTCAGGAATTTGCCGACTGTATATAGAAATCATGAAGATCGGCCCAGCGGTTATCGAGTTACATACATCTAAAGTCATCGAATTTCACCCCATAGAAGATGTTTTTTGTATAGGTGGTGGTCCCACGCCCCTTTGTCCAATTTTGACCAAATTTGCCATGCAGGAACACCAATACCTAAAGGACCATTCACATGAGAGCGACCAACTATCTACAAACGAACGAATATTCGCAAGTTTTGACAGTCCATTCACATAAACACTTTTCTAGGTCGCGGCAGTTTGCGAATTTCAGCCATCAGCTGTATTAAGAAAATGAGTTTATAAACAGTTTAAATAACGAAATTTAGTTTTCCAGACTTTTTGCCGCGAACGAAAACACCCTTTGCCGTGAATTGTCAAAGTTCGCAATCCACATCAATAAGCTGAGTTCCACAAACTAGCGAATAATAATATTCCTTCGAATTTAACCTCAAATTAAAAATGCCGCCCGTTCTTTTTTAAATCGAATCTAAACTTGCTAAATTTTAAGGATTTCAGTTGGCAAATTCACCGATGCCGATCGTCCGTTTTGAAATCGAATCTAAACTTGCTAAATGTTAAGGATTTCAGTTGGCAAATTCACCGATGCCGATCGTCCTTTTTAAAATCTAATCTAAACTCACTAAATTTTAAGGAGTTCATGTGGAACCTTTGAAAATGCCGACTTGTAGGTATACATTTACAAGTTTAAAACCTATACCTAATGAAAATCCAAACCTAAGACTTATGAAGGGGCGCATAACTCGAGAACCATTCGTCCGATGTTCATGATTTTTTTTTTTCTGATTTACGAAGTCGACGTCTATTTGTGTCACCAACATGTGTCTGGTATGGAAGAACTCAGTGTTGCTTTTGACATTTCTATTGGATTATCGGAGAGCATGGGAGAGCGCGGTTTGACATTTCGATTTCTCTGACGTACCGACAATTCAAGTTAATTTTCGCTTGAATTCGTTTTGAATCCAGACAATTCAAGTCGACTAGATTTTTGAATGCAGCCAATGTCCCGCACAAGCAATCTACTACAATTACCCAGTTTTCGCAGCAGCGGCGTACTGATGAAAAACGAAAAGGAGAGCGAAATTGTTCGTTCCACAACAGTATCAACGTACTATGCTTAATGTCGTTTTCGATTGGTAATTCAGAACCGTCCGGAAACAATCCGAACGCTTCTAAAAGCGTTCGATTGGCACTCAAATGAGAGTTCTTCTCCTGAAAAGAAGAGAATTTTGCTTCTGGATTGGCATCCCGAATTGGAGAGTCCTTCCGGACGGTTCTGGACGACAAACCGAAACCGACATAAGTCCCTCCATGATGAAATGTCAATGTCATGTTACAAATCACGTGTGGGATTTATTATAACATTTAAAAACCAAAAGTAAAAAAATCACCCGTTATATAACTCATTCTATGTAACTCGAAAGTAATGGGATTATCACACACTGAAAGCTTAAGAACATGCTAACAATCAAATCCGTTAAATTTTTGTAATCGCACGATTCCAAAATAGATACCTTAGTACAAATTGTGCGCATTATTCTATCATAATTCAGCACTGGTTGTAGGTGGTAGAAATCCATCAATTTTCGTTTTTAATCCCTGTAAAATATGATGCAACCATCGATTATCGATAATGCTACAAAATATTATTTTAAATAAAAATTCCTCTATATTTGATTTAAGTTTATGTAATCTACAGTTTCAACGTAGGTATATCATTCCATTTCGTGTCCGGATAATTGTCAGCCTTTCAGTTGGTCATTTTTGCCATTAATTTTAAAGTTCGAATGTCAATTATTATTCACTGCTTCAGTTCAGCGATCAACTCATTTCACATTTGAATTAACTGATGGAAACCTGAAAAGTCAATATATCTATTTAAATAAGTACTATAGGATCTCATTAATTAAGTTTTAATTGACTTCTTTGAGTGTTGTTCTCCCATCATCCAATAAATTCCAAGGTAACAAATTCCTCATTAAAGACACATTATAATCTTCATTTTATCAATTCCGATTGCAAACGATTCGATTTCGATTGTTTCATTTCTACCCTTGTCAGCTGCACAACAACACAATAGGACTATTGTTCCACAGGAACTTTTATTTCCTTGAAACGATATATGTAGGTATATAAAAAAGAGGAAACAAATTTAAATTCAAAGATGTCTTCATATATCTAGCTTGACTTCCTGAAATATTCTTTTTCGCAATTCTGTCACTTCCTACTGTCATCCGTCTCGAAAATTCATTTGAAAAAAAAAAAAAAAATAATAAAAATAATAATAAAATAAAGAAATGCCTGATTCCATAGTCCTTTCAAAAAATAAAAAAATAAAGTAAACAAAAAAGCAGTTGAATACAAGTTTTATTTCTACCTTGAGATTGTAAAAGTTGAGGTTACATCGAATCAAACAGACGGCAGGACTGACGCGAATATGGAATTTGTTCACCTGGAAAGTTTCTGACGAGCAGAACAGGTAACGTGTTCTCTTGGGGAAAAAGTATACGTTATGCACATTCTACACAGTTTTGAACTTTCATTTTTTTACGGTTTATTTCCTTTTGATGCATTCAAGCGTTTTACAGTTACCGTCGCGTCCTCGGTTTGTCGGAATACAGTGCAAATAATGGTCCTATAATTTTGTTGGTGTATGCTCGATTTGATTCGGTGTCACCCTAATGGCTATAATGTCACGGGAGATCTGCTTGAATGGGATGATTTTTAATGACGCATGCATGCGTTTGTTAAAGAGGGAAGTATGTGCTAGGGAGAAGATGGTTGACTTTTGTTTTGAAGTATGCATCCATTTGAAAGGGGATAAATCCTTCTGGGCTAGTCTTCCGGGTGCAATCTATTTTCAAATTAATTTACTAATCATAATTGGGAATATTGTGGGTCGTGGACTTGGCCCAATTTTCCAAATGAAACACTTTGTTTAGACAATGTACAATGACTATTTAACAGTTTTATTTTATTTAACACTTAGAGTACTTTGTATGAATTATACCCAATTCACAATGGCGCTTTGCGGCGTGCGTGCGTTGACAGGCGTTTCAGAGACTTTACGATACTTTATGTCAACGCGCGCAAGCCGCACTTTTCCAAAACTAAATGGCGCTTCAGAGCGTTGGCGCGTTGAGAGATTAGAGTAGGAGAGATTGAAAGTTCTGTTTCGTTTATGTTGCGTACGTACGTTATGTACGAATTCAGAGCAGAATGCAACTACTCCTTTTTGCTTATAATTGTTATTTTAATGCACGAATTAAGAGGAAATTTGTTCAAAATAGTAAAAAAAATTCATAAATAAATATCAATAAAATGTATTTTCACTTTTATTGTCGTGGAATATTTTTGTGGAAGAATTGCCTGTGCATTCAATTACAGGTAGATTTTTAGTTTAGTTGAGAAAATAAGGGTAAATTACATCAAATATCCCTTCCCTTAAAATTGTGAATTGATTACTTTGTGTAATAGTTCTTGTAAAACGATTTAAGTGAGCAATATTACCAAATGGACAGCATTTATCTGAGCTGTGGAAAGAAGTTCAGTCACTTAAATAGAGAAGTGCAATTTTGTTAAAAACTTGGTTACCAACGAGTGCAGTCGCGAAAGGTTAAAAAAGCAAGTCTTTCATTTTGTGCCACAGATAGGGTGACCAGATCCATGCCCACCAAAAAGAGGACAGCTTCAAATTTCAAATGAAAAATTTAAATATCGGCTTTTTTTTAGAATGTTGTGGAAAAATTCTGAGCAGGCCATATTTCTAAAATTATTTTTACAAACAAAAAAAATTGCTTTTACAATTTCAACTTTAATGCTACGTTTTCACCGGAGATTAACTCCGAGATTATGATTAATTTTCGTTAACCTCGTATAAATCTCGAGATTTATCATACAAAAATTAATCTCATAAAAAGGAGATTAAAAATTAATCTCCTAAACTGACCAGGTTTACATGTAAAGTTCGGTCTCTGAACACGCTCTTCACAGGTCGAGATGTCCAAAATTAAAAACAAACAGAGCTGCATTTGACATTTGTGTCATTGGTGAGTAAAAGAAAAAAAAGCGAAAAATAGCGACTTCTTGCTAATCCAACCCTTAAAACCTTTATACCTACATATTAGTTTTGAGGACAACATGATGCGGTAATAAAATTTTTAGATTACTGCCACTCATATTTTGTTTATACTTTTAGTTTCGAAAGTAGAAATTGTTTAATTTTTTATCATTTTTCACACTTCGATTTGACAGCTTATGACAACATGTGGTGAAACGTCAAATTAATCTCTTTTTTGTTAGTGGAAACACTTCAGGATTAATTTTAAACCTTTTGCACTTAATCTTGGGATTAGCGTCCGGTGGAAACGTAGCATAAGTCTATTCTTCAGTCTATTGGCTCGTTATTAAAGAAAATTTTCCCTCAACATTAGCAGGAATTGAAAAAAACTGTGCAATATAGGTATGAAAAGTTCACTGTGGAATTCAATAGATACATTTTTTTCAAAAAGATACCGGACATAATTTTTTTTTTTTAAGATAAAAAGTGGAAAAGAGGACGTCTGGTCAGCCTAGCCACAGAGTACTGAACTCTTCGTTTTTGTCTGGTCTGGTCGCGTTCCGACTTTCACCGTAGTGCGGTTCAGGCTTTTAGTTGCTGCTAGTTGCGTTCATTTCGTAGTTGTTGGTTATCGCCACAATGTACTAAAAAATTATCTGAGGCACGTCTAATCTTTCAAAAAGTCGCAATGAAGTTAATTTAAACTATGTGGCCGGTGAGCGGCACTCAAAATCACAGATGTAGCAGTTAATCTTAACGTTTATACAATCAGTTTATAGGTAGATTCGGAGTGGTTATAATTTTACCAATAGATCAAGATAAACTATTAGTAGAGCCGAACTGTGTTACCGGTAAAACGACAAAGTCAAAACGTTCAAAACAACGTGGCTCGAGGTCCCATGAAGATCTCAGACGAGTATTCTAAGAGCAATCTAAGAGAAAGAGACCCATTACTTAGTGGTCCACCCCAACAACCACTTGCACGGAAAAAACAACGGATCCCTCCAGTAGGGCTGGAAATTCAGAGAGGCAGAGTCGAAGAACCTTTTTCGTATAGGCACATTATGCTTGCAAGAAGCAGAGTGGCAACAATCCTAGAGCCTATCATATACAGCAGATTGGCAGTAGACTAAACTAATAGCTTCGTCTGCGTTACTAGAGAGAGGTATGTACTTAGGTATAGAGACCGAGCTGGCAGGGTGGTCTTTTTCGTTTAATTTTTTGCGCAAAACTAAAAGTTGGTTGTAAGTAATGCTCGACATTTAGGTCTCGCTTAAACCGACGTTGATATCGAGGTACCAGATAGTCCCTTGAACTTATAGTTTGGACTGTAATTTAAAACGAAGCTCTGAGGGAACTTACTATGCCATTATGAGTTAAAGTGATCGACTTTGCTAACGATATCGCCATGGATAATATTGCCAAATACATCCACGATAAAGATCCAGCCACGGATGAATTACTCAAAAATTACCTAGAGTCCAGCCGACATAGATTATAGCGTTACACTAGATAGAGGATGTCCTAATAATCATCTAAAGAACTTGAAAATTTTAATTTTCAGAAGTATTAAAATACCAAGCTGGCAATAAATAGTCAACTGAAACTGTTGTATTCACATAGCAAAATGGCGATTTTCTTTCGTTTCTTTACAAATTGTCACCTGTCGGCTATTGTCAATCCATTCGCATTTATGATTAGCCTCGTCTCCATCGTGTTCATGCCTCTTTGGTCTGACGTTTAGTAAGCTCATTATAGCTGTTTTTATTTCTTTGAAATATTTTTTCACTGTTGCTGTCGAATGTGCGCACATAATGTTAGTAATTCAGTTCTCAATTTAACTAGAAGATATTGTGCTGGATAGAGAAGAAATAGACGCTTACGTCGAGCGGTAAACGGTTCCTGTAGCTTCAAAACTGTGGTAGTGGTGCCAAATCAAACATCTGCATTTTTCAAAAATTTCAAATTTTGCAAAAAGTGCCATTGGTTTTCTGGCAATATCTCAGAGATGGCAACACCTAGGTTGACTTTTTAAATTGTGCTGGATAGACGAGAAATAGACGCTTACGTCGAGCGGTAAACGGCTCCTGTAGCTTCAAAACTGTGGCAGTGGTGCCAAATCAAACATCTGCATAATAGAAAAATGGCTGGCTAAATTCACTCTCCGATATAATATAGAACGTAGAAGCGGAGAGGACGCTATACCGCACCAATTTTTGCTACTTTTTTTGGACTACTCGAAAGATGGCTTGTGAATTCGAAAAGCAGTTTGACAGTCTATCACGATTCTAAGCAAATTTTCTGTAGAAGTAACTTTAATGTAACTTTTCACAGTGAGCCACTTTTACTATTACTAAACTAAGCGTTACTTCAAGTGATTTGTTAACTCTCCTCATAAACTCATCTCTCAAATCCAGTAACAACTCTCAATTTGCAATGGCATACAACTCCAACCGTTTGACTTAACTCGGCTAAATGCCAGTTCAGAACTTTTGTTTTTCCCCTGAATCTGAAATTAAAACTACATTTGCAATTTTACAGGAAGTAAAAAGTTTTCACAATAAAAGTAGGTATATAGGTACTTTTACTAACCAGCAATAGCTCAGCGCTGAAGTTTGCGAAACGCTTGTGAACCCGTATTTAGCGCCACCGCCATATTGAATTTTCTTCGGAAAAATGCTCCATTGTTTGAAACTTGTTGTTGAAGTGCACATCATATTCGTTTGCGAGTTTTCAAGCTCCCATCCAGAATTTTCGCTGACTTTTCTATTAAGTTTGCATCCTTTTTTGCTATTTTGCTGGGCTATAGTCAGTGTTGCCAACCCGGATTGAAGTTTTTATGCCTCAATCCGAAAAAAATTATGCCTTTTTGGTAAAAAAGATAAATAACCAAGAAAGTTTCAAATTTATGTGTTAAACTTTAATTATAAGGCACATAGTTAAGAAAAAAAACAATAATTAAGACATAAATATGTGTAGTATTTGTAACTAAATTCATGAAAAACAAAAACTAACACGTAAGACAGTGTTTAATCGATGGATCTGCACCGCAATCTCATCGCGATCAGTTGAACTTGAACTCATCTTTAAAATAATCAATTAATAATAATAATGGAAAGGGTTTAATGCACTGCGGCCTTCTGGGCTATTGTGCCCCCTGCTTATACCTTGGAAAGGTTCACGTCCTTTTTTAGAGCCCCATCGCATTACAGTTCCATTAAGAACCGTGTTTGAGGGTTTTTGCTCTGTCTTTAGCCTTGGCAAGAATATTAACTTTAGAGCACTTCACCCAGTCCAGTTTCTTTTATGAATCTGAGAATGAGTAGCGTATCCATGGTTTATATATCCTTATCTGTTATCTGGTACTTGCACAGAAAAATAAAATATTATTAACTGTTTTTAAAATTTTTTTTTTTACCACCAACGAAAACAAACCTTAAGGTCGGCGTTTTCGTACGAATTTGAATCGTGCGATCAGGTACGAAAACGGACGAACGATCCCGACTTTCAAAGTAGGTACTATGGGAGCCCGCACCGTACATTGGATGCGAGTTAGTCGTACGTATACGTACGTTCCGACATCCGAAAACAATCCGAACTTGTTGGAATTCTTAAACACTTTCGTGCTATGAAATGAAACATTAAAAATATATGAACTTGGTTTACGGACACAAAAGGGTACGGAACACGGGGTACGGACAGTATGGGGTCATTATATAGAAAGTCTTCCATAATATGATGAAATACACTGAATACATTTCTTTTTAAATTTATTTTGCGCTCCTATTCGGCTCTACGATAGTGACGACGCCGCCGGCCACTGCAGTTTCCGAGTTAGAAGAAAATAATCTTCAAGATACAGATTATTCATCATCATCAGGCACAAAAGCGAAGTCACCGGGAAAGAGAAAATCGTATTCAGTATTCGCACTCAATTCGTACGACCAGTATACGTTTACGTACGATACAAATCGTATCCAATGTGCGGCCGGCCTAATGCATTTGTATACCATACCACTATCACATTTCTTGTTTGGGTTTAGTGAGTAGGTCTAGTAGAGAATTCGAAAATAAGCATGACGCACAGTGGTAAATGAAAATTAGTGAAGCGACTTTGATCGAAGTTCCAGATTTACTAAATTCAAAATTTATTTTTACCGATTGATTATAAAAAAAACTTCTAAAAAAATTATGCCTTTTTTCTCAAAATTATTCCTCAATGCCTCAAGCATCGAAATTATGTCTAAAAGGCATAATTATGCCTCAGTTGGCATCACTGGCTATAGTCATAATGGGGGGGGGGGGGGGATTTTTATCCGTAACTTAAGCATGAACGTATTTGTTGGAATAAAACTTTTGCACCATTTACGGTTCCTTTCAGATGAGATCTGTGTGAAAAAGTTCACCGTAGTCATAGTGAAGATTTTCTATTGAATTTTTCCGAAAGGAGTTTTTGCTACGCACACAAATTCTTTTCATATTCTGATTATTGCTTAAATGTTCATCAAGTTTTATATGAACAACGTGTGTATATGTAAGTAAAAGACAAACATCCTTAGGGAGAACTCAAACTACCAAATCAGTTTAATTTCCTAAATCAATGTTGATTGCCGAAAACCGTCGCGACTGTCATTAAACATCATTAATATTCAAAGCACGTAAATTTACCGCTAATATGCAATGTCCTTGGGGTGCGAAAAGCTATAACAATAAAAAGCCACTGACCCCCAAGTGGTACAAAAATAATTACGGCACCCTTAGCAAATAAAACGACGACCCATCGCCACTGTCTTGCAGTTCATGTCAATAGTTCATGCAGAGCAAAAATGTTCTCGTCCTTGAAACCTTCCGGCATTTGAGGCATTTGAATTGCCGGTAAATAAAGAAACCGAAAACCACCTGTGTTGTTGAAACTTTGCGTGCTTAATAAACCTTGAAGGACTTTGTTTTTTGTTTTTTTTTTTTGCCGCCCTATATTCAATCAGAAAAGAAACTTACAAGACATCTGGTGTGCGTCAGGATTTTCTTGTGGCAGGAATAAAAACAAAAGCTTTAATAAAGCAGAACGAAGAACTTTAAATAAATGAGGTTTTGATTGTACAGCCAAAAGTATAGAAGGGGGGAGGAGGTGTCTCTGTCTTGCTCTGGTCTGATAGACAGAAGGATGCCACTCTGATTGCTTTAATTATGAATAACTTTCCCAAAATGATTATTAAACGAGGAGCGTTTTGCTGGCGATGAGAAGGAAACGAATTTGCGCTCATGAGTATTATTTTACAATCAATTTGCATATTATCGATTTGCGACCGGTAAAGAGATGATGAATTATTTATTTTTCAATTTTATGTAGAATGAATTTGGATAGCTACCAGCTAAATAAATTCAATTTCCTAGCAGAATAAAAATATTGAAATGCAGCGAGCTTTGAAATAATGAGGAAATTGAGTTTTATCACGCAGGGAATACTACTGCGGGAAAGATTGATACCTATTTATTTCTTACGCATGATAATAGCGGATACTAGATGTCAGGGGTGAGATTCTGCAAGAATTAAAATGTTTAATCGTTTTCTCGCTTTAAGGAAGGTGCCGCATTTCGACATTGACATTTTGAGTTTGACAACGTTAGTATCCCGTCATTTCAGAGATAAAAGACAGTACTGTATTTTTGACACATTGATAACTCAAGTGGGCTTTTTTCACTCCAATCGATGATCGCATCAATATCTGAGTTGAGTTCTGTTGACATTCGTGCCGCGTGCGCGTGCCAACTCGACTGCTTGGTGATGATCGCGGAGAGTCAACAAAACGTATGAAAAGTCGACAGTGCTGTCATCTTCAATGCCAATCGAATGGATCGGATTACGAGTCGAAGAAAGGGGTCATTGATAAAAATTAGAAAAAGTGTCGGAGTGAGGACTAAGCCCTGCGGTACACCAGCATTTATTTGAAATGAGGTAAACGTACAACCGTCGAATACAACCTGTATTATTCTGGCCCTGAGGATATGTTACTGTTGAGCTCATTGAGTACTTTAGCTACTGTACGATGGTGAAAGAAAATATTTTCCAAGTAAAACAGAACGTAACTGAGCATGAGCACTAGTGGATATAGAGAGCTGGGCGGTAAGGTCGAGTTTTCGGCAAACATTGTGGCTATTATAGAGGCTTTTTCTGTAGAATCACTGATGTTTTGCTCATTACGAATGAAAGCAGGACCTCATGACCTATCGTTTAAGACAACAGAAATGATATTTGCCATTGAGCATACAGCAACCTTAGTCGTGTTCAAAGAACGGCATGTGTTCGCATCATCGGAGCGCTTAGGACCACTCCAACAGCGGCGATGGACATACTATTCCACCTGCTCCCGCTAGATCTTTATTGTAAACAAGTACCAGCAACTTCAGTCACCCGTATGAAAGCAATCCGTCTGTGGACTAGTCGACAAACTGGTCACTCGTCTATTCTACATCAAATAGAATGCATCCCAAAAGATACTGATTACACCCTTCCCAAGTTTCAATTCAAACCTGCATACCCTCCGGGACTGACTGGGAGATGGATGTAGTGTCTCACAGTGGATCCGTCTGCTATTATACAGATGGGTCCAAAATGGAAACAGGAGTAGGAGTACGATTTGATTCCGTTTTCCCAATCACTGTAGCGTGTTACAGGCGGAAATCATGGCGATCAATGATGCGCAGTGGTGGCTACGGTATGTAATACACGCAAAGGATAACGTAATTTTTACCCATAGTCAAGCCGCGATTAAATCCTTGGACTCGGTCGTTTTAAGTCCAAAACCGCCCAAATTGTCGCTTATGTCTTAACGAGATGGCGGAATAATTCAAAATTCAACTTATACGGGTGCCGGGCCATAGGGACATTCCAGGGAATTGCAAGGCCAACGAACTCACTAGGCATGGCATAACTTTGTCGATTCTATCGGAAAAGGAGAATCTCTATATGATTCTCGCTACGTGTAATCTTTTAATTGAACAAAATGTGATAAGCGGCACTAATTGAGGTTGGTCAAACTGCACAACGTGCTCCACTACGAAACAGATATGGCCCATCATGCTGGATTTCAAGCGCTCCAACAATCTTATAACACTAAAAAGATTCAATATAAGCACATTAGTAGGTGTCATTTTGGGGCACTGTGTTATTGGGAGACATGCTCTCAGGCTGGGTCTCCCTTCCAACGATTTCTGTAAAAGCTGCATGTATGAAGAGGAGGAAGAAGAAGAAGACCCAATTCTTCACCTCCTATGCACTTGCCCAGCCCTCTCAGCTCGTAGAAAACTATATCTCGAAGAATATTCTTCGACAATCTTTTTTTTTTTAATCTTGCTCGCTACTTCAAGCACAAGTTGCCTCCAACGCTTCATTCTCAGCTTCTGCTGGTTCAACGGGTAGTTGTGAGATCATTACACCCTGTGGTATCACATGGGGCCTCCTCTGGCCTAAGTGAGGCTGCACTTGTTGCTGCCTGCCACCCTAACCTAACGTAACCTAAGATCTAGTTTGTCTATTTCCGGGGATCAAACCTGGGACTCCTCGCACAGTAGTCCAGCACACTAACTACTGAGCCACTGCGCAAGAGAAGAACTTTTTAGCCTGATCCTGGCTCGTGCTAGGCATGCAAAACTTTCAATAGTGTTGATATACGATGCGGTATATAACAAGTCGTGACTTATGTCTTTGGAAACAACATCAAGATGACTCTTTTGTGGTTACGCTGCACAAAACTGCTTTCCTTTTGCAATGCCAGGACTTTTTGCGTAATTTGTAACTAGGCAGTTGGTACCAACAAAACATCAGATAAGAATACCAAGAAGCATGCCAGTTTTTAATTGAAAAATTATAAGCCTCTGTGTTCAGTGCATTTAAAAAACAGATGTGGTGCTTTGTAAACTGACGATCCAAACTACGCCACACCTACTCTAACCGGAGAAACACATTTCGAAGTTTAGGCCAGTTGTATTTTCAAAAACTGTGAAATTGGCACGGTGTCTAATTTAGTGACCAATTCTATTTAATTTCATGGATATCCCCTGTTAGAACTTGGAAGCCACATGCGTTCGAAGTTGGAAAAAGAAGAGTTAAACCGGCGTTTGCTTTTTGACACCCCAAAGTCCTTCTTCTGGTTCCAGTGCTTCTGATGATTCCCTACATTCAGGGCTGACTTTATGCGACTAAAGTTGCATTTTTCCCCTTTTTTTCTTTCTATCCCCAGTGAGACCACTTTTCCAAAATTGTCCGTATTTGCCCCTTTTCTGTATTTTAAAAAAATACAGTGGCCGGCATAAGTATTTTGACAAAACTAAAGTTTATTCTGCTCATAATTTGAACTTACTTCATGTAAATTTTGCCATCAATGGAAAGGTCATTTAAGTTCCGTTTGAATGATACAAAACTTTCCTTAACTTTAATATACCTACTTTACGAAACTAGTTCACAAATAATTGGGATCTGAATGCATCCTTTTTCTATCAGCTATTGTCCTATTGTCATAAGTTTCATGTTCAAGGCACAATAAGATAGAACGAGAGGAGAATATGCGTAAGCCATTTTAACTTTAGTGAATTTAACTAGTTTTGCGTTTTTTTTTGTGTGCCATTTGTGGGCAGATTAGTATTGCCCCTTTTTGTATTCTAATCCCCTTTTTGTATTCTAATCCCCTTTTTTTGCGACTTTTTCAAAATCTTCGAAGTCAGCCCTGCCTACATGTACAACTAAACTAATTCATGAAAATGAGATCTCAAAGCAATTATAATTTTCTGAATGCACACACTACTGTCACCACAATTATCCTACAACGTTACATTAAGTCCTCTTCATATTGTCGTACAGCACAATACCTTGACTTGTTACCTGTATTTTATACCACAGTTGCAGGTTATTATTATGTGCTCCTTTCTAATTGAAACAATGAAATTAAATAGGTAAATATGAAACAATTGCACGCAAGCGGAAATTACTTCTCGACTTAATGGATGATGTTGGAGTGGGGTAGGTGGTATATTATTAATAACACTCATTACCGACAGGATGTATGCATGAATTGAATGCATATAATTCAACTTTTATGGGTGGGTACATGTACACGTATATAGTAATTTGAAGTAATTGGTTATATTCCTTTTAAGAAGTTTTTTTTTTGTAAGAAGATTATATCACGAATTCATAGTTGCAATATACTTTACACAAAATTATTTATTGCATCTATTACTAAAATAAATGTCCTGATTAGTAGGACCCATTGTAGCATTTTATAAACTAACTCCATACATGATATTCCTTACAGATGTATTTAAATTAAATACGATCCAAAAATTAACTGTAAATCTCCTCACATCATCACTTTAAATATATATTGCATTTCTATATATTTAAAAACTTCAAATTCCATTAAATTTCACTTTAAAAAATCACGTTAATACCATTTTGTCTCATATCCATTCGGTTCAGTCACTCTGTCGTATACGTAACATTTTTCAATGAAATCCCATCAATTACTGATTTCTTTTCCATCAAAACTCGCTGAGCGGTGCAATAGCATAAAAGCTTTTCCTCTAAATGGTCTAAAATATAGAATGGAATGCTTTATAAATTTGTGCGCATGTCGGTCTCTGCCTGAAATGTTAAGATATCAACAACTTCTCTGCCAGAATTTTCTCACGTGCTTATCTTGCCTTCATTGCCGTCGTCGTAACATTTTTTGCCAGTAAGAAATTATACAGCAGGGGTTGATAAGGGATATTATCCCTAAAAGGGTTTGCTTGTCCTTGAATTTTTTTTTTCATCAAATATAAATACAAAATAAATATTTATTTATATTTCATATCAAAGTTGATATAATTTTGTTTACCATTGAAACCTTAATACTGGAGAAATTTATCTCGAAGGTAAATATAACAAGCGATCTGATATTCTGGTTAACAAGCGTTCTAAATTTAATACAAAGGATCTTTAACTTACCTTCAGGACTTCAGGCCTATTAGTCTGTCATCTTTTCTACTTAAAACACATCTATCATCCTGATTTATATATTCGCCACAACATCAAAGCAGGAACTCTCTCGAAATCCCAACACGCCTACTGTAAGGGCAGATCGGTAGAGACAGCTCTACACTCCGTTGTCGGCACCGTGGAAAAATCACTAGCCGTCAAGGAATTTACAATGGTAGCCTTCCTAGACATCGAAGGGGCTTTCAACAATATAGAGCCGAGAGCGATAATTAACGCACTTGAAAACCTGCAGATTGACGCTAGTCTAAGTCACTGGATCAACCAAATGCTGCTAAGCAGGGTCATCAATTCGGAACTTGGCTGCTGCAAACTGAGAAGGTCTGTGCAACGCGGCACTCCGCAGGGTGGAGTACTGTCACCGCAGCTAGCTATGGTTGCTAACAGTAAATGAAATACTGGTAACCCTGGAGAAAAACGGTGGTAAAGTTATAGCCTACGCAGACGATATCGCCATTTTATTTACTGGGAAATACCTCCCAACATTACGGGACTTGATGGAAACGGCCTCGCAACGCTGGTCAAATGGGCTAACAGATGCGGCCTGGATATAAACCCGGGTAAAACAGAGCTAGTGCTATTCACGAAGAAGCACCGAATTCCTCAAATCGATCCACCCAAACTAAAGGGGATCCGCCTCAGCTTCTCTGACAGCGCCAAATACTTAGGTTTGGTTATGGACAGGAAACTGAGCTGGAAACTAAACCTGCATGAACACATTAAGAAGGCCGCTACTGCACTTTACTCCTGCAAAAGGATCCTGGGCCTCAGATGGGGCATCAGCCCGAAAATAATGCACTGGCTGTATACAGCGGTAGTCAGACTGATACTCATGTACGGAATCATCGTCTGGTGGCCAGCACTAGATAAAAGAAGCTACCTCTCTCTACTAAATGGAATCTAATCAAAGAGTGGCATGTGTCTGTGTGACCAGTGCCCTGCGGACAACTCCAACCGCAGCACTGGAAACCATGCTCCACATTCTGCTCTTGGACATACACGGTAAAGAGATGGCGGCAAAATCGGCATTGCGTCTGAGAGAATCACAACAATGGAGAAGCAGTGACACAGGGCATGCCAATATTCTAAAAACTAATAATGTCACAACAAAAGTTACAGACTACGTAACCACGGTCCTGGACTTCAATATTAAATGCAAGACCAGTAATCCCGACCGACAGCAATGGGCAGAGAATACGGTTATAGATGAAAATACGCTAGAAGTATACACAGATGGGTCTAAGACGGAGGACGGAGTAGGAGCCGGGATTTTCTAAGTTCCATTCTCCCTAAACCAGTCTTTTAGACTACCAAATAACTGTAGTGTCTTCCAAGCAGAAGTTATGGCTATTCGCGAAGCCGCTGAACTGCTGAAGGTGAGATCGATACGAACTCAGACATCGTCATCTACACCGACAGTCAAGCCTATTAAAGCACTCGAATCACCAATATTAAGATCCAAATTGGTCAGGCACTGCCGCAAATCTTTAAATGTGATCTCGGATATGTGCACGTTAACGCTGTGCTGGGTCCCTGGTCATAGAGATATACCAGGTAACTGTAAAGCAGACGAACTAGCAAGGAACGGCACGAAAATGGAACTCTCTACTGGTAAAGGAGAGCCCCATGTGCCAATTGAAACGGTAAGATACAACATCTCCACACTAGCACTGCAACAGGCTAATGAGAGATGGCGCGATCTTGACACCTGCAACCACGCAAAACAGACCTGGCCACGAATAAATCGGCGCAGGACAAAGGTCCTGTTAAACGTCAGTAGAAAACATATCGGAACTCTTGTCGGAGTACTAACAGGCCACTGCGTACTAGGAAGACATGCCGCAAGGCTTGGAGTTACCGCTAATGACTTTTGTCGCAGCTGCATGGATGAGGAGGAGGAGGAAACTCCGTTCCATCTACTATGTAACTGCCCGGCGCTATCCTCGATTAGAATGCAAACTCTAGGAGAGTACTTCTTCGGGGAGCTTGCTGATATTGCCGAAACGGATATCAGCAAAATACGGAAATTTCTCAAAAATTCGAAATGTTTCCAAGAGTAGCGGAAATATCCGACTCTGCTTGTGGTATCACAATGGACCTTACTTGGTCTAAGTGAATTACTCCGTATTAACGGATAATTGCCACCTAACCTAACCTAACCTAACCTAACTTACCGCACATAAAAGTCTACCATAGGTACGACGAAAAAAGGAGCCAACCACAGATGACATCTTCAGTTAAAATTCTTAAAGACTACTAAAATTAAACGAAGACACGGGATTTATGTCGGACACTTTGTTACCCTTTCTGTGTCTGTCTTTCCTGTCTGTGCACAAACTTTGTAACTTTTCAATCGTCTGTACAGATTTTCGCACACGCTGTCGATGGCATTGGTATGACATTGACTTCGGGTGAGTATTGAGGCTGAAGTAGCCGTCTTATACCGAAGGGGCAATGGACAAATATATAATATTGAGTTACTGAACAACTTTGTCTACCCAGAGAATTTCCAACTCAACTCCAGAGGAGCAATGCGATAGTGGACCTTACCATTGGTATCCTTATAAAGGTACCTCAATCAACGAAGCATGTGTAACTAGAGCCAATAAGCGAAGAATGTTGGTTCCAGTGCAATCAAAACCAAAAGTAACTAAATAAGTGTACAGTGGAAATTAATAGCAAGCTTCTGTGACTGCCATGTTTCCTTAACTTTACAACTGGATGTATGCAATGGAAAAATAAATGATCACAAGCCCTTAAAGGCAGAGCAAAAAAAGTTCGTATTTCTTTTTTAGCAGATGTCAGAAACAGAATTTGTGTTTCTTTTTTTCGTTCAGAGAATGATCTGAGTGCGATCTATGAGCTCAGAATAAATCGACTGAGCAGGCTGTGTTAAAGGCTGATTACGAACTTATTACAGTCACATTTGACCGAAAAAAAAGCAGGATAAAATAAATAATTTTAAATGGCGGACGAGCCTTGTGGTTCTGGCACAGAAGGTAAACCGAATTAAGAAATAACCATAATATGGTCATATTCAACGTGTTTCTTTATTTTTTTCCGGATAAGAAGAATTTTCGAATTTTTTATCCGGAATATCCAGAATGGAATAAATAAAGAAACAGAACTGAAATGCAAAGAATGACAATCAGCTGTTTAGTTTATGAGCCACCTTATGTCCCCAGGAGACCATTTTAAAAAAAATTCAATTCTGGAAATTGTAAAAGAAAATCGAAAATATGAATAAAAAATATTATAAATTTGGAATAAATGCTCACCCATTTGATTGCCTGATGTTGCTGCCATTATTGTTGTTCAAGTGCATCTGTCAAACGAGAGAATATTCCTTTTATTCCATCTCACACAAGGAATAAAAAGAATACATTCCAAAAATTCCAGAATGAATAAAGAAACGACAAGATGGTTTATCTGGAATATTCCATTGAATAAAGAAACACGCTGATTATGACAGCTATGTGCTCAAGTATGTTTCATTAACAAATCAGATCAATCTGAGCACGCTCGGTTTAGAGCACTCTCAAAATATACGACCTCTATTCAGAGCTCAGCTAAAAAAAGAAAAACGCCTATGTGATATAGTTTTCATTATATTTCATATTATTTTATTTGAAATTGGGGTATTATTTCATTATGATCCGCCAAAACCTTAACAATTCGTTCTTTGATTTTTTTCCTACGTAGACCCAAAGTCCCCCAATCAGTAATCTACATTCTACAGACTATATTTATATTTAGGTAACCTTAAATAAATTTTTAAATAATATATTTTTCCGACGAAGAGTAATTTCAATTGAGCTTAAAAAATTCCATTTATTTGCTCTTGCTGGCAAAAAAGTTCGCTTATTTCCCTTTCTCATTCTCACTGTTTTTGTTCATTTCGAACAGAAAACTTTTTCAAAGGGGGATATTTCCCACGATCTAGCACCACTGTACCGAAATTGCATCTAGTCTGACTTATATTTTGACGGTTCTAACCGGGCAGTTAAATTTTATGGATGTTAGGATACTTCATTGACAAATTGTGAGTTATCTTCACTTCAAATGCGAGAATTTGGTTCGCTTGGGTACGTTCTATTGAGTTGTTCTTATCGTCGAACTGACATCTTACTTCAGATATATGTATACTATATACAGGGTGTCTCAGTTAAGAAGTATAATCCTTTAAGGGAAGATTCCTGAAGTTCTATCATAGTATGTCCATAAATCACATTGCTCTTCTGTAAATCAATTAATGATGTCAAGTGGAACGCCAACTGTCTGAAAAAAAACAATACTTTTGGCTTCATAAAATTAGGCTCCAATGAAAAAAGTCCCCAAAAAATTATATAGTAAGCAACAACAACGTTTTGTAGTAGGAGTGGGGTGATTTTTCATATTTTTGGGGCCTTATTTCATTAATAATATGGGGAAAAATTTCATTTTTTTATGTGTAATTATGCCCCAAAATCAGTGATGTTCCACGACGCGTCGTTTTTAATTGTCGACACTCTGATGTCGACAATAGCGTCGTCTATGTCGTCAATGTCGTTAATTGCGTCGTCAATGTCGTCAATAGGATTGTCAATGTCATTCAAAACAGCTGTTAGTGCAACGTCTCTAGCTCTACTAGTTACTAGTAATAGTAAGCATACGCGCAGGAACAGAGCAGGACTGCTTGAATATGAATTTATTAATAAATTAGAATTTAATGACTGAACGACTTTGAGTTGGTCAAGTTGAATAATAAACAAGCAGCTAGTTGCAATAATTGCAAAATAAATCTTTTAAACACACCTGTTCGCCTCAGACACTTTTTTTTTATTCATCTATTTAGAAATGTGTGCGAAATTTTAAATAAAAAAAAACGTTTACCCTTTTTAAAATAAAAAAGTTAATTTTATATTTCCTAATTTAAGATCGATTCTAAAATATTAAGGCCTTTTTAAGAAATATCACCCCAAAAAAATTAAAAGTTGCCCCAAAAGAATGAAAAATGGCCCCAAACTCAATGAAAAACGCGAAAAATATGTTAAAATCGATTCTAAATATTGGGATCTTCTTAAGAAATATCACCCCAAAAGAATGATATATACAATATACCCCAAACATAATGAACCACGAATTACAACAAATATTCAAGAAAAAGTAAAAAAACTGTTTGTAATTGTTTGTTAAGCTTAAATTTTAGCTTTAGAAAATTTGAGAAAATAAAAGTTGAAAATTCGCGCGAATATTAAATTATTAAAAGTTTAGTATTAAAGCGAATGGACACCAACGCTCCGGCATGGAAAGTCTTCGATTCCAACCCGGAGGGATAATGCAGTAGAGGAAGACCTCGCCTTAGGTGGCGAGCACAAGCGGAAGGGGACCTCAACCAACTTGAAGTGCGCAACTGGATGGAGGCGAATAGCCAAAGATCGGGTTAACTGGAGAGGCGTGTTGGTTGAGGCCCAGGTCCACCCCGGGCTGTAGCGCCATCTAAGTAAGTAAGTAAGGAAAATTTGAGAAAATAAAAATTAAAAATTTTTTAACTTTTATTTTCTCAAATTTTCTAAAGCTAAAATTAAAAGTTATTTTAAAAACTGAGCTGGCTTTAAGCTTAAATTAAAAGTTATTTCAAAAACCGAGCTTTCTTTTCTATAGCTTAAATTAAAATCTATTCCCAGATCTGAACAGGTTTTAAGCTTTAACAAATTTATGAAAATACTAGCTGTATCCGCCCGGCTTTGTCCGTGCACAGAAATTATTTTGCTTATAGATCTTAGATAATAATGTTCTTTCGTAAAATGCGAAAAATGAGAATAAATAGATTTTCTGGAATTTTCTTTCTGCGTAAACCTAAAATAGGAGGTGCCCCGCCCCTTTGTCCAATTTTGACCAAACTTCACAGAAACCGTATATGGACCAATCCCAAAGATGTGTGAAAGTTTGGTTAAAAACAGTACATGCGTTAAGGCGTGAATCGACGACAAACATTTTAGGGCTCAATTTTTATATATATAGACAAGTTAAGAATTTGCACGCACTTTCGTCAATAAACTGATCGATGTCTAGTCACAAATTCAATCGTCAGTAAGTTATTTACCCCTTGAAACCTTTAACGTCCTGCCCTTGTAACAATGGTATAATTCCCGTTTCTTCTAGTAGATTTTTGTTTTGATACCAAAATAAGAAAATGAAAAATGCCCCAAATGATCTTCAAACAATTTCCATTAAATGAAAAATCACCCCAATAAAATACAAAAAGGCCCCAAAACAATGAAAATTTCATAATAATTTTTGTTGTTGTTTGCCAATTATTGTTTTGGGGCAATTTTTCATTTGTTTGGGGCAATTTTTCATAAATGGAATGGGGCCATTTTTCATTATAAAAACAATTGATGTTCGTACAACTTTCGTTAACATTAAAGCATCACTGACACTATAGGAAGAAGTGTATTCTGTCTTAAAAGATGTATGTGGTGTTTTTGTAGTCACAACTTAATTTTTTATCTGACTCCTTGTCTGTGAATGGTATTATATTTTATCAAACCATAGTACCAATGGATTAGTTCCATAAATATTTATTCAAATTGAAAGAAACTCAGATTAACTAAATTAATTCGTAAGTCTTTCTAGTAAAAATATGAATGTAAGCCACCACTCAAACAAATGCCGAAAAACTTTTGCAATTACCATCTTTGCAAAAGGCAGTCAATCAAAGCGCCTGGCTCCTTGTGCCCATCTCTAAATAAAATGAACACATTCAGGAATATTATTAATTGCCTGTTGGCTGTAAACGCAAAGGCAGAACAGCTTGTTTAGTGAATGCATATTAAATGAAATATAGGCCTAAATGGCGTAAGGTGTAGCAGGCAAGCGGCGGCCTATACAAAAGCAACAAGAAAACTTTTAATTTATTTGTTATTCATTGCCATAAGGCAGCGACTGGAAGGAGATATTAATTTATTTTAACACTGACCTCAGGTGTATGGAATTTGAGTTTATGAATAATTCAAATAAATTTGTATTCTTTTCGCGAAAAAAACATTTTTAGATTTTATTACATTGTATAACACTAAAACACCTGGAAGGGGTTTAATTTTAATTAAAAATATTGGAAATCTAGTTTGCCATTTCGAAAGGTTCATTTGTTTGAGTTCTTTTTGGTTTCAGATATTTTGTGCTCTCAAAGTTGGGTAGTTAGTTATATACGAGTACATTTAAATTGCCACATGATATTTATTATTATTTCGAAGATTATAAAATCAATTGAACTTCATTAATAAAATATAGTTTAATCTTAAATTTAGATAGTTTTCAGCAAAAAGTCCAAAAAGTCAAATTTTCAACAACTTTATCGAGCAACAGGAGCCGTATTGCGCTCTCCATTGACGGTAGCATTCTGGCCGGCGGCGTATATCTGTCCTTAAAGGTATATGGGCCGATGATTCCACCAGCCAACAAAGTGAGTTTTAATGGTAAGGGCTTCTCGACAAAGGCTTCTGAGTTCTCCACTCCAATATCGGGAATTTTTCTTGTTTACATATCCATTTAGCCAAAAATGGGCCTCATCGGAGAACAAAATTTTGCGTTTTCGGCCCATTCACCGGACCTGTATAATGGTCACGCGGTTTCAACTCTTGCATACAGGCTGGATCTTTCCGTGAAATCTTCCACAAAGTGGATGGGAATAGCTCCAATTGCTGTGCGCGACGGCGAATCGACTCATTCGGATTCCTCTAAACACTCTGCTCCACAACGGCAACCACTTCTTCTATTCGCACTGTTTGTCATCTTTGGGGATGCGTATGCGTATCCACTAGAGTGTACGTGGTGCGAAATCGAACCGAACCATGGTTTTTAAAATAAGTCTGCACAATTTGCACGCGCTCTTCTATAGCGTTAATCTGTTCACCGTAAAATGGCAAAACGGTAAAAACCACAAATCAACTTTCAACTGTCAAATTGCCAATCTGTAGAAACAGTGTTGCCAGTAACAAAACTAAACCTCTAACAAAAACACCCTTTACATACTATTGGCTACTATCTTTAAACGGGCTATATGTACGTTCACGGAATTAACCAATTTTGCACACGAAGGAAAAAATTACGTCACGTATTGCTCGTATACGGACGAGACGATTCGGCCCCAGATGTCCCTTGAAAGTTTCAAACGTTTTTGGCATCTTAAAATGATGATACGCCCACAATCCCCTTCCGAAATGTGCATCCTCATTTATAATATCATTCCTTTTTATTAGGAATTTCAATTTGTTAAATTCAAAAGAGAATCAGGTGTGCGATTCTGTAAAAAAAAAAAATAAACAAAAACCACTTTCTCTTTTCAAAAAAAATGAAAAAATCATGCGAAAGCGAAAAATTTGCTTCATGTAACTCCTTTCGTTTTGTTCATCCTCTTCGCAAACGCTTTAGAAGCAGTGTAGTGTTTCGTTTTTGAAGTTACAAAAAAACCTCAATGTAGATAAGATTTTTTGCTTTCGCGTAAACGAAAACTCCTTTCGCTTTCAAAACTGCATGAAGCAAAACTTTCATGCAAACGAAAAGACTTGAACTTCCCGAATCGAAAGTCGTAGGAAATAATAATCTCAAAATTGCTAATTGTATTTCGTTCGCAGCGGATAATGCTTCGGTTAATCATGGAATCAACAAATCGATTTACAAACACCTAAGAGCCGAAAATACAAACTTAATCAGATCAAGTTGTAATTGTCACATGAAATGCATCTAAAAGACTGTCTTATGATGTGAAGACTCTTGTGTTACAAGTTTATTCCAAATTTTGCAACAGTACTAAAAGAATACGAGCTCTCAAAAATGAGTTCGAGAAGTTTGAAATGGCGTATATGAAAATGCTTCGGTATGGTCCAACACGTTGACGTTGGCTGTCACTTGGCAATGCTCTTGATAGGCTGATTATTATTTGGCCAGTGGTTCGGTTATTTTCAAGATCTAGGTGATCACGATTGTCATCCAGTTGTTTGGCAATTTGTTTATGAGAGTAATGCACCGAATAATGACGCAAAACCTGAAATATTTTTGTACTTCTTAAGACATAACATCAAAATATTAAAAAAAAAAATCGATTTTAACTTTAGAAGGTAGTTTTTTCACCAATAACTACTTATAAAGTTGTATCAGACTTAAAGACTTAAATATTCAAAATGGTGCAAAATTTTCCAAAACAACATTGAAAATATAATTAATTTTTTTTCTATTCACGTGTCAAATGCATTTGTGGAACGAATATTGATTGAGTCTCTGTGGTCGAATGCCAGAAATCGGTTAAAAATTAATATTATAAAATTCATCATTTTGTACAAAAGTGAACTTTAATTTTTCTTGTCAAGAATTTTTTGAGTTTCTTAAACTGAATAGGGCAGGGAAATTGTAATTCAAAGCCAAGGGGCTGAAAAATATGATGATAAATACTAATTAATTTTTTTTTTGTATATCGTATTACAAATATATTTATTTATTTTTAAATAAATCAATGTGTTTATTATATTGATGTTTTGAAGAACACCCTGAAATAAAACTGTATTTGTTTTGTACTATGAAGCAATAACGTTTTTCTAATTCTCCCGATTTATTCTCAATCTCCCGATATTAAATATTAAATAAATATAAATAAATAAATTTTATTCTGAAACCTCCCGATTTGTTGAGAAACATTTCTGGCAACCCTGATGGTATAGCACATTCTCCGGGTGGAAGATGTGCATATGCAACCCCAATTTATTCGATTGACAGAAATTCATTTGAATTTAGGCTAAATTTACCACCGTACATAGACCGAGTAAAACTCAAAGATTTGCAGCTTATTTTTATGTGTCGAAAGGTAGCCGACACTTTCTTTTTTTTATGAAATTTTAGATGGCGATATTAAAAAATAAAGAATAATCAACGCATTCCTAGGTACGGATACCACAAACCCTTGTCTTCGGTTCTTTGTCTATAAAAAGATTGACTTCCTCTAATTCCTAAGGAAAGTAATTCTTATCTTAACACCTTCAACACAGGACCTATAAATCGTTGGTGATAGTTAATTTTAAGAAGATTTTGTCAAAGATCCCTCATTCTCTTTTGTTTGCACAGGCTGAATGTTCTTTTCCATCAACCACACCTAGATGACTCTGCTGACTTTAAGACACGCGTGACCTTAATCGAAGTAAGAAACAAATTAGATCAGCTTTTAAACAGCTCAATATGAAGCTTCACTGTCAGTTGATTTGACATAAAACTGGAACACAAAATATACACCAAAAAGATTCGGCAATCAAAAGAACGTTTTCGAAAATATTATCGCCAGACTGACATGGGGTGACATTTTATATGTCAAACCAATTACAATTTCGACATCTCCTCATTGGACTTCATTGGCCAAAAAGGCGTCCACAGTGAAAAAAGACAAAAAAAAAACCAAACCTATCCACACTCATCCGTCAATTCAATGACCACGGCAACAAAAACTGAAATAAAATTGTCATTTCGTCACTACATTGGCAAAATATTAAATCGAACGAAATTGGCCTGACTGATGAAAAGCAATCAAACCAAATGGACTACGATTGTAATAAATTTTCGAGCACTCAAAGTGGGAGAGTCAATAAATGGCTCAATAAATATGCAACACAGCCAGGCGGAAACAATTCCATATAAACTGGGAAAGCATCCAGGCTTCTCTGGGTGAATTTAATTTGCTACCATTATTGGAGATGAAAATGCCTATAAATGCGGACATAATGTCATTTAGACGATAGTCACGTGCCTTTAATCAATATTGTAAGTATAGCCACAACACGTTTAGTTATCTATCTATAGTTGTAGTATACGAGTCGAGTACTTGTAGTATAAGTGAGGTAAGTTGTCACTATAAAGTGTGCTTTAACAATTAACAAATTTTTAGTCAACATAATGAACTGTTCTAGGAAAACCAAAGCCGATTTAAAAGGCCCTGAAAAATAATATCCCCATCATATCCATCTACCTGGCTTATAAGTCAAAGCCATATAGTAATGCGGTGAAACCAACCCTACACATCAATTGTATTACGTACCACCAAGAACATGCTAATAATGAACTCCCATCCTGTGTGATACCAAAATCCTGATATAAAGGATTTCAATGTCTTACTCTGAACCATCCACAACCCCCTAGCACGCAGTCAATGCCATATGTAACGAGTTGTCTCGACAACTAATTACGAGACTACCGCACATATACTCTCAGAGAAGACGACAAGCCAGACCACACCACAATTCCAAAACCAAGGAGAGTACAAACGTCAAAATTGGAGAATTGCCATTATATTCCTACGAAATCCTCTGTCTTTAGTTAACCAAACCTAAGTTATCTGCTGCTCCACATTGTCATGGGAAATTTCGTGTTTTAAGCTTGAATTTCAAATCCATATGTTCCTTGTTACTCATGTCATTAGGAGGAGCATGATGTGAGCGCTACGTTGACACGACTTTGGTAATGATTACGATGCGATGATGATGATTATGACGAGGGTGGATAAAGATTTCCTGTCGATGTGCAGTTATAAATCCGTACGTACAAGTCTCATGATCAGTACGCAGACAGAAAAGCTGATGGCGGTGCCGAAAAAGGGACATAATTGGCTTTCCGCTTCAATTTATTTAAACCCTGTTGACAGGATTCGACGAGAGAAATCTGTGTGTATAGATATTGGATTTTGCCTCTTATTTTGTGGGTAGATGTTGTGTGCAGTGATTTTGGAATTAGACATCAGTATCGTGACTTGAATTTTTAAATTGTCTTTGTTAATTGGAATGACATGGTGTGGTTGGTTGGCTGGAAAGGCGTGACAATATATTTTTTTCCATCAACTAAGCTACATGTTTCGTATGTCATTATAATCTCCGCCTCTGTCATTATCAAGAATGACCAATTTTCATGTTCGAAAACTACATTCAACGCATTCAGCTAATTCCAACATTGCATCTCTAAGGCAACTCGATGCGGTAAAAAAAAATCCGCAAAAATGCTCGTCTCGTCAATATAAATTAATTAGCTTAACGAAGCACACGTAAGTCAACGAACCATTCACAGTATAGTATACCTTCTTTGCTAATGTTTAATTAATTAGTATGCTTTCGCTTTAGCACTTCTTCGTCAAAATAGAAGTCGTTAAATTAATTTATTAAAATATACACCCATCTAATGGGTAGTGAAATCTTGCTTAAGCAAACTCATAGTCGGAAGGGCGGAATCGCAACACTAAAACGCCGTTTTCGAGATAGGCACTTTTTTTGAGTACCGCACTGCTGTGAATGGGAACTCAAAAGATGACGATTCCGGTTTATAACACAGTTTTGTTTTGCTAGTTGACGAGTCGACAGTGGACGTACATTTTTTATAATTTCTTAGCTTTAAGTTCCTAATAACTCACGCATAAGAGCCCTGTGGGAGGCCTTAAAGAACATCGACCAAAACAAGATGATGGCTGCCAACACAAACACCTATTGGACATTTATACCCCCAGACTCTTCACACATGGGTTGCACTTGGGAAAGACTTTTGCAGTCAATCAAGGCAGTCTTCTATCAGATGAAACCACCAAGTAATATATCAGATGAAGTACTGTGAAGCATGCTCACAGAAGTCGAAAAACTCTTCAATTCTTAACCGTTTACACATATTCCCTTGGACACCAAGAACGAGGACTCCCTTACGCCTAACCATTTTCTCTTGGGGTCCTCCTGTGGACTGAAACCCTTGGGAATATTTAATGACGACAAAATGGTGCTGAAGGACAACTGGCGAACATCATAAAGGTACGCAGAACACTTCTGGAGAAACTGGGTACGGGAGTAGATACCAATACTTACCCACCTTTACTTTCGGAAAGCCAATTGAGATCGTGAATATAGTTCTTATTGTCTATCCAAACAGCCCAAGGAACCTGTGGCCAAAGGGAAGGATCACAAATACCAGACTTTCAAAAGATGGACAGGTATAAGAAGCTCGTTTGTGCAGGCAACAACTGGAATATATGGCCGTAAAGCTAGCAGTCCTCGAAATCAGGAGTTATAAACAGGTAAGAAGCGATGTCTTACCGGGAGGATTGTAACCAAATTTATCCCATCGACTAACGTATTGAAATTATTTAAATAAAGTATTTTCAGAATTGTACTGGGAAAATTGTTTTAATTCCATAGTTGCCAAAGGGGTGAAAACCCCGAAAGGCAAACAAAAATTCCCCAAAACCCAATTTAAATGCTTAAAAACTTAAAAACCTACAAAAAAATTCACAAAAAGACGCTGGAAAAGGTCTTACAATGCTTCCAAAAGATGAACGTAGAAAACCACTAAAAAATGCTTTGAAAATTGACTCAAAATGCGCATCGAAAAACGCCCAAGAAGGCAAAACAAAAAATTCCTGAAAACCCTATTTAAATGCCTAAAATCCTAAAAAACAATGCCCAAAAATACGCTGAAAAACATATTAAAAGGCTTCCAAAAAATGAACGTAAAAAGCGGCTAAAAAATGGACCCAAAATGCGCCCTAAAAACACCCAAGGAGCACCCGACATACGCTCCAAAAGACCCCTTAAAACTCCCCGAAAACTCATTGAAAAATTACTCAAAAACTACTTAATGAAACGCCCTGTAAAAAAAATGGTTTTTTTTCTGAGGCATTTTTAGAGCCTTTTTTACAGTGCGATTTAGGACGTTTTTCGGAGAAAATGGCTTAACTGACCTTTAGCATCGTTTTTTCGGAAGCATTTTTAAGAGCGTTTTTTTACTAAGCGATTTTTGAGGCGATTTAGGACGTTTTTCGGTCAAAGTGGCCCAACTGACCTTAAACATCGCATCGTTTTTTCAGAATCATTTTTAGAGCGTTGTTTACTGTGCGATTTTTGAGGCGATTAATGACGTTTTTAGGAGAAACTGGCCCAACTGACCTTAAACATCGCATCGTTTTTTCTGAAGCATTTTTATAGCGTTTATTACTGTGCGATTTTTGAGGTGATTTAGGGCGTTTTTCGGAGAAAGTGGCCCAACTGACCTTAATCATCTTTTTTTTCTGACGCATTTTATAGCCTTTTTTTAAGGAGCGATTGAGGACATTTTTCGGAGATTTTACTGGGCCCATTTTGAGTCATATTTCGTGGAGTTTTTAGGCGTGTTTTTTATGTGATTTTTGGGGCGTAGTGGGAAATCAGTAAAGAGCTTTTAACAGATGTAGAAAGCAGGACGTTAGGCAATACCGCTAAAGAAAATAACGAAATAAAATGATGATAAAAAGAAATTTCGTACAATTTGTTGTTGCGACAATTTTTTGTTATTTTGAGTATTATTTCCTTGCTAGGGTTCGTTTTTGTCACAACTCGCGCCGTTACTAAAACAGTTAAAAAAAAACAGCCTTGTTGATTATTTTAGGACGGTATATATTCTTTTGGTCATCATTTCCAAATCGGAATCATTTTTTTGGGTCTAACGTCAGAAAGCTGACATAAATATATGTAGTATTTTATCAAAGGACTTTTGCAAACACAGCATGGATTCGATTCCTTCCCTAACTATAAATGAAATAAAAAAAATCTCTTCCCAGCATACACGCTTGCACCCAGAATCTTAAACATTTTCTTTAAGGTTCGTTGTGTAGTTTAAAGACTTTAAGCAATCAGACAAACATTTTTTAATTTTCCACTAAAAATGTCTGCTTACTTTTAGCCGTTAGTGCCAGATACCTACAATTCATTGTCTCGCGTCGTTACTAAAACAATACAATTTATATTTAACCTTCACCAGCTTTTTAAGTGCTTATACCACTGTTGTTCGTAAACATATATTAGTCTTTTAATTATCCATAAAAGGCTTTTAGCTTTGGCCTTGCGAAAGTCAAATTATTTGGCACTTAGACTGCTTTTATCTCACCGCCATCTGTCAAACTTTTTAGAAGTTAGTTTATGGTCATATTATCATTATCCCTGACGCCTTTGGGTGGGATATAGCCAATTAATGGAAAATGCTTTATCCTAAAAAAAAACTCCCAGAAAAGTTGTCATTCTCAGTACGTCAAGCAGAAAATGCATCAACTTAAGTGATTCAATAATTGTCAGACCAAAAGCTCAACTGGGTAATTTTCGATCAATTGAATTTCACAATTGTAGGTATAACCATTCTTATACATGGTTGAATTGTCATTGGTCAAAAGATTGCATTTCTGTCACGTACGGTGTAAGCACCACCCTCAACTTGATTCTTAAACATTTCGATTCATATACAAATACAATGCCACTCACAGTTATTATCGTCCATTGAATACAGCAACTCCACTAGAATCCTATTTAACCGCAAAAGCACGTCGTCTTCTTCTACACCTTTAGGGCTGTCAAACAAAAATACAGTTTGATGGTAGACAACAATCTATTAAGCGTTACCTTCTTCTCGAGCAATTTTCACCACCTCTGTTTATTCGTTGGTGCTTTAAAAGGATTTCATTCACTAAGGTTATTTGTGTGCATCCATAAGGCAGCCGACAGACAGAATTTTATTTATAATTCAGACTCTGATTGCCTGGGGTTAGATTTTAGTCTTTTTTTTATTATAATCTGGTGACAGGTAAATAAAAATGATAGCTCCTTTGAAGTTATTATCAGTCAAGACTAATGTAAAGCAAAGAGCAAAGTGTTTGTCCTTGGTGAGGTAAAGCTTAAGGAGACATTATTATGCTTGACACCTTTCCAAACGATGTCTGATGTTAAAATTACTTTTTGGCAATGGCTGGGGTTATTTTATTCATTAAATGGATGACATTATGAGAAAGGACTTTGTGTTGAAAATTGCTGTCTCTTTGGCTTAGCTGACCCTTTATAAGACCCTAATATTCCCAGACCCAGTTCTTCTCTAGTGGATGAGGTTAGCATTGAGATAAAAATTCTTCGAGTAAACGTTCGGTCCTGTCTGCATAAACGGTGAATGGGGGAGGTTATACATATCTACACCGCAACTCGCAAGTGGAAGAGGACCCAGCCAACTTATAGCGTGCGAAACAAGAGACAGCTGGCTAAGGATAGCTGGAGACGCTTGTTGGTTGAGACGCAGGCAAGCCTATTGACAAATTAGACGAGATTTAAAAAAAAATTGAGATTTTCGTGAAACTTTGTAAGGATTTTTTCGAGCTGTGGGATTTTTTTCCATTTGATGGTCAAAGTATTAATGAGAAAAAAATGAGTAGATGGAGTAATTGGTAGGTATAGGAAATGCTGCCAGTGTTTTGTCATAGGAATTCCCAAAAAAAAAAAAATCCCTTTTTCCCTCACCTAGCTCGAAAATGTACCTTCGATTTTCCCACACATATTCTACAAAAAGAAGACATTAAACTTAACGAAACAAAAAAACAGTCTCAAAAACTATGGGGGAAAAAGCCTAGTGTACTCCAGGCAAAGCTCCAAGCGGTTCGAGAATGCGCCAACAAATTAGCATCAAAAGCCATTCACATCTTATATTCGCGGACACTCAAGCAGCTCTAAAGGCCCTTAGCTCACCTATCATTGATTCCAAATCAGTATTGCACTATTTCAACACCCTTCAACATTTTAGTTTTTAGCCTCGGCGGGAACAGAACCAAATTTATGGTGGGTTCGTGTGATCCTGGCCATGAGGGCTTTGAAGGAAACAAAAAGGCCGGCGAATTGGTGAGAATAGGTTCAGAAACCACTTTTACGAGACCGGAACCTTTCTGCTATACTATCTACTCTCAAATCAGCTTTAAACTTAGCCATACAAATTAACACACAAAATGAAGGCATCTCATATATTGGGAGAATATCCCAGGTTTCAGACAGGCGAAACAGATTTTTAAAAGTAAATTTGAAATGTAACCGAGGATCAGATTTCGATTTCAAAACAAACTTAGCTAGCTGTCAATCTGACATAATAAACTTCTTGAATGCGTTCATTTAACCGAGTTGTCAAATGTCTCGCGAAATTTTCTCAAATACGCACCAAAACTAAATCATCTGTCATTGGAATCGGGACCTGAGACCTAAGCCGAGCCGTAATGGACGGGTTACGATTGTGAACCTAATCAACTCTGCGGAGTGCAAGCCATGTATTGAAGAAGATGAAACAATATTATATGCGAATGTGGAATTAGAAGGAAAATCTTCTTCAGGTCCAGAGGGACCAATTCGACCCCGAAGAGATGAAAAACTCCTCTTAAGGCAGCAAGTGACAAAGAACAGAAAAAGGAACAGAAACAGAATCCCATACATTTGCAACAAAAACAGAATTAGGAACATAACATTTTTTTTTTCAGCAACAGAATTTAGCGACAGAAAAATTGCTGTTTGACGACAGAACGTAATAAAGTCTATATTGATTGTTTCTGTTTCTGTCACCGACAGAAATGCAATTTATCGTGGGAGGGAGGTTTTTCATTTGCACTGAATAGACGGCAGCCATGTTTTTCTGGATCTGTTTCAGTTTTGTGTAGCTGAACGAGCTACGTAAACAGAACCAGAATTTACTACAAAACGAAAAAGGTTTCTGTTCTGTTTCTGTTCTTTGTCAATTGGTGCCTTTTGAGATCCTCCTATCCTGAACCTTCTTTCTAACAATATGATACACCAGGTCTTATTCAGGACTTCAGGTCGCCATGTACCACTTTTATCGCCTAAGACAAGTCAGTCAGTCTTAATTTTTTTAAGGTAGCGCTATAGTCCGGGGTGGACCTGGGCCTCAACCAACAAGCGTATCCAGCCAGCGTGATCTTTTGCCAGCTGTCTCTCTATGTTTTCATGTCATTAAAATCGATTGTTTATAGTCGCAGTCAGGTATATAAAATAAATGGGCTCGTTCAATGAAATATATAGATTAGCTAAAAAAATTGTTTTCCTGAAGTTGAAGAAGAAAATTAAAGTAATACATATTCCAGAAAATCAAAATGCTCTTTCGTTTTTCCCTTTCTATCTCATTTCGAGTACAAAAATTCCCTCAAAAATGTAAGTTTCACAAAATTTGGCAGCACTGTATAGGACCTTTCGCCCAGTTTCTCATATGTAATGGTGATTTTTTTTTTTTTTGCTGTTTGGTTCTTCTGTCTGTTATTGTTGACAGTTCATGCGTGATTCGTGACACGTGTCAAAGTAAAAAAAAATGCTCAGATAGCATTGCCATTTCACCGTGGATAGAAATAGACTTACGTCCGAACAACGTTTGCAAATTATTGAATTATTTAATCAACATTGCCGTATATGGTCTGCTGAGCAACTAATAGAAGCGTTGCAAGATCTGCCCATGCATCCACAAAAATGTACCGTTTGATGTGGTTTATGGGCTGGTGGCATCATTGGGCCGTATTTCTTCAAATATGATTGCAACAACATTACGGTCAATGGTGCTCGCTATCGTTCGATGATTTTGGACTTTTTTTTTGCCCAAAATGGAAGAGCTGGGTTTGGTCGGTATGTGGTTTCAACAGAACGCCGGGCGCGACATGCCACACAGCACGCGAATCCATGGACATATTGCGAGGCGAATTTGGTGAGCAATTCATCTCACGTTTTGGACCTGTGAATTGGCCGCCTAGATTGTGCGATTTGACGCCGCTGGACTATTTTTTTGTGGGAATATGTGAAGTCTCTCATCTATACGGATAAGTCAGCAACTATTTCCGCCTTGGAAGACAACACAACCCGTGTTATTGGTGAGGTACCAGTCGATATCAGGGCTGCCGAAAGTACTGCAATAGCAGTATTATACTGCGATTTTTCATCCAATATTGCGTACTTCCCAAAAGCAAATTATACTGCTTAACCCAAAGCAAAAAATTAAACTAAGAATGCGAATTGTTTGTAAAATTAAAATATGTAATATGTACATAGTTTTATTTTATACAAATTCTGTCTCTGCCTTAATTTCAGTGAAATGCATTTATGAACTGAGGGCGCCCACTTTTCAGTTGTCATTCAATCTTAGCTATGACACTGTGCTGTCAGTGACCAATATGTTGATAGTTGTTTATTTATTTGTGTCTGTTGGTTTCTATATTTATATTAAGGATAATTGCTGAGAATTACAAAGAACTATGCAAACAAATTTTGTCTCGCATCAACTTCAATGACAAAGTTTTAGTTGCATTGTAAGGCATTGATCCAAAGCAATTAGCTTCAAGTCTTGTCCCACTAATGAATCAATTTCCTAATTTTCTAGTAGGCATCGATGAGGAGTCATTAGATGAAGAATGGCGAAATCTGCTTATTTTAGAAAATATTTCAAAATATGCCAAAACTGGACATTCCGGATGGACCACTTGAAATTTCACTCAATTTTGCAAATTTTCCTTAATTTTTATTTTTTTTTTCAATACCTATTAAAAACCACGCTTAAAAATCGCCCTTTACTATTATTCTAAAAGTGCAAACAAATGTATGAAGCATGTCTACGACATGTTTAGGTAATGTGCCAGAAACACAAATTGCGTGTTGCAATGACACCCGCTGGATGACAGACAACCGCTGTAACCACTACACTACACCCCTATATAGTAATAATTACTAAGACTAAACATTAAAAAGTAATTGCCGACTATCCTTAGATCAAGCATAGTTAAGCCTCTTAGGTTGGTTTCAGGAAGTGTATCCCTTAGCAATACAGAATCACAGTAAACTCATTCCCATTAGTCAATGAATTAGTTATACACGAACCACTTAAAGTTCCGCTTATACCTCACGTTACTTCAGTCAGGTGTTGATGCCTTTCGAAATCCTGCTGATTGTATAATTAAACAAGCTTCCACATTCTCAACGTATACATACACTTCACTATGAACATCAACGAAAATCAATTTTAATTAACAGGAGCAAAAAAAAAAAAGTAAATACGAAATTGGGGTTTCTTTCTACTTCACTCGTCCTGTTGAAATAAAATGAAGGTATAGGTACATACTCTCTAGGGAAGCAATGGCAAAATTGCTCTCCAATACTGGTTATAGAGTCTCAGCACAGTATGGTGGCGCAGCTGGAAAATTGTGTATACATCTCAATCGAAATCCAATTATTTGTAGGTGAAACCATTTAAAAGTGTTTCCCCGCTGATGCTGGTGTATATAGTGCTCTTATCCACCTCCTGTCAAACTGGGATTAATGGCATAGTAATACCTTATCTCTTCATAGCACCACCATGAATAGAAGGGTAGTAAAGGTGCCTGATGAGTTAATGGCAAATTGCTGTACATTTTCGGTGAAAGGAGGCATTTGAGCGAACCGCACAGTGTAACACTTTTGGGCTCACTCGACACCATTGGTATGATGCACACAAATTTGAAAGGATTTCGCATGATTTATAATTTACTACGGTTATATATATATGTGTCGTATTTCATGGAGAGAATGTTGTGCTATAGATGGTACACGAACCGCAATAGTGAAAGTATCTTACCAACAAGTTTGAATGGATGAAGTAAGTGATGGTTTATAATTTGTGGAAAATATTTATAACACTTTTGAATTGAGTAGTGTTGCCAGATTAATTAAAGTGACCATGTTGATTATTGGGGTATGTAATGTCAAACTAATGGGACTACAGTAAAGTAATGGTTTACCCAGTTAAGCGTCTAGTGTTCTTCAAGTAGAAACACTAGGAATTAAAAGGACATTTTTCTTAGTTTCGTAACGAATTAACATATTTCACAAAATTTAATGAGGTCTCTCTCTCTCTCAGACGAATGGCGGTTTTCTCAGTGATCGAAATGTCGTTCGGATATTCCTAGCAGCTTGCGAAGGCTATCCCATCTTAACCTAGAATAGAAGTTCCATAAAGCAACCACTGCGCTGTAGTTACAAAAATACAAAGAGAAAATTGTAAACCACTTCCTTTGTAAATGTTTTGCACTAATGTCCGCCCATTCGACACTGCGCCCTCTCTGAAATCTTCTACAAAACATCGAGTGACATAATAAAATTCCCAAACTATACACAGGATGTATAGACCTACTCACGTCAAACAATAGTAAGCATATATTTACAACTAGGTCATCTGCATTGTGGTATCAAAATTGCTCCAAATGAGTCCTGCATGACCTCTGCTACCTCTATCCACCTCCTCATCAGTGAAGTACCTTTTTTACCTTCTTAAAGAGCAGTGAAAATTAAGGCAACAAAAGGAAGTAGGTACTTCTCTTCTTTGACTGGTTTCTGAGTCTGAGTACTTCAGTTTTCCAGTCGACATTAGGACAAAAAAAAAAACGTTAGCAATTGTTTAAAAAACAGGTCTCCCTCTTAATTCAAGAATCACTTAAGTAGATTTGAAAATTCACATGTGGTGCACCTCAAGTAAGTAAAATGGTCCTATTTAAAAATATGAAAAATAGAAGAAAGTTGTCACGATTATAAAATAAAAATGGCAACGCACCGCTATCAGGGATATTATGTGCTAGACGCCTAACGGTCAATGGAACTCGACCTTATATTTAGTCACATTTAGTAAACTGAATAATGTATGATAGGAAATATTTAAATAATTCGGAAGAAGGTTTCCAAAACTAGGATCCACAACTGAATAATTATAAACCGAAAAAAAACATTATGAATAGTTTATATAATGTCATTCGTTCCCTTCCCTCTTTCCCTTATCTTTTGAGAATGCAATACCTTATATCCTATTCCTAATATAACAAATCTAAAAAAAAGATATGTATTCCTAGTGCGTTATGCCATTTCAGGAGAGTTTTCAAATATTAATCCTATAAAACCGATCTGTCAATAATAGACAAAAATTCAGCATTTGTGCTAGAGCTCTAGCACATTTTGTGAAATATCCTTTTCTGGGAAATTTTAGAAATCTAGCGCAAAATAAACTGCTAGATTGAAAAAAAAAAATAATGAACTGCCAGAACAAATCTATCAAAAGTCTAAAATTAATATAATAAAAAACAAGCAAAAGTGAAAGTCAAATTGGAAATAAGGTAAAAAAAATTATAAAAGCCAAATATAAGGCCAGCAGCCTCCACATAAGATCAGCGATTGTCCGCGCGCTCCATTGCAATTATTAAAATGTTTGCTTCTCGAGGAAGCTTTAAAAATCACAAACAATCGATGGAAGAGTATATTAGTAGCTGTATAGCATCCATACAAATTTGGGCGAAATTAAAAGCCGGAAGAACTAGAAAACTTCTTTGTATTAACAGAAACAAAATTACCTCCGCTGCGGGAGCATTAACCGAACCCTGTCTAATAGGCAAGCATGACCGCCGAATGGGAATACCCTACAACGATTTCTGTAGGAGCTGCATGGACGAGGAGGAAGAGGAAACCACAGCTTACCTCCTTTGCTACTGTCCAGCTCTTGCCACCTTGCGTAGGGTTTATTTCTTTGAAGATCTGAGCGACCTGTCTCGAACTGATATTTGCTCCATTAACAAGTTCGTTACGAAGTCCAACTGACTTTACTGAAACCGAAATCAATTACCAATCCGTCTTTCCCGAAGACAAATTGTCAACCCCTGTTTTCTACCGAAATATCAACTCTAAAAGCTAATTTGGATCTTTCAGTCAAGAGCAAACTTTAATCCTTGACGCCATTCATCGACAAAAATGGACTGCTTCGTGTAGGTGGACGCGGCTCGAAGGACCAATTGATGTAAAGAATTCAAATGATAAGACGTATACCAAATTGTTTTATATGAAAAAACTGCTTTATTAATTTCTTGTTTGATCGAGAGTTAAACGATTAAATGAAACGTTGTCTGCTACGGCTCGAGGTCAACTGCTGCTGTTCATCTCTTAATGCACCGGTGTTGCTGGCGATGACGATAAAAGCTAACGCAAGATGACGAGACGAAGAAGACAGCAAAAAGAAAAGAAAAGAACTGCAGCGTTAGTTTCGTGGGTGCACAGACTCGTGGTCAGCTTTTGTAATGAATTGTGCACATTCTAGTCATCAACAACCCCTTTCAAAGTCAAGCTGTAGAGCAGATCCGTACCAGCCACACTCCCTACAAGCGGACTATCAGAAGTTACAAGCGGTGGTTAGACTGTTTCGATCACCCTTCCTTCTTCCTGAAGACATAACGCAACCCGTGAGGTCAGTGGAACGCGGCCATTTTCATCTTTAAATTTAAGTGTCATTTCATTTATAGGCATGAAATTCATTAGATTTGAAAAATATACAAATGATGGAAATATGTATTATGAATTGGAAAGCCTTCAGCACTGGTTCACTCATTCTCAATTCACAAGTCTAAAACCATCCAAGTCACAATAGCGTTTTCCCGTTTCCCTTTTGTATGTTCCTTTTACGAATAGAAGGGACTTACAATTTTGTGCCGAGTCCGAACGGTTGAATTGAGGAGATTTTCCATGACATTTATACATACTCTCGGATGTTTATCAGATGTTCGCGAGAGGTGGCGCAGTGGAAAAAACCTTTTGTGTTTTTCCGGGGATCGAACCTGGGACCCCTCGTACAGTAGTCCAGCACACTAACCACTCAGCCATTGCGCTCTTATGTGGGCTTAATTAAAAAAAAATATTTAAAAAATTCAACAATGGGTGGTTGAACTATCAAATGAAAATGATGTCCCAATGACAAGGAAAATACTCCTCCTTTCACAAAACAAAATTCAGAGTATGGTTTATAACATCATCATCGATCAATCTGGTATGTCAAATTCCTCAAATGTACTTCCTTACTTGCAGATGAGACGCGGTTTATTTTTGGCAATACGACTACTCCCAACTATAGATAGCAGATCTGCTCCCCAACCTAAAGATAGTTGCGGTAGAAAATCTTCCAAGTGGGAAAATCATGCTCCCCCTTCCCATTTCATATTATTACTGCTCGTTGAGCATTAGCGGTAATCCAACTAGCTGAAGACTCCACCCAAATTCTTTATTAAATTTATCTTTAAAAAACCAACCCTTCAATGTATATTACAGCCATGTGTCAAATAAGTCTATACAAAAAAAATCTCCCCCATTTTAGTCCCCCAAAGTTTCAATTTCGATCGCCTCCCCCCTGATACTCATTTATATTATACGATGTTCAATGAAAAATGAAGTTTATTTAAAAAGAAAATATGTTTCATCTCCGTCTTGTCTAAAAAGTTTTCCGCCTGAAAGGATTTTCCACTCATTCATTCTTATCGTTCGGTTCATTTCGGCCCGTTGTTGTCTTGTTTTCCTGACAACACAACATGACTTTCCGTATTTTTGACAGCTTACACTTTAATTACACCAAAGTCAAGATGAATTACCAAAAGGTTCAAATTTTTCCCCAACAATAGTTAAGCAATTTCCCGGTCATCTTAAACCAATCCAAACCATAGACATTTTTGTTTTCGTCGAAAATTCCACCTGTAATAGGATCAGATAATGGACGGAGGATAAGAACCCGTTTACAAGGTGTTGTCATTATTTTAACTTAGGACAGAATAATGTCAAATCGCATCCCATGTTTTCAACTCCCTCATGCTAAAAGTTTTATACTTCTTCTGTATATATATGGATGAAATAACAGAGTACGGTATAGGTAATACGTGCCGTTTCGAGCGTGACCTGAATAGAAGAACCTGAAGGACATACTTCATTGAAAGAAAAATGGACTTAATTTAGCCCCCAGCAGCAGAAACTCTGGGAGAAGAATGTATCTTTATGCCATAGAGGAATATGACTGAGGGTCTATTTTGATGATGTGAGCTTGATAACAATGGCAACAGGAGGACAAGTAAAAAAAATAGAAGAAAAGAGTCATAACGAAGAGCGTATAGTGATGTTGTTATCACACTTTGTATAAGTTTATTATATATTGGCCTCATTCTCGATGTTATAGAGTTTCGTTAGAAACGCAATAACTTGAGTTTTAGAATATGCTTTCTATTGATATCTAACAAGGTTGGAAGTTCTGGAAGTTCAAACATAAAGGGAAGCGGGAAGCATCTTCTATGATACAGAAAAACACTGAGGCGTATACGTAACATTTTGTGAGTCGAAACTAATCAAATATATATTTTTTTTCTTTGAGGATGTTTACGCTTATGCATAAAGGTTGCATAGTAAAGAAAATCAATATTCCCTCATATTTCACTGATTTGTATGCAGATGTGATATTGGCTTTCCGGTAGTATGAGCGATAAGTTGTATGTATTCTTGGAACACTTTGTGTGTTCTTGATATTTTTCGCACAAATGAAAGGAACCTGCCACTGGGAATTTTTGTCATCCTGAAGGATGCTGAAGGAAATAGTGAACAAATTTGGAAGCAGTTTATTTTAAATATGTTCACTCCCAGTTGGGGATTTCTTTTTGCAGTATATTTACGGTGACCATATTTGTCAAAGGAAAATATAAAGGACAATAATATTTCTACTTACAAACTGTTGGTATTTATTAAAAAAAAAATAAATAAATATTAATAATAATAAGATAGCAAAAAACATGAACATTACTATACATAGTAAATAGTTCTATAAAAAAAAATATTGGATTGACATTCACTTATATACCGTATTATATTAGCAACTAACCAACTAGGAACTGTCAATAAGCAATACGCAACTTTATTTTAACCTATTTTCACATCGAAGCAACATTATTGCCTGACATTTTTAGCACAAAACTCGTATTGAGTATGGATTACTTCCAGAAAAGAGGAATGGTGAAACCGTGAGTTTCACAGAAGGATCCATGGTGGATGGCGGAGCAGGGACCTGTATCTTTTCAGAAGATCTGGAACTAGCCCGTCACATTAGCCTCGGGAAACGCACTTCAGTATACCAGGCTGAGATGATTGCTTTGCTGCATGCGTTGGACTACTTGCTTGAGAGTCAGGTGGAAGGAAGAAATATCCTTATAGCACTGGACAATCAGGCGGTGACTAGTTGCATGGAACAGACAACCATCACAACATCATTGGAACTGGAATGTGTACTAAAGCTCAATAAGTGTTCATCTAAAAATCAGGTAACACTGTCTTGGGTACGAGGACACATAGGGATCGACGGCAACGAAAAGGCGGACTCCCTTGCAAAACAGGAAAGTTGCTGGGACCAGAACCATTCTCTTCAATTAGTAGAGGAATGGTAGAACTGATTCACAAGTAGATCACGGCAAACCACTTGAGAAGGTGGTCAACAGTGGAACAAACAATAGATAAGCTAAAATGGCAATAAAATGGCCGACCTGCTCCACTCAATGAAGGGTTCTAAGCATGAGTCGAGGAACATTGAAATGGGTGGTGGGGTTAACTACAGGTCATGGTAATTTCGGGTATAATTTAAGGAAGATGTGACCTAGAGAGGATGCTACTTGTAAGCTAGGACTGGAGGAATCTGAGACAGCGGCACAGCTTTGGCTGGCAAAAGAATAAGGATCTTGGGACAACATTGGGTAGGGACCCATTGGATTAAACAGATTTCACATAAACAGTTGCTATAGCGTTAACATTAACACTAGGAATCGAACCCAGGGAAGAAATCTGGAGAAGTCCAGAGAGTCTCTCTGGGTAAGGTTTATAGTGGTATAGAGACGAAAAGAGATAGACTCGACAATGGTGGTCTGATTCGAATATCCCTCCAAATTTATATAATAATAATATAATACTCGCTTGATATGATGAACAAAAATATTCCTTATGCAGACTGAATCCTCCTTTTCCAGTCACTAATAACTCGGGCCCTAGGCAAAATTTCCAAAATCAGGAAAACTATTTTATATTAGTATTTCCTACATATATACATAGTGTAGGTACACAAACCAAGTTTGAAGTCAATCGCATGAAAAATATGAATTTTCCGATACAAACTTTTCCCCTTTTGGAGTTCAAATTTCTCCAAATCGATTCTAGTGCTTACTTTGGCCATACAAGGAAATTTGTTTCAAAGTATTTGCTTCCTAGTTCTTACCGTTTCGGTTGGGCGTTGATCACCAAAAGTCAGGACATATATGATATCGAAAAGTTGTACGCCATTTAAAAATAAGCCCGTTTTTTCTGAGAAATAAATGGTAGATTTTCCCTAGACCCTCTCAAGGACTTCTACGGCCAAAAATATAGAATTCTATTGGCAAATGTATTGTTGACATGAATTTCATAACATTACAGTATATGTTTCGATACCTCGTATAGAGTTCAATTGTCCAAAAATTTAATTCTCAATTTTTTTGTCAGTTTTTAAAGGACAGTTTCCAAACTAAAGGACAAAATCCGTCTTTTATTGAAAATAAAAAAATACAGGACAGAGGTTAAAAAGAAAGGACTGTCCTTTTAAATAAAGGACATTTCATATGTAGGGGTCATTCATCATTTCAGAAATTCGAACTCTCCTCTCTTCAACCGAATTCAAACGAAAAATAAATTGTCATCGGTGTACCAACTTACCAGCAACAAGTTGAAAAATAATTAACAATTATGATTAACTCGTTCAATAATAACAAAAGGATAACTTTTACAGTCGCCTTGCGGCTCTGTTTCTGATTTGACGGGAAACATCGATTTGTATTTTCTTGCTGATGGTGGATTTCATCGATAACATATAAAGCGACAACGAAGGGTGAAAACATGTTAAGGGAAAAAATAAGTTATAGGTAACCGCAATCACATCGTCTAGTTATTGGAGGCACCACATGGTTAGACACTAGTCCTACCACAAAATTAATTGTTTATCGATACTGATAGACAACCAAAATATAATTAATTTGAATAGTTTGCCATTTGACAAGGGCTTACACTTTTATTGTACCACCCCCAGCCTGAACAGAGGACTAGCTAATTAGTCATCCCCGATGTGACACCGACGTCCATAACCCGCCTACCCAGTCTCGTAACCGGTGTTGGCACTGGTGACCGCCTATCTACACAAACAATAACAATACACACATGCTTCAGACAGTCCAACACGCTGTGAAGTGGATGACCTCTTTGTATGACCTCGCTACAAACTGACACGCAATACCTGTGGTGCTTCCATCGTATGGAATTTTTGTATATCCTCCATAATAAGAAGGTATATTAATTTTGTCCTTACATTTGTAACGCCAAGAAGGACTCAACGGAGACCACACAGAGTATTATATTATATTCTGAATCAGGATCAAATTCTGAGTCGATTTGGCCATGTCCATCTGAGAAAGACTGGTGCTGAGCAGAAGAGCATGATTGAAGCAAACCGTCCTACTGCTTGGTACGGACAAAAGGGTTAGAGATTGTCCTTCAGGTAAAGCAAAGGCGAAGAGTGGCGAAAACAGTCTAACCCCCGCTTGTAACTTCTAGTCTAACAGTTTCCTTGTAGGAAGTGTGGCTGATACAGATCTGCTCTACAATTTGACGTCGAAAGGCGTTGACAATTTGCCTTCGGGAAATACGGATTGATATTTTGTTTCAGTAAATAATTGCATGTTGATGTATCACTGTATCAGTGAAGCCAGTTGGACTTTGTAACGAACTTGCTGATGCAGCAAATATCAGTTCATGACAGTTCGCTCAGGTCTTCGAAGAAATAAGCCCCTAAAGGTATCCCTATGTAAGGTGCCAAGAGCTGGACAGGAGCAAAGGAGGGGAACGGTGGTTTCTTCTTCCTTCTCGTCTATGCCCCTACAGAAATCGTTGCCTATCAGACAGCGTCCGGTTAATGTTCCTACTACGGAACTAATTTTGTTTCTGGTAATACAAATAAGTTTTCTAGTTCTTCTGGCTTCTAATTTCGGCCAAATTTGTCTGGATGCTATAAAAGTGCTAAAATAAAGTGTTGCCCAAGGGTTTCTATTTAAAATGCAATAAAAAGAACAAAATTAAATGTTTTCCATGTATTATGGCTTTATTAGTAAGACCAAACATTCCCATTAGTTATGGAACACAAAGTTGTTTAAGTGGCTGCCTCGGCTGGCTTCGCAGTAGCCCATTCTGTCACTCCAATTTTCAAAGACCTTGTTAATTGTTTCGGGCTGTAGCTCACGGATTGTTTGGACGATATTGGCCTTAAGTGCTTGAATCATTTCCAGATTGTTGGCATAACATCGGTCCTTCACGGTTCCCCACAAACAAAAAAAGGCGAAAGGGGTCAAATCACAGCTCCGAGGCGGCCAATTTACATCGCCAAGACGGCTTGGGAGTTTGGTGCGCAAAAAATCGATTATGGCATGGGCTGTGTGGCATGGCGCACCATCCTGCATGAACCAGAGGTCGTCCAAATTCATGTCTTCAATTTCAGTAAAAAAAATTCGGTTAACACTCTCTGTCCATTGGCTTCTCGACAATAATGTGCGGATTTTCCGAGCCGTAGACGCGGCAAATTTTTGTTTATTAACGAAGCCGCCGAGATGAGAATGTGCCTCGTCAGAAAAGATGACTTTTCGGCCAAATCTTCTTTTCAAAAAACGCACTGTTTGGGCTACACAACACTCACTTTGGAAATAAGTTTTCAATATTTACCAACGTTGTTCAAGCGTAAAGCGACTCATTTCGTTCCGCGGAGGTATGATACTGAGTTTCTGTCAAGCTTTCGAGCAGGAAATAGTTGTCAGTATCAAAATAACCTATGATTTAAAATGAAACCACTAGATGACCCGTGTACTGTTCCATCTATTGTTAGTAATTTTTAAAGCTTCCTCGGAGAAGCAACAATTTTACTAATTGCAATGGAGTGTATGGACCATCGCTGATATCACTTATGTGGAGACCGCTGCCTTGTCTGGCTAGGTCGTCCGTCTTGCAATTGCCCGGGATGACACTGCAACCTGGAACCGAGCACGGGGTAACTAAACAGCTATCCGCAATTTCAGTCTCTTTAAGGTAAATATGAAATCAGAACACAGCAAAATAGATAGAGTAACAGAAGACGTCTTGACTGCGGAAGCCTTGTTTGATTCCAGGTCGTCATGCTTAAAAAAGTAAATAAAAATTCATTTGTGTGAGTTTTTTTTATTTTTGGACGAATGGAAGGGACCTACAATTTTATGCCGAGACCAAATGACTGAATTGACAATATTTTCCATGACATTTATACTCTCGAATGTTTGTCAGACGTTCGCGAGAAAAAAAGACGTTCGGGAAAAAAAAACTTAAGATGTAATTTCTGTTTTTCTGGGGATCGAAAACCTGAGACCCTTCGTCCAAGCTTTCCCATAGGCAAATTATACCTTTCATCCTAAACAACACTCTGACTCTTTGCATTTGCGATAGGAACCCTAGGTTAATAATTTTTACATGTATTTTTGAATGGTTAATTTTGGATCAAGTCATATCCTAATATGGCTTAATATACCCAGCAGGATGTCTGAGTTTTTAAATGGAGTTTGATCTCCAATTAATAGAATTTTCTGAAAATGCAATTAGGTGAATATAAAGTTCCCTCACTAGAACCCTCTGTCAACTTTCTAGAGGACCAACTTTCCTAAGATTATGGGAAACCATCAGGTGAACGGATTAAAATGTCCACAACCTTCCGTTTTATTTGTTGAAAATGAAAAACACCATTACCAAAACACATGTTTACAATAAAACCCTTGCCCAGTTGTCCATTTAAGCCCATTATGTGGATGTATGCTGTTCAGAGACCCTCAAACAACAATACACGATTCGTTATATTTAAGCCGATTTTGTCGCCTTTTCAATTTGATGGCAAAGCTCAGCACAACAAGTCAGGTAACAAATCCCTTTCACATTAAAATCAACCAACACCATTTGCCAAAGCTCCCCTCTTTTTGATGAATAGAGGATAAATCCTTCGACAAAAAGAGTATACGAGTAAGAGGCAACATCATCTCTATACGAGCGAACATAAGTGTCGAATGGAAATTTATATATGCAGAAAAGAAGATTTACCCACACAAAGGATACAAAGGGCCACCGGGGACTCTTGCCTCTTTACTTTGGTATACCCCCATACTGACTGACTGCCTTTCCGGACAGTTTTTCTTATTGCAGGCAATTTCTATGCATAAAGGATTCTTTGAGTTATTTACAAGATACTTTGAAACCAACAACAGGCGTTATCTTTATACATATATATGTATATATTTGCCAAAAGCAATACAAGGATATTCGGCTTAATACTCACTTCTTTTCTCCTTTACTTTTATTCCCACCAACGAAATTGAATTATCACGTACGTAAGGATACATCTTTGTACAGTTTTTATCGGTGTTTACGCTTTTCTATGAAGGTGAATCCTCGAATGTGCTTGTTGAGAAAAAAAAATTCTATTTTTTTTCCTAGGAATCTCTCCATCTCCACCTGTGTATGTAATATCCTTAGTCGAGTAACTAAACAGAATCCTGCCGTCTTTGTAATAGGATCTTCATTTTCTTCTGCTACGTTTTGGTCGTTATTTTTTTCTTATTTCCTTTTTTTTTGTGCGAACTGGTTGGAAGAATGAAAATGTTCCTATTAAAGTGGCGTTTCCTTTTTTTGTATGATTTTTTTTTTTTTATTTGAGGAAATACGGGTGCGGTGAAAATGGGGTTTTCGATTTCATGGTGCATTGGAAATGAATAATCGAATTATTTATATCCTTAGAGAGAGAGAGGGAAATTGGGGCGCAAATAAAAGTGAATGTAAATTGAACAAGTCGCTCTGTGTCTACCGTGCTGCAAGGATATATGTGTAGAAGCTTTTAAAGCGTGGAATCTCACGAGAAGTGATGAAGTTAACCAAACATAGGTGCGATGATTTTTCGCGGTTATAGGAAATTGAATTTACCCGAACAGATGAGCGCGCGAACGTCCTTGAGTAATTCAATGGGAATCGGATTATCCTTATTGTTCGGCCGGATTATGTCAGTAGAGATTTGAAATGGTAGATAACGACGTTCAATTAGCATAGATTTGAGATATTATTCGGTACGAGTAACCATGTTTCACTTATCCTAAAGGGATTGATATGTAATAGATTTTATAACGACAAAGGATCTGTGCATTTACTTAATTGGTGACAGGATTTTGAACGTTGTTTTAGTTTAAAACGCTGCAGCGTAAAACAAGGACAGCGAGAGAAGAGTATCGAGATAGGAGAAGGGAGGAAAAGAAGACGGCTTACGCAGCTTCCCAGCGCAAGGACAAGGAGGTCGCGAGGAGTCTTGCGATCGCCAACAGCATCCGGATGTTCTATAAAAAAAAAGCCAAGCAACTGGCAAGCTGGCTTCAAAACCGGGAAGCAGGATCTTCGAGACAGCGAAGGAAACCTAATCACCGAAGCACAGGGAATAGTAGCGGCATTTCTAGCAGCTGCTTAATGGGCATTATGTAGAGAGAGAGAGAGAGAGTGACAAGAGGGCAAGAGGACAATCCACGTCCAGTGAATGAAGAACCAATTCCACCACCAAGTATAGAATAAGTTGGCTTAAATAAAAAAATAAATAGGCGGCGCGACAGGCGGTAGACATAGACACCCAAGGCCTAGCTTCTCGCAACTATTCGTTTGTGTGAGTTTCTATTTTTGGGACGAAGGGAAGGGACCTACAATTTTATGCCGAGTCCGAACGACTGAATTGAGAAGCTTTTTCAGGACTATCGGATGTTTGTCAGACGTTCGAGAGAGGTGGCGCAGTAGAAAAAACACTAAGATGTAATTTGTGTTTTTCCGGGGATCGAACCTGGGATCCCTCGCACAGTAGTCCAGCACACTAACCACTGCGCTACTGCGCCCACAGTTGGCTTAGCTATAAAAAAGCTTTAGAACAACAAGTCTGCAGGCTGTGATGGGTTACCAGCAGAGCTCTTTAAATACGGTGGTAATATTTTGGTAGGGCACATGCATCGAATCATCAACCAAGTATGGGTTGATGACAGCTCCATATACCCCATCTACAAAAAAGGCGATTATATATCTTACAGCAACTATCGAGGCATATCCCTGCTTAATGTCGCATACAAGATCCTATCTGCGTGAACGTCTTAAACCGTTCTGCAAAGCACTAATCAGCACGTCCCAGTGTGGCTTCCGGCCCAGCAGATCGACTATAGACCAAATTTTCACACTGAGGCAAATCCTGGAAAAGACGAACGAATTTCAAGTCGAAACTAACCATCTATTCATCAACTTCAAAGACGCGTATGATAATATACATTGCTCTATATGGCGATGGCCAAATTCGGAATCCCGGCAAAACTGATTCAGCTGCAGTTTAGAAGTAGCTCCTCCGAACTATATCAAACACGCACCGGACAAGGAGATGCGCCACTATGCGACTTCTTCAATCTTGTACTGGAGCAGATAGTGCGCAGGGCAGGTGTCAACACGAAAGGCATAATCTTTAACAGGTGCGTTCAGCTGCTGGGATATGCGGACGATATGTTCCCAGAATTCACGGCGATTGAAGAACTGGCGAAATCCGTTGGACTTGAAGTAAATAAGGACAAAACTAATTAAAGGGTGGGCCATCTATAGTGGTTTCTTTTTAGATCACAGGTTATTTTGACACTATGACAGCTATTTCCCGCTCGAAATCTTGACAGAAAGTCAGTATCATACCTCCGCGGAACGAAATGAGTCGCTTTACGGTAGAAAAACGTTGGAAAATATTGACTTATTTCCAAAGTGAGTGTTGGTAAGCCCAAACGGTGCGTTTTTTGAAAATAAGTTTTGGCCGAAATGAAGCACAAAAAGTAAGTGAGACTATTCGCTTACAAGGTCCAATTGGCTCAGCAATTGAAGGCGCACGACCATCCGCTTCGTTATCCCTTCGCAGTTTGGGCCTTGAATAGGACAACGATTTTGGGAGAAAAATCATGTTTTCTGACGAGGCGCATTTTAATCTCGGCGCCTACGTTAGCAAACAAAATTGCCGCATCTGTGGCTCGGAACACACGTTATTGTCGAGAAGCCAATGCATCCACAGAGAGTGACAGTTCGGTGTGGATTGTGGAGTGGTGGCATCATTGGACGATTTTTCTTTGAAAATGAGGCTCGGAACAACGTTTCGGTCAACGGTGAGCGTTACAGAGCCATGTTAACCGACTTTTTTTTTACTGAAATTTAAGACATGTATTTGGACGACCTCTGGTTCATGCAGGATAGCGCGCCATGCCACACAGCCCATGTCACAACCGATCTTTTGCGCACCAAATTCCCAAATCGTGCTATCAGGCGTCTTGGAGATGTCAATTGGCCGCAAGCTGCGATTTGACCCCTTTGGACTTTTTTTTGTGGGGAACCTTGAAGGACCGATGTTATGCCAACAAAATGGAAACGATTCGCTTTGGCAAAAACAATTGGGTTCAAAACTCCTAACTCGAAGGGCGAAATGTGTGCTCTATAAACACCCTATCGTGCCAGTTCTGCTTTAAAGCACCGAGTGCTAGACGATAAGCAAGAAGGGCGAGCTGATGCTGGGCTCCTTCGAAAGAGAAATACTTTGGCGGAAAAATACTTTAGGGGTTTGACCGCAATCCAAAAGCCCGTATTTCAGAAACCCGTATTTCAAAAGCCCGAACAAAAACAGGCTTTTATTTTACGGTCAATTTCGAAATACGGTGGTTGTATAATACGGGCTAAGGTTTTACGGTCAAACGTATCGTTTCGAATTGTTGGTCCTGTGTGCGAGGATGACGAATGGAAGAGAAGATACAACCGCGAACTCTATGAGCTGTACCAAGATGTGGATGTAGTCCATAAAGCCAAAACACATGGACAATAATGCTCCAGCTAAGAGGATCTTCTTCAAGAAAGACCGAACTTCCGTTTCAAAAACCAAACCATCGCGGATGACAGAGCGCTTGGTCAGGACAAGCAGCATGCCCGGGATCGTAGAGAATGGAAGGCTCCAGACTCTCAAGCAGAGACACTTCACAGCTCTCGAGCCCGATAAGTAATTTGTTTTAATTCAAAATGTTAAATATTGTTGTTAAATATAAAAAAAATCTCTTAAATTCACTTCCTTAAAGGGTGTGACTGTCACTCTTTTCCTATCTTTTAATTGGTTTCCTAGGATTTAATTGGCATGTGATATTCGTAATACCTCCCACCCATATACAAAAGGCTTATTTTACCTTTAAACGTATAATCCTTATCGTATAGTCTTTCCCATAACAAAACAATGACATACATATATTCCAAAGTTGTAATCGCTTCGATATGATAACAATGGACATCAGAGTAAGTTGGTAATGACCTTGTTACAACTTTCTATACCTTCAAAGCCTTTAATGGGGTGAACAACATCACCCTATTTATACCACAGAGTATAGAATGTATTCCCTACACATGTCAAAATAGGAAAACAGTAGCAAAGGACAAAAGCCAAAGTCATTAGGTCGTTTATTGTCATTTGGACACGTTTAAGTGCGCATTCAGTTGAACTTTTACAACAACAGGAGAAAAGAATAAAAATCACTAATTAAGGGTAACGTCAACTTGTTTCCAAGGCACACGTGTGTAGCATTGGAATTTCATTTCAATACCTTCAGTAACAAGAATCCTTTTAATTCCGCAGGCATATCGAACGAGTTGTAAAATTCATTTGACAGGGTTTTCATTTTCGTTTTTTCTTTTTTGCTTGCTGCACTATGTGTATAGTATTGTTTCACATTTACAGGTATGCTATATACCTACATTTCGAAGTTTCCTTTCGTGTTTAGCCAAAAGAGGTCGGATGGAGGGTGCTTGTAAAAGAGCGAGTGCTTTTTCGTGTAGTCAAAATAGATTCTTGCAAAATTATTTTCAGTGTTTAAATTGTTTTCTTTTGTTATATAACTCTGGTTAGTTGCAAGGATGACAGATGACATTTGGGGATACAAAATATTTGTCCGACTTTAGACAGAAACTATATAAAAAAAATAAAAAAAACAATTCCGTAAGCGCTGTGCAACGCAAAATTATATAAAGAAAAGAGTGTCGGTTGTGTGGCATTGAATATGCATATAGCTTACTAACTTTCTTGAAAACTTCCCGACCCTTAAAGAGTCTGAAACACTGCGTCTTTACAACCACTTAAACAAGGGGCCTGCTACCGATGTCAAGTATGATCCGACGTTTGTCCTTGAAATGAAAATACCCCCTGTCACTCGCCCCAAGATTAATGGCACGCTAAATATTTGGGGCTGAGGATAGGAGAAAATATTGCCGAACGCGCTAGGAAATCCCTAGTGGCTCTATACTCCTGTAGAAGGTCTGTCGGCTCTAAATGGGGCCTTCAAGCTTCAACCCAATACAATGCTCTGGATTTATACTGCGGTTATATAAAACCAATTATTTTATACGGCATCGTTGTGTGGTGGCCGGAATTGAACAAAAGTTCCAATCTAAAGGTCTTGGAGAAGATTTAGCGCTTGGCTTGCTTGTGCACCGCGGGCGCATTAAGGACATCTCCAACTACAAACCATGCTGAACTTATTTCTACTAGACATCGACAGTATAAAGAATACGCTACAAACGTTGACAATCAGATTAAGGGAAGGGATTCATTGGAGAGGGCAATCGACTGCACACGCCAGCATCCATCTACAGATTCCCTTGCCCATTATTACCGATTACCTGCCTACGAAAATTAATTCGAAAAAGGCTTCACCCATGAAATACTGGACAGGAACCAATGGGATTCACAAAATGTCTTTTCAGAAGAACTGGCCTCTCCTTCTGTGTTTCAAAACACTGCAGTGTTTTACAAGCCGAAATTACAGCAATTGTTGTTTTTTTCCACACTACCTACTATCTCGAAAGTTGGTGCAATTAGACGGTTTAGCCGAAAAATATCTCGGCAACGAAAACACATAGAGAAAAAGTAAAGGCACCATCATAAAGAGTGTCGATTCCGCATTCAGAAAAACCATAAAAACTTAAAACCGTCTAATGGACTTTAGACGGTTTAACCTTTTCACGAGAGAGCTAGTCAAGCTGCAATCAAATCCCTAATATCCAGAGAAATAAGGTCTAAGGCGGTGAAAGATTGCCACGTATCGCTGGATTCTTGGTCACTGTGATATTCCAGGGTACTGCGCAGTAAGGATAGTATACGTCAGCACAACGTGTATGCACCATTTTCATTCGCTAAACAAATAATTCACGCGGACGCAGCAGATCAAGTTTCAGATGGAAACATCTAAGATACTGTGATACTGCTAGGTTCACCTGATGGCCAGCTCTAGATAAAAGATCCAGCATCTCGTAAGTCGTTAATGTCATCTGCGGCGGGAACTGCATATTAGGTAGACACGCGCAAGGCTCGATCTGCCATACAATGATTTTTGCATAAGCTGCAGAGATGAAGAGGAGGACGAGTCCGTCACTTACTTTCTTTGCAGTTGCCCTGCCCTGGCCAAATTAAGAAAGCCCACTTAGGGAACTATTTTCTTAATGATCTTAGTAATCTACATAGGTAATACCCAGCGCCGTTAACATTCTCAGCTTTATAACCGGTAGCTAATGATTTGCATGAGCAGCCAGTAAAGGAATAACACTCCCCAAATCCCAGTGGATGCGCAATGGGACGACCAAAGGCATAAGTATTTTTGCTCTCGCCAAGAGCCACTTTAAACTAACTAATTAAACTATCTCTTAACGTTTCGTGGAAGCTGTGTTTAACAACTAACCCTCCCCGAAGATGTTTTACTTTTCTACTTCAGCATTATAGCCAGCAAACACAATCTTGGTGTCGATCTTCAGACCAGTTCCATGAGTCCTGGCTAGGATGGATGCATGAGGTCATAAAACTCCTCCTCATTTATGGCTTGTTCAGTTCAATTCAGTCATCAATGACGGGTTTGGAAAAAAAATCAATATTCTGGGGGCTTATTGCCAAAAGCGGGACGGATCGCTTTTCATGGCGAATTTGTAAATATTTTTGTATTTCCAAAAGCGATTCGCTCCATTTCGGGCAGATTATTTGAGGATAAAAAAATGTTCTGCGGCCGTTTTATTATATGAAAATTTATTTATGATTTATTTTTATTTTTTTTTTTTATTTGAGTGTTTATTATTTACTAGCTGTACCCGCCCAGCTTTGCCCGTGCACAGGAATTGTATTGCTTAGGTCTTAGATAATAATGAATAAATCTGCATATTTTCTGGAATTTTCTTTCTGCCTAAACATGAAATACAGCAATACGAAAAAAACAAAAAAAAGAATCATGAAAATCATAGAAGATGTTTTTTGTATGGGAGGCGGCACCCCCGTTTGTCCAATTTTGGCGTGGCGATATCGATAATGGATGTAATGAATTGGATATATAATGTGCGCCCTCTGCATCGCCGTCCCTCTCCATGATCATGCTAATTGATTGTATTGATGTATTTCCTTTCCTTTGTTTCCCTCTTCCTATGGAATCCGAACAACTATCCTAACCCTACACTGTTACCATACACCATATCGAATGAAATTCTGAAATGAAACCGGTTTTGTATTATACGTCTCTTCTCTTATGAAGATTATTAATATACCCCATGCCATACTGCAGAACGCACGCCGCACCCCATCACTATCCTGCATGCATCGGACATACGATCATAATATACAACTGACTATAGCACTCACTGCGAAAACAAATCAACCCTTTTCGAATGTTTAGTATGCTAGACTCGTTTTGTTTTTGTTTGACGATCGCAAAAGTATAAACATCCATTTGTAGCAAGGTATATGTGTATGTATATATTTTCACTTCAGAAAATACATTTTGGCTAAAAACTGTTCCTAAGGACGTGGCTATAAACGACATAGCCTATAGCAGTCTCACAGTCTTCAGGAACATTTTAAAAAAAGTTTCATCGAAATCTGTCCAGTAGTTTTCGAGTTTTTAGCTGACAAAGAAAAGTCCTACAGTTTTATTATATGAATAGAAAATGTTATTCATGATTTTTTTTGGTTGAGTGTATATTATTTGAAATTTTATTCATGAGCTTATTCTTGCTTTTTAAATTTTTTTTATTGTTGAATATTTATTATTCGAAATTTTGTGGAATCGGATCGCAGCGCCACCTATCGGGTCCATTTGTGCATATAAACCATCCTAAGACCCATTCAAACACACACAAAAAATTGCATTAAAATCGGTTCAGCCGTTCAGGAGGAGTTCGGTTACAAAACGAATTATATATATAAAGCTAATTCTTGTGACGGAAAAAAGCTGTCAAACTTTTGGAAAAAAAATGGAAGATTGGAAGTCAGAATGGAAAAAAAAACTGGAAATATCAGCTCGCTTTTAAGAATACACGGTTGAAATTGGAATTTCGCTTTCAATACGATCCTGCGCGCCTAACACCCCTGACCTCAGTTCTAAATTTGTAGGAGGGACATCGTTACACATTAGGTATATTCTGTCACCTTAACTAAAAGTTAAGGCAGCGTCGGCATATATTAATTTAAATGCATATTAATTGCAAATCTGTCCTTTAGTCCCTAAAATGTTTTGTTTGTAGATAATCCTGACTTCCAATAACCTTTATAACAAAATTAATTGGCTTGCTTACTCGTGCATATATTTTTAATTGAGATTCAACTTTTCTACTTTGATGTTGCTGATACTGACCCTTGTTGCAACAATTAAAATTCGGAAAACTTCTATAATGTATTTATTTATTTTTTTTTATCCTCCTGACTGTATTAAGAAGAGAAATTCTGACCGCATAGTAATCATAACTAGATGTAGAAGCAACAAAAACTTACCAAATGTCCTTATCAAGGAGCGAACACCTCTTGCCCATTGCAGAGTTACGACAAAGTTTTACTGCACCTAATAAAGTCCCCTTCTCTTCACACACATGGCTAGACGCATACACTAAAATGAAAAGAAAAAAGGATCAGGATTTGGCAGTTTAATTAAAAGTTATATTGGTCGCTGTATTTTTTTTCCATTTCTGCATATCCTTTAATTGGAGATTTCCCATTTTTGAGAGTGTGGCGAGTTTTTATTTACGATGGAAATTGGTGTGAAAAAAGTTTGGTGGTTTTAGATATCATTCGAGTTTTGATTAATTCTGTTTACACATAAACGAACAATAAAATGTTTTAGTTTTCACAGTTTAACCAAATTATAGCCAATTTGATTAATTACTACTCCTCTTCTGCCATGTCATGCTATAACATCCGGCCAGCAAGATGATTTAATTAGCGCGTATCACACCCTTCTAAACTTCTGAATGACATCAAATTGATTTATTAATTAATTATGCAATCACAACAGCAACACTGACTGTTTCAGTTTTGTAGGCGAACAATTTCCCATAAATAGCGTTTCCCCTTTTCTATGGGTAATTGAATTAATTAGTCAAAATATGTGCTCGTTTGATGGAATGTGGGTTTGTCAGATTTTGTGTGGCTGCGATGGATAACGACAATATTTTGAATACAGTCATTGGAGCTAGTTCTTGCATTAGTGTATTCAATCTCGTGCCTACATCGATTTTGCCGCCAACTCATTGTACATGGGTCCTCCTGGTGTAGTTCATTTCGGCACTAAAAACAGCCAATCGGCTATATTGTAGTCCATGGCAATTCAGGATGCGAGCCTGCATCTATGTGATAACTTTATTGAAGGCGTAGTATGGCTTCGTTTTTGTATGAGTTTAATTGGAAATATTAAGAAAATTTTTGTTAGCACGTGCAACAAACTATATCGAAGACGCAGATTACAAACTCTAGCAACAGCCAACAGCACAAAGCGTGGCTTCGTTATGCCCAAAACACACGTGCAGAATTCACTGCGCAGCAGGATTAGAATACACATGTTCTTATGTGGTGAAACAAATGTAAATTCTGCAGCCACCGCAGCACTGCAACATGTCTCTATTTCTAAATCCACTGCATAGCAACGCAGTGAATTAAATTAAGTAGACTTGGCAGCATCGAATTTTTAAATTCAGCTACTGATGCATACGAGGAAAAGAGAGACGGGAATTATTTGTCGTCTTTGTTTCACTCACATATTTTTCCCCTCATTGACAGCAACCGCTGCAAATTGAATTCTGCACATGTGTTTCATCTGCAGTACTGCATGCAGTGAAGCATTCAGAATTTCTGCACATGTGTTTTGGACATTAGGTATTCTTTTTTGTATTAATTAAAGCTATTATTTCACATGTCAAAAATCGTGACAATTTTAATGACGTCAGATTTTGTCCTAAAGTTGTGTGTAGACGTTCGACACTTTGAACATCTCATCGAATCAATTGACATGGGGTTGGACTCTTTCGGTTATCCTTCGCCTTTGCTCTCCCTGAAGGACAAACTCTAACCCTTTTTCGGTACCAAGCATAAGGACGGTCTGCTTCAATCAAGCTCTTCTGCTCACTATCAGTATTTGTTTTGTGGGCGGTTTGTCAAAGTAAATAAACTACGGCCAGACTGCTATGGTTACCCTCCATCCCTTTCCGGTAGACCATACCTCCATTGACTTGTGGTCAAGCAGAAGAACGGATTGATTCAACCACACATTTCTGCCATGCACCAGTCTTCCTCCTTCGTGATGGCCTTTCAGAGCCAATAGACATGGGGTAGACGCAACGGTTAGATACCATCCGTCCCTATCCCTACCCGAAAACAAGCTAAACTCAAACACTTTTAACCAATTGAGTTGACTGTTTCAGTCATCATTATAATCTCCTTACAAAGTAAGATGCACGGAGATACCTCTTTTTAAAAGAAATAGAGTTCCCACGTCCTGTAATGTCCGGCCCGTAATTTTTCTTACCTCCCTTTTGTGGGATCAGAATGGACCTAAAAGTTTGGTCTAAGTGTGTCCTGTGTTTTTCGGACAGCCACATAACCTAACCTAAACTTTGTGTAGACGAAACTAGAAAAAAATACTACATTTTTAGCAAAAACGGTCCCTAAAAGTAGGCGTGACAATAAACAATATAGGTAGCCTATAACCTTCTCGCGGTTTTATAAAACATTTTAAAAAAGTTTTTTTTGAAATCTGTTAAGAAGTTTTCACGTTATTTGGTAACACCTGCAACAGTTTCATTTTATGTATAAATGGCAAGATTAATGCAGGACGACAGATCCATCGCCTTCAGCAAGCTTGAAAATAGAAAATAGGAAGTGACTTTTGCGATCAAATCAAAATTCGGCAAATCTGCAGGAGTAGAGGGAATCTTGCCAAAAATGCTAAAGGCCTTAAGCGAAAAAAAATTCTCAATGTTATCCGTAATGTCATCTGCCCACAACATCGATCTAGCTTTGTTGAGCAGGGAAATCCCTCTTGCTCAAAGGTATAACAGTTTAGAGTAGGTCTGCACAATGCAGCTCGTCAAGTGAGACAGACGTATTGAGTTAAGCTCTCATTCCGTATCTGGTCGAACAGGGCGCTTGGCGAGTTCGCGCAGTGTATCATTTTCAGAAGTGGTATAGTTAATCCATCTGCATAGTGTAAAACATAAAAATTAATAAAATAAAGTATATTCCATCCTAACACAAACAAAAAAAATTGATTCTGCTGGTTGGTAAGAAAATTTATTTTATTTCTAATTGAGCTGGTTGAGATGACATACTTGATGTAAAAGAAAGAAAGAGACGGCAGGTAAAACCAGGCAATCTAAATAATATTTGTATCTCAGTCATTGATCAAGCCAGAAACAAGTCGCAACTTGCAAAGGCCATTCAATGTACACCCCCACCCTGTCCTTGTACTCGTAAACTGAAGAAACATCGAATTTTCTGTTATTCTTCTCTTTCGCACCCTTCTCTTTTAAATGTAGTATAATAGTTCATACCGCGAAAGATAGATACTTTGGAAAAGATATATCTACGAAGGGGTTAGAATGGTTTTTAACTACGCAGTTTCTCGAGAATTGTGTGCAGTCTTGGTTGGAAAAGTGTAATCGAAGAAAAAAAAAGTTAGAAAATTAAAAAGTTAATTGTGTGTCTACGAAAAATAAATAAAACTTAATTACAAATGGCTGGACGAACAAAAAAAATACCGAAGCGTTTCGTTGATACCGAACCAGGTGAGGCAAACATACTTAAACTACGATTAGAGTTAGAAGACCTGAAGCGAAAAAACATGGTTCTTGAAAAAGAAGTAGCTATATGTCGTCGGTCACAAAGTCAATCTTCACAAAACACATTGGTCATTCCTCCCTCAAACCAAATTTCGTTAAGACTAGGCACAGAGGAACTTACGAAAATAATTCCCTTATTCAACCCATCGAACACTTCGTCACTTAGTGCGTCTCAATGGGTCGAGACGATCGAGAACATTCGTCATCTCTATGAGTGGGACGATCGAAATACCTTATTTTACGCGTCTCTAAGGCTGGGAGATGCTGCGACGAATTGGTTTGCTGGATATAGAGGAGAAATTAGTACTTGGGATGAATTTAAAATAAAGATTCTACGAGATTTCTCTTCAGAAGAGAATGCTGCCGACGTTCATGTAAAATTATTATCTCGACAGATTGGGGAAACCGAAAGTTACGACAGTTATGTATACGATATGGCAGCCATGGGAAAAAGAGGCAAACTAGACAGTAATGCCATAATAAAATACATAATCTCTGGGCTTAGAGACACCACACTGATGAGCAACTTAATAACAGCCAATTGCAATAACATACCCGAACTTCTGACTACAATCAAATCATTAAAGGATATCCAAGTACAAGCTGAAACTCGACAACGATTTGAAAATAACTTAATTTCTAAAAATAATCTGCGACCCATTTTAAAACCTTACAATAACAATAACCCACTTAAAATACAATCTTTTTCAAAAAATCAATACCCCCGAGCTTGCTACAACTGTCGATCACCAGGACATCTGGCTAGCGAATGTAAGTCTGCATACCGCGACAAAAACAAACAATTTATGCAGACTTGTTATAACTGTCATTCGCCGGGACATCTCGCTAACGAATGTAGGTCGATATACCGAAAAAATCATCAACAAATTTCTTCCGAGCCCAAACATCAAAACGTACCAATTTGCTATAAATGTCACTCACCCGGTCATCGTGCAAACGAGTGTAGGATGGTACTCAATGAAAAAAATCAACGAAGAGAGACAGTGTGCTACAACTGCAAGACACCAGGTCACCTATCTCGTGATTGTAGAAAACGCCACCGCTCTTTCAGACAGGACCGGACATCAGAAGAACCAGCTAGAAAAATGCATCGATTAGTACGTGTTGGTGACGAAGGTGGGCTAATAAAAAGTATCGATGTCGATGGACGTTCCGTTAGCGCCTTCGTGGACCTAGGAAGTGATTGCACTACTATCAAGCAATCGGAAGTTGAAAAGTTTGGCTGGGAAATGGAGTCTTGCAATGCAAAACTGCAGGGCTTCGGTATGGCATTTAACAATGCCATAGGAAAAATTAACAAAAACGTGACTTTGGGAGAGGTAACTCTTAAAATCGATATATTGGTCGTGCAAGATAAACTCCAGGACTACCCAATGATTCTAGGTCGAAACTTTTTAGATTCTAACGAAGTTTGCGTCACTAGGAGAAGCGGGTCACTAACGGTAACACGGAACGAGCTACTATGACTAGACGATAGCACTTCGAAGCTAAGAGAAGTTTCAAAATTAAAGATTAAGATCGATGATATTTCAATTGGTAACTATCCATGCACACCTAGTGATTATGTTAAACTTCTTCAAATAATAAATAAATTCCGTGACTGTGTTGCTCTAAATTTAAAAGAACTCGGTATTACAGACAAAATTCAAATGAGTCTCAAATTAAAGGAACAAAAAATAATTCGTCACAAACCCTATCGAATCCCTTATAATGAACTCCCTCATCTTGACAAGATAATTGACGAACTTTTAGAGAATAAAATAATTGATCATTCAAATTCTGAGTACGCTAGCCCTGCGTTATTGGTTAAAAAGAAAAACGGTTCTTGGCGTCTTTGTATCGATTATCGTCGCGTTAATGAAATTACAGTTCGAGAAAATTTCCCTATGCCCAACATGGAAGAACAAATAAATTTAATGGCTGGCGGTCGAGTTTTTATTGTCCTTGATTTAATGCACGGGTACTACCAAATCCCTATCGAAGAAAATTCGAAATACTTAACATCCTTCGTAACACCTAATGGGCAGTATCAATTTAATCGGGTTCCGTTCGGGCTATCAAATGCTCCATCGGTTTTTATGCGGCTGATGAATATAGTTATCCGAAAACTGGCTTCTAAAAACATTTTAATTTACATGGATGATATTGTTTTGTTTGCTAAAGATGTACCAACCATTCTGAATCTACTAGAGAAACTTTTAAATGTGCTTAGAGAACTGAATGTTACGTTAAATTTAAAAAAATGTGTTTTCCTGGCCAATAAAATAACGTATTTAGGGCACGAGATAACGGAAGAGGGTATAGGGCCAGGCAGTGTTAAAATAAAAGCGATTGAAAACTTCCCTGTACCTCTCGATACCCGACAAGTGAAACAATTCTTAGGCCTAACAAGTTATTTCCGCCGTTTTGTATTTAATTATGCCAAGATAGCTTCACCTCTTAACGCGCTTTTAAAAAAGGGTGTTTCTTTTAAATGGACAAATGAAATGGGGAAGTCGTTCGAGATCCTTAAAAGAAAATTGTGTTCATCCCCAGTCCTGGTCATATACGACCCACAAAAAGAACACGAGCTTCATACTGACGCATGTAGTTTGGGCCTAGCTGGCGTATTGATTCAATTGGGTGAATCCGGAGAAAGAAAAGCAGTCTCTTACTTTAGCCGTGCCACAACTGCGGATGAGCAGAAGTATCACAGCTATGAACTCGAAGCTTTAGCAGTGGTAGAGAGTTTGGAGCGATTTAGATACTATCTGCTAGGGAAGCACTTTACCATCTATACTGACTGCAATTCGTTGAAGATGACGCAAGCTAAAATGGAAATCGTCAAAAGAATAGCCAGATGGTGGTTAAAGATCCAGGAGTTCGACTACAAACTGGAGTACCGAACCGCACAGCAGATGCAGCACGCAGACGCCTTAAGCAGGAACCCAACAGGAAGCGCTGTTGAAATGGAGGAAGCAGGTTTAAGTATGATGATAGTCCAAGCTCAACAAGAAGATTGGATTTCCGTTTTACAAGGACGCGATAGCCAGCTAAAAGAAATACAGGACGTACTGAGCAATCCCGACATAAAATGCTCAAGAAGGAAAGACTACGAAAAACAATATACCTTCAAGTATGGGCGCGTATTCAAAAAAACTGAAAAAGGACTTCGATTTGCTGTGCCAAGAGGAGTAAGGTGGCGGGTCATAAAATCATCCCATGACGACATTGGGCATGGTGGTCTTGAGCGTACAATAGAGCACATTCGACGCACGTATTGGTTTCCGAGAATGACAAGCATTGTGGGGAAATATTTAAATAGTTGTATTGCTTGTTTGTATAACAAACGAGGAAAGGACGAAACACGCTATCAACTTCATCCTATCCCCAAAACACCGATACCATTTTACACGTTGCACATTGACCACCTAGGTCCGTATGTCAAAAGTATGAAAGGAAATTTGTATGTACTGGGTATAATCGACAGCTTCACGAAATTTCTAATCTTAAGAGCAGTAAAAACAACAAACTCGAATGCTGTGATAAAAACTCTGATTGAACTCACACAGTTTTTCGGAACACCAACCCAAATTGTGAGTGATCGTGGGACGGCATTCACATCAAAGGCGTTTAAGTTATACTGCTCGGAAAATGGCATTAAACATATCTTGAATGCAGTAAGAACACCAAGAGCGAACGGGCAGATTGAACGTTACTTCAGGACAGTCAAAGTTTCATTAGCCACAATGACGGTTAGGCAGGACGGAAGGGACTGGGAAGATCATCTCCCATCGATACAATTTGGTCTCAACGCAATAAAACACAAGATCACTAATCAAACCCCACAAGAACTACTATTTGGATTCAAACCGAAAAACTCTTTAACCAATCAACTCAATATTGCACTTCAAGAAGACATTTCCGGCGATGAAGACGACAACATTCCATTAACTGAACTTCGCGATAACGCAAACCGACTCGTCCAACAACATCAAAGTCAACAGGCAGGGAAATTTAACACGACACATCAAAAGCCACAAATCTACAGAGAAGGCGATTTAGTGCTCATACGAGCCGAACACCCTGCTACCGGGCAGTCGAAAAAACTTCTCCCGAGGTACAAGGGTCCCTTCGAGGTAAAGAAAGTTCTTCGAAACGACCGGTATGTAATTGGAGACGCACCAGCCTTTCAAGTTTCGCAACGACCATATTCCTCAGTACATGCCGCAGACAGAATTAAACCTTTTGCGAAAATCAGCGACATCGATTGGGAAGAATTGGATGAAACGGACCTCGATGATGACACTGGTTCTGAAGACATCACACAAGCAAATATCACCGTCTGAAATAATTTATTTTTAGTTATATTTCCTTTTTTATATTTTATGTTAAAAAAACGATAATGAATTGCTTATTTTGATTTATATTTACGTTAATATCTGGATTTTGAAATCGCAGATTGCTGGATACATGTACATAGTCCTGGATTTTGGAAGTGAATAAATTGTTTTTGTTTTTGGAAGTTGATTTCTCTATTATTTACACTATTTCCAGGATAAAACATAATGGGCGATACGGAGTATGTATAAGAACATACAACAAATTCAAAAACTTGCTTAAGAGGTACCTACGAAAAGATAAATAATAATTTGCAGCAGTGAGCAGAATAGCACAAGTTGTGTTGAATTATGAGTTAGCAATTTGACATTTTAGATCAGCTGTTTTCCGTTCAGGTTTTTAGTCGGTACCCTATGTAAGTTGAAGGTTGAAACTGAGTTGAAGCTGGTCGACCTGAGTGAAATAAGCGAACTGAGTGAAACGACTTCTGTGTGTGAACTAAGCTGTGTGAAGAAAACTTCGTGTTACTGAGTGCTGAGTGAAATAAGCGAACTGTGTGAAACGACTACTGTGTGTGTACTAAGCTGTGTGAAGAAAACTTCGTGTTACTGAGTGCTGAGTGAAATAAGCGAACTGTGTGAAACGTCTTCTGTGTGTGTACTAAGCTGTGTGAAAAAAAAAAAAACTTCGTGTTACTGTGTGCTGAGTGAATTAAGTGGACTGCGTGGATAACATTTTATACGATGATTACATGAATGAGTTTAATAAACTGTGCGAGTTATTCGATATATATGATGATTATGGATGGCGGTGAACTAAGTTCCGAATTAAATATTGGTTCGAGTGTATTCGACATAATAGCTGAGTAAGATAACGATGAAAAGAATAAACAGTTCAACTAAGAAGACTACACTGAGGACAGTGCATTGCAGGATGGCCGAGTTGTTATCCGTAATGTCATCTGCCCACAACATCGATCTAGCTTTGTTGAGCAGGGAAATCCCTCTTGCTCAAAGGTATAACAGTTTAGAGTAGGTCTGCACAATGCAGCTCGTCAAGTGAGACAGACGTATTGAGTTAAGCTCTCATTCCGTATCTGGTCGAACAGGGCGCTTGGCGAGTTCGCGCAGTGTATCATCAAGTTCAGAATGGCACTTGGAAAGACTTGTAAACGCACGTGTTTACGCATGTTTGATAGACTTGGAGAAGACATAAAACCGAGTTTCTCAAGGTAAAGTTCCTGTCCTGAAGTGTACTGAAGGAGTATCCACTTGACGACCGGATGAACGGCATTAAATGAATACCCAACAATGTGAAGGTGTTGGACTTCGATAGGGGTGCGTCTTGTACTCATGTTCATTACTTCTATGAACTGGATGCTACAGCATACAACCTAAGTGAGGAACGTTTCGAATAAGTCGTTTTTCGGTGATGACTTGGTCATCCATGGGCCCTCTCAGACTGAACTTCAGCCACACTTAAAAGGTTTGTAGCTGTTTGAGTTGAAGCCGGAATGGAAATAAATATGAACAAGTCTGAAGTGATAGTCGTCTCCAGAACGCCTGTTCAATGTACCTACTCTGCATGTTAGTGGAGTCCAATAGAAACAGGTGGCGAAGTTTAAATATATCTGGATGATGGAAGAAGCAATGCTGAGATTTCCTGGTAGGATTGGTCAGACTTCGTCAATTTTGAGACAGCTTGGTCATTCTGTTATTAGAAAGACTGGATCTTGGTGTCAAAGCTAAGTTGTCAGCCTATGGTCATGCGATATCAGATTCCTCCACCTGCATTGATAGTGTGATTTGCAAAAAAGGGCCACTCCTCATGCGTTAGTTTTTGGTCACTTTAAACGCATGTTCCTAATTCAGATCCAAAGACCGCAAAAAGAATCGAAACCACAGGCTTCCTCTACATAGGTAATCAATAGTCTCTCCTCGTCCCATTCGGTTTGTCCTTTATGATTTAGAGTTGGTGGCGGGCAAATGAGAGCTATGGAGGGACCACTTAAGCAACCTACACCCTCTAGACCATTTTAATGGGCAAGCGTGGCATCGAAAATTAATGATGAGGTGAATGACAATGACTTATGAAAGTGCAACTTTTTCAACAATGATAACAAATAAAAAAAAATGAATTCATGTACGTCACCCAAAACACGTTTTATAAGTAAACATTGGCCGCGTTCCATTTCCCGCTAGATGACTATCGGCATGACAAACTCCATAGAAAAAAACTGACATTCCAGCTACTGACAAACTGACATTAGAGCTCTAGCACATATTTTGAAATATCCTTTTCGGGGAAATTTGTCAATCTAGGGCAAAATTAACTGCTAGGTTTTGAAAAAAATAACGAACTGCCAAAACAAAACTATTAAGGGCCAGTTTCAAGACTAGCTGATAAAGTCTCGGACTATCCGGAGCTTATCTGTCAGCTAAATTTCAACTTTTGGTTTCAAAGGTTTCGGGTAGTGATATCTGACAGATATAGTCTCGGATAGACTATCAGCCGGTTCAACTGGCTGTTAAATCCTATATCCGAAAGATAAACAAAATATTTATTTGAAGTGGCTGGAAAAAATATATTTTCAGTGCATTTTTTTGTTGACGAGCGTAGATTACCCCGTAGGAATAGAGTATTTCGCCGAAAGCGACTTTAAAAGGAAAATTTTATTCACTTTTCTCCTAAACCTTCCTACCACGAAGGTTGCCGTTGTGTCCTTTTCTGGACGGTAGTGGTGTGGAGGTGGCTGTTTGCGGCTTTATTCGCCAGTAGGGTCGCCCATGACAGACAGGCTGTTTTAATGAACAAAGAACTAAGAACTACACAGAACTCTTAGTTAGAGTGCTCGATAAGACTCTCCCCCTCCCCTCTTCTCCTACTTCTATCCACAAATCACCATTCTCTCTATTTCTTATCCTAACCTATAACCCTTTCCCCTGGGCTGGACGAAGGTGTCATACGACCCCTACTGATAATCAGCCTAGTTGGGGGCCCATTTTAAAGAATAGCTCAGCCACAAACGGAGTATCCGGATTCCTGCTCCAGCTCCTCCGTTAGAGGTTTTTGGATTTTTGGTGCTTCAATTTTTTCGTCTGTTAATTTATAAAGGTCATTTTTCTTTTGGTTTACCTAAAACAACAAAAAATATTAGAAAACACGACACAAAAAAATACAAAACAAATGACGTGTGTATCGAAACAAACGTAGCGGCTGATAAATTTTTCCGCAAGTTAGTTTATCAAAAATAGCAGAAGCTTTTATCTGGTGGAAAGCGTTATGTGTCGGCTAACTATCCGAAACTTTATCCGGAACCTTTGAAACTGGCCCTAAAAGTCTAAAACTAATATCTTTATAATATAAAAATAAGTTCCACTGTGTTTGTAATCAATGTTCTCTGTAATGCGTGAACCGAATTTGATTCTGTATATTTCCCTTCAAAGTTGACGTTAATACCATGGTTTATGTGTATATACGGTCTTTAAATGTGTATTAATTCATGGGTTATAGAGGCGTGGCACCTCCCATTCAAAAAATACATTAAAAGTATTATATTTCCAAAACAACCGAATCGATTGAGTTCAAATTTACATACAATCTTAGGTATTAGCTCAGAAGTATTACTGTTAAGTTCAAAATTGGACAAAGGGGCGTGGCACCTCCCATACTAAAAAAAAACACTCAAAATCTTATAACTCGTAAAGCACCGAACCGATTGAGTTAAAATTTTCGGACAATCTTAGGTATTGGCTGGGAGATTGATCAAAAAGTTGATGCTCTTGCCACCATCAGGATCAGAGATATTCACCTCTATTCCCGTTGGCGTTTGTCGTAAACGACTCGTATTTCACTTCGTTTTTTAGTCGGTGTTTTTAACTTTTTTGAGACAAATATGAATTGAATAGAAAAGGAAATAAAATTGTTACCAAAAGTTAAAAAAAAAAATCGTTTTATAACGACACGAAACATGAGTCGTATACGACAAACGCCAACGGGAATATAGGGGTGATTATGTGCTACACATCTAGCGGTCAATGGAACGCGGCCATTTTAATGTGACTTCCAGCGAAAGTTAAGTAATACCTTTACCTACCTCCATCAGAATGTCCATTTTAAGTACTGCGCATATAAATTTTACAAATACGATAAAAAAATTAATTTAAATTAAATTGAGAATGTCTAAAGGTCGCACAAATAAAAAAAAAATTACGTGCGCCCTCTTCACGTGGCGTACAGTCATTAAAATAAATTTCCAAATTTATGTTTCAACTCCTCTCGCAGAAATCACCCTGACAGACAACATAAGACAAAATTTCAAATTTACTGCCACCCTTGAGGAATCATTTTCTCTTATGTTCCTATTTTTTTTTTTTTCCTCTGTCAATCATCAACACTCTTGCGTTGTCTTGTCTTCTCGACACTAATATCTTTTCTTTGTACTTATTACATTTTTATTGTAATTTTTTTTTTTTTTAAAAAAATTTGTCTCTTCTTCGAACTTTAAGGGTAGGTTAGGTACCTAATGCATATCACATAAAATGTTATAAGAATAAAAAGGGGGCGCACAACATAAAAGATGATGGAGCAGTGAAGAACCAAAAAAATTTTCGCAATATAAATTCCCTGAATTCAATGATATTCTCAAGTGAGAAGACGCAATTCACCTTCAAACCACCCAACACTGTCTATGGTAAAGAAATATAAATCTTTCGTTCTTCTGGCGAACGACGACGCGACGTTATCCTTATCGTTGCGCATACTATACCACAAGCAATGAAAGCAGTTATAAATGGGTGGAATTTTTTTTTATACCAATATCACCGCATTTTTATATCATTAATATTCATTGTCTTATTGAATCGTAAATAATTTAAAGAATTTGCCTTTTTTGTCGGTCGTTTTGTGGAATATTTTTCGGCGGTTCTTTTATGGTGCGGTTCAGGTAAGTTAGGTACTCAGGCTGCGATTAATTGTAGTAGGAGCATTTTTTTTATTGTTTCAATACTTCAACTTTGAGTTTTACATACCTACCTAAAACTATAGATAGTACATCTTAATAATATTAATACCTCCTAACAGAACATGCCCCAAACTATAACTGATATAATTCCCAGCATTAAATACATACATACGATAATTTTAAATAAGTATAGATACCTACTAAAACTTTGTATATAAGTAGTTTATAACTGCATTGTCTTCGAGTTGTCTTAACAAGCAGCTTATTGTATTTGGTTTTCGATTTAATTGCATCGATTCCCAGTGGCAAATCCTTTCCCTTTGTCAATTTACATTCAATCCTTTGGTACCGTAAATCTGAATTTCAAATGAATTCAAATGAAGGACAAAATTCTATATGGTTGCAATCTAACTTCATCCTATATTTGTTTACGAGTATCAGTAGTGCCATGTTTGAGTTACAAGTACATAGTTGACATTCTTGTTTGTTAATTATACCTATATAGAAAATGTCGTGACAGGATGTTGTAATTATTTTCCTTTCAACAAAATGTTAAATTGCCTAATCGAGGCTGATGAAAGTTAAGTGGCCATTGGGAAATTGTTTCGTGAACCAGAAGTATTAAATTTACTGAACGTTTGCGGTCAATATAAGTCTGATCGTGTTGGGTAGACATTACAAAAAATAAGAAAAGATTACAAAATCATTTACTCAATTCGCACTCCTGGCTAAATGGTTGAAAATGTATAACAGTCCTATAAGAGCAAGGGAGGAAAGAGTCATTAACTCTGAAAATGACATCACATCAGAAGTCAAGGATCGCACTTGCCAACCGCTGTTTCTTTGGCCTAAGAAGACAATTGAGACCAAGGAGACTCTATATAAGACCCTCATCATCCCAGTCCTGTTTTATGGCGCAGAGTCATTTACGCTATCAAAGGCGGATGAAGATCTCCTTAATCGCTTCGAACGCAAAATTCTTCGACTGATTTTCGGTCTCGTTTGCATTGACGGGCTTTGAAGGAGGAGATTTTACAGCGAACTCTACAAGCTGTAGAGACCTGGGCTAAGATGACTAGGACATGTAGAGCGAATGGACACCAAACGGAGGGACAAGGCAGTAGAGGGAGACCATCCTCGCCTTAGGTGGCACGCAGAAATGACAGGGGACCTCAACCAACTTGTAGTGCGCAACTGGAGGCGGTTAGCCAAAGATAGTGCTAACTCGAGAGACATGTTGGTTGAGGCTCAGTTCCACCCCGGACTGTAGCGCCACCTCATGTCATGCGGCTTTAAAATCGATAAATAGATGGTGGGTATCGATTTGGACTTCTTGGGTTTTCTCCAGGATCTGTCGTAGTTTGAATATTTGGTCGGTTGTGGACTTACCGGGCCTAAAACCGCACTGATAGGGTCCAATCAGTTCGTTGACAAATGGTTTCAGGCGTTCACACAGTACGGCAGACAGGATCTTGTAAGCGATGTTAAGGAGACTGATGCCTCTATAGTTGGCGCAGTTTAGAGGGTCTCCTTTCTTATGGATCGGGCAAACAATGCTGAGGCTCCATTCATCAGGCATACTTTCCTCTGACCAAATTTTAGAAACGAGTTGGTGTATGCTCTCTACCAAGTCATCTCCCGCTGCCTTAAAAAGCTCTGCAGATAAACCGTCCGGTCCTGCAGCTTTGTTTGACTTCAGTTTGGATATTGCTATCCTTACCTCATTTTGGTCAGGTGGACGGAATTCTTGGCTTTCATCGCCCAGGTTGAATGGTCCATTCTGCCTGACAGCGAAATATGTGTCGTCTTCGCCGTTTAACAGTCTGCAGAAATGGTTTTTCCATGTCCTCAGCACCGACTGTGACTCCACTACAAGGTTTCCTTGTTCGTCTCTACAGGTCTCTGTTCGGGTCTTGTTCCCGTGACACGTTCTTTTTACCTTTTGGTAAAACTTCCGAACATTGTTCCTGGAGTAACACCTCTCTATTTCCTCAATCGCGCGCTTCTCATGCTCTTTCTTTTTCCTCCGGAGAAGCCGGTGTTCTTCCCTCCTTTTTTGCTCGTAGAGCTCCCGAGCTGCTCTCGTCCTTCTCTGCAGCGCCGCTTTGTAGGCCAGTTGCTTCGCTGCATGTGCTTGCCGGCACTCTTCATCAAACCAAGGGTTTCGTGGTGGTGGTCGGGTGAAACCGAGCACATCAGTTGCGGCTTTTCTGACGGCTTCTTGGCATCGATGCCACTGTTCTTCAGCACTTGATGAAGGCTGCAAAGGACTTCTCGAGAGGTTGAGGGAGACGCGATCGGCAAAAGTTCTGGCGGTTCGTTGCGTTTGTAGCCGTTCAACGTTGAATCTCCTCACAGTATTTCCTCGTTGTTGTGGTGTCTGGGATATCCGCATACGTACCTTGGCTACAACAAGGTAGTGATCCGAGTCTATGTTGGCCGCTCGGAAAGTTCGAACATCTAGAATACTGGAGGAGTGCCTTGCGTCGATCGCAACATGGTCAATTTGATTGACGGTTTGTTGATCTGGTGACCGCCATGTCCCTTTGTGAATGTTGAGGTGAGGAAACCGTGTACTAGCTATAGTAACATTACGTCCCGCAGCAAAGTCAATTAGCCTAAGTCCGTTTCCAGACGTGGTGTCGTGTAGGCTGTGCTTTCCGATTGTGCTACCAAAGATGTCCTCCTTTCCTATTTTGGCGTTAAAATCACCTAAGACGATTTTAACGTCGTACTTAGGACATTGCTCATATGTTTTGTCGAGGAGCTCATAGAAACATTCTTTGGTAGCATCGTCTTTATCTTCTGTGGGGGCGTGAGCGCATATCAGGATGATGTTGGCGAATTTAGCCTTGATGCGGATAGTTGTAAGACGTTCACTAACGTGTCGAAAGCTCAAGACTTCTTGCCTAAGTCTGCCGCTTACAGCGAATCCGCATCCGAATAGGCGCTGCTTCTGTTCTCTGTAGCAATCACCGTAGTAGATGTCACAGTTTTTCATCCTTCTTTTGCCGGGCCCATCCCACCGTACTTCCTGGATGGCGGTGATATCTGCATTGTAGCAGCCTAGGGCCTCCGCTAATTGTTCGGCTGCACGCGGTCTGTTCAGGGTTCGAACATTCCATATGCAGATCCGAAAGTCATTGTCCTTTTTTCGTTTTGCAGGGTCGTCAACAGTAAATCCATCCATATCCGAGGCTTTTGGTTGCTTCGTAACCGGTGCTGTTTTCCGTGGTTGGGTAGTTAACCCCACGCACAACCCCCAACCTGGAGGGCCAGGTCCTTTCTGTGACCCCTTGGACAAAAGGAGCCGGATATTCCGGAGTCAGTAACCCGCTTCGGGGATTTGAGTGCTGCCGTTGGCCCATTAAGGGCTCTTCCGCCACCATCTCTATTTCAACACCCTGACTAGTATTGAAAAATCCTTAATGACCTCAGCTCCAAATACGTCGAAGTAGCTCATTAAGGTATCTGCCATGCCGACTGTTGACGTCACCGTTGATTCAATCGCGTGAATTCTTCCGCCGCACGTCCTCTTTCTGAGGGGCTCATGTTAGACTTCTGAGACTCGAACAGACAGTCAGTTCCGACAGAGCATTATAGTGTTGCTATTTTCTTCGTGTTCAACACTCGCGCTTATAAGTTTAGCAAGCCAAGCCCGGAAGGGCGAGGCCAGTACCCGGTGGTTACCACGCGGAGGTAAAATAAGCACAATTGATGTGTATGAAAAAGTTGCAACAGCTGGGCACCGCCAAGTTGATGCCAATCAGCGCCTACCCGATTCATACACACCCAACCACCAAAAGCTAGTAAATAGAGTGGATGAAATCCGGCCAGAAATTCTCAAGGCCTTAGGTGAAGAGGTATATTTAAATGACTCTCTTGTGAAACTCCCCGCGATTGACAGATTGTAGTGATTTTGCCCCTTTTCAAGAAAGGGGATAAAAAGGATTGATCCAATTACAGGGTATATCACTAAGTCTCTTCGGAAAAGGCTTTGCCAAGGTACTGGAAACGCGTTGCAAAGCTGTGGTCGAGGCACGATTAGGAGATGAGTAGTGCGGTTTTCGTCCCAGCAGAAGTACAACCGATCAGCTATTCACTCTCAGAATGGTACTTGAGAAGGCTTGGGAGTATGCTACACCGGTTTATACACGGTTATACGCTTTGTAGATTTAGAGAATCTGGAGTGTATTACAGAAGTATGGAATTGGCGGTCCTCTCTTCAGAACCGTTTACAGAAACTGTAAAAGCTGTGTTCGGGCGTTAAATCAATACCTTTCACCGTGGGCGTTGAACATCGCCAGGGGTGCGTCTTGTCTCCTCTCCTTTTCATTACTTAGATATATGGACTGGATGTTACAGCGCAGTCTTGGCGAAGAACGTGTCGAATCATCGTCATCTCCAGAACGCCTGTTTAATGCATGTTAGTGGAATCCCATTGAAACTGGTGGAGAAGGTTAAGTATCTCGGTGTTTTATACACGAGTGATGTAAGGAGCAATGATGAGTTTTCCTGTAGGATTGGTCAGGCTGGATGAATTTTAAAACAGGTTGGTCATTCTGTTATTAGGAGGACTAAACTTGGTGTCAAAGCTAAGCTGTCAGCCTTTAATTTGGTGTTTGTTCCAACTCTTACCTATGGTCACTAGGTTTGAGTAATGACCGTTGTATTGCGTATTGCGTATTGTATTGCGACCGGTGTGACCAGTAGAGATCGCACTAGAAATACCAGAATACATGAAGAACTGAATGTCGTCCGGGCGGAGCGGTCCATGCTTCTGTGGTTTGGTCATGTTAAACGCATATCCCCGACCAGGAACCCACGACACGACGTGTTATGGAATCCGTACCATCAGACAGGCGTCCTCTAGAACGATCCAGGATGAGATGGTCAGACCAAGTTCGTAATCTCTCCTCTACCCATATGGAGATTGCCCTTGATGATTTAGAGTCAATGGCGGAGAATCGAGAGCTATGGAGGGTCTACTTGAGCAACCTACACCGCCGCTTTCCACTTAATGGATAAGCGGGCCAACGAAAATGAATGAAAGGAAACCCCCGATTATGTCATTGAGCAAACTGTGTGTACACTCCTTATACTCTTTATACATCTACCAATTGCAATATACAAGTGCATGTTACCCTACATAGAACGTGACTTCCGTAGGAGAACACCCAAATTCCATGGCATTGCATCACTCTTTCATTTAGGAAAAAAAACCCTGCCAAGGATAGAAAATTAATGCAAATCGATCACTTCGAATGGAAAACGTACACAATGCGAAAGTATAGGTGATTGTCCCACGTCCTCACACCATAACACATTAAGTGCATTTTAACACTCGGTGCAGCTTACCGACATTCAAGGAGGTTGGCATTTAACTAAAGATAAAACACTTTCAATAATAGATACAAAATATACAACGGACTAAGTGGACACGTGCAAATTACACACTTTATGGTCTTGCAACGAAAGGATCAAATTGTTTGTTTTGTATTAATTGAACTTTATAGTGCAGCAGGTTTCGGTAAATATTTGGGCTACGTGCCCAAGATAGTTTATGGAAGGGAAGTTATTTAAATGGAAGCGAAAGTTGCTTTCAATTTTGTTTAATATATGTACTACAATTTAATTGGGGAAAATCCTGACATATAGTTACTCCTGTTCAAGCATCCCTCACAACCATATAGGTAGTATAATTAAAGTCTCCTTAAAGCGAAGGTCCCTTTATAGAAATCTTTAAAGCACAATGATTGTTTGAAAAACTGTTCGTCTTTAAGGCACAATAATTCTTTGAAAAAATGTTCGTCCTTTAAATCTACCCAGAGAGAGTAAAACATTATTTTTTTTTATTTAAATTTAACTTCGATTGAATGCAGCCATCACCAGCACTCCCATAAAATACCGCGATCTTATAGACGCCATCAGTGGCTGTGGATTTCCACAAATGTGTCAAAGGATTCCAAGCACGTATAGTGACCTTTTTTCCGGCCATTTTATTTCTCCTACCAGTTCGAGGAGATGTTATAAGGACATGACATGGCATTATACATTTTCACTATCAACCTACAGATACATATATTTATAGATTAAGGATGTAGAAATAAGATTTATAGGCAACTTACTGAAGGACAACCCTTTCAGTTGAAATGGCAAAGTTTTGATATGTGATATATACAAAACAAGGCAAAATAACACACATTAACTTTTTGCAAGATAAAAGTCCTTAGACATCGCATCGCACATATTGGGTTTCCTAATGTGAAAAGGATCCGTCTTCCTTCTATTCATTTCATTTCAATGATTTTTGGGCAAATTCCCAGTCAATAGAATGAATAGGAAGAGATACACCACCAGATGTGGAGTTAACAATTTGCTAAATAAATTAAATCTAGATGGTTTCATTGAAAGGACGATCAAAATACAGAAACACACGCACATGCAACAAAATATTTGATAAGATTAAATTCAGATTTGCGAATCCTTTGAGAGGATAACCAAAATACTGGTTCTCGTTGCTGATGGATATTATATGAAATTATTTCCAAACAAGGAGACTTTTACTGTTGTGTGCTGAATTTTTGGTATATCTTCAAAGATATCCACTTATGGGAATTTATCTTCTACCATTTCCATTATAGGGTTTTCCTTGGGGGGGTGTTTTTTGATTGCACATCAATTGAAACAATTTAAATGAAAATTTTGCTTAACTTTGTAAAATTGGGTAACTCGATGAGGTTAACACAATTGACTGTTAAGTGTCTGAGATTAGTGAATAAATACAAGTGGGTTTATGGATGTATACAAGTGAAATGAGTTTGACATGAGAATTTAGTGGAATGCTGTTGGTCAATTGGACAGCGAAGGAGGAAGTCAGGAGGTTGGATTATCCAATGGGGTTTTTAAGTGTTCTTTTTTTCTGTTAAGTTTCCACGTATAGGTTTCCCCACAAGAGCTCAGTGGAAGAGGGACGAAGTAGTGAAGGGCTTCGACACGGACATATACAGTATACACCGCCGGATCTAAGATGAACTGTGGTGTGGGGGCCGGTGTCTACTCGGAATCACCGAAAATATCAATATTATAACGCTTACCGGATTTGGCTAGCGTTTTCCTGCTGGCAACTATGCCGTGACACAATGCACACACAAAACATTGCTGTCCTTATAGATAGCCAAGCTGCCATCAAAGCCATCGACTCGGCTGCCATATCCTCCAAACTGCTGGAGTGGCGGAAAGAGCTTGCCAGACTGGACGAACGTTTCAAGGTCACACTTTCCTAGGTTCCACACTACACGCTTCACTCGCAACGAGGGTCCACATTCCACTAGGAGCGGTTATGGGACAAATACACTCATATTTTCTACAGATAGTCAATCTCCAATGGAGGCGGTTGACAAACTGCGTGAAGGAAGGTTACCTACGATCAAAATAGAACAATAAGAACTTACTAAACAGAACCCGCCCAGATATCGCCAAAAATTACGGCAATAATCACGGGCCATTGGCCAATTGGAGACCATGCGGCCAAACTAGGTATCCCATTGCAGTTTGGCCGCATGTTGTGGAATTACAAATTAGAGAGAAACTGCCTCCCATTTCATCTGCAAATGTCCGGTACTAGCAAGAGCCAGATTGCTCGCATTGATTGAACTAACCATTCTTTGGCGACCTCAGCGACTTCTCACGCAAAGGGATTCAGGATTTTACCAGCTTTCTCAACTCCACAGGGCTGTTATACCCGATCACATCCTCTACAATCATCACAAACTAGGTCACACGAGTCGTGGTAAAAAAAACGGCACATCAAGTGCTAGTTGGGTTAATGCTTGAACTGGAACTTCTGGATTTTGACTACCTAACCTACCTACCGGTGGTTCGTCAACATCCATGCGGAAGAACTTAATGCGAACATCTACGTTAATTATATGCTATTAGTAAATGGAATTAAAGGTTAGTTAGTTTGATGTATGGTCACTGGTCAGCCATATTGCGCACTGAAAAATGACAGTACCTACATTTCCATGGCTGTCAATAACCCACGGAAACGAAAATGTAATTAATCTTGAAAAATGCATTTCTGGTTACATTTAAATGTGCAGCACAAATCAATAGTTCACAAAAATAAGAGTTCACCCAAATGACAGCAAAATCCATCACTGAACTCTTACTCTTACCCTTACTAAATAAGTAGGGTCAGCTCAGTGCTGAACTAGAGCGCCCCAGTGCTCATCTTCAACAAAGTTTTTTAATGTCAATGCAAACTTAGTGCTATTTCGAACGCGTTAATGCTAATACAGTGCGCAGCACTCTAGTGCGGCCTTGGGTCTACGACAAACAAGCCTTATATATTAACTTATAAAGCTTAATACGCTGTTCGAGCTAAATTTTAGCTCCCATACAAAATAATCTCCAAAATTTAGCTGAGCTAAGTTTAAGCGAATGAATTTCAGGCTAAATTTTGACAGATTTGTTTTTTTTTTTTTTCTGTTGTGATTTAGTGTTGCGGAAAAGTCAGTAAGGATGAGTTTTTTCAATAAGTACCAAGTACCTGGGTTAGGAATCCTTTGAAAGTGAAAAATTGGAAAAAGACAAGGAAAAAAGAAAGCAGTGGCGGATCCAGGGGTATGGTCATGGGGGTCGTGACCATACCCAAAACTCCAAAGAAAAAAAGATTAAATAACTGGAAAGAACTACATCTCTGAGTTAATAAATTTGCTGTCAGTTCGATTTCCATTGGGCATTTACCGTTTTGCTGTCAGATCTTAGATTTGTCTGCCCCACCCAATGGAACATGAAATGAGATTACTTTTTGTTTGCATTTGTGTTGGTGTGTTTTTTGACAGTCAGCTATTTTTTTTATTGCAATTTGTGTTTACAAATGTCTTTTGTTTTGGTATTGGTGAGAGTATGTGTGAATCACGCCATGGAATCGAGATTCGCAAAAGTGATCTGAATCTTTAAAAAAGTGTTTTTTTCCCGCGCAATGGAAAACGAATTTGACAGACAAACAACATTTCTTGCATCTTGCATCTTGCATTTACGGAGTGTCAAAAAAAAATTGCCTAACTTGCACATAAAAATATATGCGTAAGGGGTAACCCTTTAAAATTCCTCGCGTTCAGATTTCACAAAATATGTACCTACAGCCAAACAAATCTGAGATATCTTGAGCTTCGTACCCTTCAAGCAAGCGACTCCGCAACAACCTCTTAAACAATTTTACAAAAATGCGTTGTTCTTTCGTATAGCACTTCAATTCTACTAACCCCGAACTGTCAGCTGTCCATTGTTATCTTTTTTGCCGTTGGCATCACTGTACCATGTCACTGTACTAATAAATGGTGCAAATTCAAATTTTGCGTGTATTATGTGACAACCCTTTAGATATGCCAGTTTTATGTAATTTAAAAAAAAAATATTTTTTATTGGTTCGCTGGACTCGGCCAACCAACGTGACCATACCCAAAAAGAATTCCTGGATCCGCCCCTGAAAGAAAGCGCAATGAAAATTACACTTTTTAGCATCGATGAATTTTTGAAGCAAGTTATTTTCAACGAACAGCCGTTTTCTGTGACACTTATATTCATAAAGCACTCTATGTCAAAATTTAGCTAGAATTTTAACTAATGTTTGGACAGAAAAATTGTTTAAGTTAAAATTTATGCCGTGTCTCAATAATTGTGCTAAATATTTATCCTATGACACATAGTAAGTGTTAAGAAGAGAAGTTGACCAAACTACAAACTTAAAACCGAGATTTCTCTATCAATTGAAATTCAGTCAAAAAATTAACCCAGGTATAACTTATTATCTTGCTCCCGGAGAAAGATACATTTTTGACAATTGAAAATTCCGTTTTACGCCACGATAATGTCAGAAAATTATACGAGGATAATTATTTAGAGAAATTGACCTACCAGCCTTAAAAATAGGGTAGCCAATCAATTTATTGAATGTCTGCCTTTTGTATTCAGCTTTGAAATGTCAAAGTGACAGTTCTATTCGAAATATTTGTTGAAATTTAATTTAACAGAGTGGATGAAAGCTGTTAACTTTTTGAATATGCTGCATTCTTTCTCCTTTCTCTTCCCAGCAAGGCTCCTTGTTTATAATCTTCTCATAAAAGTGGTAGGACACACAATTTTGTTACAAGATTTTAAAAATTAACCCCAAACCCCAACTTATGTAATTGCTGTCAAACTTTTTATCTCTATATTATTTAAAAAAAGAGAAAAATTCTCAACTACTTCCGTAACCTCTGTCAAAACCAAACAACTCACGAAAACCAAAATCTATCAAAGTCTCTCAAAAACTCACCCAATTTGTTCATTTCCACATTCTTGCAAAGTGTATTCCTCGTCTTCGTCGTTTCGTTATTGAATTTGGTTTCTGACATCCAAGAACAATTGCTATACGTTTTCGTAACGACCGAGAGGAAACGTGATTACCCACAAGAGCTATAGATTAGTGTTAGCATCTTGTATGGTTATATCGTGTTTTCTCTCTATCATATTGGCCTCACTTATATATAATTTTGAGAAGCTGTAGCATGTATGCTAATTCCATTAAAGATTTCACAGATTTAACTAATTTTCAAAATTGATGTGCACACCTCGCCATGTTATGTATAAAGATACACATTGAGTGCCATATAATAGTTCACCAAAGGACTTTGGGAATTTTAACCAAACAGAACGTATATGGGATTGAGGATTGAGCTGGATGTATTCAAGGATAAAGATATATGGTAGTTGACTGAGGCTTTTACGTCACCTTCAACTTTGCCAATTAGAGGATTAGAGCTCATAATATACATCTACAAAAAAGATTACCTTCTCACAATTAAGTTTTCTACAATACATCGTGGAGTAGGTACATATACATACACTACATCCCTGCATCAGTCGAATTATGTGGAAAACATTTAGATAATTATTATTCTGGTGGTGTCCTGTCCCTTCATAAATGTGTGCAGCATTATGATTGTTTCAGTTATTACATAAATCCAATAAAAATTATAATTAAGTACGTGCAAAACGTGCAAAAGATAAATCACGAGTGCTGATGAAATTTAATTGGTGATTTGCACACAATTGTAAGGCAATCAGGCAAACATGTCCTGTGAAAAGTATATGCAACAATTAAACAACTCTATTAAAACACCAGCAAAAACATCTCTTTCAGCTACCTATACATATGTACATAGTCTAGCCAAACGGTTCGCCGATCATATAGACGGTACTAGTAGGTACTTCTTTTTCTTCCTTCAAAAAATGTTCAAAAATTTAGCAAGAAAAGCAGCTTAGGGCAACCAACCAATTTGCGAAAAGATCTAAAAACTGCTATACCCAATTTCACAGTGCGTATAGCTTAAGTGTCGACGCAACGATAAACCCAGGATTAACATAAATTGGGTTTGTTAGTACAAGCTTATCGATTAACTTCACTTAGATAAATATTGGCTCAACTTATCGGCTGTGTAAACGAAAACTTTTTAAGTGAAGTTTATCACACCAAAAACATAAATGTAAAAAAAACAGCCAAGCTCTTTTACATAGAAAAAGAAAAGTGTAACTAGTCAAGTCAGCCACAAAAAGTAATGAAAGAGCTCTTAGTTTAAGAAGGTTCAATGTTATAAGGTCACCTTGGCTTTCTTTCTTATAAACTATTCATTTAAATTATATTCAGCAGGTAGATTAACTTCTATTCATATTTTAAGTGGGCAGATTCCACGCCCATTAAATGGAAAATTTTTAATTTTTGATATTTCTCCTTTGGTAAAATGCAGGTCCTACCGCTCTACCAAATTTCAACGGAAATCGGAAGTGGCCGAAATAAATAATAACCAAATTTAAAAAGTGGGCGTATACCACGCCTTATGAATAGAAAATCTGAAGTTTTCCACTTTTCGCAGTGTATGCACCACAGGATCTAGCATATTCTGCCAAATTTCACGATTCTAGGATGTCAGGAAGTGCTTCATAATTTTGATGATCATCATCTAAGTGAGTGAGTCAGACAGTCAGTTACGGTTTTGCGATTTTTGAAGTTCCGTATTTTTAGAGCCATAGGGATGAATTCTGGTGAGGTGCATTTTTTTAATAAGCTTTGTAAATGTTTCAAGTTTGAAGTTGTTGGCTTAATTGGTTCCAAAGTTGGAGGAGGGTCGAAAACAGCCTGAGTTTATTCCTGTAAAAAGGGTAAGTGCCTTTACTAGAGAACTTGGCTTGGGCACTACCGTGCCCTTTGATATTTAATCCTACACTTAATTAAACCCATACTAAAGCTCGCCCTGTGAAATCGGGTATTAGAGTTGCCAACGATAATAGACCCTTTACTTTTGTAGTAAAAATGGAAAAGACTGTCAAAATGGTGGCGATAAATTCTCTCTCAAAGAGAAAAATTTACGAAAACGTTAGGGAACGCTTTCGTAGTAATCACGAAAAATGACAGATATGCATTTTGTTTTTCCATAAATTGCATGCGAGTATAAATTCAAGTATGTGGAAGCGTTTGTACTGACTGAAATACATGCATTCGAGAAGAAAAAAAAAGCTACCTTATTTTCCGCCTTCTGATACAATTTTTATAACAATTTTTTTCATATGAAGCCATCTGTCAATTTTCAGGCGACTGACAGTCTGACAGAAACTGTGCGAATGCGACCACGTACTGAGTAAATTGAAAAAAATGTGAGATAAATCCATTTCCCCTCTTTTCATTTTTTCGTAATTTTCTACTCGCCGAATTTCGACTTACTGAAAAATGAAAACTGTCATCTAAGTGACAGCTCAAAAGTTTGACAAATAAAACTCTATTTCTTCGTCTTCAACGATGTTTGAGGAAGAAGTTGTAATTGAATGTTCTCCTAGAACTTATCAGCGCATTCAAAATGGTACATTTAATAGGTTTTTAGCTAATAAAAAATTCAAATCCAACTTATTTTGTAGATTCTGCCGTTAACGTTTATTTTTCGAATGTCGAAATGACGTTTCTTAAACTTTTTGTAAGAAGACCGGTCAGGTACTTCTCTGTAAATTGAGAGATTTCTCTCTCGATTTTTGAGATTTGACATTTTTCATTTTTCTATGCTGAAAGTACACGAAGGGACTTAAATTTGTTGAGTAAAAACTACGTTCTTAAGGAATGACTGAAAAATGCGTAAAAATTCGTAAATATTCTTAAGATTTAAAAGTAAAGGAACAGACTAATGAAATGACCATGAAAGAAAAACGTTTCCAAAGTCTTCATTTTTTCATGTTTTAAAATTGGTGTTGCCACATCTTCTGCGTTTATGTTTTGTCTCTTTTCAATATAGTTCATATGTCTCCCAACAATAGTGGCTGTCATATCTAGTGCTATTTCTTTATACATTTTAATCGTGCGTGCGTCGTCGTTATCGTCGTCGTCAACACAGACATTGAGTAAAAACGCGTAAAAATTCGTAAAAATTAGTAAAAATCTGTAAGATTTAAAAGTAAAGAAACAGACCTAATAATTTTCGTCTGACAGTGGTTGTGATTTTGAGAAGGGAATTTCTTTCGAAACAAAGCAGCAAAATCTTACCTACCTACTTTCTTTTGGTTTGTCTGCCGAAACTAGGACCGAGTTCTGGAAAAGAGGAGAGGTTAACAAAGAATAAAAAACGTAATTTGTAAAACCAAATCACAAAAGAAAAACGTCTGAAAAACGCTCCAAAAGAATATGCATTCTGTCATGTACATAGATATTAGGTCTGTTTTTTTCCACATCTATCTCAGTGAAGTAAAGTAAAGTAGGATTTTTAACACGCAATTACAACAACTATATAGAGTCTCGAATGTGTCAAACAGTTCGTAGCTGTTGTAATTGCGTGTTAAAAATCCTACTTTACTTTACTTCACTGAGATAGATGTGGAAAAAAACAGACTTATTGTCAAGCAATTTCTTATATTTTTAATCGATTATAGCCAATCAAAGAAAATGAGATATTTAACTGTAACTTTTCAAAATATAGGAATAAAGCAACTTCAAAAAAGCTCAAAAATGAGTTCTTCAACTGCAACTTTTCAAAATATAGGAATAAATCAACTTAACAAAATGTTCGAATATCACCTCAAAAATGCCCCGAAAAGCGTTTAAAAAAAAAAGGTACCGAATAACGAACTAAAATGCACTAAATAGAAGTCCCAAAGCCCAAAAAAATTGGACCAAAAAACGCCAAAACATTTCCAATCATAAACTTACCACCTTCCTATCAATCTAGGACAAAAATGAGAGTACATTATTCATCCATTCTCATTCACGATGCGGAGAAACTTTTTTTGCAATCGATTGCCAAATTGCCTTTCGAAAATCTGTTGTCCGAAAGAGAAACTATGCAAAAATCGAAGTTCAGAGAAAACAACATACTTGAGGCAAGTTTACTGCCCTTCTGCTTGGAACTTAGAAATAGGTTCGAAGCATTCCATGCAAACCATACAAATCTAAAAGTTTCAGTAGGAAAATCAATTTAAAGAATACCTACGAGGAATCCTTCTAACGTCCTCCAACATAGCTTACCATTTGAATTAATTATATTCTGTCGGTGTAGAGAAGGACACTGTTTATGTGTTGTTGTGTTGTGACTGGCCCCCCATACATAACCTGCATATTTGATGATGCGGTAAACAAATAATTTTCATGTAGTTGTATATTCCCACTGTAGTAATTTCCCGCAGGCTAACTAGAAAACCTTTAGACTAGATGAATATTTATAATAAAGACGTTGTAAAGGAACTACATTTATAGTCTCTGTGATGGTTTTTATTTGACACGTTTTGGTTACACAAATTACAGGCTTCTTTGCATACATGTACACAAATCACTTTTTTCACTTTACTCAGACTTCTTGAATATAACATTCCAAATTTGTCTGCATAGTGGTAATTTGAATTTCAAATTTGTTTTCGACACCAATTTGTGGTAACGAGACCAAACGGAAACAACTCACAACTGGCGGCATATTTTTGATTCATTTTCGAAAATTTATGTCTCCAAGTGCCTGGCTACATACAGTGCTTGTATGTGTCCTTTTCCACATGACCATAGAGTCATCATACTCAAAGGCAACACAACTACCGCCATCATTAGTTTCCATAAGTTTAGGGGAAATTTATCAAAATATAGCGACACCAGTATGCGCACAGACTTTTCGTCACGGTCGTGTGAAAAGTCATCAATTTTCGTTTTGAAACAGAGCGCAATCATTTCTCTTGCACTTTTCATCACCGAAAGTGGTGGATTTTTCACTTCACAAGTGAAAATTGCAGCTCAACATGTGTACGCAGGACAATCAATCACCGACGCGTTACCCGGAGTGAAGTAAAGCTTTAGAGAGGATATCAAGAATGTAATCTTATGAACTGGCGTAAAGATTAAGATCCGTTTTCTTACCTTTTTTTATTGATGAAGAGTAAGGAGTAGCTTAATCCAATGAGGTGGCATTGATTGATCTGGAAAAATGAATAGACGAAGTAATTTACTTTTATTGAGCGCCATACATCATCCTTGTATGAGGTTTCGTTGTTAAAGAGAATTGTGGATTTCAGACAATACGTTTGGGTATGGTAGAGTTACCCTCTACCAAAAGGTTGGCAAAAGGTTCGTATTAATATTTTTAAATGATGCTGCAAATCGATTTAAAATTGACTGATTGAATAAATCTATTCTATTATGCTTGGACTGGCACAGGTCTGTCGTTATATAAGACTCGAAAGGTTGAATTTCTCAAATGGTTTCTAAATACATAATTGAATTGAAATAATTGAATTCCTCAATTTAGGGTAAATGAAATAATTCCCTCTTCATACATTTTCAAAGGCATACAATTTGAGCTCTGCATATATGTAGTAAGTTTGAAGACCTTTTTTTTAACACATCTTTTTTTTGTATGAGTTTTCGTCATCAAAATAAAAATAAAAGTTGGGACGTTTTTTGAAATGCTTTTTGAAACGTTTCGAACATAATTTTGAGGCATTTTCGGCACTGACATCTTTTTTGTTTTTTGAAGTTGCTTTATTTCTATATTTTGAAAAGTTGCAGTTGAAGAACTCATGTTCTTTGATTGATAATTGATTAAATATAAGAAATTGCTTGTCAATATCTACATGACAGAATGCATATTCTTTTGGAGCGTTTTCCAGACGTTTTTCTTTAGTTATTTCGGTTTTCAAATAACGTTTTCTATTCTTTGTGAACCTCTCCACATTTTTTTAGCACTCGGCTCTAGTTTCGGCAGACAAACCGAAAAAAAATAGGTAAAGATTTTGCTGCTTTGTTTCGAAAGAAATTCCTCAAAATCGCAACCACTGTCAGACGAAAATTATTAGGTCTGTTCTTGTACTTTTAAATCTTACGAATTTTTACGCATTTTTACGCAATAGGCGTATTTTTTGAGAATCTATAGCTATCTTACTTTTACTTTTACATGCAAAATATACTTATACTCACTTTTGGTTTTGCATGTAAAAGTAAAAGTGAGATAGCTATAGATTCTCAAAAAATACGCCTAATGTCGTTCCTTAACTTGAAAAATTCGAAAAAGAGAGCGACTTCAAGAAAGTGAATCTTACTCGTTTTTACTCAACAAATTTCTTTGACTAAAAATTAAAACAACTGTCAGTCGCCTAAAAAATGTACAGTTGATTTGAAATTTGTTGTCCTATTTGGCATGCGCATATAACGACTATTTGCATTTGTCTTTTGATTTCATGCGATATTGGAAACATTTTGGTATAAAATTGGTATCAGAAGGCGGAAAAATAATGTAGTTTTTTTTCTTCTCGAATGCTTGTAGTTCAGTTAGTACAAACTGGTACAAACTCTTCCACATGCTTGGATTCATACTCACATCAAATTTATGCAAAAACAAAATGCTTCTGTCATTTTTCATAGTTTACTACAAAAGCGTTCCCTAACGTTTTCGCAAGTTTTTCTCTTTGAGAGAGAATTCATCCCCACCATTTTGACAGTATTTTTTTCTACAAAAGTAAAGGAACAGACCTAAAGACTATGAAAAGTCATTTTGCTCCAAACTATGATCATCTGTGACATAATATGGTTCTAAATTTTGAGCATGTATATTATAACTTCGATAAATCTTTGATAAATCGAAGATACAACACGTCATGCCAATTCCGGCTTTATAGCTTTTATCTCAATAGTTATCCACGTCGGAAAGTATTTGTTAAATTTGTTATTTGTGCTTTCTACAAATATCAGAGATCCATTCCAAAATTAACTATTTTAAATTAGCAACGATTGTATATTCAGCTACTTTTTGTAACCTATGACAGCTATTACGTTACTAATGTCAAAGTTAAAATTCACCATTCATTTTTTACCCATGCTTGAAAAATAAAAGTTTTGTTTATGAAAATGTACGTAACACCAAAAAGAATACCATTTTGAGCAACATAAATAAATTCATAATTTCCAAAGGTTTTTATTAACTAGATTTATCGATTGCCTTGTATCCATTCATTAACGTCAATTGAAAAAAATGTTCACTTTCTCAATAGACCAACCAAACTATAGAAATCCGAACGTACCCACAGTCGAACAGCGAAACGTCTGCGAAAAGGGAGTGGAGAATATTGTTCAAAGCAATCTACTACAATTACCTACTTTTCGCCATCATTTCGCAGCAGCAGCATACCTACTACAAAACGAAAAGGATAGCGACATTTTTCGTTAATGATTTTTTTGTTTCACTTTTGTATGAAATTTTTCGTTCCACAACAAGCAAAAAATTTCTGTTCTGCTGAAAAAAACTCGGCTGTTCCTAATTCTATTTCTGTTGCAAATGTGTACGATTCTCTTTCTTTGTCTCTTGATGCCTTTACTACGGTACCTAACTTGATTTTAAACGACAACACTCTATACCATATTTTGAAAAAAAAAAAAATCCGACCAAATAACATCTCTGTACCTACCAGCAAACTGACAGTTAACTGGCAAATAATAAAATGTCCATACCTACCATAATTTAAAATTTTCGCAAATATGTCACTTCCTGTACCTGAAGAACTTCCGGAACTGGATTACAATATCCTTGATTACTTGACCATAGGAAGTCGCATAATGTCGACGTATAAACTGGCAACCTGGAACGAATTTACTTCATACTACCACAACCAATCTGCGGATTATAGTAGGGAAGAACTACGCAGCAAGTTTCTCACAGAGATTCTCCCAAAAGTATTCTCCTACAACTTGACTGAAATACAACGACGAAAGATAGAAGTTTTCGCCACACACTATCACTTCACTCGAAACGATGAGGGGTTTCAGGAGATTTCGTGTGGCAGAAGTCATCTGGCAGTGGAAGGAGTACACTTTGTGAGATCAGATGAAGCAGCGCAGGCAAGAGGAATATTTTTGTTGAACCTAAACCTAAACTAAACCTTTATAGAGTTCTGGATTGGCATGTGTGATAGCACAGGTACCAGCGTCTTACGCCGACCCAAAGACTAACGCTTGGGTATCTGCAGTCATTTCAACAGATGGCGAACTGGTTCGGTATTGCATTTATCGAGGAGCACGACTACGTTCGAGATTAAGAGAATCGTGGAAACATTTTCAAAAGACTGGTCAACTACCGGAGAATTTGAATCCATCAGTTGGCAAGAAAATCGTCCAATTTCGTAAAAAAGCGGAGAAGTTATCGTCCATGATACGTGATAGCCTCATTTGAGCGAAGAAATAAAGTACTACATCTGATTGTGAAACAAAATAGATTGCATTTATTTTAAGTGGGTATGGTGATCTCCTGCACAACACCTGAAAGGATTTCCGGCGTCTTAAAGCACCAGTTCTTGATGTCCTTGCTAATGTTGCACCATGCCTCGCCATGCTTTGGCTCTGCAGCAACACAACGCTCCTGCACCTCCTTCTGTTGTTCCTCGGTGCCATGGGTGAGTTCAAATTTATAAAAGTACGCCCATGCATCGCCGAAATCTGGGTCGATTTTAACCTACAAATGAGGAAATGGGCGATTAGTTGGGCGAAATCTATCTGATTGTGTCTACTTACCGTACGATTGAACCAGTCTCTGCACTTGGAGAACTTGTGTTCAGACCAAAATAGTTTGGAAACGGCCAACAACACGTGTGGATCGTGTTCGCATTTCTTTAGTGCGTCCACCGACTTTGTCTTCCTTTGGGGCTTCGATTCCATGAAGATGGCTTCGGCCCAGAGCTCGCCAGCAGTCGGGCACTCCTGTAACGCTCTCGCCATCATTGTCGATGCGATTTCCTTGAGTCCTGCGCGTAATTCCATCTGAATCGCCTCCAACCAGAGTTGGGATGTCTTTGGATTCTTTAACCGGCCGCGTTCCAGAATCGAACGCGCTTTAGTAAGGGTTCCCTTGCGTTCTTCCAACGATGAAGACAGTATCCATAGAGGAATAGATGCTGGACACTTCTTCAGACCCTGGATGTAGGTATTTGCCGCGTCCTCGACTTTCTTTTCCTGCTCCTCGATTTGTCCCTTCATCATCCACAATTTGGGGAAATCAGGGAACACCTTTACCGCCTCGTCGAGCAGATGAAGAGCTTCGTCCATACGATTGAGAGCCCACTCCAGTCGCGCAGACTTCATCATCACACGAGGAGTCGGAGCCGATGCCCGCGCCTTGGCAAGCAGACGCCGAGCACGTTCGTATTCTGAGTTCTCAGACTCAAGCTTGACGGCAGCCAACCAGATGTCTTCCGAATTAGGATTTGCTTGGAAAGCCAGTGAAAGAATACCACGTGCGGCGGGTACATCGCCAGCCAACCACTTGGACTTGGCGCCCATCAGCCAGAGAACCTCCGATTTTGGACAATGGGCGACAGCACGTTGTAGCAGAGCTTCCAAGCTCTCGCGCGTGCCATGGTTCTTCTCAAAGTAGGCGGCCCGTAACCAAATGCTCTTCTTCGAAGGGAATATCTGCAGAGCGTACGCGTACACTGCTCTGGCGCATTCAAACGCGTTCTCTTTGGCACACTGAAACAAGAAGTCAAGTAAACTACGTGGTCTAGAATGCAAGATAAAAAATACTTACGAAATCTGCGTCGTCGATCCAAGTTTGTTTTCTGTCCTCCTCCTCGACACTGACGCTGATTACCGCCTTTACAATAGATTGACAGCAGTGTACAGCTCCCGACTTCTCGGCTTCAATGGCCTCCTGGAACCACTGCTCTCGGTTGATCTCGACACCATTCGCGGTCAATGAAGTCAAAGACCTGTCGATAATCTTTTCTACCATGTGTATGTTACCATTCGCCTCTTCCAGTTTCGCAGCTGTAGTCCAAATTTGTCTATCGGTGGGTATGTTCTCGCGAGCTTTATTGAGCACTTTCCTCGCATTCTCGTAGGTCTCCAAGCGAGCGAGGGCTAACCATAGTTCCACACTTGTGTTACAGCACTCGACAGCGCGAGAGAGCAGGATTCGTGCATCATCTGGGTTTTCCAGCTCTACCGCAGCCTTCCAAAGGCGCACCGAATTGGGAATGTGTTCAAGAGCCTTCCGGAACACTCGCCGTTTTGCCTTGGTCTCCGTTTCCAAGTCAGCCGCCTTTATCCAGATTCGCACTGATGTGGGAATATGTCGCGCGGCCTGGGCAATAACTGCCTTTGCAGTGTCTGGTGGCTGTAAGCGCGCTGCCTCAAGCCATAGATCTTCACTCTGCGGGTTAATCTCACAGCCACGCATGATGAGATTTCGGGCCATCTGCACCTTACCAGTGACTTCCTCCAGACGAGCAGAAGCAATCCAAGCCGGTGGGTGATTGGGATTCGTCTCCCTCACGCTCTTCAGCAGCAGGCGTGCTTTTTTGATGTCATTAATGTCGCCGCCATACGTCGGGATCATGCTCTGCAAGTCGGTGAGATAGCCCTTAGGATCTACCACCGTCTGTCCCTCCACAGAATCGGAAACCTGCGACAACTTCACGTTCATTAGTGTGTTCCTTGCCTGACCGATTTTTCGCAAATCCAAATCGCCTGTTGGAGTCAACATCCCTGGTGTAGTCACTCCGGGAACCATAGAAGCCAACCCTGAACGTGGATCTATAGTAGACGACGCTTCTCCACCCAAATTTCTCGACAACACACTATCAGGTAGCGGCGTAAACTTCTCCGCCCGTGGATTCCTTTGCTTGCGATTTCTGCTATCACCTACTTCGGGGATTGTTGACCACTCTTCCGCCGTCACAGTGGCCAAACTACGTTTCAAGTCCGAGAATTGTTGCTGAATCTTCGGACGCTCTTGGCGGTACTTCTCCAAATCCTCTTTCATTCGTCGATCGCGATACTCCTTACGCTTTTCGTCCATTCGTTTGTCAATGGATTCGTAAATAGCATCCGCCTCTTCGTCGTCTTTATCATAGGGATCTTTGGAAAACAGCGACCCACTATAACCACTGAACTCGTCGTAGTTCGAGTCGTTCAAGTCCTCATCATCTTCCTCCTCTTCTTCTTTTTTCTTACGTTTCGCAGCTGGGGGTGCATGCCGATCGTCAGACACATCGTTGGCATCTCGCGCTGGACCAATATCAGAACGTGTAGTAAATCCAGTGGCACTGCAACCAGAACAAGCATGTGAAAAGAGAAATTGCCTAATCGAATCAACTTACCCACGGCCAACACCGGCTACATAGCCCAGAGGCGCCGGAACTCCAAGAAAATGTTTTTTGTTGCGATTGGCAATTACTGCCGCAGTTATGTTTGACATTATTTGCTTGGTTTTATTTAATTTTTCTTTAAAAGTTTTCTGTATTTAATATTTTTAACAAAGAATTTACAAAAAAAAATGTTTGTAAACGTAAATGGCGAAATGTCAGTTTGACATAAATCACAATATGTGACCTATTCACAATGAAAAGTATCATAGGCGCCATCTACTCATGAGAGTAAAATGAAAATGGGAATATTACCAAGCGGACATTTTTCTTTAAATTCAAAATAAACCGTTTGGTATTGAAGAATGTATGAGTTGGATGAAGAAACTGGAGTCTTAACGGTATAAAGTGATACGCCAATTACTATGCATAACAATACTTTACATAACCGCCGAAACTGCTTGGAGTTTGTCGCTTGTTTCAGTTCAGGTAGCTACTTTTACTTTCGCCGTCTTCCCTCTTTCGAGACCCAGCGCGTGGGTTTTGGTCCTTAACACGTAGTTATTCAAAAGAAACTGATCCTTTATTTTCTAAATCTTTATTTTATTGATACCAACTGTCATAAAAACAGTATTAATAAAAAAAAATAAGTCGCATGACCTCCTCCACACTATAAAAACTTTGCGCCTTCAAATTAAACAGTCTTTAATCCATTTCCAAGTCATTTCTCAGGGCCTCAGTTTTCTTCTGTAGTATTTCTTGCATTTCTGGCTCAAACTTCAGAATTTCCACAGCTTCCTTCAGCATGTCCATTGCTTCTTGGAGTTTCTCCTGCAAATGCACGCATAAAGTCAACCACCATAAAATAGAAGCAACTTTCAAAGCTTTATACCTGAGTGCCTGAAATTGTCAGAAGATCCTTAGCGTAATCCCTCTTCGCCTGAACAACCATCACCTCCTGTAAGTCTAGCAGTAGGTTTCCACGGAAAATACTCCATCCAGGATCAAAGAGATCAGCAATCTCCAGAAGCTCTTGACAAAGTTCCAGTTTTCTTTTTACCGCTGCATCTGTCAATTCTACGCGGCGAAAGTAGTTCACTGTCAGTTTGAAAATGGTTCTGATTTGAACGAACTTACCGTGCATATAGAATCCTTTAACATTTCCATAGAGTTGCGTTAGGGCATACTTAACCTGAAGCACATGAGTGTTTTTCTCATGCAGTGTGTCACGGTACCGATGCAGAAACTCCTCAAATTGTCGCGGAGATGTCTTGTCCAAGGAGTCGATCTCCTTTATCATCGCATTGTTACCCCAAATGATTTGCTTAGACGGGATCTCATGCGGACACAGTAGGCACTTCCAAAGTGCCTCATTGTCCAGCGGATTCGTTGAAACAATCTAAAAGTAGATACAGAAATAATTGTTTCTAGCTGTTTATCATAGATTCATAACGAACCTTTCCAACTTTACACTTTGAGCACAATATTGCTCCAGCAAAGGTATCCATTTCCCACGGGTCAACGCATCTGCGACACGCGCAATCAAAGCACTTTGCCTGACGCAGATGTAACCGTCTCAGGAGTGTGCTCTTCAAAGGTTGCGTATATGACGTGGCTATGATTTCGCCTTTTTTAATGGGTGTCTTCGCCAGAAATAGAATCTGCATGTTCTCATCGAAGGCATGTCGTGCATTTGAGATACAGTCATGAGATATCATCGCTGCCTTGGGATACAGTCCTCGGACTTTAATCTGCCTCGACGGTTGACGGACCTCAAATGAATTGGTGTCCAAGGTCGCAGCAATGCGAAGTATTTCTGTCTCCTCTAATTCCTTGAAACCAAGAATTGTCTTTATAAATGTTATGAGATTGGCTCGCAATACATTGTAATAGGGCGTATCAATGCGTTCATTGAGATGGTCCTCTAGCTCCATGAGGCGTTTATACGCTTCAGGTTTTTTCATTTTCATTAGAATGCATCTCAGCGGCAGGATAACACAATAGGCTGACTCCTTTTTCGGTGCCTTGCTATAGTCAATCTTGCAACCGAATTTCTTTTCAGCCATAAGCTTGCATTCCTCTTCATGGTGAGGGGTCTTTTCGCATTGCACTCCGCATAACGGCCATGAGCAACGACTGCATTTGTAGAAGTTGGTTTCACCTGGCGGTGGTGCCGGTAATTTTCGATGACAACCAAGACAGAGTGGGTGACTTGCTACCTTGGGACCATAAATGAACGGCTGTTCGCGAAGTATTAATTCGCCATTTCTTATGTCACGCGTTGCTACTAAATGGCGGCCGAGTATATCGTTTACTGCTATCTGTAAGTCAAAAACACTCAATTATAATAAAAAGCAAAGCCAAGATTATAAGGTGATTTAAAGAGAATAGCTATTTCTATCAGTATCTGCAAGAAAAGTATGAAATCTACACTTATTTCCTTACATTAAGCAAAATATTTCTTCTACTACAAAAAAGGATAAAAAAAAGTGGTCCCTAATCCGAAAGATGTGAACAAAATCACACAATAATGTCACCATCTCGCCGATTTTTAGTTTACGAACAATAGTATGAACAAGAAAAGTTCGTCAACGATTCGTAAATGAATGGAATGGGAAAAATCGAGTCGTCTACAATTGTTCCGACTAGATTTCTCCTCAACGCTAAGACTATATTGGTCGATATCTAACGTCAATTTTACTGCGTCGTACAAAAGTATGTTTAATCGAAATTTGACACAATTGAAATATCAATGTATTAATCAGTCTAGATTTGATTGACTATATTTGACTGTGACCCCAACGCATGAATACGTCAACTGAAAAAGCTGTTCACGTAATTAATCTAGGACAATAAGAACTCTGACATATCATGACAGCAAGCTTATGTCAGTCTTAACCCAGATATGCCTAAACTTTTCTGACACTTTAAAAATAAAATTTTTTGTAATATTTGTAATAATATGTTGCAAATAAAACGGTTTTTACACATTTTCAAAAATTTCATACATATATTTCCAAAATGGCCGCCGTCCTATATATATGACGTTAGGCATATATGGTACGTCGACAGAAAAATTTTATTTCTTACGAAAGTCTACAAAGCACTTCACGTGAAGTCCAACATCGCACTAAGAACATCTTGTTGTTGTTTTTGTATGACAAAAAGCACATCTCGTTTGTTTGTCTTGTGGTGTTACTATATGGTCAAAGCGATCGTATCGTATATTTGCTCCTTCGAAGGCTGATGGACGTCCACGCGCATAAGAAAGCGGTTTTTATTCAAATTGGTAGATGCGCCTTGGTATGGTTCAAACCAGTTTACATATCTCAACCTTGTTGTACCTACCCACAATTTGTAGCCATATCTAATAGACTTGCCATGTCTAAACTGCTTACAGCCATCGCTTCATCCACAGAATGATTTTCTTCCATTGGAGCGTTATCTAAAAATCGTTTGTTTATGTATTTGCACAAGGACCTCACTTTTGAAAACTTGTCAGCTTGGTCCAGGGTTTCGTTGTCAGCTAAGTGAATATTTGAAAATATATATTCAAACTTATCCCTTATAATTGCCTCTGCAACCAAAGCATTGTGGTCATTCTTCTCTCGCTCCCAGTAAATTCTCCTCCGTGGCACCTGAATGTATAAACTTAGAACTAAGACTACAACAAAGGCTTTGAGAGTTCGCATAATTGTATGTTTCGTTGCCTGTTTTTTTCGGATATACATATATCTGTTGCTTTCGCTAAGAATAAGTTCAAAAGCTCGCCATCAAAAAATCCATGGTTCTATGCTTCAATGTTATTTCGGCAGGTGCTTGTAACTGAGAACCTGGTAAGTTACTGACGAAAACCAACTCCTCACCACCGGAATCTTCATCCATCAACTCCGCACAGGCATTATTTGATGGAAATATTGTAATGTCGTCCACTTTTCTTGCGAATTCCTTATAAGCTTCAAGAAAAGCAAGAGCTTCATTCAATGAAAAACCCTTGAAAAAAAATTTTTCATAGACGTATATGTGCCTGTCGTCCTACATATAGTACACCGTACGGTGTGTACCAATAACACAGTGAAACGTAATTCTAAGAAATGATATGTTTATTACTAACGAAAGAGTAACATTTTATTACTCTAAAACATAACTTGTAACGTTTGTAAAACTAAATTTACGATAAAAACAAGTACGTAACATTCGAAGCGAATGCCGTATTCTGACATTTTTAAAATTGGTAGAAATCAAACATAATTATATCACGCCTTAGTTCACTAAATGCACTGAAATTAGTCCCTGCATTGTAGAATGACTTGTTATCAATGCACTAAACCAGTAGCCAAGCAACACGTGTCAATAGTTTTCTGCAATTTTATACATGTTCTGACCGTCCTACATGTAGGACATCAGGCATATCTGGGTTAATAAGCCAATATATCGAACGTACCCAATTTGTTCATGTTTCAAGCATTTAGTTCTTTGACGATATTGGGTACTTTATTGAAAGAAAACCACTCGAAAGATGTTGCAAACAAAATTTGGCAGCACTTTTTCCAATGATTGTAATGCAATAATGATAATGTTCAAAACATATTGTACAAAATGCACTGCGCAGCAAGATTACAATACACTTGTTCATCATGTAAATTGCTGACAACAAATAACTCCTGTCTGTTTTTTTTTTTTGTAGGTATGAATCAGCCAGCTGAATTTAAAAATTCGATCCTACCAAGTCTATTTAATTCACTGCGTTGCTGTGCAGTGGATTCAATAGAAACGTCACGTCACGTCACGGTGTAGATTTATTTGTCTTTCTGCGCCGCAGTGAATTCTGCACTTGTGATTTGTGTAGGTCTATTCAAATATTTAAGTCAAATTTGATCAACGTCCATTCCCGTACGCAAGCGTTTGATAGTGGATAGAAGATGGTCAACAAATAAATGAAATCACTTTGTTTCCATATAAATGGCTGCAAATTTTAGTCCAATCAATTTCTTTGGGCCATTTTGATATATCTGACAGTTGGCTGTCAAGTCTTCTAAATGCCAAATAAATAAATAAATATTGTTCGTGGGCACATTTTAATTTCGTGAGCCTTCAAAATATTTAACATCGCAAGTCCTACGAACTTGCCCATATTGCAGCCGTGCAGTTTTTTGACATGTAGGTAATAAACTAATTTAGTTCTTGAATTCCAAGGATTTTATTTTAAATTTATATGTCCACAAAAATACAAAAGAACCCACTGTCACGTGTCACTTTATGTTTTGTTTTTGTAAGACCAGCACAATAAACACTGAACCAATGCATCTTTATAAATGATGTATTTTATGAAATTTCTCTAATCAGCGAAACTTTAAATTATTCTCTTTCAAAATATTGAAACCTTTTGTTTTTATGCAGTTCCCTAAATAGCACAAAAAACAATCACAAAAACCATATGGTGTTCCGCATAGAAGAGAAACATTTCCTCGAAATGTTATTCTTAGAAATCCCCTGTTATTGCAACTGACTAATTTATCTATTATTTTAAGTCCATTTACCCCACAGTTAGAGCACGTGTGTACGAACTAAAATTGTCGAACAATTTGCCAAAAATAAATCACACTACACTATATACAATAGGGAGATATAACTTCAAATCAGCAAGTTCTACGACGTAAAGGAATTCAGTATATAACAGCGCCATCTATTTGGCAATGCACTTTAAATTGATCGAAATCTTGACATTTAAGTTAAAAAATTGGCACATTGATTTGTCGTGTGAGTTCATAAGTCACCTCATAACACTTGCACTCGGCCTTGTGTCCCTTTTTCCAGTGAATCTTCTGATGCTCCTTGCCGCAATAAACGACATTCTTGCAGCCGGCACATTTTAATGTTGCAGCTACTCCACAAACTGGACAATTGGTCGGACTTGTCATAATTTGAATTCAATATTATTGAAATAAATTATTTTTTTTTCTTCTTTTTCACAAAAACTTTTGCGTAATCAAAATCAACCGCGCCAGAACGATAAGACTGAAATATTAAGATAGATATATCGGCGAAGACGGTCGGGGAAGAACTAAGAGATCCGTCTTTCTCGGACAGAGAGTAGACTCGTATGGGATAGTGGGAAACCGAAGAACTAATTTTAGAAATTGTTGATGTTTTTTTTTCAGTTAGATTAGAAATCACTCAAAAGAATGCATTTGAAAATAGTGAAGCCAAACATTTAAGAGACAGAGCTTTGTTCCCGCTCTTTTTATTTATATTTAACTGAATTTTGAGTAACATTAACTACAAGAGATTTTTGTTTATAAACACTAAAAAATAAGTAGAGGGAGACGCTGGAAGCTCTTTTGTAGAGAGTGCAAAGTTCGTCGTAATTTCGGGAAGACGGGAGGAGTTTTCCACATTCTACTTATAAATAGGTAGGTATTTAGGTAGCTCTCTGGCTACCTTTCGCGAATGTCTGACAAACATCCGAGAGTATGACTGTCCTGAAAAGGCTTCTCAATTCAGCCGTTCGGACTCGGCATAAATTTGTAGGTCCCTTCCATTCGTCCCAAAAATAGAAACTCACACAAACGAATGGTTGCGAGAAGCTAGGCGTAGGGTGTCTACCGGCTGTTGCGCCACCTTTTGCAAAAAGGATACCAATTTTGATTTTGAAACCGCTTTTCGTTCCAGATGGATCGTAATTTTCTGTTTTTTTTTTTTTTCTTTGACATTTCTTGTTAAAAATAATCAGTATTTTTTTTTTAAACTTGGCTTTTTAAAATTTTTGGCGAACAGTCCCAGCTTACATTTTCATGTGTCTTCATCCTCACTATAGGTATGTGTTTTCCTTTTTTCGTTCAGATAATGATCAGAACGCGCTCTGTGAGCTCAGAATAAATTGTCTGAGCAGGCTGAGTAAAAAGCATATTCCACACTTATGCCGTGTGTCAATTGGGCTAAATAACTATCCTCGGATAAATTTCTGACACTTTGACACATCCAAATTAAACAAATGACATATTAACAAACGCCAAAATTAGCACAGATAATTTGAATGGGCACCTTCGTCTTTTCAGGAATATCACATTTTCTACGTCTAAGCTGAGGGAAAAAGTCACAAAGTCGAAATGTCAACTTAGTATACTCAGACGAAATGAAATGTTAGTCGTTTACGACAAACGCCAACGGGAATAGGGGTGAATGGGAAACTGAAAAGTATAGCTGAGCTTGGTATTGCAATAGGAACGTCATCAGCGCTATATGACTGTCCTGAGAAATATTTTCAGTACGGAAATCGGAATAAATTAATAGGTCCCTTCCATTCCTAACTAAAAGAATGATCTCTGAAGCATTTATCAGCTAATTTAATCATGTCACGATAACGAACACCATTGTTACTGCTTACTGCCTGACCAGCCGGATTTTCGAAGAAGAATGCTACGATAATCCCTCCAGCCCAAAATCCGCACCGTGGATGCATTTGTTTCTAAACAATTACTCGTAGCTCGTGGGTTTTCTGAACCGCAAATTCGACAATTTTGACGATTAACAAAGCCATCAAGATGAAAATGAGCTTCATCACTGAAAATAATCATCTAATTATTGTTGTTCCAAAATCCATTCAACGAACTCTCTTCGCACTGCATGGTCAGTAGTCTTCACTCAATTAATATTGAGTCAATTGAACTTTGTAAGCATGAAGTTTTTTTTTCAACATCATACTTGAGAAAATTGTGCGAAACTCGCAAGCCAACACCAGGGGCACAATTTTCCAAAAGTCTGTGCAACTACTTGCATACGCTGACGACATTGACATAATTGGCAGAACGCAGCGAGCTGTTACTGGTGCGTTTGCAAGTATTAGCACAGAAGCGGCAAAAATGGGTTTAGTGGTGAATGAGGGCAAAACAAAGTACATGCTGTCAACAAGAAGGGACACACAACATCGGCGAATCGGACAGAACGTCACGATAGACAGCTATAACTTTGAGGTGGTTAGGGACTTTATCTACCTCGGCTCCGCTATAAACTCTGATAATGACACCACAGCAGAAATCAAACGAAGAGTGACACTTGCCAACCGCTGTTTCTTTGGCCTAAGAAGGCAACTGACTAGTAAGGCCTTGTCAAGAAACACTAAGGAGACTCTATATAAGACCCTCATCATCCCAGTCCTACTCTATGGCGCAGAAGCATGGACGTTAACAAAGGCGGATGAAGATCTTCTTGGTCGTTTCGAACGCAAAATTCTTCGAGTGATTTTCGGTCCCGTTTGCGTTAACGGGCTTTGGAGGAGAAGATTTAACAGCGAACTCTACGAGCTGTACAGCGACATAGACCTGGTCAGAAAAGTGCGTATCAGTCGACTAAGATGGCTAGGACATGTAGAGCGAATGGACACCAACGCTCCGGCCCGAAGAGTCTTCGATTCCAACCCGGAGGGACAACGCAGTAGAGGAAGACCTCGCCTTAGGTGGCGCGCACAAGTGGAAGGGGACCTCAACCAACTTGGAGTGCGCAACTGGAGGCGGTTAGCCAAAGATCGGGCCAACTGGAGAGGCATGTTGGTTGAGGCCCAGGTCCACCCCGGACTGTAGCGCCATCTAAAACAAAACAAAACAAAAACAAGCATGAAGTTTCAAGTCGCTCGTGAGAATTCGCTGTAGAGAGCTACTCGAAATGCCCAATTCTTGACTACGGTGCCGAAATGATGTTCCTGGACTGTCAGCAATACTCTCGCGAACTGCTTCGATGTTTTCTGTTGAACGACTTGTGACCCAGAGGACACACTAATTGATCCAGTTGAATTGAATTTTTCAATTATTCTTTTCACAGTTCATGATTTTAAATCACTATGACGGCCATATTTTGTTTGAAAATTGCGGACTGTAGCTGACAAACCTTCATTATTTTTAAAATATTGCTCAAAAATGATTATGCCTTGTTCTTTCGTATAGTATTAAATGGCGCAAAATTCAAATTTTGTGGGAATTATGGGACACCCTTTATGTACTAACTTAATTCAATTTCTGTTATATTTCTTGAATTATGCTGCTGCTAGTATCTCCCTTTACAAAAAAATTAGAAAAAAAAACACAAAATATTCATATTGGTAAATTGGAAATCAGTCTTTTATTTAAACACAAAAGTATTAATTAACTATTTCAGATTTATAGCAAAGTGTAGTCAAGTTTTGTAGTTTTATCTTGTTAAAAATAAAAACAAATAATATGTATTACAAATAAAAAAAAAAGCACGATAGAAAAAAAAATAATTACATTAATTGAGTCAGTTGTCTTATAGTAAGAAAAATAAAAAAAAAATTAATTTAATTTGTATTTTGTAATGAAATAAAATTTTCTACATATAATTTACATTAAATATCTATTCATATATATATAAATTTCTTATTCACAACATTTTTTCATATTTTCTGTTTTTTTTTTACATTTAACATTTTATAATTTTATCTTTTATTGTGCATAAAGGTTTGCGAAATTTTTTACCAAATAAATTAGGAAAATTCTTTAGTTTTCATTATTCATTTTCCCGTGCAAAAAAAACTGCATTTTATTTAGAAATGTTTTTTGCATTTAACTTGAGTTTTCTTTTGCCTTTGCACGAGTACATATTTATATTTTGTTTTGGCAGATCGATCCGATATGCATAGCTATAAACATTGAGCGCCTACTTTAATTTTAAATCTTATTTATTATTATCAAGCATTTTTTTTTTTTTGTTTTACATTGTACACATTGTTTTCTTGTAGTTGTTATAAAAAAGCATTCATTCACAATTTGTATTTAAATTTCTTAATTTATTAAAAAGTTGTTGTTGTTTTTTTTTTATAGAAAAAAATGCAAAAGAGTATTATTTGTCAATTATTTTGTATACAAATTAAAGTGCAACCAAAACGTAATTTATGGTTATAAAAACAAAGGTAAAAAAAGAGGTAAGAAATGTTTATTATTATTATAAAACTAAAATTATAATACATAAATAAATTATTTAATTAGTTTGTTCCTTAATAAAGCAAAAGGAATTATGCAACTGTCATCTAATCATTTGCGTACATTGGTGGCTGACATTTTCTACAAGGAAAGGTAGATTTGGTTGACATGTGTAAATTATAATTTTGTCTTTAAATAACTACGCACTGACATGACAAGTGTCATTTTCAGTAGCCGCCAAAAAGAAAAAAAAACTGAAACCAGTCAATTAAAAGAAAAATTCACTAATTAAGAGTGACAATTTCATTTGACTGACTTAATAAACGCAGCACATATTTGGTTACATTTACTTGTCCTAATGACAGCTACGTTTGTCAGAAGAATGTAGTAGTCATCACTGAGTTATAGCTCCGTAATACTTGATCATACTGTCATACAGTGAGCGCCAAAAGTGAGTAAACACCAATTCTCATTTGATATTTCTTTATGGTCTTGAAATAAGTCTAAAAAACCAACAATCTGTAAAAGTTTGATAACGAAATGACATGATGGGTTACATCTCAAACTATTCTTTCTTTTTAAGAACTTATTCGATATTGAAATATTGAGCCCGTTCAAGAATCTAGTTTAGTAAGTCTGACAGCTCCCTAACTTCATATTGCTGAGTTTTCATTGGGCCGAACAGATGGTGAACAGTTTTCTCAGTTGATGTTTACCGACAAACCAAGTTAAGAATTTATCGACTTACTACGAAGTTGACATCTATCTGCGCCAACATGTGTCTGGAGAACTCAGTTTTGACATTTCTATTGGGTCATCGGATAGCATGGGAGAGCGCGTTTGACATTTCGATTGCCCTGTCGTGTAGAGCACTAATCAGAAACTCAGAACCCAGAACTAACTCAATAACTAACTAATTCAAGTTAGTTTTCGCGTTCAGGTAAATTTGAGTCCAGACAATTCAAATCGACTTACGATGACTAGATTCTTGAATGCGGTCATTGTTTTTCAATAAATTACTGAAAGTGCGCTTTAAAATTAAGAATTTTTGACGGAAATACAAATAGTTCTTCATTTAAAAAAAAGATTAAAGAATGCTCTTGTTGCAAACGTCAAATATCGCTAAATTAAGTACAGCTGTCAAATAAACCTTTTGAAATTATTCAAAAATAAGTAGATACATAATTTAGTCGAAGCCATTAACTTATGCTAGAACGTAAGAGCATTTAGATTGCTGTCAAATCTGGCTCGAATGTTAATTTGGAGGCGACCGATTATTTTTTTTTCGCTTATTGTTGATCTTTGTTTTGCAACAAAATGTGGAAAACAATTTAAGCAAACATTTGAAAATCGATTTTTTGGTTTGACATTTTCTTGCCAATGAAACCGGCAGGTTTTGAAATTTTGTGGTTAGAATCGATCCCGTACTTAATTTGTTTGTTTTGCCGTAAGAAAATTCGCTCGCTTTTTGGCGCCAAGTAGTAAGCGAACAGAACTCTAATATTTCTCACTTTTGATTTGAATTTGATTTAGAAATTGCTGGTGCTCTTCCTGTTTTGACAGAAAGGTAAATTCTTTTCATCTTGGACGTACCTAACTGCTTACGCAAAAGCAAAAGACCGGATATAGTAAATTGTAATAGGTAATCAAACTGTAAGTTAAATTGGTACAAGTTTGCTACTCTTTGAAAGTCACTAAATATGTAAATAAATACATAAAGTTTACTCATGACATTAAAAAAAATCTGACATATGTCAACCACCTTGTAGAAAAAAAAGAGCCAAACCACTTCACATAAAGCACATACACACTACAAAAAGCATACAAATACCCGTTAATTTCCACTATCCCATCCCCATAACAACTACTGTCAACCTTTACTTTCAAACTGTCAAAATAAATAGTTTCTTGTTTTTTTTTTCTCTTTCTAACGTTCAACACTCGCATCGTCTATTTATTCATCCTTATTTTCAAAATGATGATAATGATGATGAATGTGCTCATGCACGTATCTGTGTATTAAGGACGACGAACTGCTTGTACTTCGACCTTCTTCGCCACCCACAGTTGCGACATTTGGCGGAGACGGTGTACGTGGCACCGTTGTAGATTCCTCATCTGAGGTTTGATGCAGCAAATTCTCACATTCTAAAGGATCTCCATTGATTGGAATTAACGTCACATACTTGCTGCTATTCAACAACTTCTCCGAGTTGCTACCGCTACTTCCGCTGGTGCTTGTCTGTGGGGTAGCTGGTGCCACTATCGCTGACTGCTGTTGTTGCTTTTGTTGCTGACTGCGACGATGATGATGCATTTTCAAATTTTGATTCTGAGAGTTGTGCATCCGCCGGATGTTCTCTTTGTTTCCACTGCCACGTCCTGATGCTGATTCCTGCTGCTGTTGTTGTTGTTGTTGTAGCTTTTCCGTCAACTTGGCAAACAAAAGATTGTCATAGTTCTTGAAGTCCTTCTTGCATTTCTCGTCGATACTAGCAGCGGCATTTTTTAACAGTTTTCGGTCACGTTCTGACAGCCACTTTTCGACGTGATCAATGGTCTGGTGGAATTTCTCTTGACTTGTTAGATTTGGACTGAGTGCGTTCAGCAGCGAGATATTCAGTTTTGCTGCACTATGACTGCCAGATGACAGCCGATGGTATCCGTGAAACTGTGGTGAATGCTGTTGACTATGATGGCCTCCATTACGGAGTATCTTACTCGTCTTGATCTGATTGTTAACGTAGATTTTTGGTGATGTGGTCATGATTGGTTGGACGGTGGCCACTGGTTGTGCGTGCACATGTCCGGCAGGCGGTGGAGAGTGGCTAGTTCCACCGCCGCATATTGTTGCATGTAAAAAAGAGTCATAGCCACAGAGGTTCATTTTACTGTGGACGATGCCATTTTGGGCAGCCAGGACGGCCGGATTAATGGCCATTTGCTGATGGTAGATAGGAATGTGCGGTTGAAGATGGTGGTGACTGTGGGTGTTTCCGTCGTGCTGCTGCTGCGGATGATGCTGCGTGATGGCTGTAGGATCGGTATTGTTGTTGGTAGATGTGATGCTGTTGTTGTTGATATTGTTGGTCGTACTGGTGGGAATTTTCGAGACCGTATTTGAACGCTGCCGATGGCGGATGGGGCTCACATTTGCTTGGGGTTTTCTAAAATGAAAAGACAAGAACGTAGATTAAGTTAAATTTTTTAAAGAGGCTATGGGATGCAAGAAAAGGAAGTAAGCAAAAGAAGGGAAAAAGCAAATAATTTAAAGAAAGCGTTAAGGGAGATTTTGGGGGACTGCAGTTACCTACTAAGATAAAGGCATTAAGTGATCGACCCAGTTGTAGGTGCAGTCAAATCTACTGGAAGCCACAAACTACACATTGAGGTTTTTTCTTACTGACAAATATCCGACAGTGTTTCTGATGCGAGAAAGCCTCTCAATTAAAACATTAAAATTCGACTTGAATTTATTGGTCCCAAAAATATAAGGTTCTTGGTACATTCCGGGCAATAAAAGAGCAAGGTTCGACAGCTGTTTCAGAACAAGCTTTGTGCTCCCACGTTGGGCGCCAACTAGAATGATTTTGAATTAAATCCAGAAATGGAGCTATTTAAGGTCTCCGAAAGGACACAGCTTCTAGATGCACTAACAAAAATATTCAAAGCAGAGGGAACTCTGCATTCCTACTTGGTTTCATCACCACATGCATAGCTTTTGCAATGATTGCCAATATATGAGTAGATATATGCGTGCAATTTTTAAAGTACAAAACAAAAAACAGATAGAGAAAAAAACCGAAAAGAAAATAACGAAAAATGAAAATAAAAGAAAGATGTCAAGGGATATTATCTGCATCCTTATTATGTACGTATATCCTTACCCATTCGATTGAAAACACAGTCGATTCTTCTCCATACTCTCTCGAATAATATCAATCAAATCATTACGATTCAATGCATTATTCCAGCACTCTGCAGTTGCTGCGTTTGATGTATTATTAACCTGAGCCTGAGCATTATGGTCACCACTTGTACTACCAACCACCCCAATGCCATCAACAACATCCTGATCGGGTGGACTTGTATGTGTGTTGTCTGTTTGATTTTGTTGTTGTTGTTGTGAGTTATGTTCTTGTGGCTGTTGTTGCTGATGTGACAGTGTTTTTACAGAATTATTTGCACGCATTTTCCAACACGACTCATTTCCAACAGAAAGACTTCTTTGACGGGATTCATGACAGTGGTCCTGGTACTAAATAATACGAAAAAAAGAAACAAAACAAAAAAAAATAAATAAACTACAAACAAACAAAAAACAAAATAGAAAAAAAGCAACAGAACTAAAAAAAAACAAAAAAAAAAAACATCCACAACCATCAAAACAACACTAATCAGGATATTTATCTACCTTTTGTTTCCGTGCTTTACGAAGCATCTTCACTCGTGTTGATGCCTGCTTTAAGTATAATTCCGACTTTTGTTGTTGTGTCAGACAGCCCTTACATTCCTCCTTGAGATTCGTCATATTTTCATAGATGTTCTCTTGCCCATCACAATTGACATCTACCAAATTGTTTTCCACTTCAGCTGGTGCTGATGGTGGCTGCTGTTGAGGTTGCTGCTGCTGCTGTTGCTGACAACACTTGGCTTTGCTAGAACTAAAGGACTTTTTCACCGCTTCCTTTTCACTTGTACTATCATCATCTTCGTCATCAGTTTTAACCAACTTTCTTGGTCTATATCGATGCTGGCGTCTTGAATGCCCACCATGTGTAGTCTGTTGGCTGCCATCCCTTGTCGAATGACCAACTGCCTTTTTGAACTTTGATCCTGCTGAGGCAGCTGCGGCGGCGGCTGCGGCAGCGGCAGCAGCAGCTGCTTTCGATTTACCCTCCGGTGAAACAGTCAAGCGCACGTTTATCGTTTTACTACCGCAGTGTGGCACTACAACCGACTTGCCAATGGATTCGTAAATCGTATAGACAATGCCAACGATATCGTCCTTGGTGATTTTCCCATGATGACCATCAAGGTCGTAGAAGGTGAAGGAAAACTGCAGAGGTTGTGATGATTTGCCACCCTCAACGGAGACGTCACAAGTGAATTCCTACAAAAAAAAAAGGTTTTATTGAGGTATGAAATGAGGGTCGTTATGTTAACATCATGTTGTTGTAATGAAGTGTATACCCAAAAGGATATATTGCAAGTGAGTAGCAAAAAAATAAAAAGTGCTGTCAGAGGATTTGTTTTTTTTTTTCCTAATATTAACTAAATTAGAATTTGTTTAATGCTTTCGCTTTCCGTCACTAGTTAGTTCAAGAAATTAACTGATATACTGCGGACTCGGGAGGCAAAAGGATGTACCTACACTTAGAGGGAAATTCTTAAATTTATACCGTGCAAATTTGGAACTTTTATTAGAACGCAGAGTGTCTACTTCTTTTTAGAATACATTCGACAGCTATGTCTTTGAGGTAGTAAGTGACTTTATCTACCACGGCTCTGCGTTAAACTTACATAACTACATCTAAACCAGTAAGACAATTATCTTCGACTATGCCGAAGCTCAAATACCCGGTACTATATTAGGCGTATTTTTTGGGAAGTGAGTATAACAAAATCAAAAGTGAGTATAACCGTTTTGCATGTAAAACCAAAAGTGGGTATAACAAAACCAAAAGTGAGTATACCAGTTTTGCATGTAAAAGTAAAAGTGAACTAGCTATAGATTTCCAAAAAATACGCCTATTATTGTAAAATAAAAAAATATTTTAGTATTAAAAAATTATATATTTGTATGGGAGGTATGGGTAGTTTTTATTCGATCAAGCTCCTTTTTTGTCAAAAAATTTTAAATATTATTAAAACAATACGTGCAAAGTTTAAACTTGCTATCTTTACTGTAGCTATTTAAATTTAATTTTTAACATAAAAAGCTATATAAATCTGATACTTTTGTATGGGAGGTAGTAGTAGTTTTCATCCGTCTTGCTCATCTTCGAACTTAGCCTCAGTCTGGTGGATAAAAGCTTAATTTCAAGTCGATAGCTCTTAAATTACGGCCGTAATCGTGCGGACAGACAGACAGACGGACAGACAGACGGACAGACGGACAGACAGACGGACAGACAGACGGACATCGCTAGATCGACTAAGAAAGTGATGCTGATCAATAATATATATAGTTTGTCATACCTACAACGCCTCCTTATGGGCGTTACAAATGGAATGACAAAATGAATATACCCTCACCACAGTGTGGTACCGGGTATAAAAAAATCAACCAACAGCCAACCGCTGTTTCTAAGGGTTGAGAAGGCAATTGAGTAGACCCATTTTCTGACAAAACCTCTTGATCATTCCACTCCTGCTTTATTCCTCTGAAGCTTCAACTCTATCTAAAGTGTATGAGAATATCGTCGTTCGCTTCGAGAGAAAAATTCTTCGTAGAACTTTCGGAGCTGTTTGAGCGACATAGACTTGGTCAAAAAATTACCCATCAGTTGTCTAAGACAGCTAGTCAACGTAGAGAGGATGGGCAGGCCGATCTTGATGTCTAACCCGACGGGACAACGCAGTAGAGCAAAACAAAATGAAGAAGAAAAAGGAGACCTCAGCTGACTTGGAGTGCGGAACTACAGCCACTTCTTTGAGTGTCGGGCTAACTAGAGAGGCTTGTTAGTTGAGGAGTTGTAAAGTTTGATCAAAATCGGACAAAGGGTCGTGGCATTTACCACACACAAATAACACTACAAAAGCAATTTCTATTCTATTTCACTCATTACAGCTGAAGTTGTAAAATTTAAATGTGCATTGATGTGCATTGTCCGAACAAAATATTTTACAAGTTGAACAATGGGCGTGGCACCTCCCATATACAAAAAAAGTAACAAACGCTCTTTCTCAACTCTCAAATACAATTTTAAGTTATGAATTTTGGAACATTGATGCTAAATACTCGGTCTGTATAATTCAGCTCGATTTACCCCCAGTTTCACAGTGCAAATTTAAACTACACTTTTTGTTTAAACGTCAGTTCAACAATTAATGCGGTTTCACAGTTTCGTTTAAACCTTAAACAGAGTTCATTCTGTAGTTTAAGTTGAACGAAAGTATTCTGCTGTTTAAACCTCAGATCACTTGACAGTTGATACACTCAGAGAAAAAAATAGTTACTTTTGTAACTATTGCCATAGTCACTCTATGAAATCCAATAAAATTTGTCGAATGACTATTTTTGCACAAAAATAAATTGAAAATAGTTACAAAATAGTTAAAAAATAGTTAAAAATCAATCATTTTATTTAGTGACTATACAAGATAGTTAATTGTGACTATTTTGATATTAAAGCATAGTTATTGAACAGTTTCTTCAAAATAAGAATTAACAATCAATTCTGACTATTCTATAATAACTTCCTACTATGAAATAGTAGTATTTATTTAATTTAATTCACAACGACTACCACATAGTTAAAAATAACTATGTGTAGTAACAACATTAGTTGCAAATGACTATGTCGAAGTAGTTTCGCTTGCGCGTGGAGTTCTTTGTTACATGACGATCATTCTGTGCTGAGTGTCCTTTTGGAAAAGTTGTTTGCAAAAAATAAGTGGTAAATAATTTACAAAAAACAAATGGAATAACGAAAACGATTCTAATTATATTTGTGAAACTTTAAATCTAGAAGTGCTCGACGCCTGTGGAGAAAAAGTTCAAGTTCAATTTGTCGACAGTGAAGGACATGAAATACGTTTAAAAAACCAAAGTGAAAATATTTTCCAGACAAATGATAGGTACCTGTGAGACAATCGAGGACGGCAAGCTGTATTCTATTTTACAGAATTGGGATCTGGAAATTCTCTATTAACATTTTTTTGGTAAGTTTTTATCATAGTTAGCTCATACATTTTTGTGTGGGACAGAAGTAAAGCTTTGCCACCATTTTGTATAAGGCAATACCGAAATATTTTTTCAATTGTAGTCGTTTTTTTCTAATACAAAATGGCCAATGAACTTAACTTTTCAATGTGAAGCTAGCTTTGGCTTTATTTCACGCCGCCGAAGCGATTGTATTTTTATGTTGTTCTAAAACAATATTTTTTTTAAAGATCTGGGCCTCGATTTTAATATTTTAAAATTTTTAGACAACGACGATCTAAGATAAATTGTGGGAAGTGACAAGAAATCGTACGGATTGTACGTCCGATTGCGGGGAAATTTGTTAATCTGAAAAAATCTGAGGTAACTCTGTTAACTTAATTTATGTTACATTTGTTTTACTTTAGGGATTTCTAGTGCATTCGGCAGCTAGCGCTACTACAGTGGAGGGAAACATAAGAAGTGGTTCTTCCGCAAACATAAGGCCATCATCGCCCTCAAGTTCCTGAAGTTTGAGCTCAACATGTGCCACAGATTGTGTAAGTAAATGTTTTTTTGGTTTTGTATCAAATAAGATAAATTTAACTTGGGGCTAACCTTTAATTTTTAAGAAATTAATTCCCCACCACTTCACCTTAATTTTGTAACGAACAAAAAGTTAATAAGACTTAAATATATCTAATTGTTTGTTTATATTATTTGTAAATTTTTGTTTTAAATTCTTATATAAGGTATAATAAAATGTCAATTGCAATTTTTTGAGAAAAATTTTGTTGTTGTTGATTTTTTGAAGAATTTTCAGGAAACTAATTATTCTTCTTGTATGCGCGGCAAGTAAAAAACTATCAGGTAAGCATTTCCAAAACGTGAGACAGGTACCTACTGAAGATGGCCATATTAATAGTCATTCAACGACTATTCGATAAAGTGAAATTTAACTATGCACAATAGGTATATGTTGCTGCTTAAATAGTAATAGTGATTATTAAAAAGTTGATTCTGAAAAAAATATCAAATGAAAATCAAAATAGTCACAAATTACTATTATTATTAATAACATTGACTATTGAATAGTTGATTTTACTATTGAATAGCTAAATTTGACTATTGAATAGTTAGTTTTGAAAAAAAACATCAACTGACAATAAAATAGTTAAAAATAACTATTGTAACTAGTAATATTAACCATTAAGAAGTTAATTTTACAAAAATTATTAAATGACAATGAAAATAGTCATAAATAACTATTTTTTAACTATTTAAAATAGTGTTCCCGATTTTTACTATGAAAATAGTTAAAAAATAGTCAAAAATAACTATTTTTTTCTCTGAGTGTACTTGACACAGATATATTTAAATTTGACAGCTTCCGATTGTCAAAAACACAAATATTTGACATTGTTTTGCGTGTTTTTTGAAAGAAAAGACTAGGAACGATTTTAGAAAAGTCCTATAAAAGCTAAGTACTGTACAATACTGTAAAATTCTATTTATTAAATTTAGTTAAACTGCGTTGAACTGAACTGAAATTCAGATTACATTGTGAAACCGGGAAGAGTTGAGCTTCAAATTTAAACTAAAGTTCAAGTTCAGTTGATAGTTTAATATTCCACTGTATAACTGGCGGTTAGTAGCTTTATTAGCTAAAAAAAAATTTTGCATATAATTTTAAAATTGACCTTTTTCTCCAACCTCCTCCTTTCTGTCAAGCAGCTAGAACTGAGGGTGAGGTGAACTCGTAAAATATTGCTTGTGAGGACGATACTCGTACAATCATTGCCTATCATAGGCCGTGTATCAATACTGGGCTAAATAATTATCCTCGGATAATTTTCTAACACTTATGGAAGTGTAAGAGAAGTTCACCAAACTCCAGTCTTAAAACAGAGATGTGTCGAATTTTACGCTATTAAGTAATTGAAATTCAGTCTTTTATTTCCTCTTCAACATTCTAGCAAAACCGAGAGCAAAACTCAAGCAAAAGAAAACGTCAAAAAATTAGCCTATAGGATAACTTATTATCTTGCTCCCGGGATAATTTTTTGACAGCCGTAAATTCGTTTTTCACCACGATAGGTGGAAGTGGAGATATTTACGAAAATTGCAGAACAACGTTTTAACAAATTTAGACGTCACAAAAAAATCTATTCTCAATTGTAAAATGATCTAGCAAATATTTCTACCTTCCTTGTTCCAAAAAAATTAAAAAAATATGTAATTAAACATTCTCAGCGTATGTGTTTTTGGTATGTTACAAAACAATACTTCACTCCATAATAGCCGCCATAGGAAGTAGAAAAAACGCCATTAAATCTGACAAATCGCCAATAAACAGACGATAACTTTTAAAAAATAACAACAACAGCCTATTAAGCCCCCCGCATCTAACCCAACTCCTGCGAGCTCTTAAATTATATTTCAATCACATGTTGTGTTTTATTTTCAAATCCCATCAAAACAACTCCATTCGTTGCCAAATAGGCAAATAAATTTTTCAAAAAATTGCGGACCTCCTCCTACACACTATTAACCATTTGTATGTTTGAATGTTTTTTTCTGTGCAAAAGAATAACAAAATAAATAAAGTGAGTACATACGTAAACACTTTTTGTCTATCCTTGGGTATTTGTCGAACAACTAGAACAAAATAAAATAACATACATCTGAGTGCAAAAGCAAAATATAAATTCCCCTAGACCGCAACTTTTAATTTTAAATTTGAGTAAACAAAATAAAGCCGCATGATGGCGTGCGCTAGTACCCACCACCAGATGGAGGCACACAAGGGGTGCAACTTTGTCGAAAACACACAACAGGAAAAAAAAACCAGTAAGACAATTATCTTCGACTATGCCGAAGCTCAAATACCCGGTACTATATTAGGCGTATTTTTTGGGAAGTGAGTATAACAAAATCAAAAGTGAGTATAACCGTTTTGCATGTAAAACCAAAAGTGGGTATAACAAAACCAAAAGTGAGTATACCAGTTTTGCATGTAAAAGTAAAAGTGAACTAGCTATAGATTTCCAAAAAATACGCCTATTATTGTAAAATAAAAAAATATTTTAGTATTAAAAAATTATATATTTGTATGGGAGGTATGGGTAGTTTTTATTCGATCAAGCTCCTTTTTTGTCAAAAAATTTTAAATATTATTAAAACAATACGTGCAAAGTTTAAACTTGCTATCTTTACTGTAGCTATTTAAATTTAATTTTTAACATAAAAAGCTATATAAATCTGATACTTTTGTATGGGAGGTAGTAGTAGTTTTCATCCGATCTTGCTCATCTTCGAACTTAGCCTCAGTCTGGTGGATAAAAGCTTACGTACCAAATTTCAAGTCGATAGCTCTTAAATTACGGCCGTAATCGTGCGGACAGACAGACGGACAGACGGACAGACAGACGGACAGACGGACAGACGGACAGACAGACGGACATCGCTAGATCGACTAAGAAAGTGATGCTGATCAATAATATATATAGTTTGTCATACCTACAACGCCTCCTTATGGGCGTTACAAATGGAATGACAAAGTGAATATACCCTCACCACAGTGTGGTACCGGGTATAAAAAAGAAAACAAAATTACCCACGGCCAAGAAAAACACAAGAAACAAGGTTAAATAAACACAAAATCTCGTCTACGGTCGTTGTATTGCTTTTATGAACTTTTACAGCGGTTTTTTTGTTGTTTGGAATTGGAAACCGCACATTATGACAGAGCAAAGGAAGACGAGGAAAATTTGTTCATCCAAGAAACTGCGGATATCCCACCCATCGATTTTCCCGAATTTCTATACATATTTGTTGATTCAACTGATTTCGGGTGTCGGCCTATATGGTGGGGAAGAGTGTGTTAAAGGTGCTGGCGGGACTTTTAAAGTATCAATCTCTCAATCGGGGAATTTTTCCAACAGCGGGTGGGATAAATGGCGCAGAGCAAAGAAATAAAAAAGGCGCTTAAAAAACGAAAACAAATTCTCTTCACCTTGAGGATGAATGTTAGTGGGGTGGGTGGGGGTGGTTGTATCCCTTCCTTCAGTTCGGAAATGAAATTTATGGCTATAAGTATACTCCGGAAAATTAAACGCCTCATTAAGTATTGAAAAGCTACAAAATAGGTGTATAGCTAGATATATATTCCTTGAGATATTCTTCTCTTACCATCCTTGAAGAGCGTCATCTCTCCTTTTACCATTACCACCATCGAGATAAATATGTCTGCTTTAATTCTATTTCCTGGGAAAACTTGTTCTACTTTTTGTTTTTCTCTGGTATATTTTTAGGCGTGGGTGCTAATTTAGTAGATTTTCATCTCAATTTAGAAAGCCCCTCTTTCTATTGTATCCAAGTGAAAGTAGAAAGGAGAGTTTAGGGGATGCTTGAGCTTAATAGGGTGGGACAACTACAACAACAACGACGACGACGACAAGATTAGGATTTACGCGGATTTGTTTGACAGAATAATAATAATAATAAAAATGATAATAGTAGTAATGAACAATGAGCGAAACGAATTTGTGTAAATTGGATTTGGCCCTTAGTCGAAGGCGAAACATGAAATGTAATGAGATGAAAATGCCTAAGGAAATTATATGACAGATTCAGTATTTAGGGTGATGACGGGAGATAATTTTGCAATTCATTTAACTCGAGTGTAGGAGACAAACAGCGTTGAGATCAAAAAATTTGGATAAAGTTGAAGAGGAAAGTGTTAATTTGTGTGATGAAGTGGGGAGCATTTTACTGGTTTTCCTTTTCGCAACGAAGTGACAGATGTTTGAGTTGTGAAAAAAGTTTTCGGATTTAATGCGAATTTAATGTGTCATTCGAAGTAGCAATTTCGAAGAAAGTTTTTTTATGACTTGACGTGTTTTATTAAGTTTGCTTCATAAAATCAAAAAATGATTTGGAATTTTTGAAGTGTTGGCAATAATACAGTAATAAATCATTTTTAGTGTTCAGGCTAACTTTTATACGAGGTCACAATAATGGCGAGAATTTCCATAAAAAGTGTTCTATTGTGATCATCAACATTATATATAATTTAAAGGTTAAACATGATTATTGGTGGCCTTTATTGAAACTATAAGGGTATTTACTTAAACGCGTAAAAGCCTCATAAACTGCGTAGACTGCAGAAATTTACCACCACGTAAATCAACTGTCAGATTTTGTATGAAGAATAGTTTACGCAGACCACATAATTTTTAATTTTCCGCTCGGAAATCAACCGCGGGAAGTTACGCAAATGACAAATATGTCAAATTTTGAGAGACAGTCGTATGAATTGTTTGTTTGATTCCAGATTGACAATCGATTTACGTGATCTACGCAATGACATTTCCGAGGGGTGTTAAGTTAAGGCACCGCCGAAATTTATACATTTACGAGCTGCATAAATTTATCAGATTAAGTGAACACCCTTTATGAGACAATGTATACACACCTTAAGATTAGTTTAGTAAAAGTTTTAAATAGAGCATGAGCGCCATATGGGCTGCTATCAGCAATTTTTCGTTGAAGCAAACATAAGCACCATTGGTTCACGGTGGAGAGAAGCAAAAACACTCAAATGTTCAAAAAGTTCGAAACAATTTGAATAACTCGTTATTTCGCGCAGTTTCAATGCTTCTACAATAGATGGCACTGTGTTCTATGTAAAAATAGCAATGGCGGGCAGAGGTTTCATACTTTCGCCGCACTGCTTTGCTGATTTGCTTAATGTCTCCAGAATTTAGCTGATCTAAATTTAAGCGAATCTATTTAGCCGAGCGGTACGCTGCTTCAGCTAAAAAAGTCAAATTTTCATTTCAGACGGTACTTCATAAATATCTGTCAAAATTTAGCGCGCACATTAATGGGTCGGAACATTTTCTCAAGCCAAATTTTGACAGATATGGATGAGTTTTTGCAATGAATATGTACATCGACAAGGAAAATCTTGGAAGTGAAGCATTTGAGTTCAAATAGCAGACAAGTAAAAAAGAAAGCGCTACGAAAATAAAACATTTTTCGTGTCGATGAATTTTTGAAGGAAATTATTTTCAACGAACATCTGTTTACTGTGACTTTTATATCCACAACGCACTCCATTTCAAAATTTAGCTAAGGTTCGTTTTAGCTAATGTTTGGAGAGAAAAATTGGGCAGCCGCTAAAATTTAGTTTCTCTCGAGCAGCGTACTTAGTTTCACGTTAAGTAGGTCACAATAGACAATTTTATATGGGAAAAAATCGCTACTGTGATTTCGAAAAAATGTACCTGCCCATCGCCCATTTTTAATCCCAATGACAGATTATGTATTTGTTAATAGACAAGTTTCTAATGCAAAATATACCACAAACTAACCTCCAAATGTATTCGCTCGTCTTTTCCCTGATCCACTGGTGGATCAACACCTCCATTCTGCGTTTGTCCCGCGTTAATATTGATCGATTTCCCATTGACGTTACAATGTTGCTGATGGGTTTTACTACTACCGTTTTTTGAATTTTTACTAAGAACATCTTTTGGTGTACTATGCACAGGCATTTGTTGTTGTTGTTGATGTATGTGATTGTGATTTTGTTGTTGTTGATGGTGATGTTGTTGTTGTTGATGATGATTTTGATGTTTATGATGTGACGCTGATCCAGCAGGTGATGTCGTCGATATAATATTAACCACCGGCGACTTTAATGGAATATTATTTTCTCTATCACTAACTAAAAGTAAATCCGGTGGCGCACTACATGATGACGGGGCACGAACTTGATGGTACATCAATTCTTCTGAATCTGTCGTACATTCTTGAACTGTAAAGAAAAGAAGTTAAAGCGATTAGAAATTGGTAACAAAGGAAATAAGAAAAAGGTATTTTTGTTATTACATCTTAAACGATTTATCAAAGTTGTACCTTTTTTTTTTAAATCATTAAAATCGATTTATCTAAACGCCAACCATGTGGGGAAATGATGAAGTGCGATGATTAATGATGTGTAGGTACATTTGAAAGTATTTTTAGGTAGGTAGACATAATAAGCGTTTGAGAGATTTTTTTTTTGTATACGTTTTACGTTTACAGAAGACGTAAAGGTAGAAGATTATACTAAAAACGCTTTCGACCTTAATTAATTTATACCCACCCAAAGGGAAAACGACTTTTAGTGATTCTCTCTCTCTGATGAGAGTAAAAAATCGACCCAAGTATGGTACATTAAATACATTTATTTTATTTGCAATAAAAATCCACTTACGTTAATAAAATTTTAAAGGCACGTTGGCTCCTCTTAAGTGTGGTCTGCCATTTACAATTACAACACCCTCTATAAATTAAATTGAGACAGAGAAAAAAGAAAAACACCGCTCAGCTCCGTAACACTATCGACGACAATCGAATGGCAAAATGTTTTTCCGATGCGCTGATAGAATATAAATTTAAGAACACAGCGCCTCCTAGATTTGATGATGATTTAATCAAATGTTTAATTGAATTGCAATTTTCCTTTTACGTATATCTACCTATTTCGCACTTGCATATTATGATGTAAATTTTACGATTCGATATCAAACATTTTTTCACTTAATGTATCTAGTTTGCAAATCAGTTGTTTTATGCACCGGACGTGCATACCAAACGAAAATATCGCTGAATTGTTAAAACGAACACACCCAACTGTCATATTACTTTTTTTTTCGAGTGTCAATTATACGTAGTTTAATGTGAAGATTGTGAGTGAATGGGAATGCTATTAATAATTATTATTGCAGATTCGATTTGTTTATAGTTGTTTTTATAATGAAATCAAAAGATTGGTGTTTTAAGTTAAGTGGAATATTTAGTGCTTTGTGATGTGAAAAAAAGCGATAAGTGAAGGTCAAGAGTCCATTTAAATTGAGTCAAATAAAATTTAGTGAATTTTTTTTACGCCGATAAGTTTGTTGTAAAAATAAAACACAATCAATGTAGGTATTATGGAATGCGATCTAATTCAGTCACATTTGCGTAACCGAAGTTAAAGAAACGTTTGAAATACTTACATATCAGCTTTCAATATTAGGCGGATATGCCTCCATTTTATGACAATGGATTTTCATTGGTCAAGCTAAGTACGCTGCTTGAGCTAAATTAAATTGTAGCGGCTCTCCAATTTTTCTCTCCAAACATTAGCTAAAACCCTAGCTAAACATGGAGTGCGTTGTTGATATAAGTGTCACCGAAATTCAGATGTTCGTTGAAAATACATTCCTTCAAAATTCATCGACACGAAAAATGTTTTATTTTCGTAGCGCTTTCTCTTTTGTCTACTATTCTTGAATCTCAAATGTTACACTTCCAAAGTATTCCTCGTCGAAGTATTTATTCCAAAAACTCATCCTTATCTGTCAAAATTAAGCTTGGGAAATGTTCCGACCCACTAATGGCCGTGCTAAATTTTGACAGATATATGAAGTAGGTATAAAATCAAAATTAGATTTTTTAGCTAAAGCAGCGTACTGCTCGGCTAAAGAGATTCGCTTAAATTAAGCTCAGCTAAATGTTGGAAAGAATTTTGTATGGGAGCTGAAATTTAGCTGGAGCAGCGTACTAAGCTTCAGCAAAAAGTACGTCCCGCTCGATGATGTCAGGCAGAAAGAGGAAATATTGCCTTTTGAAAGCAAAGCTAAACAAGATCTTCTCTTCCAACAGCATTATGAAAATATTGGGTAAATATCTTGGCACGCTTATAACACCCCAATGATCCGAATTTGTCCGTTCGTCAAAGTGATCAACAAGACGACCTTTTCCAACAACCTTATGAACATTTTTGCACAAAAATTATGGCATGCTTAGAAGTGCTATGTCATACTGTGTCCGCAACCACCAATTTATTTAAATGGCAATTTGGTCGCAATGTGATTTTGCGCAACGTCAGGAAATATTTTCGAACATTAGGTACATGTTAGAATTTCAAATAAAAGCATGCCTGTTCTAAAATTCGCGACCAACCCAAATCAAAATGATCGCTTACTTCACTACACTGATAGTTCTAAGAGAGTCTTAGATATCCAACAGTTCAGCACCCATCTAACTACACGGAAGGCAACCGCATTTCAGATTAAAATCGATGTCCCATAAGTTTGCATACTTACTACTATACTTTTTTATATTTCCAGATTCCTGATTACCTACATTTGTCGCGAGCTTGGTTTGGCTTTTTCCATAGCAGAAGGACCGAAAGAATGATATCGTATGGCTACAAGCTGAAGATTTACTCGTTGCATTGCTGGGGTGACTCGCGGTTGCATATGCGCCCCACGGCTATTTCGAATGAAGCGCAATCGTGAAGTCCAATTTTCGACAACTTTATAGAGCAACGGGTATATCACCAATAAACCACACGAATGTTGACTTCCAAATCGTCCAATGTCTCTGATTTATCGGCATATACTAGTGACTTCCTAAAGAAAGTCTAAAGGCCAGTTCACATGTTCATTACGCGAAATTATGGGCTCAGCAAATGTTTCCCGCAATAAATTCATGGTGTCGCGCGCCTACGACGCGTATAATAGTCACGCGGTTTCAACTATTTTACAAGCTGAATCTTATAAGCTCTGAAGCCAAGATCTTTCCCTAAAATCTTCAACAAAGTGGATTGGCATAGCTCAAATTGCTGTGCACTATGGCAAATCGACTCATTCGGATTCTCCTCAACACTGCTCTCCACTACGTCAATAACTTCTACTGTTAGCGCTGTTTGTCGTCGTTTGGAATGCGTATTATCCACTAGTATTGTAAATTAAATCAAACACTATAATTTGCAGTACTTTTACTTTTTATTAATTCATAAAGTCGTAACTAAATAGCTACTTTTTGTTTAGTACTCAAAAAATTTAAGCGTTCTTATTCACGTAGATATTCTTCTGTCATCTTTTTCTCCTCCTTCTTGCTATCTCTTCTCCATCTTCATGCGCGCCCTCTATAGGTAAGGCAAGATCCATTCAGGCAGGGATGTTAATTTTATTTATATGTAGATACTTTTCAATTCTTTACAACTAGAGTGTACGTGGTGCGAAAAAGATTCATCGTGTTCCGAATAACTTGTTCAGATGGACGATTATGTCGACTGTAAAATGGACAAAAAGTTTGGCGAACCGAACCATGGTTTTCAAAATAAATTTCCACAATTTGCACGCGTTATTCTGCCGTTAATCTATTCATCGTAAAATGGGAAAACGTATTAACCACAAATAAAATTTCAACTGTCAAATTGACAATACGTAGAAGCAGTGAAAAACCAAACCTCTAAAAGAAACGCCCTTATGATTTCGAGTCGAGTCGTCTGTATGGACATTTGAAAATAACCACAGCACTACCCATGGCCATGATGACTTCTCCTAGACTTTTCTCCTAGAAAACAAATAGTTTAGGGCTATAGCAAACGCAACACCGACGGTTTTTAAAATTTAAAAGTCTTTCAAAATCTCAGTAAGTTCTATATTAAAATACAATTTCTTTTTCTTTATCAGTCAAACGACTTTAATCCATTTGCAAAAGAACATGCTTTCCATATTCTTAACTTTATCTTAAACTTCTTTTTGACCACTTCCCGCCAACCAGAATTTGACTAAAAGCTTTTTAACTTTTATCGCCTCTCTCAAATTCATTGAAATCAATAAAAATAACCCAGATAGGATTCAAAATAGTACCTCTTACTCTGTAATCTCTAGATATGGTAAATGGAACCAATTCACTAAAGTTAATTCAAACCTCGCGTCGCGTCGCCGTCGGTCGTGATGACAGAAAAACAAAAAACCAAAAAAAAAAAGCAATCCTACCCCACGTAGCGATTTATAAGAAAGACAACAAAAGATATTCAAATTTACAGCCCAACAAGCAAAAAAAAAAACAAAAAAAAAACTTAAGTAATATCGACGTCCCCACCATTTGCATTTTGAGGGCAAACCTCTATCGAAACTCCAAGACCCCAAATGGGATGTTAAAAAGACAACCGCGCCGCACCATTGATCGCCATCTAAACCACAATATGCCTCTTATACACAAACCATTCCTATATTCGAACCGGTATTTCGAATTAACGCCAAGCGTAATTAATTTCCGTCTTAAACCAGTTCCCGCGCTACATAAAAGAGAATTTGCCGCTTCACGAGAATACAATAAAACAACTAAAAAAAATATATATATATATATGGAAAAGGCTAAAAAAACGTGCACCGTGTGCCGCAGGCCGCCGCCACCACTTGAAAGATCACTTACCGCCGTACATACTCTCGCCTCGTTACAAACAGCTGCCGCGCCGCCATTACGCCTGAATACAACGTATGTGTCATAGTCCATAATAGTCATAGTCATAGGTGATTTGCCGCAAACAGTCCGACTTTGTTTACTTTCTACACTTAAATCCGTTCTTAAATAGGAGCCGCCTTAATAGTGTCACCACAGCTGTTTCCATTTGCATCTCTATCCATTGCGATCATTGAAACGATCGCACTTGCCCAATGACCACATTTATTTTTATTTATTTTTGTTACTATTATTAACTTTTTTTTTTTTTGAAAAATACCAAACAAAACAAGTTGTTAGGAGTTTTGCGGCGAATTCCGATCTTTAATCGATTAACGCCGCCGCCGCCAATGTCATCGAATCGATTTACGATCATCAAACAAGAAAATTCGCGCAAGGCGATATAAATTAATCGATTGGTGTGTGTGTTTTGGCGCGGAAATAATGTTGGCGTTTGCAATACATTTTTTTTTTTCTCTCATTTAAAAGTTTTTGCGCTAGATCTAGATACAAAAGTGTGATACAATTACTACATAGTTGTAGAAGTTGGCTGAATGGCTGACAGTGGAGGCGACAGCTTGATGTCAGCTAAATGTTAGCGAAGCGATTACTTGTTTATTCGTTTTCTTTCAGATAGTGTGGGTGATCTAATAAATGGTCGTTAGACTACGATAATCACTGGGTGATGTGAAAATGACGTCAACTCGTTTGGCGTTTGACGTTTGATGCATTGAGTGCGTGGGGGAATTTTTCTTCTTTGCGTGGGTTATTGTGGGTGGAATGTATTTATCGGGTGAAGTAGTTGTGAATGAGCTGCTATGGTTATGCCGTTGCCTTAAATGGAACGTTAGGAATGTGTGTTGACAATATGGATTGTCAGAGTGAGTGTCTGGGATGGACATTATTATGCTGCAATATGAGACGATAAGTGGAGGAAATGAGTGCTTTTGCCAAGGCAAGGACTATGGCATTTATAAAAATAATCATTTTTAGTGCCCTGGCTTACTTTTACGAAAATGTCCATATAAAATTATCCATTGTGACCGTCAAAATATTTAAAGGGTGTCCCATAATTCACGAAAAATTTGAATTTTGCACCATTTAATATTACAGTGATGCCAACGCAAAAAAAAATAACAATGTGACAGCTGACAGTTCCGAGTTAGTAAAAATGGAGCGCTATACGAAAGAACAACACATTTCATTGTTGAGCAATATTTTAAAAATAATGAAAGTTTGTCAGCTACAATCCGCAAATTTCGAACAAAATCAGCTTCAGTGATGAAGCTCATTTTCATCTTGATGGCTTCGTTAATTGTCAAAATTGTCGCATTTGGGGTTTAGAAAACCCACTAGTAATTGTTGAGAAACAAATGCATCCACAACGTGTGACTGTTTGGTGCGGATTTTGGGCTTGAGGCATTATCGGACCAATCTTCTTCGAAAATGCGGCTGGGTCAGGCAGTAACAATTAGTGGTGTTAGTTTTCGTCACATGATGACTCAGTTTTTAGTGCCTATATTACAAGATATGGATGTGACCAATATGTGGATTCAACAAGACGGTGCCACATGCCATACAAAGAATTCAATTACTGCATGAATCATTTCCTAATCGTGTAATCGGCCGTTTTTGGGATCAGAATTGGCCATCCAGATCTTGCGATTTAACGCCATTGGACTTTTTTCTTTGGGGTTTTTTTTGTTTAAGTCAAAGGTCTATGCAAACAGGCCCACGACTACCAACGCCTTGAACAAGGAAAGGGATTTTCAATAAAAGAGTACGTACTTGACAGCAAAGCCGTGGCGGCCATTTTTCCGATGTGCTGTTCCATACATAACCTCAATCTGTATACTCTGTGAATCAATAAAAAAATTTAAGCTTTGTAGTTAAAAATCTACATTTTCTATCAAAATTACAGTAACCCATTTATCGATCAGCGCTTTAGGACTGTTTGTTGTGCAAATTCTGCAATAAAATTGGTTTTTAATTTTAGTTTAGTTTTTTTTATTCTCGTTCTGACGTCTAGCAATGCAGCTTAAGAAACTTTCAAAATGTCATGATAGTATTTTGCAGTGTAGGCCTCAGATCACTTGACAAAGTGACAATTAAATTTCAAAGCTGCGGACTGTCAAAAACACAAATATTTGACGTTGTTTTGCGTGTTCTTTAAAAGAAAAAACAAGGAACGATCTTGGAAAAGTCCTATAAAAGCTTAGCTAACTGTACAATACTGTCAAATTCTATTCATTAAACTTAGTTAAACTGCAGTTGAAATTACATTGTGAAACCGGACGAGTTTAACTTAAAATTTAAACTCAAGTTCAGGTTCATTTGAACGTTAGTTTAAACGTCCACTGTGAAACTGGAGGTAAGTCATCAAAAACTGTTTTTGAAGTAAAAACTGTTAACACACACAATTTAGAATTAAAGCTAGGCAAAAAATTGCATAACAATAATCAACCATCAGTTTAGCACAATTTAATGTCAAGTGATGATAATGTCAGTCGATGAATTTTTGACAGATCTTTTAGTTACCCCTCGGTATTCAGCAATCACAATTCTTGTCACATTGAATAAATCTAGTCCAATACTCAGCCGAATCGTCTCAGTCAGCTGTCATACTAACCAATTACATATATTATGTGAACTTAAGCTAGGGCCAAATTTAAGCGCACTTTTTTTTAAGATTATGAAATTATGAGCATCGTGGTAAAAGTAATAGAATAAGTATTATACATATTTCTATTATTATCTAATAATAAAAAAGCAAAATGTTGAAAGGAAAAACTTTGAACTTCTTAGTGATTTTCTTTCATCATTTCTGGCGCCAAACGTCAAGTGTATGGTATGGTATCCCCCTACAATCGTCGTCGACAGAAAAAAAAACATTTCAGCTATGTTTTCTTTCCCTGATAAGAGTGAACCCCCTCAATTGATTATTATTTGTAATTGCCAATCTTAAGTGCGTACACCATCTGAGTGAGAATAAAATTCGTCAGATTGTAGAGTCGCACTTGAAAGATAAAATGTCTAACACATTGGTAATGGAATTCCTACATGATTTTTTTTTTTTACATATCTGCGGTAGGTTTACAAACGATAAACCTTTGGATGGGATATCAATGAAGTTTTTTTTTTTCTTCTGTCTCATTATTTAGATAACAAAATATTCCAAGAGTAAGGTGATGTTGGTCGACTACTTCAAATGTAATCGACCTTCAGATAAAATTGTTTTCTTTTTTCGTCCTCTTATCTCGTCTGTATATTTGCAACAAAAAAAATGAGAGGCGCCCAAAAAATTCGTATTTTGACAGACAAGAATCGACCGACCGACGGGTAATCGGTAATATTTTCGCCTGTCAAATTAATGTCAATAAATTGTTTTTTCATGTTGGACATGTCAAAAATGTTTGCTGTTTTTTTTTTTTTTTTTTTTTGTTCTTTTTAGTATGTGTATTCCCACCTGCATTATACTGTTTGTGTTATTTGCTTAATTTATTTAAAAGAAAATGGAAAAGATGAAAGTAAATTAACAAAGTAAAAAATAAAATAAATTGAATTGTTGCCAGATGTGAATTAAGATTTAAATGAATTTGGGGTGTTTTTTTTTCTTCGCCTGGGAATAGATAGACAAATAAATCTTGTACAACTTAAAAGAGTTTTTTTTTTATTCTCATGTTTGCTTTCATCTATTGTTGTTAGCCCGCGTGATATATTATTGTGTGTGTGTGTATCTTGAGAAAATCTAATAAACTTCTTTCTGTTTTGTATGCTTTTGATAATTTAGTGAAAAAGTGATTTTGTTTTTGCTTCTTTGTTTGATGAGGGGACCTTCCTGAACTCAGTCATCACTTTGACAGAAGAGCAGGGGGCGCGCCGAGGGGGAATTTTGTGCTGCTGATCAAAGAGTTTTTTTTTTTTTTTTTCATTTGTCTTTTGAAGATTTCTTTTTGTTCTTGTTCAAATTAACTTTTTTTTGTTATTTATTGTGAGAACTAAATTATACTGTAGGACAGATATGGGGTTTTAAAAACGATATTGAGAATATTTGCGTAGGCAAAGGGAATGTCGATGTAGTGTGTGGCCCTTAAGGACCATTCACATGAGAGCGACTAACTACCTACGAACGAACGAATATTCGCAAGTTTTGACAGTCCGTTCACATAAACAATTTTCTAGGTCGCTGCAGTTCGCGAATTTCAGCCATCAGTTTCTACCCGCAATGTATAGTTTGAGGTTAAATTCGAACGAATGTTTTATTCGATAGTTTGTGGAACGCGAATTAAATGATGTGGATTGCGAATAAACTTTGACAAGGTGTTTTCGTTCGCTGCAAAAAGTTTGAAATTCCAAACTTCGTTATTTAAACTGTTTATAAACTTGTTTTTTAATAGATTTTGACGGAATAATTAATTATCCTCCTCTTGGTAGGTATAATAAAATGTGCAATTTTCTGTTTATATTCGTTCGTTCGCTCCCATGTGAACGGTCCTTTAGAATGTTTTATCGACATTTTTAGAATAAGGATTTTTATTTAAATATCTTCTATTACATCGCCTTTCATCGTATTTTTTCCTATTATAAATTAAGCCATAATAAAACGTCAACAACACAACAAAATTATGACCATTTAAAAGGTCTAAATTTTGTCCATAAAATCAATGTGCGCTCTTTCTGATATTTTTATAACCAACTTTCAACTTGCACATAATACCTACCATACCTACGGTTGGATTTCTTTTATTGTTGATTTATGTCATACATATATGCATTTGATGTTTAACAAGAGTCGTACGTCATAAACAATGAGTATGACTAGAATAATTTTTGGATCCATTTACCCAGTCAACAGACAAAAAATAAACGCCTCAAAGTCTCAAATATCTCTTGAAAAGTTTGTTTTTTTATTTCCATTCAATAGATTTACGACTTTTGATAATAAATCGTAAAACGCAGAAAACTATCAGAAAACATTTTTATTGATTCCGATGGATAAAAACGATCCGAGCTAATCAAGGAAAACGCGATTGAAATTCAGAGAATTATGTCTCAAGATTTTATGAAATACACTCTCGGAAGAGATTTGTTTTGTATTGAATAATGTCTAATTGAGGCGCCATGTGCTTGTTAATTTGTTGCCTTCTTCTAGGTATTTGTGATGTTAAAACGTCATTAAAATGAATCATTAAATATAATGAGTATAAGTAGTGAGTATATTCAGCATTTAAGCGTATATACACTTTAACGATGCAATGGCGCTGAATATTAAATGTATATAGAAACAGTATCGAACGTATGACATTTCCTGGCTGCTTTGACAGTTGACGTAGGTAATTATGTAGGTAATTTTCTGTAGAATTTGATTAACTTGGGGGGAAAGGTACATGGAAACAGAGTAAATGTAGGAAATAGGGTGAATTTTTAGAAGTTCAGAACAAGTTTATTATAATAAACAGCACACTAGGCGATTCGCATTTTATTCGCTTCGAGTTCGCCAAAGTATGTGCGACAGAACAAAATGAGAACATCTAGAGGAAGCTCATGCAAATGTCCACTTAGAAAAGGATTCTTTAAATAAATGGCATGGCACAAGGGTGTAATTATGCACGGTTACTTTGACATTTGACTGTCAAATGCTACAACAAGTTTTTGAAGTAAAATTGTTTATACAATAGTCTCGTTTATTCTGTGTTGCATTTTTTGCGAAAATATAAAGAGGTTTACAAAAAAATTCAGTTTCTTTCTATGTTCAAATGATACGTGACTGAGTGGGGAAGCGAGGAGTAACAACGATTCTCGCTAGTTGGGATTAACCCTGACAGTTTCTGTTGGGAAATTTTGTCGTGACTATGTTCGCAATACATTCATTCTAGAAGAAATTTTTCGCCCAGTTAGTCGTTTGCTGAGACTACCACCATTTTTAATAAATTCCGAAATTGCCTGTAAATTGGTAGTTTCTTTGCTGGCTGAAAGATAGAAAGCTATTCTTATAAAAAAAAAAAATAGGCGGCGCAACAGGCGGGTAGACACCCTAGGCCTAGCTTCTCGCAACCATTAGTTTGTGTGAGTTTCTATTTTTGCGACGAATGGAAGGCAAATACAATTTTATGCCGAGTCCAAATGGCTGAATTGAGAAGCTTTTTCAGGACAGTCATACTCTCGGATGTTTGTCAGACGTTCGCGAGAGGTTCACCGCTAAACCCAGTAGAAAAAACCTTAAGATTTAATTTGTATTTTTCCGGGGATCGGAATATTGAGCTATTCCTATAGTCGACCAAATTTGATTTATTACGACATGCAGAAAATCACATAAAGACTGGAAATTATGTCTTCAATAAGTGTTGCAATGTTTCATCCTTAACCTGACACACTTTACATTTAAATATGGATCTTATTAAGCTTATTACTTTATTTGTGCCGGAACGTTGGTGTCCATCATTCGCTCTACATGTTCTAGCCATATTAGTCGAGTGATACGTACTTTTCTTACCAAGTCGATTTCGCTGTACAGCTCGTAGAGTTCGCTGTTAAATCTCCTTCTCCACAGCCCGCCAACGCGACCGAAAATCACTTGAAGAATTTTGCGTTCGAAACGACCAAGAAGATCTTCATCCGCCTTTTTTAACGTCCATGCTTCTGCGCCATTAGAACAGGACTGATATGATGAGGGTCTTTTATATAGTCTCCTTAGTGTTTCTTGACAAGGACTTACTAGTTGCTCTCTTAGGCCAAAGAAACAGCAGTTGGCAAGTGTAGTTCTTCGCTTGATTTCTGATGTGATGTCATTATCAGAGTTTATAGCGGAGCTGTGGTAGACAAAGTCCCGAACTACCTCAAAGTTACAGCTGTCGTGACATTCTGCCCGAATCGTCGATGTTGTGTGTCCCTTCTTGTTGACAGCGTGTATTTTCTTTTGCTCTCATTCAAAATGAAATGAAAAGTACTACCACCCGAATTTTTTGTGAGAGTAGTAGGTATAATATTCTCATCAGAAATTTTATTTTCTAAAACTTTACTAGCTTGACCTAGTTTTGACTTAATTACGGCTTTTCCAGAGTTACATGATTATGCTAATGCATCCATTTCTCTTAATCAACGCTAATCCCAGATTAGTTGAACAACAATCTGTATAACATAAAAATTCCAATCTAAATATAGCCTTTTCTTTGATCACAAGAGCAGATAAAGACCATAAAAAAAAGAACACATGTTCGAAACATATGTTCAGTAGCATTCTCATATTTTGTTCTCTTTAAAAATAGTTTTCTAAACCACTAAACCAGTCACTTAAACTAAGCTTAACTGCTTTATAGCACATAACATTTTCATACCTAACGAACCATCATCATCTCTACGATTCCCACAAAGTTAAACCATTCAAAAAAAAAAAATCACACGAATTTCGTTCATTAATTAATGCACACTCTGTTAATGAATTCGCAAAATCACAAAACTCATAATTACTAATTTATTCAAATTCAAGAATTCCCATACAGAAAAATAAAAACAAAAAATTCGTTTAGTGTTCTGCCTAATTAACAGACAGAAAAAAAAAAAAAAACTTAACATTTCTTGTAATCAATGTTCTTGTTAACCAAACGCAACGTAATCGAATTTTCCGTAGAAAATAAATTCTAATTAATGAGAAACATATTTTTGTTGTGTTAAACAATAAACAAGTATTGTATGCAATAAAAAATAAATAAATCGCAAAATTCTCATTCCCATGTCCCATCTAATTTTTTTACGTCTAGACGGGGATTTCTTCTCGGTCATTGTCGTTGACGTTTATTTGTGTCGAAACAATAAATACAGATCTTTAAGATCTTAATCGGATTGAAAGATTTTCGATAATTTTTCAAATTCAGAGTTTCGTTATAAGATTTGAGGGGGAGAGGACCAAAGTTTGCCAAATTACCATAAAAAAAAAAACAACAACTTGTGTTCATTGTGATCAGTTGAATAATTTACGTGGTCTGGTTTAGGACGGGTTTTCAAGATAATCCTACAAAAGAAATATCAAAAAAAAAAATCGATAAATCAGATAAAAAAAATTAACGGTTTTATATGTATATCTAGAAACATTCCCCAAAAGATAAAGGAAAACCAAAATTCAGATTCCAGTAGCTGATGGCGAAGGTGATCAGTGACTTTTGTTGTGTTTGAACAACACTCCTTGTGGACCACGAGCAGCTGCTTCTGGTGTTAAGTGATCAACATTGGCAGAGATGATGTTTTGCTTCTCATTTTCTTATTTTATTTTTTTCTTGGTATCACAACTGGTCTTTTGCAAATGACGTGCGAAAGATCGCCAGATGATGATCATTTATTTTGATTCTTCAGTGATCATCAGTGCGATTTATATTTTTCACAGGCTGGGTAAGTTGTTTTTTTTTTTAGGTTAATTACACTGTGCAGCAGATGAGAATCGCCCAGTGATCGTTCGTGAGATCTTCACACTTTTTAATCGGTACTGCGGAGACCAGTAGCTGAAAGTGGTCTCTTGACACCCAAATTTGGGTAGTTTCTCTTAATCAATTCCTTTTTTGAGAAATGACGTTGATATATGTGGCATTTTGTCTGAGCAGTAGTGGTTCTTACATGTGGCTGAATTGGGATTGTGATGATTTGGGAGTTTATGCAGTAAAGGAATAGAGACTTCAAACTGAACGAAACAACTTTTGATAGAAATTTCGTAATTTCAATGGAAATGATCGTTTATGATGAACTAATTATTGACATAAACGATGATTTATGTTTCGATCAAATCATATAACGATCGCTAAGCTACTATTACACATGCCAAACATTTTTCTGCCGTCAATATGATGGTAGATTTTGTCTACATACAACTTTAGGAAAGGATTGGACGCCATATTGACGTAAAAATGTCAAAAATTGACAAGCTTTTTGACATCTATACTAGTAGCTTTAGAACCTTGATCGATGAAGTGACTTTTCAAGCTTAAATTTATTTTTTGTCGAAGCACTACCGATCAACTAAAAAAACGTAAAAAGGTTTTTAAAATTGCTCTAAGTAAGCATGCTCCAAATAATTTTTATAAGTTTTGTGTTACTTTTTGGGTCTTGTTCTGTCGGGAGACTAATCTCGTAGTCTTTGAGACGATCTTCATTGAAACGGTTCACTATTCAGTAATAATTCAAAGGATTTTAGGGCTGTATCTATAATCCGTTTCCCGCGAATATGATAAGATCTATGCAATTCCGAGATATTGTTAAAAATTATTTAAATTAAATTTAATTAGTTCAAAATTATTGTAGTGGCTCTGGCAGTGGCATGAGGTTTTGTCTTAAAAGAAACAGATCTAAAATTGACGTTTATACTTCCGCTGAACTACGACATCATTGAAAACGACAGACATTTTGCAAAAATAATTTCCTTCCAGTGCCAGTGTAGTTTAAGGCCCGATAAGTCCACAACCCACCAAATATTCACGCTATACGGCAGATCCTGGAGAAAACCTAAGAAGTCCAAATCGGTACCCACCACCTGTTTATCGACTTTAAGGCCCGAAACACACATGCGATTTCAATCGCGCGGCTGTTTAGTCGCAAAAAATGAAACACACGCATTTCAATGTGAATGCGCGCACATAATTTTGGATTTTATGTGCGCGCATTCATATTGAAATGTGTGTGCTTCATTTTTGGCGACTAAACAGCCGCGCGATTGAAATCGCATGTGTGTTTCGGGCCTAAGGCAGCATATGACAGCAATTATAGAGACGGGTTACATAGAGCCATGACTAGTTTTGGCAACCCTGTCAAACCTGTCAGATTGTGCAGAATGACGATAGAGAACGCTCGCTGGTCCATAAAGGTGGGAAACAATCTCACCGAGACCTTTGATTTCAAAAAAGGATTTAGACAAGATGATGCGCTGTCATGTGACTTTTTCAACATCATACTTTAGAAAATTCTGCGAAACTCGCCAGCCAACACCAGGGGCACAATTTTCCAAAAGTCTGTGCAACTACTTGCATACACTGACGACATTGACATAATTGGCAGAGCACAGCGAGATGTCACTGGTGCGTTTGCAAGTATTAGCACAGAAGCGGCAAAAATGGGTTTATAGTTGTGAATTATGTCAAAACAAAATACATTCTGTCAACAAGAAGGGACACAGTACATCAACGATTCGGACAGAACATCACGATACTCAGCTACAACTGTGATGTGGGTAAAGACCTTGTCAACAACGGCTCCGCTATAAACTCTGACAATGACACCACAGCAGAAATCAAACGAAAAGTTACACTTGCCAACCGCTGTTTCTTTGGCCTAAGAACAAGAAGGCAACTAACTAACTAGTAAGGCCTTGTCAAAAAACACTAAGGAGATTCCATATAATACCTTATATATATATATACCCTTATCATATCAGTCCTGTTCTATGCGGCGCAGAAGGCAGATGAAGATCTTCTTGGTCGTTTCGAACGCAAAATTCTTTGAGTGATTTTCGGTCCCGTTTGCGTTGGCGGGCTTTGGAGTACAGCATCGACTTGGTCAGAAAAGTACGTATCACTCGACTAAGATGGCTAGGACATTTAAAGCGAATGGACACCAACGAAGATTCCAACAATCCAACCCGGAGGGACAACTCAGTAGAGGAAGACCTCGCCTTAAGTGGCGGCGCAAAAGTGGAAGGGGACCGCAACCAACTTGGAGTGCGCAAAAATCGAGCTCTTTATTCATTTCGAAAGAAATAAGGTCCAATGATGCATACAGTCAACATGGCGGGTTGTGTTCGCTCCAATAACAGCAATTTTACTGAGTCACAAATGGGCGAATTGACGAAATTCAAGCTGCGGATATTTAGATACTTGCAACTGAACCGGATTTTTTTTTTTAATAATTTAAAATGACGCAAACCTTACTGAATATTTTGACAGCTGGATGTCATTGGTAAATATGACAGCTGCTGAGACATAAATTAGTATGTAAAATAAAAACGATCGACACTAGCAGTGTCAGAAAACGATCAATTTTATTTTAATAAAAATACGTACAGGGACAAGATCCCTGTACTTTTTTTATTAAAATTCCTTAAATATCGTATGGTGGGATGTCCTTTGCGTGAAGCAAAATAACAAAAAAAAAATGCGAAATTGTCAATGCTCAATGCTCATACATCAACCCTCAAACGTCAATTTGCCAGAAAATTCTTCGGTGAATTTGCTTGAAATGTCAAAAAGACGACTACATTTGCTATCTACCACCGTTCGTTTGGTCAAAATCTAAATGCATCTGTCAAAATCATAAACGCTTCGCAGTAAATTAAATTATTTTAGAACAAGGAATAAGCGAAAATAAAATTATAATTTAAAAATGTCAACTGTAGGAATTTGTTTTATATTTTTCCAAATGACCAATGCAAGTGTAAAAAGAAATTCTTAAGAGAAATGGCCTGTGCCAAATTCGATAAATCTTTATCTTGTAACTGTCAGATGAGGTTAAGTTTTAAAGATAGCTTTTTCTGTCAATCAGAGACACCGCAGTAACTCTATAACTAAAGTAGCCTCGAACTGCCTCTATTATGTAGGTACACTAACTATTTAAATATTTGCTGATGTCTATGTACATTTTGATTACATAAGTGTAAAATGTACCCTCAGACAAAATTAAAATCTTTTAAAAATGCCTATAGCAGCATAAATTAAATTCACACGGACAAAAAAGCCTTCAAGCATCCATCACTCGTATAAAAAAAAATGCACACGCGTATCTAATATCTATGCCATATGGAAACAAACTGCTGCTATATTTCAATACAAAAAAAAACTCATAGTAGGTATAAAAAGATTTTCAATTTTACTGTGGGATTTTTTTTTTTTTTTTTTGTTTTCCATTTCCAAAACCAAAAAGTCGGCTGAACATCTAAAAGAGACACACACATTCCATCAGCCATCAAGATACAGCCGCAATCGACCGTCGGCCAAGCAAGACACGAAAACAACCAACCAAACCAACCAAGTTTACTAAACCAAACCAATACAAGCTTCTCGCTCTTTCTCCGTTCCTTTCCTCAATGGGAATTTTTAAAAGCCAGGCAGATATTTTTTCGTATTTTTTCTGAACCAACATTTTCATTGAAGCACACAAAAAAGTTATATGAGCATAAAAATGACTGGGCGCGTTATACCGCCTTTGATCTCCCCATCTTTGATGATACGATGGGCGTACGCGTACTCATGCTTCCATCTCCAGCATTGTGTTCAGATTCAAACAAAGAAAATCGCCAAAAATATACACGACAAGATTGATATAATAATAAAAAAAAAAAAAAAAAAACGACAGCAAATCATATCATAAACTATTTAAATCCTATACTCAAACAAAAGGATGAAAGCGTCCCCTCCCGAATGGCACTGGTCGGAGAGATAAAAGTCTTAAAAGGTTTTCGAGTGGCTTCCTTTAGTCGCCTACGCCAAACAGCCATAGCCACTTTCGAGCACCTACACACCCCAAAACATGCCGCCCGCCGACCGTCGTCGTCGTTTCTAACCGAAGCGAAGGCGAGGCGCTACCGCCTCTTCACTTTCGATTTGGATACATTTTCATTTAAAAAGAAAAACTTTTCCCAAAGTTTCACCCCTGGAATTCCTTTCATCTTAATTTTCTCTCGACTCGCGTCGTTACGCCCCACGCATTGCTAGCGTTCCTCTTAATAAACTTTTCGATGAGATTTTCCTTTTAATGAACTCTTCATGGTCATGGCGTAATAATCTTTACGATTCGCTTTGATTTAAGTTTCAAGAGTGCCTAAATAGATCTTCATTTTGAAAATTCTTTAAACTAAAAAGTATCACAACGTTTTCAACATTTTAATGGTGTAAAATGTCTAGAGGCAGAGATGTCATTGTATGTCAACCTAGTTAAAAAGAAATCTTCATTTTTCCCATTCTATCTATCTATCTATCTGTCATGTCATTGAATCAGAAATCATAAGTTAAGAAAAAATAAACCAACACTCAGTGTCGGTATGGTTATGAAATGTCAATTTAGTGCTTGTGTCTGATGTTGGTGCTTCTTTTTCTCATCACTTTCTTGTTGGTTGTTTGTTGTTATTGAGGTGAAGTGGTAATGGCGTGTGTTGTTTATTATTTGCTTTTTATTTTTATTTTCTTCATTCTATTTCTGTTCTATTTTTTTTTTTTTTTTTTCATTTGGTCTCGTTTGGTAGCACTTTCAAGTTTATTTATTTGCTGACTTTTCCATTTCGTTGCTTTGAAAGGGAAAACGATGATGCGATGACATTTCGTTTGATCTTATGTCATTGGATTAACTAGAATTATGCATCTATTACAACTATTTAACTAAAATGAATGAGGAATTATTGTCACGTTTTGCTTTGTGTAGAATGTTGTGTGACAACATTTTGTTTGTGTGACAATTTGTATGTCATTCATGTGGATATGTCAAAAATAGTGACGTTTGTGACCTAGAGAGCCCCCACAAAAAACGCCTTAAAATTCCTTGACGCTATTTCGGCGAATATCATCTCTAATGGCAGTGACCCTTGGAACTGTCAATTATTTCGAATTACGTTGACCTTGATTGAGCAGTTTTTCACACTTGTAATTACAGTACGAAAAAGGAGCGCAGAATATAGGTTAAGTTGGTGCTTTATGTAAAAAACAAATAGACGATTCTTCTCCCTGGAGCGAAATATGTAGCAGATTTGTAGGTACACATTTAATTTGGGTGGAATTGAGATTTGGATGAGAATATTTTTCACAAAATTCTTAAACCGACCTAAGCACTCGTATAAATTTACACTTACTGTCCTGGGCCATAACCTTTTCTTGTTGACAACCATTTAAGCATTGTGAAAATCTGTCAAACTGAAAGGCCCACATTTTATAATATTTTGAGAAATATTTGAAATCTGGATTGTTTTAAAAAGAAAATTTGACTTTGTGTAGATTACTATTTTTGACAGATTTGAATCTGTCAATTTTTAGTTTGTATGTTTTGTCTGACAGTTGTAGATAAATCAATGTGCAAATCCATTTTTCTTTCTCATTTCAATACTCCATTCATTTTTTTGGTTTCTATCAATCTACCACAACTTAAACTTCCAGTAGGTACATGTCAGAAAATGTACATCTTGTCATAGTAAATGACATTCTCATCATGTCCCTCTCTCTATTTTCAAAACAACAATCTCTAAAAGTCAAAGATAAATAATACAATTTCTTATTTAAAATGTCTCTGCTTAAAAAAAGTATCACTGTGCACAATAAAAATCTCTTTTTCAATATTATTTTTGACAGCTCAGAAATGGTTAATTGTTGTGCTTGAAATAAACAACTCAGCACGAGACGATGTGTTGCATAAATGATTGAGTGTACTTTTCAGTGATGATATTATAATTTGTGATTGTGTAGGCGTTAAAATTAAAATAAAAAATCTTATTTCGACAAAAGAAATCTGTTTGAAGTGTTGCCTGATTAAAGACAAAAATTTACGAGTACATAAAGATAGGCGTTTTAAATATTTATTTATGTGACAGCATAAATGTGTCCAGCCCAATGATAGTAACGAATGATGGATTGATATTGTAAATTAAAAAATTACACTGAACTTTATTGGAGGTTGTTTTCAAGTGTGAAGGACGGAAGTTTGATTTGGGAAAAGGCAAACAAATATTTCATAAATATGTAGCTATAAGTACCACTTAGATGTTGCCAACTTAAGTCACGCTTAAATTGGCGACATTCAAGAACTTGCCATCGTAAGTCGACTTGTATTATGTCTGGACACAAATTTACCTGAACGCGAAAACTAACTTGATTTGTCGGTATGTCAATTCTTGACAAGTGTATTTTTTTTTTCTCAAGGGGTTCTGACTGGTGCTCTACGCCAGGGTAATCGAAATGTCAAACTGCGCTCTCCCATGCTCTCCGATGAACCGATAGAAATGTCAAAACTGAGTTCTCCAGACACATGTTAGCACAAATAAATGTCAACTTAGTAGTAAGCCGAGAAATTCTTGACTTGATTTATCGGTGTTGCGAACATAAACGTCAACTGAGAAAACTGTTCACGTGACCAGTTTAGCCTAATGAAAACTCAGGAACATGAAGTTGGAGAGCTGTCAGACAGACATAGATATACATACTATATTCTTGAACGCCTTTTCATTTCTATGACCAGAATCAAGAAGCAATTTGACAGTTGTGAACATTATGCAAAACGTTCTAAAATATAAACGGCAAAATGGCCTCTGTGACAAGTGATATCCTTGATCTGAATTAAAAGAAATGTAGCTGTTTGGATGAATATCTCATAATTATATAAAATATTTTTTCCTGGTTGATTGGTGAAGAGCTAGGAAGTTGACATTTTGAAAAAAATTTCCTTTTAAAGCCAAAGTGAGCACATAGAAGCGTTTTGGGGAAATTCGAACACCAAAAGGGGGTATACCTACTCGGGACAAAGTTTTTATGGGAAAATTCTTAATTTTCATCCGATCGCCTTCAAACTCGGTTTGTGTACTTTACATAAGAAATAAAGAAAATCGATTTCTCCGATTTTGGAAATTTTGCTTGGAGTCCGAATTATAAGCGATGGAAAAAGGGTATTCAGTTCGTATGGGGGACATTTTTTTTGATCCTATCAAGCGCGTAGCAAATCCCACGCTAGGTTCTTCGGTAGCGAGAGTGAAGCCTTGTATAAATGCTACTTAAATTTGCGACAACTTGATTTGCAAAAATGTGAACACATCTCCATACACTTCGTTGACATTGACACTCATACGCATTTGACATTAAAGTACTCTGGAATTTCTTCGAAACACTTAGTAAATCTCATGTTTTTTGTCAACAAAACCACTCAGTCATTCCTGTCTGTCTACTGTTGATAATCAACAAAAATCTTATAAAAAATAAATAAAACATACAACCCAACGGTCGGCCCTCGGGCACTGTTTTTTTTTTTTTTTAATACACTTAATTCATTGAATGGACATTAAAGTGACTTGGGGCGGCTCGCGAAACAAATTGTTTGAGTTTTAAATTTCAAACAGAATAATGCCGCTACCACACATAATAACCACCGTCGGTCGTCATTCGCTGTCATTGTAAACGTTATAGTCATAGGCAGAGAGTCCACAGCAATAATCGTCAATATAGAGTCACCATCAACATACTATACCAGATGACAGGGGGAATGAGAATGAGTGCGCAAAAAAAAAAAAAAAACTTGTGAAAAGAACGTCAAATCGGCAAGCCTCAAGAAAGACGACATAACGACAAGTCACGCCGCTTTAAGCCGCGCCGCCGCCGACGACGTCGATGAAGCTGAAGCTGCTGCTGCCGCCGACGACGGCCGCCACCACACGCCACAAAATATACGGGGACACCCGGGGATTATACGTACATTGTGTCTGGGGAGTAGGTATGACTGGCATGAGGTACGGCGCGTACGCGAATTTTTATCTCTCGTACAACCGAGAATTATGTGCACCCCATACTCATTCAGTGAATTAAAATTTAGACACCAATTGCTTATTAATTTCATATTTGGAAAACATCAAGCAACCCGAAGAATATTAACATCACAAATTGATGGGACGGAATAAGAAATGGAATCGCCCTCATAAGATTTATTTTTTTTATTACAATTCAATCGATGTACAAGGTGTAGTTGTTATGTTATCCATTGTATAATTTGACGCACACCGGAAGCCAGACATTTTCAATTGAAATTGAATGCATATTAGAAAGGGAATAGGGGGAACAACGAGTGGGGGTGCCTACTTAGTACGAGTGGAAATGACGCTGACGTGTATAAGGTTATAAAATTTATTTACGAAATAAATTTTCAAATTTTATAGCTCTATCTGGAATTGATATGTAGGTAGGTTGGTAGGTGGGGGGTGTAAGAAAATTATTTATTATGTATCGCCTGCTATCAACGATCGAGGAGGTGTGGGTGGGATATGGCATTTTCTCATTTTCAATTGGATAGGTTTCTTTCGTGTGTTTCCATGAATCTATGAATATTAAATGTTTGAATGGAATTTCACGTTAAATATAGTTTGACAGATAGATACAGCTAGGGGGATCTAAAGAAAAAAAAAATAAATAAATTTCGTATTCGTGGCATGTAGATATTTTTAAATTTATTAGTTTTTGTGTTAAATTTTAAAGTTACATGTGGTAGGAAATACATTTTACACTTTATGACATGTAGATATATCTGTTACCTATTGATGACAGTTTCATAAATCACAATAATCTACTCGATGCACTACGATTATATGTAGTTAAAGTATACATGCCTACATTGGAAACGTTTCCTTCTGATAGAAATTTTTTTGACAGGTTTAAGTGTAGGTAGGTACATATGGCCAAGAAATGTCAGTTCATAAGTTTTGTTAATCTATCAAAATGAGCATAATCAACTGACGTTTATATGCCGCCACTCCGAAAACTTGCACATTTTGTTTTTGTAATTCGCTTCTTGCTGTGAAAATTATTCGATATCGCACGAATTGATTAATTACAATAACCAAGGACAAAACGTTTGCTACCAAATTACACATCAGATAGACAGATTTTTGACAGGTTTTGAGTGTAGGTACATATGGCCAAGAAATGTCAGTTCATAAGTTTTGTTAATCTATCAAAATGAGCATAATCAACTGACGTTTATATGTCGCCACTCCGAAAACTTGAACATTTTGTTTTTGAAATTCGCTTCTTACTGTGAAAATTATTCGACATCTCACGAAATGATTAATTACGATAACCAGCGACGTTAAATAAAAACGATGGAACGATATAAAGGGTGATTTTTTAAGCGTTTGGTTTTTAAAATTTAAAAAAACCACGAAAATTTTGCAAAATTGAGTTAAATATTTTTTAGGGTCGATAAATCAATTCTTATCATTTACTTTTTGAATAATCTACTATTTCGTGTAAATTTTGACAGCGACTACGCCTCAAGTGGTCCATCCGGAATGTCCAATTTTTGAATGTTTTTTCCAAAATATCGACTCACAAAAAACATGAGTTATGTTGTCTTCTAAGGCGGCAATAGTTGCTGGCTTATCCGTATAGACGAAAGACTTCACATATCCCCACAATATATAGAGGCGTCAAATCACACGATCTAGGCGGCCAATTCACAGGTCCAAAACGTGAGATGCCCATGGATTCGCGTGCCGTGTTGCATGTCGAGCCGTCCTGATGTTAAAACCACATGTCGACCAAATCCAGCTCTTCCATTTTGGACATCAGAAAAAATTCAGAAAGATAGCGAGCACCATTGACCGTAACGAAGTTGCCATCATCATCTTTGAAGAAATACGACCCAATGATGTCACCGGCCCATAAACCACACCAAGTGATAGTTTTTTGTGCATTGGCAGTTTTTCTGGTTGCTCAATGGCAATTTTGAGCCTGCTCAGTAGGACGATTACGACGACCATAAAATGGACGAAGTACTCTAAACACATTTTCTAATGAGCACGAATTTTGGTAATAAAATTCAATAATTTGCCAAATTTTTTCGGGCGTAAGTCTATCCAATGGCAATGCTAACTGAGCATTTTTACTTTGACACGTGTCACGAATCACGCGTGAACTGTCAAAAAAATCAGACTGAAAAACCAAACAGCAAAAAAAATCACCCCTTTTGTTTTTACTAAAGCTATTTCTATCACGTCTGTGGCAATAGACGGAGACCGCTATTGACTGGAAAACAAGAATTAAGAGTCACAATTGTTGTGGATTTTCAACTGAATTGATAAGCTGACTGTCACTGAACATGGTACCTGGATAAATTGTCATTTTATCATTTTATGTATCGAAAATTGTGTGCGCTACTTTAATGACCACATACTTCATTCATTGTCAAATGTGATTGAAGAAAGCATTGCATGATGTCCACTTTCTGCACCCCAATTCAATAATAATATTACCTCAGATTAATCCAGTGCGACAACATTAAAATTGCGAGTCGTGTTCATTACAAAATTACTGATCGATGTTTCGTAAGCGTTTTTGACAACAAAGAATTCAGTTTAAATAAGTAAAATCTGAAAAAGAGCTTAAGCACAGATTACAAGACAAAATAAGACATACAATTTCTTGTACGAACTGTCAAAAATAACAAACCCGATGTTCTGAAGGCTCCCATAGAACTCATATGACTCTTCTATGAAAGTCTATGCCCATAAGTCATGACAGATGGTATGGACAAGGAACATAGAAAGAGCTGAGATCTGTCAATTCATTTGATAAATCAGATATCAATCATGAAAATGCAACGTGCAAAGTTGACTCTACTCATGAAACATTTGACGAATTTATTAAAACGATTTGTTTCAACGAATAGTTAAAAATCAATTTTACTTGTCCTTTTTCATGAGTGCTTGAATGTTGTATATTTTAATCAGTTATGATCAGTCACTCCCCAGGTAAAGTATAACAACCTGAATGTGACTTATGAAATCATAGAATCTTTCTAAGAAAAGAATATATGAAGGTACATATGTGAATTTTTCCTTTTATACATCCTTGCCATTTTTTTGAAATTATGTACCATTATAAATGTTATAAAACAAACAAAATGTATTCCAATTGGTTTGACATATAAGATAAAAACTAAAAACCAGTGTAAATTGTTTTTAACCTCTTACCCAGACAACCAACATTCATTTAGATTTATTAAAATTACGAAGAGAAACATTCCGCACAAATTATACATTCCAAAGATTTTGTGCGGCATTCTTACCCTCAGCATATACAACGCTTTTATCTGATTGACGTCTATAGTGGCGACATCTTGGCTGCACGTCTACCGCCAAAGTAGATGTTAATTCTTTTTGCACATAAAATACTCAACTTAGTAGGTTTACAATTTTTTTCTTTTATTTCTTATTTTTTATGAGAGAGATTTCACGTCCGACCATTTACAATAACAGCATAAGCTCCTCACCGTGCATGAGCTAGGGTCATAAGTTAACAACACAACGTCAAGCAAAAAAAAAAAATTATCTTTGCCTTTCATTTCAGTTTGCATGTCTAATGGTCATAAGGAAACAAGTTCTAGGATTGCATAAGCAACTTGTCGGCAGTTATAAAGGCGAGTAAAGTCTGAGTAAATGCAATTCACCGCACCAACTATCATCTGAATGGTGTGGTTGGTAGTTAGTGTTAAAATGCAGAATTTTATATTTATAAATTCAAGTTCTGAAAGGTGGCAGAGATATACACCGAGAAATGATTTGAAACTGAGATAATTGGTCGGTAGAAGCCAACCATTTCAAAAGAGGATAGATTAATTGGATTTGTTTATACGAGAGACTAGGTAGAAGTAGATTTATTTAATTGTCTCCGCAAAGAGTTGAAGTTTTATTGATTTTTATCTGAATTATGGAAATTTTTACGATGTGTTATCATCATATTAAAGGGGGTTGTCAGCAATTGTTGGCAGTTGTCATTTATTAAGTTTGTACTCTTTGCAATTCTCATATATTTTTTATGAATTAGAAGAAGTCACAAGCTCATCGTGATCATCCTTGTTAGTTTGGCTGTTAAATTTATTAAAAGTCCAGTTAAAAACAGGAGAAAACTTATGCCCAGTTTTACAGTATGTACTTAAGTTTAGTGGAGACGATCAGATAAGTGTCACTCATGCATATTTTGCATTTCACAGTCATTTCAAAATACACACGTCAAACGGTACAAACGACTTGGCAGCACTTAAAAAAAAATGTCTTCTAAAGCATAATTTGATAAATTATTTGAAATTCAAAATGGATTGTGATCGGCCAAGGACACCTACACTTTAATGAAAACGACGTAAGACTACACCACTAAACAATTCGTCATTATTCACAATCACTTTAAAAATCTAAATCATAATCTAAATCCATATTTACAAATTGTTAGCATATATTTTAAGAGTTAAATCAAAAACACAAAATAGACATTTATTTTATTTTCCACAAAATTCAATATAAACGTCAACTCGTTGACATCTGAGTAGCTTGCCACCAGTCAGAGTTTTATTAATTAAATATGGCAGTATGAAACAGAAATCGACCCTTGAGTGGAATTTGAGAGATCGATCGAGAATGGTTACTGTGCCACATAAGGCACATAAAGGGTCTTAAAAATATACAAACATTGCACAACTATAGTTATTTCAGCTGATTGAAATGTCAAATTACGTCTAATGCCAGGTGTCCACTTGTCGATTTGAAATTGACAATTGACGTATTTTTATGTCAATTAAAAACCAGTAAGACAATTATCTTCGACTATGCCGAAGCTCAAATACCCGGTACTATATTATTGTAAAATAAAAAAAATATTTTAGTATTAAAAAATTATATATTTGTATGGGAGGTGTGGGTACTTTTTATTCGACCAAGCTCATTTTTTGTCAAAAATTTTTAAATATTATTAAAACAATATGTGCAAAGTTTAAACTTGCTATCTTTACTGTAGCTATTTAAATTTAATTTTTAACATAAAAAGCTATATAAATCTGATATTTTTGTATGGGAGGTAGTAGTAGTTTTCATCCGATCTTGCTCATCTTCGAACTTAACCTCAGTTTGGTGGATAAAAGCTTACATACCAAATTTCAAGTCGATAGCTCTTAAATTACGGCCGTAATCGTGCGGACAGACAGACAGACGGACAGACGGACAGACAGACGGACATCGTTAGATCGACTAAGAAAGTGATGCTGATCAATAATATATATAGTTTGTCATACCTACAACGCCTCCTTATGGGCGTTACAAATGGAATGACAAAGTGAATATACCCTCACCACAGTGTGGTACCGGGTATAAATAGGCAAGTGGAAATAGCTAAAAATTGCTTGTCAAAAATTGACAAACAGCGTTTGCCAATAACTCACAAAGAATTTGATTGACAAGTGGAAATAGCTGAATTGTCAAACAAAATGTCTCTTTGTCTATAATTGACAGTGATCAAGTTCATTAGTTTGTCAATCAACTGACACCCGATTTTTTTGCCAATAATTGACATAAGTGGAAATGACTGACGTTGGTGTCGTCCAATGACATAAAAGCGAGAGCTGTCAAACAACCGACATGTGAAAACCCACCTTAATTTGTATTCTGTGTATACGCCTTGATGAGTATTTGAAAACTTTTTATCGAAAGTTGGAAACTCACACATTTTTAAAGTGACATCTATTGTTAACAATGACACAACAAATTTTAATTTCAACCGTTTTACTTGGTAAATTCACTCACGCTCAATAGGTGTCTCTAGCATTCTATGGAGAAACTCAAGATGGTTGTCATTTTGTTTCACTTATTTTTCGCTCCGAACTAAGAGCGCTAGTTAATGTCGGTGTCATTTTCTGGGCGATATTTGTATGTCAATGATCAGCTCTTGTTCAAAAGGTACAGCTGTGTTCATGAAAATAGTAGTGCATCTCTCTAAAATAGTCAAAAGTAAATGAATTTGACCGAAAGTAACGGAATTTTGAAATTTGTATTCTCTTCTTTGCATTCTAAACAAAAAGTTTGCATCCTTATATTTTTCAACGGAAACTGTACCGTTTCATTTGGTTCAAGTTTTGTGTAGAACAGCACTACTATTTTTGTGAACGCAACGTATGTTCGTTCAAACAATTTCGTACTTTTACGGATATTTTATTTTGACTTTTCTAGACTCATCCAATAAAAGTATTCATCCTCTTGCAACTACATAATAATGTACTTCATTTTATTGTCATTGCTCTTTTACTAATAATAAATTCCAGTATCGCCTTAAAACTTATCGCAGCTATTGTGACCTTTAGTACATTTACACCGCACCTAAATTCAACATTTCAGCAGACAACATTTCGAAATCCAATTTTGCGTTCCCATTAAAACTTCAACATTTCAAATGACAGCTAGTACCAGAATTGATTCTCACTGATTTTTTTTGTGTTTCGAAATCAGAAGTGGTTTGTAACTAAAGAATTAATTTTATAATTATATTAATCTAAACATGAATATAAGTGATAATTCAGACATATTAAATATAATCTTAAATAAATAATATTAAATACAACAAAAAATTCCTCCTAGGATTTTTTTACAGCGATTTTTTTTTTGTCAGTGAGCCCAAAAGTCATCAAAATGAGGTTTGTTCGATTTGACATACTTGCAAATGCAGCGACGAAATTCAACATTTCGCTGAAATTCAACATTTCGAAATGCTGGAAAATATATGGCGAAATGCTGAACATTTGGCCTGAAATGCTGCATTTAGTCGAAATGATGAATTTAGGTGCGGTGTAAACGTACTATTACGCCCAAAACTCTCACTGTGCAACAAGATTAGAATACACATTGTTTCTATTTCTAAATCCACTGCATAGCAACGCTGTGAATTAAATTAAATAGACTTGGCAGCATCGAATTTTTAAATTCAGCTACTGATGCATACGAGGAAAAGAGAGACGGGAATTATTTCTCGTCTGTGTTGCACTCTCGCATTTTTCCTCGCATTGACAGAAATCGATGCAAGTTAAATTCTGCAAATCTGTTTCATCTGCAGTACTGCTTGCAGGGAAGCGTTCAGAATTTCTGCACATGTGTTTTGGGCTTTAGACTTAGCCAAATCTTGCTTTTTTTTGTCAGTACACTTGTCATAGCATTTCCTATAACGTCGCCATAATTAATGTTTTAATGTATTTCCAAACAACTTGTTTCATCGTTATTTTCTGTCAAATCAGCAGAAATGTTTTGAAAAATTGACTTTCCTACCCAATTACAAACCGGTGAGTTATAATTATAACGTCACAACAAATCTAAAAAAAAACAGTCGTCAAAACAAACTCAAAAGTCAAAACGAAGTATTTTAAACCAATTTAACATCTGACAGTCGTCATAAAAGCAAGCAGACATCTTTCTTTCGTTCATTTCCAAGTAGTACAGGGATGTGTAAAATAAATTAAATTATTTCACATCAAACACATTCTTATGCCAAAACAAATGGTTAGCATAACAATCAGACAGAATGACGCAAAATATGTCGGCATAAATATAAAACCTCACAAGACTGTATAATTATAAAAGCACCTCTCTAAACTTAAACTATTTTGACAGTTTAATTTATGTTATGCGGTCGCATGCTAAAATAATTCTATTTCCTCTCCTTTTCGTTGAGTGGGTTTGCTTAATTAAATTGATGTCGCCTTTAAGAATTCTAATAAAAATATCTCTTCCAAATATAGACTAGGTACCCATCTAAAGTGTCATAAAATTGTGTCATCACAACCCAGGCATACAACAAACACACAACTAAGACAGGTTAAGGTGGAAAGAAAAAAAAAACAAAACAATTTCCCTATGGAAATTGAAAGAAGAAAAACCCACAGAGTGCAGAGAATAAGTCACAATTTTCTTCACTTCACCTTGAATTACAATTAAAAGAATCCACATGCCATGCAAATAGGCCTATTTGCACAATCAACGTGTAGGTACGTTCCCTCGCAGCAGCACCCATGTGCGCGCTAGATGCGGGATTCCCAGCAATATGGTGTTGAGCTACCCAACTCTCCAGAATCCAGAAGTAGACGTACGGTACGACTGTCATGTATATACATAGTACTTGAGAATGAAGCATACGACATATCGTACTCGGCGTATTCCATTCCAATCCCAACCTTCCATTGGGTCGGTCGGGATCTTTATGTACAATGTATGGGCAAGATATAGGAGAAGATAGGTTGGTAGGTTTGCGTGGCACCGTCATAATGCAAAACGGATGGATGACTTACATTCGCCGTATGCTTGTGCCGAGCACGATGGAGGAGCACCGACCACCGAGCACATGATTATGCAAAGAGAACAGCGTGCTGGTGAAGAGGATGTAAAGACATGAAGAGAAGAAAAAAAAAACACGAACAACTCTAGGAATTTTCGAAAACAAATATTTTTTCCAGACTTTAAAAAGGAAAAAATAATGAAATTATGAATCTAGCCTACTCCTCCGTCCTCCGTCATTCCCAAATGGACGTCATTGTCGTCATTCAAACTCGTACATCATACTACGAACACGAAGGAGCCATAAAACATTTTTCTCGTCCGTTGATTGAGTTCGTCTTTTTTTTTCGATATGAAGTGAGAGTTGTTGTTGTGTGGTTTTTGACGTACGATGCAGAAACTATTATGCTCTCTGAAGATATAACAAAATTTTTAATTGAATTGAACGATCCGAAATAAAAATAAAAATAACATTAAATGGGAGAAGAATTTTAATCAAATTTTAAGGGCAAATTGGTGAAGCAAAGTTCGTGCTCTATGGTCATTCGAAATTGCTCTTGAACTTTGTGGAATGGCTATACGAACTTGGAAGGAAATATTTTAAAATGTTGTTTGACAGATTACAAAATAATAGGTATACACTAAACGGGCTTACCAGCACTTTAAAAGTTTTAATAGATATTAATTCCATAGAGTCTATTTATGTACCTGGAAAGATAAAAAAGAAAAAATTTATTTCCATTTTTATTAAAAAAGTAAAAATATTTGAATTTTTAGTTAACAAAAATTACTTTTACTCTATATACTTGACGTTGACTTAAGCTAACCCATCAAACCAGGCGATTCACATTTCGTTCGCTTCGAGTTCTGACTTCTTTCGATGGCGAGTTCATCTTCGATGGTACCGTGTAAATTATAAGTTGGTCGTGTAAAGTGGAAGAAGGAATCGCCGGCGATTGACTAAAACGCATAGATATATATTTTGCCCGCGACTACGCCGTCCATGGTCCCTTCTGAAGGTCCAATTTTGGATGAAGGTATTTTCCCAATTACGCAATCGAAGCTGGCTTATCGGCAAAGAATTTTGACTTCACATAACCCCAAAGCAAAATGTATAAATGTCTGATATCACACGATCTAGGTGGCCAGTTGACAGGGCCAAAACAAGAAATTGCTCATAGTTGTCCACCAAAGTTATTTCTCAATAAAGCCATTGTTTCACGGGCTGTATGAGTGCCGTAGCCCTTGCTTGCTGTACCCAAGAGGAGACGTTGTTGAGGTGTAATCCATTATGATTTGTCAAACAATACTGAATAAGAATAGCATGACACCATGAGGCCAGTTACGCGTGAACTTTCAAAAAAAGCCTATTGAACAAAAATAAGTCCAAAAACCAATTCTAAATGAATATCCTTTTACAAGGTGGCGTAAAAGTCATCACCCTATCGGAAGATTCTATAATTGTTTGCAAATTTCAATTCTACTTTTACATTTGAGAAATACCTAAACATTCAGTGGTGTTGGAACAGGGTTTACCAAGATATCTCGAAAAAAAAAATTTCGAATTTACTTTTTATTTTCGTGATTTTTTCGAGATATAGTCTTTCAAGATTTTTGTACATTCGAAATTTTTGCATTCGAGATTAAAAAAAAACTTTTCGAGATTTTTGTCATTTTTAAGATTACGTCATGATCCCGTTGGCGCAGCGTGAATTTCGGTGCAGATTTCCTGGTCCCCCGACGCCAACTGGGGCACTACGACGTTTAGCCGCTCGCCTAGAAGAGTCTGGAACAACACGAGATGCTGCCAGGTCTGGCCATCCCCGAAGCAGCACCGGAGTATCGACCAGACGACGTGCCACCCAATGGGGCATCACTCGTCCACTCCTCCGACTCCTCTAGCCATCCTGAATCTCGACCAAGAGGGAGACAACTAATCTCTAGTTTTGGCTGTTCCAGCCTTCTTCTCATATGTTAATGTTACTGAAAGTTAGCATGGCACACATACTTAACCACCTAAAACTTTTTGAAACTGGCTCTATGGATCTCTCATTTTTGGGCGGAGCTGGTGGTCTGTTCTCTCTGGTTTGTAAATGAAGTTTTTTTTTGCCAACTAAAGCCAATTACCAACTGTCAGACTGAGGTATTCAAAATCCACAAGCTTGCGCGAGTTTCACAAACTTCAAACCAAATTGCTCGAATTTAAGTTTAAAAGTTTTGCAAAAATGAAAATTAACAGATCCAATGCACTCATTTCTGACATAAGAAAAAAGTTGGCTGTCAATAAAATGTCAAAATCCGTGAATATTCGGTCTTTCTCAATTCGCTCTGTACGGAAGTCCTTATGGATTTTTTTATTCCGTCAAAAATAGGTACCTTGTACCTTGATAATTTGATAATGCGGACTTTGTGTCAAAATTAGACAAAAATGCTAGTATACTCAAAGCTTGAAATTGACAAGTAGGTATAGATGATCTTATTATGGTAATGACAAAAAGTCTCGAAGTAATCGAAAAGTTATATACTTAAGCTGGATTACTTCGGCGAAATTGTGTAATAGTTCTCTCTTTAGAAACGTCATAAGTTGGTCTGTGGTTTACAGGTAAGAGTGTTATAAGTGACTTGAGTAATGACTTAAAAAAGTTAGCCAAATCAGACAAACTGTATAGCCCAGCTCTTCGAATAGTTGTGAAACAATTTGTTTGATTTATTGAAGCTCATAATGAAATCCATTCAATTTCTCCATCCACATTGACAAATAAGTAAATTAAATTTCCTGCTCATAAATAGTTTTGAAATTGATTGCAATAAGCTAAAAGCCAAACATTAATATCAATTTATTTCAACAGGCAATAACGGAATTAAGAAAAAATCGCTTTCTACAAATCCATTAACTAAATAGTCAGCCTATAGGGCCAGCTAATTGACATTCGGTCAACGTGTACCACGTTCACATCATTAATTTTCAACGCCACTCGACAATTTATTTTAATTTACTTTTTCTCCTATCAAATGTCATTTATCTCCATAGGCCCTCACATTCACAGCAAAAATTAGAAATACAAAAGCAACAACAACAGTTCTTCTGTGCTACTGTCAAACGCATTAGTAGTCAACTGACATGCATTCAATTTTTCTTTTTCTTCTTTTTTTTTTCTCTCTCCCACTCTAAGTGTCAAATGTCACAATTTGTATTCGGCTATAGTACAACCAGCTATATATATCGACAAATTGAATATCGTTTACACACTTTGATGTCAGAGTGTTATTTAATAATGGCTACCCGTTGAGAAATGCCTATACACTCTTGACAGAGTGTGCCAAAATTCACGGCGAATTGACATAAAAATCAATAAAAAAAAAACACATCCTCCCTCCTATATGCTTATTCAACTCTCGTATCGTTATTTTAATGGGGGAGTCGGGAACCGGGATTGTGTAGTTCTGTCACTGACAGGACTGTGATATCGTATCCTTTTGTCCGTCGACGACTGCTTGTGTGTAATGTACAATTTTCCAAAATGGAATTTCTCGATGACATTATTTGTATCGCCAGACTGATAATCGAAATGTTTCGATGTCGAAAATAAGAGACCACGGTGCAAAGCTGTAATTAAATTAAAATTGATTACAGGAGTTTTTTTTAAATATTCCTTTTTGTACATGACTATATCCATAGAAGGGAAATGAAAATGGAAATTAAATTGAAAATGGGTGGTTACGCAGACATATCGAATTCAGGCTACAGCTACAACCTGTGCCGAGTTGTGTGTGACATTTAATTAACATTAAATAAAACTTTGTCGTTTGACAGTTGTTGCTGTGGGTATTTTTTTTTGTTGTTGTCTCTCTTTCCTTTTTTGTTAAAATTAAGACATAAAAACCGGCCAATTTCCCTTTGATCCTTAAACAACTTTAATTACTTTGCGTATGTAGTAAATTGCAACCAGATGGTTGGCATCCATCCTAACCTAACCTCTTTTTGCCTCACTTTCGCAGTTCCGAATTCTGTTCGACTAATAGTCGTGTACTTTGTCATACTGTCAGCGCATTGCTGCGGCAAAAATTTGCTAATGTCAAAAATACACTTTTGCTCATTATATTTAATTGCTTTATGTGTGCAACACTCATCGTGGTTATCCGTAAATGCATAGAGTGCCACACCCCCTGCTTTTTTTTTGCGCATTTGAATAGTATTCGCCTGTGGATCATCATCATCATCGTGTTCAGGCTGTTTTTTTTTTTTTGAAGTGTTCGCACTCCAATTGCATCTTTACGGATAATTCAGGAACGCTCAAGTGTTTTTTGCTCAACTAGAAAGTGTTGTCTGTTCTGTGTGTGCCTGGGAAGTGCGACTCCGCTTGTATGTGCGAGTGAATCGGGCCATGGATTGTTTATTTTCGAATGCGGCACACATAGTGTGTGCTAGTGCAGTGTGCGCTAGAGCTGGGCTATGAAATGGTTAAAAATAGACGTCTTATGTCTTGGGAGTTGTTGTTTACGCATTTTATAAATGTACCTACTTTGCCGGATAGGCTAGAGGAAATTTGACGAGGAGGAATGTGATTGGAAATTTCTGGATTTTTCATTCATGTTTTTAGAAATTTATTCTTTTAATTGTGAAGTTGGCAGCAAGAGATTAGTTGCGGATTTGTGTATACCTATAATCTTCCCATTACTACCTATCCATTTAATAATTCTTCTGTTGATGAAGCGATTTGGCATATATGGAGTAGTGTCAAAAGATAATCGCTTTGACAAATGTCGCGCACCGGTTTCTGGGACCAATTCATTTTGTTATATAGAAATGAATCCGCGCATGAGTGGATAAAGACTCAACGAAGGGTCTAATTTGTCCCAAAAATAAAAGAACTCAAACACACGATTGGTTCTTTTTATTTGGTTACACTTACCTAAGTGGTCCAAGGTTGGGCGCCAGTCAATTTCCACAGTAAACCACATTTAATTTTTTTTTCGTGGTAGCTATTAAACTGTCGAAAAAAGTATAGTACTTTGACGCTAAACATTTGATTTGATTTCTGCTCTAAATCCTCGTTCTTCGATGACATTTTGACAACATGTGGATGTTGATCACCATTTCGCCTCGCTTATACGTTTTGACAAGTATGTTCTACGGGCTGTCTGGACTACGAAATATTCTAAGGATCCAACTGCATATTTTTAACGAACGAAACAGGAACCAATGTCGCCAGAAAAGGCAATGTCTCAACATACATTTCGAAAAAACGACGCTTTCAAAGCTCTGTCACTGTCATCACTGCAATTTCAACATCTTTAAAATTCTACACACCAATCACCATTGATTGCAAACATCACCAATCATCATCATCATTATTTTACTCCCCATTTACACAGAGTGCCCACTTTTCATCTTCAAAATTTGACCTCTCAACACTTCATCACAATTGTCGATGAGTCTCGCTCCAAGTTATTGTCTTCATTGGCAACTTAAAACGTAAATTGCATCTGTCATCTACCAGCAATTTTGTATTTCTACATCTCAAGACAAAATTTGATTGATGAGATGAGTCGACATAAAAAAAAACATACTCCTTTGTTACAAAAACAGAAGAAGACACAGCCTAAAGGCGCCGGCCGTCTGCCAACATCAGTTCCAGGGCACCATTATCTTCTTCTCTTCAATATCAAAAACCATCTATACATCTGCCGTTCATTTAAAATGCTCAATCAGCACTTTTATTTCTCCTACGCTGAGGCAGCCTCTGCCGCAAGATGAAGAGAAAATGTAAAAATAATTAGGTGCACAATAAAAAAACATCAGAAAATATATAGATATAGATATATATATTCGGGGATAACACGACAGCATAATAATAATCCATTAAGTTTTATCATCATTCAAAATGTAATCATGGCTCGCTGACGTTGTTGATGTTGCATGTTGCAGACCTCTAAAACACATTACCGCAGCTGTCATTTAGACTCTTTCGCCTTCCATTCACCATTTTATTATATAATACGTTTTTGTTTCTTCTTTCGTGTGTTGGGCCGCTTTTTAACAGTTTTTTTTTTTCTTCGGTGATAAACTTCAAACTCTCATATTCACAATAGACAAAGTAACAAGGTGTCGACTACACGGACTGTCAATGTCAGAGCGAGGGAGGGTCCATTACCATTACAACCAGGAATGCAATCAAAACAAAAATGCACTTGAAATTGAGATTGAAACACAGCCAAACGAAGACAGCTAGAAACATATATAGCAGACAGTCAGACAGAGCTTCCTCGATAAAATTTAAAAGGAAAACAAAACATTTTGAAAGCACACTGCCCTGCCTGCCTCCATTCTGGCCAACCACACAAAATTCAAAATTGAATCGTGTGTCAGATAAAGGAAAACCACTTAACCAAAGAGCATCGTTACGTGTACCACATCGATGAACAGAACAAGTGAATGCGAGAGAGAGAGATGAAATGCCGCCGCCGCCGACATCCCACCTCGGCCGCCATACCATATCTCGGATTTCCCGTTTTAGGTTCCGTGGAGTCGATCCTCCGAAGAAGACTTTGAAATTAGGTACAAAATCATCATCATCGTCTCCTGTGAGTTCGCCTTTAAATTTTCATTTTTGTCCACCGCCACCCGCTCAGACAGAAGGAAAACTGTTGATGCAGCAGTCGCCTGTCCTGTCTGTCTTAGCAAATTTCGATATTCTATCTCTTTCGCTCTGTCTGTCATCGCGGAAAGATTTTAAAAGAAAATTATAGAATTTCTTTTTCCCATATATTCATATTTTTTCCCTATTGTTGTTGGGCATGGGAGTTCCTTTTTTTCTAAGAGGTTATGTTATAAAGCAGACCATTTTTCATTTATCTTCTCTATAAAGTCGCCGCCATGTCGTTGTTGCTTCTGGTGATGGTGCCGCTCCCAACGCGGCCAATTCCGAAAAGAATGATTCTCTTTTGATGAAGTTCAATGTGCTGAGGATGAGGGAGGATGCTCCTTTTTCCATTTCTTTGGAGAGACAACGTTTTTTTTTTGTTTTTTTGCTGATTTTTTTTCTCTTCAATGAATACAATGAACCTATTTGAGGAGGAAGTTGTATGAGTGTTGTATACGGAATGAGACTTATTTGACAGATGAAATAAATCAACAGTTTGCAATGTGGCAATAAAAACAAAAAGCGAAAAATGTTTTATGGGTGATTTGATAAAAGTTAGGGGTTAGAGTTTCTTATTTTTTCTGCGAAAATTATTATTCGGTTATTTATGAGATATTTGTCTTGTAAATCGTTGGGGAATTCCAATGACAGTTGTTGTGGGAATTTATGACAGATGGCAGTTGAATAGTTGACATAAATCTAATAAACGTGCGGTTTATGTGCGATTATAATGGAAGGGATATTGACAAATCTAGGTTTTTATTGAGCGTATTTTAATATAGAATTATGTATAGTTTTATTTGTTTGTCAAAATATGTAGGTACTAAAAATAAAGAATCGTCATAGGAAACGGGGAAATAGGGGAAATGATTGAATTTGTTCTTCTGACTGATACAATTCACAGACTACAGACAGAAGTACACATTTTATCGTTTCCCCGACAAATATTTGACTGATACAATTCACAATAATGACCTCAGAATTGACAGCAATTTTGATTACTCATTTATTTATCGAACTTTACGGTATTAATTAATAGAAATACATTGTTTTATTTCCTCTTCAACATTCTAGCAAAACTCAAGCTAAAGAAAACGTCAAAAAATTAGCCTAGTTTTGACATTTCAAGACAACGTCAAAAAATTAGCCTATAGCATAAATTTATTATCAGCTGTCAAAAAATTATCCGAGGAAAATGAGGGCGTTCAAGAATCTATTTTAGTAAGTCTGTCAGCTCTCTAACTTCATGTTGCTGAGTTTTCATTCGGCCGAACTGGTCACGTGAACCATTTTCTCTCTCTCTTTAATGAAACACCGACAAATCAAGTCAAGAATTTATCCACTTACTACTGAGTTGACGTCCATTTGTGTCAACATGTGTGTGTGGAGAACTCAGTTTTGACATTTCTATTGGGTAATCGGAGAGCATGGGAGAGCGCAGTTTGACATTTCGATAGCCCTTACGTTTGAGCACCAATAAGAAACTCTGAACCCAGGAGAGGAAACAAAATACAATTGTCAAGAAATGACATATCGACAATTGAAGTTAGTTTTTGCGTTCAGGTAAGACAGCTGACTTTACTGTCTTTATGGAGATCCCTATGGCAAATTTTCCACAAAGCAGTACCTATCTATTGAAATTATCATGAATGTTTTTCTTAACTGGCGCCCAAAGAGTGGTCACAACACGCTGTTAATATAAAATCTATCCAAAAATAAATACATGAACAATGACAGTTCTTTTTGCAGGCGAAACTATTGTTTTTCAACTTGTTTCTCATTCGTAAAGTGTCTAAAACTTCAACATGATAAATAAACATACAACAAAATCCAAATCGCAATAAGTGCAACTATGACAACTGCAACCAGCAACAGTAAAGCAAAAAGTTAAAAAATAGAAAAAGAAAAAATCGATTTGAAGATAAACACTGCAAAGTTTTTCAAGTCTTCATTCAGCCAATAATGCAAGTAAATTTCCTCTTCGAATCCGTTTCATCCATAAACGTCATCGGGTTGGTTTTATGGCAAAATGCTGCTTTAGCCAAGTTGAGGTTTTCAGTGCTCAATATCTTTCCTGTTTTTTCCGCCTCTAAAAGTTCTAACAAATAAAAAATCGAAACAAATGAAAATCCTGTTCAAAACACAAGAGTGCGTTTTTTTTTCATTTTCTTTGTGTTTGTCAGATTTATTTTTTTTGCCTCAAACACGCTACTGTTTTGTGGTTTGAAACTTTGTCCGTCTGTCCGTTTGTCAGAGAAGAGTATATCTTTGTATGTTGTGTGCATCCTCTCGACGACGACAATAATCGTGCACAATCTCTCTACAAAATAAGTATTAAAGCCAGAAAGGAGTGCAGAAAAAGAGGAGCAGTATCCAGGAGAAAAAGGCGGAAAAATAAAATGTCCAACGAGGAAAAAAAAAAAAAAAGATCGCATGTATATAGGTATCCGTCGTATATTGTGGAGGAAAAATACTACCAACAACGAACCAAAAGTTTATCGCTACCGTTTTGCTGTTGCAAGTTATTTAATTCTTTTGAAAGCGGCTTTCTTTGTGTCATCGTTTGTTACTGCCGTTCCGTGCCATTCCTGTTGTTGCCATTACTGCTGGCTGATGGTGCTGTCTTTTTTTTTTTTTTGTGGCGATGTTGCATGCAGCGGTAGACTGTTGTGTTGTTATTATTGTTGTTGCTGTTGCTAGTTTAGATGGAGCATTGGGGAATGACAGTCAGTGGGCTGTCTTTACGACCTGAAAATCAGCAGGAGTCGGCAAATGATTTTACAACACAAACGTATCCAAGAAAAGACAATCAGCGATTGCCGCGGACGGTTTTTTATTTTATTTTTCTTGCGCAAAAACTATTTGAAAATGGACTCAAAAGCAGTTGAGAGATGTGCATTGATGAGGATTTGCCAATCGCCATAATATTATATCCTAGGGGTTTAATTGCGCATTTCGCTGTTTTCAGTTTTATCGCTCCAACTGACGCTTTTATCACAAGTCTTTGATATTTAATTGTCATAAATTCACCACGTCCAATAAATTCTACCTATAATTAAATACGTTTCGTCCAATGGAAGCCAAATTGGCAGGATGCATCCAAGTTTCAACCTTATTAAATATTGACAGTTGTGACAGCACTTAAGAATCTAGTCATCGTAAGTCGACTTGAATTGTCTGGACTCAAATTTACCTGAACGCGAAAACTAACTTGAATTGTCGGTATGTCTATGTCACTTTTTAACAATTGTATTTTTTTTTTCCTAGGTTCTGAGTTTCTGGTGCTACACGTCAGGACAATCGAAATGTCAAACTGCTCTCTCCCATGCTCTCCGATAAACCAATAGATATATCAAAACTGAGTTCTCCGGACACATGCTGACACAAATAAACGTCAACTTAGTAGTAAGTCGAAAAATGCTTGACTTGATTTGTCGGTGTTGCGGACATAAACGTCAACTGAGAAAACTGTTCACGTGACCAGATAGGCCCAATGAAAACTAAGAAAGCGTTCGATTGGTACTCAACTGACAGTTCTTCTACTGAAAAAAAGAGAAATTTGCTTCTGGATTTGAATTCAGAATCACGGAGTGTTCTTCCGGACGATTCTGGACGACCAACCGAAAACGACATAAGCAACATGAATTTAGACAGCTGTCAGACTTACTAAACTAGAATTTTCTAACGCCGTCATTTTAACACTCGCAATCATTATTGGTTTCGCTCGTCAACGACTGAAAAGACATTTGTCTTCTGTTCACACAAATTGTTGTTTTAGAACCCGCGTGAGGTTTGCTCCCGCAAAACACTGTCACAAAAAGTACTGTCAAGATGTCAAGACATTTCATAAACAGAATCAAGCCAGCAGGAAGTGCTTACCTATAATTTTCTGTACTGCAGGAGGGTCAATAAATTATGCGAGTCCCTATAGGGCACTTTGACACTTCAGTTGTGGTAGATATTCGTCGAAGGCATAACGGAATGATGTTGGGCGCCACTTTTATGAACCAAAATTGTACTAAAATAAGAACAGTTGACCATGATTTCCATCTAACCAATCGCACCACGAAGCCGCATTTTATTACAACATTCATCTGTGGGAATAATGTATCCTTCTTCATTCCCCCCAAACGAAGAGGCTATAAAAACATCGTCATTACGTTAATACCTAAATAAATTAATGTAACAAAGAAATTCCTGTAACATGCGGCTTGTCAGGCGCGTCGTTGATCCCTTAACTGCGCCGGTTTTATTTATTCTAATAAATTCCTGGTTTTACTTCTCCGCATATAATTTTTAAGGTTTATGGGATAAATGCAAATTCACCACTTCCTCTGTAACCATATTCGAAACCTTGGCACCTGCAACCGCACAAAGCCAAAGGACGAAAGGACCTACCCTAACAAATTACAAATAAAAAGAAAACCGGGATCTTCTGCGCGTTTTAAATTAATAAAGAAGACCCTAAACGACATTCACTGTGTCATATCATATTATGCCGCTAATCCCCAAGCCTGTCATTAGCAATTTACATTTTCTTTTTCCCCCGTTCATATATTTTTTTAACCAGAAAAAAATTAAATTCTAAGAATACAATGAACCACACCACACTAAGGTTCATCTTAAACGAATTTATCCCGCAGTTAAATCTTTTAAAAAGTTTCGTACACCTTAATTTTGTCCTCTTTTCAATCTTGGAGTAAGGATCCGCCTTTGGCAATCATCTGTAACGCGCCCTACAAAAATAAAGAGACAAAAATAAAGAGGCAAAAATCCAGAATGAAAAGAAAAACTTGGCAAATCCCCCCGGAGAAAGACGGTTTTTCTTTGGAAATTTGGTTTTCTTTTTGGTCCTTTTGCAATGGAATATCAATTTATCCTACAACTCTAAGGGGAGTCGAGTTCTTAAGCAGATTTTTTACAAACACCCTGCTGTATAGTATAGGGCGTTGTGTACAAGGCGTTGTTATATCCTTTTGTTACCTTCTAACAACTTCAGGTCCAAACAATATTAAGAGAATATGAAAGGAAATCTTTTCTTGTCCAGCTTTGCGTCGTCGTCGGTGGGTCGAATTTTGCAACAACTACAAGGACATCATCATCATCATATCATAGCAAATACAGCAAACGTGACAGGCAGGCTACAAAAAAAATTAAATAAAGGACGCCAAACAAATACACATTCTCGTAAAGGATAGAAAATATTTTCCTTTTCTATTAAAAATACATAAAAAAAAGGAGACCAAGAAAAGGGGAAACGAATTTTATTTTCTTTCTTTATTTACATTAACAGTAACAAAAAGTCAGCTAGGGGAGACAGGGCACACATAGAGGGCACAGTGAATGGGAAAGCAAAGAAAAGAAAAGAAGAAAAATATATATGGGGAAAAAACTGGGTCAAGTTGTTCCACTCCACGGAAGGACTTTTTATCATTTTTTTTTTGTTTATGTTTGGAATTGAAAATCCATTAAAATGGAGTAAAAGTAGGCAACGTGGACGAGGTATATACAGTATAGTAGATATCCCATTATGGTTGCCAGACTCAGGCAGGACACTCTTCGTGTACTATGGCTTTGAAGTGAAAGACAATCTATAGATGAGATGGGAGGAGGATAAGTTTTCCTATCGAACGGGAAATGACGGTATTTGAAGAGGAAATAAAAAATAACTGACAGCAGTTTGTTATTTCAGGTTTTCTATCCTCGTAAACAATTTTCTGTTTTGTCTGGCCCCCCACCTTGTATTGTTATAGAAGAAGCAGTGGTTAGAACGTGCTTGGACTTGGAGTATTATCAAGCTGGCTTTAAGAGGAATGATGATATCGTTGACGAGACATGTCATTTTATAGAGTTTGAGTAAGCTGAGTAATATAAATTTTAATACAAATTAGGTTACAGATGGTATCCGTTTTCTTTGAACGGAAAATGCACAATAGGTCCATCGTCCATGCAACATTTTAAATTACAATGTATCTTCAAAACGGTATAGGAAGAAAACAATTTTAGCAGCAAACGAAAGCGCATTCACATAGTAAGACATGTACCTATATGTTTAAAATGCATTGTACGCTGAAAAAGATCGAACTACTCTTTAGTTGACGATGAAGTATTTCTAATGATGTATATTTAACTGGCGCCCAACATTGGACTTTTGCGGTTAAAACTGGTGAATAGCTAATGGCATTTGTTAAAGTACTCATCAGATCCTCTGCTACTTTTACCCAGCGATTCGGAGAATATACCAGACCATACCCCAGTGTCCATTTTAGAACCGTCTGTAAATACGGCTGTAGTTTGCATGTTAGGTTCGAGTCTGTCTCTCAATTCTTCCCTGCTGGGATAGGCGCTCGAGAAAGATCTTGTAAACTCTAGGTAAGGCGTGATAGGTACATGGCCAAAATATTTGTGTAGGATCATTGAATGACCCGTTTCGTTCAATTTCCAGTTTATTGATTAACTCATGGCACTAATTGCGGCCGATAGATGTACAAGTATGTCTAGCGGAAGCAGGTTGAGGATATCGGATAGCCTCAAGTCCTGCGGTCGCACTAGTGGTGCCGATGCAAGCTAGTCTTCGAATCTTTGTTAAGGCCTTTAGGTAAGTGGCCTTATTGGTTGCCAGCTATACCATACCCGACTTCCATGGGTCAATATAAGTAGGTCCTACTATAGCCGTCAGATCCAGAGCTTAATTTTGGGAGATGGTCCCCAGGTTTTCCCGAAGATTCGGCTGCAAGAATAAAATATTTTTTTGTCTAGTATAAGTCCCGCAGGTACTTTGCGCTATCAGAGATTCTGAGGAATGTGCCGCCAACAGAAGATGTAGCAAACTGCGGTGTTTTCCTATTATTTGTGAAAAGTACCAGTTCAGTTTTCTGGCGATTGACTGTTAGGCCGCAGTTCCTGGTCCAGGTGTCAAGGGTTTTTAGGGCGCTATCAATTTGTTCCGCCAGAAAGAACTTTTGAAATGAGTTTTAAAAGTCTTATTTTCACTTTTTTTCCTACGACTACCCGCATCGGGGAATTTGTAACAACTGGCGCCCAATACATAGACCTTCTCATAATTTGCTACAAAATTGCTGCTAATTCTTGAAATGAAACAAAAATACATCTATTCTCCCTAAAGCCACTATAAGTGACAGGGAACCTACTTACTTAAGGTGGCGCTACAGTCCGGGTGGACCTGGGTCTCAACCAACAAGCGTCTCCAGGCAGCACAATCTTTGACCAGCTGTTTGCAGTTAGGCACTCTAAGTTGGTTAAGGTCCGTTTGCACTGCTTCCACAGAAGCAGAAATAAAACAGAAAGGTATCACAAAATAGTGTCCACTAAAAACAATTTTTTCATCTAGTTGTCGAATTCGCAACGCAAACAGAAGCAAGTAGCCAGATGACAGATGTTGTACAAAATTCAAATACGAATAAAAAAACAATCCTCCAATGATAAATTGACATTCAACCGCTAAACTCTGTTCTATTGTGAAAAAAATATTCTGTTCAAATTTAGTTTTTGGAGTTTCTAATGTTGTATCTGTTTTTACCTGGCGCCCAACGATGGAACCTCTAGTGAGTTATTTTATGTAAATTTGACTAAAACTTAAACTTCAAATTTCTCTTGCTATTAAAGAAGTAAAATTGCTTCTCTATACGTGTCTAAACGATGTTTATAGCTTTAAGACTTTCTAATCAATACCTCATAAACGTGATTCTATTCCAATTCAACTGCACTGAGATGAAAAGTTTGCATAAGAATTGAAAAAAAGGCAAAAATTTGCAATTTCGCTTATCGAATATTTCTCAAGCATATTTAAACGAATTATTTTACACAGCCATTCATCTTTCTGACAGAGCCAAGAAGCAGAGAAAAAAAGACAATAATCTAATGCCCCTTTGGTAAAATAAAGAAATTTGAAAAGGTACATATCTGTTCTAATAACTCCCAAAGAAAGAGGATAAGAAAACCCTACTGCTTCATAGAATATTAACTGTTCTGCTTCTGCTCGTCAGTTAGCATATTGCTGACTGTTTGGGTGTTAATCGGAAATGTTTAAGTGTTTGGATAAAATGAAGAACACGTCTTATGACTCTGTTGGTTGAATTAAAACAGACCATACAGTTTTGATTGCCGAAATAGGTAGACATTTTGCATATAACAACTACGAAAGATTTGAAACTTGACGATAGTCGACAGCGCCATCTTTTTATAAGAAGTGTAGGTAAATTGAATTATGTAAGGGCAAGTAGTAGGATCTACAAATGGTAATTAAACAGAGACTTTTAAGTAACTAACTAAATATGAATTTAATATAAAAATCTTCAGAAAATAAGAGAAAAAAAAAAAACAACTTTGAATTTACATAAAAATCATCGATTACAAACATGAAAAAATAAATTTAAAGTTAAATTTTGATACGAATCATCAATTAGTTGCTTCCTGTACGAAAGGTTAAGTCCTACATTTTTCCACTACTACATTTTCCATAATTGTCTAAATAGAAAACAGATCCTTACAAAACAAGTAAAAGTGAACTGACCCAAGTTCCAACGCAACTCCTTTAAAAAAAATAAAAAAATTACGGCAAAAAATATTCCACAAACTTAACTTACATTCCGCAACAACTTTTTGCATCCACTAAATGTCTACTTAAACTTGAAATTTACCGAGCTACATACCTACATCGATATACAAAAAAAAAAAGAAATACCTTTACCCCAGCCGCAACACAAAATGGCGCTGAAATCTAATTTACATCTCCCAGCATGGTCACATGGTTTGACTGGAATGAAAGTAATTTCCCCCACATTAACCGACCAACTTTGACTTAAGTACCACACAACACCCCCAACCATCAGTTTTATACCGCCCTGCTAACATTTTGCGTACTTAAGCTCTCTCTCTTAGCGTGTACGTACACACTTCGATTTCGTTGAATGAAACCACCATCTACTGGCATAACTTTTCTGCACGAGGGTGGTAGATCCTTATTTATACCCAAAAAAAAAAAAAAAAAATAGGAAACAGAAATTAAGTATCAAAAAGTACAGTCGCACGTCTGACACTGACACAACATGCCATTCGCATCCCATTCTCAATTTCCCATTCCCTTTTCTTTGAGAAACGTGCAGTAAGTATTTATCGATAAAAGGAAACAGCAGTTGTGACAGTAGCAAAAGTGGCTGACACTGACACACGAAATGGTCTTCAAGCATTTCATTGCTAAACTAAAAATTCACCATTTATAGAGAAAAATTCAATAACATTTGAAAAGTTCGCTTTATTAAAATACCCACTGTCAGAAACGCTTGAATTGCGAACCAACGACCAACTCACCATATCAAAATTGACGCTAAAATGTTTCGTTGCACAAAAAAAAAAAAATATATATATATACGCCATGGCTACGATTAAAATCAAGGAGGGGTTGATTTGACAGTTTATGGTCTGCCCTAATGCGATTATACAGTTAAATGAGGAAGTTTTTCGTTTTTCCCTATTTTCTCGCACCCCCAGGGTGGGTGAGTACATAATTTTGTTCAACATGATTCAAGGCGAGGGCGACGACAACGGTGAATTTCAGTCCGGTTGAATATGTTTGCGTATGCGATTTAATGTTTGATTTTGATGACATTAGTTGTCGTGCATGGTTGTGGAAATAGGGTTCAAACTTGTACAGAAATGGGGAGTGACAACATTTCACCAGAGTGTTGATGGGGGTGGTTAAGTTACATGGAAAGTTAAATTACTTACGCTTCTGTGTGTTGAATAATTACATAATATCATGGAGGGCTTACCTGAAACGAAAAATAAAAAAAATTGTTAACTTTAAAATCTATAAAGTGAAGTAAAATGAGGGCAAATAGACGCTGTATACATAGATGAGAACTGTCAAATATTACCAAATTAGGCACACACATTTTGTCAGATGAGAAATTGGCCACATTCAAGAATCTAGTCGTTGTAAGTCGACATGAATTGTCCGGACTCAAATTTACCTGAACGCGAAAACTAACTTTAATTGTCGGTATGTCACTTATTGACAATTGTATTTTTTTTTCTCCTGGGTTCTGAGTTTCTGATTGAACTACACATCAGGACAATCGAAATGTCAAACTGTGTTCTCCCATGCTCTCCAGACACGTGTTAACACAATGTCAATTATTGGCAAAAAATCGTTTGTCAGTTGATTGATAAACTTATGAACTTGATGGCAATTATTTTTCACTCAATTATAGACAAAGGACATTTTGTTTGACAATTCATCTATTTCCATTTGTCAATCAAATTCTTTGTCAGTTATTGGCAAACGCTGTTTGTCAATTCATTGAATACCAATTTTTCGCTATTTCCACTTGCCAATTTTTTAATTGGCATAAAAATACGTCAACTGTCAATTACAAATCGACAAGTGGAAACCCAGCATAAGTCGAGAATTTCTTGACTTGACTTGATTTGTCGGTGTTGCGGACATAAACGTCAATTGAGAAAACTGTTCACGTGACCCGTTCAGCGCAATGAAAACTCAGCAACATGAAGTTAGAGAGCTGTCAGACTTACTAAACTAGATTCTTGAACGCCTTCCTTTTGAGTACCTAGTTTTAGGAGTAATATACAATTTATTTTGTCAACAGATTGACCCCAAACAGCGGACTTAGCCCGATGAGTCTACAACCGATCAAATATAATTCCAGATCGATACCCTGCAATCTGTTTATCATCCCAGAGTCCTGCTGTAATAGCTCTTAAACTTGGACTCTAAGAAAAGCGAAGAATGAAGATATCCTCGACAGGTTTAAGAGAAAGATTCATCGTGTAAAACTGTCGGTCTTATTTGTGTTGAATGACCTTAGACACTAGCGCTCGGGCCGGAAGAGTCTTCGACTCCGACTCAGACAAACAAACCAGTAGATAGAGGAAGAACTTGTGACACGCACAAGTAAAATGGACCTCAACCAGCTTGGAATGCGCAATCGGAGGCAGTTTTCCAAGGACCGAGCTAAATAGGGAGGCATTCTGGTTTAAGCCCAGGGCCACTGCGGACTGTAGCGGACCTAAGTAGGTAATGTTGTGTTGTATTCGGCTTACATTCATTTTTTTCTACCTTTGATAAAGTTTCTGTTTCTGTTTAGTATAGAGCTTTGCAATAGCTGCCACTTGTCATTTTTTTTTCATTTAATACAAGCAATTCAAAAATTTGACTGTTTGTCAATTAAAAGTGACATAACTTTCCTCTTTCAACTGACAGTGGTCAATAAACCACCAGTCAACATTTATAGCGACCATAAAAAGTGACAAACGTCAAGTGGAGATGAATGAAAGACTCCATATTTGAAGTTCATACCGTTGCAAGTAGGTAGGTACTCATCATTTTATCATTTTCAAAAACTTTCAAGTGAACCCCGTGTCATCATATTTAGCTACATATCTTCAAAGCAAGTTGCAACAATGTCTATACTTACTAACCAATTAACTACCTACCTAATCCACAAGTATAGGCATTAATTTCCACGCCTCAATTCCGCCAGCATATGACTCAAAACAGCCGCACAATTTACGAGTTTCTCAGCATATAACGGTATGTACACGACTCCACCCATAAACAGGTTAACAAAAATCTCTCACTGTTAAAATATCTCATAAATTGTAGCTACATCAAGCCTCCCTTCTTCTCTGGTATGCAACATCAATTCAGCGGCGTAATTTGCATTCTACAGTGCAATTAACTGCTGGGAAATCGAGATGTAGCTAAATATAAATTAGCAATCGTATCCGAATCCGCGAATCACTACATCAACACCATAAAAGCGCTTTGTTGCATCCTTGCGTTATCTGCAACGCACCATCATCTTGCTATACCAACGCGGTGGCTCTCCGAATCTAAAGAGAAATTAACATGAAATGGTGGATGCGCGGGGGGATCTTTCTTTTTGACCATGCCGTGCGCAATTTGAGATGCAATTTAATCATAATTTTCCCGTAATGGTCAATTCGTATGTCAAAACAAGCCAATTCCTGGATATATACGGCCGAACAATGACCATTCATATTCACCGATACCGAGACAGCGTGCAACGTCGACGACGACGATGATGGTGGCTGGTGGCTGATGGCAGAGTAGCAGCAGCCAACGAGTTTAACGCGTAGGTTGGCAGGGAACGCGAACGAGAGTCAGTCTTGGACTCGTGTTCGACTAGAAATCCCGGCATGGCGGTCAAACTCGCTTAATGGCTTTCTGTGCGCGAATATGCCACAGCAAATTGGCAAAACGCACGTCGTCATCGTCGCCGTGTCGTTGTCGATCCTGTTATTAATGGCTGAATGCCGCCACTAGTGCGCGCCGCACCATCACCGTTGCTGCAACTTTATATTTACAGCTGGCTACGGTCAATAAGTGACCACTAACCATCAATGTACCTAACTGTAACTACACTAAAGTTGCCACACACACATTCACCAATAAACACCAACACCACACACATACACAGTTTAAGCGAAACACGTTAAGTGCTTCCCCCCAAAGTGTCGCAAATGGTTACGATTTTCTTTGGCGATGTTTTTTGCTCCTTCAGGTCAGATGGCCGCGCTATAGCTAATAGTTTGATATCTTTGACCAGTTTTCTTAGGATCCATCAAGATTCCAAGAATACAATTCCGAACGTATCGTATAGTGTAATTAGGGCTTTCGATGGCTGCCACTGCCTCTGCCACTGTGTGACTCTGGCTAGCCTCCAGAGTGCGCAAGCGCACGAAGGCGATTACATGTTTTTTTAATGGACACCAAAGTGTAATTTACTCGCGCCTCTGTAATTCGGTTCGGCTTTGGGCCATTGAGTGTCCTACTTGGGATATATTATGTGGTTATATAGATACGTACAAGTGATATCAATCTTTGAGTGCTGATGGACCATAGTCGGGCTGTCAGGTTTCCAAAGAACAACGCGACCCAGTGGAAATGGAAACATGTGATTTGAACGTACACACACAAACCGAATAGTATAATTGTGTTAAATGCGCCGAGTGTGTGGGGAAATCCGCGCACCTGGAACCATATCATAATTATAGTGGAAATATAATCTCTGTCGGTGGAAATTATAACTGGGTTAGCATTTTTTCTTTCGGCGGCAAATATTTTAATAAACCTATGTATAAACAGGATTTTTCTACAACCAACGCCAACACGGTTCAAAAATGCTGAAGTAATCGAAAAACTGTAAAAAGACGTGGAAATTCGTGGAAGAAATAGAAAAACAATTAAAAGTTCAAACTGCCAAATTTACAAAAAAAAAAATGCTATTCGTTTTGCTATCAAAACTGACTATAGTCTCCAAAAAGGACGTAATTAAGCAACTCCGCAGAAACAGATGCCAATATTTAATGCAACAATATACGGACTTTTTTACTGGTAAAACGACGCAAATAGAACGTGTCTTTAGGATCGACGTATAGATCCCAGAGATCCAGGCGAAAGCCAGAGTTTCAAGAACGGTTTATTATTTTCAGGCGATCTCGAAAAGTCCATCAAAGAGAGCAAGGTAAGAGCAACCAAACGATTAGGTCTAATGAGTAAATAATGTACTTAGGAGTAGTTTTAGATTTCAGCTAGAAGGCCTCACAGATGCAAAGCCGCTCCTTCCAGGCTGCTGGCTAAACATCAGCGGAACTGATTATGTTATGAGGATTCGAGCTATCCCAGCTGGTCAACTCAATACTTGTATACGCTGCATCGGTCTATTCGTGCGGACTCTTACAATGAAGTAAACAAGGAGGAAGTTCTCCTTAGCATAAAGGCTCTGCGCAATAAAAACAATAGGCGGATTTCGAACAATTCGAAGTAGTCTTCTTTATAGCGAGAATAATACCCATTGACATTTTACTTTGCGAATAGCCAAAAATCGACCTTAATCAAACAGCCAACTGACAAGGCGTCATCATTACCAGAAGGGTAAAAGAAGTTGAAAGGGCAACATCCTTACCACCGTGGAAAACTAAGTGGGATAACACGGCAAAAGCCATATGGACCCACAAACTGATCCCCGACATCGTGATTTTGACAAAAAAAAAACACACGGAAACTGCAACTACCACCTTACGATAGTTCGCTTTTCTGTAAAAAAAAAAAAAAACAAAGGCCCTGATGAAGAAGAAGATACGAAGCACGCAATGTCCTACTGCAGGCGTTTCGCAGGGGAAAGAGCGAACTTACTTAAGGATTAAGAAAGAAAGAACCAAAAAAGCAATAATAGCAGTCTATTCGGAAGAACATGGGTGGGTTCCCGGCTACAGAGGTGTGACTGGAAATAAAAAAGCTGATGAGCTGGCAAGAAAGGGGTCCCCCCTTGAACTAAACCAGGCCGAGAACACAGTAATGATTCCCCTTTGTAATTTCAGACAAAGAAAATACTTATGGCGACAAATGAAAGCTGGAGCAAGCTCGACTCGTGTGGCATAACCTGGAAAATGTGGCCAATCTATAACAAACAGAAAACTGAAAGAATCTTACAATTGAACAAGAAATCCTTGTCCTTGATTGTGAGTATTATCACCGGACACAATATGCTGAAATACCATACCAAAAAAAAATGGGAATCAGCACAGATGACCGCTAAGGATGCGGTGATGAGGAGGTGCATGAGGACACCCCACACTTTTTTTGCCACTGTCCAACGCTCTGCCACGTTAGAAATAGAATATTTGGTAGCTACTTTTTCGAGGATTTCGATTAACTTTCCGATAGGCCCATTAATGACTTATATATAAATTTGTTAGTCGGGTTGGTTTACCAATCCGTAGGTTTCTAGTGTAGCCGTTCGGACTCGGCATAAAATTGTAGGTCCCTTCCATTCGTTCCAAAAATAGAAACTCACACAAAACGAATGGTTGCGAGAAGCTACGCCTTGGGTGTCTATCGCCTGTTGCGCCGCCTATTTATTTTTTTTTTTGTAGGTTTCTAATGTGTGGGAGTCAGAAACTTCTATGGCATCACAGCGGATCTACATTGATCTAAGTGTGGCACGTACTATACAGGTTTTTCCTGTCTAACCTCCTACTTAAGGATTTTTTGGCATCATTTTAGAAGGTTTGGGTTGCTTGTTTAGCTTGTTTAGTCTTAGGCCTGTGGTGCTCTCCCAGTAGGCATGACATATGTACCTACTTATTGTCTTTCTAGGTTTTTAAAACTGAATTTATGCCAACTTTAGAATACTGCACGTTTTGTAAAGAAGGTCTTTGAAATACTTCTGACCGGTTCGTCAGCCCTTTTATTAACTTCAAACCACTTATTTCGAGGGATCAGTCATAATTTGCTTACTGGAACCACATTTTGTAACCTAACTAAGAAAGTACTTTTAAGGCCCTCTGACTTTTCGGCATCGTTTTTGTTACTCGTTATTTTGAGTATAAATTTCATATAAATTTGTGTTTTTCCGGGGATCGAACCTGTTACCCCTCGTACAATAGTCCAGTTCCAGTACACTAACCACTGAGCCCTGTCACTGAGCGTTGTTGTAGACGGAATAAAATATTGTCACCTCTTTTAATACCCTATTCACACCAAGCCGAAAACTGGGTTTTCGCGAAAACAGGCGAAAACTTCATCGGACACAGAAGTTTTCCCATACATATTGCAGTTTTCAAAACGAGTTGTTTGAGGTCGTTTTCCATGAAAACGCCACGAAAAAGAGTACAATCGTTGGGTTGTTGAAGCAGACACACCTTTTGCAACATTCAGCGAGCTCAGCAAAACTCAGCAAAACTGCTGACAGGATAGCTCTCTCTCTCAGTGCTGTCGTTTCTTCTAGTTTTTTGTTTACAAATGTGGAATCTCTTTATCTTTGCACCATAAAGACTAAAGAGCAAATTATTCAGTTTTTTCTATAACTAGCACTACCTGCCACAACTAAATGGTATTTTCAGATGTTTTGATTTTGATTGTTGCTTATGTTAATTATTTTATGCATTTAACCATAAGTTAACGATTATCAAGTAGCTTAAATAATTTTGTTTGTATCGTATATATGTCAATCCGAGCGAAGTTTAGTAACTAAAATAAAAGTCTAGCCACAAAAATGTCATAGCTAGTTTCACAGCTAATTTAAACGTCAAACGAAAACGAGTTGGTGTTCGGTGTGAATGCATTCACGAGTTTTCTAAACTTTTTTGACGAAAACTCGGTTTTCGGCTTGGTGTGAATAGGGTATAAGAGTTTTAATTAATTAATGGAAAATAATTAAAATGGATCGGTGTAGGTTGCGTTCAATTTCTGCGATCATTGATGGGTGCATCCAAACACAAAAACTCTTACATGACAGCAAAAAGCGATGACAGGGAGCAGTTTTGTACAGTATTTACTTAGCTTTTATACGACTTTTCCAAAATCGTTCCTTGTCTTTTCTTTCAAAGAATACGCAAAACAACGTCAAATAGTTGTGTTTTTGACAATCGGCAGCTTTGAAATGTCACTGATCTGTCATGGGATCTGCGGTTTAAACAGCAGAATACTGTCGTTTAACTTAAACTATGAATGAAGTTTAACTCAAAGAATGAAATCTATTCAAAGTTTAAACGAAACTGTGAAACGGAATTAATTGTTGAACTGACGTTTAAAAGTGTAGTTTAAGCTGTCACTGTGAAACTGGGGATAAGGGAATAATTTACGATTAATCGTTCGTAACGAACAAATTCACTAGTTGAATATTTGAATTCGCCTATTTTCACTTCAAATTGGTACAGGGTGGCTCTATATGGTCCAAAATTTGTGACAAGGGAGTAAAACAATTGATTCTAAACTTAGTTTAGTTCACTCTACTCGATAGCAAAATTATTCGTTACTCGTTACTTTTCCCATTTGCTATAATTTCTGATGAGAACGTGTATATAATGCCAGTGGTTTTAGGTCTATTCACTTTAGTCGAACAGAAATGAAATGCGTTGCAAAATGTACAACAAAAACCACAATTACTTATGTATTTCTATCTATGACATAATCGCTCATGACACCGTACATAATTCACCTACTAATCCCGACTAATCCTGCCAACAAAATTACGCCCTACTTTGTATCCCTATGTAAACAAAATGCGTTCATTTAGCTAGGCGTAACAGAAATCATTTACCAATATCTAATCCTTCACAGTAAAATGATCGATTTCGGAACATCTAGAACCAGCCCAGGACTGTTCACATTTACCATAGAAATTCACCTCTCCATTGTAACGGCGAAAACAAAAAGCATTTGCCAAAAACAGACTATATTCTAGTGTTATCTGCCTACACCATGCCCCACGAAAACAAAAGGATAAATCCAATTTCACCAATGATGACGACTCCTGCTGCGAATACAAATGATGTACGTGTGAAATTTTCCCAATTAAATTGGATTTTCCTTCAAAATACCACACACTCACACACATATCTGCCATGAGAGAATAGGGATATGGATGGCATGCCTATGGTATCATCCCTCTATGCAATAGAATTCTATACCAAAATGGAAAACAAAATACCATATAAAACGAGAATGGTTACCAACAAAACAAAAAAAAACTGAGTCGCATTCGGCTCAACACAATAGAAATGAAATATACTACTATACTAAGAAGGATATTGATCATGACGACGGGCGCGGTGTGGGTGCATGTGTGGTTTTCAAACCATAACTCATAATAACAGCACCCGCATCCTATATCGTCCTTCCGCACCCATTCACAGCACACTAGCCACAGAAAATAGAAATCCAATTGTTAGAATGCCAGTCACGTAGCAGTTGAAAGTTTCACTTCGAAGGATGTCATCATCCCGAGATCGTATAGCGCAAGCACATAACGCAAACGTCAAATGACCCAATTTCAACAATGAAATTTCCCAAAAAAAAAATAACAGAAAAATAATAAAAACCCTTCAAAGGGCTGTTAAATGGAAAGCTTATATGTTCGGTATACCTTTTTATACATATTATATCCTTTATGCTTAAGCGTTGAATGCACTCTCATTGAAGCAAGCGCGGCGGCCATATGGTTTTAAAGTGTGTAACCAAGCATCAATCCGTGAGTGGAGAGCACCAAACCTCATTCATGCATTCATAGAGGTGTTGAAACACGAATGGTGTAAACAAAGACGATTTTCACACCTTAAATGGTGGATATTCGTATAGCCATCGTACGATGGCGATATTGTGTGTAAAAGGGTATGCGTACTGGGAAAAATCTTTTGTCCACTTCGATTTTATATCCCATAGGGAATTGAAAGAATGAATGGGAAAAAAAACCCAGTAAAGGAGCAAAAAAAAAGTAACAAAACTAATAACAAAGCCACTTTTAGTTTGGCTTTCTAGATGGCTGTGCGAGAGCCTGCTCCGAGGTTAAATAGTGTGCTCCATTATTTTATTGCCTCCCCTCCTGTGTATTGCACATTTAATGTATTCTTCTGTTGATGTGATATTCTCCATGCTCCAGTAAATCTCCATTAGGAAAATGAGGACTGGTTTGGGTAAGGCACTAAAAAAAACAAGCTCTTGCTATGTGCATTCCGGTGTGTAAACTGTATAGCCCCGACTCCATTGCACTATCGAAGGAAATACCTTTCGAGTATCCTGAGAATTGTTATGCCGGCGAAATCACTGTAAGGAGCCACAATTAAGTTCTCCTATATGCACAGCACAGCTGTATATACCTACGGTATAGGTATGAAGCTGCATTAGAATAGTCCGATGGATAGAAAATAGACAGGAAGTGAAATGTGAAAATTTTAAGTTTGAGATAGAGCTACGGCGGACGAAGGCGACGGTCCCACAGAAAGAGAGAGAGAAGGAGTGATTGGATGTTGCCGGGGATGTCTGGTTTAATGGCCACTGCTGCCACTATCGTCTGTCTGTATATGATGTCGGCAAAGTTAAGTGCTTGTTCGAGAGGAAATACCAAAGTGGTTAATTGCGGTTGAAGATAAAAAGTTTGGTTTTTTTTTTATTACTCTAGCCTAACATCTGTGGTAATAAAAAGTCGATCGATTAAAAATGATGGAGAGTTTCAGATAGGGAACAGGAGGAGTAAAATTTGATCGTTTTGACCTTGTACCTATACGAAGAAAGGATCACACTGATGTCGGATCAAGTGTCAAAGGCTTTTATATTGAATTACTTATACTTGCGAAAGAAGATGTCTAGTTGATGACTATGATTTTTGCTTTTATTTGCTTTTTGAGCGACTTAAAAATAATCGATCGTAAGGACCCATAATAAAATTACATTAATGTGAACTTAAGCTAGTGTTAAAATTTGTCGGAAATCCACTTATGTTCATACACACAGATATGCCTAGAGACACTCTAATTATGTTATGGTCATGGCTTCTAATTTCAATGAAAATATATGAGCTTGGTTATGCTAGGTTTCGACTTGTTTTGAAAATGACAGTTGACGTATTTTTATGTCAATTACAAAATTGACAAAGTGAAAATAATGAAAAACAACTTGTCATTCAATTGACTAACAGCGCTTGTCAATAACTGACAAAGAATTCACATAAGATGACGAAATGAGAACGTTCAAGAGTCTAGTAAGTCTGACAGCTCTCTAACTTCATGTTGCTAAATTTTCATTGGGCAAAACTGGTCACGTGAACAGTTTTCTTATGTCGTTTTCGATTGGTAATCCAGAAGCGTCCGGAAGAACTCTCCGCGATTCTGAATTAAAATCCAGAAGCAAATTTCTCTTCTTTTCAGTAGAAGAACTGTCAGTTGAGGGCCAATCGAACGCTTTCAGAAGCGTTCGGATTGCTTCCGGACGATTCTGGATTACCAATCGAAAACGACATTAGTTGACGTCTATGTCCGCAACACCGACAAATCTATTCAAGAATTTTTCGACTTACTACTAAGTTGACGTTTATTTGTGTCAGCATGTTTCTGGAGAACTCAGTTTTGACATTTCTATTGGGTTATCGGAGAGCATGGGAGAGCGCAGTTTGACATTTCGATTGCGCTGACGTGTAGAACACCAATCAGAAACTCTGAAGAAAAAAAGTACAAGAATTGTTAATCAGTGACATACAGACGATTTCGCGTTCTGGTAAATTTGAGACAATTCAAGTCGACTTACGATGACTAGATATATATATAGCTGATTTGTCAAACAAAACGTCACTTTGTCTTTAATTGACAGTGAAATGAAAATTCATTGGCATCATGTTCAATATTGTTTGTGAATGAATATTAGACACATTTTGATACACCATCTTTTAGCAGGTCTTAACCCTTTTCGCATGAATGTGTCTTTTTTATGGCTTCACCGTTTGCAAATTAAATTCGAAGTAAATTCTATTTATTTTATTAAAATTTTGCGGCTGAAAATGTTCGGCTGTTTTCGACTTCTGCCTGTAAATCCAACGTGTTTTTTTTTTAGTTCTCAGCAGAGCCTGAGCTGTAAATTTGCTCCCGCTTTCGCGTTGGTTTCAGCATCATTCCTTTACATTACATTAGCCATGTACTTGTACAGGGTTGTCATATGGAGTTCCAAAGACTGTAGAAATGTATGTGCTCAATTTTAAAGGAGTTTACCATAATCACGCTTATTCTGAGAATCGATCGAATCGAGTATTCCCCGAATTCAAAATGAACTTCTCGCATTCTAAGTTTCGAGGGAAAAAAAATCAGTATCGAATGAATTCATTTGATGAATTTTATATTCGAAATCAGCTTTATAAATATTTAGCTGTCAGATTCTCAATTTTTGTTAGTTTTAATTTGAGTAAAGATGGCATTTGTGTATTTTTGGAGGAAGGAACGAAAAAATTTTAACTTTTTATACCACACATTTTCGCTCGAATAAAATTTGACATTTAACTCGATCCAATCGAAACTGAGAATGTGGGGATGAATGAACAAAATACGAATCTCAATCGAAATCGAAAGTTGGAATGTCATTTGGTATTTTTCTGAATCGAATAACATTCGATTCGAGTCGAGACTCATAATTAGGGTGAATGGGCCTCCGCACACGAGACTAATTCTGCCGGCATAAAATCGATTTAGTAGGCGAGGGGACTGAAGTGAGGGGAAAAACGGAATAAAATGTTCTGCCGAGTTTGAGTGGTTGAACAAGGCATAAAACTAATACATACACAACTTAAAAAATATTTCAATTGTGAAAATAATACTACACAATGAAAAGGGTAATAATTTTTCTGCCGGCAGAAATCATCCCGTGTGCGCTCGAAGTATGATATAAAAACGGTTTTCTGCCGGCAGAATTAGTCTCGTGTGCGGAGGCCCAATATGATTGCGTGGGATTAAGCTGGTGTCAAATATGGGAACAAAAATTCTCTGAAATTATATCAAAAGCTTCAAATAATGACTAACGATTTGATTGGCTAATTCTTTTAAGGCCTAAAGGGGAATGCAATGCCAATTGCGAAATGAGAAAGAACTGAAATCTATAGGTAGGTAGTTCTGAAGTGTGTAAACAAGGAGAAAGTAATTTTCTCAGTTTTAATTGAATGAAATAAAATCCAACTGCTCGAAAATAGCCGCGTTGGCACTTTCTTTTTTCAATCATTATAAATATTCTGAATTCCCTTGATATTTTGTTTCATGCTCCATTGAAAGCGACGCAAATGTCTAACCAAAAAAAAACCGATTACACTCCTATTCTCAAATGGCACATCTTGAACCGGAAACAGAATTGTACTTATCCAAGTCATTATTGTATACCATACCCTACTTTTAAATTATGCAAATCACCATCCAAATCTAAATCGAAAAAAAAACAGCCAACAATACCTACTTGGCCACACACATGTTCTTTTCTGGATCTAATGAATAGATAATAAGAAAATCAAGGAACAATTCCATTTTGCTTAAAGGAAGAAATGTTTGCCTCCCTCTTCTTAGTTATTTCATTCCTTTTGACACCGCTAATGACACTCGGGAATTGGAAATGTCATTAAAAAAAATATATCTACATATAGAGAAAACAACCAAAGTAGTACCTACTTTCGTACATTCTCGTATATCTAGGACAACTCCCCAAAGCGCAAATGAAACAAAAAAAAAAGGAACAAAGTCAACAAAGTTTCAGGCAAAAGGCAAAAAGTCAAACAACTTATTTTCACGGAAAATTCTGTGTATGTACTATAATAACACTCTTTGTCACCCTTCAAAAAAAAATTGTGTTGACACATTCACACCGTAGGGAAGAAGCATTTTCACAGCGCCTCATTCCCGCCCCGATACAATACATATTATATTTGTATATCATAGCCAGAGATAAAAAGACAGTGCCGCCACCGGCTATATGTACCCTATATTATATTGAGGCATAAGAAGTTAAAAAAAAAAACGCTCATATAATGTACCCGCATGTTTAATGATTTATAAACAATTTCACGGATGTGAACAGGTCTTAATGGGGCGAGATGAATTTTTTTTTTTTTTTGCTCCTTCTCCTAGGGTTAATTCAACAGGAAATTATTGCCTTAAGCTTGTGTTGTGTGCAGCGGAAGCAATTTAAAAGTGTTGACCAGGAGGAAAAACTCTTGAGAAAGGAAAATTAACGTAAATTGTTAATCGGTAGCGGTTTTTATAATAACTGTCATCAGGATTGAGAGGGCATTTCAAATCAATTAGGGTGCACTCTGGCAAGTCATTTAATAGAGGTGTGCAGTTATGAAATGTAGATATACCTCATGATGCAAAGTGGGGAAAAGCAGAAATGACAGTTGTCTAACTGTGTGAACATAGTGCAGTTGAGATGACATTTTTAAAGGCAAACTTTTTTTTTAAATATGAGGAGTAGTAGTAATGCATTTCCTGTCTAGTAAATATTTTATGCTGCGAATTGTCATTGGTTTGATAAGTAATCCGTGGGGAGTAGCCGTTGACATTTTTGATCAAATAAAATATTGAATTGATCAAACGTATAATATACCTACCTACCTACTATAATTTGACATATAAAACCACTGACATATTACATAATGGACTCCTATCAGACATCTTCTCGTTGGTTCTATCATAACAACTACCTCTCGTGGTTCAGCAGAGCGGCATAAATTGAAAACTTTCCCTTTTTTGAAGTGGCATCTATTGTAAACAATGATGCAACAATTTGAATTTCAACCGTTTTACTCTCAAATCAGTTTTCCTGCAAATTCACTCACGCCCAATAGGTGTCTCTAGCATTCTATGGAGAATTCCAATATGGTTGTCATTTTGTTTCACTTATTTTTCGCTCCAAACCACAAGTGGCGTCATTTGCATGATCTGACATTTCACTAGCAGTCCATATGTCAATGTATAAAACGTACTAAAATTGTAATATTTAGAACATTGAATAATGCATTGTCCGAACAAATCACTTCGCAAAATGTGGGAATTGAAAAGCAGGGCGTGACATCGCCCTTTTTAACCAATTTACACTATATCTCTTGACATTTATGACAGCTTGGAATTTGGTAAAAGGACGTATATTAATTATTGAAGGAATTTTATAGTCATTAATATACAAAGGGGCGTGGCACCGTAAAAAGCATTCCAAGTGCTCTACTTCGACACTCATGAGGCGTTTTTCTTTTTTAGAGCTCGAGCATTGTGAGCGTGCCTTAAATCGAGCGTGCTCAGATTGTTCTGATGAAACACACGTGAGCACATAGCTATCATATTGTTATTTACTAATTGTTTTTTTATTAATTTGGTTTACAAGGCAAGGCTCGTCCGCTTTTTCAACTATTTTGTTTATCCTGTTTTTTTCTGTCAAATGTCAAAAAGTTCGTAATCAGCTTTTTACTCTGCCCGCTTAGTCAATTTATTCTGAGCTCATAGAGCGCGTTCTGATTATTCTCTGAAAAAATAAGAAACAGAAATTCTGAGCTGTGTCTGAGCTAAAAATGAAACACGAACTTTTTTTGACAGTTTAGGCTCTGCTCTCAACTAAAAAAGAAAAACGCCAAAAGAAACACAAATTCGGAGCTCTGATGTGTCTGAGCTAAAAGACTCTGCTCTGAACTAAAAGAGAACAACGCCTATGGTTGCTAAAGTTGTAAAATTTAGAACATTGTTAGGCATTTTGAGAACAAATCATCTCGCGAAAATTGGGCGTGGCACCTTCAAGATACAACAAAATGTCTGAGCTTAAAAATCGTGCAAAGTTCGAATTATATCGTATGATTTTCTGACAGATGTGTGGAACGAGACAAAATTTATGTAGTTGCTTTCTGAGCAACTTAATGGTGCTCATTTGACATTCATAAAACATAACCTCATTTAGACACCTATCGCTAGTGCGCGCTGTCAATTTTTAAAACTCCGTTTAACTCTGATTTATCATCTCAAATACTTAACATTTTTCGGCATTTCTCGTACAGGTACATATTTCTATATTATTCATTATCATTTGAACTGGATTCCTAGAATTACACAAATATTCATTTGCCCTCCCCGAAAAAAAAAAACAAAAAAATAAAAAGATAAAGAGAAACCCGTATGCATAATCGTACATCGGTTTTTGTTCCCTGTGTTCGTTCAATAACAATAGACTTTAAACAGAACACGCTGCGCGTTGGCGGCTTATTTAAAATTCCATTCACAAGGCTTCCTATTCAGATTCAGAATGAAAATTCCGTTTGCCTCTCACTCGATGTCGACATCAATTGATTACATGTTAATGATAAAAGAGAAGAAAAAAAAAGACACACAACAAAAAACCGAACAAGAAACCATAGAGCTATAGATTTTGACATTAGATGCAACGAATTACAGTCAGCGGCAGCGTTCAGCAATAGGTATATATTGAATGTGACATTGATTGATTATATTATCGTTGGTATAATTTTTAACACGTTTATTGTCTGTTTCGGAATGGATGAATGTGCATAATATTCTAAAGGCCCCCTTTGGGTTTAGGTTAAATGATTTCGAGACTGTGTGTGGCGGCTTTCAACATAACCTTCAGAGCCTCACACCTCAGGCATATAGTAAGCGGGACATACAATTGTCGGCATATGCTTAAAGAGTGCACAAAAGCAACTCCGAAAAAAACAACAACAGCAAATACGAGAGGTTGAAATATGGCTTCACCACTCACGGCATCGTACATCTTTTTTTTTTTTCGTCGAGATCATAAGTCACACAGAGAATATGAAAAATGTTTCTGACTGATTTCCAAATCATTCATTGTTCCGCATCTAACTCCCATGGTGAGTTTTGTTTGTCAGTGTGGATTTCTAAGGAATCGCACGGTATAGAGAAAACGGGAAATATACTATACACCAGCAGCTCTCCAAGTCCAAGACCACCCACGATGGTTTGAAACGCTCCGCGGGATCATTATTCCCTGAAAACACACTCAATATTTGGCTGGCAGTCAATTTTCAGTGGTAAAACATTTTTATACTTTTATTTTTCTTATGTCCTTCTTACCCTCGTCCTTTTGCTTACTAATTACCCGACGTATTTTTTAGTGTTTGGTGTTCGTTTCCATTTCCTCGAAATGATGGAACTCCCATCGAGTGACCTCACTCACCATAATCTCTTTAGGCATGGTGAGTGGCTTTCAAGTGTAAAATAGAATACCTTCCAGAGTCCAAAGGAATTTCTTAAATTCCTCTTTCCGAAATTAATTATCTTCGACCTGATGACGCACTTATGAAATGTTGAGAGAGTACCTAAGATGACATTCTTTAGATACGACTTAGGTAGAAACTTCCGGATTAGGACAGGAATGATGAACGCACCTTTTTCTTAAAAAAAAAAAAAAAAAAAAAAAAACAACAATGAGTCTATGCCTAAACCGATTGGTTACTCATCTGATTAAATGTCAAACGATGGGTATACCTGTCAAAATGTTTCCACTTAATCTGGAAATTTATTACGTTCTTAGAAGGGATTTGCTATGTTGCTACTAGTGCTGTACATTATCTTTCGTTATGCCCACTTAGAAATAGGTTTATGGTTTTTTGACAATTGATTGTATGGCATACTCGTAAATGTCACATTTCATCAAATCGCATTGCTTTCGATTTCCTGTCATTTTCCGCCTGTCTATGTCTGTCTTTGCTGATAACATAGACGCCTCCAATTAAATGACCCGTTTGACGATATAATTACTCGGAATTTTCTGCCATCATTACTATACACATGCGATTAATCTGACAGTCAAATGGCTATAATAAACACAACAAAAAAAACAACTATTCCCACGATTATCGGCGGAAGCGTGCTTTTTAATGCCTGACTCTTATCAACAAATACCCAAATGCTGTTCCATTCATAGTTATTTATTATCTCTGGCCGCTTTTGTTTTGTTTTGCATTTTTTTCTCATCGATTTGAATTTCGTTTTTAATTGTTCATTATTTATTTTATTGATGTAGTCGGTGCCTTATCTTTAATTCACAATATTACGTAATTATCGTTTTGATTGGATTCCCAAGCGACTTTGTTCAAGCTGTTGATTTTTTTTTATTTCATTTTTTTTTCTGTCAATTTATTGGCGCTTTTGTTTATTCTTATAGGAAGAGCAATAAAATGTCAGTCAAGTGTTATAAATTATTATGATTTATTAATGTTTTGAAAAATTTTATATTTTTCTCTTTTTTTTTTTATTAAGCGCCGTGGACTAATTTGTTGTTGTCATTTTCTTAGGAACAAAATCAATTTTGAAAAAAATATACCTATACCCATGTTAAATGTTAATTTAATGCGATAACGCTCAATTGTTTATAAGCAATTGAATATTTATGAGTGTAGGTACCACATATTGTGTTTGTGTGTGGCTACGATGGTTCACCGCATCGCATCGTCTCGTGTTTTAGAACAGCTGTCAATAAATTTGATGGAGTGATTTCTTACTTTAAGTATGTATGTAGTATATAAATTAGAATTCATTGAACTTTACGAAAATGTGATTACGTAGATTGTGGAGAAACAAAAAAAAAAAGTTCGTAATGACATAGCAATGGAGGTGTGTGCCCATTGACACGAACATTATTGGAAGGGAACTGTCATCTGTCATTTATCGGTGGGATGATGATTGATTGTAAAGTTATGAATTATGAATTTTTACACCCACTTTGACGGATTGAATATCATCGATTGAATTAGCTTGAATAATTCAACAAAAAATCGTGTGGGATTTATTATCTAATGCAAATAAAACATGTATTAGGTATAAATTTATTTCATAAATTAGAATGCGGTGTCTTAGATGTTATTATTATGATTGTGACATAACATTCTTGATAGATTCTGCTGAGACTGGAGATACATTTATGTAAAGCTCATAGAAAGGTATACTTTTTTTGTTTCTATGAAATGGATCGGACCAACTTATTTTTGACCATATTTTTTACAAAATTTATATGACATTTGGCACTGACCGTTTCGAATTTTCACATTCCACTCCATTCATACTTTCGCCGCACTGAACCAAAAGGGCTAGTCCTGATGTTTGCTTTATTTTTCCTCGCAGATTTGTATGAAACTGACATTTTCACTAGCAGTCCATGTAAGTGCCATAAAAATAAAAGAGTTATCCACTTATGAAAGAGATCAACTATGTCAATGCTGGCAGCAATTTTGTTTGAGGTTCAGGTTTCTACAAAACATTGGCCGCATTCAAGAATCTAGTCATCGTAAGTCGACTTGAAGTCTGGACTCAAATTTACCTGAACGCGAAAACTAGCTTGAATTGTCGGTATGTCACTAAACTTATTGACAATTGTATTTTTTTTTATCCTGGGTTCTGAGTTTCTCATTGGTGCTCTACACGTCAGAGCAATTGAAATGTCAAACTGCGTTCTCTCATGCTCTTCGATGATCCAACAGAAATGACAAAACTGACTTCATGCGGACACATGTTGGCACAAATAGATGTCAACTTAATAGTAAGTCTCGAGAAATTCTTGTCTTGATTTGTCGGTGTTGCATAAACGTCAACTGAGAAAACTTTTCACGTGACCAGTTTTGCCCAATGAAAACTCAGCAACATGAAGTTAGAGAGCTGTCAGACTAGATGAATGCATTCATTGTCTATAAACTGCCACAATATGTTTCATTAATTTCCACCTAGAAGGCAAACTTTATGAAACAAATATTCAACCTGTCAGGTATACCTACGTACATTAATAACTTTTTCTTACATTGACTTTGCGAACATTTTCTTCAAAATGAAACCAATCAATTTCAAATTGCTTACCCTTATATACCCATTCAGTCAACATCCTTTCTCTTTAAATACCTACCATATTCATATACCACCCACCTCAATGAAGATCTTCATATATTTTGTCTTATACTCGTAGACTGCGTACATAACTTGCGTTTTGTATGTTAACGGTACGTGACATATTGGGAAATTGTTTGCGAGTAGCGACAAGGTTGAGCAATAACTTATGCGACTTATTCTGTCAGAGATTCGATTGTCACTTTACATCTTTTTTTTTTTTTTTGTGGCGGAATACTTCCATTCAACTTTGAACTGGCAAAATTGCAGTATTTCTTGTTCCCTGAACGCGAACAAAAAAAAAATAGCAACCCTACATCAGCGGCAACGGCAACCAAGACCCAACATCATCAATGCGAGATATAGATTTATGTGCAGGAAAATGCCGGAATGCAGTGTGGCAAAAGCCACAAAATGGTGGGGAGGCAAAGTTGGATGTAAAAAAAAAAAATTGATTACAGAATGGAACGTGTGCGGTTTTTTGCAGCTCTCTGTATAATGCCACAATGGGCGGCAAGCCAAAATGCTTGCTTGTAATTCTTTGTTTCTGAAAAAAATGTTCTCCGGCAAATTGTTCTCTATTTCGACAACCTAGGTTATATGAATGTTCAATCTTGTCAAGCACTTGAAATTTGAATTTAAGCCCATTGATTTTTAAATAATTTTTTAAATAAAAAAAATATAAAAATTCTGATAGGGAAATAATGACAGATTAATGTTTAAACAAGATTGTCACTAAATAAAAAGAGGAAAACATTTTTCATTCTCGTTTTATATGCGTTCTTGCATAAATGGTGCAATTTTCAAGCACTTCCTATGAAAAATAGTGAGCAATTATGACAGCTGTCTATTTGACACCTCCTGACGTATTAAGAATTACCTTAGAATACTATGAATGAAGGAAATATAATGTCGTTTTCGATTGGTCGTCCAGAATAGTCCGTTCGATTGGCACTCAACTGACAGTTCTTCTCCTGAAGAGAAGAGAATTTTGCTTCTGGATTTGAACTCAGAATCGCGGAGAGTTCTTCCGGACGGTTCTGGACGACCAACCGAAAACGACATAAGTGTACATTTGCACGTTCTCTTTGCATATTATACGCAACGCACTAGATGACATAATCGAAAGAGAAAGGGTGTAGGTTAATGTCACAATATAAGAAACAACTACGTCACAAGAAGTTATTCAATGGCTACTGTCACGTTTTCATTCATCTGACATTTCAAGAATAAAAACAATTAAGAAAGGTTTTTTCTGGCAAGTGAGTAGGTACATTGAGCGTCAAAAGTGAGTAAACCTATGCTCTTTTAAATTTTATTTAGGGTCTTGAAAAAATTCTTAAAAACCAGCAATCTGTAAAAGTTTGATAACGAAATAACAATAACAAAACGTAGATATTTCATTTTGACAGGATAAAATACTTTACAGATATTTAAAAAATAAATTTTTCCGAACTCTAAAATAAAATTATCTTTGGTGTTCACTCACTTTTGACGCTAATTGTATATAAAATATCTAAGCGCGGTAATAAGGCTTTGTGTCAATTGGGCTAAATAATTATCCTCGGATAATTTTCTGACACTTATCAAAGTTTTGAAACAGAGATTTATCGAATTTTACGCTATTAATTAATTGAAATTCAGTGTTTTATTTCCTCTTCAACGTTCAAGCAAAAGAAAAAGTAAAAAAATTAGCCTAATTTATTATATTGCTCCCGGAGCAGGATACTTTTTTGACAGCTGAAAATTCCACCACGTCGAAAAAACAGTGTCAAAAAAATCATCCGAAGGTGAGATTTAATACATACCATCATTTTGGTAATGATGCCATTTGCCTACAGTAAACGTAACAAAAACAGACGACGTTGTGTCAACCGTCAAAGAGCCATGTCCAAATTGTCATTTTAATGGGATGAAATAATTCAAATCACATCATTAGTTTATTACAGAAGTAACCAATAACCACATAATATTTAACCTGTTAATGTGACAACTCAGATTTAAACCCACAATTCAGCAGTTCAAGAATCTAGTTTGACACATTTGCCTCTTTAATACGTCGGCATATGATTAAAGACTTTAAAACATAAAAATTGCTGCCTTCATTGGTTTTTATCGAACGTATGTACTTATTTTAAACATCACCCCTATCAATATCAATTCAAACAACAGATGGACAATCTACCCATATGACTATCAATTCACAATCCTCCACCATCCATCAGAGAAACTCATAACAAAATGTCAATCAATGAGCGGAATAATGTTTATTATTGTTTTTTAATTATCAATGCTATATATACGGGCCAGTCCAATAACCTTATTTTCCATTCCCATTTCCAACTGATAAGGGTTTTCACAAACACATTTTTATTTTTTTTTTTTGTGCCTCTTCTTTCAATGTCATTTCCATCGAATTCTTAAAATAAATTAACTTGTTTCGTTAACTACAAAAAAAAACTTCGAGTGCACTAGATGTACAAAGAAAAACACGAAACAGCTGTACAGTGTACAGTGATTTTCATTTTTAATTGATTTAACATGTCAAAAACAAGAAATCGATCTGTCATGTTAAAATAGGCGCAAGGGAGATAGATGAGAAGGATAGATTCAATATATTTTTTTTTCTTTGTATTTAGGGGAGTGAACGTACATGACAGCTGGAAACATATCTTCGGAATAAGAAGGAAAAAAAATCGACAAGAATTCCTAGAAAACCCATGAATAAGAATAATATTAGGTACCTCCATGCCAGATGACATGTCATGTAGCTGTCATTAGGGACATGTCAAAATCGAAAAGAAATGCATAGACTTCAGTCGATCGATTGATCGTACAGCATGATCCGCTTCTGTTTTATTGAAACAAAAAAACGAAAGAAACCTTAAAATATGTAAATAACACAGGAAAAGGTGTGTCGGCATTAAGAGCGAAGAGCGGGATCGAGATCGAGCAGAAAAAAAGGGTTTTCCAGTGAAATCCAAACAAAACCTCTGATGGTGATCTTCCACGAACAAAAATCTCTGAATGGGACCGATTACGTGAAACTCAAAACTCCAAGAAGAGACTATAGCTATATGCATATGTATTGAAAAGATTCCGATTCATTCAATATGCAAAAGAAGGAATATCGGTCGTGCCTTTGGTATATTCTTGTGTGTTTACAGTGTAGGTATACACTCTTCGAGATCCATGACGTGACGTCCCTTGGCTCTAATGCTGGGCCTTGTTGATCTTTCAAAGGGAAAAATCTTCTTAACAATAGGCAAGATCTATTTCAATGGAGTGAAACTTATGAGGTTAATGCGAAAACATAACAGAGACGCACTATATAGTTACCTTACCCATCCCGAAAAAAGACGAAGAAGATAAAGTACAAGAAGAAGGAAAACCTACTCGGCTGCTTTTGTTTTCCTCGCTGTATGGTGTTGTAGAGCCTGGCTTTTCGACCTACCTCTAGCGTCTCTACCTACCTGCCTGTTTATGGGAGAAGATGATGCTCTTGCTCTTTGTATGCCTATATAATATAGTGAAGATGCAAAAAGAAGAAGAAGAAGAAGACGCTCAAAACATCAGCAACACCGACGAACAAAATGATCTAAAGAAACTCCGTCGCCGATTTTGAACTCAAGCCAAGCCAAGGTATGAAACGGAGAGTGTATAGAAAGACCGCGCGCGGGATATTTCGATTACCTGCGGTGCCGCTCTTTGAAATTATCACTGAAAAACGAACAACAACCAGAGGAACCCTATAGTTTAATGGGTTCGAGGAGGAACACGGGGGTTTTGGGCATATCTCTACCTAAACAACCACATTGCCGCCTTATAGCAGCAGCGTCGGCTGATGGTGGTGATGATGGCGGTGGTGGTGGATGGTGGTGCTGGTGGCGGCGGAATATACTGAGATGGCGGACGGCGGATGGCGGCGCGGTGTGTACATGAGCCACGTAAAAAGACGAAAGATGATGATAGCGGCAAGGCGGCATGGCAGTTTGCGAGCTCTGCTTCTATCTTTCGTCGGCCGACATCTTATATCTTTTTTTTACGTTTTCTGTTTTTTTTTTTCTCTGGTTGGACCGAACCTGATGGAGTTGGAGTCCGGGTATGGCCACTGGACAGGAGAACTACAAAATCGCTGGATATAGTGAAGACAAAGAAAGAAAGAAAAAAAAGGAGGAAAGATCTTCTTTGCGAAAGGTTTTTTTTTATGATTGTTTTTTGTTTTTATATTGAAAGACGTTAACAGTAATACACAGCAGCAGTCGAAAAGGCAGCGCGACAGAAGGAAAATATCGAGTCGCAACGATGAAAAAGGCGCATATCTTGTTTGATGGAGAAACGACGGAACTTTATATTTGAAGTTGTTCTCGTCTTGTTTTTTTGTACTGTTTTTAACTCTGTTTTTTTTTTTTTTCTCTTTTGTTTGTTTTTGGGTTTGGTGAATTTATCTTTTCTTCTGTTTTGATGTTATGAAGTTTAGCAGGTTTTCTGGTTGACGAAAACAAACGTTCGGGTGCGGTTGCGTACTTGTCGATTTTACTTGGATATCTTTTTGAGAGCCTTTGTAACCTTCATTTCGTCCTTAAAACGGGTTGTATGTACAGATTTTGAGGGTATAGTCGCCAAACCCACGGAAAGCAGATAGGAAAAGTAGGTGTGTTTGTTTGCACATTTGCGATATGATTGGAAAATACCGCTAGAGATACCTTACTGACAGAATTGGGGTGGATTTCAGGGGCGGCATTGAGGCATTGCAGGTTTTGCTTTTCAAAGCCTAGACAGATAAAAAGTATATATACCATCAATTGATGGGCGTTCATGTCAATTGTTTAATATGGGTCTGGAATCCTTGTGATTTAGTTGTGTAGGTATAAATGTAAAAAAAAAGAAATTACAACTACTATTAATTTCAATACTCAATAAGTTGAGTAACTGGCCGCATTCAAGAATCTAGTCATCGTACGTCGACTTGAATAGGGTAGTTCGCGACAACGTCAGTGTCAAATGAAAAAAAAAAAAACAAAGTGACAGCTAAAAAAACTTGTAGGAAAACAAACGAAATTTTATATGGCGGGAGATAGGGTTTAAATTAATTTTGGATTTTTTGAATCAATCTCTACAAATTTATTTATTGAACTTTTGTAAACACTTTTAAGAAACTCTAAATTTCAAGACTGCAATGTTTTCAATTTGTATTTGGCACTTTATTATAAACTTTTCACAAATAAAATGAGCAAAACCTATCTCCCGCCATGTAAAATTTCGTTTGTTTTCCTACAAGTTTTTTTGACATTTCAGTGAAAGAGAAAGCAAACTTCTGAAAGGGATAGCTTCGCGAAATACCCTATTGTCTGGACTCAAATTTACCTGAACGAGAAAACTAACTTGAATCGTCGGTATACCTATGTCACTTATTGACAATTGTATTTTTTTTTCTCCTGGATTCTGAGTTTTTGACTAGTAAACTACACGTGAACGTGAGGCCAATCGAAATGTCAAACTGCGGTCTCCCATGCTCTCCGATGACCCAATAGAAATGTCGTAACTGATGCGGTTTTCGATTGGTCGTTCAGAACCGTCCGGAAGCTTTTAGAAGCGTTCGATTGGCACTCAAATGACAGTTCTTCTCCTAAAAAGAAGAGAAATTGGCTTCTGGATTTGAATTCAGAATCGCGGAGAGCTCGTCCGGGCGGTTCTGGACGACTAACCGAAAACCACATGAGTTCTCCCTCCAGACACAATCATGTTGTCACAAATCGTCACAAACGTCAACTTAGTAGTAAGTCGAGAAATTCTTGACTTGATTTGTTGGTATTGCGGGCATAAACGTTAACTGAGAAAACTGTTTAAGTGACCAGTTTAGCCCAATAAAAACTCAACAACATGAAGTTAGAGACTTACTAGATTTTTGAACGCACTCATTGTTTGAACAGAATGGAGTCGCAGTCAAAATGACAGCCGCGATCGTATGGAAATGTCGGCTTCAAATGTTATTTAGTCGTTTTAGTTATTAGGTCTGTTCCTTTACTTTTAAATCTTACGAATTTTTACTAATTCTTACGAATTTTTACGCATTTTTACTCAATGGCGTTCCCTAACTTGAAAAATTCGTAAAAGAGAGCGGCATCGAGAGAGCAAGATATTACCCCTCCATTGGGAATCTTACTAGTTTTTACTCAACAAATTTCTTTGAGTAAGAATTGAAACAACTGTCATCGCCTGAAAATTGACAGATGATTTGAAATTTGATTTGAAATGCGTGTAACGGCTATTTGCATTTGTCTTTTGATTTCCTGCGATATGAGAAACAAATTGGTATGAAAATGGTATCAGAAGGCGGGAAAATAATGTAGCATTTTTTCTCTTCTCGAATGCATGTAGTTCACTCTGTAAAAACTCTTGCACATACTTGGATTCATACTCACATGCAATTTGTGGAAAAAAAAAATCATCTGTCATTTTTCATAGTTACTACAAAAGCGTTCCCTAACGTTTTCGTAAGTTTTACTCATTGAGAGAGATTTCATCCCCACCACTGCCATTTTGACAGTCTTTTCCATTTTTACTACAAAAGTAAAGGAACAGACCTATTGTATTACCAAGGATTTTCTACACTACTTGAAATCAGTACCTACATGTTCTGTTGTAGTGTCTTCTCTATTTGTTACTTCCACTGTGAAGGAAGTTTGAGCTAGAATTTTAGTTTAAACGTCAGTTCACTAATTAATTCGGTTTCTCAGTTTCGTTCAAACCTTGAACGGAGTTCATTCCGTAGTGTAAGTTAAACGACAGTATTCTGCTGTTTAAACCTCAGATCACTTGACACAGTGACGTTTCAATTTGAAAGCTTCCGATTGTCAAAAACACAAATATTTGACGTTGTTTTGCGTTTTTTTTGAAAGAAAAGACAAGAAACGATTTTGAAAAAGTCGTATTAAAGCTAATACTGCCAAATTTTATTTATTAAATTTAGTTATAAACTGCGTTCAATTGAACTGAAGTTCAGCTTACATTGTGAAACCGGACGAGTTGAACTTCAAATGTAAATTCAAACACAGGTTCAGTTAAACTTTAGTTTAGGCTTTCACTGTGAAACTGGGGGTTACTGTTTTATCGGAAAAACTCATAACCCGCTTAGAGTCGCATTATTTCGTTGCCTAAATGATTTGACATAATCCGTACTCCATCAAGTACATAGATTTAAGATCTTTTATTTCCTCTGCCACGAAGATTACTAAAAAAGAAATAAGAACATTTCGTAAATGGCGCAATGTTGTACTGCATGTTACGCCACTACTTGTGGATTTTCAGTATTCTTGCAATCCGAACTAAAGAACTACGTCACAATGTATACTTATATTGAAATGCCAATATGTAGAACAACCAGGAATCATGGGCGCATCCTCTTTCAGTTCATAATGAATACCTGTCTCTCTCCAATTTAAGGTAGCTTTGTATACATTTTGTCTCTCTTCTTACAACTGCATTTTGTGTTTGCACATCATTTGTAATTCTGAACTGCTCCCAAACAAAGGTACCTACTCCTTGTCTATCCTTTTTTTTTGTTTCGTCCAAAGTGTATCTCAAATAAAAGAAATCAAATTCAAAAGAATATAACAAACAAAAACAACAAACAAATAAAACACAACTCGAATTTGGTGATGGTAAGTAACGTTACGTAGGTAAACGTTACCGACTTCTCTTTCAAAATCTTCTTTTCTTATTTTCTTCTCATTCTCACCTTCATATTTTGCAGAAATTTGTTTTTCAACTATTTGTACAATGCGAAGATTGTAACTAAGATTGAATTTCAAAAAAACAGTGCTGCCCTGCATTATCGCTTAAAAAATAAATGACGAAAAAGCGGAAGAAATGAAATATGCAGCAGATGGCCTAAGGTGCGTATCGTCGAAAACAAGAAAAAAATCTTCGAACAAAAAAGTAGAAAAACTCAAAACAAAAAAAAAAACCCAAAGTTTAAGATAAAGAAGAATAAGAAGACAAAGTAGAGATACGAAGAACTAAGGAGTCTGCCGACCACTTTTTACATTCTTTTAGCTGAAGTGGTACCTTCCTCGGGTACCACCACTGTACCCTGCTGAACACGAACACGCGAGTCTCTCTACTCTATATCGTCTCATTGCTTCAGCCATTTGTTTGTATGACCGTCTTTCTTTTGATGTTGCATTTCACGCTATAGTGTAGGATGTATTTTTAGAGGCGAGTTTTTGGGGTATACCCTCCTTTGTGGAGAAATTCAGAAGCAAATTTTGATGGACGACTGATGCGACGCACGGTGGTGGGGTTGTTGTTATTTTTAGTCTGTTGAAGGAACAAAAGGATCGATTTGATTCTTTTCTGGGTCTTCTTGTATTTGATAGCCTTGAATTTGGCAAGGTACATATACGTAATTGCATTTCTTCTTGTTGTTGTTCTGTATTTGGGATCATACTCTCTGACTCGGGAGTGGGTTCCGATTTTTTATTTGGGTTTGGAAGTTATCACTGCAGCTTTAAAGGTTAATCAATCTAGTGGTTAATGGAATGCTGCCTTTGGAACTTAAGTTTAATTTTGTCGGTTGAAGTTTACAAAAAGTTGGCAGTTGACAGTATTTGGAGTCCTGTTTATGCTTTGATTTCAATGTATTCGAATTAGAACACACACTAAAGTAAGCAAACAAACAGTTAACCCATATAAAATGCTGGGACATTTTCAAAACCATTCGTTTCTGTTTTTTTTAGCGAATTTGATCGGCTGAATCAAAAGATAAATTTATGTCTGAAAGCGATTAATGTAGGAATTAAAAAAGTTTGTCTTGTTTTCTGTTCGCTGATGTCATTTAGCCATCCTTTTATAACCACCACTTATCCCTGGATGGCATCCTACTGGATAGAATTAAATTTACCAACTAAAACGTCAAAAAAACCAAAGAAGTCCAATAAACACTTAAGATTGCTAAAAGTAGACTGTTGCTATCCGCCCTTAGTTAGAGAAACGGCTTCGAGACACCACTACGTAACGAAATGTCAGATAGAGCGACTTAAGTGCCATTCTACTAAGAGGTTTATTTGTAAAGTTGAAGCGGATGGCCCGCTTCGCTCACGGTAAAGGCTTTAAACTCCAGTATATCATTTTCCGGAGTGTCAATTCGGCCATTGATTTTGTACTAACTGACGTTAACCGATGTTAGGGAAACGACTAGGTAATCAACGTAACGTAATCATATTTTCATTAAAAACTTTTTATAAAGGTAAAAGTTGGGTCCTAAACGTACAGCATAATGACCGAAAATCATTATGCTGGATTTTAAAGTCTTTGTCACCCAACTTGACGCAATATAAACTTTGACATTTCGTTACGTAGTCGTGACCCGAACAACGGCAGAATAGCAACACCCATCATTTTCGGACATCACTCTGTACGGTGTGAGATTTTTGTTACGAAGTGGCTATTCGCCCGTTCATTTTTGTCGGATTTTGTACTGAACTGACGTTTACCGATGTTCGAGACACGGGTACGTAATCAACGTAACATAATTCTATTTTCATTAAAAACTCTTTATAAATATAACTGTTGGATCCCAAACGTACGGCATAATGTCCGAAAATGATTATACTGGAGTTTAGAGTCCTTGCCGCGAGCGTAGCGAGGCACATACCCCAACTTGACGCAATATAAACTTTGACATTTCGTTACGTACCCGTGTCTCGAACAACGGGCGAATAGCAACAGCCTTTTTGTTTCGTTAGAGACACGGCTAGGGGCGAATAAATAGCCACTTCGCTAAAGGTAACCCTGTTGAAGGTAGGTACACCCTAATCAATTTGACAACTGGAATATGTACTGGAACTGGATATTACAAAATTGTTGAAATCACAAACTGACTGCGTGAGTTGAAAAATATCAAAAACCTTCAACCGTTAATTTAATTATGTATTTCGAATGCAAAAAGATTACAATGACTGAATGACATTCTTACAATCACAATAAAATTTGAAATACGAAGTTCTTTTCCCATAAATCCTTTCCCACTGTCAGATATTTGATATAATTTATTTAATATTTTATTTTCTTTAATATTTGTAACTTACCTGAGAATTGTTTATATCCACCGAGTATTTTGTGCTTCCACCATTTAACGATGTTTCCCGCCATCTTTGCTGAGTGATTTATTTGTTTACTTTTTTCGGTTTCTTCAAAAACGTAATAATGTTTCACCGAAAGGTTTTTGGTTTGACGTTGTTTACTTCTTTAATCCTATCAGACGATGACGACGGCGACGACGATGACACGACGCTATATAGAAATATCCTTCATTTTCCTTCTTTTTTCTCAACCAACAAGTGTGATGTTAAGTGTTGATTTGTTGTTGTCTGCTCTTTCGTCCTTACGAGTTATTCCATTGCAAGGTACTATTTCTAGTGTATTATTAGGGAGGGGTTAATTCAATTTTCACTAAATTAGAAAATAAAACTTTGCACAGACGCGATATTTGAAATTTTCCTCCGAAAATGCAATTTTTTCATTTATAAGTGCACGAAAACAAAAATACATCAAAAGAGCATCAATTCCTATCTACGTCGAAAGGATTCAATTGATTTTTATTTAATAATTTTTCGGCTTATGTATTTTGAAACTACACCCACGTTATTTGTTAGAGCTGTTTCTTTTTTTCACAAATTTCCCAATGCACGCGAACGCGACATTTCACTTTGCATCAGGGAGGAAAATCGAGCAAAAAAATATATATAACGTACGACGTACGAGAAACAGATGTTTTCAACCGATTGTATCTATTTTGCCTGATTTTCGTTGGTATTGGTTTGGTTGTAAAATTCTGGTAAACTCCCTTTATGTCGAATGGTAAATATTGATTTAAAAGTAGACACTATTTTACTGAGCGTAAAGTGGAAGAAAAGGGAATAAATGTAATTCCTTCGAAATATATATATCTCACAGACGCGCGTTATAATCCACTCTCTCCAACGAACTGACACGGACTGAAATTCAATTTGCAAGGTGCGATGGAAAAGTCACTACTCTAGCCGAATGGAATTATTTTATTCGGTAGAATACTTTTTCGTTGAGTGTGTTTTCATATTCGAAACGAAAACCGATTTCGATATCGAAAGAGAGCACGAAAATGTTAAAGAAAGAGAACGCGACTGACAGTGACAGATGGGAATTAAGAGAGAGAAATGTGGAAATTTATTTACTAGGGATACCATACCACAGCAATTTAGGTATCATGTCCAAATTATTATAAGAAGATACGTTGCATTCAACGCGTTAGTCGAATGAAAACAAAAACAAATCATAAAACATGCAAATACCGATTTAAAGGTGAGAGCAATATTGTATGAAAGACAAAAGGGTTATTTATTTAATTATTATTATATAAATGAATAATATGCAGTCCTTTTTAAATATTCCACTTAAATTTACTGTAGCTCGTAATAGATGAAGAGATATAGAAATTTCTGGCATTGTGACTAAGTAGAATTTAATCTGGTCCTTAAAAATGGTTATGATTAGTAAGCGGTAGGTCGGTCTAGATAGGTATGTACCGCCCGATATGTATTTAATAAGTGTGTTTTTTTTTATATCGCCATTTTTCGCAGAATTACCTGTTTTACGGCTGCATAACCCGATTTTCCAAAATGGCGCCCAACGCGGGGTCTGAATATTTTTTTAATTAAATGGTCAATATAAATGCATAAATAAATTTCCTAGTTTAATTACTGGTTCGCGTTAGTTCGGAAAATATTTTTCAATATCATATAGGTACAGTCGGACTCCTCTATAACGAACTTTTACGAAGACTCCTCTATAACGAAGTTTTTTTTTTTTTAATTTCAGCGATTTTTCCAGTTTTTAATATTCTCTATAGCGAGCCTCTCTATAATTAATTCCTTTCTGTAGACGAGTTTTTTCGAGAACGCAAAAAGACTTTTTCGTCTGAAATAGGTAGGTAGGTAGGTAGTTGGGTGCTCTAGTGGCGGCTGCCACAGCTTCACGTAGACCATCAGTTGGGTCCATTGTGTCCAGTCACGGGAACCTTCCATTACATACCTGTTGGAGACAAAGAATATACCGCTTTTATTGAGTCACCTAGATTTGGTATCAATCACAGGTATTCACAAGCTCTTGTATCCAGATTTCCAGCTTGTCCTAGGAGCAACCGAAGTTATGTGGAGTTTGTCGAACTACTGGAACCACCCCGATTTGAGTATGAATCTCAGGAGTTCCTTTAGATCGACATCCACCAGGTCCTCTAGTTCATCGAAGAACAAGCTGTTGAGAATCCTCTGTCTACTGTTTTTAAGGGCTGGGCATTCGCAAAGCAGATGACGAACAGATTCTATTTCTTCAACGTCTCTGCAGCTTCTGCAAAAGTCATTATGCAGTATGCCCAGCCTTTCCGCGTGTACCCCTATCGCACAGTGTCCAGTAATGACCCCCGTGAGTATGCGGATATCTTTGCGGCTAAGTCCGATCATGAATTTGGATCTCTTTTTGCTCACTTCTGGCCATAATTCTTTTGCATGCCTGCAGGTATTGAGATTGGTCCAGCGTAGATTTGTTCTACTCAAGGATTCAATGTCAATCTTCCTAGCAAGCGTGCTTAGCGGAGTTTTTACAGATTTTAGGGCCATTGATGCATGCATCCTCGACCCGTTCCTTGCAGTTTCGTCCGCCTCTTCATTTCCCGGAATGTCCATATGCCCCGGTACCCAGCATAGGGTCACCGTGTTGGCTTGCGACAGTTCGTCCAGGTATTTCTTGCAATGACTTACTGCCCTCGACTTCACCACGACTGACTCCATGGCTTTTATGGCCGCTTGGCTGTCAGAGTATATAGTGACTTGTTTGTCGGCGATGTGTCTTCTCATTAGGTCCTTTGCCGCTAGGGTTATAGCAGCAATTTCCGCTTGAAACACACTACAGTCATCGCTGATTCGGAATGATTCTCGCAGGTTTAGTGGTTCGCTGAAGATGCCCGCGCCCGTACCAACATCCATCTTAGAACCATCGGTATAGAGGGCTATCTCCCCTTCTTCTGTAACTGCATTATGCTCCCATTCACTTCTGTCCGGAATTCTGGTTGTGAATCTCCTTTCAAAATCTAGTGTGGGTGGTAGATAGTCTGTAGTTATCTTCTCCTTCGCCGCGCTCCATCGTCTGAAATAACTTCACTATAACGAATTCATTCAAATGCAAGCACGATCTTTGAAAAGTTCGTCCAATTACTTGCAATACGTCGATCATATTGATATAATTGGTAGAACACAGCGAGCTGTTACTGGTAACGTTTGCTAGTATAGAAACGGAAGCGGCTAAAATGGATCTAGGGCCCTAGGGGTTAACGAGGACAAAACCAAGTATATTCTGTCAATAAGAAGGTACACCCAACATCATAGAATCGGAGAAAACGTCTCGATCTACAGCTGTAACTTTGAGGTAGTAAGAGACTTTGTCTACGTCGGCTCTGCTATAAATTCTGACAACAACATCTCAAAAGAAATTAAACGAAGAATAACTCTTGCCAACCGCCGTTTCTTTGGGATAAAAAGGCAAATGAGTAGTGGAGCCCATTCCGAACAACTAAGGATATTCTGTATAAGACCTTGATCGGATAAAGATAAGAGTATCTTCGGTCGCTTCGAGAGAAAAATTCTTCGTAAACTTTTCGGTCCTGTTTGCATTGACGGGCTTTGAAGAAGCAGATTCGACGACGAACTATACGAGCTGTACAGCGACATCGACCTGGTCGAAAAACAGCGAGTCAGTCGTCTAAGATGGCTAGGATAATGTAGAAAGGATGGAAACAAATACTCCGCCCCGCAGAGTCTTCGAGTTTAACCCGGAGAGACAACGCAGTAGAGGAAGACTTAGCCTTAAGTGGCGCGCGCAAGTCGAAGGCGACCTCAACTGACTATAGTCGTGCATAACTGAAGGCAGTTAGCGAATGTCCGGGCTAACTGGAGAGGCTTCTTAGTTGAGACCTCAGTTCACCTCGAACTGTATAGAGCCACCTAAATAAGTAAGTTTAGTCTTATTTTATACATTCAGATTATTTGAGAAGTGAAAAATCGTTCTTCTTACGGAGATACCGTAACTCTTTTAACTCTTTAACTCTTTTGAACCTAGTTAGGCCTAAAATTCACGAATTGTTGTGCAAAAAAAAAAGGGGTTATCGTGTCGCTCTTATAAAGGACCATTCACATGAGAGCGAACGAACGAATTGATGAAATACGAAAAAAGCGCTTTTGATGCATTTATGAACAGAAAATTACACATTTTACTATTCCAAGAGTACGGTAATTAATTATACCATCAAAATTTATTACTGAAACAAGTTTAAAGAAGGAAATTTATAAGACCAAACTTTTTGCCGCAAACGAATAGGTACACCTTCGGCGCAAATTGTCATAGTTTATTCACAATCTACATCATTAAACAGCGTTCCATAAGCTAGCGAATAAAACATTCGTTCGAACTTAACCTCAAATTAGAAATTGCTGGTGGAAATTGATGGCTGAACTTCGCGAACTGCCCCAACCAAGTAGTGCCGTGTTCATGTGAACGGACTGTCAAAAAACTCGCGAATATTCGCTCGTTCGTAGATGGTGTTGGTCGCTCTCATGTGAATAGGCCTTAACAATAGCATTTTTAAGAGATTGGCAGTGTTAACAAAAATAAAACAAACTGTTCTTATTTAGTCGGAATAATTAGACAGTACTAAAAAAATCGATAAAAAAACCTCAATGGCGACTTAAATAAATGAATTATCAGTTTGAAAATATAACATGAAAATGTGTGTCAACTTTGGCTCAAATATTTTTTCGATTTTCCGAAACGAGATTCGCTGCCCGGCGGCGTACCATTGATATCTAGATGATTATAGTGACACGTCAAATAAGCGACAAAGGGCCTTACCAATAATCATTTTTAGTCTTCAGCTTAAATATTTTGACGGTCACAATGGATAATTTTATATGGAAATTTTCGCCATTGTGACTTCGTAAAAGTTAGCCTGGACACTAAAAATTATTATTAGTACCGCGGTTACTCTTTATAAAAAAAATTGACATTTGTGTCAGATGTCAACTTTCTCTACACAGAATTTGATTTGAGTTTTACATACCGCTATACAACTCACGGTCATTATATCATGTATGGGGATATGGGTGGCCTGTCCGTAAAATGTTTCAAAGCTCTATTAGATTATTAAATTTCCTTCTTAAATAGTTGTCTCCTGAATTATTTATTCAAAACATATTCGCCAACCGCACTACCCCATTTTTTTGCATAATGGTATTGTCATGGATTTTTTTTTTTCTTGCAATATCTACAGTGGCGCGCGTTTCTCGAAAACCTGAAATAAAATCTAAATTAAAGAAAAATAATACCCCGCGTTATAAGGCGGACAAAAAAAAAATAATCGCCATCCGCATCCATTCCATCCCACATCCATCCATCTTCACCGAAGGTTCATCTCAATGGTTTTTATGTAAAAAGACTGCCGCCATTGCAGATCCCCATCAACATATCCATCGCCGTTGTCGTTCGTGCTGTCGTCCATCGTCTCTCCCAACTCGGATCACTTTCTCTACATTTTTTTTTTTTTGCTCTCCAGCTCCGGAGATAAGCGTAATTCAGGATTCTTTTTCGATGAATCCGTAATTGCCCATATGTGCGCATATCGGTTGGAACAAAACAAAATAATACCGGCAACCAACATAGGTAAGGAAAACAAAACAAAATCAAAAAACGAAGCAAACAAGTGAGTGAACGACGAAGGTTCACAATGAAAATAAAAAGAAACAAACCCGCATCCGATCCGATCGTAAAAGGCTCGCCGAAGAAAAAGCGATTGATCGTATATAAAATAGTGTGCTGGGTAGATAGATAGGACTTGAGCCATGTGCATTGGGAAGCCAAGCAGTAGGTATAAGCTTTAATAATTGAAATGATATTGGGAAACTAATATCCTTTTGTTTTTTTGCCCAGCATACAATTGGCAATATTTGGGAGAAAAATGTAACATTTGTGTAAGAGTTGGGTTTACAGAGATCGGAGCAAAGACGGGCAATAGTCGGCCATTTGTAAATGGATTTTCGACCGAGATGTAAATATAAATGTTATTGGAACAAACGCCCCGAGTTGTGGGGGCCCCTTAACTTCCGATGCTTAGATTCATCTGCTCAATTAGCCAGAAATATATTGTACGCAACATCATTTAAAATCGAGCCAAATCTATCCCAAACCCATTCACATTTAAGCCCGTCTTAAACATTTTTACAAAATGTGTTCAAATGGAAAAAATACACAAACATCTCCCTAAATAATCTTTTAACCTCAACAGCGAGGACTCAAAACAAAAAACCGACAAAAACAAAATCTCAAACTCGATTTCGCAAAAAAAAAAAAAACAAGAATTCAATGTGTAAGCCATCAAAAGATTACTCCAAGCATCATCTGTATCATCATCTCGTCGAAGAGCGCACCACCATAGAAATAACAACAACAATAAGAAACTTTGCAAAACAGCAGCCATGCCACGAATCCATTGACGACGGCACAGGATATCTTCAGAGGTGGGACCTAAGTTCGTTGCATGAATGCCAAGCCCGATTGCCTTTTGCGGCATCGTCAGTGAATAGGTCTCAATAAAATTTTATTTTTTGTTATTAGGCATGCCCACGGATTTTTATTTTTATTTCTTTTATTTTTTTTTTTTAATTCGTATCAATGCCACTTTTATTTTTGTTGCTTTCCCCAGGATCTGATGCCTGGGCTAAAGGTATACACAAAATATAATATACAGGGCTTCCGTTCGTACGTTTTTATTGTTTTCAAATGGATTCTTTGAATTCGGTTGAAGCAGAAGCGTGCATAATCAGAGAAACTGATATCCTCCTTATACATCTTGAAGGGATATTAGTTTCGGTTGAATTTTGGTTTGAGTTCCTTTTCTTGTGGAAGGGGCATATGTGGGTAATTCTCATCAAGAGTGGGAACAAATTAGGATAAGTTAATGTGTTTAGTGCCACGAAAATTGGGGGAAAATATTGAAGACCTGTATTTGCATAAGTGGCGCTTCCAAAATGACTCCTAAAGCAGTAAAGGACTATTCACATGCGAGCGAGCAACTACCTACGAACATTGACATAATGCACATGGACCGCTAATAGTGCAATGTCAGATTCATACAAGGCTGCGAGGAAAAATGAAGCAAACATAAGCCCTGGCCCTTTTGGTTCAGTGCGCCGAAAGTATGGAACTTCTGCGCGCCATTTCTATTTTTACATAGAATAAGTGCCAATCATTGTAGAAACATTGCAACTGCGCAAAATAACGATTTATTCAAATTATTTCGAAATTTCTATAACAGATGGCACACTTCTTAGCAATCAAACAAAATCGCACGAATTGCTCGATGACATTTGAGTGTTTTCACTTCTCTGTTCTCTCCCACCGTGAACTAAAAGAGCTAGTGCTTATGTTGCTGCAGTCCATGTAGGTACCTATAGTATGTCTGTGCCCACGAACAAAATATATTCGCCGGGTTTGACAGTCCGTTCAAATGAACAAGGCACTTGGTCGCGGCAATTCGCGAATTTCAGCCATTAGTAAAGCCAGCAATTTCTAATTTGAGGTTAAGATCGAACGAATGTTTTAATCGCTAGAGTTTGTGGAACGCGGTTTAATGACGTGAATTGTGAATAAACTTTGACAATTCGGGCCGAAGGTGTTTTCGTTCGCGGCAAAAAGGTTGGACTGGCAAATAAAAACGATTCTAGATTTGTTTCCAACTTTCTGTCAGAAAACACCGATAACTGCTTTGTTAGGTTAAACTTCCCGCGGTACTAATAATCATTTTTAGATTTCAGGTTAAATTTAATGAACTCACAATCACGAAATTTTTCAAATGAAACTATCTACTGCGAGCTACGAGTATTGATATGCAAGGTTTCGACTTGTCGTTTTGAAATTGACAATTGACGTATTTTTATGTCAATTACAAAATTATGGTAGGTACATAAGTGAAAATAACGAAAAACTGCTTCTCATTGAACATTGACTAATAGTGCTTATCAATAACTGAAAAAGATTTCACAGGATAAGTGGAAATATGTAGTTGAATTGTCAAGCGAAATGTCAATATGTCTTAAAATGACAGTACAAATTAATTAATTGCCATAATGTAGAACTGTTTGTTTATGAATAGACACATTTTGAAGGTAGGTCGCACCCCTTTTGTGCATGATTGTGTTTTTTTTTTCGAATGCTGGTTTCACTCTTCAGGCTTGGTGTTCCCTCAAATGATTTTTGTAGAAGCTGCAGAGATGAGGAGGAGAAGGAAACTGGCCCCACCTTCAGATGGTATCAGATTTAGATGGTATCACAACAGACCTAATATTGGTCTAAGTGTGCTGGCGTATGCTGGCAGCCACTTCAACATTACCTAACCTATGGTTTCATCCCTTACAAACAAAATTGAAAGTAAGTTCTATTAATTTCAAATTGCCTGCAGCTCCAACTCACATTCGACCAACATTCGCAAAAAACACAAGAAGCGAGATCGACTCATTTCTCTTTTTAAATTGTTTATTTGATTTGAAAAAAGGAAGAGTTGTTTTTTTATGTACAATTGTACATATTATGTATTAATTATCTTTAGATGTATTTATGCACGTGACGCCACAATTCACAATTGACAGTGGGATTCCAATTCCAAATTGGAAGCGCAAGTGTCACTTTCATTGGCAATGAACTGACAAACGATGTTTTGCCAATAAATTGACGTAAATAATGAACTGGCTGTGGTGTCGTTCAATATGACATAAATTAGAGCTGTCAAATTTTGACAATCAAACAATAGGTATGTGAAAAGTGAAAACCTATCTTAAGGCCCTTTGATTCTAACTTTTAGACATAACTATACCAGATAGGAATAGACAAGTGATGTTGTTATTATGTGGAATAAAGATTCTACTCATCTTTACGCAGACGGACGGTTCAGATTCCTTGGATTCGGTATGGGGTGTCAGTGAAGGTATCTCCTTTAGTCTACCTGTATACTATAGGGGTTTTCAAATGGAGGTCATTAAACCCATCTTAGGCTCAGGTACCTTTTATATTTTGTCCACTTTTTGAAGATCATTTTCTAAAAACAGAAGAGTTGGGCAGCAAACTGGAAAATATTAATTTAAGGCGAACACGTCATCAGATTTAAATGAATGTGACATTTTTAGGAGCAAATAATTCGGCATGACGAAGAATATTCCAGCCGGTGGACATTAAGAAAAATCAGAACTGGATCCATCAAGTCTAAAGAGTCCATTATCGGTATTTTGAAGTATAAGCAGCATGATAACTTTAAAACATTTTCAACACATAAAACATAAGCTACCGTTAACTGTCTTAACTTTGACCGGGTCCCTAAACCATAACATTGACCAAGTTTTTCAGCGCCTCCAGTGCCCAAATGAATCGAACAAATCCATTTTTCTCTTCAGAAAATTGTTTTCCTATTAATCAACAGATGGCACGGGTGGAGAAAAATGGTATATCATAATCGATCAAATACAAATAAACTGTGTATACCTTGCTCCTTGCCTACTTATAGATTGCGCTACAGTCCGGGATGGACCTAGTCGAGTGATATACATACTTTTCTGACCAAGTCGATGTCGCTGTACAGCTCGTAGAGTTTGTTAAATCTCCTCCTTTAAAGCCCGTCAACGCAAACGAAACGACCAAAAAGATCTTCATCCACGCGCCGCTTTAAAGTCTGCACCATAGAGCAAGACAGGGATGATGAGGTTCTTATATAGAGTCTCCTTAGTGTTTCTTGACAAAGCCTTACTACTCAGTTGCCTTGTTAGGTCAAAGAAACAACGGTTGGAAAGTGTAACTCTTCCTTTGCTTTCCTTAGCTCCTAGCTTAGCTCCTTATTGTGTCAAATTAAACAGAGGGTCCTTTAAATTGCGAATTATTGAAGAATTGAGTCCTATCCTAACTCAAAATTGCGCTGGGGTCCCCCAATTTTTGTCATTTTATTTTCTCGTTCAATTTCCAATCAGTAAACGTCATCTGAAATCCATATGTGGTGCAAACAGGCAGAAATTCTGAGTTAAAAATCATTAGGTGGATTAGTAGGAGAACATTTTTCACATTTTGTGACATTTCTCAATGGGAATTCGCATATAGCGTACCTAATAATTTCAGGAGAGTTACATTTTAGTTTGTAGGCAAAGAGCTGTCATTATCGTCATTATCGTCATTATCATCCATCTCTAGGAGGCACATCAACCTCGTCAGTCAATTGAATTTTGTTCTTTCTTTCAGCACACGCTAAAGAGGATAATGACCACTCTTATATGCTACTGTTTTTTGCGGGACATTGTCGCCACATTTGTAACTTCCATCTCGTCAAATTAGCTTTCTGATCATCGCTCTGTATATTAGTAGTTGTTTGGTGTGAACCAATTTTCATACCCTGTGAATATCCACCACCATCGTTTGTCTCGCACTTTGTTTGCAATTAAATTCTCATTACTAACCTATTAGCAACAGTACGATGTGCAGGGAAACCTACGGCATGAGCTCAATAGGACCGCCAAATGCCACCACAAGTCCATTGCCATCATACACAACCAAATTAATCTGCTTGGTCTATTTTACCGCCAGATATTGCTTTGATCTTTGCAATCCGTCAAATTGAATTTGTTACGGGCAATTATCCACGCACGCGGCGTGCCGATTGATAGCGAGTTGTGCGGAACTTTGCCGCACAAACGAAAAAAAAAAAAAAAACGCTTCATTCCATTCCAACCATCGAATCCCATCACGCATTGTCGTTGATATCTCTTTAGTCTCTATATATCCACTGTCAGTCTAGGTCCGGCACTATGACACAGCGGAACCACTATCGGCTTTTAATTAACCTTGCCGAGACGCATCATCATCTGCGTCGTCGTCGTCATTATCTATATACAGCAACAGCAGTGGCAGCATCATTATCTACACTATCCATCGGTGAGATGCTTTCAGGGTAAAAGGAACTCCTCTGGAACGGCTCTCCTCAATTGATTCGATAGAGTCGCAGACCGACCATCTAGAAATAAATACCCTCTCTCCACAGATAAATAGAGGTGCACCGCTGACGGAAACCATACCACTGACTGGCGTGATGTGGAAAGAATTGCGGCGGGCCCAAAACAATTGACGTCGTAGATTACCGTAGAACGGTGGACGACGATGCTCCACTGTGGCATTATAATGATAGACTTCTCCACCGCGCTGCAGACAGATGCTGTATCTACGGCTGCCGTAAATTCGCCAGTTGCTGTATACAGTATACTGCTGGATCTGCGGTCTATCTTTGGTGGTTTCCTTGATCTTTAATCATGCGGAGATGCATGCGGGCCGCGCGGCAATTTTTGTTATTTTCATGGAAGGCGCGCTACCCATTCCTGCGCGTTTGTTCGCTAATCAAACTAAGTGTATATAGGAAAGTTTGCTTTTGCTTTGGATGGTGGCGTTGGTAATGACGCCCCCGGTCAAGGCGAATGAAGCTTGTCTATGGGTAGTTGCATCGCATATACCTATCGCTTGTTCAGTCGTTTGGATGATGATGTGTCTTAGGATCAGCCAAGATAATTGACAGCAATTGAAGGCAATATTTTGTGAAAAGTTTGTGAGTATGTATTAGAGAATCCTGAGAAAGTGGCGTCAAACGACCTCAACTGACTTCAAAGGGCCCTGTTCCCTGTACTCATATAAAGAATTGATGAAGAAAATTTGACTTCAAAGAGTTGCTTGGCAATCAAATTAAAAGGCAACGCTAATCCACTCCAATCATTTAGATTTAGATGTGCGCCTTATATCCCTCTTTGGTAGGACTTACTTTATATAGAATTCCAATTATTCGACCCCCATCACCTCTTGTATTGGACAAAGGCCGAATAGCATTGCTAAACTAAAACACTGGTCCCTTTTAAATTACAATGACCTCAATAATTAAATGTGTATCTAGGTCCTTAATCCTTAAATTATATGACCGGCCTAGACTCCAAATTCACATAATTAAGTAATTAAGATAACAGGGGTATATCAGCAAAACAGATTATAGTAGAAAGAATCGAATTAAAGGGACGAACTGATAATCCCGAGCATGGGCCATTTGGGTTTACCTGTTGGCAGCAGCTGACCAAAATAATAATTACGGTTCATCCGATAGATACCCAAACACACACCTTGCAATTGGTATGGATACGCTCGTAAATATCTTAAAGGGATGTGTTTAAGGGGTTATCCTTTTTCCTTTTGGATCTGCCGATAAATCACAGTCATTGTGCCATTATTGCAATATGCCCCCATTTTGGTATATGGACTAAATGAAGACATTACACGTGCAAAATTACGTTACATCAATAATTCAAAGACATTACTATGCACTATGCACATCGGCCGGGAATAGGATGCCCATAAAAGGCGACCGCAGGGTATGAATCCCAAGGAACAAAAGCAAAAAAAATGTGTTCACAGTGAACCAAAATAATCATCCGAAGCGAGATTGACCATCATGCCACAACAACAGAGTTGAACTCTATCCGAAGAGAGAGGCTGCCGCTTCCAAACAAAGACCAAATGCCGCCTGTCGTTGGTGCGGATTTTTTTTTCCTTTTTTTTTTTTGTTGCTCCAGGGCAGCTCTTCGTAATTACAGGCTACGGCTCCGCTCCGCGGTTTTTCTTCACTTTTATATTGTTTTGCAGAGTCGGTTTTGGTTGTCCAATGTTGTTTCTGGCATTCGTCATGATGGGGGCAACCGGGCACTTTTGTTGACGGTGATCTCTCTTGTGTGTGCGGGGGGTTACTTTCTGGAACCATTGACAGATCTTTTGGATTTGAATACCATTCGATGGGATAAAGTTGATCCACGATGGGTGATGCCTCTGTGTGCCGGCGGCGGCGTGCGGCGGCCTGATGTTCGTTGTGCGGATGCAAATGAATAAGAAACGGACTTGATATTATGTCCCGCGGAACGATGAGTGCAGACTCGCCGTTGGTTGGTAGGATGCAAATTTTTTTGTTAACATCGTTTGTTTGTTGGAAGCCGATTTGAAAGATATCAATCCAAGCGTAATGGTTAGTTGCATGAATGGGCTGGAGGAGGTATACTCCTTGTTTTTTGTTTTGTGTCGAATAAAGAGCACATTTCAGTTGGATTACAGTGTAATGTGTGCTGTACTTTGAGGCACGCAAATTCATCAAGGTTCACAAGGGGTTTTGCTTTAGATTGACGGAGTGTCTATTCTGCTTCCCTTGATTTTGTATACTGACTGAGACGTTTACCTATGTTCGGGATACGACTACCTACGTAATAAACGTAACGTAATCATATTTTCATTGAAAAGTGCTTATAAAGACAAAATTTGAGTCCTAAAGGTACAGCATAATGTCCGAAAATTATAAGAAAATTATAATTATATAATATTAAGTCTTTGCCGCGAGCCACATACCCCAACTTGACGCAATATAAACGTTGACATTTCGTTACGTAGTTGTGTCCCGTCTGGTGACCGCCATGTCCCTTTGTGAATATTGAGTAGAGGAAACCTAGATATCTAGGAAACCTAGATAGTAACATTAAGCCCCGGAGCAAAGTCAATTAGCCCAAGTCCGTTTCCAGACGTGGCGTCGTGTAGGCTGTGCTTCCCGATTGTACTATCAACGATGTCCTCCTTTCCTATTTTGGCGTTAAAATTAGGATCTTAACGTCATACTCAGGACATTGCTCATATGTTTTGTCGAGGAGCTCATAGAAACAGTCTTTGGTAGCTTCGTCTTCATCTTCATTGGGGCGTGAGCGCATATTAGGCTGATGTTGGTCAGTTTAGCTTTGATGCAGATAGATATAAGGCGTTCACTAACGTATGGAAAGCTCTTGACTAAGTCTGCCGCTTACAACGAATCCACATCCAAATAGACGCTGCTTCTGTTCTCTGTAGCAATCACCGTAGTATGTGTCACAGTTTTTTATCCTTCTTTTGCCGGGCCCATCCCACGGCACCGCCATCCAGGACGTTGATATCTGCATTGTATAGCAGTCTAGGGCCTCCGCAAGCGGTCTGTTAAGTGTTCGAAAATTCCACGTGCAGGGTCGTCAACAGTAGGTAGATCCGCCATCCATATCCGAGGCATTTGATTGCTTCGTAAACATGTTGTTTTTCCGTGATTGGACCCCATGCACAACCCCTAAACCTGGAGGACCATCAGGCCCTAAAATTGACCCTAGGACAGCGGGTCGGATACTCCGTTGTCAGTAACCCACTTCGGGGATATGATTGCCTTTGGCCCATAAAGGGTTCATCCTTCACCATCTCTATTTCAGCAACCTGACTAGTGCTGAAAAAACCTTACTGACCTTTGCTCCAAATATGTTATAGAGTAGCTCACGCTATGTATCTGCCATATCTGGACGTTGACAACACCGTTGATTCAATCTTGTGGATTCATCCGCTGTATATGTCCTCTTTCTGATTGGTTCTTGTGGGTAAGACCTCTGAGACTCATTCTGTCAGTCATTCCGACAGAGCATTATAGTGTTTCTATTTTCTTCGTGTTCAACACTCGCGCTTATAAGCTCAGCAAGTCAAGCCCGGGTGGGCGAGACCAGTATCCTGTAATAAAATAAGCATAATTGATGTGTATGAGATAGTTATACGATAACTGGACATCGCCAGGTTTATGCCAGTCAGTGCCCAGCCCTATTCATACAGCACCCAATCACCATCAGATACCTATGATGAGGATTAGGAAATTTAAGGCAATACAAGACTCTAAGCTTTACCTCTTAGCAAAATATTTACCTATGAGATTGAATGATAGTCTGACTCTATAAATATTTAGTTAGGTATCGGAAAGTGTGCCACTGATTAAGATTAAGCTACAAGGTTCTCTGCGCCGAAAGTTACTTTTAGTGGCGATTTTCCTGAACAAAATAAGAAATGTATCATTTACAGTATGGGTCTACACTACATGTTTATTTAGGACTCTTTTTCCAGTTGTGCCTTTACGAGATTGACGACTGACAACCCCCAAAAATGTGTAGATTTGTTTGTAGCTTCTTACAGTAACAAATAACTCGGTTTTTAAAAGCCTTCAGCCCTACAAATATATGCCACAAAAAATAAAACACAATCTTTCAATATATCATCATCGCACCCCAATGCAATCATAGACACACATCATCCGCATCATCAAAGGGGTAAACATCTATCATGACATTACAAAGTGGAGGAAGTCATCTAAAGTGCCTACGGCAAATTACTTTACAACCAAAAGCAAAAACCAAAAAAACAAAAATTTGTCCTCTTTGAAGATTCACCATCATCATCATCATCATCAAAGCGAATTCAAATAATTTCCATCAGCAACGTTCTTGAAACATGAAAACAAAATACCCTCAGTTGAAAAAAAAAAGAAAAATCGTCATCCTCCATTTGGTATCCATTTGGCACATTTGTTCGCACACCACACAGTTTAGTGAATTTTTCTGTTTTTTCTGTCAGTTTAATCTTGATGGCTTAATAATAGACCTGGTGACAGATGGCAGCACACGAGCACATCATTGAGCCCCATCACAACTCGGAACTCTGCCTTTCACCGCTTCTGCTACTATAGCTGCTGTTATTGCTGCTGCTGTTCGTTTCATCAAAGAAGGGGCAGACCGGCATCGGCACCGCATACGAACAATTTTTTTAACACATTTTGATATTTGCTCGAAGCTATTGTCCTCTGCATAAAAGCGGTCAGCTTATGAAGTGGTTCAATTTATTAATAAAGTATAAAGTGGATACGGAACAAAAAAGGGATTGTACGCCCACATAATAGGAAATTGATTATGTCCACCTAAATGGAGGAAAACAAAAATTAATTCAGGTTACATACAATATTCTAGATCGGAAATAATGGATGTACCTATATTTGACTTTTGATTCAAACGCTGTGTGACCAGCTTAGGGTAAAGCTTTGTTCTTTAAGCTCTTAATTGAATGATATATTTTAATTTTCGTTACAAAATTGAAATGTGGTGTCATTTGTAACGAAATCAAATCAATATCGACTTTCTAATAGCAACTGTCAAATATGAGTTGACCGTATTAAATCTCCTTTAAGTCCGATTTACATAGAATTAGCTCTGTTTGCTCTCCACATCAAGATGTCAAATGTAAAAACCAGTAAAAACATAAAATATCGCTCCTATTAAGCCTATACCACTATACCAGCAAGACTGATTACTAGCAAATCGTTTAATTAATGTCAAACTCTAGCAAACTAGAGCTCTAGCCAACTGCGCTTAACGTCAACTTTTTTATGTTGATTTTGACATCAATTTGACGTGCCACTACTCATCCAGCGGTTAATGGAAGGCGAGCAATGAATGGCCGAGTTCCATTGACCGCTAATCGTCTAGGACATAGGTAATATCCCTGATGAAGGAACGCAAATACTGAAATGAAATGTCAGTTTTTTTATATGGAGTTTAGCATGCCGCTTCTCATCTAGCGGTTAATGGAACGCGGACAATGAATGAATCAATACCAACTTAAATGTATAGTCATATAAATTCGACGATGTTTATCTGGACTAAATTTCCTCTGAACGCTCTAAAACTGTAGCCCCTCCATATACATACGTCAACTAGGCCAATGTTTCCATTACGCATTACAGATATCTTATGCTTAAAAAAGTAAAACGTCAAATTTTTAATATGCGTGAATAGGTATTTCATAAACTTCGACGATTATAAGGACCATTCACATGAGAGCGACCAACTACTTACGAACGACCGAATATTCGCGAGTTTTGACAGTCCGTTCACATCCGTTTTCTACCAGCAATTTCAAATTTGAGGTTAAGTTCGAACGAATGTTTTATTCGCTAGATTGTGGAACGCGGCTTATTGTAGTGAATTGCGAATAAACTTTGGCAATTTCGTTCGTTCTCATGTGAATGGTCCTTTAACGTCAATTAAAGCGTTGTAACCAGTTTAAAAATATCTTAAAATATAGCGATTAGCTACGCGAACTGTCCCTTGGTTTCTACTCAATTTGCAATGTTAAAAGTTTAATTTTTGTTAAGAGCTCCGGCAACTATAGCCATCAAACCAGAACGTACCCCAAAATATTGCGAACTGTCAATTGATAAGGGTAAGCCATTGTACTCTACTTACTTAGGTGGCGCTACAGACATGGCTCTGTATAGCTCGTCTCTATAAATGCTGTCACATGCGGACTTAAAACCTCTTTATTTCCTTATGCTCTTTCTTTTTTCTCCGGAGAAGCCTATGTTCTTCCCTCCTCTTTTGCTCGTAGAGCTCACGAGCTGCTCTTGTCCTTCTCTACATCGCCGCTTTGTAGGCAAGTTGTTTTGCTGCGTGTCCTTGCCGGCACTTTTCATCAAACCAGGGGTTTTGTGGGAGTGATTTTGTGAAACCAATCCACTCATTCCACCTCCCACTTTTCACATCTTCTATCGGCTGCACCTGCAACCGCATTTTATGACCACACATTTAAACCAAAAAAGTCCAATGTAACACAACTGTCTCCCGCAGCAATTGCCTTAAATTTGTAAACTTAAATGTGTTCATTCGCCACAATAGCTTTCCTAGTAATGTTCCCATTAAACAACAACTAAACTATTTTCAAAATATTAGTACCATCCCACAGCCAGATGCCATTTCAATTAGGTGCAAAGTTGACCGTCAACCAACATTCAAATCCACCCCTTTAATGCAGATGCTTCACCACTTTATTGCGAATAACATGCGCTGCTCCCCCAGCAGAACGAAGCTGGCAGCGTATAAAGCAAATATCCACTTTGTGTGTGCCTCGGTCCACTTACAATCAAATTACAAAACTTCAAAGACAAAAATGTGAAACATGGCACACCGCTAAGGCAACACGTACACACACACAAGACAAATGCAGACAAACCCTCAAACGAAAAAATTTCAAATCAGCTCGCAGCTCTGTCTGTCATCTTTTTGATGATTTGCACTGCCCGAAAATTATACGTTATGGCTGGATGTTGAGTATTTGTTACGTTGTTGCCAATGCCAAATAGCCAGCCATCCACTATCGCGCTGCGGAACGCAACGTCAATTGCAACGACACGATGCCGATGCCTCCTTGCGACCGATGAGCGATGCGAAATGTGTGAGGGAATCGTTTTAATGGATTTCTTTTAAAGCAATTATCGCGGAAGCATATAATTAATCATGAAATCAAAGAAAAACGAAAGAGACTACTGGCGACTGCATGCCACCGTCCAGGTCCACCGCGTCATCAGTTGCAGCAGCAGCAAGTCGATCAAGGAATATTTTGGCATTAATTAAAATAGCTTGCATAACTCGGAGTGTATTCGGAGGCAGACGAGACGGGTTCAAACCTTCAGGGAATCATTGGCTGCCATATAGCCGGGGATACGATTTGAATCCCCTCTGGAACAGAAAGTACTCTCAAGTGGCACTTGGCCGCATGTTGATGATGGCAGAAAGTGCACAGCACTGAGTGCGATATACAAATTGACGTACACGGACGTTTGCCTAGAGGGTTGTTAATTAGCGAAAGATTTCATTGATTCCTTTTGAGATGACGACGGCGCGGCATATTGAACAGGCCCAATACACACAATGGGAACTTTTCCCATAAACTTCAAGTGACGTCTGTCAGATTGTCAGAATGTAAAATTCACCAGAAAGCGAAACCAGCTTCACGCAGGTCTTCCCAGAAATCAATACTCAAATTCGCGAATGCATGCATAAATTGTGCTAAAGGTGTGAAGTGTCCTACGTGACCGGCCGCCTTCATATTAACAAAGCTCTCGCAACGATATGAGTACATACATCCGAGGAATCTTGATAAGAGCCCCTCCTTGCGAAGTCCAAAAATAAAAATAAATAAAGGCCCAAACAAATAAAATTCTGTGTTTCTTCGTCCACATGCTCAATTCACCATCTTATGAGCTTATCAGATCCCAGCCCAAACGTGGTTGCTCTCAAGGCGGCACGGGGTAAAGATGAAACAATTTTGAAGGTTTTTTTTTTTTTTGACGGCCCGTTCCGCCGCCGCTGCTGATGGCTGCTTGTCTGTCCAACAAATTGAGTTCGTTTTTTTTTTATGCCGTACGCCGCCGATGCGATGGGGCTTCCTTTTTGCTTTGTTTCATCGCGTTTTACTAGACTCGCTGCGACAGCAACTTTATTAAAAGGCAACTGCGTATAATCGCTTGATAAATAACAGAACGCAACGCAATGCACTGGATCAGCGTCAGCAGATCAGTGCGAGTGCATACGAAGGATGCTGGTCAAAGGTAGTGGAATGTGGAAGCCGCCTTTGATGTGATATTGGTTGCTACAGCAGCGCACCCATCGCATCCATACGGGTGGCGGAATTAATATCTCTTTGCTGCGGGAAGTTCAATGGTCATCATCATCGTTCGTCCGTCTGTCTGGCTGCGTGTGGAACTCTTGTGAATTTAGCTCCAGGTGCGAGAAGCGTAAAAACTAGAAATTGTACGCTTACATTGACCACCCTCGTGCAATTTGTTGCACATGTCAGGCGAGACAGACAAACATTCACCGGTGTATAGGTCGAGCATCGAGGTATGGAAAGCTTGGACAAGGGATTTCATTAAACGCTTCAACATAGTTGGTTCATGGTTGGTGTGTCCAGCAGAAAACACTCCTGGCTATAATGTGACTGATTGCACGGACGATGGAAATTAATTACGCAGGGTATATGAGGCAGCGGCTTGCGCGGCCGGCGCTCACTCATCAAAGGCCTCTGAGCATCATGGAGTAGAAAATTAATTTTGATTATATGGCAAATTGTCGGGATATGGCCGATGTTGGCGTTGTGACTTGTGCTTGGGAAATGGACAAAATTTAAAAGAGGGAAATATATGTTTAGGTTTTTTTTTTTTACGTTTATACACGTCACGTTTTTTGATTTGTTCTCTGACTTTAATAGGGGGTGAATGCATTCAGCATCAGTTTGAGCAAGGAGTGCAATAATGAATTCGGTAACAGTCACAGTAGAGCCACGAGACCAATGTCTGCCCTGCCCCCAAAGAAAGTAACTTAACAGATTACTAAGAAAGGTGAGTCCCTAAAAAGAAATACAGGAACATCGAACATCATACATTTTTAAGACCATTTACATTTAATAAAGTCGAAGTCAAATCCCTTATCTTAGGCCAAGAAAGTTTACCAGCTTATATGGCATATTTCCAAAATTTTCCACTGTCAAGCTTGATTTATATATAATTCAATTTAAACCATTTTTACGGAAGCATTCAGCGGAGGTCTACTAATCTACTATTCTACTTCCTTCTTACTTACTTATTCGCCGATACAAACTATAAAACTGCTGACTGATTGGCTGACACTTAGAAGTCAACCATAAGTGGGCATTATCTTGCGCCTAAAAATAAATAAATAGGTAATTGGCGCAACAGGCGGGTACACACCTAGCTTCTCGCAACCATGGAACCTGCGCCTAATATGGTAATACTCCATTTAAGTTCTGGCAAACGCTTGCGCGCTTTGTAATTTTGAATGATTGTGACCCATCTAAAGAAAATCCAGATTTTTTGACAGATGCCAAGAACGAAACGAAAATAAGTGCTCGCTGCTTTGGTTTTTTCTTCCTAAAGTAAAAAGTTCGTCCAACATCTGTATAACGTGAACGTTCAAGTCTGGACAACTACGGTGTCAAATCAGCATCTTCCAAATCAAATTCTGCATGCGTCAATTGCCTGCGAAAGATAAAAGCTACTATTATGCCCAAAACACATGTGCAGAAATTCTGAATGCTTCACTGCATGCAGTACTGCAGATGAAACACATGTGCAGAATTCAATTTGCAGCGGTTGCTGTCATTGAGGGGAAAAATATGTGAGTGAAACAAAGACGACAAATAATTCCCGTCTCTCTTTTCCTCGTATGCATCAGTAGCTGAATTTAAAAATTCGATGCTGCCAAGTCTACTTAATTTAATTCACTGCGTTGCTATGCAGTGGATTTAGAAATAGAGACATGTTGCAGTGCTGCGGTGGCTGCAGAATTTACATTTGTTTCACCACATAAGAACATGTGTATTCTAATCCTGCTGCGCAGTGAATTCTGCACGTGTGTTTTGGGCATTACTCCTAATACAAAAATTGACATGATTTTTGACATGCTGTCGTCGTCTCCTTAACAACGCCTACAAGATCCTGTCCACCGTACTGCCTGAAACCATCTGCCAACGAACTGATTGGACCCTACCCTAGCAGTTTTAGGCCCGGTAAGTCCACAACGGACCAAATATTCACACTTCGGCAGATCCTGGAGAAAACCCTAGAAGTCCGAATCGATACTCACAATCTATTTACCGATTTTAAGGCCGCATATGACAGCATTCATAGAGACGAGCTATACAGAGCCATGACATGTTTTGGCAACCCTGTCAAACCTGTCAGATTGTGCAGAATGACGATGGAGAACGCTCGCTGCTCCATAAAGGTCGGAAACAATCTCACCAAGACCTTTGATGTCGAAAAAGGATTCAGACAAGGTGATGCGCAGTCATGTGACTTTTTCAACATCATTCTTTAGAAAATACTGCGAAACTCGCAAGCGAAACTCTGTGCAACTACTCGCATACGCTGACGACTTCGATATCATTGGCAGAACACAGCGAGCTGTCACTAGTGCGTTTGCAAGTATCAGTACAGAGACGGCAAAAATGGATTTAGTAGTGAATGAGGGTAAAACAAAATATATCCTGTCAACAAGAAGGGATACACAACATCGACAGAACGTCACGATAGACCAGCTATAACTCTGAGGTACTTCGGGAATTTGTCTACCTCGGCTCTACTATTAACTCTGAAAATGACATCACATCAGAAATCAAGGGCACCTCAACCAACTTGGAGTGCGTAACTAGAGGCGATTAGCCAAAGATCGTGCTAACTGGAGAGGCGTGTTGGTTGAGGCCTAGGTCCACCCCGAACTGTAGCGCAACCTAAGTAGGTAAGTAAGTAAGTAAGACATCAGATTTTGTCCTAAAGTTGTGTGTAGATGTGCAATAATAACTATAAAGATTGGTTTTAGCAAAGCTCTCGCCAGAAACTAATTGTAAGGGTATATGGTATATAATATATAGCTACTCAGACAGATATCTGCTCGCACATAACTTCAAATTAATTTAAAATCCATAAAGGGGCCATTTATGTGTAAACAAATTGAAGCCTGAAGAAATACACCACCATATGTTTGCAGCCGGTGCCAACTGTCTGTCAATTCATCGTGTTGGCAATCTGAAAATCATTTTTCAATTTGTAATCCGCATTAATTCAAAGTCCGGTCAATATTTTACAAGATGTCACAACGAAACCCAAACGATTTGAAAAATACGCCACAAGTGTTGGATAACATCATTCATTCCAATTCCGTTATCCCGCAGTCCTTCATATGTCATTCTTGATTCGAAAATTGCTTAATTGCCCTCTCATTTCTCTCCCACACTTCTTACGAAAAGATCATCCGAAACATGTTCACAACATAAATTTGATTTCCCGATATATTACAACATTTGTGTGCTCGCTGTTTTCCGACATGCATGCGCTCCCACATCTTTAAAACGCAATACAAATTTCTCATGTAATCATAATTAATCAACTGATCAAAGCAAACTATAGAGAAAGCCAACGCAAACAATAAAAAACAAAACCTAAGAAATTTCATTAGAAGCAAAAGAAAAAGATGACGTCCCTCATCGCCCATCTTTATCCTATTCCAAATACAGAAACTTCCGCCAGTTGGCATAATTTCCTCTGTCAGCATGCACATACAGCACACGCATTTTGATTAAATCCCCAAAAAAATCATTCACCAGTATCATCTATCATCTCTATTGCATGAGAATATAGTGGATGAACGCAGCCCTCTGCTCGCAATGAAATTAGAAAAGCAATCCATTCGACGGCGCACCATGGAATTTATAAATCATTTGACAGATGACTACGATGACGTTTACAACAACGACTTAGTGCAGTTCTATGCATACCTCGAAGTTCCAAAACAGTTGAATGGGGCCAATTGGGTGTGCGTATATAGCGCCTAAGGCGCCACATTTTATAACCTCAAATGTGAGGAGAAATCACTCTTGTAAGCGCACAACAACGCATTAATTGATGGCACACACATATCCAGAGAGTGGTTGTCAAAGTGAATGTAATTCAATTAATCCCCTGCTTACACCGACCGTATACTCTGGTTTTGGTACTGCTGATGCAGACATATTGAAAGTCTGAAACATAATTGGAGCATGACATCTCTGGAGAAATACACAATATCTGACTTCGCCACTCTCATACAGCATCCTAGAAAATACACTTTGATCCAAGCTATCATTGGCTGGGGTGGGCTCGCATGAGTCGTAAACAAAAGCGAACGGGGCGGTAGGAATGGGATCCATATCGAGAATCAAATCCATATTCAGTTCCCTGCGACACTCACACTGCACTATGCAGTTGAAATACACTTCAATCATCTGTCACATAGTTTTGTGTTTTCTATACCTATATAGTAAGCCAGGATGGTGTATGACACTCTGCACAAATGCGATACTTGTAGTAGGTATATCATCGCACCGTTCGTTGGTGGTAAAGAAGGAGGTGTGGGGATTTTTGGCATTTTACGAATTTCTGACTACTTCTACGTCCTACCGCTCGGCTGTCACTGTCGCCCAGAACAAAAATGGTGTGATGATGAATGTGTATACATGGTTGGGCGCCCGCCATTATACCGAGTTGAGCGGCCCAAAGGCTATTTCCTGCAAATTATTTTCCATCAAAATGATTGATTTGATTTTTCGGACTACGGAGCAAAGGGACGAAAATGTTGTTGTTGATTATTGCTGTTATTATAGAAATGTAATTATTTCATCGAAGTTAGAGTGGAACGCGGACACTTCAATCAAATTGACTGATGCGAAGTGTACAAAAGTGGTGATTTTTAGCCTGACACTGACAGTGCAGCCCGAACAAAAAGTAAAAAAAAATTATTAAATTAATATTTTCCCAATATTTTCCTATGCTATACAAATGATATATCACCTACACACATATTGACACTTGTAGGTAAGGTACAGATATCCGCTGTTGTCACGTTTGATACTCAATCAATATGCAGAATTTTCATGTTGATTTTCGATGAAATTAATTGTAATTTATGCATTCGTTTGTCAATGCATAGGATGAGATTATGAACTGGCAGATTTTTGACGGAAAGAATTGTAGTATAAAAGGATTGCGTGAGAGCAATCTAGCTTAAGCCAGTGTGCGATAGCGATTGTATTTTTACAATTGTTACTCGTAAACGTGATAGGATTATTGGCGCATTCGGACGAACTAATATGGATTTTCGTTAATTTTTGACATTTCCTTAAGCCCACGTAATCCAATTAGTTATGCTTAATGAAGTTTAAGTTAGTGGTGGTGTTAAAGATTGAAATTATTATTTTGGAGAAGAATTATTTTATTATTATTGTACATTTGAAAAAAAAAAAAAATAAAAAATTTGAAAACGGAAGCGGCGAACATGGGTTTGACGGTCAATGAGGGCAAGACAAAGTATATGTTTCGGACAGAATGTCACCATAGACAGATATATTATATCTTTGAGGTGGTTAGGGACTTTGGCTACCTATAGTCTCGGCTATGAAATCAGGCAATAAAACCAGCGCTGAGATTAAACGAAGAATAACTCTTGCCAATCGTTGTTTCTTTGGGTTAAGAAAGCAACTGAGTAGCAAAGCCCTCTCTCAAACAACTAACGTAGCCCTTTATAAGACCCTAATCATCCCAGTCCTTCTCAATGTTGCAGAGGCATGGACTCTATCAAAAGCAGATGAGGTTACTCTTGGTTTCTTCGAGAGTAATTTTCGGCGCTTTCCCGTCTGCATAGACATTGAACGAAGGAGGAGATACAACGAGATACAACGACAAGCTGTACAGCATCATCGACCTATATCCAAAAGAGTAAAGGTCCAACGACCGATGTGGCTGGGTCATGTAGAGCGAATGGACGCAAAGTCTCCGGCCTTGAAGATCTTCGAATCCGCACCGGAGAGAAACTGGAGACAACTGGCCAAAGATTGTGTTGGGTGGAGACGCTTGTTGGTTGAGGCCCAGGTCCACCCCTGACTGTAACGCCACCTTAAGTAAAGTAAGTAAGTATTAACCAAAAAATACAAGAATCGAATAATTTTTATAACGCTTGGTGCGTTTTTATTTCGATATAGCCATTTCTTGAAAACACAATTATTGTAAGTGCCTCAAAATTTTACAGGTGGTTAAGGACAACGTAGCCAAAGCAGGACAGTGAATTTGCTTCATGTGCAGCAGCTCTACTACATTTGTTCAGCATTTCCCATCTACTCCTACGTACCTAGTAGCAGATTTTCATTTAACTTTTTATTGCGTTATATTTTTAATTTTAGGCCGTCTGTCAATTTGGGTAAATAATTACCCTCAAATAATTTGCTGACACTTATGAAACTGTTGACAGAGAAGTTCACCATTTTCGTCTTTAACATTCTAGAAAAACTCAAGCAAAAGAAAACGTCAAAAAATTAGCCTCTATAGAGTTTGTGGTCAGAATCATTTTTTGACAGCTGAAAATTCGTATTCTACCACGATAGTGCCAGAAAATAATCCGAGAATAATTATATAGGCCAATTGACACACGACCTTCAACAATAATTACATAATGTAGTAGAAGCTCTGTCTACTTGCGGGATTCTTAAAATAAGAGATTTTATTTGATTCAACGTCGTGAAAAGTTAAATTGATTAACTTTTGTATTAGCATTTTTGTATGACATGACAGAGGAAAAAATAAACCCAAATGTCAGTTAATCGGAAATTCGGAAGCTCTAGAATATTCATAGACAAGCCCAAGCCCCTATATAGACAATACATAACTATACAACCCTTTTAGATGTGTTTTAGAGAATTCTATAATAAAAAAGGCTGATATAGTTTATCATTATTTATTATTTAGGGTCAGAACAAGGTTCCTCATTCATATCGTCATAGTTACTGTCAAACCTAACGCCATCCCTCATACAGGGGTCCTACCCAACACTTGTCCATGCCGTGAGAGTTATAACCAACCCTTACCCATTCTCTAAACATTTTGTTTTATCTTGTTAAACATCATTCAGAACTCCAACCCCTAGCCGATTAGCTAAAAGTGGTATCATCTCTCTTTGATCAAACATCAAACAAAATACAAATGGAAAAAAAAAGTTGACCTTATTCATTCAGCTCTTCATACCAAAAAAGGAATTTAGAATTATTATGCAAACGAACTGCGAATTGAAAACATTCATCTCCTTCCCATCAGCGACTAATGAAGCACCGCCATCCCCACTTTAGATTACTTGCCAAACAGCCTGTGTTACCTTTGTTGTCAAAGAGTTACGCCTAATAGGGGGGCCAAAAGACAAGAAGATCAAGAGTGTGTCGTTGGGTGTTCTTCTACCCAATCCCTATAGCGTTTCATTAAGATGGGTTTGACAGTAAGCAAAAAAGAAAAAAAGAAATAAGTAAAATTGACTCATCATCGTCCCTGGGTTCCAATCTACAACTCTTTGTGTGCGGATCCTTCTTCCATGATATTTCCTCTGGAATTAGCTTCTCTATGCTGAAATACATTTTATATACACGAGTGTGTGCTCTTCATACGTGTGTGCATGTACATACAAACATCTTTTTGATTGGCCCCAAGAGATAGTTCCAGCAACGAAGTGGAGCATCCACTAGAGAGATGATATACAAAGCCAAACCATAGCTTCTCCTTGCATAAGTACACTTCATGCGGAGTTTTAGAAAATAATGTTGTGTTTGACTCACGAAAGGTCGGCACGATATCAAAGGCAAACTGACGACTTTATAACAATAATTAATCAACATCATCATCCATCCATTCCATATATCGTCATTCGTCGTTATGGAGAAGTGTAAAAGAAAAACCCAAGGAGGTAGGTATCTGAGAATATACGCATCAGGAAAAGAACCCCTACTAAACGATGCAGGCGGATTGCGGGATGTTTTTTTAAGGCAAGTTGAGTTCTTTTTAGATGAGAAGGTGCTTTAAAAAGGGAACACGACATATATGAAATCTTGTCAAGTTCTCACGTTCATTTCCTTCAGAAAAATTATGTCCTTAAGGGGTGAAGATACCTTGAATAAGTGACAGGATGTAGCATAAGCGAAAGTGAAGCTAATTTTAAAGGCAGTGTGAGAATTTATGGAGCGGAATAGGATGAGGATCAAAATGCTTGAGGCCGAAGTGTTTGCAAAAATATCGAAGAGAAGAGCGCAATGGAAATAGAAAACAAAGAAATTTTAGGATTCGCATTGGAGAAGATGATTGATTTCGTTAGCGAGGTTGAAATTTTTCACATTGCGGCAAATATCGACAGAAGAATCGCTAAAACACACGCGGAAGAATAAAATGCGAACATAGAAGAAATACATTGAGGAAGATTATAACATTACAAACATCCTGGAGAACGATATGAAAGCTTGAGGGACTGGATTATGGGAGCTCAAAGGACTGCGCGGAATTAATTTAGCTTAAGCATCTATTTTTGACATCAACTTAAGTGAACGTAATTCCATTAATGTTTGACCCTCAATTCTCATATTGTATCTTAAAAACTAAATGCGTATGCTTATCTCGCTCATTAGGGATAAAGATAAAACGTTGCACAATATATGTTTGCATTTATCGTTCTTTGTAATTGTTATGTCCTTAAATGGATCTATAGCCTGACAGAAGAAGAAATTCCTCTTTCACTGCACTTTCATTATACCCAGTCGCCAGAGCCCCTCTATGTATTTTATTAAAATGCGTCGCCATGGTTCCGGTAGTTAGTTAATTCATCATCCTTTGTGTTTACATTTTGCCCATCCTGTTACAAAGTCTGCATCCATGGTTACGCGAATATCAAAAGGGAATACCAAAGCAGAGAGACACGAGATTGGAGCTAACTTCAACCAGGAAAGGGACACGTTGATTGCGTGGTAAGAACATATTATAGCGGATCCGGGCTCCCTAGGTAAATGGTAATTATATGATGAATACAACCCCCCTGCTCCCCCTCCATACCGCATGTGGATACTTGTTACTTGTATATGTATCAGGAGAAGTTAATTACTGTCAGTATGTTTTAATCATTTATTCGTTTATAATTATTCACAGTTAGAATATCTAGATTGTCCGGCCCTGACTATAGATAGGGATAATGAGTAGGTACACAATATTAGATAAGGATGAGACGTGATGGTGTGCAAGCACACTTTGTATGTACTTTTGGCTGTGGGCATGAATGCAACTTGGTTGCAAGTTTGCAACTGAAAATTTATTGTGAAAAGGAAACCGAAATTAAATAGGGATTTACCTACGCCTATTCACAATAATCACACAATAGATTATTTTAACACTGACAGCTGTTTCCCGCTCGAAATCTTGACAGAAAGTCAGTATCATACTCTCCGCGGAACGAAATGAGTCGCTTTACGATTGAACAACGTTGGAAAATACTGAAAACTTATTTCCAAAGTGAGTGCTGTGAAGCCCAAACAGTGCGTTTTTTGAAAAGAAGTTTTGGCCGAAATGAAGCACCCATCGCGCCTGCCGTAAGCAAGTTTGTGCAAAAAGTTCGTGAGACTGGTATATGCTAGAGCTAGTGGACAACACTCATAGTCCCCGTCGTCGTACGCATCGCAACAGCCAATGACTCCACAGAGAGTGACAGTTTGGTGCGGATTGTGGAGTGGTGGCATCATTGGACCATTTTTTTCATTTTAATTTCTTCTTGAGCCTGTGAACGAAGTTTCGGTCAACGGTGGGCGTTTCAGAGCTATGTTAACCGACTTTTTTTTACTGAAATCGTCTTGGCGATGTCAATTGGCCGCCTCAGAGCTGCGATTTGACCCTTTTGGACTTTTTTTTGTAAACCGTGAAGCGAGCACCAATTTTATGCCAACAATCCGGAAACGATTAAAGCACTTAAAGCCAATATCAAGCGTGAGCTACAGTCCGAAACCATCAACAAGGTCTTGCAAATTTGGAGTGACAGAATGCACTACTGCGAAACTAGCCGAGGCAGCTACATACTTTCACGACACGTTGTGTTCCATAATTAATGGGAATGTTTTCTCTTACTAATAAAGCCATAATACGTGGAAAAAATTTAATTTTGTTCATTTTATTGCATTTTTAAACAAAAAACTTGTATTTGGCCCACCCTGTACATACCTACTCCAGTGTAGGACTTTCCATGCGTTACATTACACTAGTATTTATCGGCGACTTCACTCCCGGTCCCGTTACAGAAATAGCTACTGTGTTTTGCTACGCTCTCGCGATAGGATGGAAAAAAAGTCGGTAGCTATTCGTTGTTCGGGGCACGACTACGTAACGTAAAGTCAAAATTTATATTGCGTCAAGTTGGGGTATGTGGTAATACGACTCGCTTCGCTCGCTGCAAAGGCTTTAAACTCCAGTATATCATTTTCGGATATTATGCTCTACGTTTAAGACACTACTTTAACTTCGATTACGTTGTCGTATCCCGAACATCGTTAAACGTCAGTCAGTAAAATAAATCAACGGCCGAATAGTCACTTCGGAAAAAAAGTTTCCTATGCAAAATACGGAGTGTCTATTCGGCCGTTGAATTTGTAATGACTGACTTTTATCGATGTTCGGGACACGATTACGTAATCAACGTAACGTAATCATATTTTTATTAAAAACCATTTATAAAGATAAAAGTTGGGTAATAAATGTACATAACGTCCGAAAATTATATATGTACTGGAGTTTAAAGCAATTGCGGCGAGTGAAGCGAGCTACATAACCCCACTTCAAGCAATATAAACTTTGACATTTCGTTACGTGTTGTTGTCCCGAACGACGGCCGAATAGCAACACCCAACAAACTGAATTCCCCTTTTCCCGTCGCTAATAACTCGAGCCTCAAACAAAATTTCCAAAATCGGAGAAATTGATTTTCTCTATTTCTTATATAGAGTACACAAACCGAGTTTGAAGTCGATCGGATGAAAATACAAATTTTCCCATACAAATTTTGACCCCCGGTTCCCTCTTTTGGAGATCGAATTTTCCCAAATCGCTTTTTAGTGCTCACTTTGGCCATAAAATGAATTTTGTTTCTTGTCAGCATTCATTCATTCATTCTTACCGTTTGGAATGGCCTTTGAAAACCAATCGCCAATCAGTCAGGAAAAACTTTTTTATTTAGTTTATTATTAGTGCTCAAATTGGCTAAGTCGAGAATAGAAAAAATTGCTTGGGAGCGGATTCATAAAAAGCCCAAATGCCACAATAAGGGAAAAAGAACGGGAACGATTTTAATTTAAACTCTCCCGAAAATAAAAGTTTGAGACCAAGATACATAACCAAAAAGGCAAAACAAAAACTTCATAAATCATAAGCCTTGATTTTGAACTTGAACTTATTATCTCCGTCATTCATTTCATTTCGCCCATAAATTCAACAATCAACACACAAAACAAACAAATTTCGTAATAAGATACGAGCGAACTCTTGCGGTTTCAATGAAGAAGTTGGTCGCACGCAAGCACTATAGATATCTTAGATTTGAGTCTCCAATTTCATTCCACAGTGACGAATTCCGAGTCTACCCGCAATGTCGTCAAGACCTTTAAAACAAACTGTCATCTTGAATAACCTTTGCGTGTCACTAGTCTACATTTTTACCGCAAGTAAGTGCATATAATATGTCTCAGTGTAACTTGTATATATGTAGTGGCAAAATGCTATGTCGCCATCATCGTCCCAAACCGCATCTGACAAGCCTTTGATGTGAACCAACAAAACCGCTCTGATACAGATACGCGACACATCTTTGAGGTTTCCGTGAGCACATTCTCCACATTCCAGCGCGACGGCATACATTCGATACCACTTCTAGAGAACACCACTTAGTTGCTCTCCTCCAACGTATGTATAGTATGGAGTGTCGTGTCGGTATTCCTTTGTGTAATGAAATCCTCGTGGTTAGATAGAAGAGGGACTCTATCTGCGCACAGTATGCGCCAGATCAGCATCTCATCTCACTTTCAGTTGCAGTTTCCCTATGCTCATCTAAATTTAGCTGTACCAGCATCAATAGCAGAAAGAAACCCCCAAGAGAATACGAGTGCGAGTATATAAACTTATAGATTGAGTGGGTTCCAGATCCTACACTTCTCATTATTGTTATGCTTTGTTCGCAGTAAAGAATGTCCTCGTCATTTTTTGAAGCATCCTTCTGCTTCCTACTCTCCTTCTTTTACTTTTTATAGACGAGCGCGCTTTCCTCGAATCATTTGCATTTCATATCTAGCGAATTGACGCAAAGGACGTCAACTTTTTCTCATCAAATGAAGCTGCACGAAACCCACCTCCTTGTCCACAACATCCAGAAAATATCGCCGCATGGCGTAGTTATACCACTGGCAACAGGACGAAAAGCTATTGTGAAACTCCCGACCTGTTGCCAGGAGTTAATTATAACACAACGAAGAGGAGGAAGCAGCAAAAAAGTGCATACCCCACACATAGGGATTTTTTTTTTAATACTCTCGAGTCCCGAATGAACAGCGGCATAAGTGATGGAATTGGCAAGGAAAGCAGAATCCCAGCGAGGTCCTTTTCCTTTGTCCTTTTACCTTTTTGGCCCGATGAGTGCCGCTCTGACGGTAATTAGTTATCTTGCATGGAGCGCGGAGTTTGACTTGGATCTATTAATACTCTCCTTCTGTATGTGATGCAGTGCAGAGTGGAAGCGGAATAAATGTGTGTAGGCAAATGGGTTCATATGCTGGTGCTGGCATACAGCGATGGATATACATACCTACATAGATTGGAGGATGAGAAAAGAGAACAATGGCGACATATCATGTGTGCTGATGCGGTTAATAAATGAATATTCCTAGGGACCTCAAGCTGCGTTTACAATGTTCTTGACACGAAATATTTATGTTAAATTGAAATAACCCGGTAAATAGGGTGTAGGGTAGGGCAACAACATATTTAAATGCAAACATTAAAGTTCGCTCTATGATTTGAAGTAGCCGGCGAATTAAATTGCAATTTGTGTGCTTCGCGGCAACGAACCTGAAATCCTTCGCTCAGTAGTCCAGCAAAAGTGCTCTCGGCTCCAAAAAGATTGCTTTTCGAACGAGAACAAGGAAAAGTGTTCTTTTCTGCCCAATCGAATACATCGTTAGCCAAAACAACAACTGCAACTTGAACCTCGATTCAAAAAAAAACGTCAAAATGAACGAGCTGTCTATACACCAAACAATTGGAAGTATGAACATTTTTAAAAACAATCAATAAAATTCGACATAAGATAAGGTATGTGGAAGTTTGCAGTTCCATTTTAGCACTAAGATGTGCCTTTTCGTTACCACGACTCGTGTGATTTATGTCGTTTTCGATTGGTAATCCAGAAGCGTCCGGAAGAACTCTCCGCGATTCTGAATTCAAATCCAGAAGCAAATTTCTCTTCTTTTCAGTAGAAGAACTGTCAGTTGAGTGCCAATCGAACGCTTTCAGAAGCGTTCGGATTGCTTCCGGACGATTCTGGATTACCAATCGAAAACGACATTAGTTTGTCATGATCGTTGAGTATGTGACAGGTACAGAGTACCTGCCTATATCCATCCAGTGGAATTGAGCAAACAGATAAGATCATGTATCCCTCTGCCCGAGGTGTCGGTAAGGTCGTCAAAGAATGATTGGTTCAGTGCGAGCGATCTGGCTTTTGCTATAGGACATTTTACCGGACATTTGCAGAGGAAATGGGAAAGAATTTTAGATATATGGGATACCTAGTTTGACCACATGCTCTCTAATTGGCCAATGCTTGGTGATTATTGTCGTAATTCTGGCGATATCGGGATAGGTAGGCCATATCTTCTTTGATATGACGCATTTGGTCCATCCCCTCCAGGGGGTTGGATGTGGGCTTTCTGCAGAAAATATGAGTTTCCCCTAACACCTCCTAGCGGAAGATAGAACCTCTTCGCGTAAAATAGAAGTAAATTTATGTTTCCCAATTTCAAAATAAAATATAATTTTGGTTTCATTAGGCCTTGAGCTCTAAAGGACCATTCACATGAAAGCAACCAACTACCTACCTACGAACGAACGAATATTCGCAAGTTTTGACAGTCCGTTCACATGATCACTTTTCTAGGTCGCGGCAGTTGGCGAATTTCAGCCATCAGTTTCTACCCGGAATGTCTAGTTTGAGGTTAAGTTCCAACGAATGTTTTATTCGCTAGTTTGTGGAACGCGAATTAAATGATGTGGATTGCGACAATTTGGCAATTCGCGCCAAGGGGGTTTTCGGTCGCGGCAAAAAGTTTGTTATTCTAGAACTAGACCGCCAATTTCCGTGCACCTACCCGATTCTCCCCGGAATTAATTCCCCTGTCTGTGAATACGTGTGAAATGTCAAAATCAACGGCGGCAATGTTATTTAATGATATACCATGGGCCTAGGACTATTCAAGTATGCGTGCGTTAATGGCGCTCCTTTGATTTTGTACAGCACCAATCCATGAAAAATCCTGGGCCCGCAGGCAGCTTGTAGGCAAAGTCCGTTATGTGGGAGGAGTCGACGGTATATTCTTGTTGGTTTAATGGTTGAGGTACAGGACACAGGGTTCGTACCGAAGTATAGCGCCACCGAAGAAGATAATTGTGGGTCGTAAGGGTATTTGTTTTGTACATTCATTGAATTGTTGCCGGAATGAAGAATTTGTTCTTGATGACAGTAGATGCATCTCATTTGGGTAGAGCATTGCTATGGACGTTGAAATTTTCGCATTTTTCAATTCGATATGTTAGAAATGTTATCCCAAAAGTCAGCATAGCATCCTTTTCTTTATTATCATTAGTTCTTCACACTCCATAGACCTGAAAGATTCCTTTCATAGTCTCCTCAAAAAAAATACCAATTTTTGTCTTTTCTTTCCAATATATTTTTTATATATATCACAAATTTTCGCCCCCAGTCCCATCGAAAACATTGCACAAATCAACCTAAAAATTAAAACAGAATCCTACAGGAAAACAATAATAAGTACATTTGCCCGCTACAGCTCACGACTGCTGGACTTTCTTAGGCTATCCCTCCTCAATTTGGCCGATTCGGATGATCTTCTCCGCCGAATAATTGGCTCTGCCCTCTGGCAAGAATAGTACGACCTCCTGAGTATAGCACATATTACCAAGAATGGTACCGCAATTATTACACAAACGCCGGCAAGAATAATCAACAGAACGTCGACAAGTTCGGTCTTAAAGAAACCAAAGTGATTTGAGTGCGACTTGAGATGGTCAGCGCCCGCGGTCTTCAGTACAAGATGGATGTAGTATACCGCTCTCGACATTGGATCGTAGAGATGTTCGTTGAACAGGGTGCTTGCAGTCGCGATGTTGGTTGCGAGCGATGAATTGGACAGGGATATTTCGATGGCGTTTAGGAGCAAGTCAAAATTGAGATCTTCATAGGATACATGTAGGGCACAACCACGTTGTTCTAAGCGCTTTGCATTCACCTCCTGCTCGGGAAGTATTGGTATGGCTATCATCGGAGTGTGATAATGAATTGCCTCGATGGTGCTCATAACACCAGCGGCTGAGATGAACAGTTTAACTTTCGGATGAGCTGTGACAAAGGAGATATACCAGTGAAAAGTGGTGGTTTTCGTGAGAAACTTACCTAAGACAGCTTGCTGTGGGAACCATTCGCTTTGGAATATGTTCTCTGCTTGATAGTTCATCTGTTGATGTTCCCACTTCAAAAGAACTCTCATCGATTTACTGATTGTCTCGAGAGCGTGGAATAGGACATCGAGTTTGGGCTCGGAAAAGTCAGAGGTTCGTATGTTGGCGCCAAAACTTACATAAATAACGCCATCCTTTGATTCTTCGATGAATTTTAAAAGGTGCTAACAAATTGTTCACGAAGAATGAATTATGAATAATTAAGGATGTAAAATAGGACAAACCTCTGGCAGTTTTTCATCTCTAAGGTGGACACCACCAACTTCGATCATATTGGGCAGAAACGAACGTGGGTACTGGACAACTGGATGAGAATTCATCAGAACCAAGCTGATGTTGTGCGTTAGTTCTCGATGGTGCGGCAACACCTCACCGCGTTCTATAGCCAACGGCTCAAAGTACTTCTCATAGACAGCTTGTTGGGCGATCATGTGAAAGAAGCTGAAAAACAGCTGAAAACCTTGACAAACGCATAAGCAATCGACCTTACTTGTACGTCAGCTTTTCGAACATCCCCATTAGAGTGTTTATGATCCTCTCGTATAGGGTCATTCGCTCCAGATAAGGCAGAAAGTTGCTAGAATCGAGAGCGGAATTGTGGGGATTGCCAGTCATTTGATTGAGCCACGTATTCGGTCCCGTTGGGCTGAGAACCACTGTCGGTACCTTGTAGAACTGTGAAAAACTATAGAAATCAATGAATACCGTTAAAATGCCCGTCCTTACAATACTCGAACTCACCCCAGCAATGCATCGCTTAAGAACATATCCACAATCAATAAATCAAATGTCATATTGCTTCGCAGAAGGGTCTTCACGGCCTTGCTGCCCAATACCAAATCGGCAGTTGACGCCCCCGCGTATATCATCCTCGTGAATCTTTCCATTATTGACTTTTCATACATTTCATCGATTTGAACACTCAGGCCCATATCGAGCCAATTTCGCTCGATTCCCTCAATTTGTATCTCGGTAATTTTACTTTCTTGCCGATTGTCATTGGCTGTAAAGGCACTTATCAGTGTTACGTTGTGATCATGATTCGATACAAGTTCGTGGAGGATTGCCCTGCCAAAGAGGTAGTGAGATTTCCATACACTAGGAAATACAGCTAGGATGTTAGCTCCATTGGCGGGAGGAACAACGACAAAGAGTAGAATTTGTAAACCCAGGGACAGGAATGCTGTGATGTTGCATTGCGAAAATAGAGGCATTTTTAGGTGCAAATCATTATTGAAACTTAAACTTAGGTATAGAATATATAGTTTTAGAACTTAAATTTTTATTAGAAATGAGTAAAAACTATGGAAAAATGCAGATATAAAAGGAAAACATAAAAGTTATTATTTTTTTAATAATTTATGTATGAACTTGACAGATGATTTGGACATTTGTCACTTCCGCATATTGCATGAGATATATAACGGGAGATAAGTTGAACTTAAGGTCGTGCTTACAAGGTTCTTTTATGTGGCCTTATAAGAAAAAAATATTTCATTGTGAAAAGTCTACTTTAAGCTCCAGTTATAGCTATCAGTAAATTACAACCCAAAGAATATTGTTTTGGTTTTTTGGAACACTTTTGGAACAGTTTCACAGTTTTGTTTATACCTCAGATCACTTACACAGTGACATTTCAAAGCTACCGATTGTCAAAAACATAAATATTTGACGTTGTTTTGCGTATTCTTTGAAAGAAAACACAAATAACGATTTTGAAAAATTCGTGTAACAGCAAAGTACTGTAAAATACTGCCAAATTCTATTCATTAAATTTAATTAAACTGAGTTCAATTGAACTGAAATTCAGATTACATTGTGAAACCGGACGAGTTGAACTTCAAATTTAAACTCAAGTTGAGGTTCAGTTGAAACTGGGGGTTAAACTTAATTGTTAAACTGAATATTGGTCTTCAAATGTTGCTTTTGAATTATAAAGTCACTTCATCAAAAAAATTTGGCAATTGTTGTCTAAATTTTCTAGAAAACGTATTTATTAATTTTTGTGTATTTTTACGTAAAAAACAACATTTTAAGACCATGATTGAGTTCAATTCAAAGATTAAGTTTAAGTGTTCCAAAAAATCAAAACAATTTTTTTTTTCGGGTGCATTTTACTAATAGCTACAACCGACGCGACGCCTTAGCAATTTGAAGCAAGTAAGCAATTGATCTCTAAATTCTCTAGAAAAGAGTTTAGAATTTAGAATTTATTAATTTTTCCGTACATAAAACTTTTCCTGTTCACCTTATCAGTAAATTCCACAACATTTTCAATAGAATTCCTATATGCTATATGTTATGGTCAAATGTTACAGTTATGTTTTGTTTCATGTTTTTACGGATAGTCTTAACCGACGCCTTAGAAAAAGATGGTCGTAGTGTGATAGCCACCTTAATCCTTATTTCAGTGGGATTTTTGGTTTTCTTTATTTTGACTTTACTCTATTGTGAATGGACAGACTGCATCCAACTGTCACAGTTCTGTCAGCTCAGCTGTCTGTAAACTGTACGGCATACAAGCAAATTTATACGAAAACGATTTGTTTATTGCACCTACCTCACCGAACCCACATCAGGCCAGATTTCATCCATAAATTGAATCAAGTGGTTACGTCCGCCGTCGTCGTTCTCCTCCCTGTTGTTTTCTGACACAGTTTTGCTGCATAAGTTTGTAAGGAACACAATCAAAGAGATATTAGCGAGTAGAATCGCTTTCGTTTTCGTTTTGCTTGGCTTGTATCCAAACGAATTCGCATATTTTCAGCAGTTGTATTTACACAAGGTGACAAGGAGAATAGAAGTGTTTTCGTTAATTTAAGCACCTGTCCGACGCATCGCTGGTGTTATTCATTTTCCAGAATCAAAGGAATTACATAACTCGCACCATCTCCGATTACATACGTCTTGTCACAATGACCCAAATAGGTTACATAAAATCAGAAAATTATGAGAACCAACCCAAGTGAAAATATTAAATAATCTCATTTTTTTTGTAGAACGCATAAATGTGGATAAGCCACTGTTCGATCTCAATACTTTTGTGGGTCGCTTCAAGCACTTTGCATGGATGACAGATCCCAGAACTGTGATGGTATCCAGTGAGAAGCTTTTACAAGCTAAAACTCTTGTGGAGGAATATCGATTGGGCAGAGAACCAGCTGGGACATCAAAGGATGACGTAAAGTACGCCATGAAGCTATATACATCGGCATTTCATCCGGACACCGGGGAGCTACAGAACTTTTGCGGTCGCATGAGTTTTCAGGTTGGTCTCGCGGGGGTCAACAATGTGATTGGGAATACTTTGTCGCGTTCGGAATTTGCCATCTGAATATTTGAGCTCACGTGCCAAACAAATAGGTTTTCTAATTAATGAGCTATTTAAAGATTCGATCGCTGTTGTTGTTGTTGTTATTTTTTATAGTGTTTTAATTATCGTGTCTGCTTTATTGATAGAATAGGTTTCATGACAGCCGATTACCGTCGAGACTTTCAAGGTCGCAGATACAAGCATTCATGCTAAATGTTGTTGATTAGGTGGTAAAATGAGTGATAGCAATTTACACTTTGAATGGGAGGTATAACCCGCTGCAATTAATTATATTTGCACTGGTAATCTTCTTATCTAAGTTAAAGGGCGCATGTACTTCAACGAAGTTATCGCTGTAATGTATTTCGTCTTTCGTAGTCAAGCTCTGGCTAGTGCCCGATAACTGCAAATCAAATCAAACTTGAGAATGAAGCATTTTTTAGGGCCGCAGTGTAGAATAGGACGTGTTCCATTAAAATGGACCACCTTTGCATTCAATGGTTACCCCAAATTGAAATTTCTCATTTATCCTTTCAGGTCCCCGGTGGCATGCTAATCACTGGAGCGATGCTTCAATTTTACCGCACCGTACCGGCGGTAGTTTTTTGGCAATTCGTGAATCAATCCTTTAATGCCGTCGTGAATTACACCAACCGTAATGCCAATTCACCGACAACTGTTACCCAACTGGGGGTGGCATATGTTTCGGCTACAACCAGTGCCTTGGTCGCTGCCCTTGGATGCAAAACCTACTGGACAAAACGAGCATCACCAATTTTCCAAGTACACAAGCTAAGTGAATTGTTTTCCCTCCAATTTAATGATTTTCTTTCAGCGCTATGTTCCATTTGCTGCCGTCGCTGCTGCTAATTGTGTCAACATCCCGTTTATGAGGCAAAATGAAATTGTCAAGGGTGTCGATGTAGTCGATGATAATGGCAATGTTGTCGGCAAGAGTCGTGTTGCCGCCGTCAAGGGTATATCACAGGTGATATTCTCCAGAATTGTTATGGCCGCACCTGGAATGTTAGTTCTTCCTGTGATTATGGAGAAACTCGAACGAATTCCTGCATTTAAAAAGATGACTTTTATGCATGCACCATTCCAAACGGCTATGGTTGGTTGTTTGTAAGTTCAATGAAACAGAAAGTGCCATTTCCATTGATTAATGAAAACTCCGTCTTCCAGCCTAATATTCATGGTTCCAACAGCTTGTGCCCTGTTTCCGCAAATGTGCAGCATAAAAACGTCTACCGTCAAACGCCTCGAACCAGAGTTATATGCGGAGATGGTAAAGAATACCAAAGAGAACGTCCCCGAGACGGTCTATTTCAACAAGGGACTCTAAATCATGAGTTCAGAGAGGACTAGAGAACCAACCAACTAACTCAATATTGACAATATCGAATATTTCATATATCAACTAGTGTTTGCAGTCAAATTTGCATTTATTGTAGAAAGTGTCAGGGACATGTTCTGTGTTTGTTTACATCTTATCATTAAGTACTTTTGTTTTCGTGTTTTTTGTGTGTTTCTGTTGTTTATTTTTAGTATGCAGTTTATAATGTATATTGCAAGTGATTTAATTTTCAGTATTTTGCAGTGTAATACAAATTACACGTCAGAGTAATCGGCTGATTGGTTCAATGTGATTCTATTTGCTTTTAATTTGGTTCGTAAACATATATTTCGGATTATTTTTGTTTTTTTATTTTTTGTGTAACAAATCACTGCTAGCAATAAAAGAAAATTTTAGATTTGCCTACCTCTTGAGGTAAGAATAAAATGCTCATTTTAAAACGAAACGAGTTTTTATTTTGTATTTGAGTACCGTAAAAGTGATTCCCAGTACAAGCGGTTAACATAAACACCAACGTTTGTCTGTGAATGGAGGGTTACAAGCTTGGAAATAACCTGGGTGATCACAGAATCCGTCGTGATAGTTCTTTTTCCTATGATTCGTAGCAAAAATTTCCAATACGACGGATTCTGTGACAGTTCTTTCGGGGTTCGTAGCAAAACTCCGAATACGACGAATTCAGTGATCACCCAGAACATAAAGCGAATTATTTCGGTCATGGAAAAAATCGTGTCTAGTGAAGCATGTACATTACGTACATTTTGCGTAAGTACAAAAAAAAAACAGAATTTTTCATTGGGATATTACCGTCTGTTTTTAACTCACTTGGACATGACTTTGGTTCCTATGATCATGTATCCAAAATCTAAGAAAAACAACTTCAGCTAAGTGCGTCAGCCTCCTGCGTCGTATCGTTGGGAGCTGGTACGGATGTTATCGTTATTTTTTACTTACAATTTTTAAAATCGCTCGTTATTCCGCCCCAAATTGTAAATTGCATTAAAATGTTCATTGCATAGTCTCAGTTTGGTGATTTTTTGGACTGAGAAGGCAATTACCTAAATGGTAGAGTCCTATGCCGAACAACTTAGGATATTCTCTATAATGGACCCAAACCCATAGAATCCGACGCGTCCGTTGCATCGACGGGTTGGCGTATTCGACGGAACGGATAGTCCCATAGAATCCGTCGCCGCAGTCCGAAATTGCAATCTTTAAAACAATTTAAAATTTAATAAATTCGAAAATATCTACAAAATTATTTTGATTTCAATTGTTGTTTGCAGCATTTCACAGTTTCTATCATTCACCCTTATTCCGAGTGGCGTTTTACTTTCACGACGTTTGTCGTTATTGGAGGCGTTTCATTTTGGAAGACTTATTCCCTAACTTCCACGACAGGGTACGACGTCGTCGGTAAGTAGTTCACATTCCACATACGATCCAAACGAGCTAATCAGTGCTGACAGATAAATTGTTGTTGGTTGTATCAGTGTGTTGTTGTTTATCTTTATCGAAAAAAATTCTCAGTTTAATTATTTTCGGATTCCATAATGTTTTTTTAGAATGTAAGGAAATCTTCATTGGACGAAATAAAAGGTAAGCTCGTGGAAAGTACCTACATGGTCGCCGTCTGTGCAGTGCAGGCGATATAATTTGCTGCGACTGCGAGATTCTTGACTGAGGGTAGCTACCAGAATGGTGTAGGAAAACATTTTAATTAAGGACGAGACGATCACTGCCTACATTTATAAAACAAGTTTTAAAGTGATGATCACAAAAACTTTCTGCCAATCTTTTCCATTTCTTGATGGTGGTCTAGGCTGGGTCATCATTTAAGACTCCTTTTAAAATCCCTTTGCCAATTAATTAAATTCCATTAAATTGTTTCTGGTTTGGTACTTATAACCCTTGAAAAGAATCTAATTAAATTGAATAAAATAACAATTCAAGAAGTTAAATTTTCAGTAGATTTTCATTACTTGGCGTTCACTAATTTGTTAACGACAGAAATCGTCGTTTTTCTTGTCGTTTTGTGGCGTTCAACACCTTACAGAAGTAAGGCAGTGAAGTTTCTCACATGACGTTCGTCGTACGCCAATAGGTTCCACATGCCGTAATTCCAAATTCAAATTAGCGTTTCATAAATCGTCGTAAACGCCACTCGGAGTAAGGGTGATTATCTAAGTATTTCCACCAATGAAAATGCTTCTTCTCACGCTGTGCCAACTGTCAATGGATTCGACGGATAGAAAAGTATAAAGTAAACCTACTTTATCCGTCGCATCCGGCACGTGCGTTTCTTATGGGTGACCTCCCATAAGCTACTCTGTATTGTATCAACCTGTCAGTCGAATACTTTGCCGCAACGGACGCGAAGGATTCTATGGGTTGGGATCTTAAAACCTTGATCATCCCAGTTCTCTGCTTTATGCTGCTGAAACTTGTACTTTTGCATTGATGGGCTTTGAAAAGTAGATTCAACGACAAACTACAAAAGATCTACTATGACATCGACCTAGTAAAAATTTCGCATTAGTCGTCTAATATGGGAAAGGCAGAGGGACAGACCAGTAGAGAAAGACCAAATCTCAGGTGGCGTTCAGAAGTGAAAGCGACCTCAACCAGCTTGAAGTGCACAACTTCAGAAAGACCGAGCAGCGTGGTAACTGGAGCGTCACCTAAGTCAGTAAGTATGCTCTCAACTGTGAGGTTAACCAAATATGACGGAATGGTTGCAGTTTCGCTCAATTTTCATTGCACACTCTTATCATAACGGCAATTTAGTAGGTGCAAAATCATCGGAATACTGATATAAATACATACACATCAAAATTACGAAGATCAATCATTAAAATTCAATATTCAAATAAATAGGCCGCGTTCCATCGACCGCTAAACATCTATCACATAATGTCCTAGATGGAGGATGGAGCGGCTAACAAATTTTTGGGTTATGGTGGCGTATGTGGAACATTTTTTTAAGTAAAATAATTGAACGCATTTATATTTTTGTATTTCTTAACCATGGTTTTGGTTATCCAACAGTTCTGATAGATCTTTGTAGCCGTAGCCGGTTTGTGACTTGCAATCGGCTGAATATGTTCGAAACGCATATGTACGACATAGGTACCTACTAAATATTTTTCTTCTACTCAATTAGGTTATGCGCGTTTTTTCAGTTGGCCAATTTTGAGACAACAAGGTGAATATGTTATCAGGAGGAACGAACTTGATGGCAATCGAAGTCATTGGACATTTTTGGTGTTGCCGAAATGCTTTTCCTTCTGAAGTGACTCGAAGAGATCGTGTAGGTACTCAATATCAAACAGGTATACCGCATTGAGTATTCTTCACTAGATTGGTCACGATAACGCAACAACTTTCAAGATGCGCCATGGAATTCGTGCCATTAGAAAAAGCGTTATTTCATTTGGAGCTACAAGTTTATCCCGAGTCCGAAAGGCTCAATTGAAAGCGTTCTGATTCTGAAGAGAGTTATACTTTTGGACGCTTGCCACATGTTCGCAAAAGGCGGTGAAGTGGAAAAAAACCTTAAGATGTAATTTGTGTTTTATCGGCGCTCATACCTGAAACCCCTCGATCAGTATAATACAGCACACTAACCGCTGATGAAACTAAATGTCCGCAAACAAGACTTCCTTGAAGGATGCCACACCCGCCGCCGTAAGTATTTTATTTGTTATCTATCAGAATTGAATCGTGACATTAGACATATTGCATAGTCCTTCCTTGCAAAGTAAACCATCGATCGCAACCACAAGAGGTATACGTATGATCAATAGGCAATAAACAGCAAAATAAAACCATTCCTGTTTTTCTGAATTTTAATCTTAAAATACATTTATATAATTCAAATTAGATGTGTGTGTGTATGAGTAACATTATTTTCTTTCGTTTTTTTTTTCATTTTACAATTTGTTTTCATTTTTATTTTCATCACATTTGCATTTCAAAAATTTCGTAAGATTTTCTTTTTGTTGGTTTTTAACATTTGGAATTCACATAAAACGTTTTTCAACAACGCTGGTTAAAATATCAGCATTACAATATTGTTTTCAGTTGTTTTTTTTTTTTAATTTTTATTATAAAACGTTATACAGTAGAAATCGTTTATAACGATGTTGAAGGGACCTTAGATTTTCATCGTTATAACCGGTCCATCGTTATATCCGGTACAATAAAAAAATACAAAAAAATTATGTACTTTATTGAAAAAAAGTGCTATAAATTTAAGAATAGTCTCGAGGAACAAAATCACAAATTTGTTATTCTTTTGCACATTTGGTTGTGTAAAATATTTTTCTAAGAGAGTTGTGCAATATTTGGATTTTAATTTGAAGCGGCCATATACCATCTTGAGAACTACCTTCCCTCCACAGTCCACGTACTACACTTGTTGCTAACAAAAATCAACATTTACTAAGCTCTTTAGATACCATAGGTATAAGTATGTAAATCAAAAATTCAATTAACTTTAACGCTGTAGACCTGTGAGAATATGCAAGGACCGGTGACTACGATCTCTTGAAATTTAGATACCATCAATTGCTCTAAATTTATCGTCGGCATTTTATTTTCTCTTCAACATTCTAGCAAAACTCAAGTAGCAAACTTATAAAAATTTAGCATTATAGGATAATTTATTATTTTCCTCCCCGAGCAGGATCATTTTTTGACAGCTCAAAATTCGTTTTTCACCACGATAGTGTCAGAAAACTATAAGAGAATAGTTATTTAGCGCAATTGATACACGGCTTTAGTAACAATGAAAATAACAATCCGTAGACTGTAAAAATAGTTTTTACTATCGCTATAAACAGTTTTTAGACTTAAATATGGTACATTTTCATCGCTATAACCGATTTCATCGTTATATCCGGCATCGTTGTAACCGATTGCAAATTACTTTGAATTAAACGGAGTTTTGCCGGGACTTTGAAAATATATCGTTATATCCGGTTCATCGCTATATCAGGTATTGTTATAACCGATTTCTACTGTACATACATAGTTTGTATAAAATTTGGACTTACAAATTTTTAAATTTAAAATTACATACATATTCTTAAGTTCAATCAAATAAAGAAAATGATATTAAAGTTGTCTAATTTTTGAAGAAAATTTACAAATACATAGATGTACAAAATGTACGATTTAAAAAAAAAATATCGGTAATATAATTCATGTCTATTCGGACGCTGATTTTGTACTGACTACCGTTTACCAATGTTCGGGACATGGCTACGTAATCAACGTAATGATTTGGGTCCTCAACGTGCAGCATAATGTCTGATTTCATACGTCGTTGGAAATTATTATGCTGGCTTTTCAAGTCTTTGTCGCGAGCGCAGCGAGCCAACAAATTGACGCAATATAAACCTTAACATTTCGTTACGCAGTAGTGTCCCGAACAACGGCCGATTAGCAAGAGCTAACATAAGTTGGTGTTCAAACGTCAGATTTCAAAATTTATCCCTCAACTCTTACTTCTAGGAGTGGTACGAGTGTGAGTAGATGTATGAAACTGACAGGCAGGTATAGACGATGGCCACTTCCAAAGCCATTTGGCTGGCAGGAATTTAGGGATCATCTATGGAATAGGCAAACAAATTTAACATACTGCCTTCTGCGAAATTTTCAATTTGGAAGATAGCATATTATATGCACTGCACTGCAATAGCTAATTAAAGTTAAAATTTTGACGCTGAAAAGAACTAAATGTCGTTTTCAATTGAACAAAACGGTTCAAATTATTATTTTTTGTTTAAGTCGCATACATATTTCAACTAAAAGCCTTCACACAAAACAGGCTTCTACAAGAGATTTAACAGCGAAACCGAATCGACTGGCTATAGAGTGACATTGACCTGGTCAGATGTATGTACATGTTGAGCGAATGGGCACAAACGCTTCTACTCGAAGAGATTTCGACTACAGTCCAGAGGGACTATTGTTGGTAATTATTTAGAATTCAAATTACAGACAAAAATTACTCTAAAATATTATTTTGGGCGTTTCAATATTTTTTTCAAGGTGGGGTGGGTAGATATTTAGGCCGTGTGTCAAATAATTATCCTCGGATAACTTTCTGACACTATCGTGGTGAAAAACGAATTTTCAGCTGTCAAAAAATTATCCTGCTCCGAGAGCAAGATATAAATATTCTATAGTCTAATTTTTTGACGTTTTCTTTTGCTTGAGATTTTTTCTAGAATGTTGAAGAGGAAATAAAACACTAATATTTCAATTAATTAATTGGAGTTTTGTGAACTTCTCTTTCCACACTTTCATAAGTGTCAGAAAATTATCCGAGGATAATTATTTAACTCAATTGACACACGGCCTTAGTTTTTAAATAAACGGTTTTATTTCTTGTTCTTTGTGTTCACTGTCATTTCAAATGGTTTGTCTGAAACTAGACTTAAAAACAAAAAGAAATAATACCTACCTATTTCTTTACGAATAGAGGTGAATGTGAATTTATGAAGAATTATCTTACAGTGGCCACAATCTAGTTACTTAACTCTACTTAAACTTTCTGGATTCCGTTTACCCTGATCGTACCTAAGAACTAGACTGGTCGGAAAATTCGCTTTATCTACGTCGTCAGTCACACAATCGAACTGTCAACTTAATACTCAGTGGAGAAATTCTTAACTTGGTTTGTAGAGTACCCATCCATCCATCCGTCAACGAAAAAAAAAACTGTTGTCGTAACTCATTGACATATATTATCTACTATATACGCACTACACATGATATTGTGACTGTAACAAAAAACGTATACAAATAATATGCGCGCGCATGTGATTTTCGTGGCTGACAATTGTGACTATTCTCTATCTCTATGGAAAAGCATACGTTTTTGACAGATGCTCAGAATGAAACGAAAACGAGTTCTCGGGATATTATTAGCTTGTATTCATATACCTAGCTTAGCTATACATGGACTTCAAGTGAAATGTCAGTTTCATATAGCGCGAACCAATTCACTTGGCCAACCGTCGGTTGCGCAGAGAGAGGATTTAAGAGAATATACACGACACAAAACAAAACACAAAAACAAAATACACAGAAACCTGCGCAGTAGAATGGCCAAGTGAATTGGTACGCGCTGTACAAACCAGCGAGGAAAAAAAAGTAAGCAAACATAAGCACTAGCCCTTTCCGTTCAGTGCGGCGAAAGTATGAATCCTCTGCGCGCCATTGCCATTTTTTTTTACATAGAACACAATACGATCCACTGTAGAAACATTGAAACTGCGTAAAATAACGATTTATTCAAATTATTTCGAACTTTCTATAACAGATGACAGAGTGTCAACACTTAAACAAAATCGCACAATTTGCTCGATGACATTTAAGTGTTTTCGCTTCTCTCCACCGTACACCAAAGGAGCTAGTGCTTATGTTTGCTTCAACGAAAAATTGGCTGCTTGCAGTCCATGTTGTATATTATGTCAATGACGTCAATGACCTGACTAGTTTAGCATTTTGACCAGTTTGGCATTTTATAAGATTCTTTTGTCTTAATGTTCAATGGAAATTCGAACTCCAAAAGGGGGAAAATGGGGGTCAACATTTAAATTGGAAAATTCGTATTTTTCATCCAATGGATTTCAAACTTGAGGTGTGTACTCTATATAAGAAAGAATTGGTTTTGCTGATTGTGAATATTTTTGCTATTTTGCATGAGTTATTAACGACGGGAAAGAGGGACTCTTTTTTGCATCCTATCGAGCGCATAGCAAAGCACACTATTGCAGAACGACGAGTTTAAGCCCAAATCAATGTAATCCCAGCCTTACTCCATTCTGACATTTATTCGTTCTTCTTTTAGCCCATCCGGCTTACGAACGAAGTTCATTTATCTACGGCATTTGCCATTCGCTATAGTCAAGGAAGAAGGAAGAGAGTAAAACTGCGGTAGGAAGTTGGTATAATATTGTAATAAATTGTTAATGGATTCTTTATATATGTATAGAAATAAACGACATACATGAAGCTTATGTTTTGTTCAATTCACCAACCTTCCATAGTCGCCAGCCGCGACAATGGAAGCATTCGAAGCAATACGCGAACAAATATTTTTGATGTCAGTGAAAGGGGGAAAAGTAAGATTGACTAAAAAAAATTACATTACCAGGATTCAGTTTTTATGATCGCTTTGGCAAAAACCGAATATCAAAATTCAAAATTTCAATTGAAAACGACACAGGATATATGAGAATTTAACGTAAAGTTTCTTTAACTGATTTTAACATAAATTTCAAATTTATATAAAGAAGTTCCGATTTATGCTATAATATGTATAAATATTCTTTTCATTATTTTTTTTTTCTTTAAATAGTTGCCCATTGAATAGCAATTATTATAATTTTTTTAAATTTGTATTATTAATTTTCACAAAAAAAAAATCCATGCATACGAGCATTTCTTTATATAAAAGGTACAAATTGTGTTCTTGGACTTACAAAATGTGAGTGTATCCATTTGTTTTAAAATACGTTAATACAATTTGTTAATTTTTTTTCCCCAATAAACCCTTAAAAAGCAGAGTTATAAAAAGTATTAATCTGATATCTACTGGCGGCATTTTTGTAATATACATAATAATTATGTCGTACAATTTCCTTTATAGTTATAGAAATATATGTATTACTTTGTTTTCGTATATAGTATTTTGTTTATATAATATAGCACTGTCCTCTGGCATTAGGTTTTTCATTTTATCAATATTGTATTTTATATTGGAATTTAGAAGAAGTTACAACCATATTCTTCATACACAAATGTACGAAAATGCAAATACAATACTCAAATTTTCAATTAGCCATATTTGTAATTTAATACTTTTGACTTATTATTAATATGACAGAGTAAATATGGTAGGTACATATAGATGTATGTATGAAAATTATGTAATTATATATTTTAAGTAAAATTCGTACATCAATTCGATTTGTACTTTAGAAAAATATTGTTAAAGTACAACTTTGCTGCTTTGAATGAATTCGATTTTCACATACATTATATCTTTTTTTTCTTATTTGTTATGTGTACTTTCTAAAAATGTAAATGGTTTATAATGTTGTTCAAACACTAAATAGTGGTATTTCAGAGTAAAATATATTTTATTTGTATTTTTCATGAATCTATCTACTTACCTTATACACAGCCCTGATTGTAAAATCCTTTAAAACCTCTCAGTGTTGGTAAATATTCGTCCTAATCGTTTCATGTTTCGGTAATTTATTTTCTTTGCACTAATTTTTGTCTTTTCTTTTTTTCGGGCATTTTGTTTTTTTTTAACGAAGTTTAAATTTAACTTATATTGCTTAAGAGTAAATTTTTGTTTTCAAAAATGATTTGGCAAACTTTTTTCGATTTTTTTAGGGGCTTGTAATGATTATGTCTATAGTAAATAATGCATAAATAATTTTATCGTTTTTGTTTTTAAATACGACAATGATAAAACATTATTAATACAACTATTTTTTTTTTTAAGGCTGATTCAGGTGCATTTTAAGCTCCAAACCAAATCACAAATATATGCGTTAAAAATGTTGTTTAAATTGTGTTGAATTTCGCCAGAATTTCGATTTGATTTTAGTTTTATTTTAAATCCAAATGTATTTTTAGGCACAATTTTGAATGTGCCCTCTTTCTGATATTTGTTATATACTCGGGTATGGCATTTACCTTACCTATTTTGTTTTTACTCCAAAATTGCTGGCAATAATTTATTAGGGCTATCAGATGTAAGTATTCTTGTGTGTATTAACAACTTACAAGCGTTGTTTTTAGGTTAGGGCGACTTTAAATTGGATCTGGCTGTGAATTTTTAAACAAAATGGCAAGATTTGAGTGAGTGATCGCCATTTTATTTATTCAACTTTTCCTCAATATCCAAGCACTGGATGAAAATATAAGTGGTCTTTGTGTTACACCTAACTTCCCTTTTTTTATTTTCGGAATAAGTGCGATATCAGGAAACAAAGAAAAACTAAAAAAAAAATTAAAAACATGTAAAATGAAAGTGATTTTAAAATTTTATATTATTTTAAAAATATCTCCTTTTCAATCCTTTTATTCGCATATCCTTCCTCTATATTATTGTATTTTGTTTTTCCCTTGGTTCTTCGGCATGGGTTTTGGCGAATCGCTGGCGCTTCTTCCATCGACATAAAAAGGAATAGAAGGGCCCTAAAATTTTATGGCGAGTGCGAAAAGCTGAATTGAGCGTTTTTTTCAGGTCAGTTATGCTCTGCATATTTTCGAACAGCCAAGCAGCTATCATATCCTTGAATTCGATCTCTATAACCTCTGTAGTAGCCCTCGACTGTCGATTATCTCTTACGAAGATGGCCAAACAGTTCAACATTCACCTTTTTTGGGTGCCGGTGCATATATAGGTACATTCCAGGGAATTCTAAGGCCGTTGAACTTGCCAGCATATAGGAACGACTATACCCATCCTGCCGTACAAAGGCTCTCTCCCGTAGAAGGAAGCTTCACTTGGGAGTCTTCCATTACAACAACTTGGGTGATCTGACAAACACAGACATCAGAACAGAACCCTCTTACCCTTTATAAAGAGCTCAAAATGGTTACACTACTGATTTTGATTTTCTTATTTCAAAAGTGCAATTGCAGAACTATTTTGACACTGGAGGAATTTAGTTAGAACAGTTGCAACTGATAACATATTTTGAAAACAATCTTTTGGAATTTAAAAAAAAAATGGTAACAAATTAAAACAAGGAATTATCCAATTGATGCGAAGTGGTTTTTTAGTACTGATTTGGTGATCGGAACGAAGTTTGGCCAAATTTGAACGGGAACAAACTTATTGTTAACCTTCTTGTTTTTGGTAGGTAGTACAGTGGGATTATGCTGGATGTAGATTGTGCTAGTCCTAAAATTACACCAATCTGGTAGATACACTAAGCCAAGAATTGCAACAAATTTGAAGTAAGTTTTTATATGTGTGAAACTTTGTGAGAGGACTTCTTTTTATCGTCATCAGGTTGGTACCTACCAGAACTAATTGACTGGCATAGCCCATTTTCAATAGGTATTTCCCACTCCCATACATAACCAATCACCCCTATCATGGAATCCGTCGGAATTGAGTTTCACTTCACCTATTCGATTGCCTTTCACTTTCTACTGCTGTCGTGGAATCCGCCGGAAACGTCTCTTTGTCGACACGTTTTTGGAAAAGGTAGTTTCACTGTCAAACGGCTGTCTTTCATATGTCAACACGAAGATGTTGAAGATGAATAAGCGGTCTTCTCAGAGAAGAATACGAGACAGGTTAATACGAGCAGTGAATGATTAAATAGAATTCGCGGATGAAATGTGCTTTTAGACGGATTATTTTGTGATTTTAATAAAGTCCAATTTTGCATAGATTTCCTAAAAATGTTCGGCTTAATAAAGCAGCTTTTTATACGTACATTTTCTTAAGCAAATTCTCACGACGCACGTGCTGCAAGCAAGAAAATCTATGAACTCCGCGATGATTTTGATGCGGGTAAGATATGTCGTGTTGTTCGGGAAAATGTTGATTTGAACTTTTTCAACGATGCAGTGAAACTCATTCACATCACTCACACGGGGAACTGTTCACTTTGCGGATTTGACGATACCGAAATCATTTTTTCGTGAATAATTCCCCCGGCGGATTCCACGATAGGGGAACGAATCGACCTAGACGAATGAAATTTTGTGAGAGGACTTATTTTTACGGTCTTCATGTTGGTTTTGGAAATGTGCTTTGTCGGTCGGCTTCATCACTTCTCCAACACATTGCTATATTATTCATTTTTAGAATTTAAACTACCGATTACGAGTATACACTTAAGCAAACTATGCTCGCGAATGGAATATGAATAATTACTTATTGACGATGTCGTACCCTGTCGCCAAAGTTATGGAATAACTTTTCATTGTAAAATGAAACGCCTCAAATAACGACAAACGTCGTGAAAGCAAAACTCTAATAATCATTTTTAGTGTCCAGGGGGCTTATTCCCAAATGCGCGGCGGATCGCTTTTCATGGCGGATTGTTATTTTTGTATTTCCAAAAAGCGATTCGATCCATTCAAAAGCGATAGCTATTTAGGTGACGGATTGCTGGCGGATTTATTGTGGATAAAAAATAAACTAAATTCTTGTGACGAATGGATCGAATCGCTTTTGGAAATACAAAAATACCAATCCGCCATGAAAAGCGATCCGCCGCGCATTTGTGAATAAGCCCCCAGGCTAACTTTAACGAAGTCACAATGGCGAAAATTTCCATATAAAATTATCCATTGTGACCGTAAAAATATTGAAGTTGAAGACTAAAAACGATTACTGGTAAGGCCCACTGGCTTTACATCCAGCAGCGGATACCTAACCGACACAATGCCTACAAGACCAGCTAGTAGAAGGGATGAACCAGTAAAAATGGTGACAAGACAAAGCCCTCGGGAGAATATACTACATATGCCAATGAACAATTGGATAGCGTTGTTCAAATGCCCACATTGATTGTATTTTATTAAAAAAACAACGTTAACCAAGTATTCCTTTTGAGAAGTAAACAAATTACAAAAATCTGGCATGAGCACCAGCTATACTGTTCATTACAATGAAATGCCGCATAAATCCAAAACAGTTTTGACTATTTGCCAAATTTTAAGAAAGCACAACCATATAAAATATGTCCAAAATAAAATGCGAACAAATATGCAGAATGAAAAGAAAGAAAATAAAACTTTAACTTTTGTTGTTTATAGTTGCTTTTTAATGCTTTTTGTTTTCAATTATTTTTTTGTTTGTTTTCTTTTGATTAATAATTTTTAAAATTGTTTCGTCGTCCGATGTGATTTTTTTTTCTTTGTTTTGTATACAAATCAATAAGTCTTAACAAAAGAATAAAATAAAGATATGTTGTTTGTTTTTCAAATGTGTAAACATAAAGAACTATCAATTAAAAAATAAATTTATTTATACAATTTCTTTTATATATTTAATAAACGTAACTAAAAGTCAGTCTATTACATTGAAAAATAACAATTAATTTATTTTTAATATTAATTAAATTTGTTATAGTTTTATTTTTAATCATAAATGTGTTAAATATGTATAAAAAAAATCGTATGTGAATGTATTTTTTTTTTTGCTATTTTTTGTTAATAGAAATAATGAAAAATAAATATAGACATATTTTATTATTACCTTCCTTGTTTTTATATAAAAAAAATTAACGATTAATTTGTGTGTGATTGACAGTATTCAATACATATATAAATATATATATGCAAATGTATTAGGTACGTTTAAACAAATAAGAAGTGCGGATCTATGGTTTTGAAACATTTCGTTTTTTTACCGCGATTAGTTTTCTCTTTATAAAAAATACTTTTTAAGTGACTTCTGTTTAATTTATCTGTATCATTTACGGGAGGATACAAATTTTATAAAGTTTTATGTTTAATAAAAATTGGCTTTTTGAGTTTCGTATTCTTTTTTGTTTTGCTTTGGAAAGAACAAACAGTTTGTGACATCTGATGAATGCACTTATACATAGTAATATGGCTTTTTTTCCTTAAATCTTATAAAATATTTTATTTATTATTATATAAAAAAAAATCGTTCTTTATGCACTGAAGGAAATGTTTTTAAAACATTTCTTATCGGTAACTACGTTTGACTGAGTTAACAATTTTTTTCTTTTTTAGTTGATATATATTTTATTATTAAATATATAGTTTCTTTTCTTTTTCTTTTAACAATACTAACATTTGTGGGATGTGTATACATATGAAATTTGTTTTTTTACTTCTTACTCCCTTGCAAATTTAAACATTAAAAAATATATGTTTTTGTTTATGTTTATATTTTTGTTTGTAAACAACTTGTATGTGAAATATTTTTTTTTTTGTTTTGAATTATGCCAAGCAACAACCAATCGAGTAGGAAAAAGTTTTGTTTACTGCTCCTTCTGCTCGTCGTTTTCATCTAATTCACGTGTCCCCTGCTCGCAGTCAGCATCACAACAACAAATTGATAACGAATTGGGCATTACTACTGATGCTGTATTTGTCATTCGCGCCGATGTAGCTGTCACTGCTGCTGGTGATCGCAACGTAGGCGATCCAGTGGCAATATTCTCAACAACTGACACCGCCTCAGCGGTCGTTGTTGTCGACGATGATGTAGTTGATGCGGGCGACACATTATCGGCAGCTAATGCCACCGGTTCTTCACTACCAGCAGTAGGTGGCAGAACAAAACTCTTTCCTACTAGTTGATCTCATTTGAGTCCCGTATCGGAGGACGGTGTCCATCGGTCAAACTCAATGCCTGAGTCTGGTGAGACTCCGGTTGCTTTAACGTTCGCAATGAAACCGCTTGTTTGCATACATTTACAATCACTTGCTATGCAATTGCAGGTGAATTTGTTATTGCCACGTGGATTGTAGCGATCACAACTGCTCGTTGCATCCATGAGGGTTTCGTTGGGGCTGAGACGAAGTTGTCGCTCGAATGAGTGAAGTTGTTCCATGAAATGAAAATTAGGCGATACATCGGGTTTGCGATCGCGCACTAAAGTGAAGGCTTCATTTAGACAGAGAGCACGCGTATGCATTAGATAGGCGAGTGTTACGGTGACAGATCGTGAAACACCAGCCAGGCAGTGGACCAGCACGGCGGCATTTTTGGAGCGGGCTTCCTCTGTAAAGAAAAATTTAACAAATTAATATACTGTTTGAGGAATAATGTTATTAGTCGACAAAGATTTTTGCTTCCCCCCCCCCCCTACTTAGGCAGTTGCAACTGAATAAAATAAATAAATAAATAGTTGGCGCTTTTGGCAAAAATTTGTTTGTGTGTCACAATTTTATGCCAAATTTAAACGGCTGAAATTGAGAGAAAAGATCACAAACCAGTAAGAAATAGACCGCCGACTTCCCGTGCACCTACCCGATTCTCACCGGAAAAAATTACCCTGTCTGTGAATACGTGTAAATGTCAAAATTAATGGCGGCAATGATTTTCCATGCTATACCATGGGCCTAGGATTTTTTAATGGCGCTTCTTTGATTTTGTACAGCACCAATACATGAAAAATCCTGGGCCCGCCGGCAGCTTGTAGGCAAAGTCCGTTATGTGGGAGGAGTCGACGGTCTATTCTTACTGGTTTGTGGAGAAGATTTTACAACACATTTATAGTCTCGGATGTTACGAGTAGTCACTAGTCACACGTTCCTGTGGGAAAAAACTATGGTTGAACTGGTAGCCTAATGATGGGCCCAATTTGGGGTGGTTTCATATTTTTGATCTACTATACATTTTTCGTAAAGTACTGGACAAAGTAAAGTAAAACAACACATTAATGCGTTTTATTAGTTCCCGGGATTAAATAAACCGGCCCTATTTCAAATCTGTGGTCCTTTGGAACGGCCCGAATTTACATCAGTGCACGATCACTGTGTGAAGGTTTTCTGAGCCGATGACAACAAATAAAACTTTTTTTAATTTCTCTCTTATCTCTGGTTTGTTGGCGTACAAATACGAAATATTGCGAAAGCCGCTTTTGACGTCCGGAAAATGTTTCGAAACATTTTAGCAAACAAAATTGTTTTCAAAAGTTGATATTTCAAATTCTGACGAAAAAATGTTCACTTCAATGGCGGCGTTCAAGAATCTAGTCATCGTAAGTCGACTTGAATTGTCTGGACTCAAATTTACCTGAACGCAAAAACTAATTTGAATTGTCGGTAGGTATGTCACTTCTTGACAATTGAATTTTTTTTCTCAAGGGGTTCTGCTGACTGGTGCTCTACGCCAGGGTAATCGAAATGTCAAACTGCGCTTTCCCATGCTCTCCGATAAGCGAATAGAAATGTTAAAACTGAGTTCTCCATGTTGACACAAATAAACTTCAACTTGGCAGTAAGTCGACAAATTATTGACTTGTTGCGGGCATAAATGTCAACTGAGAAAACTGTTCACGTGATCCGTTCAGCCTAATGAAAACTCAGCACATGAAGTTAGAGCTCTGTCAGTCTTACCAAACTAGATGTTTGAATGCGCTCAATATTACGAATAAGAACTCAATATATTTTCGTTTAAAAGTTTTCCATAATCTGTCAAATTGACGTTTACATGTTTTTGTTATAAATAACTGAAAAAAAGTTCAGTTGCTTAAGATGTTTTCTTAGTTTTTTTTAGAAAAGAAGAACATTTTCCCTACTCACCCAAATTTTATATTTTACGTACTTTTCTAGGAATACAACAAAAAGTAATTAAAGTATGTGCTGCCTACACTTATGTCGATTTACATTGGCCTTTTACCGTTTTGCTCTCAGATCTCAGAATTTCCCTACCCCAATGGAACATGACATGAGATTAGTTGTTTTTGCATTTATGTTGGTGTGTTATTTGACAGTCAGTTATTTTTTATGGCAATTTGTGTTTACAAATGTCTCTTGTTTTGGTATTGATTTTTTTCCGCCCAATGGAAAACGAATTTGACAGGCAGCTGATTTCTAGAGCAGAAAAACTGCTCTTAATCTGAAAAAAGTGCCTTTTCTTGCCCAATGGAAATCGACATTAATTTTTAAAAACTATTTATTACGATAACCTTAAGATAATTGCTTTCAAATGTCAAAAATTACAGGTTGTTCTATTTTCGATAGAAATAACATTTACTCACCAATGAACTGTATAGCTGCTGGAAAGTGCATAGCCAAATCTTGTGAATAATGATCCGTTATTGGAATTTGTAAATACTGTATACCTCCGGAAGCCTCAAACACATTTGGAAGATCAGGTGTCACATTCAAAACGTACTTTAGAAGAAAACACAAAAACAAACAAAAATAAAATAAAGCACATTAATAATTTAAAATTATTAATATAATCATTACCTTAATATTATATTTTTGTAATGCCTTCGAATCCTCACTATGTGAGGCATTGCCCAAAAACAATCCCGGCACTATCTCTACTGGTGCTTCATTGAAATTGTGGTGTGTTGTACTCTCACAATCGGAGGATTCGGCTGAACTACTGCATGCCGAATCTGAATGGGGTGTCGATATCCTCAATGATCTAAAACAAAACATATAATCCATTTGCAACTTGTTCAGTTTAATTGTATCAAATGTATATTTTCTAACCTTAGACCCATTAATTGATCAGCTTGTGTACCACGACTAGATTCCATTTCCTGATTCTGATTGCTATCATCTTCACACCATTCCGGAAATGCATCCCGGAAACTTGAGAAACCATCTGGAAATGGCAAAGGAAAATAAATTTATTAAAGAAAATAACAGAAAATGTATAATCAAAAACCAAGAGAAAGGGAGGAAATGTCAAAAAGTGAAAAAAAGAGAAACAGCAAAATGCAAAACAACATCCGCCGTGGTTGTGGATGGTAAAGTCGTCACACTTTTAAAATTGAAACTTCAACAGAATAGATAGGGTTTGTTTGTGCATTGCTATTTAAAATGGCAAACAACAAACGGAAAAGGGAAGTTGGCTTTTCCTGTCAACACAACAATACGTGCGTGCTTGATCGTCGGTAACTACGAGTACCTACATGCAAATTTGAATAATGTTTTCTTGGAATAGACAGAACAATTGAATGGAAAGTATTTAGTAAAACCTATACAAATTCAACGGAAGTGTAATCGAGTAGCTGTCAAAATAATATTAGGTGTGTTTAGTGACACTGTTTAGGTACTTTTTGCTTTTCATGAAAAAGAAAATGGTGTCAAAAAATGCACTTTATTCCTTAATATGGTGCCGAAATGTCCAACACAGTTTTCTGCTGTCAAATTTGTTTCGAAATTTACACATACTCAATAGATTCAGGCAAAAATACATTTTCGTGCTGCAAAAGTTTGCACAATATATAAGGTTTGTTTGACGTGGATCCTCGGGCGCACTGGATAAGCCCTAGAGCGTTCGATAGCACTGACAATGTATTCAACCTGTATTAGAGGTGAGCAGAGCCCTGGAGCACCCTAGTTGAGCACTAAGCACACTGTTAGGTATTTAGTAAGGGCAAGAGTTCAGTGCTGTCATTTTTTGAACTATTATTTTTTTTACTATTGAGTTGTGCTGTAAACTTAAAAGTAACCAAAAATGTTGTTGACCTGAGTGTAGCATGGAGTAACTTCTCGCCAGCCTACTAACACTTAATCTAACCTAACCTAACCTAAAAAGAAATGTGTTCTCAATATTGAAATCAGTTTATTGTTAATGCAAGTGTTTTGTCTCTATATTCCTAATAGGTTTCCTTAGCCACTAAAATGCACTGACACTTCTTAGTGCGCACTACGGCTAACTACGTCGGACAAACTTATCAATGAAACACAGTACACAGCTGACAGAGCTGTCAAAAATGGAAACCCACATAACCTGCCCTATATTGACATGTGTGTTCTTTCACCTTTTCTTCAGTTTAACACTGCACTTGTCAAATGTAGACGTTTAGAAAAGTGTAATGCGTGAAAATAGAGTACCGCTTATTGCACGACGTTGTGATTTGTTGCTAAATGACATTTATGAATACAAAATGCAAGCAGCGCGCAAAAATTCAATTCAATTTAACAAACGAACATACCTAATTTGTTGTTTTTGTCTTGTGCTTTAATTTGGTGCGTTTATTCGTAAAATGTCGACAAAATGCTCTTACTGCCATTTTCTGTCTAAAAACGTGACATTTTGTAGTTATACCTTTCACCAAATTCCTTTAATTTATTGATTTATAATTAATATAATTATTATGTCTGCTTTAAAGCTTGGATTTGTTTTTAAATGTTCCATTAGAAAATTATTGCACAATAAATGTTTCAAATTATGATTAATTTATGAGTTAATTATTTCTTCAAGTTGATAGATTACTTCAGCTTTATTTAGTTATACTTTATACGATTATGATCAATTCAAAGATATTGTTATTGATTACAACGCTACGAGAAAGGTTTTTGGTAATGTACTTGATAAGTCAACTATTGCCAATGTCTGACAGTAGGTATTCCTGTCCTGAAAAAGGCTTCCCAAAGATTCTGAATAAAATTCTTAGTTCCTTTCTATCTATCTACACTACACCTTTGGAGTTAAAAAATATTCAAGTTAAAAATACTTCTTGCAAAAATCTGACGTTTAGCTGACTAAGTTCTCTAATCAAAATGAATTACACAACTTAATGAATCAGTGTACACAAGCAGACCGTAAAAGTTGGACAGACAGATAAAATGTACGCAAGCCAACGTGACTAACACGAAAACGTGTGCCTTATGCTGTATTCCGCGGAGTTTGATAAAAGCAACCATTTAAAACATGCTTAAACAGGCGACGAAACGATTTTTTTTTAAGGCGTACGCCACTCTGATAAGATGCAGAATGTCCGTCTGTCAATACAATATACAAAAAAAAGCCTTATGTTGTGGATTTTTGATAACATAAAATATGTAAAAAAAAACAAACGATTTTGTATACGCAATCTTTAAAAATATTATGAAAGTGGTTCCCCTTTTTTATTTAATCGTATTTATAGTCAGGTCAGAAGAATTCAATTCAAATTGCACAATTTGATTTCTATTTCAACCCCAACGCACCAAGTATCGCATCACTAATAAGGACATGTGTTGGCGCCTTCACAACTGTCAGTCACTAAGAATACAAAATTAAAATCAAAAAACTTTATAATACAAACAAACAGTCTGCTCAAGTAATGAAGACGCCGGCCGATCAATTGATCGTCATTCCAAGAAATTAAATGAAACAGAGAAATTATGCCACCAAGTTAAAAAAAAAATGTGTAGTGCTCATTTTTACGAACAATTTACAATTTTACGACTTCCAAGCTATAATAAAAACCATAAAAATCCATTAATTTCCTGTAGTTGGTGTATTACTTTTAAAGGAATATAAGGCGATTTATGAAAGCGTCTCCGACTGCGTCCCATTCGCCATACATATACTATTCGTATTCATGTTTCGCGTCTGCCAAAAGAGTGAGTAATCATCTCATCGCCACACTATACAGAACAGATGAACAAAAATAAAAATAAAAAAAAATAATTTACTTGCGATCCGCGTCTCAATTTATCATGATCGAGCAATTAAGCGCATAGCGAGGAAGAGAATGAAGAACACAAAAACATAAAAAAAACAATATTTGTTGCTAATAAATCGGTCATTTTAATTGAGTTTTATTGAAAGAAACCAAATAAAAAGTATTTCAATTGAAAACAACATTAAAAATGTGTCTCGATGAAAACCAAGCAAACAATTTTTGACAGTTGATATTTAAAGTTTTCATCGTGTCCCATTGCCATTTTTATGTTTAGTCATCGGAAATGAAATGATGTAACACAAGTTATTTGGTTAATAAATGACACCTGTCATAAATTTGATTTAGATGATTTGTTTTGGGATGTGTTCAAAATGTTCTTTAATGAAACAAACTTCTGGGAAAATTTAATCCACTTTATGACTTGACTATGACACAGACACATAGTCAAGTAATAGTTTGTAAGGTGTGGGTTTCATCAATGACTCAAATTACAAATATGTATTTATTTTGAAACGGAAGTTTTATAAATGATGTTATGACTTTCGGTAAAATTTACTATCAACCGGAGAGCGCTGTGGAGCTTGGGCATAATTTAATCAGAACATTTTTGCTTAATTGCTACATTACCTAAATTAATAGTAAATCATTTTTAGTGTCCAGGCTAACTTTTACGAGCTCACAATGGCGAACATTTCCATATAAAATTATCTATTGTGATGCTCAAAATATTTAAATCGAAGGTTAAAAATGATTATTGGTAAGGCCCATAGATTTTATGTGCTATAATGTTTTTTTTTGTTGTTACAATGATTACATTTACATGATTACAAATTTTTGAATAACAAATTATGTGACAGTAAACACGTTTTAGATGAAAATTAAGCTTTTCTGTAAAGGAATTTATTTAATTGGCGAGTTTTTTGACAGAAATGACAGAAAGAGACAAAAGCGTTACTTTCCTCGTAGGATTCACAAATTGTTAATTAACATAAACAATAAGTTGTTGGCAAAAGTGAAATGTACACTTTTAGAAGCTTTTCTAATCCCGAAACATCTGCGTCGCAAAGCAAGACCAATAAATACCTAACCTAGACGGCTTGGCAGTAAAATCATTTAATTACCTTTCTTTCAACTTTTTTATTGTTTCATCGCATCAATAGTATGATTCATTTTCAGTCATCTTTCATTTGTAGTTTGTAAACAATTATTCTTAAAGCAAATGTTTTTTTTTTTTAACAATGTTTATACATTTCAATAAAGCCCACAGTCACACGATACACAAACGGAAATAAAAAAACATCATTCACAATCATCAAGCAGTGTCAAAGTTTCTTACACCCATCGAGTTAAAATATTTATATATTGTTGCATTCGTTTTCAATATAAAAAATCGATTTAAAGGAAAACTAAAAAAAAAGGCGCTCATTAAAAAGTCAAAACAGAATTACATACACAAAAAAGTCTCCACAAAAAGCCATGAAGAATCTCTGTCATAAAAGTTACAAAAGAAAATGTCTTCTCCTGTTTTAATGAATTCTGATTATGACCTCCATCACCATGGCGACAAAGGATAAGTTTACCATTCCACTCCCCCCTTTCTATATGAGTTGTGTAACTCACTTTGCTTGTGTCAAAAGTAAAAGAAACGACCCATCCATCTCATTCTTAGATTTGGTGTTTGTGTTATTTTTGATATTGCCGGTTCTCTGAATGAATTGAAGGAAAACTTTGTTGATTTTCCAAAAATATAATTTCTCCTGCAACAACAAAAACGACGACGCGACGGTGATATCGTAAATAAATAAACGCAACACATTCAAAATGAATTGTTCGGAATTAATTCAATGGGATTCAATATCAACATGCCGTTTTCAACCTAAACCTGCTCATTTCGAAAAAAAAGATGAGTGTGTACATTTGTTTGAATTTGAACGAACGGGGGCGATTTACAAAATAATTAATGAATAGAAATGGTGATTTAATTTTCATGGCAGGCTGGAAAATGGGTGGGATCGAAATTAGTAAATCAACCTCAATCAAAGAGAGATAATGGAAATTCTACGTGTTTTTGATAAAATTTTGTTTTTTTGCTTATGAACCAAATTGAGAGATTTATTATTAATGATGCATCTGTCACCATCAACTCGAACGCGCCTATTAAAAATCAATGGCTGGGTCTAAGCGCACTGAAAACTGCGCTTAGAAAACTTCAGAAATATAAGCCGTCTTAATTTGAAAAATTATCTAGTTAAGAGATTTAACTGATTAAAAACTCAGTTTTGGCCATTTACTTGTGCAAAGTAAATTAACGTTCATAAAAATAAAAAAACAGCTACAATTGGTAGCAAAATCTATCACTAAACATTCGCCCTAAAGGACTGTTCACATGAGAGCGAACAACTATCTACGAACAAACGAATATTCACGAGTTTTGACAGACCGTTCCCGCAATTCGGCAATTCCCGAATTTCAGCCATCAGTTTCTATTTCTATCACCAATTTCTAATTTGAGGTTAAGTTCGAACTAATGTTTTATTCGCTAGTTTGTGGAACGCGATTTGCAAAAACGTTGACAATTCGCGCCAAGGGTGTTTTCGTTCGCGGCAAAATGTTTGGAATTCGAAATTTCGTTATTTAAACTGTTTATAAATGCATTTGATGGAAAAATTAGTTATCCTCCTCTTGGAATAATAAAATGTGCAATTTTCTGTTTATAAATGCATAAAAAGTGGTTTGTTCGCATTTTATCAATTCGTTTGTGAATGGTCCTTAAGTGAATAATACTTATAGAATTATTGAGTCAGCTCAACTATAATGCACCTGACATCAGATTTTCAATTAATCCACTGACGTGCGTCGTGTTTCTTACGTTTTCTGCCTTTTACGATCACGTAAACAGTTTTTTTCTGTTAACAGCAGGTCATGCAGGGGTGTAGTCGAAGATGTTGACATTTCGTTTCGATAGTATGTCTGACGTAGTAAAAATGAAATTAACAACGAATCTAGTTTTTCTGGTTCAGGAAAAATCTAGTCCAGACAAATCCAGTTGACTTAAGACGACTATGTTTTTGAACGCGGACATTGTGAGTCCCCCAACATGTAATCCTCTTGTCACTGGCCATTAATTTGGAACGAAATTCGCCATTTTGTTTTCTTTATCGATTTTTAAAACCCTTATTTAGGCCTCGTATGATTAACATGGTCAACGTGCAAGTACAAAACAGGCAGCCATCTAATTATAAGAGGCATACTATAGTGTTATGGACTGCGTGTAGCCAACTTCACCTACATATGTTCGCACTACGGTTTTACTTCGAACAAATGGAGAATAGAAGAATGCAGAAATTATCAATGACATTTTTAACCAATCCGTCTAAATTTGATCATTGCCAGCTTTAAGAAAGAACTCAAAAGAAACAGATGTCAAAAACAAACGATTGTTAAATTGATGTCTTATGTTGAACATTGAAGTTTTATAAAAATGTCAGTGTTGACTGGTTTTCATAAAATATAATAATTACCTAAAGAATTAATAATAATAATGCCAAAATATTACAATTTCCGGCATTGCATGTTAAAAAAAAGTACAGTTAGTTGACGTATGTAAGGTTAAATTGAATTTGATTAAGGATACGCTACAAAATTTTTATTCAATTGCTTCGATAAGGTATTACCGATTTGTATCGTGTGTGTGGCCTTATTAAGTAATTTATTGAAGTTGACAGCCCTCGATACGACAGCTAGCTATTACAGAAAGTAATCATTTCATAGAATACATATAGCCTCATTCATAGTGACCTTCACTAACAATGAAATTGACATTCAAAATTCAATATTGATGAATAACAAAACAAAACAGAAATGTTTAAATGTATCTGTCATTCATACAAACCTCAGATTGCTGTTCCCCAATGTGTTGACATTCCATTCCATATAGGCCTTCTTTCAAGAGACAAAAAAAAAAAAAGTTCAACCTCCCACAGCCTTGATATGCCATCAGAGTGATGTGTGCACATGCACATGTGAACTAAGCCAAACTCATTTGAAAGCGATTTTCATTCACAAATTAATCGACCGGAAGTGACATATTTCTCAAGTGGTTGTGCTTGTGCTCGTTGCTTTATTGCTCCCCTTTTCGTCTTTCCGCACCCGGTCTTTGTGTGTGTGTTAGATTTTGTTTATTGCTGTAGGTAGCACAATCGGTGGGTGGTGTGGTGGATCACCCCACTTAAGTATACACAATACGAAAAATACTACAAACAGCCATTCATCAATCAAGTCAGAGAGATACACACATTGTACACGCTGTATATGGCGGCTTGGTGGCTGTTTCCTGTTTGTGGTTGTTTGCCAAAATATCGACTATAGGAATACCGTACACGTCTCTCTAGTCTCTACCACCTTCTCGTGGTTTGTCTATTTTGTTTATCTATTTACAAGATTTGTTTTTCAATGTAGTAGTGTACATACGAGGGGCGAACGCCAAACAATAGTTTTTAACACTTTGTACAAATTTGTGCGAAAGCGAAAAAGAATTGAAGCATAGATATAAAACCAATATAATGATTCATTGATACGTCACTTTTTTTTCTATTTCTATTAGATGTGTACACTACTTAACCTAACCTACCTATCGTATCGAGGTAGTGTGTGAGGTTATACTATAATTGAAAGGAAATAGTGTTGCAAAAATAAAACTGTCACATTAGGTGACATATTGTTAACTGTTATTTTATACCTACTGCCTACTATTAATACGAGCACAATAATTGATTTGCTTATGACGTTTGTAATGTGGTTTTTTGTTTTGTTATTTGCACTTTTGCAGTCAATGAACGTTGACGGATGACAGATGGTAAAACCACACCATTGTACTATACAAAGGAAGTAATTATTTATGATCACAATGCTAGATGTGCGATGACATTAAAATGATTAGTCTGTAACTATTTTTGAAATTTACATCGCTTCCGGCTGGATAAGCTTTAAATGACGTAAGCCGTCGTGGGAGGCATAATGATTTAGTATCTAGTTGTATTTTATCAGGTTTTCTTTTAAAAGTGGGGCGAAAGAGGGAAATGTCATAATGTGTCGCAACTTTTGTATTTTATACTAAATCGAAATGGTATATGACTTTGTCATTTCTGTCTATTCAGAAATATGAAAGATATATGCACAAATTTATTGGCAAACGTCAAATAACATAAAAAAAATGTGTCGTTACTGCTGTGTAAGCGGTTGATTAGTTTTACACAGCGTTCATTAACACGGACAGGTACATTAAAATTGTCTTGGATGTTATTACAAAATGTCATCCCATCTGTATACACAACGTCTCCTGACTCACAATGGATTGTTATATTAATGAAGAAGGTGACATTTGTTGTCTGGTGAATTTACAGTCCACCATTGCTTTCAAAACACATCTGATATCAATTTGCTGTCTGCACTCAATCATTTAAATCACTTATTTTATGATGTTTGGCTTCCACTTAATCTATAGTTCCTACTTTTTCAATTAAAAAGTGCGAAAAATATAATTTTGGGAAAGTTTCATGAATTGGACTAACAACATTTTTAGTTTTATATTCAAATTTTTATTTTTTTTTTTATTTTTATTTATGGCTACTGAACGCAGCCATTGAAATGGCATAGAGAGCGTTCAAGAATCTAGTTTAGTAAGTATGACAGCTCTATATCTTCATGTTGCTGAGTTTTCATTGGGCTAGACTCGTCATGTGAACAGTTTTCTCAGTTGGCGTCTATGTCCGCAACACCGACAAATCAATTCAAGAATTTCTTCTCTGTACTAAGTTGACGTCTATTTGTGTCAGTTTTGACATTTCTATTAGGTTATCGGTGATCATGGGAGAGCACAGTTGAACATTTCAGTTGCTCTGACGTGTAGAACACTAATCAGAAACTGGGAACCCAGGAGAAAGAAATACAATTGTCAATAAGTGACATACCGACAATTCAAGTTAGTTTTCGCTTTCAGGTAAATTTGACTACAGGCAATTCATGTCGACTTACGATGACTAGATTCTTGAATGCGGCCATAGAAAGTTCCAAATATGTAATAAAATTCTACGAATTTTGTTCTTTAAGTTTAGTACACTGCTCGAGCTAAATTTTAGCTCCCAATACAAAATGCTCTCCAAAATTTACCAAAGCTAAATTTAAGCGAATCCATTTAGCCGAGCGGTAGGTACACTGCTTCAGCTAAAATATCTAATTTTCATATCAGACTGCACTGCATGTACCTGTTAAAATTTAGCGCGCCCATTAATGGTTCAGCACATTTTTTGCGACCTAAATTTTGACAGATCATGTTGGTCTTTTTTTCTGTTGTGTTTTTGTGTTGCGGAAAAGTAAATAAGGATAAGGTTTTTCAATGAATACCTCGATAAGAAATCCTTTGAAAGTGATAAATTTGGGATCAAGGAACAGCAGACAAGGAAAAAAAAGTGTAACGTAAATATAACACTTCTTTGCGTCGATTAATTTTTGAAGGAAGCTATTTTCAACGAACAGCTGTTATCTGTGACACGTATACCCACAGCGCACTCTATGTCAAAATTTAGCTGGGATTTTAGCTAATGTGGGGACGGAAAAATTGGAGACCAGCTAGAATTTAGTTTCCCTCAAGGTGCGTACTATGCTTTACAAATGATTGACATTTGGCATTATCTGCCAAATTATAGCTTCACTTGTCATTTCATGAATTTATATGTAAAATGAAATGCTTTTCAAGTTCATTTCTGATGAATAAACCTATTTGCAATAAACTACAAACAAAGTATAGCATGTCCAACAACAATATTAATGCCGCCCATTAAGAACCATCCGACTCGGCCACTCATTACGCCACCAATTAGAATGCATTCTCCACCGGGGCGAGCACACATTGTTCTTTAATTCCCATGTGCTGTAATAACACAGTAGTATCATTTTCTCTTTTTCATTTTCAAAGAAAAGTGCAAAATAAAAGTGCTACACACTGACAGCCAGCGTATGTACTGTGTAGATAAACCTATGCAGAGTAGTATAATTTAAAAACCCACTAGCGCATGAAACCTCCTCATTAAACTAAGTAATGACGTAAGGTCCTACCTATACATGGCAGTAGAAAAATTAATAATTACCAAGAAAATAATAAACAACTAGTTGCACCTAATATTTATATATGAAAATTCTCACACAAAACAAACGATAAATTTTCATCGTTAAAAACAAGCACGAATGAATGGGACTGCATTATTACTTTTCTCAAGGTGTGTGGTAGGTACTGAACGCACTCATTCACAAATAATTTTACATGCTATAGCAGTAGTGCAGAACAATATGGATATAAAAGAAAATAAAAATGAAATAATGAAAGTTTTTCATGAATGAAATTTCATATATGCATTATGCACCTACAAGCAGTTTACCTTCATTGTTACAACCCATTCATGTTTCCATTTTCAAGAGAATAAAATATTCAAAGAAAAGCAACAATTTTCTACTTAAATCGACACGGTACAGTGGTCTAATTTGACATACTTATTGTGAGCAAAAAAATAGTGACAGAATGAAACACTGAAATCACTATATACATAACTGTTCTGTCCGCTTGTTATGTGTCAAGTTGTGCGGATGATCGTATAGTGGTAAAATTCTGAATTTGAAATGAAACAAATTTAAGACATTTCTTATTTCACTTTTTTCGTGTTTGCATTATATACATAACTGACAAGTACAGTACAGTGTATGGAGGAAATTGAAATTTAGCAGGAAATCCTAATAAACATGAGTTGCGCGTACACAACTCAAATTGCACAGTCAAAACAGCATAACATTGCACACAGTATCATCATTTAAAGATCACAAACTGTGGGCTTTGACAGAATACAACAGGAGTAAAATAAATTAAGTTGACATGACAGCTGGGTTGAAGTGTAGTAGATCTGTCTGTCATTTTATGAGTTTTTTGTCGGTTTTAATACAAGAGCGCCTCCCACTAAAATCCAGATAATATTCAATTTCAGGTTCCGAATTTGTTGTTTCTTTTTTCCTCCTAATCAAAATGAATGGGTATATGGTATTTGAACTCCTACACAGAGCATCAGAGTAAATTGTTGCTCGTTTTGAGTAAGGTAGTGTAGAATGGAACTACATTTTTTTGGTGTGGGGTTGGTGGGGCGAGTTTCCTTGAGAGAGACAACCCACGCAAGTGATTTTTCTTTAATGCAGATAGGTGATATAATAAAGTAATAAGAAGTTTCTTTGCAGTTAAAATTTAGTCATGATTGAAGTAGTATTTTGTGTATTTGTCAATATATGGGAAGCAATTTGCTAATCATTTTATGACATTATCGTACTTAGCGATAGAGACTAATCTTATCAGCTTTCACTCAGGTTCAAGGTGATTACGTTTAAATAGTAATTGTCAGGAAAAAGTTATTACACCGTTTTTTTCTATAGGCAGATCGCAATGCCAATATGTCATAATATCTTAATTGGTAATGTATACGTCGAGTGGGAAAACTGTTGACTTCATCAATAAGAACTAAGATAAATAGCATCAGACTTAGTAAACTGATATTCTGAACATACCCATTGATAATAACATCCCTGTGAACTGTAAAGAATTTCGTTCGAATTTGAATTCGTGTGAATTTCGAATTCTCTCAATTTGAATTCGTGATTACTTCCAGATCTCTATTAATTCAAAGAAAATAAATTCAGATAAATAGTACGAAAATAAGCGAAAACAGCTTTTAAGTTCGAACGAAATTCATGACAGGGTTTTTATTCATATTCGAAATGGCTAAATTTGTGGGAAAATGATTAAATTTATATTATGAAAAGCTAAAATTCAGATAAATAGTACGAAAATATGCGAAAACAGCTTTTAAATTCGAACGAAATGCATCACAGGGTTGTTATTCATATTCGAAATGGCAAAATTTGTGGCAAAATTATTAAATTTATATGAAAAGCTAAAATTCAGATAAATAGTACGAAAATATACGAATCGAGCTTTTAAATTCGAACGAAATTCATCACAGGGTGATTATTCATATTCGAAATGGCTAAATTTGTGGGAAAATTATTAAATTTGTGGGAAAAACTAAACACATATTACAATATTAACAACAGATCATATTTTTGCGGAAACCCTATAAAAAAAATTTAACACGACCAAATAAATACATAAATATAGAAATACAATTGACTTCCTTTCGCACAATATTCTCACACAATTGCCATTCACTTTGCACTTTATTCCCACAACTTCCGCCAATCGTACATCATAAAACATACCTACGGCTTATACCATACCACCCAAACAAAAATGTTCATTTTGACGAATTGTGGTAATATTGTTGCAAAATTATGTAACACCAAATAACAATGACTGACAACAGAAAAGGCAAAAACAAAAAATCACTCGGTCGATAATGGTATAGAAAAAAAAAAATGCTTACATCATATTTTGACCACGTGCCATACAATAACGTCAGATAAAAACCAGAACCGTATCTCAATCATCATCAGTTGTCACTCATGTGTTAATATTTGATTATGGCATAACATCATCATAGACAAAGAGTCTCTATTTTGTAATGCTGATGTATTCAGCAAATGTGGTGCTCACTTGAGAGTGAATCACACTTTTTAAACTGTTAACGGAACGAACGAAGAAAGGAAGAGTTTTACTCATTTCCTATATCTGTTGAAATAATGACGTTTATTATAACCTCATAGTTTAAACGCACATGACCACTTGTTTTGACAAAGGAAATTCCTTGCGCGTTATGTTGTGAGTCAGGAACGTATTGCACACTATACTTACAAGGGTAAGCGCATAGTTTTCTGACAGCGCGAAATTCTAAATGGGAAATGACATAGTCATAGGTGGCAGTGAAATAATTGTTAAAATAGTTTTTAATCAACGCAATTTCATGGTTTAGTAGGAATTGCTCGATGCGAGAGCGAGCCTTTTGTTTGAAGTCTGTTGCTTGTTGATGTATGCGAGCAAAGACAATGCAAGGCTATTCGTCATTGTGGTATTTTGGGGAGTTACACATGCGGAAGGTGTATACTTTATAGATCAAATTATTTTACAGAAAAGGCGACGGAAATTAATTACATTTTAAGATGACACTTAGACTATTATACAGCATACCGGGTGAAAGGAATCTGCATTGCGATATAGTCTACTCTAAATTTTAGATAAAGAGGTTGCTGGATTGTATAAGGACTGCTTGTTCAGAGTGACAGCACAATTTGTTAGCTGTCACAATCGTAACTAAACTAACATCAATCTAGTCTAGACCAATGAAAAGAGAGACAAATATCGTGAGTCTGCTGTCACTCGCCCAATGTCAAAGGGCAGAATCACCCACAAAAAATGTCAATAAAAATTTTAAAAATTCCTCTTACACAACTGTCAATCTGTGAATCTGTGTGAAAATCTGTAAAATTCCTCGAAAACATTCCAATTATACGATTAAGTACGGAGAAAAATATATTTAATCATCAAACCACAAGAATAAAAAGAATTTCATGGTCAAGTGCGAAAACACTCAACAATGTTATTGTTTTTACATAAAAGTCAGTCCTAATAAAGCAAATCAATAATAATCACTTAATTTCTCGGAACCGCAAATGAGAGGAGAAGAAACAAAGTATATAAATGTGTTTGTACAATTTATTAAGCTACGCCCGCACTAATCAATGAAATATAAATCTACCCACTTGGCCAGATGTCAAGCAATGTTAATGAGCGCGCCGCTGTGCGCTGGTGGACTTATTCGACAAATATCAAATTTGCATTTCCAGCGAAAGAGCCGATGCCATTGTGATCCTCCTACTCGATACAACAAGTAGCTGTCGCAAAAGCCACTATTATACTCCTCCATAACCGTGTGGCGCGTATACATGTTTAGTGTGTCGCCTTAGCTGTCATTCTATATTTTCCGAAAAAGGATGTTGCCAGTTTTGTGGAATTTCCCACATTTGTCGGCCAATTGTAGTGGGTGTACTTATTTACTGTACAAACATAGTATTGTGCTGTGGGATTTTGTTTCCGTTTTATTTGGTCTATTTTCTTTCGTTCATAAACATTATATTTTTGGTTCAAAGTATTCTCTTATTCAGATGATGGCACACATAAGAAGAAGCAGAAGAAATTGTTAAATCAATAAATGTGGGCCGATATGGCACTGCTGCAGTAGCAGAAATCAGTTTTAGATAGTAGGTGGGCGCGCACCGGAAGTACAATTTTCTCTCAGTATTTATGTTTGTGCTGCTCCAAAAGAATGTATAATTTAATTGAAATGCGTTGCGTTGCGAGATGGGTGTTAGATGAAAAGTTATTACTTTTTTTCAGAATCATAAGTAAAATGGATTCCGTGGGTGAGTATAAAAAATGAAAATGCATCACCATGTGTGTTTTGACAGACGTTTAAAGATAATCGAGCTTGGCAAAATTATGTAAAATTGTCAAATTGGTTCTGTTAAAGCGCATACGAGAGGGCGCCACAGTTTGACAGATAAATGCTGTCAGTTTAATATGATAGTTTTTTCAATTTTTTTAATTTTACATTTCCTTTTGTTTACTACATAAATGAAGAGAACCTGTCATTGAATATAACAATCAACGAGCAGCAGAATAATTTCTAACTTCACAAAAATAAAATACACATATGGGAAAATAAAACGAAAGTGACGTTCAATTATGTTTGTTCTTAAATGTTTGTTTCTTAAATGTTGTTTACATTTAATTTAATTGCGTTGGCAGGTGGCTTCTTTTTTACTTTTTTCTCAGTCTAATTCGTTGTCCAATAGAAAAGGGTGTTACTATTCGGCCGTGCGTCGTTCGGGACACGAATACGTAACGAAATGTCAAAGTTCATATTGCGTCAAGTTGGGGTATGTAGCTCGTTTAGCTCGCGGCAACTCCAGTATATTATTTTCGGACGTTATGCTGTACGTTTAGGACCCAACTTTTATCTTTATAAACTGTTTTTAATAAAAATATTATTACGTTACGTTGATTGCATAGCCGTGTCCCGAAGATCAGTAAACGTCAGTCAGTACAAAATCAACGGCTGAATAGACACTTCGAATAGAAAAAGGGAAAATTTTTGATTGCGAGGAAAAGGTTAGAATCGGATCTAGAGCTTGGTGTGACCAATATGACACTTATTTTCAGTTTTTACAAATTGAAAAATGTTAGTCTTATGTCGCAGCTTAAGACACCAAGTGACAAGGAACAGAAAAAGAATCCCGTACATTAGCAACAGAAACATAATTAGGAACATAATTTTTTTTTTCAGCAACAGAATTTAGCGACAGAAAAATGGCTGTTTGACAACAGTACGTAAACAAGTCTATATTGATGTCAATTTATCGTGGGAGGGAAGTTTATTTTGTTTGCATTTTTCTGCATGTCATCTGGGTGCTTTGAGTTACAAATTTGACTACTAGACGAAAAAAATGTTTTTAGCGGACATTAATTTCATGATAGCGTTTGACAGAATAGACGACCGCCATGTTTTTCTGGATCTGTTTCAGTTTTGTGTAGCTGAGTAACGTAAACAGAACCAGAATTTACTACAGAATGAAAAACTTTCTGTTCTGTTTCAGTTGCCGTTCCTGTTCTGTTCTTTGACACTTGGTGCCTTAAGTAATCTGTCAAATTGTGTTCTTCACTGAAAGCTGCCGTTTTCGATTACTCTATAGCTCTAGCTTTGACAGTTAATGATGAATTATTTGTATTTTTACGTAAACTTTCACTCAAACTGTCAAATTTTATGAACTACACTACATATTTTTCACTCAATCAATGTGCCCATCCAAGTGGGAGTGGGAATGAGAACCCCCACTTTTCCAATGTAGGTAACTTTTATTTTACCAAAATGTAAATGGAAGTTGGTGCTCATCATATTTATAAATATAATGCCCAGCTAGATAGATAGAGTTTATATCTTAAGGCAATGACAAGTTAACATTGCGTCAACATTCTTCATTTTATAAAGTGGTTTCGCCTGAACACTGCTTAAATGGGAAACGCCCTCTGAAATTTGAATTTTTCATTCTGTTTTTTTTTTTTTTTTTCTGATCCCACTCCCAAAGGGCAAACACATTAATTTGATATCCTTAAACATGGTACCGTAAGAACAACAAAAACAATAATCAAGGTTGTTTCCCATTAATGGATACCACTTTGCAACAGCGTTATCCTGGCAAATACTCACACACTCACAAAATGAATATACGCAAGCCTCTTCGAGAGTCGAACAAAAAGACGAAATTTTCTTTCACAGCACGATTTATGAACACAACTCGACCTGGCTGGAAAACAAACCATTGGAATTGTATTCTTGTGAATGAATGACTAATAATATGCCTCGTGCTTCACCCCTTAATTCTTCTGAAAAGAAGAAGAAACAAAATCGTATTTTGTTGTTGCTTACTAGAGGTGAGTTTGCTGTATGAATGTATTCACCTCTTTGGTATATAGGATAGGACACAGAAAAAGAAGCAAAACGTTTTGACACTGAACTGAAAATGTACAACACAATGACAATATATACCATTATTTCATTGTAGTTTTTGCAAACACATTCACAGGGGAGGTTATAAATATGTGTTTGCATTTAAGCCTTGCGCATTGGATATCCTTCATTTCGAAGATTCTCAGAGAGAAATTACTAGGAATAGGAAGTTGGGTTTGGGTTTCAAACTGTCCATAGCAAAGGTGTGTCATATTGTAGGCGAGGTAGATCCCCACACAACACAAACCTCTCCTAAATCGCGCGGGAGCCCAACTTGAGACCGCTCAACAGTCCAAGAGCATACATACCAAACACAACAGGACGTAGGCGAATTTGAGGTCAAGTTTAAATTGTATTGTCTTCGTCCAAGATAAATGACAATTCCAGGACACCATAACTTTGCGCTACCGTTGGTATTTTGAATATGTTGAAGTGACTCCCTAAACATAAAATAACGCCTCTGCAAAATGTATTGATTTTTTTTTTTTCATCCTGACGGGATACAGGTGGAAAATGCTTGGTGGTATGTAATAGCGTTCGATTTATTCATCAATCATCTCAGAAAGAGGAACTGTTTTGTGCAGGATAGAAATCCTTTTCGATCGATCAATGGATTGAATGTTGAACGAAGCAAGGGGTAATCAATATTGCTGTGCGAATGTGCGGTTCGGTTTCATTCATGAAGGATGTGTTGAAGTAATTGAGGAAAAGTTGTTGTTGTTGTTGTTTCTTGTGGCGACCTTCCATTTTTTTTTTTTGGGAAATGTTATATAAATGTTTGGCACGAGGATAGATTATGAAAGAACGATGTTAAGCGTGAACGTGACAAATTTAAAGGTTAAATAGATCAACTGCATTTTTGACGGCTAATTTTATTATTTATTTTGGATGCATGCTGGTTTCTTTCTATCCATCACAAGTCCGACATTTAATGTGAGGGAGATATTATAGTCGGGTTTTGGGTTCGAATTTTTGTAATAATAATAATTTTTGTCATCAAAAATGACACCAAAAATAATGACAAACATTTTTTCTTAGGCTGTGTGTCAATAGCGCTAAATCCTAATTATCCTCGGATAATTTTCAGACACTATCGTGGTGCAAAAACGAAACCAAAAACCAAAAAGGTTTGTTTGGGCTTTGCTAAAATGTTCAAGAGGAAATAAAACTAAATTTCAATTGATTAAAAGCTTAAAAATGTAGAAATATCTGTTTTAAATTTTAAGTATATGGTAAGCTTCTCTTTTTAGCACTCGCCATTTGTCAGAAAATTAGGCGAAGATAAATTATTTAGCGCAAATTGAAGGCCCCGACGCATAGAATCCGTCGCATCTGTTGCGGCAACGTATTCGACTGACAGGTTGATAGAATACACAACAGCTTATTGAAGGTAACCCATAAGCAACGTACGTGCCGGATGCGACGGATAAAGTAGGTTTACTTTCTACTTTTTTATCCGTTGCATCAGTTGACAGTTGGCACAGCGTGAGAGTAAGCACTTTCATTGGTGGAAATATTGAGATAAAGAGAGAAACTGTCAAATGCTGCAGACAACAACGTATGCTCTCAGCGTATGCGCCGGATTCTATGGGACTGTTAGTTCCGTCGAATACGTCAATCCGTCGACGCAACGGATGCGACGGATTCTATATGGGTCGGTGTCTTAAGAAAACATTTCCGGTCATCATTTTTTGACAACTAAAAATACATTAAAGTAAAATCGATATGAAAAGCGACTAGCTAGTTTTTTTTAAACAAATTTGCTCAAGTTTAGTTAACTATAGCAAACGTCACATATAGCAATTTGACGTATCCGCTATATAACGGTTTGAAGAATTTTATAAATGGATATGTTATATGCACCTTTATTAACAAAATATGTGTACAATTATATGGCATTTGGGCTGCATTACAAAATTCAAAGTTGTTAAGTAAATGAACTACAGCAATGACAGTTCAAAGATGGGAACAACTCTCAAAAGCCTGGACCCTAGTCGCGTACTTTTTCAGACGAATTTTGTTTCACGCTAACTCGGCGGATCAATCGAATCGAGAATTCATCTCATTCGAAACGTTCACTCGAATGAACTCCTTGCATTCCGAGTTTCAAGGGAAATCGGTACGTTATCCAATGAATAATTTGAGTACTGAATGAGTTTATTTTTCGAAATCATATGTGTAGAGTTTTAGCTGTCACAAATTACAGTTTTTGTTTCTATTTTTTATAAGTTATTAACTTGTTTGTATATCTACTTTAATAAATTGCCTAAAACAAACTGTTCAAAAATTCTAGTCGAATGAACAGTAGAAATGAATTGACAATAAATTTGTTTTGATCAAAAATGAGAACAAAGAAAACAATGAAATGGAAAAGCTTATACAAAAAATTAAATTTTGCTGCAACAATTCCTTTTTTTAATTGAACATTAAAGTGTTGGATTGCTGGAAAACTTTTCCGCATAGAAATGTCAGTTGGAGAGTCATCTTGACTAGATTTGTAGGCTATACCCACAACCAAAAGAAGACACAAATGTAGTCTAAGACTGGTGGAAAAATTGAGAAGGAATGCAAATGAGTAGGTATTCAAAACGACTCGTCATATACAACTTAAAATAAAACACACAAGAGACAACATTAAATTTGTATGCATTTACCGCTTTATTGTCAATTTGACCAACCCACAACCACTTTTAATTAAGCTTTATTCGTCTTGCATAAACATTTGTTTAAAAAAAGACCAATTCGACTCCTTAAATGATGGCCCACACCTGCTACTTGCACTGAATGGATGACATTTATGCAACATCGCCATGCCCCCACAAAATGTCATAAATTTGAAAATACAAAAAGATAAAAGGAAAATAAATCCTAGCTCATTTAAAATGTCTCATTCGTTATAGGTGTTAAAAAAGAATCAAATCGAAATAAAAAAAAAAATAACGTTACATCCACATCTGTCCCAGTTCCACCATCTGTCACCAATAACTGTCAGCAGAAATTTTAATGGCAAACAAACTTTAAAACCACTCCACTGTCATCGTCATCAATGTACTGCGTGCTTTTTTAGGATCACCCACGGAAATCAAAATGAGATCGTGCCTACCACATGTTACGTTCTACTTTGCGTTTTAATATTCAAAAAAATAAAAATACTGTTGGCGGTTGCAGCCATAATATCCGCCGGCAACTTGTATATGGCTTGGGTGGTGGTCACATCCGATCTACTTAATTTGGAACGCTTTGCTCACATTTTAAAATACAAATTTAAAAGTGTTCTCGTTATCAATTATTAATTCATATTTAGTACCAAAGTCTGTGCATAATCAGTCCGATTGGAGCCAAAAAATAAAAGAGACCTCTGCGGTACCCTAAATGGCCCACACAAAACTGGTCTGGGTCTCTCTGATGGCTGGCTATAAATTTTACGTAAGGCACTAATGGCTAATTATTATTTTTGCCTACGAATCTATAATTTTCAACTCGAACGAATATGAAAACATTCTTAACGCTGCCATTCAACGCCACCACAACTGCCACCGGTGAGTGAAAGATTCTTAAATATGCCACGAAGGAGATACACACTCTTATAAGTATATCCTCCGCGATATGGTCGGTTGGTGGCGGCCCCCCTTTTTCGTTTCGATTTATGTGTAATTTGCATAATAAAATTTTAATAAACAATTCGCCATTGAGAAACGTGTTCGGAATTCTGGACGAATGGGCATAATGGACGGATACGATGGACGAAGAGCAGCAACAACAACAAACAGATATAGACATGCGGATAGACTGGGCTCTGACTTCGTGCCATGTGAGGGCGAACAAATGAAGTGAATCGGATTCCAGGAAAATTTACGCGTCCGACCGGAAATCTCAGACATGAGCACACATTCCGTCCGTTCGATGTGTGCGCGGATGGTTTAATTTTTGAACTTATACTGCCTGTTTAAACTTCGAATGAATTAATTTGTCATCCAGAGTGCACATCAGCGCAGAGTTTTGTATTCATTACTGTTTCGTTGGTGTGGAAATTGTTTTCGTAAAGAGGGGCTTGCCTTCTTGGAAGAAAGGGGTTAACTCATTGCATGTGGAGGTTGGTTTCGCCTTAAAAAAAAATAAATTGTTTGTATAACTTTATTTGTTCAGCAATTGGTTGTTGTTTAAATATGAATTCGTGACTTATTTCCTATCAAATGGACAGAAAGAACTATATACGTGAGTAGTCCAACATTAATTTCCATTATACCAAGAACCGACATTTTAGAGACAAAAATTGTTGACAAACTCATACTTGTCAATGAAACGGGTTATAAATTAATGAAAGCTTTTGATCAATTAAACTAACACCCCCGTCATAAAGTGCAATTGCAATTATGTGTAAGAAAAGGAAAAAGTACATATGTCTTTTAACACCTCATTGAGTAGATTATAATGCATCACAATTCATTCCAGAACTTTGAATAGAGAGTTAATCAATGACACCGCAGTCGCAGAAGAAACGCGGACTAAGAAAATGATCGCTGATGTCACTTAAGGACCATTCACATGAGAGCGAACGAACGAATTGATGAAATTCGAACAAACCACTTTTTATGCATTTATAAACAGAAAATTGTACATTTTACTATTCCAAGAGGAGGATAATGAATTATCCCATCAAATTGTATTAAGAAAACAAGTTTATAAATATGTAGTTTAAATAATGAAATTTCGAATTCCAAACTTTTTGCCGCGAACGAAAACACGCTTGGCGCGAATTGTTAAAGTTTATTCGCAATCCACATCATTTAATTCACGTTCCACAAACTAGCGAATTCGTTCGAACTTAACCTCAAATGAGAAATTGCTGGTAGAAATTGATGAGGATTACTGAAATTCGCGAACTGCTGCGACCAAGAAACGTGTCCATGTGAACGGACGTCAAAAATTGTGAAAATTCGTTCGTTCCAATAGGTAGTTGGTCGCTCTCATGTGAATGATCCTTTAAGGCACCGAGTGAGAGAGAACAGAAACAGGAACAGAAACTGAAACAGAACAGAAAGCTTTTTCGTTCTGTAGTAAATTCTGGTTCTGTTTACGTTACTCGATCAGCTACACAAAACTGAAACAGATCCGGAAAAACATGGCTGCCGTCTATTCTGTCAAACGCTATCATGAAATTATGTCCACTAAAAACATTTTTTTCGTCTAGTAGTCGAATTTGCCACTCAAACTACCTAAAGCAGGCCAGTCAGATGACAGATGCCGAAAAATGCAAAAAAAAAAAAACTCCCTTCCACGATAAATTGACATTTCTGTCGCCGGCAGTAACAGAAACAATCAATACAGGCTTGTATGTTTACGTTCTGTCATAAAACAGACATTTTTCTGTCGCTAAATTCTATTGCGGAAAAAAAATTCTCTGTTCCTAATTCTGTTTCCGTTGCCAATGTATGGGATTCTGTTTCTGTTATTTGTCACTTCTTGCTGCCTTCGGGACTCATTCACCCGACTTATATCAAAATATGAAATCTTAAGAATGGAGATGCTGAAACGCACAAAGATGCTCAAAGACGGCTTAATCCAAACATGGACTAGAATGCAATTAAGTAATTGGGGGTGACGTTGGATACAAAGCCTATAGAGAAGTTGAATATAAAACCTACTGGATACAAAGGGTAGGTACTGGAGCAAATCAGAGGAATAAAACACAACATGACAAGTCGACAAGTCTAAATTCACTTGTCCAACTATGCTTGTCCGACAAGTACAAATTAATTCTGTAACAGAACGTAAACCGTTGCACTTGTCAAAAGAATTAAATTACCTCGACTTGTCGGCATTCTTCGACAATTGTTTAACATGTGAAGATGGCAAAAATCACGGCGGACAAAAAAAATTATCTCTAAACAAAAATAAGAGAGGAGAAAGATATCCTTTTTGGTGCTTTCTGTGATGTCCTAACAAAAGAAAATAAATGTGCAAAATGGAAGGAAATACACAGCCTGGCAAAAAGCCTAAATATTGTTCCGCAAAATACGAACGTATATTTTAATTATATATACATATTATATTATTTTATTTCTGTATTTGTATTCTGCTTTTGTAATATCTTTGGAAGTATGACATTAAAAATGAACTTGTCAGCTCTTGACAATATTCAAATCACCTGTCCTAATTGAACCACAGTTCTACAAATGTTTCTTGACACTTGTCGTGTTCTGTTACAGAAATAGGGAAATTATATAATTTCCCACTTGTGATCTTTCATCGCGACAATTGTCGAAGTGTTCACGCACTTGACATTTTGTGTTACACAAATTTTTACAAGTTGTCGAAATTCACTTGTCGTACAACTACTTGTCGCGTTGTGTTACAGGCCTCAGGTCTGCTTCGGAAAAAGCTGCAAAGATCAATACAGCATTGCGCCTACTAATATCAAACTTCAGAGGACCAACGGCAAGTCGGTTTACTCTAAATGTCATTTTCCGCTTCAATTAGATCTAAGTACCTACTCTCCAACTATACCTACATCTTTTTGGATTTAGAAATTTTAAATAGATATAAAAGAAAATACAATTGAGAATTTCTCCCAGTCCATATACGTGCGAATGAGTATTGTATAGGCATTTGTAAAAGAAATCTTGACTTGGCCAAGTTCATCATAGCAAAAACCTTGATTCGCAACATAAAACATACAACCATGGACGACAATATGTATACCTACTCATCAAAAAAGGTGTGGCAGCAGTAGAAACACTGCAGTGCCATTAAACAAACGTCAACTATTCGTATATCGTATATATACCGATGAACCGGTAACGACGTAAAAATCCCAAAACCGTAAAAGGGCAAAATATTTATTTCATGATCTTTATAGATCGCAGAGTTGGCAATTTTCTTGTATTTTCTTCGTATTTCTAAAGTGTGCTTCTCAAATGCCCTCCATTTGCGTCAATCGCGGTCGAAGGACTTGGGTTTGTTCGTCTGGCCAGTAACTTCGCGATTAATTCTGTCAGCTGCGTGTGAAGTAAATTTGACGTCTTTTAGAGACTGAGAACATGTTTTAGCGTGTTAAAAGAATGGAAGCATAAAAATAGAATTTCATTCCTTAACATAAATGAAACAGTTTGCAAATGTATCTATATCTACTACACATCAAAGCGCAGCCATATGCCAAACAGAAACATCACCGTCATAATCAGTTCTAAATTGTGCATGCGGGCAAAGAAAAATAAACCAAACGCATCCGGTGGGTGAGTTCAGCGTTGAAGAAGACTGCACGAAACAACAATAGCACCAGGATCATCAGCATCACACTGTCTGGCTTTATTTTTAGTACGGGATGTCTGCCCTTTATGCGGTCGTAAATGACTTCGAAAAATTGTTGCAAAACAAAGAAGAGATAGAGACTATCGTTAAATTAGAAATTGCAATTTGTTGCTGTTTTGGATAGGAGCTATATGTGCATAACGAGACTACTACTACTTGTAGTTCTCCGACAACGCGCGCCACAGTCAAAGATATGTATAAATGATCGTCATCGTCATAAATAAAATGAAAATAAATATACATATACGCACCACCGCTCGCAGTAGAAACAAGATCTACATTTTTGCGTGAGTACAAAATATACGAAAGGGAAGGATGGGGTGTTGCACAGTACACAAGAGTTTTATTGCACAATTAGTGTTAATGATCATTGAGCAATGCTTTCATGTACTTCATCGAGTTTTATTTTCAGATCGAGTTTGTTTACATTTGCGGATTTCGAACACATTTTTCCTCAGGGTGTAAAATTGTGAAATTTGAAAAGAAAATTATTGTAGCTGAGTCATAATCACGCACAGCAGCAGCAGTATAATGTTGAAAGTGAAAAGGAAGTAGGTAGGTACATGATATACTTTAATAATGTTTATAAAAATCTATTAGCTAATGACAGATGTCAAGGTTGTTGAAGGATGTCTTGACGTTAAAAGATATCCAAATGAAAGTGAATAATGTTTAATACAAATCACAAATGTCTAAAAACTGACAACTGATTACAAATTTGTAATTAAAAACCCGTGACACATTCAGAAGGATTGTCGTAATTGACAACCGCAACATTATCGTATGGGTGTGTCACGGCAGTTTTATTGTCAAACGAAATTCATGTTATGTATGAAAGTAAAATTCAAGATCAAACTGTTCCTAGAACGCTGTCATTTAAAAGACACAGATCTTAAATTTCGTATTGTGTTCAATTGTGACAATTGTCTGACAGCGTGCGTGTGTCATTTTCACTTGAGAGCGACCAACTACCTACGAACGAACGACTATTCGCAAGTTTTGACAGTCTGTTCACATGAACACGTTTCTTGGTCGCGGCAGTTCGCGAATTTCAGTCATTCTCATCAGTTTCAACCAGCAATTTCTCATTTGAGGTTAAGTTCGAACAAATTGTTTAATCGCTAGTTTGTGGAACGCGAATTAAATGATGTGGATTGCGAATAAACTTTAACAATTCGAGCCAAGGGTCCTCTTCTTAGAAATTTTCTGTTTAGAAATTTCTCATTTGAGGTTAAGTTCGAACAAATTTTTTTTTCTCTAGTTTGTGGAACCCGAATTAAATGATGTGGATTGCGAATAAACGTTGACAATTCGCGCCAATGCAATGGTCCTCCTCTTAGAATAATAGAATGTTAAATTTTCTCTTTGTAGATGCTTAAAAAGCAGTTTATTCGATTTCAGCAATTCGTTCGTTCGCTCTCATGTGAATGGTCTTTAACGGCTTCACGAAAAGGCCCGTTAAAAAGAAAGTAAACATAGAAAAGGCATAATTTTTTATAGATCTACTCTCATATAAGTGGATATATGACAGCAGATTAAGTTTAGGCTAACCTAAGAACGCTATAAAAATTGTGGAATACAAGTTACTTGCAGCTGTGTGCTAGGTGCAGCTAGGTTCTGCACTTAAATTGTTGTAAGTTATAGTCCTTTAGAAATATGTCCCCAGGAAGCGAATTCACTTTCCGTGTTGGCAAAAATGTTTCGCAAAATTGATGTCGTCGTGGCTGTTAAGTGTGGTAATAGGTTACGTGCCTCGGTGGTGTGTTTGTTTTGTGGGGCGTTAATATGTCGAATTGTGACAATTCAAAGAGGGGATGTTTAACTAAAGGAACAACTCTCGAAAGCGCTATTTATTTCATTGTCAACGCATACAAGCTGACTGACATTTATTTTTTAACTCTGACATAAAGTTAGTAACAACAACTGTCTCAGTTATCAAATCGTAACTAAATAATCAATTGTTGTCCCATTAGTTAATCTTGTATAATTCTGTAATCAATTTGTCTTGCCTTTCAAAACTGTCAAACATTTCTAGAAAAACAAAACTTATGTAATATCTATTGAAACATGTACAATATACATGCCACCCAAACTGGATGGTCATTGTCATACATCACAAAATAATTTACATCTGTCAGTTACCCCAAACAAAAAAATATGCTAACCTTCAAAGGTCAGCCAGAAAACAACATGACCAAAAAAAAACAAACGCGTTTGCCAATAAACCCACATGTGAATAAAATTGTGATGTTTTGTCATCAATTTTCCTTTTGTGTTCTTCTTTCTTTTTTTCCAATCAACAAGCAACAAAACAACCCACAGCAATGTAGTAAGAAGAGAGCAAATAGGAACACAAAAAAATAAAAAGAGAATACACTGACTTATCACAAAACAATATCGAATTTGTGAATGGAGAAAAAGATGGTAGCATGCTGCCAATGCGAGGGCGTTCGAATCTGACGTCAACCAGAATTTATTGTTACAATACGACAACATACACTGACAGTTCGCTATACTATAATATTCGATTTCAATTCAAAAATCAATTTTACAAAATTATTACATTTTTTTGTTGGTGTTTTTTTGTCTTTTTTCACCAACAACTCACTTTTACGGTAAAACAATATTTTGAACACCACGAAATATTAACAATGGACTCTACTTTGGAATTTTAACATGAGTGATGTTGTGTGTTGTTCTGACTGTGTGTATACCTCGACGAATTTGGGAAACTCACTGAACCTACTCAGGCTCACGCCTACGTGAAGACACGTGAGCGCTTACAAACAAAATAAATACATAAAACTATAATATCGCTGAGGGTGAGTTGAGTTTTGATGTTTTAACTTAATCAGATAATTTGTATTCATTCAAGATTTTTATTTTATTTTAGTTGTTTTTTTCGCATAAGCAGGCACATTATTTTTGTGGGATTATTTTTATACGAGTGAAAATAAATAATTTTTTATCTTTAAGAATGCTGCGGGGCGAGAAATTTTTGTCAAAAGTGTGCTAAGCTTGGTTGTCGCACACGTCAAAATATGGGTCATCATCATAATGGCAGTTATCTTCATAAATGAGCTGTTAATTTTTATGTGCTGTCGTCTATCACAAGATGACAGTTTTTAAGCGACCATGTTCCTTTGTCGATCAAATGTCACTTTCATTTCATTTATAGTAATGGGTTATCTAATTCGAAAAATATAGATGTGTAATTTTGACAGCTGTCAAACTTGGAAATCATGCCATTTGTGATTTGTTCAGTTTAAGGTTTGACATTTTACAATATGCATCGTTTTAACCACCGAAGATGATCGTGTTAACGCAGTCAGTACTCAAATTCTTAAGCAGTTGTAAATTAATGTGTGTGGCCAAAGATACGTTTCGAAAAATGTGGAAAAGTGATTGAAAATTACTATAAAAGGATTTAGGCGACCACATGGTGGACATTTAAATTATGTATGTTTTATTTCACATTTAAGCCGTGTGTCAATTGGGCTAAATAATAATCCTCGGATAATTTTCTGACATTTATGAAAGTTTTAAAAGAGAAGTTCAACAAACTCCAATCTTAAAACAGATATTTATCGAATTTTACGCTATTTATTAAAATTCAGTGTTTTATTTCCTCTTCAACATTCAACAAAACTCAAGCAAAAGAAAACGTCAAAAAATTAGCCTACAGGATAATTTATTATCTTGCTCACGGAGCAGGATACATTTTTGACAGCTGAATATTCGTTCTCCACCACGATAGTGTCCGAAAATTATCCGAGGATATTTAGCCCAATTGACACATGGCATTAATGTCAAGGTGCGAACAGTAAAATCGGAAACAAAATTCATAGAAATTTTAATTCTTTGTGGGTTTTATAATATTTTACTAATATAAAGTACATAAGCTGTTTATATCACTTACACCAATAGCTGAACTACACACAGCTTCATGGATCGAATTTCAATTTAAAGATGCTTACCTGAAAATAAATAAAATAAAAATTAGTAAGACTTTGGTAGGCTGTAAATTTATAATAATAAAACTGTTTTCAATAATGTTTAATCAATATAGGTATGTCATATAATAGGAAAATCAGACAATCAATGATTCTGTTTTTGAATGGGGTGTAATTTTAGGTTAGAAAAAACACAGTCAATACTTTCTATATGTAAATCAAATACGGTTTAATTTAGTTTTGCAAATGCTTTTTAATCTATGTTTCAGTTGAGTTCTACAATACATTTTGTGTGCTTAACATTTTTTATATGTATCCCTAAAGGACCATTAACATGCGAACGAACGAACGAATTGATAAAATGCGAACAAACGTCATTTTATGCAACACTCTTGTCAAAGTTTATTCGCAATCCACATCATTAAACCACATTCCACAAACTAGGGAATAAAACATTCGTTCGGACTTAATCTCAAACTAGAAATTGGTAGTAGAAACTGATGGCTGAAAATTATTCATGTAACTGTCAAAAAGCTTGCGAATATTCTCGTTCGATCTAGGTAGTTGGGTCGCTCTCATGTGAATAATGTGGCCTAAAATAGGATTGTATTCTACAAAAGCTTACCAATATCTCTGTATCAAATTCTACTGAATCACTAGTGCTTTACTATACATATATAGTGACGAAACAAACAGGGGAAGCTGTTTCAGAGAAAATTATTATGACGAACGAAACCTGTTTCCACTGAAATCCGGGTTCCTACGTAAGCAAACAAAATCACCGATTCTATGGAAATTGTAAACCCACATATGATTCATGAGAATCCCAAAAACGAAATTGCTTCTCGGTTGATGCAAAAAAAAAAGGTTACCCAGACTAATAATGTTTGACGATGTGGCGAGACAGCCAAATTTAGTGAATGGGGAGCCAAAATTTATGAACACAGCTGTAGGTGCTGATGAATTTCATTCGAATGGAATTAATATTTTAGCATTTTGCACCTCTCAATTCGCACTGGATATCATTATTGTTTTTAACTTCAATATAAGATGCTACCTACGTGATCGGCAACGATTTGCGCAGATGTTAGACAGTTCCAATCCATCGTAATATGATCGATCAGTTCGCCAACTTGGTCATCTGGCAAAGCTATTCTTCATCTTTCTTTTTTGAATGGTGATCAGGTATTTTTGTTTTAAGAATGTTATCTTTGATTTACAAGCAAGCACAGTATCCTGCTCGCGCTTAATTTTAGCGACCGCACTTTTCTTCATAGCAGAGATAAATGACAAATGTATTTTGATTTTTGTTATTTTTCCACGTTTTTCCTACATCGATTTTCAAGTACCTAGGTATTCCATGAAATAGTCAATTCAGAATTTGTTTTGTTTCGGAAATGTCAAAATTTGGCGCCGATTTAATGCACCAGACAATTTTTTCGCGAGCTTAATCAGTGGAGACTTATTCTGGGCCGAGTAATTGTACGTAGTGCGTATAACACATAATATTGTTATACCCGACTGACATTTAGTGTGTCCTATCTTTAAAAAGTTAGCGTGCGGAACAGGTTACTGCTTTGTATGGGATATAAAATTTAGCGCGAGCAGGATACTGGGTTTTCTTTTCCTTTTAGTTTCCGAATTAACTCCTCTTCATTTGTCAAAGTTAAGATATGTAAATAACAATTTAATGACAGCTTTGATTGCTCATCAATCTCGAATTTAACTCTGACCCAAACAAAGAGTTGACGATAATTGGTGGCGATCAATTGATTATTGTTCACCGTATTGCAAAAAAAAAACAATATAAATTAAGTTAAATTCACATAAATGTTTCATTCATTGACACCTCCATGAATGACTTTCAGTTTATTACCTAAATTAACTTAATTAAATTCACATACGTCAAACAATTTATCTCAGCAACAACAAAACTTGCACGTGATAAAATTACACGAGATAAAAAAAAAGAAACACTACCATACAATCGCTCATAAAAATTCAAAGCAAAGTCTATTCTAATTAGATAAAAACTAAAAATAATCCACTGGCCTTAGGAAAATATTTACTCATTGATTAGAACGAGTTGGCAAAAAAAAATATTCCAAAAAAACAACAATACTAGTATAGAACTCCTTTACCGCTTTGAAGTGGAATTCCATGCCGTAAGCCAAACTCATGGCCATGACCATTGTTTAACTAAGAATGATAGTGGCACACATTATTCATCGGAAGTTGTTGCCTATGTATAGATATCGAAAATTAATTTAGCTACGAATAAAAAAAAAAACAAAAACCAATACTCAAGTGCCATCGTAAAAGCAATTAACAATTTCCTGTGCGTTGTTTTGAATCTATTAGTATTTAGGGGTAAGATACACTGCTTCAACTTTAGCCAAAAATAAAAATCATAATTAAAAATGACGAACGTAAACAATGAGTGTTTGGTAGGTATGTTCGAAAAAAAAACACACAAAAACAAAACAAACAATTAGAAAATGTGATTGGGAAAAAACGTATATACCTACCTACATTCCAGGGATTCTTTTGTCGAAAATAATACAAACAAAAATATTTATTAAAAGTGAGCAACGAGTTTAATTTTGCAAAGCAAATTAACTTCATTCACTGTTTTGTTATTTTGAGGTTATAGCAAAATATGAATCAGTTGACAGGTAGTGTGAAGAGGTTGAAGACTTTTGTCACATATTCAATTATGTATATGCTTTTATTATCTCTTTCATTTTGCAGAAACTAATTATGTTTGCTGGAAGAATCATTGCAAGATTGCATGTGAGTAATCCAGCTTAAGGCAATGTGAAATTTTATTGTAAATTTAGGTCGTGACCAAAATGAATGGATTCACATGGTTAAGTCTACCAGTAAGTCGTACTTCTGTTGAAGCTAAAAGATCTATCTTATGAACGGTTTCAATAATCGTTAAGGTATTACTACATTTTCAAAAAAGACCAAGAGATAGGGAAGCGTTTTCATTTAGCTGTTCCCATTTACCTAACTAAAAATAATGTTTTTAACGGCAAAAAGTCGTGTTGACCAGTGTAGTCTGTCAAAAATAAAATAATATTGCGGCAAATTGATACAAAAACCAGTAAGACAATTATCTTCGACTATGCCGAAGCTCAAATACCCGGTACTATATTATTGTAAAATAAAAAAAATATTTTAGTATTAAAAAATTATATATTTGTATGGGAGGTGTGGGTACTTTTTATTCGACCAAGCTCATTTTTTGTCAAAAATTTTTAAATATTATTAAAACAATATGTGCAAAGTTTAAACTTGCTATCTTTACTGTAGCTATTTAAATTTAGTTTATAACATAAAAAGCTAAATAAATCTGATATTTTTGTATGGGAGGTAGTAGTAGTTTTCATCCGATCTTGCTCATCTTCGAACTTAGCCTCAGTTTGGTGAATAAAAGCTTACATACCAAATTTCAAGTCGATAGCTCTTAAATTACGGCCGTAATCGTGCGGACAGACGGACAGACGGACAGACAGACGGACATCGCTAGATCGACTAAGAAAGTGATGCTGATCAATAATATATATAGTTTGTCATACCTACAACGCCTCCTTATGGGCGTTACAAATGGAATGACAAAGTGAATATACCCTCACCACAGTGTGGTACCGGGTATAAAAATGTTTTTAGTGGACATAATTTCATGATAGCGTTTGACAGAATAGGCGGCAGCCATGTTTTTCGGGTTCTGTTTCAGTTTTGTGTAGCTGAGCGAGCAACGTAAACAGAACCAAAATTTACTACAGAATGGAAAGGCTTTCTGTTCTTTGTCACAAATTTCACTTGGTGCTATTACCGAATGGAATATCGTCAAAAAATGTCATGATTTTTTTCGTAGAGTAGTTCTATGAGTCCAACGACTGAGGTGACTGGGTCATGTAGAGCGAATGGATGCGAATGCTCCGGCCCGAAAAATCTTCGAAGAAGATTCGGAAGACCGCGAATTAGGTGGCGCACGCAAGTGGAAGTTGACCTTAACCAACTTAACATGCGAAACTGGAGACAGCTGGCCAAAAATCCAAAAATCATGCTGGCTGGAGACGCTTGTTGGTTGAGGCCCAGATCCACCCCGGACTGTAGCGCCACCTTAAGTAAGTAAGTTCTATCGAATTTGTGATTTTTGACAGGTTACACAAGATGACGTCTTGTGTCTTGCTTTCTAAATAATGGTTGTGTAAAGTGTGTATATTTCACATCCGTTCATGCATTCAAATAAAAAATACATAATACGCTCATGATGAGTAACAAAAGTTTTTAAAAGTCATAACAAATATAAAAGCAAAAGCATACCAAACAAAAATGTCTTTTTGAAAAGTGCTCCATTCGCCCATTCTCGTCTCTACGTCTACTACTTGGCACGTGGTCAAACGAAACCGAAGTTAAACCGGAAAAAATGGTTTAAAGCTTCTTGAAGTTATTTACCCGCTCCAAGAGGGTCAACATTTGACAAGAAAAACACAAAATCTTCACTACCAAGAAGAACGACCGCGCCATAATCTTAAGCTTCAATTTTGTACGCGCTCTTCGGTCGTCGTCGTTTATGCTTCGTTACTCTATGCCTCGTCTTCCTTCGTCATTATGTATATATGTATATATAAAAATGATTCCCTAGCATAAATAAGAAGAACACTTTGTGGTTGTGTTGTTTAGAAAGAGAAATACTCAAACGTAGTAGAGAAACGAAACGACGAGTTATTGGGGCCAAAGGCGCGCGATGGATGTGTGTAATGTTGGTTTTCTTGGCGCTGTCGGCAGAAAGCGGTGGCGGCGAGACAAGCTGCGCGCGGAGTCGGAGTCGGAGTCAACAACCGGGAGTTCAACTACTACACGCGCACACACGGATATTATTATGTCGCGTATACGCAGGTCTGCAAGCATTTCAATTTCATATAAATATCTTATGTCTTGAAAGCAGGGCGTATAAAGTAAGAGAAGGCGCGCGCGCGCGCGCGCGAAAAAAAGATGGACACGGACTCAGTTGTCAGTTATTGTTGTGGGTTCTCCTTCAATTCGTGTTTCGTCGTTCTCTTTTGGTTTGGATTTATATCCAATTCTCAAGAAAGACGGCCACTTTTCTAGGGTCTCTTGAAAAAGTTATCAGCATAATGAATGCGCATCCAGCGTAAACGACTATACGTTGATGACTTTGTGGAAAAGGGTGCAATGGATGGATGTTCTAAAATGCACATCCGCACTGCACACGTATTGTATATCGCTCGCCGTATAGAGTGAGATTCCTTTATATGCCAAAGTGGCCATTGGGGGAGTCAAAAAACTGATGCAATAGGAAATTCAAAACTATAATGAAACACACTGGACGTTGACGCGAATGATGGAATATCACAAAATGGGCTGTCAGGCGAGGGTGATCGGATACGCAAGGCAACGAACAAATTGAATTACATTCGAGAGGAAAGACGAACAAAATAATGTTACAAACAAAAGGGTTATCGAGTTTCCTCCCGCATATGTGGGAACTAAAAACAGAGAGTAATAAATGCAAGATGAATTTATGTGATCCCACTACTGCAACTGAAGCGCAATGAAGTGAACAAACGAACATGCTCCAACAAGCATTCGCATCACACACGATATTTCTAGCTCATCATTACATTGAATTTTGACAGGCGGAAGTCGGTTCGCAGGTTCTGTCATTCTGTTCTGTCCTTTGTTGTTATCAGAGGTAAGGTAGACTGAGATACCCATCTCGGAATCCTCTTGCCGCTGGTCCCCTCAATTTTTGTCAAGAATCCGCCATTTTGTTTTCCTATCCGTGTACGTCTATTCCTATCCGTGTAAAATTGAATAAAAAAAATGAACAAAAAAAATGTGGTGAATTTGGTTTGACAGAAGTCGTTTGTCATAAATGTCAAAATTTGTAAAACAAATTGCGAAACAAATTGTGATTTGCTCATTTGCTGTGGAAAAGTGAAAAAAGTAAGTTTTATCATATTTTAATTGTTAAAATTAATAAATAAATACATTCTCTTGGTAATAGATAATCTCTTACAGGGTTGGCTATCGCGTTTCAAAGAAATGGCATATTCTAATGGATTCAGTGAGTTTGTGTATAAAATGTGAAAAATGAGGGCGCTTCAAATTTGATTATTCTTTCTTTTAGAAACTGTAAAAGCTCTTTCTACTCGATAATCTGGAATTGGCGCATGTATTCTTAACATTTCTCCTGCCACCGGAAGCAGCTTCAGCAAGCAACCAGCGCAAGATCCGGAAGATCTTCAATTGCATCAAAATGAAATCCAATATCTTTCATCTGCTGAAGGGGAATACTTTTTTTATCGACTGGTTCACGCAGTTGTTTTCGACCGAGTCTGCGTTGATCAACGACTGCAGTAGCGATGGCAACGACAAGAAAAGAAAATCAAAGGTAAGTTCTGATACTTGCCAAACTGCAACAGATACATATTTATATCCTCCAAATGCAGTTGACATAGAGCCGACACCGGAAGATGAACACTTTGAGACATGCGATGATGCAACTCTTCGCGCCCATGCGATTCGCCTCAACCCATCCTACTACTCGACCAGTTGCTGTAGCTCCTCGGAATTTTATTGACGAGGAGTCTAACTCTGAATCAGACGCAAGCAGAAAAAAATTACCAAAGAAGAGGAAGGAAAGTGATGGCAAACCGATTGAAGAATCAACAGGTCCAAAGAGTGAGACACAACTCTCGCCCAAGAAAGAAATAATTGGAACCCGTCCAACCGTAGACCAGGGATGAAGATAAAATTATCCTCGAAGAGATTAAGTCTGGCTTCAGAGATGAGCATTTGTACGAGAGGATAAATTCGAAAGTTATGAATCGCACACTGCCAGAGATCGCGGAACGTCACAACTCACTAAAAAAATTGCAGAACAAGCAGTAAATAGGGTAAATAGTAAGTCTGTCGTTGCATGCGTTGCTGAAAATTTATTACATTTCTTTTGTTTCAGAAAATATGCAGTCGCAGCCATTGGCGATTTACTCCAAAACGGAGTACAGCCACCACAATGTATACGGAAACGTGTTATAGTAGACTTCTCATAACCTAACATCGCCAAGCAGATGCACGTAGGACATTTGCGCTCGACAATCATTGGCGAATCGGTTTGCCGTCATTTAGAGTTCCTCCGCCAGAATGTTCTGCGGCACGTATGTGATTGGGTAACGCAGTTTGGAATTCCCATCTCTCATTCAAAAGACAGTTTTCCCAATTTTCTCACAGAAAGTCCACCGATCCACGATTTGCAGGCATTTCACAAGGAATCAAAGCAGAGGTTAGATATGTGAACATTTTTCCCACTGCCTCACTATAACATATTATTTCTTCTAGGTTCGATGAAGATGAGGAGTTCAAGAAGCGTGCATATAGCTCTGGGGAAACTGCAAAACGGTGATCCGGACTCTATCAAGCCATGGACGCAAATTTGCGACGAGGATGATTTGTTCAAGATACGTGTGTTGCTGCACCGGCAGAATATTACGTTTAAACGCTATGGCAAGAAAATTATTCAAATGGCTGTGCAGAACACTTAGTACGAAGCAATTTTGCCTTTGTTCGACTCAAGTCACTGCATTGTTTTCTCAACAGAGCCAAAAGTAGGCACGCTGTTGAAGATTACATGGAAAGTGTCCCAGATGTTGCTGCTGGGTGGAATTCTAGAGAACGCATTGTTGAGCCGAAATGAGTTTGTTAATTTTGCAAACCTGCCAAAGGCACAGTTTGTTTCTGTTTTGAATATGGCTGCTGGACAGATTGTACAGAATTTGGAGGCTCACCAAAATGCGTTGGTTAATGTGCTGGACGTTTATGCTAAGACGGGAGAGAGCAGTGTTCGTGCCTCAGCTGCAGCAAGTGAAGAACATATCGTAACCACCGACGAACCCAAGGAATAGGTGTAGAATTCATTTAATTTACGATTAATTGGTAAACTGTTATAAAATATATGATATGATAAAAACACAAAATCTGTACTGAATTTCTCACATTTATTTACTTTTATGGAATTGCTTGTTCATACTGTACATTAAAAAGATATACCCTAAGCACAGCGACATTAAAACAAATCATAAAAATAATCCAATCCTTGCCCCAGTTCCCAAATGGAGATGCCTACCCCCATTTCTTGTGCGAGTTTTATGCGTTCGTTAATAGAGTACAACGTCGGATAGAAAACAATGTGACGTCCACTTGAAGTCCTACAATTGAAATTATGTGATTGTGTTTTATCGGTATACAGATGAACTTACTTGATTTCAAAGAAATTCTCCACATCATGTTCATCGTAAGTGAGTCGCTTCTTAACATGCTTCACCAGATCGAGATACTGACCAGCAACAATAGGGCCACCGCCATCAGGTCGGAAATCATTGCCGTACATGTTCAAGCCCGTAAGAATCTTCTTTCTTTTGATAGTGATCTGCTGTTGAGGGCACAATGTTCTCAATGGATGTTCGTATCCAATGAAGAGGAGCATTGCCACCTGGAGTAAAAATAGCAATTATTCATAATAGCTGTATTTGTATAGTGAAAGAGATCTACCTGGGCGTTGAACATTTGAAAAGTCGTATGTCATCAATGAGAACGCAAACACATGCGGGTATAAGTATTCAAAGTGTTTTTCGCTAAACAGATTACGCATCTCTTCGCGCAGTGGTGGAATGACTAGGATCAACTTAAGAAGACCCATTTGTTGGAATTCCTTCGCTATAAAATGACAGACTTTGTTACTTGCCCAATATAATGAATGAGGGCAAACTTACATAAATCGGTGACAAGATTATATAAATACTGGTCATCCACACGTGCTGCCAATTGGAACCAAATTTCCAAGACGACACCGTCAAACTGATGAACGCAAGTGTTTACAATTAACTCGTTTAGCAATCGGCGTTCGTGTGCATTAGACAGCAATTTGGGGTAGTCCTTTTCAGTGAATTTATCAAAAATCACGCGGGGATACACTAGAAAATAGAAGCACTCAATTTATTTTATTCTACACCTAGTTTCCATGCATACCCTTAAGTTTTTCTTATTTAATCATCCTGCTTTCCGAATATCTCTAACACAGCCGGCATCGATATCATGTTTTCCAGTCAGTTCGTAGCCCTTTCTGGATATAATAATTTGAAACCACACGGGTGATGTAATATCGAACTTTTTGCCAAATATCTTTGCCACATCGTGGCTGTGCGAGTTCCACTAAAATATAACAATTAAGAGTTAATTGCAAGCACATATAAATGTAAACTTACCGCTATGACGTATCCTAGGACGGTACCATTGAACCTCCTTGCTGCAGTGTCCTTGTGGTATCCTGCATTTTCTACCAGTATATCTCTGGCTGCTGGTTCTTCTTCGATAAATTCCCGATCGAATATACAATCTTCTTGAGGACCTTGTTTCACTTTCAGTTGCTTTGTTTGTTGAAACAAATCGAAACCATTTTTTTTGTTGACAAAACATGACAATTGACATTTCGAATTTTGAAGTCACTCAGCCAACTGTGGTGGACCAACTGTACCAGAGTTCAGAAATACAGCTTCTTATGAAGGAATTCAACGCGAGTAGTGGTGAATAAAGTTTTTATCTGAATACGTTTTCAGTAAAGTTTTTTCTTACCAAATTTATAAAAATGAATAATTTATTGGTTAAAATCAACTTATAAGCAAATGAAATATCAGCGATAAGAATAAAATCAAAACAATGATTTATTTTCACTTGCTCGTAGGATTCCAAGTAAGCTAACCGCAAGTATTTGGTATCCCTAAGTTTGTCTCACTGCAAACTACAATATAGAATAGGTCGTTAAGCGTTTAGAAGTTCATTTACATTAACTTTGTAGTACCAAATGCATTATGAGATCGACCTTTTTTTTGAGAAACTAAAAAACCGATTAAGTATATTATATTAGTACATTTTCAATTTAATTGTTTTAAAAAAACGCGTAATTTCATATTTAAAAACAAATTCTAAAGAAATATAGTACATTACATTTCTTTTTGCCATCGAACTAAAGCACTTAGTATAACTACTTTTCACTTATAATTCCAAAAATATAAAATTTGAATTTGAATAAAATACGAGACGTTTGAAAATATGAGAAATACAAATATAAATTCTGTTTTGATTATTATAATTTACATTAGTGGCGAATAACCCAATTTATTTAATTAATGTAGCGGAAGAAATAATGATTTTTATAATACTTACATACGGATCATTTAGTCAGCTATAAAATAAACAAAACACTTGAACGAATGTAGTATACTATAAAAAATAGTTCCAAAACCAGAACTGTATTTTGGGAAGTGTATTTATGTCATTAGTTGCAATTTTACAAATATGTATGTATGAGAAAATGTAATGCAATAAGAAAACAAGCAAATTATTAATAATTTTCTGATTTTGAATTGAAAGACACATTTTAGCAAATAGATAATAATCTTTACATTTTATTTAACGTTATAAATTCTGATTAAACTATCAGCATGAGTTGTTTAATATATTTAAAACATATTGCGACATATATGATTAGTGTATTTTTCTTTTCAATAAGTTATTTTTAAGTATTTCTAATAAAAGTTTTCTCAAAATGATTTCGTTTATCCATAATCCTTCAGCATTGCTTATTTTTGGTAATTATTTTAAATAAATTTGCAATGTATTCTCAAAATAAATCACTATTCACCTAAAATGTAAACGTAACGAACTATTTTCAAATTTAACGGACAAAATCTATGAACGCTCCCAACGTCTTTGCCCACAATAATATTAGGTGCGAATGTGTTAGTGCGAGAGGAGCTTTGACGTTACGTGACATTTGTCAATACGAATTTCTATGGAACAATACTAGCGCACCTTAAATTATTAAGAGCGTAAAATTTAGCTTGTAGGCAAATTACTGTAAATCGGTCGAAGATGGGTATCTCAGTCTCTCTTACCTCTGGTTGTTATGCGCAAGAATGTCAACAAAATGTAATCCAAGGTGGCATTATATATTTGGACTCTTGCACTATTTTCAGTTGTTTCCCATTTTGTTTGCGTAGGCGGATGAGAATGAGAGACAGTGTATGCTCATTCATTGCATTAGCACCCTAAAATGTAGCACTTTGACGATTAATCTCGTTCATAGTGATTCACAATGGATCAGACAGGTGACAGTCACGATTTTCACAAATCAAACAGAACTACACGCGACATTCTATATGTGTAAGTTTGGGAATTTATTTGACAACCCAATGGATAGTTTTGACAGAAAATGTTGCATTAACCGTACAATTTATTATAGGAAATAAATTATAGTTAACGCGACTCTTCGATTAGAATTTTTTTTTTCTAGTTTTATTGAGCGAGGTTACTACTCCTTAAGGTAGAACTACATAATATACTAGTCGAAAGTAAACGGACAGAGGCCGTGTGTCAATATTGGGTTAAATAATTATCTTCGGATAATTTTCTGACACTATCGTAGTGGAAAACGAATTTTCATCTGTTAAAATATTATCCTGCTCCGGAAGCAAGATAATAAATTATCCTATAGGCTAATTTTTTGACGTTTTCTTTTGCTTGAGTTTTGTTAGAATATTGAAGAGGAAATAAAACACTGAATTTCAATTAATTAATAGCGTAAAATTCGAGAAATCTCTGTTTTCAGATTGGATTTTAATGAACTTCTCTTTCAACACTTTCATAATTGTCAGAAAATTATCCGAGGATAAATATTTAGCCCAATTGACACACGACCTAAGTATCAGTTCTGACATTACTCATTAGTCATTACATTAGCCGTAGCTTAATAATAGGTTTGTTCGACGTGGACCCTAGGGCGCACTAGTGCGCACTGGGTTAGCCCTATGGCGTTCGATATAGCACTGAGTTCGCACTGACACTGAAAACCTGTGTTCGAGGTGAGCACTGGAGCGCCCTAGTTTAGCACTGAGCTGACCCTAGGTATTCAGTCAGGGAAAGAGTTCAGTGCTGGATTTTGCTGTCAATCGTAGCTGTCATTTGTGTGAAATCATGTTTTGGTGAATTATTGACTTGTGCAGCACTACTAAATGTTAAAAGAAATGTGTTTTTCAACATTACAATCATTAATTGAACAAATTTAATGTTATTGCTGGTGTTAAATATGTATATTACTAAATTTTTTTAGTGACAGGACTCAGGGTTGCATTTTTCGTGTTCGACGTGAAACTAAATTTCTGGGGTTTCCTTGGGTTTTTTGGCAGCCACGAAAATTCACTGACACTTCTCAGTGCGCACTAGGGCGCACTACGGCTGGCCACGTCGAACAAACCTAATGTTAAACATTATAGTGCTGTTCGTAGTGTCAAAAAAGGATTTTTTTCTTTTGTGTTTTTTTACAGGTTTTACGAGAAGGCATTTATGACGGACTCGTTGCAATCTGTCTTAATTTCTTATTCATGTACCTACGTTAGCATCTTAATGCACGTATAGGTATTAGCTGACACGCAATAAATTCTTTCTTTATTGGCATACTGTCAAATATAGGATTATGCTTTATAATAATGGTGCGAATATCCGCTTCCGCATAATTGGAAAAAAAAGTTATCCATAATAGAGCAACCCACCTGCAACTGCATGTGACAAAGGCAACAAATTTAATTAAAAAACTTTTTTATTCGCTACGAAGCAAGGTAGAAAATACTTCTACTAATACAAACTACAATATAAATTAACTGCTCGGGTAATAAAAGAAGTTATAATAAACCTTTCATTGTTATCCTTGAATTCATTCTACAGAACGGTGTTGCACACAACATATATACAAAGGGTGAGATTCAAAGTTCACAATGTGATGTAGGTGTACACTGTCCATTTATATTATGTAATTCTAGATGAAACTCAATTATTATGATTGAATGTTTTCACAAGTGAAATACATTAAACAAAGACGTGGAAGTCTCCAAATAAAAAAAATAAAAACATCTTTTAACACTAGTTTCTCAAATCGAACCAATTTCATATTATATTTTTAAGATGAATACATTTTCAAATGTGTGTAACAATGACATTCCAGAGACTATAAATAAAACAAAAGACAACACGCACTTAAAACAACATCGATCATCATAAAATGTCATAAAATTTGACACAATGCGTTACGCATGAATTTGAAAAGAAACCTAATACAACCCCTCTAGAGACAAATATTCATGAAAAGAGAAACAGAACAAAAGAAACTTAACTAATCATATTGACACTTTTTCCTTTTAACGAACAGTTCTAAATGCCTTTTTTTTATATAAGGATCTGCAGCCGTTTCGATCACTTTTCGCAATGTACATTATATAAAAGGCCATTGTTCGATTTTTCGGGGTGCATTGTTTTCTTTCAAGTGTGTCTTGACTATTTTTAAAGTGAAAACAAAAATCAATTGTTTGACAGTTGAAATGATATTCGTTCGTTTTTCGGGAGTTCGTCAGGTCAGGTTTTCTTTATTTCCCTTCTTCTTTAACATTGAATCATAACAAAACAAAATCCAGAAAAAGTAGGTACCTTGTCATTGCTTATACTCGTCAAGTATTGTCACTATCAGTAACCAGGTTTACCTTTGTTGTTGCCTCGTTTTTGCTAAGTACATCACTATCTTATCTATCAGCTATTCAATACAGTAGGTGACATTTTTTATCTTTTTGTTTTGCCATGCTTTCCTATAATATATTCAAAGTCGTAATAATTAAAAATTCATTCATTAAAAAATAGAATTGATTTTATCTCCATTTCTAAAAGTCTGACACTTGCTATCAGTATCAGTACGTTATAATGTCACTTTGAGTTCTATGTATAGTAGAGACAAAATAATTTAGGTAGGTATTATTATGGCATAAAGGAACAGAGGGAGTAATATGCAAATAATATTATAATAAACAAAAATAATAAAACGAACACAAATAAAAAAAAAAATGGCGAAATACGATAATAATTTGATGTTGTCTTCTTGCAAACACTGTGCATTTTTTACGAAACAGGAAATCGTAAAGCGATTAAAATAAATATGAACTAAATGGGGTGGTTAGGCAGGTATATGATTTCATTTTTTATTTGTTTAGTAAAATTAAAACTCAAAGGGTCAAGCCAATAGGAAAACGACGATAAAGTTATTATAGGAACTCACACCTGCGGGCAACAAACTTAGTTGTTTGGGAACTTAGTAACGTCATGAAAGCGATTTTTTTTTTTTCAAGTTCAAAAATAATTTTTAAAAAGAATAAGATTAGTAGGTAGTATAGATCATAATTTTTTGCATTTCTATGATGGATTGCTATTAAAAAGTTGGAAATTGCAATCTAGTACGTTAGAGTAAATTTAGAAATGTCAAATAAATGTGTGGCATAAATGTTGCCAGATTTTTTTTTTTTTCAAAAAACTAAATTCACAAAAAAAAACTGTATTTTCAACCAAAAAACTGTAACCTTCAAAAACCAAACGATTTTTTTGAAATTACGGTTTTTTTTAGTTTTATTAAACAAAAATAACACAAAACAATATTAATTTTAAATAAAATAACATGCTTAAATACGAAGCACTACGATTTAAAGCACATTTTAATTTATTCTTTCAAATCTGAACTTTAAACAAAAAACTGTAATTTGTACTAGGAGGTAATTTTAAAAACTGTAAGTTTGTCTAAAAAACTGTAATTTACAGTTAAAATTGTGAATATGGCAACATTGGCATAACGCATAATTGGTCATGCACAACAAAACGGCGCGGTGATCTGGCATTTATATGTTGCCAGATTTTTTTTTTTTTCAAAAAACTGTAAATTCACAAAAAAAACTGTATTTTCAACCAAAAAACTGTAACTTTCAAAAACCAAACGATTTTTTTGAAATTACGGGTTTTTTTTAGTTTTATTAAACAAAAATAACACAAAACAATATTAATTTTAAATAAAATAACATGCTTAAATACGAAGCACTACGATTTAAAGCACATTTTAATTTATTCTTTCAAATATGAACTTTAAACAAAAAACTGTAATTTGTAGTAGGAGGTAATTTTAAAAACTGTAAGTTTGTCTAAAAAACTGTAATTTACAGTTAAAATTGTGAATATGGAAACATTGGCATAACGCATAATTGGTCATGCACAACAAAACGGCGCGGTGCGGCGTTTATTTTAAAGGCGTAGGAATGTCAATAACTGACAAAGAAACCACTAGACAAGTGGAAATATCTGAATTGTCAAACAAAATGTCACTTTGTCTTTAATTGACAGAGAAAATTAATTGGCATCATGTTTGTCAATGAAAAGAAACATTTTGTGATATACATACAAGGTAGACCAATCTTTTTACAGTGCCCTTTTTCGCATTAAGGTTTAAACGCAAAATAGATTTGAAGTCAGTTCTATTTATTTCATACGTATTTCGGATTTTGCGTGTTTTGCAAATTTCGGCTTTCTTCGTCTTCTACATGCAGCTTTAACTCAGATTCGACAAAAAAAAACAGAAAAAGCGAAAGCGATTCATTTCTTTTTTAAAATTGTTCATTTGATTTTATATTTTAAAAAAGAAAATGATAGGTATATGTTTTATGTGCAATTATGTACCTACTATAGATGAATTTGCTCACGCGACGCCACAATTGACAAAGAGATGACAATTCCAAATTGGCAGCGCAAGTGGAAATAACTTTCAGTGAATTGACAAACACATTTGTCAAAATTTCATTGTCAATGACATAAGTGGAAATGAACTGACGGTGATATCGTCCAATGACATAAACGAGAACTGTCAAACTTTGTCAATAAACTGACATGTGGAAACCCACCTTAACCCATAAAATCTAGTGAACTATTTGTAGACTGAAGTTGACATTTCGATTGTGTGGCTGGCGTATTAAAAGTGACGTTACCGACCAATCTAGTCGACTAAAGACGGCTAATCTTTTGCATAAATGACCAATGTTACTTACAGCTTTTACGCAGGTGTCTACATGCTTGCGAATTTTAGCTACCTACTCGATGATGATGATGTCAAAAATGTTTCTTAAGGTAACATTCAATATAAGTGCACGAAATTTATATTTAGTTTACAAAGTCAAAATTATTGTTTTGTTAATTATATGTAGTTGTCATAAAACCTCGTAATAAAGTTAAAGTCGATCGAAAACCAATTTAAAAAGTTAACGTGAAGTTAGGATTACATTACATCATTACAAATAAATCTAAATCTAAATCTAAAATCTAAGTCATAATACTGATGTCATCTGTCGTTTTCAAAATTCACAAAAATGTCTTGAATGTGGGACGCAAAATATGTACCATTAGGCCAAAACGCATGCGTGACTATTTTGTGCAGATACATACGATTTCCTGTTCCTGTATTTTAAGCAAAATGTCAAACGCACGACCGACGGAAAAAAAATGAAAAGATACCTATTAGATATGATTGGGTACATAAAAAGCTGAGCACAGCCAATTTTACATTGACGGGAGGCAATACGTGTAAAGCTAAATTACCGCTAAGGAGCTAGCTAAGTGCTCAAGTATGTTTTATAAACGTAGATAATAAGTACGCTACGAACACGTGTCGGCCTGTTGACAGATCTTCTCTATTCTAACTAAATCTATTGTCAGTTCGTTAAAAAGTAGGTATTTAGTTTGAAGTAGGTAAGGTACTGGGCTTTGTATTGGCTTAGATAGCAAAAAAAAAAAAAACAATGTAAAATGTTTGTCAAATAAATACAATTTATTAAGTGTGCAAAACTGCTGAAATTATTCATTTATCTAATTAGTGTATCCATCAATAATATCCAACTCTAAAATTGTCTACTTGTTGCTTAACCTTTTTCAGTTTGTTTAAAATAAAAAATCTTAAGAAACTCACCTTGCAGTGTAACCACACGACAGCCATCTTGTTTTAATCGACGATGCAACACGTTGATTGTCGCATCACTTCCATTGCTAGCTGCTACTGGCGTTCCACCGCTTATTTCCATTGCAACTCCACTGCCACTAGCGACTTCAAGTGCCGATGACACTACACCATTGCCACTCAATAAATTACTGTCATTGTACAATATAAACAAACTAATCTTATATCCATTTTGAATGCGTTCCTTTAAATCCGGTGATTTAATTGTTGATAACATATCTATTTTCCCGGCTGCTAAACGACGCAGCATAATGCTGGGTATTGAAAAATTTACAGCTGATCGAATGTGGGATTCACTGAATTCATTTGAGCTGCGACAGTCCAATAGGATTAAATCTTTACCATCCGAGCGCAGCTCGGCCTGCAACCATTCCTTAGAGACAAAATCAAACTCGGTTTCAGGCATTTTGTTGCCCCTAATAAAAATGGACTTTTACAACAAATACAAATTTTTTTTATAGAACGACAAACACCAGCTAAAACGGGTGTGTTTTTTTTATATAACTGTTTTGTTTTTCCTTGTTTTTTGTTTATTTTCACTTTTTTTTAGACTCTCTTCAATTCGCTTGGAAGAAAAAAATATTCACTTGAACAAAATTTGTGACATGTTTGACACTTTGGACATATAAAAACGAATTTAAGGTTAAAATTGACTATGATGCATGAACGTTATTTCTGTTTTGTTTATTTTGTTCCTGGTCATTCACTGTTTCTTGTTTTTTTTTCGGGGATGTATACAATATAGTACATACAGAGCAGGTAAAAACTTGGGAGGGAGACAGAAAAAAAGACAAATTTTCACTTTTTATTCGATAGGTATGTGTATATACACAGCGCCCTCTTGATTTTTTATTATTTTTCCTCAATAATTATGTAGTAGTTTTGAGTTGCTTGATAATAATATTCGCGATCGCGGATTGTTTCACTTCTTATTTGTTAACACTGAATTGGAAAACAAAGAAAACAAAAAATAATTCTGCAAAAAACGCTTTTTCAACAGACCAGCGAAGAATAAGTAGAAGAACGACACGACCAACAACTACGACCGACTAACAATATCTGAAGAAAACTGAAATCTGAATATCTATCTCGCTTCGCTGTGGCAGTTCTGAGATTTTCGATGAACATTTTTCAACAAGCAGGTTTACTTGAAATTGTTTCTGTGTTGGTTTAGTATATATGGTGAAGTTGGTGTTGGTTTAAAATGAAATAAAGGAATGAGAATGAGAGTGGAAAGAAGAAAATTTGTATGAGATTCGTTTCATTCATACATGCACGAAACGAGTACGAAAAAGAGAATGTAGCTAAACATAATAAAAAATATATAAACGGAAGGGAAGAGGAAACTTTACTTTACAACTACAGCCACATGCCACACAAATAGTGGCAGTACACAGAGATTTGTTGTTGCGCATGTTTATTTTTCGAATGTAGGTACCTACTATTGTTTTGTGCGTACCGCATATTTTGTTTTTTCGAATTATGTTAGTCAAAGTCATGACATTTTATTAGACTAGACACAATTCAGCAGAGAAATTTTAGTAGGTACCTAGGTATTAATTGTTGTCCTACGATGATGTTATTTTAAAGAATATGGTTTAGATTTGAAAATTCTCTTCGTCAAATAGAATGAGACAGAAAGAGATGAAATTTAAATTCGCCTCGTGCCACAATAGTGTGAGTGTGCATTGAAATTGATAGGGAGCATGTGTTAAATTTATTGCTGAGTTTGGCAGCACTTTCTTCTTCTGTTCCTGAGAGCTGAGTTGGTGTTGGTGTGTTACTCTTTCAGATTAAGGTGTTGCTATTTTATGCTTCTCTTGGGTTTTTGGATCTACCTAATTCTCTTAGTTTTTTTTTATGAAAATGGCACTGCCAGAGTGCTGACAAAGTGACAGCTAGCTGAAAATTTGTAAATTAACAACAGACAATTAGTATTAAATTTTTGTTTCACAAATAATAATTAGACGATCAATTAAGTTTCGGTCAAATATTGATGGTGACAAGTTACTTACTTTACTTTTCGTGGCGCTTACAGTTACGGGGTGGACCACGCTCGGCCCCTCGCTAGCTGCCTCCAGTTGCGCACACCAAGTTGGTTGAGGTCGTTCTCCAATTGTGCGCGCCACCTAAGGTGGGCTCTTCCTCTGCTGCGTTGTCCCTCAGGGGTGGATTCGAAGACTCGTCGGGCTGGTGCATTGTTGTCCATATGCTCCACGTGTCCCAGTCATCTCAGCCGTTGTATTTTTAGCTTTTTGACCAGGTCAGCGTCGCTGTATAGCCCGTATAGTTCGTCATTGAATCTTCTTCTCTACACTCCATCGTCACAAACTGGACCGAATATCACTCGAAGAATCTTTCTCTCAAAGCATCCCAGAAGGTTTTCATCCGCTTTTGACAGGGTACATGCTTCTGCACCATACAGCAGGACCGGGATGATTAAGATCTTATATAATATCTCCTTGGTTCTATGAGAGAGGGCTTTACTTCTTAGATGCCTCCTTAACCCGAAGAAACAGCGATTGGCAAGAGTTATTCTTGGCTTGATGTCTATGCCGATGTCATTTTACGAATTGATGGTGGAGCCTAGGTATACAAAGTATTTAACTACTTCGAAGTTGTATCTGTCCATCGTTACGTTTTGTCCGAGTCGCCGATGTTGAGTCGTTTCTCGTTGACAGCATATACTTCGTTTTGTCCTCATTGACAGCCAGACCCATCTTCGCCGCCTCCGTTTCGATGCTTGCAAATGCTCCACTGACAGTAGCTCGCCGCGTTCTCCCAATAATGTCAATGTCATCACATCAGCATAGGTAAGTAGTTGGATGGACTTTTGAAAAATTGTACCTCTGGTGTTGGCTTGTGAGTTTCGTACAATTGCTTCAAGAACGATGTTAAATAAAGTACATGATAGCGCGTCGCCTTGTCTCAAACCTTTTTCGACATCAAATGGCTCGGTGGTGTTCTTGCCGACTTTGACGGAGCAGCGAGATTTCTCCATCGTCATCCTGCACAGACGGACGAGTGGCGGGGATGCCAAAACTTGACATGGCTTTGTATAATTCGTCCCTATATACGCTATCATAGATGGGGCACACGATGCTGAGGTTCCATTCGTCGGGCATGCTTTCATCCGACTAGATTTTACAGATGAGTTGGTGGCAAGCCATCTCCCGGTGCTTTAAAAAGCTTAGTTGGACTTAAGTTTGGATATCGCTATCCTCACTTCGTGTAGGTCGGGTGGACGGAAATTTTGGCTATCATCGTCCAAGCTGAACACTTCATTCTGCCTGACAGCGGGTTGTTGGCTGTCTCCGCTGTTTAAAAACTCTTTACAAACATAAAAGTTGGGTCCTAAACGTACAGCGAAATATCCGAAAATTATAATACCGGAGTTTAAAGTCTTTGCCCCAAGCGAAACGAGCCACATACAGCGCGTACCAATTCACTTGGCCATTCTACTGCGCAGGTTTCTGTGTATTTTGTTTTTGTGTTTTGTTTTGTGTCGTGTATATTCTCTTAAATCCTCTCTGCGCAACCGACGGTTGGCCAAGTGAATTGGTTCGCGCTATACCCCAACTTGACGCAATATAAACTTTAAATTTGACATTTCGTTACGTCGTCGTGCCCCGAAAAACGGCCGAATAGCAATACCTACCTTTTTTTTGCAATAAACTAAAAGAATATCTTATTCAGTTAATAATTCAATTTTTCTGTTTTTGTACTCTCTTTGCAATCGCCAATCTCTTTAATATCACTTTCATATTCCTCTTAACATCTTAATGTCGTTTTCCATTGGTTTCACTCGGGGATTCACTCATTCCGAAATCCCATGGAACAAGAAAACTACTTCTGGCTGACTACACTCACGCATTGGTGAAATGTCAAAAATTACTGTATGGCTGCTGCCAGCTGGCTTGTATAAAATACATAAAATGCACTTGTGTAAGTGCTCCTCGAGTGGATTCTGACTTGAAATCGAGAAGCGAAATTCTCTCCTCAGAATCAACAGAAGAGTATTTTTTGTGCCAATGGAACGGTTTCAGAAGTGATTTTCTTGATTCCGGACGCTCCCGGACGCTTCTTTTTGCCCAATGGAAAACGACATAAGTCAAAGGAATATGTGCCAGAAAAAAAATTTGCTTCTGAAAAGCACACAGGACCAACTACGTTTGGACTGGGATCTGAAAATTCTGAATTCTGAAAGTCAGTTGAATTGGAATGGATACCCACACGACAAAACGTAACTTTGAGTAGAGCCGTCGATTAACGTATGAATAGAAAACTCACAGAGAAAGTGCTATTGAACCTGAATGTTGAACTTGAAAGGTACCTATGGAATGGAGGCACAAAGAGGAGCTAGTACCTATTTATGTAGTATAAATTCAAGCTCCGACCGCGAATTGAATATTCGTTAACATAGAATTTTTATAAGTAGCATAAATATGTTCATACTGCATACAAATATTTAGAAAGGTATTAGGACTACTCATTCAAAACCAAGGTTCTGTTTTGTTTACAAATTAGAATATCGATTGGGGGTTAACTTCTCAACGAGACTCGAACAGCACCTTCTCCCATGGATGAACAAACTGACACAAGTGTATATAAAAACTGAAGTTTTGCGCCCACACACTAGACCGAGCTATAGTGCGCATGAAAAAATTGGATGAATGAAATTTTAACTTACCTACGGCTACCATTCCCCGTACACTGGTTTTAGGCAACAATCCAAATTTGGCGTAGTGGTTTGCTCCGAGATACATACCTACTTACCATAGACAAACTATGACCAAATTGATATCGCTGGTTTCAGTATAACATGTGCTTGGGTGCCTTGAGTGAGTATTATTACATGTTTCCCCCGAGAAACTGTTAGCCGTCATTTCTATGAAGTGGCTATTGGTGATGCACTCTGGAACCGCACTATTTCAACCCACACACCATGAGCAATGTGAACCACAGATGGCGTTTTGTTGTCCGTTTGATCTAAATTTTGAATTTGCCCGTTTATTTTCACTGTTGGCGACTGTGCGCATCTCTCTATGTACAGGAGGTGCGGTTTCGGTGGGTATATTTTAAGTTGTTCTTATAGGTAGGCATTACTGCCATTTTCGGAGGAATTGTAAATTCCAACGCCCACATGAGTAGGTATAGCTGTCCAGGAAAGGAAATACTTCTACACACAAAGTGTGTGCTATATTTGAAGTTAACCTCGGCATGGGTTACTTATGTATATATCTACATTTAAATTAAATTTTCGCATTTCATCACGCACGTTGAAACGAAGCGAAATTAACTTAGGAATGAATTATCCTGTGGATGGCAAATTGTGTGTGGATTTGGAACGCAACACCAAATGATTTGCAAAATTTAAGAAACCAAATTTTAGCCGAAAATATAAAAGAAACAGCTGTAATTTGATAGTTGAAAGAGAAAAAAATGTTCCCTCCATGAAAGATAAGCAAATTTTGACCAAAGACATTTCTGTTCCGGTAAATATTCGAAAATCTGTCAAATGGATCAAATGCACGGACTGTTTCTTTAAACCGTAGTCCTACTTTTATAATAATTTTGGTTATCGTAGAGAAAACTATCTGTAAATTTGACTTAGAAAATGTACGGGAACAGTCCTGGAATCTGGCCTAAATTTTTAAAATATTGTTGACATGTTAACAAGACTCATTGCAATTATGCCCTGAGTGACAACTTATGTCGTTTTCTATTGGTTTCACTCGGGGATTCACTCATTCCGAAATCCAATAGAACAAGAAAACTGCTTCTGGGCGACTACGACCACACTCACGTATTGGTGAAACGTCAAAAATTACTGTATGGCTGCTGCCAGTTGGCCTGAATAAAATATATAAATTGCACTTGTGTAAGTGCTTCTTGAGTGGATTCTGACTTAAATCGAGAAGCGAAATTCTCTCCTCAGAATCAACAGAAGAATATTTTTTGCGCCAATGGAACGGTTTCAGAAGTGATTTTCTTGATTCCGGACGCTCCCGGACGGTTCTTTTTGCCTAATGGAAAACGACATTAACAATTGTCTTTCCTCCTGTCAAACTACAGATGTCAAAATTCGTATTCCCTCTCTTCTGTTGTTGTCACTTGAATCCAAAGGAAGTCAAATAAAATTAAATCATTCGTTTTTCTTAACAAATTGGAAAAGGTAGTAGGTACCTATATTAGGTCTGTTTTTTTCCCCATCTATCTCAGTGAAGTAAAGTAAAGTAGGATTTTTAACACGCAATTACAACAACTACTGTTTGACACTTTCGAGACTCTATATAGTTGTTGTAATTGCGTGTTAAAAATCCTACTTTACTTTACTTCACTGAGATAGATGTGGAAAAAAACAGACCTAATAAATGTATTACAGCCGGGGTTATTGAAACGTATATAGAGATCCAAAATGTTTGGGTTGCTGGTTGACACGTCAAGTTTAGAGTGGAGGGTGAGATTCAATGACGAACTGTACGAGCTGTATGTCGTCTAAGATGGCTGGGTCATGTAGAGCGAATGGACACTAGCACTCCGGCCCGAAGAGTCTTCGACTCCATACCGAGGCAGAACGCAACAGAAGAAGACCTCTCCTTAGGTGGCGCGCACAAGTGCGGAAGGGGACTTCAACCAACTTGGAGTGCGTAACTGGACTCTGGAGGCAGTTAGCCAAAGACCGAGCTAACTGAAGAGGCGTAGTGAGCCTGAGTTCCTATATATCGAAAACCTCATATGCATAAATATGAATGCACTTCATATAGCAATAATTTTATAAAAACACTTTTTACCGACCATATCGATTAGGTAATAGAAAATTCCTTTTATTTTATTTCCGTGGAAATTTGTTTCTTTTGATAAGTTGTTAAAATGAACATTTCGTTGGAAAATTAAATTTACGAGTTTACTTCCGGAAAACTAATAAAATACGCGATAATTTTAGTACTTACACTTCTCTCCCACACGAGTTCATTTAAATTCACATCTTCTCGGACCAATTCATCGAGACCACAACGTATGAGTAACTTTAATAGAAATTGCACAGCCAATGTTTTTTATTTTTTATTTTTTATTTATCGACATAGTGATGCTGATGACTAAAAACACCACCAAAAGGAAAAATCGGACTTAAAATCAACCTCATAGAAGAAAACTCTTGTGAAGAATCTCCTCAATGCGCTGTCCATCATTCACGCTTAATCGCTGAGTTGTGCCATAGAACAACACCAAGGCGAGGGTTAGCCGAACTATGTATGACGTCTATGATGTCATTGGGGAACATCAAGCATTTCGCGTGTTTAATTTGTTTTCGTATGATCAATTTTGACGCCAATTCAGTCGATGTACGTCTTTGTGACATATGTGTCCACCTGGAAAATATTCGACTCGATTTATTACCAAATTAACTTTTGATGTGTTGATTTGCACGTGGCCATTGGGCGCGTTATATTTATAATTTCATTTACAATTCGAAGAGGATATTCTCACAAATTCAAATCCATGTGTAAATATTAAAACAAAAAAAGTAAATTTTTGTGGAAACTAATTAATTTTGTAGGTGTTTCGAAGAATTAACTTGAAAGAAATTGGTTAAGATTGTTTTGATATTAAGTGTCAGTTAGAATGCGTAAATATGAAGGCGTTGATTTTTAAGCGTTGTGGTTTCGGAAATTTTTCAGCAGCCTATGTATATAGAACCAGGGATGGCGATGGGCTCAATATGGTGCCTAAAATCCAATGTGATGAACTTATACCCTATTCAACCTAACCTCATGTATTATAGAATATGTAAAATCTGAACTAACTTTGAATTTAACTTTTAAATTCTAGCCAATAACTAAATCAATCGAAGAGATTTATCTGTACACTATACATTATAGGTATAGAATATACTAAATACGATTTTGACTCAAAATCTAGTACAACTGAAGCTAAATTGAATACCAATTTTGCATAACTGTCAAATTTTAATAAGCACAAATCAGCTGCACTTGTTTCTTCTTGCTGAGTTGTTTTGAGTTATTGCTGAGTTATGTTAAGCATTTGTTCAATCCCGCCAGGTTTAGTAAAATGTTCAACCAGGCAATGGTCAGATATAGTGTTTCAAATAACTTTGTTGTATGGGTATGGTGCCATCATGCCCCGTTTTCCAATCCCGCACCCATACTTCGCGCAGTTGTTTATTTGGACAATATGCACATCAATATTTTCAGTTTTACAACATAAGCTCCCATGAGTGTCGGGAAATAGCATATGAAAAGGTATTCATTTTCGGATAGAAGGTGCCACACCCATTTTTTAAATTTTGACCAATCTTCACAGGAACACTCCCGAGCCTGAAAATTTTAGCTCAATCGGTTTGTTGGTTTTCGAGATACATACAAGATTTTTATTTTTTTTTGTATGGCGATTGCCACGCCCCTTTGTCTAGAGTTTTGACCAAATGTGGATCTAAACCATCCTTGGACCCACTCAAACACACACAAAAAATGTCATCAAAATCGGTCTAGCCATTTAGATTAAGTTCAGTGACAACACACGTACAGAAGAATAATGCAACTGTCAGTTTGAAGTTTCACCAAACGGACCAGGGAGAAACTTTAAAACAATTTAAAAAAATTTCAAAATCAAAGCTTGTAGAAGAAATATAATACGAATTATATGTCACAAGTTTTGACTTGAAAACAGGTCCGACATGTACATACTGACAGAATTGTCAAAAAAAAATGTTTTCAAAGGTTGCTCATATATTGCTTACCTACCTATAAAAAAAAGTGAAAATAAAACAAACTGTACATTTCTACCTTTTGAAACCCCAAAGCCATAACTACCTATCACGTCACAAGCAGAATGAATAGCTAACATTAAGCTTCGCACACGTGTTCTTCTTCATTCCACTTCCAACAAATATTTTATCGACAAAATTTATATCCGAAATTTGATTTCCTGGAACTACATAAAGAAGCACAATTTCCAAAGAAACTATTGCATACTTCAGGTCGGTGCTTAATAAGTATAGCACCAATACCACATCAAAGAGAAAATTGCGCGAACTCCTTCCGGTCGATTCTTAAAACGGAAACCACTTCCATATTTCTTATTGCGTTGCTTTATGTAGGTAGATGCCTTTCCGAATCCGATTGGGAAATGTAGCAAATAAAACCCTAATGCTAATACGAATATCAATTGCACACGTAAAACGATGACACGATGTCATGAACGTCATGAATTCATTGAATTCCTTGAAGTGTCATCCATGTTTTTGGTTTGTCTCGCCTCGTTTAATTAATGAAAGTACATTCACTTCCATTAATTTTTGCTGGGCTGTCTTCTTATTCATTCTTTTCTGTGAACCATCACAGGAAATTGATATATTTATGAAGTGGAATATAATTATGCTAATTAAAGTGCATGCCATCGTAAATAACTTGCACCACCACTAGCCACTGATATACTGAATAGGGATACCAATACCACACCGCACCGCGCACTGTCATTTTTTTAATCGCCGCCGCCGCGTCGTCGACCGCATGAGAAATTTTTGTCATTTGGCGGGCCGCTCTCTTTGTAATACGAAACCAAGTTGTAGTATTTTTTTATTTATTAATGAAACAAAATTATTAAGCGCGGAAGAAGAAGAAGAAGAAGGGGTAAAGACTTTACGAGTGGGTTAATCGGACGGAGGAAGATGCATTCCATTCCAATGATCGTATGCTGACAACCGACACGAGCATGGAAGGATGGGACTTACACAGGTTGCAGTGCAGTAGATGGTAAGTTGCATGAACCTTCCTCTGACGTGTGGTTAATTATGCATGAGACATAATGGAAAGGTGCATACAAAATAATACGATGTACCCAGACTAGTTTCAATTATTGCAATTGCAAATCATTGGACAACATGCAATGTTGGGCATTCCACATTAAATTAGTATAAAATTCCCATAAAGGTAATTGCAAAGGAATGCACATAAAATAACAATTTATTAAGTAATTAGAGGGACATGACAATGACACAAATCAAGTGGGTATAGCCCTATTAAAGCTATATTGCTATTTTAGGGCGGTAATGGAGTAATTTTCGCTGTATCGTGACGTGATGTCACAATTAAGTAATCGCACAAAAGATAAAACTATACTTATTTACTTAGGTGGCGCTATAGTCCGAGGTGAACTTGAGCCTTAACCAACACGCCTCTCTAGTTAGCTCGATCTTTGGCTAACCTCCTCCAGTTGCGCACTTCAAGTTGGTTGAAGTTCCCTCTTCCACTTGTGCGCACCACCTAAGGCGATGACTTTCTCTACTGCGTTGTCCCTCCAAGATGTAATCGAAGAGTCTTCGGCCCGGAACGTTGGTGTCCAAGACAAAACTATGTTTTTTTTTTTTCAAAGTTGCGTCAAAGTTACACGATCTTGACGTTTTAATGAGCCCTCGAAACTATACCAGTCACACTGTTAGATGGTTAGTTTTGGGTTTGCATACATTTATTTATAACAGAATGGGTCAGCAATTACATAATATGATTACCTACTATTGTAAGGCAACGCATTCATTGCGGTTGACAAAAATTGTAATTGACAGGTGCCATAATGCGAAATGGCTCTCCACGCAATCACACCTACAACTCTGCTATGCGGCCAGTCCAAATGATGAGTTTTTTGCGGAGGTCATGGAAATAATAGCTATAGCCATCGTGGCCTTCCGAATTATATTGTTTTTCGCCTGAGAAGTCCACGCGGTGCCACTCCGAAGTCCATAGCTGGCTTATCTCAGTTATTTTGGGATTAAATAGGCCATCAGCGTCCTTGTAAGGTTTGATTTGTCCTTTTTCACGTTTTTTTTTTTTTCATTTTAATTAAATAGTCGAAATTAACAAAAATGTTCGATCAACGAAAAATATGAGTTCACTTACCAAAGACAACGATCACACAGAACGCGTGTTCCATTCAAGTTGCGCAAGATGGTTTCCCTAAATTTCAACGAATGCCATGGTAATATAAAGTGGAAAAACATATACATACCTAATTAACGGCTCTTTTCCAGAACTTCAATTTGTCACAAGAGAAGAGTTCCACAAAAAAACGTGCAGGCATTATTTTATCATTCCGCTTTTAAGTTATGAGCAATTACAAAGAGTGTGACGAAATTGTATAATGTTATGCAAAAACTGATAGGCTTGTGAATGTGATTCACAAACTTTATATACCTAAAATTAGAATTTGATCTGGGAAATGTGTGGTTTTCTTAATAAATCATGTGAGTCACTTTCACTTCTAATGCAGACAAGCTGTCTCGTATAAATAAAAACAAAAATTAGTTTTAAAGCTAAGAAGAAAAAAAAATCATACTAACGCCAGTCAGAGAAATAATTTAGCTGTCAGATTCAGATAGTAAACGTTTTACGTCAGTGCTGTATGAGTATGACGATTGATGTATGTATTTATAGATTTAATATACAGAGTTAAGAAAACCATAAAATATTATAAAATTTTGATTACGAATTTTCAGTGTTTTAAATGGATTGCATGGGATTTCTTCCAGGCAAGTTTTCTTACGTTTAAAACTCTGCAAATCTCTTAAAGATATATTTAAAACAAATTTGTGAATGAATTAACATTATAACAAAATTCACTTCATTCAGATGCTAGGGTTTGTTTGCAAATTGAAGATAAACTTATGGAGAGCCATGTGACAGAATGATTTCATTCAGGAAAAGTTTGTCTATATTTTATGCTTTTTAATTCATCATCATTTTATTTCCAAAGAGGTTAAGAAAATCTCGCTACCTAAATTGCCCAACCCATAGAATCCGCAGCGTCCGTTGCGTCGACGTATCCTTCAATATTGACGTATTCGACGGAACGAACAGTCTTGTCGCCGCAGTTCGCGCTTGGAATCTTTAAAAAAAATTTGCAATTTATTAAATTCGAAAATATCTACTAAAGTATTTTGATTTAACTGTTATCTGCAGCATTTGACAGTTTCTCACATAATTCCATAATTCACGCAAATTTCAATCTTGCACCATTAATAGTACAGTGCAATGCAATAGCACCAGCGGCAAAGTGACATTTAGAACGATAATTTGAGTTCGTATTTTTTCATCTTTATGAGAGTCAAAAATGTAATAATATTTGACTTCTGCACTTTCACTTTTATTTTGACAGTTCGTTATTTTTTCCAATCTAGCAGTTCATTTTGCGCTAGATTGAAAAATTTCCCAGAAAAGGATATTTCACAAAATGTGCTAGAGCTCTAGAGCAAATACTGAAATGTCAGTTTTATTTATATGGAGTTTGGCATGCCGCTAGTCATCTAGCGGTCAATGGAACGCGGCCATTGTTGAGCAATATTTTAAAAATTCAAAATTGTCGCATTTGGGATTCAGAAAACACACAAGTAATTGTTGAGAAACAAATGCATCCACAACGCGTGACTGTTTGGTGAGAATTTTCGCTGGACGAATTAAAGGACCATTCTTTTTAGAAAATGGGGCTGGTCAGGCAGTAACAATTAATTGTGTTCGTTATCGTGACATGATAACCCAGTTTTTAGTGTCTAAATTACATGGAACATGTGGTTTCAACAAGACTTTGCCACATGCCAGAGAAACAACTCAATTACTGCATGAGTAGTTTCCTAATTAGAAGTGTAATCCGCCGTTTTTGTGATCAGAATTGGCCCTCCAGATCTTGCGGTTTAACCCCGTCAAGGTCTATGCTAACATTCTAACAAGCCCACGTTCACCAACAACGCCTTGAAAGCTGAAATTGGAGGTGTATTAATGCAATTCAGCTACATTTATGCGAAACGGTTGGGGTGTCCACGGTAGGTTAGGTACACCTCAAACTGTTAAGTTGTAACGTGTTCTCCCTCTAATAATAAGTTGCTTGACATATAGGCAATAATTGTCGGCAATGCAGTCATTCAAAACTTTTAATTAAAAACCCCATTTTCGTTAATATACAGAGACAGACCAATTAAAGTACACCCATATCAATATATCACTAATAAATAATAAACAAATTGTTATTGATGCAGGCAGGCAGGATGACAGTGGGGCATATCAAATGACAACCACTTGAAGTCATCATTCCCTCAAATGCAACTTGTGAAGCAGAGGAACAGATAAGTTCATCACTTACCACTTGGATGAGTGTTCGCTGTATGCTATAACATATATGCGGATGGTGTCCATACAGCTATCACCCGTTCGCTTTAATTAAAGAAAAATCAATTATTCACGGCATTTCAAGACGGAGTCTCTTCCGCCCAACATTATTACCATTCGACCTTTAGCTCTGCACATATTTACTTAATTTATGAATGGAAGCCCATAGTGGCACAATCGTTCGCTTTTTTGTTTTTATGAATGAATCGGTTGAACTCAAGACTAAAATAGTAATTCTCGAAATTAATTCACAAGTGACTGTGACTGACGCTCAAGTGAATGGCTTCGATCAAGCCGCGCCACTATGACGACGGGACAATATTCCAATCTGAATTCCTATCAATGGCCGTTGATTGGATTTAATGATATTGTTTTTCACTCTTAATTATGTGTGTGTTTGATACGAAGGCCGGCCGGTCCTAATGGCATGCAACCACGCGAGGGGCTAACTAAGGTTAATGTGAAACTCATTGACCGAATGGGTCAATCGGCGTGCAATCGAGACCGGCAGTCAAATGACTGTATATATGCTACGAAAGTATTGCGTTCGGTTAATTGATCGCAATTAGAAGATGGGACTTGAGACCGGGACGTTGACGAAGCTAGATATATCTCTACAATGAAACTTTGTGATTGAAGTGAATTTGCACACAGTGAGGCTGAGGACGGGTGGATGAAATATTATCAATCCCGAAAAGGGATGGGGTTGCAACTTTCAATAAATGGAGAATGGAGGGCGATTAATCTGGTAGCTGGGTATGCGGGCTTTCATATCGGGAAGGGTCATTTGTTGTAATTTTGGAATTAATAGCGAAAAAAATATATCTACGAGTGGTCAAATTGTCTAATACAATATAAGAGGGAATTAAGGACTACATATAACTTCTCAGATTGATGACACATTCAGAAGATCTCTAATTGAAATCGACATTCGGTTTGTAACTAAAGTCTCAAGCGAGCATCGTACTTACATTTTTCAATTGTTTGCTGAATTAACGTCGTTTTCGATTGGTCGACCAGAACCGTTCGGAAGAACTTTACGATTCGGAATGCGACACAACAAAAATGACATTAAACGATATTGACGTTTATATAATGTATGAAAGTATTAGTGCTTCTGGTTTCGATTCTGAATTTAAATCCAAAAACAAAATTCTCTTCTTTTCAGGAGAAGAGCTGTAACTTGAGTGTCAATCGAACGTTTTCAGAAGCGTTTGGATTGCTTCCGGACGGTTCCATATCTTGTAATTTAGGCATTAAAAACTGGGTTATCCTGTCACGATAACGAACGCCATTAATTGTTACTGCCTCCTGTCTGACCAGAATGGTCCGATAATGCCTACAGACCAAAATCCGCACTAACCAGTCACGCGTTGTTGATGCATTCGATTCTCAACAATTACTTGTGGGTTTTCTGAACCCCAAATGCGACAAGTTTGACAATTAACGAAGCCGTAAAGATGAAAATGAGCTGAAGATGATTTTGTTCGAAAATTGCGGACTGTAGCTGACAAATTTTCATTATTTTTAAAATATTGCCCGCAACAATGCAAATGCGTTGTTCTTTCGTATAGCGGATCATTTTTACTAACCCCGAACTGTCAGCTGTCACATTAGGTTCGTTCGTGTACTTTCAGCATAGAAAAATGAAAAATGTCAAATCTCAAAAATCTAGAGAGAAATCTCTCAATTTACAGAGAAGTACCTGACCGGTTTTCTTACAAAAAGTTTAAGAAATGTCATTTCGACATTCGAAAAATAAACGTTAACGGCAGAATCTACAAAATAAGTTGGATTTGAATTTTTTATAAGCTAAAATACCTATTAACACTACCATTTTGAATGCGGTGATAAGTTCTAGGAGAACATTCAATTACAACTTCTTCCTCAAACATCGTTGAAGACGAAAAAATAGAGTTTTATTTGTCAAACTTTTGAGCTGTCACTTAGATGACAGTTTTCATTTTTCAGTAAGTCGAAATTCGGCGAGTAGAAAATTACGAAAAAATGAAAAGAGGGGAAATGGATTTCTCTCTCATTTTTTTCAATTTACTCAGTACGTGGTCGCATTCGCACAGTTTCTTAGCAAAGTTTTAATAATTTTACGTTTGCAAAAAAGTACCCGAACGAACCTATTGTTATCTTTTTTTTTTTCAAATATTGCGTGAATTATGGGACACCCTTTATAAAGAAAAGTGAATTTAACAGACTTTAATATATAATTGTTTTTTTTTTTTATATTTTACTAACATACCTACTACGGTATGTACTTATAACTTGTGGTTCTGTCATAAGAAATATTCTTACAAGTTGTAATTAGTACAATTTTAGACATTAACGGAAACAAAAACAAACAAGACATATCATCAAATAAGTTAATGAGATAAATTTGAAATTAAATAAATGAGTTCCTTCTATACTCGCAAGCATTAGGTCACAGCCGCCGCTACGCTCCACCAACGACAACGACGTCATTGTCGACAATTTATATTATAAATAATCCAATGGGAGAGAGAAAAATCACGATTGTAATAAATTGCCCTTATATTAAACCAGATAAGACACATCGTTTGATTAAATGAGGAAAATTCTGTCAAACACAAGGATATAGATGGCGCCCATGTCTTCCTATACGTATACCTACAGTACAAACGCTAAATAGGTGTATATTTTGCACTGTACTCGCATACTTGCCAATAAAGAACCACACCCGTGCATCGCCTTTATCGTCATCGTCACCTCGTGTTTAATTACGTTTAAGGTTTAATATAAATTTGCTCACGCTTCCCTTTGGTAGGTATATGTATGTATGTCGCTGGTTAACCACGAACAGTTTTAAGTCAGGAACAGTCGAGGGACCGGACATACAAGGACCTATTGTATCAATGTGTCTCGCATACGCATTTGATTTATGTCGGGTCGAAGTACGTAACGTAATTAGTGATGCCATTTGAAAGGTCATTAGGTGTTATTCGTAGCCGCCATTGGCCTGGGTCTTTACGTTTTCAATCAACTTGACATAAAATCCTGGCATTTTCTTTGTCGTCACTCGTCAGTGGAGATAGATTGAGGGAGTTTGTTCTCACAAAAAGAAGGCTGATGCTATTCGGCCGTTGTTCGGGACCCGACTACATAAGGAAATGTCAAAATTTATGTAGCGTCAAGTTGGAGTATGTGTTATGTATATACCTATGTATTATACAATTTTTGAAACATTGCTATACGTTTAGGTAATGCCTTACTTTTATCTTTCAGCTTTTAATAAAAATATCATTAAGTTACCTTGATTACTCCTGAACATCGGTAAGCGTCAGTCAGTAAAATGAAAACCCCTTCAGGCCTTCACGTTGATAGTTAAATCGTAGGTAGATGGACATTTTGACCAATTTCTACGCCGAAGCTTACTATACTTTCCGATTTCTTCACAAAGTTCTATCGCTAGTATCTACCTACTGGTGTTAAACCAAACGTTATCTTGAAATTGGTATCAAGCCATTTCTTGACGAAGTTCATTGTACATAGTTCACTTCGTTTTTGAGCACACCCATCAATTCAATGGAATAAAAACAAAACGGTCAGATTTTTAAAGGGTGTTGCTATTCGACCGTCAGTCGTTCGAGACACGACTACGTAACGAAATGTCAATGTTCACATTGCGACAAGTTGAGATATGTGGCTCGCTTCGCTCGCGGCAAAGACTTTAAACTCCCGTATAATCATTTTCGGATATTATATGCTGTACGTTTAGGACCCAACTTTTATCTTTATAAACAGTTTTAATGAAAAGTTGATTACGTTACGTTGATCACGTAGTCGTGTTCTTGTACCGAACATCGGTAAGCGTCAGTCAGTACAAAATCAATGGCCGAATAGATAGGTACTTCGATTTTTAAAACCGAACTTTAAACAACACCAGCGGAAAAGAATGAATTAAAATCAATACCGTACGAAACTGTCACTTGCGTTGCGATGGTGGGTAGATTATTATTATACTTCCCAACTTCCCAAAAATCAAGGGAAAAAATGCGTATCTATTGTTTACCAGCTCTCCACACCACACTTCCTCATTCTTCTGCGGGAGAGGTGCCCCTTAATTCTCAGTACAGTGCTGGTTTGGTATCATTATCATAGCTCATCTCTTTCACAAGCCGAAGCCAATTCATTCAATGGCCATTGTCATATTTCCAAAAATCGGGCCTTTTTCTGTAACCAAAGCTATGACGTAAATAAATGTCTCATACAGATGTACAGAAAATAGATTTCTTCCAAAGTGTATGTGCTCAGTTGGGCCCTGAAATTAAAACATCACCTACGCACCCAACGCCAACAACCATAACCGCCTCCACATGAAAATTCCAATTCAAGCTAAAATCCTACTCAATCCCATTTACGTCCTGGCGTTTATCCTTATTTTTGTGAAAGTCCTCCGTAGCGGCGCGGCCGGCGTGCCATGAAAATAGCAGCGAAACAAGAGGAGCAGGCAGCGGCAGCATTAAAACCACCACTGCCAAGTGGCAACAGAAGCTGTATACATATATGATGTACATATATTGAATACCAACGAGTAGCACCCACTTGATGGTTTTTTTTTTTCTTTTTTTTTTTGCAAGGACTGTGGCTGTGGAGTGGAGTTTGAGCGGATATTATGTTATATCGACAGGATAAATATTTACACGTGTGCGTCATTGTGTGTACGCGTTTTGTACAAGTATGAAAAGTTTCATTCAGAAAATGCGGTGGCGGACGGCAGCGTATAGAATATAATCTATCACGGGGGGTAGTGGGTAGTAAGCTAAAGGTGTCCTGCCCCATACAATGGCAAATAAAAACGTTCACGTGTCTCTGCCTCTGGATGAACGTATGATGCTTGTTTAGAGTGTTTCGATTTTAGGAACACATTTTACATTTTAGTCTTTATAAAATAGGTATTTATGTATGTAGGTACCTATGAACAGTGGACGAAGTGACGCGCGAACAGAAACTTTTGTTTGACGTAATCGCAGTGACAGCAGGTCTGTTCCTTAGATACTACCTACTACCTACCTACCTAGTCAATATCGTTCATTAACTTGAAAATTTCGGGGCTTCGAGAGAGCAAGATATTACCACTCCAATCAGAATATTACTAGTTTTTACTCAACAAATTTCTTTGAGTAATTGAGGCAACTGCCAGTCGCCTTTAAATTGACAGATGATTTGAAATTTGATTTGAAACGCGTGTAACGACTATTTGCTTTTGTCTTTTGATTTACTGCGATGTGAGAAACAAATCGGTATAAAAATGGTATCAGAAAGCGTCAATCAGTATAAAAACTCTTCCACGTACCTATACTTGGATTCATACTCACAGGCAATTTATGGAAAAACAAAACGCATCTGCCATTTTTCATAGTTAGATACTACAAAGGCGTTCCCTAACTTTTTTTTCTTTGAGAGAGAGACTTCATCCCCACCACTGCCATTTTGACAGTCTTTTCCATTTTTACTACAAAAGTAAAGTAAAGGAATAGACCTAGTCATACGTACAAATACAATACCTACTTAAACGTCATTCTTTTGCTACAGCTGTGTGGTTTTGTGTATTCACTTAAACGCGTAAAAGCCTTATAAACAGCGTAAACTGCAGAAATTTACCACCTCGTAAATCAACTGTCAGATTTTGTACCTATAGAGAATAGTTTACGCAGACTTCATAGTTTTCCGCGACGATTTAGGCTCGGAAATCAACCGCGGAAAGTTACGCAAATCACAAATGTCAAACTTTGACAGACAGTCGTATGAATTGTTTGTTTGATTCCAGATTTACAGTCGATTTACGCAATGACATTTCCGAGGGCTGTTCACTTAATGCACCACAGAAATATATAGGTACCTAAATTTACGAGCTGCATAAATTTATCAGATTAAGTGAATAAACGTTATTAAATTTTCTCCATTTCGTTAGTCAGCTGGCAAATCAAAATTCGGTAAATTTTTTTTTTTTTTTTGTGTTGTGGTGGCATTCCCGTTTTCAGTGAATTTAGAAATAGAGACAATTTCCTATTTAAATGCATGTGTTCTAATTTATCAAGCTAAATTTTGACAGATTTGTTGATTTCTGATGTTGTGTTTTTGTGTTGCGGAAAAGTAAATAAGGATGAGTTTTTTCAATGAATATCTCGATGAAGAATCCTTTGAAATCAAACAATAGTAGACAAGAAAAAAAGAAAGATTTTTGCCAGTCACTAGAATTCACTGCCATTCCTTAGCACGCACTGAGTGCGCATTAGAGCTGAACACTAATTTCGTTGTGTCAACGAGAACTGACGTCAAGCTAATATAGATTTCCTCCTCTCAATTTGACAAACGTAGGTAACACACACAAGCTAATAATAGAAACAAATATGGCGCATGAGCAGTCAGATTGGGGATGCATGGAGCCATTGGCGAACTCTAATCTCTAATGTCGTTTTCGGTTGGTCGTCCAGAACCGTCCGGAAGAACTCTCCGCGATTCTGATCTGAATTCAAATCCAGAAGCAAATTGCTCTTCTTTTCAGTAGAAGAACTGTCAGTTGAGTGCCAATCGAACGCTTTCAGAAGCGGACGGTTCTGAACGACCAAACGAAAACGACATAATAGTCCGTTCTGAAGAACTACTAAAATTCACATAATCAATGGCTAAGCTCCAAAAGATATTGCGTATATCTACCAAGAATATCAATAAGACACGTCGACTTGCAGTGCATATCTTTCTCAAATCCTTCTTTCCAAGCTCTTGTATTCTTTATCCTTGTTATATACATAATACATACGTATACAATCATCTTGTATCCCATCTAGTTAAGACCTAATGAAAAACCTTCCACTATACCCACGAGAAAATAGAACGTCAAAACTGCCCACGCAAAAGCAACAGACATCAGAATTCCAGGAATCTTAGGTATTAAAACAACAAGACACTCAATCAATCAATTAAACATTTACGCCCATTTACGGAGGGAAGCTAGAAAATATTGTCTTAGAAAACTTGCCAAAAGGCAACAGCAAGAGCGGGGTACAGCATCTGCGAGACTTACCTACTATACAGCCAAGGCCAATAGCTTACACTTACCCCGTATAGAGACATAAATCAAAGAACTACCACAAACTCAGTTTGAATTCTTGCGAAATTATGATATAATTACCAGCACCCACAGGGATGCTCCCTTGTTCTTCTCTTCATGTATATTTTTAGGCTGTTTTATTAATTTATAGATAGCTAATTGATCCATGATATTATTTCATAGGCCTCTACCTTTTTGTTAGTTTTACCTTATAGGCGCATGTGATTGTTCATTGTACCTACCTGCTCCTTTGGTTTTTGCTAGCCCCCAACGGAAGTCCGCAACTTTTCACTGTGGTGTCCTTTGTTCTGGGGGGTTATTTTAATTGAAGAACTGTGGGGCAACGCTCCCCTTCGTGAAATCTTTTCGTACGTTTACAACTTTGGGTAGATGGTGGTTCTATTATCATTTTCGCAATGGCTACAGGCATATGGAAATTGGTTGTTGCTGATGTAACTGCGCGCTTGGAGCATGAAAAAGTGAAACAATTGTTTGTGTTGCTGATAGAGGTTCCACGTAATTTTAGCAGAAAATAACCGATAACCGAGGAAAACCTTTTTTAAAATTGTTGCTTACCCTTGATTTCTTTCCCTTTTGAATTTTAATATGATTATTATGAATAATCCACCCACTATAGGCTATTAAAAATTAAAATGTATTTTGAGAATTTCAAAGAATCCCCGTAAACACCCAAATATGGTTAAACTTCAAGGACATGTGAATGAGTAAAAAAGCTTTTAAAATTATGGCGAGCCTTCGAGATACATACGGGCCTCTTGAAAAATAGAATATGTATATTAATGTTATTCGGGGAATATTACCTCATGAGATAAGAAATAATAATAATTGGGGCAATGGATATTATGTAGGACCCTTATACTAACCCCTTAGCTTACTTCTCACAACCAGTCGCTTGTGTGAGTTTTTATACTAAAACTTTACTAAAATCATCTCGGAGCACTGTTTAAGCGTTATAGATTTGCTTTCCCGAGAAAAGTACCTACGTATGTATTGAAAACAAAATAAATAATTGTTGACATTGCCCACCCTATTACGTAAATTAAGTTAATCAAGTGGGCGTAGTGGTTAGTGTGCGCAGTGGTTAGTGTGCTGGAGTACTGTGTGAGGGGTCCCAGGTTCGATACCCGGAAAAACACAAATTACATCTTATGTTTTTTCTACTACAAAGGGGCGTGGCACCTCCCATACATAAAAAAAAACATTCAAAATCTAGAAAACCACCTAACCGATTCAGCTTAAATTTTCAGAAAGTCTTCGTTATTTTCACAAAGGCTTTTCTGTGAAGTTTGTTCAAAATTGTTCTTCTATATTTTTAGCTTTGTTCGTATTGCTGTATTTCAGGTTTAGGAAGAAAGAAAAATCCAGAAAATCGATTTATTCTCATTTTTCGCATTTTACGAAAGAATTATCTAAGACCTATAAGGAATACAATTCCTGTGCACGGGCAAAGCCGGCCGGGTACAGCTAGTGGGTAATAAATTAGACTCATGGGACAAATGTTCACAGACAGGGCAATTAAACCTGTCTTCCAAACCAGTGGAATGATGAATTTTTTTGACAAGTCAGTTATAGCAATCATTGAAAAATTCCTGTCAGTGGAAGGAGCTGTCAGTGAGTTGGCAACAAACAAGTCTAGGTTTTGAGGTTAGAGTTGATCATTGAAAGTGAAACTGACAGCTGAGAATAGAAAGAGAATCGTATATACACATCAGTGAAACGATTGGGTTCCAAATCAAAGGGCACGGTAGTGCCCCAGCCAAGTTCTCTAGTAAAGGCACTTCCCCTTTTTACAGGAATAAACTCAGGCTGTTTTCGACCCCCCTCTAACTTCAGAACCGATTGAGCCAAAAACTTTAAACTTAAAACATTTATCAAACTCACTAAAAAGGTCCACCTCACGAAATTTCATCTCTATAGCATTAGTGGTTCTCAAAATCGACTTCAAAATCGCAAAAACCGTAACTGACTCACTCACTCACTCACTTAGATGATGATCATCAAAATTATGAAGCACTTCCGGCCATCCTAGAATTGTGAAATTTGTCAGAATGCTACATCCTGTGGTGCATACACTGGGAAAAGTCCAAAACTTGAGATTTTCCATTCAGGGGGCGTGGTATACGCCCACATTTGAAAATTGGTTATTATTTATTTGGGCACTTTCAGTTGCCGTAGAATGTTGAAATTTTTTAGAACGGTAGGACTTGCAGTATACAGAAAGAACAAAATCGAAAATGTTATATTCTCCCTTCAGGAGGCGTGGTATCCGCCAATTTACGCCAAGTTCTTATTTAAAGAAGGTTAAATGTTTAAAAAAATTGGTAGTTTTACTTGGCATTTCACAACGTCTGACAAACATCCGAGAGTTCAACTGTCCTGAAAAAAATTCTCAATTTAGCCGTGCGTCGTCATAAAATTGTAGGTCCCTTCCATTCGTCCCAAAAATAATAACTCGCACAAACGAATGATTGTGAGAAGCTAGGCCTAGGGTGTCTAAACGCCTGCTGCGTCAACTATTTATTTATTTTTTATGTCCTATAGGTTCTGAATTTGTTTCATACAAATTAAAAAAAAAAAAGCTTTTAACCCTTTTTTTCAAAATTCCATCTACTCGAGCATTTTGAGCATAGACCTTCATGTAAAATGAAAAGTGTCTACGTCCAAAGGAGTGGGTTTGATATTACCTATATTTGAAAATATCGCATTCTGCTAGAGCTATGTAGATACTATACGAGTACTTCAGCGATACCATTGTCTTCATCCAGAGTCAAGGTATATATTGATTTTAACTGACTTTATATGCATTAGAAATAAAATTGGAAAGTCGCAGTCTCGCAGTTAATGAGAAAATGGTGCGTTAAGCAAACATCAGATTTTATAAACAACTGCTTATCGAGAAAATAACAAACACTCAAAACATCTACACTGAATGAAAACTTTTTGAAAAGAAAAGAAAAAAAAAATATTGATTTTCCTTAAAAGTTGTAGGCCGACCACCCTTGGGAAAGGAGGAAAATTCATTAAGCAAACTGAATTTGTTGTGCGAATTTAACTTTAATACAAAAATACACACAGAAGGAGGAAAGGATGAGGCTAAAATATGTATAAAAAAAAGTAATCCTAAGCGTGGGCATCACACAAAAAGGTATACCATGGATATGAAAGTGGGTTAGAATGGGCTTGGTATCGGAATGGCAATAGAATGGTTGCGGGAGAGTTACTTTGAAGGAGAATGAATGATTCAGAAATCCCACGCCAAAGGATATGATTTTGTTTTCCTTATAAACTCAGTACTTAGCTTGTGGAATGTAAACCCCTCTAGCGGAATTTATCTACGGGTAGGTTAAAGTATATTATATAAATATATTATGTACATACGAGTATGTACATGTGGGAAGGTCTTGTTGCATGCACATACCTATTATATACATTGTTGGTATAATAATATAGACATGACAAATTTAAAAATGGCCATTCTATGCGGAGAACTTGTAGTTTGTGTTGGTAGGGAGTAGCAGCAAATAAAATTAATGAATGAAAAAATATAGTATGTATTCGTGTATTCAGTCAGACATTCAAGGTAAGTTTAGTGCTTTGCTCTTCATATTGGGGGTAGGTATATAGATTAGTCTGTTTGGGGAAAATATTACTTGTTACAAAAGCATAATTGTTGGAATACTTTACAAAATATAGTAGATTTCTATTGCTCAATCGAACATAAAAATCAAATTTAATTGGATTTGGGTGTATTGAATTAGCTTTCAAAAACGCATTGCCGCGTTCCATTGTCCGATGCCAAAAAAAACTGACATTTCAGCATTTGCGCTAGATCTCTAGCACATTTTGTGAAATATCCTTTTCTGGGAAATTTTTCAATCTAGCGGCAAATGAACTGCTAGATTGAAAAAAATAACGAACTGTCAAAATAAAACTGAAAGTGCAGAAGTCAAATATTTCCAATTTGGTGTAAAATGGGAATTCAAACTTCTATGTAACTAATATACATTGTATTTGCTTGTTTAAATTATTAGGGGTATTCACGATTCGGTGTATCTAGGTCTAGTAAAATACTGAAATTTTATTTTTTTTATCACATCGTGAGCACGCTTTTTCTAATCTCTATAGCAATACTAGACATTTTCTAATCTCTATAGCAACAATAGAAAATAACAAAAAAACATTGGAAATCGAACTGACATTTGCGAACTAAGCGCTAGCGTTCCTCCATTAGGGATATTATGTGCTAGATGACTAGCTGTCAAAGGAACGCGGCCATTGTTTCACTTCCGCTCTGGCATAATTTCTCTCTAATTTCTATGTGTTTGCTTGTCAGCCTCAGGCATATCGTAATGAGAATATTTTAACTCAAAAGCTAGGTTAGGAGTAGGTTTCCGACGATACCTAATAATAATTAATTTCACAAACTTACTTACTTACATAGGTGGCGCTACAGTTCGGGGTGGACCTCTGGACCTCTGGTATTGCATATTTCTAAGGAATCTATACTCTTTTAATAAAAATGAGTCATCAACGCCCAGCCCAAACTATTTGCTCTAGAAAGCTGAAATGTTGTACAGAGGACAGAGGTTCCCTTTATGATGTATAAGTACATGGAATAAGGAAGGATATTTCGAAATTCAACAATTCAATAATTTCTCCGATTTAGGAAATTCAACCGTTGAAGGGATAAAAGGGGGGGGTCAACGATTGTATTGGAACATTTTTATTTTTCATCCGATGAACTTCAAACTCGGTTTATTTAGTCTTTATAGATATAGGAAAAAAAGACACCAAGATAATCAATCTTTCCGATTTTGAAAATTTAGCTGCTTGGGGTCCGAGTTATTGGCGATGATCCCTTTTAAAGGGCCCTTTTCTTAACTCACGAACCGTTCGTCGTATCAATTTAAAACTTTGTAATGCGTCCCAACCTATTTCGCGATTGAATATTTATGCTTATCGCTCCATCTATAACTCCAGCGTATACGTACTTCAGCGGAATTCTGTAAGAATGAGGTCATACTGCTAGAAAGTGGTAAGATATACACATCCTCACGATCTTTCTGTTTGCATACGGCCTTAGTCCAAAGATGGTGCTCATCATATGGGTGTATTTGCCAGCAAAGAAACATGTTTTGTCCCCTAGATAATGGCTCAGTCTGCTATAGTATAATATCTGTGTTGAGATTGAGATGCCAGCGCTTCACCAACGAATATTGATCATCTAATTTTTGGACTGTTTTCTCCAATAGCGCGTTAAACATATTTTTCAGAGATTACTAATAGCTTCTTAGGTACTTTCTTAGGTAGGTTTCCTGCGCGATATACCTATAAATATAAAATAGGCAACTAACTGACTGTGAAGGTATCTCTGTGTCCAAATCCTGAGGACTGCGCGAGCGAAGCCGCGTTACTATATAGTTACTAATATGACTTTAATTTTTGTGTTTAGGAGGCCATTTTACATTAGATGACTTTTTTTTGTGGGAAAGCATAATGGAAAGCACCCCAAAATATTTCCCAAATAACTATTGGCATTTAAAATAGGATTACAATACTTTGGTCATTACGTTCTTTATTTGCAATAATACAAAACAAATATCTATTATTCGTTTCATATTGCTAAAATTTCAGTTTTCTTCGCACAAACCCATAACCAAAAACAAACACCAACTGCCAAATGTCAAATTCGATGTAAATGTGTTTGTAAATCTGGAGTAATTCAGTGTTACATCCCATGTTAAACACGAAACCAAAGTTTCTGGGGTTACCTTGGGTTTTTACCACAAAAATGCACTGACACTTCTTAGTACAGACGCATTACGGCTAACCAAAACGAACACGCCTTTTGATAAATTCTCAAAATCTAGCCGCACTTAACGCAACAACATCCCACTTCGCTCCTTAAAAAAAAAAGACAATGTAGACACCGTTTGTTTCTCCCATAGGCCAAAATGTCAAATTTCAAGGTCAAACAAACTGATTTTTGTTTATGCAATTATTGTCTGTGACAGTTAGGCAACAAAGTGGTATTATAGATTCTCTTCTAAAATAAGTTGTTGACAGTCAAACGCGTCGCGAAGTTGAGTGTTTTTCACAATTTTTAAAATACGGAAATCTGAACATTAGACGGGTTAACCATTTTCGGTGTATTTATTATAAAAGTATAGAGCAATGTGTTAAGATAGTTTTTGGATAATTTTCTTTATAAAAACTTTAAATTTTTTATTTAAACCGTTATTGAAAGTGATGCATAATTTGTGTTTTTTTTTTCTCATTTATTGTATTTTTGAAAAGCCGAAAGTTATGATTCTCACATTTTCCACACGATAAATTGTATACAATAAATTAGATTGATCTTTCCTCTTTAAGAATATATACGTTTATTTTTGCGCAAATTTGCGAAAATCATAAAAATTTTGACCCGAAGTGAAACAATATTTTACTCTTTTTTTAGATTCAAGTACTATGATTAAGCGTGTTGACAGTGCTGCCAAGATTAATGAAACATGGACAATTTTTAAGGAATTGTACAATATTGAAAGTTTAGGCGCACAGAAACGGATAACTTCTCTATGCAAAACCTTTCTTAGAAAATGGAATTCTTGTTCGCGAAAAGAAAACGTGTTTTTATCTACGTATAGAGCTTGGCTTGATCACATCGAATACTTCGGGTCTGAAGGAACAGAGCCCAATAGGAAAAATTAATAATCAAGGTAGACCAAAGAAGCCATTTTTAGAAAGCTCGCGTCGAACCAAGATAAGACGAATTGCTAGCATTGCTGCAATAGATAGCGATATTGCTTGTGCTTTGAAACATTGTCGGTCAACAGACAATCTTCAAGCCAAACAACTTAATTCAAATGATGCTTTAAAGATTTTGGTTGAGGCAAAGTTGACAAAACATCAGTACCAAGTCTTAAACTTAAACTTCTTAAAGCAAAGCAAGATTGTTACCCTGAGCTAAGAATTTCCGATTCATCGGCCGCAGTTTCCCTTCAAGGACTTCTAAATCATACTGCCCAACGGATTCGGATTGTAGAATCCCAACGAGAAGTTTTTAAAAATTTGGAGACTGATTTAGGTAATACCATAAACTAAAAATCTTTTACCAACCAAGTTTTGTGTTTTATTGTTATACTTATCCTTTCTTTCTCTTATGTCTGCGTGTATTGTAATAGTGTCTCGTGTTTGTTACAGCCAATAACCTCAGTTGCCATTTGCCAAGTGTAACAGTCTCTCTAGTCTGTATTTAACAACAGCAGGGGAGTAGAATTAATGTCATATGTCTGAGTAATGTAATAAAAAACTTTAATTTCCGTGTGACTAAAAAAACTAAACTTTTGATTTAGGTAAACTTACCTTAATTGGTAAATGGGGCTTTGATGGCAGCAGTGGATAATCCGAATTTAAACAAAGAATTTCTGGCGAATTCAGTGATCCCGATATGTTTATAACTTCATATGTGCCAATTCAATTATTTTCGCAAGAAAGCTCTGACTCTGAAAAAAAAATTGTATGGCAAAATCCTCGTCCAGGATCGACTCGATACTGTCGACCAATACGTTTTCAATTCAAAAAGGAAACGGCAGAGCTGAGCAGAGCTACCTGTAAAACCAGATTAATGATTTATCTGAGACTATAATTAACATATCTGACCATATTATAAGCATTAAACATGTCCTTAAGCTAACAATGGTTGACGGAAAGGTATACAATGCCTTGACACATACTGCTTCACAACAGGTGTGCTATATTTGCGGAGCAAAGCCAACTAATATGAATGATATTCAAAGTTCCTTACAAAGAACCGTTAACGAAGATTGTTTAGATTTTGCCATATCTCCATCTCCACTGCACGCGTGGATAAGGTTTTTTGAATTTTTCATTCATCTCTAGCATATAGATTAGATTTCAAAAAATGGCGGACAGGAAATAATGAGAAACCACATCTGAACGCACAAAAAAAGAATACAACAAGAATTTTAAAAACATTGGATTGATAATTGATAAGCCAAAACAAGGTGGTGGGAATTCAAACGATGGAAATACCGCGCGTAGATTTTTTGCAAACCCCTCCGTATCTTCCCAAATAAGTGGTGTCAAAAAATCAATAATCGAAAGATGTGCTGTAATTTTAAAAACTTTGGCAAGTTGTTTTGCAATTAATGCAGAGCTTTTTGAAAAATATTCCCAGGATACTGCACGAGAAATTGTTCAAGAATATCATTGGTACCCAATGCCGCCAGCTTCCGTACATAAAGTGCTTATCCATGGAGGACAGATTGTTAAACATGCAATGTTGCCTATAGCAACAAATTTACGGAAGAGGCAGCAGAAGCAAAAAACAAAGACGTTAAGTTTTTCAGGTCTAACAACACTCGAAAAACATCTAGGATATCAACAAATACCGATTTATTTAATAGATTACTTTTAACATCAGATCCGTTGCTTTCTAACGAAAGAAATTTGAAAAAAAAAAAAAAAAACAAAAAAATCTAGTTTATCTAAAGATGTTTTGAATTTATTGCTTTAAACTTTCATTAATTTCAATAGAAATATAAAGTTAAAGACTTTTTGTAACTATTTCTTTTATTTTCCATCATTTAAAATTACATTTTCGGTTTTGACCGCCCTTTCTATACAAATGAAACCACTGTGCGTCGTCTAGACTCTAGGTGTAGAGTATAAAGGTTCATAGCGCGAACGACGAAACGAAGACATATTGAAGTTAGCAGTACCTACTGGGACATTCATATATTGCTTTGATAATAAATTATAGCTGACAAGATATGTTCCCCGAGAAAGGATATTAATAAAGAAATTTTAGGATTAAAATCATCTCAAAGCGTTGTCTAAAGTTGTTCAAAAAACCATTAAAGGTAGCTCCTTATTAAATGAGCCTATAGTTTGATCTCATTGGGCTACATATTTGTATTTTTCGGAATCTCAAGACTGTCTTTCATGCAACGTTATATACCTCTTTACCTAATTGCTTTTCAATAGCAAAACCTAACCCTTATAAACTTGACCCAATTTTATTTAATTCATCAAATCATCATATCACGATAGCTTTTTCTTGCGGTGCTGTACATTTTCCATAAATATTATCATCTTGATGTAGCAAATTTTCTTGTACCAGAGCGAAACATGGAAAATACGCCCACTGCCACACGTGCCCACGTACAGTACACAAAATCATAAGCCCGCACTGGAAGCTTTTTGGCCCATCTGGGTTCAAGGTCATACACAGCTTCCATGTCAATACATACATATACATTACTACTAGCAGCAGCATGTTCCATCACCCCATACCAACGGACTATGTATGTGGGCGGTATGATATACTACTTCTGAATGTGGGCCGCAATCGATAGTGGAAGAGTAGGATGTACCAGAGAACTTCCATTGAGTTCATTCTTGTTGTTGTATAAATCCAAGTATATCTACGTGCAAGAGCTTTAAACCAAATTACCATCAGTTTCAGTTAACAGTAGTAATTCCCGCCCAATGTCACTCCACTCCACGAAATGTGTGTATTCCGACGAATTCATTCATAAGAAATTTAACACGATATCCCGGAGCCTTACAGATGTTTCTTGAGTACGCATGACAATGCTAATATTGGAAAATAACTCATAAGAAGGTATGGTGAGAGGGTGGTAGGTAGAGGTACCTTAGATATACATATTTATCTTGGTGTTGATATCAATGCGTAGGGTGTAGGGAAGATTACAGGTGAACTATACATACTTCCATTGATAAGCATAGGTGTTGTACATGTACATTAGCAGTCCTGAATTAGATTTCTTAGTTTTGAAATTTCCATGCCATCTTATAGTAGATTCCCGGATTGTCACTGTTGCTGGCGGGGATGTCCGCGAAGGGGTGAAATCGTTGGACATTTGCAAGATGAATATCGCACTGATAATGAAAACTCAAGAATGATAGAATATATTCTAGAACGTATTCTATCATTCTTAATGAAAACTCTGCATTCGAGGTGAGCACTCTGTGGCGCCCTAGTTGAGCACTAAGCTGACCAATGACCATATAGGTATTTATTTATTCAGGGAAAGAGTTGATTCATCACGTGTCAGTGCTAGATTTAACTGTTAATATCGTAGCTGTCATTTTTGTGTGAACTCATATTTTTGTGAACTTGACTTATGATGTACTTACAATTACAAGTAAATATAACCAGAAATGTATTTTTCAACATTAAAATCATTTATTAAATATATTTATTAAATCATTTTAATGTTGTCGCAAGTGGTGGATGTCTTCATTAATACATTTCTAAAGTCACAGATCTCAGAGTTACATTTTCGTGATATTTCGTAAATTTCTGGCATTTCCTTCCATTGATTTTTGGAAGCCACGAAAATGCACTCACTGTGTGGGCGACGTCAAACAAACTTATTAACAACGTCAAAAGAATACAACCAAATTGACAGTTAAGGACTCAAAGTGAGTGTCATATTTAACTTATTTCCTGACGTGTTAAAAAACAAACTCCAATCTTGAAGAGGACATTTCTCTAATTGCAGGATTTTATTCAATTATTGAAACCCAGATTTTATATTATCCTAAAAACTTTAGCAAATTCCAAGCAAAAACACTCTAACATTTTTTTAAAAGGGTTGCCTGCTTTCATTAAGCCGCTAGATCCAAGTGGTTTAAAGATTTTTTTCTACTTAATGGTTGGTTTCTTTTTTTAAGCGAAACTGCTTAAAACTGGAATGTTGAACTGGGCTGGGATCCTAACGAAAAGTGAAACGCCTTCTAATGACAGACTCGCAGTCCTTCGGGGTGAAACTCGATGACAGTATAACTCGATAACCGCTGGGCCGATTTTCATGATCCTTTTTTTATTTTCTTTATATTGGTGTATATCAGTTTATGACATTGGCAAACAAAAATTAGACAAAGGGGCGTGGCATCTCCCATACAAAAAAGGCCTCTTTATCGTGGTGAAACTCGCTACTGACGTTATAACTCGATAACCCCTCGGCCGATTTTCATGATTCTTTTTTCTTTTTGTTTTGTTCGTTTTGCTGTATTTCAGGTTTATACATAAAAAATGGACACAAATCGATTTATGTATTAGGTATTTGCAAATTTCGCATTTCGCATTTTTTAGATTTATTCGCATTTCACGATACCTTGCGTTGGGGGTGTCAACATCTGACAGTTGATTTGTGAGCGGTAGAGTGTCGACAAATTACGTCTCGATGAATTACCGACACATAATGAATGTTTATTAAATTTCAAAGTTTGAATGTTCAGTCAAACATTAAATTCAACTACATTTGCAAAACTAAATAAAACATTATGAATCAGTCGAATTGAATGACATTTTTTACCAAAAAAACTGTTAACAACTAAACGTCATCGCGCCGGGTGGCGGGTCCAGCTAGTTCTTTATATTTTTCCTTAGCCTACAAATTTACTATGTATTTCCTTATGGTTGAAGTTTCATCGCTTTTATACATTATTTTTATTAATTTTTCAGTCAACCTTAATGGCTGCCGGAAATGCCTTCCCTAGAGCGAATACATTTTATTTCCTATTGGAAATGAGATTTTCCATTCAAAGTCCATTCAACGCTAGATGTCACTAATTGCCCATTCCAATGGCCTGACAGACACATTTGACAGTTATGTCAGCTGTACTCTTTGTTCTCAACAGTTTTGTTTATAAATTTTTGGTCGCGCTATAAAGCTTCAGCAATTTACAGTAAATTATCGACTCCCTGGCACAATTTTCTTTCAAAACGAAGATGGACTTAAAGGAGAAAATGGAACCGGAAGAAAAACGCTCCAAATTAGAGCCAAAGCCGCTTCGCAAATTCAAGAAAATCCCCATCTTCGTAGTAGACTACCACAATGATGTACTCGAATTTATTTACCGGTGTTTCGGATCCCGCCACCTGCCATTAACCAATAATACGCTCATTCATTTTGATTCCCATCCCGATATGGTAATTTCAAAGAATATCCCAGCATCTTGCGTTGAGAACAAGGACTTTCTACTGAACGAACTTTCCATTGAGAATTGGATTATGCCTACTCTGTACGCCGGACAGTTCACTCACTTGGTGTGGATGAAGAACTCGTGGTGCACACAGATTCCCATTGGAAAGTATAATTTCAAAATTGGCGAACACCAGGACGTCATGTATGTCAACTTGGCGGTGGACTATTTTGCATCTGAGGGAAACTACTGTGAAGAAGAGTGCCTAGAGTCACCGAAGGATATTAAATTTGAAGTCTACAACGTCGATGATGGAGTCGAGCCATTGCAATTGGATCGCTACGTTCTGGACATTGATTTAGACTATTTCAGTACGAAGAATCCATTCCTTGATGTCTACAAGAAGGCTAACTGCTATGAGCAACTGAAGACAATCTTTAAGTATGACAAGGCGCAAATGTCACTTGAGGCATCGAAACAGCGTCGCCGACAAATGGAAGATCTCAAAATAGCATTCGAGTACATTGATGAGCACAAGTCATTAGAAGGGTTCGAAAACACTGCCATAGCAGAGGACACATACGCTGCATTGCAAGCACTGGTAGTTAGTGTAAAAAAACACTATACAGTGGAGGAGGTTGAATGGTCACTGGTGTATGACGCTGGTTGCACAGCCGATACCGATGGTCTTCCGAATCATGTGTCATCCGATGAGGAGCTAGAGACACACTACAAGCGATTTAGGGAGTTTATTCAAAACGTGCCCTGTCCGCCGGTGATTGTGACCATTTCACGTTCTTCGGAAGATGATTACTGCCCAGTTAGTCAGGTCACTGCCATTCAGAAACGAGTTATTGAAATACTTGTCGAGGTTTTTGGTGAAAAGATTCACCCACAGGCCATTATGCATTACTTAAATGAAGAATGGGATGTAATGGATTTGTAAACTGTACCAGAAAAGGCTTTAAGTAGTTTATGCTCGAGGAACCAGATTTTGTTACTTCTTTCTTTGAATGGATTTATAAATGTGGAAAGTGTAGAAATAAAATAAATTATTGCGAAAAGCTGATTTTTTTCTAAATGATTTTTGTTTTCTTTTATTTGCATGAGTATGATTAATTGCCTGACTTGTCCTTTCTACCCTTCTTCACTGTCATATATTGGTATCAATGATGTAGTCAATTAACTCCATTGATTATGTTATAGAGTCTACCTTACTTAGGCGGACCAAATGTGATTTATATCATTGCATGGTGCACATGGGATCAGCTCACAGATAATGGCAAAATGTATCAACCTTAATCGCTGGAGGAAGACAGAACAAACCCAAGTTAATGCTTCAAGGATCTTATAAACGTTCAATGTTTGTTTGATAACTACTTGCTTACATTTGTGTTAAAGGGCTTATAGCTTTTATTGAACTGCTGGTATTCTGGTAATAAAGTAGGTACTATGCATGGTATTTCTTTCATTGATCACTCGTCAAAAAGTTCGAACTTTTCGTATTCCAGGCAAGGTACTGCGGTATGTGCGTGCTTTTCGTTTGACATTTACATAAATCCGCTATTTAAAAATCCAGTACCTACACACATTGCCCGCTCCTCGCAACGCTGATACTGCTTTGATATTGCTTGAACTATGAATTTTAATATTGTTGGGTTATATTGGTTTGTCCACGACGTTATACTCTATAGGGTGTTGAACCTAGAACCGCTTGCACTTCGGAAACGGGCATAAAATTACATTTCCTCCCAATAATTAAGCTCGATATTTTTTTTTTTATCCGTTCCCGTACTCAAAAGTTGAACAGAAGAGAGATACAAATAGAGAGTAAAATAACTTTTCCTTTGTTTGTAATACTAGCTTAATGAATATATAAAAATCAAGCAAAAGTGGAAGCGTAAAAGTAAAATTGGAAATAAGGTAAGAAATAAGAATTCAAACTTTAATTTTTTTTTGCAAACTTCTTTAAATATGTAATTTTGTGCGTTAAATCTTATAATTTGTCTGAAAAGAACACAAAATAATCAAAATTAAATTTCACTTCGGCGTTGGTGCTAGAGATCCAGCTGTAACGTTCCTATTATGTGCTTTTGTAACTGACGCGACCTTTTTGTAACTGACTACATATTTCATTTCAAATTTTTTTGTTGGTTTTTAAACGTTTAAATATAAAACATGTTAAATATGAGAATGTACTTTCTTTCGCTGATATTTTTACTTCTTCCGCCTGAAAATGATATGGCCTCTAACACTCCTGTGTATGGTGATCAGATCCATGCCCACCAAAAAGAAGACACCTTCAAAAATCTCAAATGAAAAATTTAAATATACAATTTTTAGAGGTAGTCGTAAAATTCTGAGCAGGACATATTCTAAAACTACATTCATAAAAAAATATTGCTTTTACAACGACTTTAAGAGTGTATTCCGTTCTTCAGTCCACTGGCTCGTTATCAAAGAAAATATTCGCTAAAAAAACAAACTGTGCAATATACCTAGGTATGGAAAGTTCAATGTGTAATTCAATATTTTATTTTTTTTTAAGTATTCTACCCATTTTTCGTGCATAGGTGCATTTAAAAAGTTATTAGTCTTGTTCTTGCTCTAGAAATATTTTTAGGTTACAAAATTTGTCAAACAATTTATTTTCGTCTAATTTGTTGGGAATTTTCTTTAAATCCATCTATGTAAAACAAAATTCGAAAAATTCCGTAAACTGGGAAAACTGGGACATATTGCACATTTTTTCAAAAAGATATCGGACATTTTTTTTTAGATAAAAAGAGGACGTCTGGTCAGCCTACTCTTGTGGGATGTGCAACGGATTGATTTAAAAATCATAATTTCCCGCGCAAAATTCAAATCCGGCGGAAATCGATCGCAAAACTTTGGCAAAATCAAAGTCGTGTTAGCCGCAGACGGGTCGATTTTTAGGTTAGTTGAGAAAAGAAGGGTAGATTACACCGAAAATCCTTTCTATCTTCTACTCACTTAAAATCGACCTGTCTCGCCCGACACGACTTTCTAGGGAAGGCATGATTGTGTGGCCCAGTACAAGTGCTATTGAAACAGTAATAATAAGACAAACGTCCTTATTATTGGTTATAACATCTTCTTCCTGCATTCCAATGATTCTACTGATATCCTGTTTGAGTTTAAGCGATTGCAATTAACGGTTTCCGTTTAATTTTTATTTATAAGGAGCAAGGAGAATATGAGCTTAAGCTCAATTCAGGACAAACTTTATTCCCCGTTTGTAGGGCCGCATACCCACATTCAAACAAAATAATTTGTTCAGTCTGTTCCACTGTGAAAACACTAACCACAAAAAAAAACAATTTCATTAAGTGCCACACTGTAATTAAAAAGGATTCATTATGCAATTTGCGTCCTTTAAAATAAAAACAATCTTATTCCTATTCCTTTTCAGAATAGTAATTTTCGAGGAAGTAGGTATGTATGTAATTTAAAAATTTACAGAGCATATCCTTTTTTTTTTTTTTTTTGAAGCTTGAATTCCTTTCGCTCACTCATATTGTGGGAAAAAAATATGAAAATGGAAAATGGGTATAGCGTGTGTGTGGCACGAACGAAAGGGGGAGTCATAAAAAAAGGGTCAGGTAAAACACTTGAAAATGAAGTTAGTGTGTCGCAACGAAATCAATATATTGAATTGTGTTGACCAGGAAAGAGGATACTCTACAGTTTTCTTTTTAGTCGTGAAAAGTTCTTCAATGGTTAGGGGTATCACACAGTAGTATTGCTAGGAGTTTTATTGTGCTTTAAATTACAATCTGGGATAAACAAATGTGTGGAACTTATTCGGTAACGTCTTGGATTTTCTTTCTATATCAAGTTCAGTATAATCTCGTTCTATAAATGCTACCGTGTTTATGGCATTCTGTAAACCCGCTTAAGTCAAATGATTGCTTTATTTCGAATTAAGGTCGTAACGGATAAGCTATATATTTAAACTGTTGATTTTTATTATCTTTCATATAATGTAACATGCAATTCAAACAGTTTTTGGATCCATGCACATAAACTTGAGTTTGAAATAATTGGTTAAATGAAAACCTTTAGATTTAGACCAACTCCGTCCGTTATGACGACCGTTTGGATACATTTTTAACATTCGAAGATTTTTGTAGGCAAAAAACAGCCCTTAATACTTATGCTTCCTCGTTAATGAAGCAGTTTACTCTTAGGAACTCAGTGGTTTTCATATATCAATGGCTTAAATAAGAGCTATATAGGAATGAGAATCTGCCTACAGACTTTAGTGCAAACAAATAACTCCATTGGGAGTAAGTGGCCACGTTAATGTTGGCAATAAAATAAACCGTTATAGGTCTATGTATAGACAAACATATATACACTTCAATAATAATAATAATAAGTGCATAACATTCCATAAGAGTGGAGACCTTCGTAACCAGTAAATCAACGAATATTCATGTCCTCACACAAAGCTTTTATGTCCTTAGCAACACTAAACGGCCAAAACGTTTCACCCTATTCATCAGGCACGTGTTTAAAAAAAGCCGGTAGCTCCTTAAAAGTTATACCGCGCAAGCACATGAAAACTCAAAAAACCATCGCAACTGTTCCAATTTAAGCCCTTTTTTAGTCTCCAACAGTAGGTAACCTTGACCGCGATAATAACACTTTTAAATGTTGTGTTTTAAAAGTATTCTGAAGGCAGCCTTCTTTTGTGTTTATATTTTTTTGAGAACTAAAGCTAAAAATATAAGATGAGAGTGAAAACGCGGAAACGTTTTCACGTGAAAATCGTACTCGAACTACACGCTGTCGGTTTTGTTTATTTGTACTATTACCAAATATCATAATATATTCTTTTTTGTTGTTAGATAACATGCCCTGGGGTTTGGCTTTGTTCCAATGGTTTCTTGGAAGCGACAATAAAGACTCTAGGGTACTTTTTTAAAACTGGTGCTATGGAACCCCGATTTCCAGCACTATGTCATGATCAATTCCTAATGGAGGGATATTTTAAATCCGTACAATGTATGTCAGAACTGGAACAGGTCTTGGGAGCAGAAAGTATTGAAATTACACTCTGGCAAAATGGGCGACGGTTGGCGTACTTCATGGGAAAGTTAGCTGATGTGATGCATCCACCAATGCCAAAACTGTCGTGCTTCCATAATGTTAACGTGCAGATACTTATGAATCCGTCACAAGCATTTCCGGTGAGTTTTAATATCTCAGGTACATGGATACATAAGTGGATCGATACTATGAGTTCGATTCTTCATAGCATAGGTTCACTCTAGTATTGATTTTTCTCATACCTTATTTTGAAAAATATTAAAACAATTCAAATTTGTTTAGGGAATAATTGCACCAAAATTAGAAATATCAGCTAGAACACTCGTCCAAGACCGAATGTGTTCCAGAGAGACATGTAACGTGGTCGGAAGTTCAAACCATTCAATATTGATACCCAGTTTTCAAAAAGGACCTCCTGGAAGTACTTCGCATTGCCACGGTCAAAGCGAAAGGGACTATGAACAACGCAGACAGAAACCGGTTTGTCATTCTAGGACTTATGGGTGAGATAAATATTTATTAATAATAGCGTTTGCCACCCATTTCCGTTTGATATATTTTAGTACACAGGAAGTGAAACCAAATTCTGGAAACTCAGTTCTAACAGGTACAAGCCAGACTATTGATCACTGTTTATCAAGTAAAGACTCTATTTTGTCACGCGATGGATCAAGACTACAGTCTCGAAGGATATCATCATGTTCGAGGTAAGAAACGTAGAAGACACTTCAGTGATTGTTGCAAACTTATCCTATGACTACGGGAAAGCTTTCAAAGTAGATGAAATTACCATGAATTATGCCTTTAGATAGCACTGTAGCCAGTGTGCACGCGATTTGATTTTTCGATTTGGATTTGCGATCACGTCCGATGAAAGAGGGAACCACAATAGGATTAGTTGTCAATTTCAGAGTTTACTCAAACGGATTTTCATCACTTTTTGACTGAAGCAAGGCCATATAATCCTTACATGATGAAACATAACCACAATATGATTTGAAACGTTTGATAGACAAACAAAGTTAGAAACGAGCTATTCGGGTCTATTATCTAAATTATATAAATTTCAACTTAATTGTTCTGTTGTGCATCAAATTGACTTAATTTATTTTTATTATTACAACGAATTCATGTCCTCTTATTTCTTCCCAGCTCGACTACTAGCAACTCATACGGCCTCCTCTCAGAATCGGGTCTAAGTAAATGTTCCCATGCATTCAGCAATCCATCAGATACCGCTGATCATCAGAGACATTGCGTAATCTGCCTTTCCTACAAAAAAGCTTTCGATCCTCTAACCAACTTCTAACAGTTGGCAAGTATTCGTAAATAAAAAAAAAATTGTAAATACTGGGAAAGTGTTTGTTTATTAAGTCAGGTCTTACAGTTTAAATAAATTCTGCCAAGTCTAGCTGATCAAAAACCTTACAAATGATCAGAATAAATAAATTGTACGGTACAGCCTTTTCCATGTCGTTCGGGCCAAGCTTATTTCGCAACCTAATGCAGGTTCTAGCTATATCCCTTAGAATACTGTGAACATCTGGCTCTAAAGGCATACGAAGGCACGCCAAACTCGAATAAATCCATGATCCTAACCACGCGTCTTTTCCACACAAATCAACAACAATGGTCTCCTGTTCATTGTCACACAACCAATTTGATTCGAATTCCAAGAGTTTCTCTAGTGAACGCTGATTGATTCGAAGAATTGTACTCAAAAGTGGCGTGTTCTTGCGACAAAATGCTTCCCATTCGTTTTCGTCATCGGTAAGTGGTAAGTTTGTGTTTTCTGAGTAATCCTGAAGCTCTGCTTTATTCCTCATGGTGTCAATTTTTACCATAATTCCGATGAAATCTTCTGCTTGTGCGTCTTTCCATTGAATGGTGGGGCGTAGAGAAGTTGGCGAAATATCGCTGACTGAATCCTGCAGAATACAATTTATTGTTAAAGAAAATGTATGCAAAAATACACATGGTTACCATTTCGTTCATTTCTGGAACTGTAACGGTGTTGGCCTGCAAGTGTTTACCCTGTGGCAGCTTCACAATAACGGCAGGACAACGTTTTCTCTCGTAAATTACTTTCATTAGAAATTCTTCACCATTTTGGGGTACATACGCTGGATCAAAGTCTGTATCGGGTTCGCGAACTTCTAATGCTTGCTGTTGAAAGGATTCAGTATCCATTGTTACACAGAAACGGTATGAAAATTACAATTTTATAGAAATAAGAAATTGCATTCCCCAGAAAAAAACAAAATAAATCTGTCAAGTTGTTGAATGCCGAAGCCGATGAATGTCACTTGATACTTTGAGAAACAGTGCCGAACAGTGATGCCGTGCTAAAAGTATTGAGGTTTTGAAATAGTATAAAGTACTAGTATTAATAGTATTAACTTAATGAAAAAACAAAAAAAAAATAGTATACCTACTCTTTTGCAAACCGTGTTCAATTGCTACCCGTACACACATCCTTTCGTTATGCCCAAAACACACGTGCAGAATTCACTGCGCAGCAGGATTAGAATACACATGTTCTTATGTGGTGAAACAAATGTAAATTCTGCAGCCACCGCAGCACTGCAACATGTCTCTCTATTTCTAAATCCACTGCATAGCAACGCAGTGAATTAAATTAAGTAGACTTGACAGCATCGAATTTTTAATTCAGCTACTGATGCATACGAGGAAAAGAGAGACGGGAATTATTTGTCGTCTTTGTTTCACTCACATATTTTTCCCATGATTGACAGCAACCGCTGCAAATTGAATTCTGCACATGTGTTTCATCTGCAGTACTGCATGCAGTGAAGCATTCAGAATTTCTGCACATGTGTTTTGGGCATTAAACCCGAATTAAAACTCAGTTTTTTAACCATATCGACAGTTAGTGAGATTGAATTTCTGAACTCTGGAGACCAGTTTCATTTCTTTAACTCGGGTCGAAACTCAATTTCATAATATTCTTCTCTTTGTTGATGGATTCTCTTTGTTGATGTCACATTTTTGACATTTCTTCGCAATCCTGAGGCAGGAAATAAGTGAAAGTGAAATAAGATATAAAAAGTACCCAGAAGCCATAAAAAAATTGGAGGAATTGCTAATGCCCTCGTCGTCAGAAGATGAATTTAACGAAGAGCTGATGGAACGTCGTTCTCGTCACCGAATGTATCAAATCCACAAGCTGTATTGCGTCAACATTTAAGATGCCGTGGATTTCCGTAAATATTTCCGTTGTATCGGAAATTGGCACCGGTGCCAATTTGCATTATTACTTAGCACATTGGCACCGGGTGCCAATTTCCGATTTTCCACTCGGATTTCGGAAATTGGCACCTAAAAAAATTTTGTGAACTTTTTTCAACAAATATCAAAAAAATTGTTCAAGTTACACAAATACAGATAGTCTTAGGTATTGGCCGTAGAGTGCTCCTGTGAAGATTGGTCAAAGGTGCGTGGCACCTCCCTTACAAAAAAAAACATTCAAAATCTTATATCTTGAAAACCACCAAATCGATTGAACTCAGACTTACAGATAATCTTACGTATTGTCCCTAGAGTGCTCCTGTGAAGAAAGTTGGACAAAGGAGCGTGGCACCTCCTTTACAAAAAGAAAACTTTCAAAATCTTATATCTCGAAAACCACCGAATCGATTGAGCTCAAACATACATATAATCTTAGGTATTGGCTGTATAGTGCTCCTGTGGAGATTGGTCAAATTCTGACAAAGGGGCGTGGCAACGCCCATACAAAAAACAATCAAAATTTGATACATATCTCGAAAACCACCGAATCGATTGAGCTCAAACTTACAGATAATCGTCCTGTAGTGGTCCTGTAAAGATTGGTCAAAATTGGACAAAGGGGCGTGACACCTCCCTTACAAAAATAAACATTCAAAATCTTATACCTCCTATACAAAAAAACTCGATGATGTTATATCTCGATAACCGCTGGGTCGAATTTGCGCGCGCAAATTAATTTTGATGTGCTTAAAAATTGGGGGTGCCAACTTCCGATTTCCAGTGAGGATTCCGGAAATTGGCACCGGTGCCAATTTGCTATGTTAGGTAGGACATTGGCACCTGGTGCCAATTTCCGAAATTCACACTGTGAATCGGAAATTGGCACCCCAGGAGTGCCAATGTCCAGTAAATCATATTTCCGACTGCACTAAGTTAAGAAAGTGCAAAAACTAATATATACTAATATATACAACAAATCAAATGAACTACCAATTATTACAACAAGTAAACAAGAAAAAACAAATGTCCTTTTATTCGAAATTTGACAATACGTTAGGTTTATAACGAGTAAAATCGGATTAAAAATGGATTTAAACAGTTTTAAATCCGCGTTAAATGTGTCATTAATCCAGCAAGCTTAATGTATATAGTATATGTGTTCGAGTGTGAATTATGGTGTATGTAGGCTTAAAATGTATTGTTAAAAAAATTCGATTTAAATGGCGAGGTATAAAATGGATAATGAAGCCGGCAAGGTAGTGCAAAAAAAATGTATTACGCCAAATGCGAAAATGGAAACCGCCAATAAATTAGCCGAGGAACTATATACCTCTGTTTCTGTAGCATTAAAACTTTTATACGCAATCAGACAAACTTTAAAATTTGTTTGTGGCTTAGAGTAACGAGACTATGGCCTTTACCAATAATCATTTTTAGTCTTCAACTTAAATATTTTGACGGTCACAATGGATAATTTTATATGGAAATTTTCGCAATTGTGACTTCGTAAAAGTTAGCCTGGACACTAAAAATGATTATTGGTACGGCGGTATATAAATATATAGACACTTTGAAACTGTGTGCCAAGATATATGGCCTTAGATACCCCCGGGAAATATTAATATCTGTGAAAATTTAAGGTTTCTTTATGGTTTTTATAAAAATTGGAATGACAAGAAGCTGCACGCAAACACAGCAAATAATCAGTCATTCTAGGATTCTTAAAAAATATATCTAAAATAAGCAACTGCTTAAAATAAATAAGTAAATATGTATGTAGTTGGCGCAACAGGCGTGACAGCTAGGCCTAGCTTTTCACAAGCATTCGTTTGTGTGAGTTTATTTTTGAAACGAATGGAAGGGACCTACAATTTTATGGCGAGTCCGATCGACTGAATTGAGAAGCCTTTTCAGGACAGTTACTCTCACGGATGTTTGTCAGACGTTCGCGAGAGGTGGCGCAATGGAAAAAAAATCATAAGATGTTAAGGCACAGTAGTCCGAAGCACACTAACCACTGAGCCACTGCGCCCCAGCGACTGCTTAGTAGGTTGATTTAAATCGATTTATTTAAAAATAGGGTTGAGCTAAATCTCAACTCGATCGTTAGCAACAAAGGACATAACTTCAAACACGAATAGTTTTATTTTCAGATTTCATAATATAAGAAGCATTGTGGTTTAAATATAAAATGTTTATTTTTATGAGTATAAAAGAAACTTCAAGGGCTTCTGTTCTTATTCAAACACTCATAGGAGGTAGTTTTTAAGAACCTATTGGCAGGCTCAGTTACATAGTGAATAACAGGCACACACAAACAAAAAACAACACAATTCAGTTAAAGTATAGCTCACAAGGGAAGCCTTACATGTGTTTAATTCAAATGCGGTCAAACACACCATAATACACCAAATGTCACACAATTCAAAATAAAACCAACTACTACCCAACACTCATTGATGATTATTTCAATCAAAAGCACTGATTTCGAATGGTGCTAGAATTGCAAACGCACTTAATTCATCTATCCACCAACCGATCTCAGTTCTTCATTATGAATACTTCAGCGTGTCCTTATTGTATCCTTTACACTTGATCACTTAGAACATCACTTTGCAGCTAATGCGTATGGTGTTCCATTTGGCTATCCATCGTAGATTGACACACTGAATCCAACTGGTGATATGAAATGCCAGTGCAGAGCTTAAATGTGAAAAACCAGTTACAGCTGAGGAATCTTTTACAAAAGATTTTGCCCATTTTTCACCCCCACACTTTGTCTGTTATATGGGGTCTCTCCTGTGTTGCTTACGTAGATACTTATGTTATGTTCGTCTTTCGATGGAATTATTGTCACCCTGATGGTCTGATCTCAGAAACAATGATGAGTTCATTTGGTGAGAGGTATCTTACTTTTTCCTCTCTAGTACATCCGATCTTTCGGACATGGACAATGACTGAAGCGCGACGCAATTTCTAAGCAACGCATCTTAGGTTACACATGGCGTAGATGGGATGCTCGTCACAATTTCATCAGAGTTTCCCTTACACAGGTTATATTATTTTTCAAACCTAAACTCTATTTCCATTTGCTCCGAATGACCAGCAGAAAAATAAAACGACACAACGAAGACGACTCCTCTGAGATGAGACTAACTTCCAGCCATGGTACATATTGGGTATCCAATTACCGACGACATGCCGTAACCAATTGTTTGCTTTCCAATGGCCTTCCTTAAAATGTACAGTTGCAGTTTAGGTTCTCCTTCGAAAGAAAAAAAAAACAACTTGAAGGGTTTAAAATGATTCTTAAGCTCTCATTTATAACCGTTAACGATAGCGCAACTAAAACAATACTGAACGATCAGCGCGAAGATTTTTCAGTTTTCAGAATGAAGCAGAAACTCACGAAATGAACCCAACAAGGGAGCTATAAGATCGGTTCCACAGATTCAAATGATCACTCTGATTGGTGACAGTCAGCAGGCGTTATTCGATACTTTCATAGCAGTTGTGGTCCAAAGGTAGGTAAAGAGAAATTAAGAAAATAAAAAAAAAAAACAGTATAAAATCGCACAATCAACTGAGGCGTTTAGACCTCAATTTGCACGTTGCCTTGCATGTATGTGTAGGTACGTTATAAACGAACGCGTAAGCAACAACGCGATGGTGTCGTTTGTCTGCAAAGGTGAAAAAGGGTTGTAGACTATTTTAACGTTAAAATTTTAGTTTATGTGACAATAGGGCATTGACTTTGGATACTTAGATGGCTTTCTGCCATCTTTCTGTATGTATAACTAACACCATTTTCAGAAGCTTTTCATTGTGTATCCTTTAAATCTATGGTAACTGTGGAATCCGTGATAAGCTACTATTACACATGTCAAAAATCGTGTCAATTTTTTACATGCTGCCGTCAAAGTTATATCAAATTTTGTCTACGCACTACGTAAGAACAAAATCTGACATCGCATTGACTTCAGCGTGTCAAAAAATGACACAATTTTTGACATGTGCAATATTAGCTATAAGTATGCTAGACAACTGAGCGAGGGCCTCAGGTTCATCCCCCGGAAAATTCAAATTACACCTTAGGTTTTTTTTTTCATTGGAACACATTATCAACCGTTCGGACTCGTCATAAAATGGTAGGGCCCTTATATTCGTCATAGAAATTACGCTGTTACACTGAATCTGAAACTGTGAACAATTTGACTGGAAAATGAGAGAAAAATTCAAGATCTCGAGTAAACTTTTTAAGCAAAAACTAAATATATATGACGATATCCAACCTCTTAGTTCTTTTTTTTGCCTAATACTCATCGCTTAGTTGAGAAAATCATTAAAGTACGACTATCAGAATTCAACTGTTCAAGCACTTAAAGGAGTCTAATGTTGCACTAGTGGAGTGGTGTACATAGTTCAAGACAGCTATTGCTATATGCTGGGTACTTGCGATCACAGGGATATTCAAGAGAGGTCGATTTAGCCTCGCCAGACTTGGCACTAACCTCTAACCTCAAAAATATGTAACATCAAATGATTTGGTAACCACTAAATCCAATGGCCTCCGTAACACAGCGCTTGGTTAATGAATTGAGTAACATTGAAGGTAGCTCCATGTAATGTCAAATGGACTAATCAATAATTATTTACAATGCTTTTCTCATTGTGATAAAAATATTTGAACATGATAGTGATGTAAAATTGACAAGTAGTTGTCTGAATTGGTATATACAAATCGTACTTTTATACAATATTTTCTGTCGATGAAATTCAATCATTTTGCGTCTCTTGCGGTCTTACACTCATGTATACAGCTGCAAGTTATTTGAGATGCCAATCACATATTATTTACGGATCTATTTTTAATCAGAGTATATTGGCTTTAGTATGTCAGAGTTACTAAGCAGGAAGACCATTTTCATTCATAAAATTTATAGATGGCAATTGACGGATGTCTACGATATAGATTATTTATCATGTCCAAGCGACGACGTCTTTTGATGTCATATAAGTAAAGTACCCTAAATTTATATCATTTAAAAGTTATATACATCAAATACAAACTGATGAAATGTTAAAAAGCAGAATAACCGTTCACACACAGTTAGTTGACTTATTGTTGGCAACGCAAACAAAATCTTCGGTCAGTAGTGTACTGGTTATGGTTACGGTAGATCGGCGCCATTAGTTTTAACCTCATGCCCTTTTCTTATTACAAGCCGACATTACATGTAAATTTTGGATTCACCTTTTTTGTTAATAACTTTTGTCTTTTTAAATAAATGAATTAACATTAGTATCATACACAAGTCCACTCATTTTCTCATTGGACACAACACTTATAAAAGGTCTGTGTATCAGTTTGGTAAGGTGTAATTGCAGTAGACGCAATAACTCATAATAAAGCGGGTTGTCCTGACTGATTGGTGATCAACGCAGAGCCCAAACGGTAAAAGTTTGGAAGCTGATATATTGGAACAAATTTACTGTTTTATGCCCAACAAAGTGCGAGCACTAAGAAGCGATTTGGGGGAATTCAAACTCCAAAAGGGTTCTCGACGAATTCAATACAAAGATTTACCTACATTATTTCAAGCGAGCAATGTCTATAGGTGAAAGAGTAGATGAGTTCTCAAATGCTAGATGGAATCAGGTGTGGCAAATGAAATTTAAATATGGGGGATAACTATTTCGCCAAGGATATGTTACATTCTGTTAAGCTACGTAACGCACTTATGGACGCAAGCAATTGAACAACACGCCGAATCCAGAGCCGTAGCCTTGGACATATCAAAGGCATTTGACCGAGTCTGGGCATAGAGCCCTATTAGGCAAGTTAGCGACTTATGGATTACCACAACAACTTTGCGGATGGATGCAAAATTTTCTTCTGGGAAGATCGATCCAAGTTGTTGTAGGTGTATCATCTAATTCGTTTGCTATAAAGGCAGGAGTGCCCCAGCAATGATCTATTCTTTCTCCAACTCTATTTCTTCTCCACATCAACGATTTGCTTGGATATGAAGATAATAATATCTACAGCTTTGCTGATGACAGCACTCTTATATCCTCTATCTCGAACAGTGGGCCTGTGAATGCGGCTACATCACACATCAGAGATGTGAACAAATTAGTTCTCTAAATGACGATCTGGACAAAATCTTGAAGTTCCTCAGATCCAAATGGATGACCATCCAATCCATCCCAAGGACTCAATGCACCTTCTAGGAGTCACATTCAACTTAGGAATCACATGGCAGGATCACATATCCTGTATCGCACGATCGGCGTCCACTAAGTTGAGCTACCTATTTAGAGCAAAGAGGTATTTAGCCCCAAGCAACTTCTCCTTCTCTACAAAGCACAGGTTAGACCAGGCCTGGAATATTGCTCCCAATATACGGAGCTCGGCCCCAAAACATTCACTTAACCTATACAGAGACGAACACTTATTGGAGACCCTTCACTCACATCGAATCTACAACCGTTGGTACACAGAAGACAAGTCGCTGACCTATGCTTGTTCTATAGGTACTTCCATGGTAGATGTTCTGAGACATTATCCCTCGAAATGCTACTCGGGGCGCTGTTGAAGCGTTATACATAGGTTCGCCTTTCCCAGGAGAAGTATTTTAAAAAAATAAATAAAATAAAATCAAATTTAAATGCCCTCTTTGCTGCAAATATTTTAAGTCCCTGATTTCGAATATCCGGATCAAAAAAAATTGTCTTTTTATCAATGAAACACCACATAAGCCACCCAATATTCTAATATTTACTATAACTACGTCTATCATGCAAATCATATAATGGCGGACTAATGTCGTTTTCGTTTATGGAGAAAAAAAAAAACTAATATGGTGTTATTTATACCACTTTTCAAAGATGTTAAATCTTCTAAACAAGTTTTTTTAGGTTACCTAGCTGTTATCTATAAGCGCATCAGGCACACCCCACACACGATTTTGTATTTGACAAAAGTAAAAAGGTCCTTGAGGATACAAATCAGACAGTTTGAAATCCAACAACACTATTGTCGTTTTCGATTGGTAATCCAGAACCGTCCGGAAGCAATCCGAACGCTTCTGAAAGCGTTCGATTGGCACTCAACTGACAGTTCTTCTACTGAAAAGAAGAGAAATTTGCTTCTGGATTTGAATTCAGAATCGCGGAGAGTTCTTCCGGACGCTTCTGGATTACCAATCGAAAACGACATATGTAAAACAATGCACCCAAGAAATTTTTTACCACTTCGCAACAACTCTTCCATTCGATGTTTTACGTACTATTCGATTTATTTTTAACCACAGAATCTGGGTCTATTGACATATTTTCTCAGGAGGCAGTACCTATATATCGGACTAGGAGAAATAAAAACCTCTCGCAAATGTTTCAAAAAACTATTTTTTATTTTTATAGGTAGGTACACAAATCCGTTTTCGACATGTACCATAAAGAATGTTAAACGAACTGCAAAAAGCTTGTTGTGCACTAGCTACTCCTTCCATTTATGAATTAAAGTGCTAAAAATCGTTTGTAAAAATAGAAACTATATAACATAATAATATCTACATAATTTGAACGCAGCATAATATTAGTAAAATCTACTTAGGTAGGTACCTATCTAATTTAAGATTAGCTAGGTAATTTTTTAAATTCATATTGTTCTACCTTACCCGAACTACCTTACCAAAACAAATTGCCACTGTGTATCTGACAGCGGCTTGCGGCTAAATAGAAAAATGACATGCTTTGTTGAAAAATTTACCTAAAATCGGCCATTTTAGTCAAAGACATCTACGTGTACGTTTGTGCTTTTGGTGAGTTCTTCTTCACATTTTTATTAATCTCTCGATTATTCAAGCATCCTTGCTTTTTATTGCATTAAATTATTTACAAATATGAGTGCGGGCAATTACTTTATTATAAATACTATATTTTTGTTTTTACAGTTCTTAAATTCTTCACCGAGTCCCTAATTACGATTATTCGAGATGGTTAGGGAGAACAAAACAGCTTGGAAAGCCAACTATTTCCTAAAAGTCGTGGTAAGTACCAATTTCATAGTCATACAGTCCTTTCTATCTGTGATGAAAAACTATTTCGTCTAAATGCGAATCGTCTGGATGCTCAAGCTAGAAATAGCTGAACCCAAGTGTCCTGGTTCGTGGAATGTTTTATAACCCGCCTTTCGGGGCAGACTGATACTCTCAAAAGCAAATAGTTAACTGCTCTGTTTAAATTGCACTAAAACGTGACTTTTTTCTTTTGTTTAGCAATTGTTCGACGAATACCCAAAATGTTTCATCGTCGGAGCCGACAATGTGGGTTCCCGTCAAATGCAAAACATCCGTACCTCACTCCGTGGTAAGGGTGTTGTTCTCATGGGTAAGAACACCATGATCCGCAAGGCCATCCGCGGACATTTGGAGAACAACAGCCAATTGGAAAAGCTATTGCCCCACATCAAGAGCAATGTCGGTTTCGTCTTCACCAAGGACGATCTGTGCGAGATCCGTGACAAGCTGATTGAGAGCAAAGTGCGTGCTCCAGCTCGTGCTGGTGCCATTGCCCCATTGTCGGTCATCATCCCAGCCCAGAACACCGGTTTGGGTCCTGAGAAGACTTCTTTCTTCCAGGCTCTGTCTATCCCAACCAAGATTTCAAAGGGTACAATTGAAATCATCAACGATGTGCCCATCTTGAAGCCTGGCGATAAGGTCGGCGCCTCAGAAGCTACCTTGCTCAACATGTTGAACATTTCTCCGTTCTCATACGGTTTGTTGATCAAGCAAGTCTATGATTCTGGTTCTATTTTCTCGCCCGAGATTTTGGACATCAAGCCCGAGGATTTGCGTGCCAAGTTCCAACTTGGTGTTGCCAACTTGGCTGCTGTGAGTTTGGAAATTGGATATCCCACCATCGCTTCGGCTCCACACAGCATTGCCAATGGTTTCAAGAATCTTTTGGCCATCGCTGCCACAACCGAGGTTGAGTTCAAGGAAGCCACCACCATCAAGGAATACATCAAGGATCCTAGCAAATTCGCCGCCGCAGCTGCCCCAGTTGCTGCTGCTGCTGCTCCAGCAGCTGCCGCCGCCAAGGAAGCCGCTAAGGAGGAGTCCGAAGAGGAAGAAGACGATGATATGGGTTTCGGTCTGTTCGATTAAACATAACCTTGCTTTGGTATACTGTCTGTAATGGGAAGGTGGCGAATAATCGTCGGATTGACAATCCAATGGCGAGTTGCCACCAACTTCAAACGAGTATAATAAAAGTTACTTGAAACCAATACATGTTTGATTCTTATTTACTTTTAAATTGAGCAGCGATTTGGTTTTTATTGAACGGATAATAGTTGCTTCTGGCTAAGTATTTATTTAGGTGCAGGTCCATTGCCCATAAATGAAAATGAGTCAGCTGACAGCCGATTTAGGATACAAGCCATCCATCGATTAGACGCACTCCTTGAGATGGGAGAATGAAAACAAAAGCCTTCGATTTACTGATATGCTGCAGTAAACGTGAAATTTGTATAAGGAATGCAAAATCTTTAATTTGATTTCAATTGCAACTTGCCAGAGAGTTCGATGTCACACATCTGGTGGCTTTCAATCAAAAAACAAACAATCAAAGATTTTGGTAGATTCAACAATTGTATGCTGTGGATGTTGCCAAAAGTAGATAATCATTACAACACAACATTCCCCGTACCTTAGGTCGGTGTCTGTTGGCATATTTAAAGGTCGTTAAAAACAGATTTTACAAGTCGACTAGTTCAACTGGGAACCGCCCACTATAATGTTCCCGGTTTATAGCCACTGCGCTATTTAAGTACAGTTAGAAGTACATAACGTTCTACATACACAAATCTTCATGTCAAAGGTCATACAAAATAATAAAACGTTTGTTTGTTCTTTTATTTATTTTTTTAATAACCAACGAATATCTTAGACAAAAATATATAATATATTTGTAAACTGTAAATATGATTGTGTAATATACATGAATAAGGCATTTACATATGTACTTTGTTTAGTTATAGACGTTTGTATGTCGCTTATCAAAAAGGCACAACATGAATACATGAATTTTTTTTAAATTGGACCAAAATACGGAACAAACGAATAGAGGGAAAAGTTTAACAAGAAAAAATTAATAAAAATAGTTAAAGTTGCGTTTTACATAGTGTCCTTGATTGGGTTTCCCCATTCTCTGGCGACCATTAAAATTGAATTACGAGACAGATTGGGTCCAATGAGTGGATTCATTTGAGTCATGTAGCAACACAACCAGCTGAAAAACAAGAAGATTTTAAAATTCGACATTTTTTCCGATCATATGATACTTACAACAGCCAGCAGGATGCTGCCGTTAGCATGAGGCAACATTGGATTATTCTATAACAAAAAACAAAATATGTTAATAACAAGAATATTTTCACTTTAATGATTCTATGCCTCACCCTCGGTTTGGTCCCTTTGCGAAGAATGGACAAATAATTCCAACTATTGCCCAAATGACTGTAATGATAGTTGGTGCTATAAAAGCAGCGACCATTTTCACAAAATAAAAATAATACTGTGTAAGGGAAATAAGTTATTTAATATCTCTTCTTTTGTGCTGCGAAGAAAATTTTAATTTCGCTGTAGGCTGTAGTGAAAAAGTTGTCACATGACTGACAAGCATATGACTTTAACGAAAATGTCAAGTTGGTGTTCAATCAACAGGTTTTTAACGAAGATATTGGTGAATTAGGGTGGAAGTAGATGTGACAGACTCAGCCAAGGAAATATCGACATTCGTTTTTTTTTTCATTTCTTTATTTAAAACTCTTTAAAAACGTATTTTTCTAATACAATTTGATAGATTAATTAATTATACCACGCTTAGAATAGTAAAATGTGCAATTTTCTCTTTATAAATGCATCAAAAGTAATAGAATGCGAATTTGCTTAATTAATTGTCATTGATAATATTTGCTTAATTAAATTTGTACCTACTGTCAATTTTTTTACTTCCAGATTGATGCGTTTCCAACTCATGTTTTCATTCTTCGACATCAGTTTTTTCGGCATTCCTTGATAAAGACGCTGACAGTGTACAGATTAGGATCTGCCACTAGGAAGATAGTCAAAAAAACAAATCATCAAGAAAATTCTGCGAGTGCTAGGGGAAAATTAAATTGAACCAAAAGTCTATGCAAACAACTATTATACCATTTACAAATGTCACTCTTAAATGTTTTATTGAACATTCGTTTACACTACTTTATTTTGCTTTATCTACTTTGCTGAGAAAGGTGCTCAATAAAACAGGACTACAATTTAACGGAAATGTATATTCAACTCCACCTATTGATAGCTCAAACAATGTACTACTGTACCCCATTAAGGGCCACTTGCACCAAGCTCATTTGACAGCAGTATTTATTCTTTTATTCACTGTTTAGCTCTATTCCGTTGATTAGATAAAAATTGGGTTGCAGGTCTACACTTATTTATCTATCCATGGATAAATTCATAAAATATTTATCCAGTCCCGAAAGGCTGGATAGTCGTGCCCAAACGTCAAATTCAAATAGTAAAACAAAGATTTTTTTTTATAATCGAGGAATACTCGATACCTACTCTGGGAGATGGGGATTTTATTCGAAGATTTCTAAACAAAATAATATAGGTAGGTACTACTTTGCGCTTGCTGGAAGACATTGAAGTTAATTGGAGTTTCATTGTTTTCTTTTATTGTTGCTCTATCGGTTTTTTTTTTTTTTTTTTTGTTTTCTATGACGTTGTCTTGTCATACGTTGTTGTATGTATGTTTTAACTATGGAAAGCAACAATAAATTTTCAGCGGTGCGTCGTAAAATTTGGATCCCTAGATCGACTATTGGAATATGTATTATGTATCTGTTAACTTCACCCATTTCATGTGTTTATTTACCTAGGTCTGTAGCTTTTATTTGACAGTTGAATGTATTTTTTGGGTTTCTAATATTGGTAGTATTGTCAAATTTAAAATAATCAAAGGTTACTTATCCAGGCATAATTTTGCAATGGTGCAACACAAAGACGGGAAGTAACTATTTATTGGTTTATCTTTGGTTAGCTATTCAGAAGTTTATTTAGATATCCAAAGATTTGGTGCAAGTGGCCCTAAGTCTACTTTTGGAAACTAAATGTTCTAATGTCCTGGGGTTTTGGTAAAAGAAATAAAAACTGGTACTCAAGTTACAAATTTTGTTTTTCGAAATCGAACTCACTTAAAATGTGTCCACAGCCGCAAGTAAGCGAAAATTTCTCCAGATTCAGTCGTTGTACTACTCTTTCGTTAAGTTATACAATCCATTATCAAAACAGCTGACGTCTGCGCTGCGGAATATGTTTTGTTTATATTTTATATGAAGTTTAATTTAACAAATTTTTATGAAATAAACCATGAATTCATCTAACAATAAACAGTTAGTTTGTATAAATTGTGGCCATCCAGCAAAAGAATTGTCCAAGAAATTCTGTTCATCGGTCAAAGTGGTTCGATGTGTGGGTATTTGATAATTAACTTTGTGAGACATTCTCTCAGATAGTATTGCTAATTATTACAGAACAAATGTAATGGAATAGTAGACAAATACATTGAATACGAGCCAGTTATATTAATAATTGACTCGATTCTTTTATCAGAAGCTGCCTTTCGTCATGTAATTTATAATCACGACTTTAAGGTAAGGATACTAGAACATGATAGGCTGAGGAGCTCTGCATTAATTATTCTTTCAGCTCCAGTTGCGGATATCTATTCTTCTTCTACTCCTGGAGTCATTTGCTTTGTGGCGGCATAAGCGTCAAGATGTTGAACTGCATATCCCCCCTGATATGGTGCATGAGAAGGGTTTCTATGTATGCTGTCTACAGAATATTATTGGTACGTATTTAAGTTCTCTGTCAAATTTTAAATAAATACTTCATCGCTTCCATTTCAGATAATATAATTTTATTTGTACTGTTATTTGGATGTTCAATTTTACTACAGCGAAATATGCGTAATGTTAAATCGGCAATAAATATGTGTAAAGGTATAACAATAGCCAATTTTTCGAAATTCTTTTTGCTGCCCATTATGATATGGAGAGATAATACGACTGAATTTGAAGCTATCGTACATAATTTTTTAGTGATGGGTCACTATTTGTTATCGTCTATATTTATTTATTCAAGTAAGTATTTATGCGTGAGTTCTTTGTTAAGTTAATTGATTAAATGAAAGTTAAATATTACAGTTGTAAATCGCATATCGAAGACAAGCAGTGCAATCGTAGTCCTTTCTCTATTTGCATTCAAAGAGTACCTTAAACTTGGAGTTTCCGACACAATTTATAGTCTATTAAAATAAATCTTGTGGGACAAAGTACTTACAGATTTCAGATTTTTTTTTTATTTATATAGTCATTCAACATTCTCGTTTGCCTTAATAGTGTTCATATGTACATATATGCAAAATATGCAATAGGGCAAGATGTATTTGTTTGACACGAAATAATTAAGTTAGTTTGCGCATGTAGGACTATAGATCTAGCTTTTTTTTTAAACTATTCGTGAGTATGGCTTATTTTCTGGCAATTGGGAGGTATATACAAACATTTTAAAATTAAATATGTATTGTCAAATTGAAAACAACTAAAGTTGAGAGTAATTAAGTGCGGAGCTAAATCAGCTTGTCTTAAAAAGTCAATGACCCTGATGCTATTAATAGCTCTCTCAACACAATAATTATTCACCCTTATTCCCGTTGGCTTTTGTCGTATATGACTCATGTGTCGTGTCGTTGTAAAAACGATATTCAGATTTTTTTTCGAACTTTTGTTAACGATTTTACTTTATTTTCTAAGTGTTCACTGTAATTTCAAAAAGTTTTTCTTAAAAAAGTTAAAACACTGACTTAAAAACGAAATGAAATATTAGGCGTTTACGACAAACGCCAACGGGAATAGGGGTGATTGTCTACATCTTCGACAAAATAGAAAAATGCTTCAATTTACACTAATAACTAGGTTCCTGTGGGCGCAGTAGCGCAGTGGTTAGTGTGCTGGACTGCTGTGCGAGGGATCCCAGGTTCGATCCCCGGAAAAACACAAATTACATCTTAGTGTTTTTTTCTACTGCGCCACCTCTCGCGAACGTCTGACAAACATCCGAGAGTATAACTGTCCTGAAAAAGCTTCTCAATTCAGCCGTTCGGAATCGGCATAAAATTGTAGGTCCCTTCCATTCGTTACAAAAATAGAAACTCACACAAAACGAATGGTTGCGAGAAGCTAGGCCTAGGGTGTCTACCGCCTGTTGCGCCACCTATTTATTTATTTTATTTTTAACTAGGTTCCTGATATATATTTTCTTTTATTTGCAGGTGTCAAAATATTCAGTTTAGTTTGTAGTTTCATCGTACATCATTCGAAGTGTAGTTATCTTTGACACTTCCCGTGGCGTGCTATTGTTATGCTTTATGCATGCCCAAAAGTTCGGTATCCCATACAACGGTTTTGTAGTTGTAGTTGTCTCTTGGTTGTAATTCAAAATTCGGTATTGTCATACACAACCTTGATAGAAGATTAGATTTAGATTAGATTATTAGTCGGGAGAGCCTTCACCGGCCCTGGCACTGCGGCCTCTTTAAATGGGCCTATTGTGCCTTCCCTGGTAGGGTCCTAGAGCCATCTACTTACTCCGAAGACAGTCAGGAAGACATGTATCTTCTCCTTGATAGAAAAAGTTGTCTGTCAAAACACAGCAAAGATGGCGGTGGTTGTCTATGAGTTGTTTGTTAGTTTCGTTGTGCGAAAGTTGAGTTGTGTTCTACAATAGGAGCATTACTTACAGCTTCATAAAAAAAGTACCAATTTGACTTCAGTACCGGACAGTACCAGTTGCCTGTAGCATAGCAATGAATGTATTTTGCCCTACGCCACGTCATCGAGGACCAAATTGAGTCCATCACCCCTATCGTGGAATCCGCCGGGGGGAATTATTCACGGAAAAGAATATTTTGGTATTGTCAAAATCGCAAAGTGAACATTTCTCCGTGTGGGTAATGTGTGTGAGTTTCAATGTATTAAAAACGTTCAAATCGAATTTTTCCCGAACGGGGAACTGTCCTCTTTGGGATTTTGACGATGCCAAAATATTATTTTCCGTGAATAATTCCCCCCCGGCGGATTCCACGATAGGGGTGCATATTGAATTCTTCTAAAACTTAACTTGCATATTCCAGAGAAGACTTTCACTACACAAACAAACATACAGGGAAATAAAGAATAAAAAAAAAATGCAATAACTGTTGGTTTATTAAAATCTCTTTTATTAGACGATTTGTAGATTTTTGCTTTTCTTGTCGTTTAGTTTTTATTTAAATTTATACCTACATATATATGTATAATGTCCTGATCGTGTTCGCATGTATTCACATGAACGGACACGAAGGGAGAGAAAATATAAGAAAAGAAACGCTCATTTGTTTAGAATTAATAATATGCTGCAAACCTATATGTTATTATGTTAGTTTTTATTATTATTTTTCCTTAATTATTCGTAATTGCTGATTTTTTATTTTATATTTTGTTTAATCCACTTAATACGAATATCTTGTAATATTTGTTTATGCAGTTAAAAATTTAATTATATACTTGCTTTTAGGAGAAAGAAAACCTCTATTGTTTTTATTTTACTCTGACAACACAATTGCGTACATAAATAATTTGTTTTTGTTTTTTTTTTTAATTCTTTTATATATATTTCTTTTGCTTTATATATATCTATTTGTTTATTATATCTATTGTTTAACTAGTTTTATTCCTATGACCCATTTTTATTTGCTTTACTTGTGTCTATACTTAAATAAAAACAATTTCATTTGTTAAAGTTGTTATTGCTGTGGATTTGTTGTTAAGCTGTTGTTGCTCTTTTGTTGTTGCAGTTGATGTATATTTGCACAGAATTGTTATAAGACTTAAGAAAACAAAATAAAAAAAAAAAAAACAAATGATAAAAACTTTTCTCGCAAAGTGTAAAAAATTATATAATATTTAGATATATATATGTTTATGTATATAGTGAACAAGGTATCTTGTTTTTCATTTAGCTTAAATCTTTTACACACAATAATAAATTTTAAAAATTGAACTGCTTGTAAACACAATTTCTTTTTTTTTTGTTTTTTTTTTTTTAATTTTGGAAAACATAACTACCATCTTAATCAAACACTAGCATTACGAGTAAATTCTAAATGGATACTTATTTTGTTTGCTTTAGTCAGATCTTCCTCGTTTGGTACGCAGACGTTCTACTAAAGTATATTGAATAAGAAAATTATAAGAAGAGTAAATTTGTAAATAATATTGTAACGCTCAGCGCAGAAGAGGAAGAGCTGGAGAATTTTGTTTTATTATGATGTTACATTCCACGAAGATGAGGATGAACACGACGAACAGTCATCACTTTCTGGTGAATTATTCAGCGTTTGTGGCTTCGGACCCCAGATCCGTATGGTTGCATCATCGGACGCCGATGCCAACAGGGACGGAAAGGCTGGATTCCATGTAACACAATTGACGGTTTTCGTGTGACCAGAGAGTTTGGCCAGCGGCTCTTCTCGCTTGATATGCCATATGCAGACTTTGTTGTCCTCGCTGCCACTGGCCACGAAACTTTCGTTAATGCCACCGAAACATGAGTGTATGGCAAAGTTACTCTGACGTATGCCCTGAAAACGACGCACTAAAGTCTTGTCCTCCAAATCCCAGAGATGAAGGCCCTGGGTGGCGATATTCAAGAGGGCGTAACGCTCAGACGAGTTGACTGCAAATGTCATTATGGGATGAGGTTCCTTGATAATGTCATAGTCGCTACGTGGATTGTCGAATACATAGCTGGAAAGAGTTTGATAATTTTTTTTTTAATGATATAAATATTTTGAAGGGCAGGTAGTCTTTCTGGGAAATGTTAAGTAACTATTTTGTCTTAAATTTAGAGATCGACTGCCCAAAAAGAAGAAGATACAAAGCGCTTTAATTTCGAATGTTGGTTGTGTCTCACACGGCTGAGTGGGAAACTACCGCCAACAAGTGAGTTTCAGCTCCATAATCGACCACGAAAGGCACAAGTTTTAATAATAATTTTACTTGACTACAGCTGACTATATGGCATAGGCCAGACTCATCTATGAGCGAAAAATTATCGACTTTGCATGCAAAGCAAATTCAGTCAACCTCATCAAAGACAAACGTGAGTACTAATTCTATGGCCTTAATCGCTGCCTGGAAGTCAAAGTTAAACATCTTCTCTCCTAAAACAATAGACACCAAAATTGAAATTGAAAAAAAAAAAACAGCCCAACAAATAAAAAAATCATTAGAAGTCTGTGGGCGCAGTGGCTCAGTGGTTAGTGCGCTGGACTACTTCGCAAGGCGTCCCAGGGTCGATCCCCGGAAAAACACAAATTACATCTAAGGTTTTTCTACTGCGCCACCTCCCCCGAACGTCTGACAAACATCCGAGAGTATTACTGTCCTGAAAAAGCTTGTCAATTAAGCCGTTCGGATCGGCATAAAATCAGCATAAATTGTAAAATTCCATTCGCCCGTTGTGAGAAGCTAGGCCTAGGGTTCCTATGACCTGATGCACCAACTATTTATTTCTTTTAGAAGTCTGCAAGACAAGACTACAAGTACATACTTGCAATACAAGTGACTTTTTACAAATGTAATTATTTTTGCGATAAATTTAAATTTGTAGACAAATTCTACAGCCACTTTTAAAACTTGTACTTTTCAACTCTTGAAGTGGCGCTTGAGTAGCAATTTCTCAATTGGTCACTTTGCCACTGCAACAAAAAGTTCGCCTTAGAACAATGTCACACGAGCTCTTCATGTCCGTGCTCCCATGAGTATATAGACAGCCAATGGAAGATCACACACGAACAAAAAAAAGTTGGCACTCTAACTGACTGAAAACCTTTACGATATAGGGACAATAATTATAAAAATTGATAAACAAGTACATAATTTATGTGTGCTTACCCTCTAATGCGATAATGATTGTCCGAAGCTAGAACTGTCTTGTTGTCGGAAAGAAATGCCAGGCAATTAACGCGAACTCCCTCCCAGTGCTCCAGAATGGTCCCCTTCAAGTCGCACAAATAAAATTGACCCTTAAGGCCACCAGTCACAAATCGTGTCCCATCCGGATTGAATGCACCACATGATAAACTATCGTCCATGGCATGCGACATCTTCAGTATCAAACTGCACTCGTCCACGTTCCATATGAAAATTTCGGGCGAATCATCTGGCCCACCAACCAGCAGTAACTTCGAATCTGGACTCCAGCATACAAATGAAACACTCACCTGTACATCGAGAGTACGCCGATGTTTGAGTGTTAATTTGTATGGATCTACATCCCAAATGATGACGCTGGCATCCTTGCTGCCAGAGGCCAATTTTAAGCCATTCGGCGAGAATTTAACAAACCACACTTCATCACAGTGCTCGGTGAGAATTTGTAGCGTCTGCATGGGAAAACCTTCTGTCGAACAACAATGGTCCGAGAGCAGAGAAACATTCTCTAGATTGGTCTCCCATGCCATATCGTGACATGGGCAGCGTTGTGTCTGGATTTCGACGGCTTGGGTGAGTAGTGAACGTAAACGTCGTGGTGGCAGCATAACAGAAGGCGGCAGGAATGCCTGCAGGCGTTCCATGACATGGGAGCGCGACACAATGCCTTTGCCCTCCCATTTAGCACGTTGATAGAGATCATGATTGTTCGAACACATCATGTATGAGGATAGCTGGTGTACACGTGTGATATTGTGCTGTAGTGGTGTCAGTTCGTTGCGTAGAACATGCAGGGCGTCCAATGGACTGCCATCTTCTAGATACTCGAGGTATTTCTGCTCGAGTATAATGAATTTCATTTCGGTGATGTTGACATGTTTGATTTCGATTAGGGGTTCAAGTTCCTGTAGAAAATAAAAGAACATTTTTTTATCAAAATGTTACTAAAACATGAGATGTATTGCAAGAAACAGGTAGTTACGGGATTTGGGTAGTTTTATGTGGGAAACAATAAAAAATTGCGTTTGAATTGTAAGAGGTAGCAATTGAGCCCCAGATATGATATATAACTATAGAGACAGGACAATGTGAAAATAAGAGCAAACAGACAGTGATTGCTAAATTTTCTATGTAGCCAACTATTTTTTTGGGGTTAGGGTTCAACAAATAACCGAAAGTTATGCGTCGTGATAATTTACCGAAGTCTGTATAGCCAAACTACTAGAGAAAACCATGGATAGGTACAAAGCTGACTTAATAGCCATCCAAAAAGTCTGATAGAATGGAGAAAGCACAAAAAATATGAAAAACAGTGACAATTACTACGGTGAGTATCGCAAGATGTCAACGATCTACTTAAAAAGACATACCTACTATAAGTGCCCGAATTACGACCTCAAATTAGTATTGACGATTTTAAACAAAAATCGGGAGGGAGGGCATATTTTGTTTTACAGTCTGAAAACAGCCGGCACGAGAATACCTCCGGAAATAACTCAATACTAATCGCCTTTGCGGAGTGCGTAACGACATCATAGTCAGCATACAGTTCCCTCCAAACTTTTCGCAGTTTCACGACACAAAAACGGACCGATGCTATAAGAAGATTTAACGATGACTTTACAAGCTGTAAGGCGACATTGAACTGCGAATCAGTCGCTACTAAGCTAAAAAGCTAAAAACTGGAGACTATGGGAATCAGGGATTATTGCATACGTTTGATAGTCAAGGAATTATGCAGATTTTAGATGGTAAAATAACAAATTCCGTCAGCAAGTCTGGTACTTGTAGGAAGGATTAAAATCTGAAAATCTGCTCACAATGACACAGATCGAAATTAATTTCTTTGCTTTATTCTGGTCCACTTCCAAGCGATACTTTGCAGAAATATACCGCACAAATTTATAAAAACCATATCGCAGTAGTGTTCTATTTTTTACTCGCAAACTAACTAAAACTGGTGCCAAGATCAAGGTTAGTTTAACAGAACTGTTAACTGTTATCGAGTAAACATAAAATAAATTATTAGTGCTGTTATTTTAAACAAAAATAAAAATAAATCTCGAATCTCTGCATCGATGGCAAACTATTTCCTTCTATTCCACCTTCGTCTGTAATTCATAAAACAAAAACAAATACCAATCTATGAACAATGGAGTTCAACTTTGTTTACAAAATTTCTATTGTTAACGCACATATGATTACAAATACATACAAAGAATTCGTAGCACGCATCTTGTTTACAATTAAATCTCCAAAACGAGTTTTAACTTTCATTGCACGTCCACCATATTTCGTAAATGATGTAACCAAATGTACATGCAAACAAATAGAACCATATGTGGGGCTCTTCCCCTATTCCTCAAAGTTGATGATAGACAAATGATAACCAATTTGATATGAAATTAATCTTTTTCGTGACCATATGTATGCATGCATGTATATATCGCTCGGTTGTTTACTACGTTTCGGAAAAGTACAATATTATATGAACTCAAATGTTTTCAGATGATAATATGAGTGTTGTGTTTACTGTATTTATACTAAAAAGAACCAGCAGGGCAGCACAAACAGAAGTAAGAAGCAAACCACAAAAGGCAATTGAACTCTTCTTTGTCTTGCTTATTCAAAAGAGAAGTTTTCCAAATCAATGCAGAGTGGGAGGGGGGGGCGCGATGTGCGATGTGCGAGAGTTTAGGAACAGTGAGAACGAGAATCCAAACAAACATAATACACACACCCGCACATATACAAATATACGCATTGTCGATGCGATATCTCGCCCAACAAAGAAACAGAGGAAGCAAGATGAGTTATCTATGGTGAAACAAACTACGACGCATAGACAACGGGGGGAGGAGATTGTAACAATAACAAACAAAAACTCACCTTCAAATCGCTATCTGCCTTTGTCCAATCGCCAGACAGTACATGCTCCCGAAATTTGGTCGCTGCTGGATGCTCCAAATAGCAGCCAGACTCCTGCATTAGCAGATCAGCAGTTTTGTCTAGGCCGACATTCTGTAAATACTGTCCAATCAAACGTACCATCTCCTGATTGGTCTTATCGAGATGTAAACGATTCGTCGAAGAATTATACGGTGGGCCACTAAGCGTGCCATTAGTCGTGTTGGTGCGTGATATCGGTAACGCCGAAGAGACCGTTGTGCCATTTTGAGCTAATTCTGAGCCGGGCAAGGTCGAGATGTGTCCGTTGGTAGATTCGCCGTTGTTACCTCCGCCTCCGGTTCCACCGCTGTTACTACCACCACCTGGTCCTGATCCACCGCTTGCTACTGATGACGAGTTATTAGCGTGTTGCATGACAGTGCCACTGGCGCTGCTGCTATTGCGTCGCTCTATGCTGGCTTCCGTACTAGAGTCGATTATCGTCGAAGTGCTAGATCTGGGCGACGAGTTCCTAAACGATGTGTGAGGCGAGTCTGCCTCGTTACTACTGCTACCTTTTGAGTGTCGTCGACTGTGATGACGTTGCCGTTGAATGATATCTGTAATTTCTACGATGATGCTATCGCAATTGTCGCGTTGTGCTACTCCAGCTCTAGCTGCCGCACTGCTCGTTGGCTGTTCACTATCTGTACTAACACCTGAAGACGACACAAAAGCGGATGACGATGTAGATGCTGCTGTTTGTTGTGCTGCTGAAGTTGAACGTCGTCCTTTCTTGCGCGGCGGCTGGTCCTCAGATGAGGCACCAGTTGCAGCAGCTTTTTTGTTATTTCTATCAATTTTGAGTCTCTTTGTCTAAACGAGTAGGACTAAGGGGGATCTTGGAAAGAGGCAGAGATTGGGGGGTGGCTCTGCTTCGTTGTACGCGTTGGTCTTCGACGTCGTGGTGTTCGTGTGTTGGAGAACAGCTGAATACACTTTTGCTGCGTTTCGTTTTTCTCCCTTTCGTTCGGTATTCTCCTCTCTCAGTTGACACACAAATTGTTGTTGAATGTATTTTTCGTTTTTTCCCAGCACAGTATCTGCGATTTGTCGATTTCCAAAAATACAAAGTTGGTTGGAACACGAAACTCTGGCTGATTTAATAAAACAAGAAATGACTCCACCACCGATACACAGTACTTCTCTCTCGGCTGTGTGTTATATATTTGACGTTTTGCGAATGGGGAGCATGCAAATGAAAAAGAGAAGAAAACCCAAGGCAAAAAAAAAAAAAAAAACGATTGTAGGATTGTGTGGAATCTTTTTTACACTTCACCTTATTTACCAATTATTTCAATTTCCAATGATTACACTTCGACGAATTGGAAAATACTTAGGCAATGAAGTATTTGGACTTTGTTTGGAATTTTGCCATTTCTCATAAGCTAATGTTTGCTTTATGGAGATTGTGACGAGGAAAGAAAATCACTTGCAGCTCTATAATTACCAAATTTTCTTCACAATACTTATGATGATGACGAAGAAAGTGATGCGATTGATGAGGAAAAATTTATATTTTCCTTTCCTTTCTAATTTTTCTATTTTCTTTTCCTACACAAAAAAGAACTTGTGTGCTATAAAGAAACAAAGAAATTTCTTGGATGCGTTAACACTTGTCATTGCATGTGTTGGATAAAGAGGTGAACAGTCATAGAGGGTGAGGGAGCGAATAGTTTATGTTATGTGTGTGCAGTAAAAGTTTATGAATTGTTTACCTATCTCTGTCGTTCATGTCGTATTAGATTGCTGTTTATGTAGTAGCTCTTTTCTTGTCTATGCATTCAGCCAGCTGGTTTTGGAAGAATGACCAATATTTTCAAAGTATTTGGTGAGAGGAAAGAGAGCAAAGATAATATTTTGTTGAAAAAGAAAATTGCACATCTGTTTCTTAGGGTTGTGCCGCAATGACACAAGGTTGACAGTTATTAGTATTTATAAATTTAGTACGGAGGAACAATTAAAGTAAAGGCCCCGACCCATAGAATCCGTCGCATCCGTTGCGGCAACGTATTCGACTGACAGGTTGATAGAAAACAAAGCAGATTAAGGCAGCAAGTGACAGAGAACAGAAACAGAATTAGGAACAGAACATTTCTTTTTCAGCAACAGAATTTAGCGACAGAAAAATGGTGCCTTTATGGAAGGTGATAAGCAACGTACGTACCGGATGCGACGGATAAAGAAGGTTTACTTTCTACTTTTCTATCCGTCGCATACGTTGACAGTTGGGACTGCGTGAAAGGAAGCACTTACATTAGTAGACGTATTAAAATAATGAGAGAAAATATCAGCTGCAGATAACAGTTAAATCAAACTAATTTTGTGGATATTTTCGGATTTAAATTTTAAATTGTTTTAAAGATTCCAATTGCGGACTGCGGCGACAGATTCTATGGGATAGTTTTGTTTCGTCGAATACGTCCATTCGTCGACGCAAAGGCTGTAAGGAAGACCTAGGTGGCGCGTACAAGTAGAAACGAATTTTAGCCAACTATGGGTACCTACGCCCATGGTAACCAGCTTATTTTTTTATTCTATTTTGATTTTTCGGTATACGGCAATACTAAAATAATAATATTTTTTTTAAATTAAAACCAATTTAGATCTTACCTAGGTACCGGCGTGAATCTTCCTAGAAAGCTGGTAAGTGAGAAGCTGGTCACTTAGAAGCTAAATATGTTTCGATAAGCAGGGGAGAAACAATCATGCAGTATCAATGGAACCTTATTATTTTGTTTAACACCTGTCTAAGAAAAAGTAAAGTCGAATAAATAGAAAGTAGTTCAGAGTGGCATATTTTTTGTTGGGATCCCGCTCTCCGGAAATAATTGACACTGAAAGCATCAGATTACTAATGCTGGCTTTACATTACCACGCCACGCAATTTTCCATGACTTCAGCGAGAGAGAGAGAGAGATCCGTTTCCTACTGTCAAGGATAATGATCTATAAGAGTGAGACCACAAATCTCCAAAGAAAGTTATGGAGGCCTAAATTCAACTTAACCTAACGGCTTGTGGTGTCACTCTTACACATCATTATCCTTGTCTGTGGAAAAACGGATTTTTCTCTCTGAAGTCATGCAAAATTGCGTGGTGTGGTGATATAAATCCACCATATAAGGCTACGGACATAGTGCATGCGAAAAGTTAAGCGAAAGCTAAAGATAAGGATTGACAGGTAAAAGCTAATAAACTACACCCATACTTTTTAATTGTGCCGGCTGTAGTAGACTCGATGCTAAGCGAAACTTGGCGAAACAAATAAACTTTTCCGCTCAGTTGTTTAGCAAGTAATTCACGCTAAAACGCAGCTATCAATAGTTTTGGATGAACGTGCGAAAACATACCTAATTGCTGTATTTTTAAAACAAACATAGTATATAAACGCACATGTTTATTTCACAAATTTAAAAAAAAAACTCAAATCGGTGCAATAGCGTAACATTAAGCTATTCAGATTTTTTGTGTGAGCAAAATAAACACGCCTTTGATATGTACAGAAGTTTTCGATGCATTACCATGTCATATAGCACTACATTTAGCACCAACAATTACATTAAATCAAAAGAAAATTTTTAAATTTTTAAATAATAAATCATTTTATGATGGCGATCGATACTTTTTTTTAATTTATTTATTTAAATGAAGTCATAGCTTAAACAAAAACGAACATTATTTTAAATGAACTTCCAGAACTTGGCATCACTTGGTTCTGTAATGATTTTCGAAACATATGTTCCTTCATTGGTGCGATAAAGTCAACATTCTTTTGAAAAACACGCAACAGAGCGAGACAAACGTTGACGACCTTTCGAAATCAAACATCGAAATACTCGGTTGGTCGTGTTTGAAAATTTGTATAAACGGTTTTGTGTCCTTCTAACAGCAACTTGTCCACGAATTATTTTCGCTGGTCGCAATTTGTTTAATTTATTTCTTGTAAAGCTGTGCAACCGTTTACTTTTCCGTAATTCCAAATACCAAAACTTTACTTTATTATTTCGCAAATATATTTGTTAAAATTTCTAATTGTTGTGTGAATTGAGTTTTTGGAGTTTGGAGAAAACGTATTTCCCTGTTTGCAAAAATGGCTTCGTCCCGTATCGATGATAAAGCGACCGATATTCCTGAGAGGCTCTATGATTCTACAGCCGGTACCACCTACAAACGGATGAGATTCTTTGGAAAGGTAAATTTTCTTTTCAGCATTTTGTGAACTTATTTTACCGCCAGTGTAATGATGGATTTTGTTTTACTCGTGGTTTCACGTGCGCTGTACCATTTGAGATGTTGCATATAATGTCATTGCAATGATGTGCTTATTTATCATTAGTAAAATGTATTTTAGCAGAAGAAATGTTAAGAGGCATATATTTTTCATTGAAAATTGATATAAATTACGAAAATGATCTTGAATATCCACAGGGCTGAGCTCTGCAAAAATGTATGATAATATGAGCGCGAAATATTCGCAACACACATTCCTAAAATCGAAACGGAAATTTTTTAAAAGAAATTTTGTTGTAAAATTAAGGGCGTAGTCTAGTCTTGAAATTATTGTATTTCAGCACGTCGATTTTATACGATCCTCTGAAATGTTTTAATTAAAAAATTTGTAGAATGACTATCGCTTGAATGTCAATCACCTTTAAACCAATACCTACATGGTTAATCATCTATAGGTGCTTTTTATAGAACATCTATCTCGTCAAAGTGAATTATGTATAATTGTACATTATCTTCAAATTTCAATTACAACAACTGCACTCTGCTTAACCCTTCCGAGGTTCTGTATAGTTGTTGTAGTTGCGTCCTGAAGATTCTACTTTACACCACTTTAATATAGATGATCAATAAAACACGCCTTATGTATTACGGATGTAAACATGATTTTTTACCTTTTGGAGTCAAACTGGCAGCTAGCTACCTGATTGATCGATATTGATGTGAAGAAAAGTTCATGTAGTAGATCGTGTTGGTTATGCTATGCAGAATTGGACTTCTCTTTGTATGTCGGTTGTATGTATTTAGATTGACAATGGTAAATTCTAGGTGGATCTCAAACGCCTGACCAGTAATAGCCACTCCCACTAAAGGCCTTCGATCGTTAATATTTGGGAATTTTCCTATTAAATAGCAATTTTAGACAACATTCAATTTATTCCTATGCCTACTACAACCCCCCTCTTTAGGCACTCGATAGAAGAGATCCAGCAAAATCTCGAAAGTTAATCGCTATGGTCTTACCATGATCCAAAAGTTTTGTATTTATTTTCGAAATTGTACAGAATTTGCATTAGAATTTTCTGAACCGTCAATCTAGTTTTTAGTAGAACCATTTTATAGTAGGTACTATAGAATTAGTAAGCGCAGTGGTTAGTGTGCTGGACTACTGTGCGAGGGATCCCTGGTTCGATCCCCTGAAAAACACAAATTACATCTTAAGGCGAACGTCTGAGAAACATCCGAGAGTATGACTGTACTGAAAAAGTTCAATTCAAGCGTTCGGAATCGGTATAAAATTGTAGGTCCCTTCCATTCGTCTTAAAAATAGAAACTCACACAAACGAATGGTTGCGAGAAGCTAGGTCTAGGGTGCCTCCTGCCTGTTGCGCAACCATTTTTTATTTATTTATTATAGAATATTTAGGGTCAAAAACCCTCCGTTATTTGAATTATTCTTAATAGACCACAACATATTTGTACGATAGCTCAGAAATATTGCAAAAGAAAGAAAAAACATATTATAATGTATACTCTGACTGTAGCATCATCCCTCCGTTATATATAACCGCCCAACATGAACCTTTCTCTTAAATTTTTTAGGGAGGCTTCGCTAAATGCTATGAAATCATTGATGTGGCCACAAATAACGTGTACGCTGGCAAAATTGTTTCCAAAAAGCTTATGATGAAACACAATCAGAAGGAGAAGATGACCCAAGAGATATCTATTCACAAAAGCCTAGACCACAAGAACGTCGTCAAGTTCCATGGCTTCTTCGACGACAGTTTTAATGTATACATAGTATTGGAGCTCTGCAAGAAAAGAGTAAGTCAATAATTCCTTAAAAAAAATACATTTATTATTAAAATATGTATTTCAGTCCATGATGGAGTTGCATAAACGACGAAAAGTCATTACAGACTACGAGTGTCGCTACTACATTTACCAGATTATGGAGGGGGTACATTACCTCCATAAAAATCGCATTATACATCGCGATCTGAAACTGGGAAATCTTTTCCTAAACGATCATCTTCATGTGAAAATCGGTGATTTCGGCTTAGCAACACGTATCGAGTACGAGGGTGAACGGAAGAAGACACTATGTGGCACACCGAACTACATTGCACCGGAGATACTTACCAAGAAGGGTCACTCGTTTGAGGTAGACATTTGGTCGATTGGTTGCGTGATGTACACACTGCTGGTGGGTCAGCCTCCGTTTGAGACGAAGACGCTGAAAGACACCTACACAAAAATAAAAAAATGTGAATACAGGTAAGAAATGGAACCGATGGTTGTATGTAGTAAGTGATTCAAAATTTTTTTCTTTAGAGTGCCAAATTTTATGAGAAAAAGTGCCGCTACAATGGTCATTGCAATGCTGCAATCGAATCCCGATAAGCGACCAACTATCAGACAGTTGTCTGATTTTGAGTTCATCACAGCCGGTCCGGTGCCAACTAGTCTGCCTAGTTCGTGTTTGACAATGGCTCCACGATTGGGATTGAATGAAACAATTGAAACCGAAGAGGATATCAGGCGCAAACCGCTTATTGAAACTAATGGAATGAGTAAGTGTGAGAATGACGCTGCAGTTTGGCCGTTACTAATTCAAATTTTATTCTCAAAGGAGACGATACACGATTGGAGTCGACGTTCCTTAAGAATAATTTGCACGATGCCATCACCGCTTCGGCGCAGGTTTGTCGGTTAAACGAAGACTACCGCACCGATATTGAGAATCTGCACGAGCAGCTAACAACTCTGATCAATTCTAAGCCGCGAATAATGCCAAACAACTTGGGCGATGAAAATACCGATCCAGCTGCTCAGCCACTCTTCTGGATCTCCAAATGGGTGGACTACAGCGACAAATATGGCTTCGGCTATCAGTTGTGCGATGAGGGTATGGGAGTTATGTTTAATGACACAACGAAATTAATTATGCTACCGAATGGACTGTGAGTTAATGTCGACTTTGTAGCCCTGGCCTCCTATATTTGACTGTAATTTTCTTTCAGGAACGTGCATTTTATCGACAAAGATGGCAAGGAAACTTACATGACCACCGCCGACTATCCCAAGCAGTTGGACAAGAAGATGAAACTACTGTCATATTTTAAACGCTACATGACTGAGCATCTTGTGAAGGCGGGCGCCAACAATGTTGTTTTTGAAAACGATCAAATTTCCAGATTGCCACATTTGCACTCGTGGTTCAGGACAACCTGCGCCGTTGTAATGCATCTCACAAACGGATCGTTGCAGGTAAGTTCGCTATATGTCCTTCACTATATTAACATCATTCTGACTAAATGGCAACTATTTCCAGTTAAATTTCTCCGATCATATGAAACTCATTCTATGTCCACGTATGAGCGCCGTCACATACATGGATAGCGAAAAGAATTTCCGCACCTATCGATTCCCAACGATCACAACACATGGTTGCTCGAAGGATCTCTACCAGAAGCTGCGCTATGCACACGAGAAACTTCGGAAAATGCTGGAGAAACTATATTAAACGAATTAGCGAAATCAGAGAGAGAGATTATTTATAGTGATGTGTTTTACTGTGTACAAAATTAGAGATTGCCGCAGAGAGAAGGGACATTTTCACAGAAACCAAGCAAACCAAGCACAACAATACATTCCCACCCACAAACGATCATTCTATCACATAAATTTGTTGTTGCCGCTGTTTCTTTTTTTTTTTATTATTATTTTTTTATTACATTTTATATCATTGAACATTAATCAAAAGAAAAGGAGAGAGAGAGAGATAGAGAGCATCATTTCCATTTCGATTTCCATATAAATTTTGATAAACAATTACCCGTATACATTTTGTTAAATACCTCTCATGTTTAAACATATATTTGAGAGGAGATTGGCTTTGTCAGAAGCACACATGGTTGACACGAACAGAGATTTAAATATGAGTTGGATCACACTGCAAGGAAGTACATACCCATACATCAAGCTTATAATTGAGTTACAAGCCGAAAAGAGAAACACGGAAGAGTTGCACTCAGTTAAATTATGTATTATTAATTATTTTTATTGTTTTCTTTAAGGAATTCAGTGTTGTTATTAAGTTTTCTTTTATTTTTGTATTTCCTTCTTTTAATGTAGTAGCTTTTAAAATTCCTTGTACTGTGTCCGTTATTCTCGCTTAAATATAATTTAAAAACGAACTTTCAAATGTGTTTGGTTTTTGTTTAAAACCCCTACCAAACTTAAGCCGACTTTAAAACGAAACACATTCTCTGTTTAAATTACTTTGTGTAGGAAATCGCTGAAATAATTCAGAGAAGTCAACTGGACCGGACAAAATATCCAATTTCGTCCTGAACAAGCTGTCGCAGTCAATTATGATCTTGCTAGCTATAGTGATGAACAACTGCTACTTTCCTAGGAAATGGAAGACTGCTACCCATTCCGAAGAAAGGCGACCGCTTCTTTGCAGTGTGAGTAAAATACTCGAGGAACTCATCCTGCGGAGAGTGAAAGATGTTTGTACATCATCATAGCGGACATTCAATTTGGATTATGGTCACACTTTTCCAGAGAATACTCGGGAATGCATCCAGCCATCCAAAGGATTGCAGAAACCCAAAACATCTCAGAGCATCGTTACCTTCATGTATTGGCTCTAACTAAACGAGGACCTATTCCCAAGAGACACCGACAGGACAACAATACCCTTCAACGATTTGACCGAGAAAACCCACCATAGAGGATAATACCAAGATGAACAACCCTCTCTACCACCAGAAGTACATCGACACCCGGATTTGAATACCCTGATGTCAACCCTGAACGATGCATACTATACGAGTATGAATCTGAGACAACAATCACAATTTATGTAAATCGAAATATTTAAAAAAAAAATGAATTCAAAAGCGGAACGAAAAGCTATTTCGAATATGATTGATGATAGAGAGTAGGGTCCATATCTCCAAACATACCAGGAACAGAATTCTTAATGAGTTTCTTCTTCCAGGACCAGCTTTCGAGCACACCGACCAAGTGTCAATTTTATGTACCAACGAATTGTTTTATAGATAGCGTTGAAGCGAGTCAATTGCGTGGATGACTTACTATGTAACTGTCCGGCTCTATCATTGATTAGAAAGCAAACTCTAGAAGAGTCCTTTTTGGGGATATTGCCGAAACGGACATCAGAAAAAGAGTAGCGGAAATAACCGACTGCACTCGTGCCATGTGGGCGCAGTAGCGCAGTGGTTAGTGTGCTGGACTACTGTGCGAGGGATCCCATGTTCGATCCCCGGAAAAACCCAAATTACATCTTAAGGTTTTTTCTACTGCGCCACCTCTCGCGAACGTCTGACAAACATCCGAGAGTATGACTGTCCTGAAAAAGCTTTTCAATTCAGCCGTTCGGACTCGGCAGAAAATTGTAGGTCCCTTCCATTCGTTCCAAAAAATAGAAACTCACACAAAACAAATGGTTGCGAGAAGCTAGGCCTTGGGTGTCTACCGCCTGTTGCGCCGCCTATTTATTTTTTTTTTACTCGTGCCATGGAAATATGGACCTAACTTACTCGTGAATTACTCCCTATGTAACGATTAAATGCCCCCTAACCCAAACTAGGTAAGGGATAAACATTTTACCTAGACGGAAAAGTATTGACAAGAGTGGAGCACGGAGTATCCCTCTTCGTCAGCCCATCACTAACCTAACCCAACTTTCATCAGAAAATGAATCTTGCCAATAAGTTGACTGCTGTGACTCAGTGGCTAGTGTACTGGACTTCTGTACATGCTGTGTCAATTATAAATAACAAAAATAAACATGACCCAGACGAACAAAATGCAGCTCGTTTAATTCAAGGCACTCGAGAGTCGAGAATCGAGAAATTGGACGATCTTGCGATGTGATTGTTAATCCGTATATATTTTCCTCCTGAAACATTTCTTCAATTTTCTTTTTAAATAAAAATTTCCAAATTTCATTATCCTCTCAGAAAAGAATTCAAACTTTTTTGTTTTTATTATTCAACAAGAAAGAAAGAAAAATTATAAACTTAAATCATCTTTTCTGAACAAATAAAATAATAATATATTCCTAACAATTATACAAAAGAAACCTTATTTACGCGACAAAAACATAATAATAATCATTACAATTCGGTTTTATTTATTATTTATAATTATTTTATTAAAAAGAAAATAATTTCTTTTGATTTTTTTTATTGGGTTTCCTACACTATCTATTATCTTGTCTAGATTAGAAAATAAAAGATTCACTTTCAACTGAGGTTTTTGTTTGGAAAGGCGTTATTTCGAATTTTTACACTTTCACTATATTAGAGAATCAAACAACGTATACGTTATACATATATTCAGCAGGAAAAAGAAAAAGAAAAAGAAATAAATATCTCTGTACGAAACCCGACAAAACAAGTATTTCTAGTACATAATAACTTCACTTTTATATATATAATATTTTTTGTTTTTGTTTTTTTGTTTTTTTTTTTTAATTTCATATAATAATAAAAATCAACACAAGTTATTTCTTCGCTAGCCATAATTCATATTTGTACTATGCGATGTTTGAAAGCTGCTGGATATGTTTTTCTGTTGCTGGCTTTGTGGCTGTTTGGTGAAATTATTCTCGTGACACCATTCCACGAAGTCATCAATAAGTACTGGCCATGCTCCTTCTGAATCATAATTTGTCATGTTATCATCAATGTGAGTGGCAAAATCAAGCAGTAGATTCCATGTGTCTTTTGGTATGGATCGTTTGTGTTTTTCCTTGAGAGATTAAAAGAGAAAGAGAAAGCAAACGTTAAAGTACAATATAAGTGAACTTGTAACTTCTAAAAAGTATAAATATAAAGGTTGTGCGAATAGAGCGAACAACTTTTTGCTCCACTAAAATCTTTGCTTCTAATAAATCTGATGACCTTTATGGCATATTGCCAATTTTTGAAGATTTCAATATTCTCGCCAAGTCTAGAAACGTAAGTAATCGGGTTGTTCTTGTCCAGAAGATCACGAATGACAGACCAATAAGCTAGTGCTATCATCGTGTACTTTTTAACACGATCATCGTCCAACCGAAGTCGTCAAGAGCTTGCTTAATGAACCTTAACAAAAAAGGCGCGTCGTTCAGTCGTGCCCTACCTTTGGCTTACTTTGAACCAAAGAATGCTACAAACAACATACGTTAAGGTGCTAGTACACGGCATGTAGTCATTGGGACCATTCACTGACGTAAAAATGACGTCAGTGCTACATAAGTGGCTGTTACGTCAAGTGCACAAAGAGACCATTCGTGGGACGTGTAGCTTGCTACATGCCGTGTACTAGCATAGCACCTTTACGTAAGCAAGTTAAAAATATGAAATGACATGATTTCGGGCAGACTTGCCCTTTACTTTAAAAAGTCAAACATTTTTGTGTAGCAAATCAATCAAGACAAGTGCACTCCAAATGATAGACCAATGGTGTCTAAAGCATTATGGCCGGGAAGGCAGATTTAAGTCTGGATTTGGAACCAAAGGAACGGAAAACTGTCCAAGAAAATTAAGTATTAAAGTGTCCTCCTGAAGTGAACTTCTGGACAACAGTAGGGAGAAACGAAATTCTCTTCGTTATCCTCTATTCAACTGATTTATGTCTGAATCACGAAATTCCCTTCAGGGGCCCTACTCTCTATTTCGTTCCGAAAGTCAATCCTATTCGAAAGTGCTTTTCGTTCCGCTTTTGAATTCGTACTCTGTAATGCTTTCGATTTTCCGTATATCAATGCTTTTTGACAGTTGGAGATTTCATTCCGCTTTCGAAATAGAGAGTACCAAATATTCGTTTTCGGAAAATTTTACTTTCGGAACGAAATACAGACTAGGGCCCCAGTGGCTTGTGCTTTTCACATATCACGTATAGGTACTCCACGTATTCCATTTTTCAGTCATCCGGCAATTTAGAACAATTCCGTAAACTTCGAGGAAGAAATCGGAATCATAAACAACAAGTTGTTTGTTTATTGTGAAATTCATAAGCGAAGTAAAGAAGTAGAGACCACTACATACTTGGACTTACGTTCCAGACTATCTACATAATTAAAGTCAAACCGCACGAATGACTATAGTGTGCCGAAACATAATTCCAGCTAATTGGGTTATTCGAAAGCACCATTTTTACCTCATATAAGCTTTCATCTACTATCTTATACATACATGAATATCGTTTTGGTAACCATTAGTTTGTTTGTAAACAACTTTAATTTAGCTCTGCTGTTCTCATTTTTTGGTAATACGAAAACGCGTATGGTTTATCTGTTTTCGGCTAGTTTCAGAGTAGCTTTGTGTTACTTTTCTCCTTTATTACTAAATTGCATTATGTATTTGCAATTACTCAGAATAAGCTGAATGATTCCTCTGACTTATTCCATTTCACAGACTTAAGCAACATACTCTCGTTAAACAAATTACCAATTCACTTGACTTACCGTTAAAAATTTGCACCAAATATCTAAGAACTCAAATCTTCCCTGTAGTACAATTCGCCAGTACGCAATGGCCATATCTAAATCGATTCCCTTCTGTCCCGGATCCTTTGCATAATTAAACGTAAACTGATAAAAGTCTTTGAACTTGCTCGCATCATTTAACTCATTCTCGAGTATTGGTAATTTGGATTTTAATTTATCTACACTATCCACACCCAGATCGTTCATGCCATTACAGAATTCTAAATGCGAAAATTCGCACTGAGTCTCGGCACGAAATTTCCATGCTATTATCAGTACCAACTTTGAGTCCGGACTTAGCTCCAAGTCGTCTAGGAAACGAATCACACCATCCGAAGTCATTTTTTGTGGATCACACGGATCTCGATACCGACAATAGAGTGATTCGATACGCTTGCGATCTAGCTCCCGATAGTAGAGATCTGGATTTTGGAAATAATTATCACTGGCCTGATCCAGTTTCCAGTCATTATTTGTTAGGCAATAGATTGCAGTTTGTTCTCCAGTATGCGTTAATAATATAAATTTCCGCACTTTATCTTTTTGTGTTGATTTCAGCTTATTCTATTTGAAAAGAAGAGGAAACAAAAATGTAAATTGCATTATTCGATTAAATCATCGGCAATGGTAGACAAAACGAAAATTAAGAAAAAAAAAAATAACATCGTAATATTTGGTTGCAAAATTGGGGGTATATTTGTGCACAATGTCAACAACAGTTGGAAAGTAACTCATTCACATGGAATATAAGAATTTGTTTTACACAATGGGAATAATATTTTTTTCGTAAAGCTCACCATAATTGAATATTTTTATAATGCAAAAATGTTCCTAAAAATATTTTTCTTCTTTGAAAGGAGAATTTTGACGGACAGTGTTTGACATTTGCAAGTTGAGCCCGTGTAAGCGAAACAACAAGAGTGTGAGTGAGAGATGAATAGTGATTTTGCAAATGACAGCTGAGTTGGGGAGGTGTTTGAAAAGTTGTTTATAGATGTTTTACCGGAACCGGAAGTCGATATCGTTTGTTTTATATAATTTAAAAATTATAATTTAAAGATTTTTGAGTTCTTCTAAAATCTTAATTGAGGAAAATTATTTCTCAGTGCTGGAGTCGGTAGGTACATCGGTTTGGTTGTTCAAATCTATGAATAATTGAAAAAGTTATGATGTCAAATAACCTCACATTTTCTGATGTTAAATTATAAACCCATTCAAAGCTTGACGCTTTCTGGAAGTTTATTAATTATTAATAGAGAATATTACCAAAATTCGAACTCAATTAGAGTGTTCTACTATGTCCGTTCTTTTACAATTTAGCTACAAATACAAATTGGAAAATTATAGAATATCTTGCTGGAATGCTGTTTATCCTGTCGGCGATGAACCGACTGCCAACTAGATGTGAGGACATTAAAACGCTATGCAGCAAAATTTATGGTATTTCAATCCATATTCCTAACTATAACCTCCTATCCATCATTTTCCTCAAATGTCTATCTGTACATTTTGATTTGTTTCGTTAAAATATCAGCATCAAAATCGATGTTCACTAGCTCTACAGTTGATTTCTACAGTTTCCATCGCAAAATCACTTATCGTAAACAAAATTTATAAAATTTTCTTATGTTCAAACCAAAATAAAACAATTCCTTTCAACTACATAATATACTCCAGTTTTAAATATCTTTGCGTGTCAAAACTTTTCGCAAACTTCTCCGAAATTCTAATAAAATGACTCCACCGCAAAGCAATACGAAATTTAAAGACAAAATTCGAAAGGAATTTATTCAAGACAGTATAAAAGAAGTCCAATATCTACAACCAAATAATTGTAATCCCATTAATTCTAGGTTCATTATTTCCGGACAATCCGAATGAAGTGTATTTGCGTCGCACGCGTATTCATAAAACGACAGTGTACAGGACTTCAGACATAGGTAGGAAGCTACACATCCATCGTTCCTAAAAAAATAAAAAATAATAAAAAGTTTTCAATAAACTCGATTTTAGATAAAGCGAGCAATAAGCCATTGCCTGGGAAGAAGGTCGAGTCCAAGGATTTGATTCATAAATGCGAGCTGATTGCCGAAATTGAAAAGCAACTAAAGCATTTACGAAGCCAACAAAAATATCTTCAAATGTCAAAGGAAACGCAGCAAAACCAATCGTGGAGGGAATACCTATCGGCCAATCAGTCAGTTAAAATGGAAAAGGATTTCAGTAAAAAAGAGTCTACTGAGAAATTCCCGAATGGATATGATAATGATACGAAACAAGTTTGCGCCCTATTGCAGGTGCTTATAAAGAAGAATTGTGTAAAAGTTACGGATTCTAGCACTCAAATCCAAACTCCGATTGAGCACAAAAAGATCAATGGTGAAAAGTACTCTCCTTCTTTTCAAACACAAAATGTCCACTTGTCTAGTGACACTTCATCGGTGAATGTACTGTGGAAGGGTAGAACAAATTCGCATAGACTCAGGAGAACTTTGGTTAAAATGGTTAATTCAAGCACTCAGGTTGGACGTCCCATCAAGAGCCCTAAACATAGGTCTACTCAAGTTTCGATCGAAATAGGTGACTCAAATAACACGGTTAGAAATCCGATTAGAGGTTCTAAACAGCGATTGGGAAGGAAGCAACATCTTGCTTCGTCAGAGTCCAGCAAATCATCACCAAGATTTAGAACGACGGAACGTGAGGTCAATGAGTTTATGAAAAGTCCTACAAATCAAAGAGAAGACAACAGTAATGAACGACCTAAGTCGTCTTTCAAATCTTTAAAAAGGAAAATAAAACCACAAGTGGAAAAAGAAGTAAAGACGAGAAATGTTTACATTAAAAACTCTAGTAAATTGGCTTTTTTTCTAAAGTCGAAGGAAAAATGTTTATCTTTTACGCCAAGGACGGCAGGCTCCTCGTCTCCTAAGTTACATTCAGCAGAAAATGCGTTTTTAAGATCCAAGGTACTTGTAGAAGAAATTCAAGATAATCCTCGTAAAATTATTCGATCCGATAATCGAAATGGCAATAAAAACTCAAAAAAATCCCAGGAAAGTCCTCGCCGAGAATATAAGACGACTTCTGAGTGCAGAGACTTTAAAACTAGCTTGTCCCACCAGATGACACTATCAGCAGATGCTCATTCGCCAATACGAAATAAAATTTCTCGTGAAATTTTTACGATTTCCTCACAGAGAACAAACATAGAACAATCTCGTCAGAAAGATTCGCCGAGCTTACAACCTGACAGTCAAATAATTGTATCGTCTACCGTACAAAGTCGCAAAGCAAGCCAAATAACTTACATAAATAACGGTAAGCAGTCACATCAAGACTGCAGATATGAGTATCGCGTAAAAAAAACAAACGATCTATCAAGAAGAGGCTCAAATGTAATTTCTCAACTGAATAGTTCAGTTACACCTAACGTTATTGACGACAGGACCTATATCATCCCGGATACTGATTTAAGTGAAGAGTATATTATCCTTCCTTACGTTCATAACTCAAATGACATGGAATCATCCCCAGGTATTAAAGCAGAAGGAACTACCAACTATACGCAGAGTCCTATCGAACAGCCTGCAGTCATTTTAGAAGATGCATCTAGTCGCGGATCATATGTGAACACTTCGATAACATCTCCAGTACTTCAAAATGAAATGCAAGATATTCCTTATACAATCAGTTCAACACAAATTAATCCTTTGATACCACTTGTATCAGATCAATTCAAACTATCAGCTCGATCTCATCACAATAAAATGAGAAGCAAATCATTTAACGACGAAGCAAGTAAATCAAGCAATGGTGATGCTTCGGTAAGAAACCGTTCTTTCAATTTGGAAAAGGTAACCAACAAACTAGAATCAGAAATCACTTCGATATCAACACTTCCACAAGAACATGAAGCCAGCAATATATCAAGGCAATCATTGCAAAAGAATACCTCATTTCGACCGCATCCATCTGGATTAAAAGACAAAGCCATCAGGTCGGAAGTAAGGCAAGGGACTCGTGTGAACACTTCGACAACACCTCGATCAAACCAAACTGATATGGAACATACTTCTGATCTGGAAGATTTATCGATAACAAATCAGTCACATCAATCTGAAATAAGGACAATGCCGCAACCGAAATTGCAAATGTACAACAAACTGCCAGCAAATAACTCAGTCAGATCATCTCGAAAAGAAAATATATTGGATACAGATTTTAACAAGCTTAAAGACGTGCCCCAAAAATTAGAATCAAATGATGAATTTCAAAAGAATGCTTCAAGTCGGAAGACTTCAATAAACTCACACCTAAATAAATCCGAAGACATATCCTACGAAACAAACTTCATTCATGAACTCCAAAAGATCGCTCCAGCATCGCCTAAGTCACTCAAATATGAAGACGTAGATGGCTTACACAGATCAAAGACTGACATCTTTATGACTTTTCAAAATGAAGAGCATCTTTCAAAAAGTGAAACTGACAGGAAAGTGGATGACATAGACATTATTCGTCAAACGGGATCAAAAGTATTTAAGTCAGATGTAAATATTTCCTCTGCCTATAACAAAAGTGAAGTGAAATCATCACCACGCTTGTCGAAAAGTGTTACCAGTGCTAATCGATCACCTAATGTTACATGCAGTGACCCCAGTATTAACCTGAAACATATTACACAATCAAGGAATGACGAACAATTTGATCAATATACTTCAATGAAAATTGTTGATCAAAAGTTGGCAAGTCACAGCGCCAGTGATACACTAAAACGGGAACCGGAAGTCTATGTTAATTCGAAAATGGAGGATTTTAAAGACATTTGCATGTCTCCGGAAAAGTCGGAACAAACCCTTATTATTGATCATGATAAGGGAGCCACAAATGAACAACGTGGGTCTATTTCTGAAACTTCAGTTATTGCAGAAATACCTTCAGAAGTTTTAAATTATATACAATACCTTCAAAATCGTTTAAAGGATTGTGATGAAATGGTGGAACAAACACTCTATCAAAGGGAAGCTTTTCAAAGCAATGGAGGGCTTAAGGTTGAAAATCCGTCAAATTCAGAAAGCGACGATAATGAGAAAGAAAACAAAAACCTAAGATCTTTAATTAAGAGAAAAAGAAGCATGGAAGAAGAAGAAGAAGCAACAGAAACAGAGTTTTTGTTAATTGAGGATAAAGAGGAATTCAATGCTAGCTTAGATAGTGTATCTAAATTTGAAGTAAGCTGTAAGTAAAAATATTGCACAGTGGATCTGAATTACGTTTTAGAATTTTTCAGCGGTTGCAAATTTGCATTAACATCCTAAAGCTAATTCGTTCTTTTAGCATTTTATAAGAATTTTTGGAAACTATGGGAAGATATGTTTATAAAATAATCACCCCTATTCCCGTTGGCGATGTCGTATACGACGCATTCTTTGTGTCGTTGTTAAACGATGTTTAGATTTTTTTAAACTTTTGTTAACAATTTTATTTCCTTTTCTATGTGTTCACCATCATTTCAATTCATTTCGTCTCAAAAAAGTTACAAACGCATCGACTAAAAAACGAAGTGAAATACGAGTCGTTAACGACAAACGCCAACGGGAATAGGAGTGAATAAATCAGTGGCAATTGGCGTTGAATTCGAAATTGATGCGTGTAGTTAGTGCACGACCGGAATTATACTGTCTACTAACAATTTATATTTCTTTCTTTCGTCTCCAAAGGTGGTTGCAGTTGCTGTGCTGAAGAGCAATCAACATCATTTCATTCTGATATCCCTCCATTTACTGGATGTGACTGTATGAAGGAAGATTATCATCAAATAATGCGACTTGCCTATGGGAAATGAGAATATTCCATTTAAATGTAATTTTAACTTAATAAAATGAAGATCTTATTATTGCAAGATTTGCGATAAAATGTCAAAATGTCTGTTTTTCGTCAACAATCAAAACCTATGTTAACTAAAAAAAAAACAATAGGGAGCCGGTTGTCGATTCCACTCAGATCAAGGCGTGAAATTAGTTGCGCATGTTTTACTTGGTATTTAGAACAGCTTCTGTGCAATACATTCCCAAATATTTAAAAATATTAAATTAAATATTGGCGTTTGCCTACATTGTATTAAAAACTGTCAACGACACGACAACACTGCTTAAGGTGGCGCTTTGATCTGACAGCTTTTACAACGTACCAACCTTTATGCATGGAATATGTACCTTTTTTTCCTTTGGGCTGTATTTGCTACTTACATTTATGAAGAGTCTGAAGTTTTAAGTTGCATCTAAACAAATGTGGCAATTTGTCATATTTAGGCAGCCCTGGATCTATACGAAAGCTCCCAGATATTGCTAACTGCGGTAGAATTTCCGTATGACATGTATGCTTTTCGTATGCCTGTAAGATTCCATTCCCACAGAATAAAAAACATGAATATCATAAATAAAACATTTATTTTAAGTACACATAATTACAACTTTTGAGTTTACGGAATATGAAAAAAAAATGCGAACAATTATATTAAAACTTAACTAAATAAATCTATGGAAAAAACGACGATAATCTAAAATTACATCGTCGTAAATTTAGGACTTTCTTGTCTACTTCTTGCTTGTCGGAATCTATCATCTGTTATGTTATGTCGTAGTTCCTGATTTTGAACATCGTATTCATGTGCTAAACTCTCTTTCTGACGTCTCCGGTCACGTTCTTCTTTTAGTTGTTGCTGTAATAAATTGTTAGTTAATTGCAAGTTCCTTTTGTTTGATCATGGTTACACGATCATTCCCATGGACGTCATGTTCAGCGAGACAGCAGTCAATTTTGAATGTTTCCACACCATTGAGCTTCTGCTGATACAAATTTGCATTTGGTTATTCCGTTTGCAGAGTAATGCTACAAGAACGCCCGCCAGCTTCGACTTTTTAATAGAATTTGTTTTCGAACTCGCTATTCTTATCTTATGTGTCAAAAATGAATGAAATCGTGTAACCATGGTGTTTAAGTTAAAAATGTTGTCTGCCATAGGAAAAGACTTATTTGGACATTCGCAACAAAGCGAAAGTTATTCGATTTCGAAAAATTGGTAGGCTCTTTTCACTGTCAAACGCATTAAATTTGAATTTTTATCGATTTGTTATAATACTCACCAACAAATCTTCATTTGTTTGCTTCAGTCGAACAAGCTCCTGACTTAGTTTACTATCAACTCTAATCTGATCCTCCAGTTCTCGACGAGTTTTGTGCAGTAGCTCTTCAAATGTATCTGAGGTAACCTTTGTTCCAGTTAGATTACGGTCATTTTCAGCACGTAGTTTCTCGTTATCACGCTCGAGCTAATAACAATTATAATAATATATATAAAAAATGTAAACAGAAAAAAACATTTAAATATAAAAAGAAATATTAAATAAAAAAAAAACATTTTAACATTTTTAATTTTTTAGAACTAAGAACTTTATTCTCGTCTTCATAATGCACTTACCTTCTTTCGAATTTTATTCAACTCAAAGACTTCAGCGTTCAGTTTATCCCGCTGAATATCCAATTTGTCACAAAGCTCCTTCCTAGCTGACAAGTCCACCTTGAGAAGTTTCTGTTCATCATAGGCTTCCTCCAACTGGTTCTCCAAAAATGAATTCTGCGTTTTAAGCGTGTCAATCTAGAAATACAAGAACAACTTTAGGTATAGAAGGCTGCACACTCTTTGTGAGTATCCCCACCTGTGCTTCAAGCCTCTCAACGACATCTTTTCGGCTTAGAAGCTCTTTCTTGAGCATGGCAATTTCATCTTCAGATTCGCATAGTTGACGTCTTTAAATTATTATTTTTTTTAACGAAATTAAGCAAAATAAAGGGCAAACAAACAAACAAAAAAACAAAAACAAAACAAACTACTGTCGACATTGGCAACAACATCTAAGGAAGAGGTACACTTTTTGTTTTCGTCTATTTAGAAAATTTACTCTATACACTTGCACTTACTTGCATTCAGCTGCCTCAGCTTCCAGGCTATGATTGTTACCCTCTAGCAGCACAGCATCATGTGATAAGCTACGATAATGATCTAACATTTCTTCGCGCTCTTTTTCCTATGCAAGGGCAACAATAAAAAAAAATTTGACATTTGACACAAACATAATTATTATGATTGATGAATGTTCTCTGCATTGAACATAAGCTCACCTTATGTAAAAGTAAATCTTCGGCTTTCTTGACTTCCTGAACGTACTGTTTCAGTTGTTGCTTAAGTCGTTCAATTTCTATTTCAGAGTCTTTGAGACGGCGTTTCAGTGTCGCGATTTCCGCTTGACTCTCGGCCAAATCATTTGACAAGCGGCTAAGATAAAACAGAGGCAAAAGCGTTACATTTCAATTATAAGTGAAACAAAAAAAAAAAAAAACAAATAATAATCCAGCCTAGGCAACTGTACATGCATGCAAATGTAAAGCAGGGCGGTTTTACAGAGAAAGCTGCACATTGCTTTGACATATGACACATGAACATGACGTAAGAGCAGCTGAGATTTTATTGATTGGTCTGCCCCCTATTTGGAGACGATAAGAAATTTGATCGATACGTCAACTCACCCATTTTCTTCGATTGCTTGCTCACGACTCGTTTTCAATGCGGCAATTTGTTGGCGCAAAGATTTACTTTCCGTTGACGTATCATGGAGTTCCGAATCGCGTTGAAGGCTTTGGGTTGATAGGTATCTGAAAAGAAAGGGAAAGGTTTGAATATCAGTAAAGATATGTGCGTAAATGGTGTTTGCATGCAATTTGATACAGTTATTGCCATGATAGGAGTGGTGGTCTATTATTATAGATAATTCACATTGACTTAAATTAGGGAAGCTGTGTATAAAGCATAATAGTTATTTAACACACATAAAGGGTGGGCCATCTAGTGGTTTCTTTTTAAATCATAGGTTATTTTGACAGTGACACCTGTTTCCCGCTCGAAATCTTGACAGAAAGTCAGTATCATACCTCCGCGGAACGAAATGAGTGGCTTTACGCTTGAACAACGTTGGGATATATTGAAAACTTATTTCCAATGTGAGTGCTGTGTAGCCTAAACTTTTTTGAAAATAATCCTTTGAATCCGTACCATCAGGTAGGCGTCCTCTAGGTAGACCCCAGGATGAGGTGGTTAGACCAAGTTCATAATCTCTCCTCTACCCGTATGGGGATTGCCCTTGATGATTTAGAGCCGGTGGCGGAGAATCGAGAGCTATGGAGGGTCCACTTGAGCAACCTACACCCACATAATGGACAAGCGGAAAATGAATGAAAAGTTTTGGCCGAAATCAAACACCCACCGCGCCTGTTGTCAGAGGCCCAGAGGAGATGCGCCATTACATCTTAATCTCGCTCTGGAGCAAATAGTCCACAACTGATTTCAACACGCAGGAAGGTGTTATCTTCAGCAGATTCGTCTCGCTATAATGTTCACTATATTAGACTAGAAGGAAATCGAAGCGTCTCACTTAAAAAATAAATAAATAGGTGGTGCAACAGGCGGTAGACACCCTAGCAACCATTCGTTTTGTGTGAGTTTCTATTTTTGGGACGAATGGAAGGGACCTACAATTTTATGCCGAGTCCGAACGGCTGAATTGAAAGCTTTTTCATGACAGTTATACTCTCGGATGTTTGTCAGACGTTCGCGAGAGGTATGGGTAGTAGAAAAACCTTAAGATGTAATGTGTGTTTTTCCGGGGATCGAACCTGGGATCCCTCGCACAGTAGTCCAGCACACTAACCCCTGCGCTACTGCGCCCACAAGCGTCTCACTTAAGTCCCAGCAAACACTATCCGACATCGTCTAAATCCATATCAGAATAACATATAGGTAAAACAAACATCAACATTCTGTCACTTCCTTTTTTCTTTATGACATCGACGACGACGACAGCCAGACCCAGAATCTAAATAAAGCATTCTTTATTCGCAAATATCCGGCACATCGTCTTAATTATTATTAAGCAACCACCATGCAATACCTCATCAGTTAACATAATCCTAGCACATACGTTGGGATATATGCTATTCCAAGAATAAATCATATAGCAATACAACGATTTCATTTTCACCATTATTATTCTGCCTTAAGGTGAACAAACTTTGACAGCTAATTAGCATGTGTTGCTTCTTTCTCATCCTTTTGTTGTACTTTTGTGACGTATCCCCATGTTCCGACTGACGGTAATACGCGTGCTCTGCATATCATTTGGCGCATGTTTATTTGAAGTCATTGTATTCTTTCCTTTTTTTATGATTTCTGTTTAAATATTGATGAGAAGATCAAAGTGGATAAACAAGAAAAAAATACTTGAACTAATTAATGTCTGTGAACATTTCATCTTCAGTGTGTTATGCTAATAATTTGCCTTTCAAATTAAAATTTACAAAAAAAAAAAAAAAAAAAACAAAATGATATGTCAGCCATTGACATAAAGAGGTACCCGAAAAGGCAGCACGATTAAGCCTATGGTTGGCAATCACGTTTTGAACTTAGGTTTTGATGTTTTCTTTTTGTGAAGATTTTGCAAACATCTTGTCAAAGTTTTAAGTATGAACATTAATTGCTTAAATTATTTAACATAATGCAATATAGGCAATAGATTGGTGTTTTCGGATAGGAACGGACGAGACGTTGCTACCGAAGGGTGTGATGCAAACAAATGATGGATGGTAATACAAATGATCTGGTAGTCCAAAGCATTGAAAAGGGCATTTATTTGCTCATTTATAATTAATTTTATATGAAACTAGCGGACCCGGCAAACGTTGTTTTGCATGCTCGTACATTTTTATTGTCCGTTAATCGTTTTGCGACCGTTTTATTTAACCGATGTGTCCGGACTGATTCTGTACTCCGTACATGTGTGCCCACGAATGGGATTGTCTATATATATTTTTTTCAATGACTGTCGAAGACTCGAAGAATAGCGTTTGAAATAATTTTTTTTGTTATGAGAGTTGTCACGCACTTTTGTCCAATCCCGCCAGGTTTTGTAAAATGCTTCAATCAGGCAATGTTCAGATATAGGGATTTAAATAACTTTGTTAGGCGTATTTTTTTGAGAATCTATAGCTATCTCGCTTTTACTTTTAAATGCAAAACTGTTATACTGACTTTTGGTTTTGTTATACTCACTTCACAAAAAAATACGCCTGTTGTAAGGGCGGTGCTATCACCCGTTTTCCAATCCCACCCACACTTCGCGCGGTTGTTTGTTTGGACAATGCACATCAATGTCTACAATTTTACAACTTTAGCTCCCACTGGTGTCGAGAAACAACATTTAAAATGTATATTTTTTTTTTATCAAACTTTCACAGAAACACCTTTCGGCCAATAAGAAATATTTTCTTAAAATTTGAGTTCAATCAGTTCGGTAGTTTTCTAGATATAAGATTTTTTTGGTTTTTTTCGTATGTGCAACGCCGTTTTGTCCAACTTCTACCAAATGTAAATCTAAACCATCCTTGGACCCACTCAAACACACACACAAAATTTCATCAAAATCGGTCCAGCCGTTTAAGAGGAGTTCGATTACAACGCACGTACAGAAGAATTATATATATAAGACAAACTTTCAAGTTCATACGGCTAACGGCTCGTGAAACCCCCCTTACTCCCCGCGACTCCTTAACTCCTTACATAAGGTTTGTTTTTTTCCACATCTATCTCAGTGAAGTAAAGTAAAGTAGGATTTTCAGCACGCAATTACAACAACTACGAACTGTTTGACACTTTCGAGACTCTATATAGTTGTTGTAATTGCGTGTTAAAAATCCTACTTTACTTTACTTCACTGAGATAGGTGTGGAAAAAAACAGACCTATTCTCAACCACCCTACGGCCTAATTTGGCCACACATCTATAAATCAGAAAAAAAAATCACGGTTCCAGAGTTATGGAGGGACGAACAGACGGACGTTGCATTTTATAAAGTAGTATGGATGAAGTTTTATAATTTATATTTTATTGATTGAATAATTATATCTTAGACTTACCTATACCATATTTATTATTCAGTCCTATTCCCGTTGTCGTATACGTCTCATGTGTCATATCGAAAATCCGTTTTTTTATTAATGATTTTCTTTCCATTTTTGTGTTCACATCCAAAAAAACTGTGTTTGCCGCAATAATCGTTCACATGGTTATGTATGTGTTCCATTTTTCGCGCCAGAATATTAGTGTGACGGGAAGCACATATGCGCGCCATGCTTAAGCTAGCACCAAAAAGTGCGATCAGAGTGAGTACGATTTACGAACTGTGGCCGAGTGAATATTCGAAAATGTTGACATTTCATGAACTATTTTTTTTGTCTAGAACTTTGCGAATTTTAGCTGTCAGTTTACATGCGAAGTTGACATCTCTGGTCGAAAAAATATTCGCAAATTTCTAAGTTTCATTCATATAAACATAGAAGGTGACCGCAACCAACTTGAAGTGCGCAACTTAAGGCAGTTAGCGAAAGATCGAGCTAACTGAAGAGGCGTATACTGATTGATGCCCAGATTCATCCGGGCTGTAGCGCCACCTACATAAGTAGGTAAGTAATTTCTCAAACTTCCGGCATCCGTTTGCATGTGAGAGCGAACTGCGACCGGGCAAATTATGTACATACTTGCTAATTTTTATTTTCCATTAATATGAACACTTTTTTTTACTCCAACTGTTTGGGAATTTTAGCTGTCAGTTTGTAGTTTGTAATTTGTTTTTGAAGGTTAACTTTTAGTGAACACGTTTTAGGTTTGAAAATTCCTATTAAAAGTGGATTAGTCACAATTCGCTTTATCGAACTAGTGACTAATACTCCTTGGTTATGGTTGATTTTTACCCAACCACTATACTTTTTACCTAAATTAAAGGTATTTTTTTTTTAAGCCCACTCGTTGTATATTGCGAAGTTCAAAGACTACCTTGATCTAGAAAGCATACACAAGTAGTTAACTTGTATACGTGCAAACTTCGCACAAACCTTGTTAGAAATAAAAGTTCTACGAATAAATTTATTCCGCAGTAAATATAATGTCTGTTACACCACTACATTGAAAAGTACTTAAAGTATTGACCAAACTTTGATGAGTAAACTTATTCACAATCTAAGCCAAAAATAAAACAAATGCAAATTAATTTCAACCTTTACGTGCTACTTGTGCTCAATGCAAAAGCGTTTATATGTCTTCCTCTAGGACGGTGTCACGGTGCCATACTTGAGGAAAGAAAAAAAGTAGAAGCCCGTTTTTGAACTTTACTTGTCGTAAATTATTGACTTTCGATTTAACTCTTTAGTGGCCTGATGGTATGTTCATATTTTAATAGCACTTACATACATTCTCCTAAATGGAATTACCTTGCAGCTGTATACAATATATATCAGGCACGAAAGAGATGACATTATAGAGAGTATACATTGCAGTGTCTAAGACTACGAGCATCACGACATGGTACGATCCAAATATCTAAAGCTTTTGTATGTGCTTCCTTCCTGATTGGGTTAAATTTGCATCTGTTTGGCCATCTCAACCGGGTGAGTCGCAGTCGTGCATTGCACAATAAGTTAAGTTTTTGTTTTCTATGCGCAACTTGCGACATAAGGGATTAGCAGTGTGGCCACACACTAAGAGTAACTGAACAAACTAACAAAACAGGAAAGAAATTTGCAGCGATTTTTTTTTTTAAACATTTTTAGTTTCGTGTGGCAGTTTTGTTACAGTGATATTTGATCAAGGATAACGTGTTTGCCTATACTAAACGTTTCCGAAGTAATTAGTAATCCACTTGAAAAGCTAGCGTAGTGTTGTGGAGGATGTATTTGACCCTTCTCCTTTAGGACGAACAGATCCAACTACAAAGAAATTATTACATTATTACACCGCGTCTGCAAGAGTCTGAATTATGTCAGACTTTTCAGTCAGACATCTAGTCGGCTACACTCATAACGATTTAAGTTCCACATAAATTCTTATAATGTGACACTTTATGCCTTACAAAAAGTAGCCCAAGAGCATTTAGAGAACTTATCAGCGTCGTATCAGCAAACGGCCCTAAATGACCTACAAAATTTAGAAAACCAGAAGTTAGCTGAAAATATAAGAAGGCATAGATTGTGGGTGGATCCATTCCTTCAGAAGCAGGAGCTACCACGATTTGGAAGCGCATTTATTGAAAGATGTTTTATGGTATAGGACTTTATCAGGGATCAGGGATTTGACTTTATTTTTTAATATCTTTTGTGTCCCGTCCGAATCATTTTCTTCCCAAGCCCTTTTTTTTTTAGATCCACACGTTTGTAAAGGGTGTCCCATAATTCACGCCCATTTAATAGTACAGTGATGCCAACGGAAAAAAAACAATGTGACAGCTGACAGTTCGGGATTATTAAAAATGGAACGCTATACGAAAGAACAACACATTTTCATTGTTGAGCGCAATATTTTAAAAACAATGAAGCTACAGTTCGAACAAAGACATCTTCAGTGATGAAGCTTATTTTCATCTTGATGGCTTCGTTAATCGTCAAAATTGTCACATTTGGTGTTCATAAAGCCCACGAGTAGGAAATTGTTGAGAAACAAATGCTAATGCATCCACAACGCGTGACTGTTTGGTGCGGATTTTGGGCTGGAGGCCTTATCGCACCATTCTTCTTTGAAAATGCTTCTGGTCAGGCAGTAACAATTAATGGTGTTCGTTATCGTGAAACGATAACCCAGTTTTTAGTGCCTAAATTACAAGATATGGATGTGACCAGCAAGACGGTGCCACATGCCATCCAGCGAGAGAAACAATTCAATTACTGCATGAGTCATTTCCTAATCGTGTAATCGGTCGTTTTTTTTTTCGATCAGAATTGCCCATCCAGATCTTGCGATTTAACGCCATTGGACTTTTTTCTTTGGGGTTTTTTGAAGTCAAAGGTTAGACAAACAAGCTCACGACCACTAACGCTTTGATAGAGGGAGGTGTATTAATGTAAATTAGCCACATTTATGCGAAACGGTCATAGAAAATGTCAATAAAAGAGTATACGTCAACTGTCAACTGAATCAAAATCGTTGATATCTAAAATCTAGACCCCTGTTTGCTGTTGATTACGAAGCATTTATCCATATTCCCCACCTTACATTGTCTTTCACTCAAACCCAACGGTAATAACCTTTATATCTCATTGTGTATGCGCCTTGAGCAATTTTTAATGTCAAATACGCCTATATATTGCTCGGATGCACTCAATGGCTCGTATATGGCTGGCATTTGGCTTCGCTCTTTTATTCCTCAGCTCGTTCAAATTGCACGTATTCTCTTCATAATCATTTCGATTACTTCGCCTATAATATACGCCCGTTCATATAACACCTTGGCATTTGGACAACAAAGTAGAAACACATTTAATTTCGACCTCAGTGTAATGAAGAAAGTCAAATCGATTGTCTGGATGTAATTGTGTAATCGATGGCTCAGTCTTAACGTTGCGTACAAAGTTCTCCAATACTAACAACAATGCGTCAATTTCGATTGATGAAAATATGATGAATAATGGCGTGGCCCTCGATGATTGATATTTTCCTTTTTGGGAGGCGGGAATGAATTTCCAAATGCCTCTGTGGGCATTTATTAAGCTACTAATCATGATTGATCCAAAGAAATGTATAAATCATTTGTCAATTAAGTATCCCCCCAGATTGGATTTGAATGGAAGTTTGTTACTTGGTCGAGAGAGATAAGTAGGTAATACGGAAAAAGGTTCACAATTGCGCTATAATGTGATGTCATCTTGAGAATACAATCCCATCAGGAAGTTTTTTTTTTGTGATTGATATAAACATAAATATGGCGCCTTGTGAAATACCTATACTTGTATCTGAGCTAATGGAGACCTATACTTCTATATAGGTCTATACCTATAATGATTTCAAATCAGAAAAACCATTAACACTTGCTATATCAACATGATTTAAGGGGCAAGCGTCCGCACTCCGCAGGCTATATAATTATGAATGTTTATACAAACTTGTTGGCAATATTTAAGTTGGAGAACGAATTGTAGCGATTGAAATTCAAACTGGGAAGCTATAGAAAAAAATACAAAAAATATTGTAAGAAGGTTTAACGTTGAACGGGTGCAATCGCAAAAAACCGCCAGTACCTATTTAGCACATCGCTAAACGCATCGAGAAGCCCTATGAAGCCATCATCAGGTGTCGAGGACCGTAATGATTCAGGTGGTTGCCTGCTCAGTGCCGGCAAGTATAAGTGCAGCAAAACAACTAGCCTACAGGTAACAAGACCCGTATATATACCCCTGTAGACATGACCAAGGAAACCTGTTAAACGGCGAAGACGACCGAAATTTCAGTGTCAGGCAGAACGAACTATTCAATCTTCTAAACTACGCCAACTATAGGGCCAGCAGTCTTGTTACATTACATACAAGAAGGAATCTGCTGTACTGTTTTAAAGCCTAAAACCATAGTCGTGAACGACTTTGCCATTACCAGTGCATTTTAAGACCATCAGGTAAGTTCACAACATAGCCTAGAAGCCTACCAACATTTTAATTACAACGACAGAGTAGATACAGACCCAAGAATTCGAGATCGATACTCACCTTCTGTTTATAGATTATAAGGCCGTGTGTCAATTGGACTAAATAATTATCCTCGGATACTTTTCAGACTCTTATAAAAGTATTGAAAGAGATGTTCACCAAACTCCAATCTAAAAACAGAGATTTACCAAATTTCACGCTATTAATTATTGAAATTCAGCGTTTTATTTCCCCTTCAAAATTCTAGAAAAACTCAAGCAAAAGAAAATGTCAAAAAATTAGCCTTGTTCCCGGAGCAGCATATTTTTTGACAGGTGAAAATTCATTTTCCACCACGATAGTGTCAGAAAATTATCCGAGAATAATTATTTAGCCCAAGGCCGCATATTCCACAAACCACATAGAATAGACCGTCGACTCCTCCCACATGACGGGTCTTGTTACGGACTTAGGGTAATATGCACCAAAAAATGCTTACCTTCTTACCTAACATACATTTCCACATAAAAGACAACAAAACAAACAAATTATATTCCCTTTGTATTAGTTTTCAGTTGTCAAGTTTGTTTACAGTCCCGCTCAAACTGAAAACGATGAACGATTCGATTGAACGACGCGATTGTGATGTTACACGAAGCACACTTAAAACGACGTCATTTTATTCAATCGTCGAGACGATGATCGTCTGAAAAGTTACGCGATGAAAGCCCTGGGGCCTGTATGTACCACGAAACAACAAGTATTGTGGAAGGGGAGCATTTTAGCATATTGCTCCGATAAATTGCTACTGTTTAACAATACTTGTTGTTTCGTGGTACGTGGCTTCTGATGGTCTGAAGAATCATCGACTCCAACCCAGAGGGACATTGTCGTAGAGGAAGGCATCGCCTTAGGCAGTTATAGACGAATCGAGAAGAAGGGTCTTCCGTTTTCCTACAGGGCACACTTACATATAGCATAGTTAACATTTAAACCACAATCAGTATATTTTGCTATTTCAAGCTACATACCACTTTCATCATCAGACTTCTTTTAAGTGACAGTTTATCGAATAGTTTGAATTTTGACAGTTCTCCGCATATAATCCACTTCAGATGGGAAGAAATTTCTGCTTTTCCCTGTCAGGAAATTAACACTGCATTTCGATCATTGTCTATATCTACCGTTTTATACTCTTTGACAAAATACAATTCATTAGCTCTAACTGCATTGGCTCAAAGTACATATTATACAATAACATTGAAAACAGTTAATAAACTTAATGTCATTTAAAGAAATAGTTCACCACACTACAAAGTTCAACATAATTTTTTACCAACTCAATCTTAATGCATTGACTCCATTTAGCATAAACAAATCCCAATCACGGTCTGTTTTTCACGTTCCGTTACACTCGAATGACCACCATGAAGGACAATACAATGATCCCGCACCCAAAATTCCATTCACTATAAAGCCTTCATGCGGATGTAGGTAGATAGACATACACGCCTACTTAACCTACTCGCAGTCGTTTACCGTACAGTTATAAACGCAACTAACTTACATTATTATATATAGGGTCAACTACCCAACTTCTTATTTGAATAAGTAATTACTACAAAGGCCTTGAAATGTGTCAAAGTCAAACACAAGCGACCCGCCTCTTTAGCACTGTGATCTTGTGGTCTTTAAATGTACGAGTATATGCTAAGTTCAACGCACTATTTATCTTGTGGTTTAGTGGGAGTTAGATAATAACCTCCTACTCCTCCACTTGTCAAACTCATCGACCTGTCAATATGTGACAGTGATTTTTGACATTTTTCGTTGATTCATAAAGTAATTACCTACATGACATTCGTGATAGAACTCGACAAGTCAAATTTTGCATGAAAAAAATAAAAGTTGACCTGCAAAGCCGTCAGACTTGCCCGTGTGGCATAATGACATTCATAACAAAGGCTACAATAGCCAAGCGATGCTCAACTCAAGCGTTATTATGCACAAAGGTATAGTATAAAAGTCATCTTTACTGCTGCAGGGATAGGTTATGCTTATAATGTCTGGCAGGTAGGTGGCAAAGGTGGTAAAGTGGCTATAGGGGTTTACATTTTGCTTTTATATTTCTTTTGGTTTATTACTCGTTGGCGTTGCTATATGTGCTTCGGTTTGGTGGTGTCTGTCTCTGTTTCGTCGTCTACCAAAATAAACAAAAAAACAAAAGTGGAAGCAACAGAAGCTATCCGTCTCTACGGGGTCTGTCTCTCAGCGTGGTTTGACTGTCTGAGCCGAGGCGCAGGTACTTGATACTCCAGATGAATATATTCGCTTGTGACGATCGGTTGCTGGCGGTTGACGGAGTGAATAAATTGCTGCATTTTTCTTTGATGCATGCGGCGCTGTGTGATATATGGACAGACGTTTGGAAGTCGTATAGCGTGGAGTTAGTTGGCACTTTGAGCAATATTTGCAGGATTCTTAAATTTTTTTTTAATTCAAATTCTTAAGAGTTTTGTTGTGTTTTTTTTTAATTACCCCAGTGATAAATGTTATTGTGAGGTAAACAGAATGCGGGTTGTTTAATCGATGACTTCCACTTGACCAACCTTGGATTTGAATCGGTATCGTCGCTGTAGTTATTCACTGTCAGTCGTTGGTGTTGTGTCTGGTTTGGTCTCTTGAGTCAAGGCCACCATTGGTATGGAAATTAAGTACCTAAATTATTTCGAGTTGTGAATTGTGATTGTTTTGATTTGTGGAAAATAGTTTGTGGTACAAAGGACTTTCAAGTGAAGTGCTTCAAAAAGTGCAAGATATTAACACAAAAGGAAAAATAATATATCAAAACGGTTCCGCGGGTTCTCAGTGGATTTATATGGATTAAAATTGTTTGTTTCGAAAAGGTAAGAGAACGAATTAAAATTGACTAAATAATTATACGTTTGTACTTATATCTATAAGCTCTTCATCACTGAAGCTCCTTCTCATCTTTCTTCGAAAGACGGGAAAACTAAGTACAGCAATGTAAGGTGTCTGTTTGGCAGTACAATGGACCAGTAGTTGTGTCTGAGTGCTCCATCGGATAGTAACAACCTCCGACAAAAAAAGTAATACGTTTGTAGGTTGACATTCCTCTAAAAAACGACAGGCGTGTGACAATTAAGTGAGACTCTATAGGCGTGTTTTATTGAACATCTATCTATAGGTCTGTTTTTTCCACACCTATCTCAGTGAAGTAAAGTAAAGTAGGATTTTTAACACGCAATTACAACAACTATATAGAGTCTCGAATGTGTCAAACAGTTCGTAGTTGTTGTAATAGCGTGTTAAAAATCCTACTTTACTTTACTTCACTGAGATAGATGTGGAAAAAAACAGACCTTATATTAGCAAAGTAAAATAAAGAAGAATCTTTAACACACAATTACAACAATTACAACAATTACACTCTGCTTGACACTTTCGAGACTCTATGTAGTTTTTGTAATTTCGTGCTAAAGATTCTACTTTACTTTAGGTAGGTACTTTCCTGAGATAGATTTTCAATAAAACATAAACACGCCTTATGTCGGTATACAGTCGTCGGCATAAGTATTTAGACAAAAGTAAAGTTAATTATACTCATAATTTTGAACTTATTTCATGTAAATTTTGGCATCAATGGAAAGGTGATTTAAATTCCGTTTGAATGATACAAAACTTTCCTTAACCCATTAAGTACCCATTGAAAATTTAGAACTTTTGTAAAAATCTACTTTTTTTTACTTTTTTCCTCGGTCTCAAACAATTATTCTAATAGTGACTGCAGAAAAAATTTTCAAAAATCTCTTCGCTAATATTTTTTTATGATTTTTTGAATGGGATGATCTCAGAAAAATTTTGTATGAAAAGGAGGAACAAGTGGCTAAAATAGAAATTTTTGTCAATTTTGAAAAAATCATAAAAAATATTAGCGAAGAGATTTTTGGAAATTTTTTTTTGCAGTCACTGCTATCTGTATATTTAGAGTATACAGATTGGGGTTATGTATGGAATAGTACATCGGATAAATGGCCACGGCTTTGCTGGCAAGTACGTACTATTTTATTGAAATTTTCTATGACCGTTTCACATAAATGTGACTGAATTTCATGAATACACCTCCCAATTTCCTCTTTCAAGGCGTTTTGGTTGGTGGTCGTGGGCTTGTTTGCATAGACCTTTGTGTTCAAAAAACCCCAAAGGAGAAAAGTCCAATGGCGTTAAATCGCAAGATCTGGATGGGCAATTCTGATCACAAAACGGCCAATTACACAGTTAGGAAATTACTCATGGAGTAATTGAATATTGTTTGTATGGCTGTAAGGCATGTGGCACCGTCTTGTTAAAACCGCATGTTGGTCACATCCATATCTTGTAATTTAGGCACTAAACTCTGGGTTATCATGTCACGATAACGAACACCATTAATTGTTACTGCCTGACCAGCCGCATTTTCGAGAAGAATGGTCCGATAATGCCTCCAGCGCAAAATCCACACTAAACAGTCAAGCGTTGTGGATGCATTTGTTTCTCAATAATTACTCGTGGGTTTTCTAAACCCCAAATGCGACGATTTTGACGATTAACGAAGCCATCAAGGTGAAAATGAGCCGCATCACTGAAGATGATTTTGTTCGAAAAATCAGCATCCCCTTGTTGTTTTTCCAAAATCCATTCAAAAAAACTCTCTCTTCGCGCTGCATGGTCAGCAGTATTCAGTTCTTAAGTCGATTGAACTTTGTAAGCATGAAGTTTCAAGTCTTTCGTGAGAATTCGCTGTAGAGAGCTTCTCGAACTGAGCTTCCTGGACTGTCAGCAATAATCGCGAACTGCTTCGATATTTTCTGTTGAACGACTTGTGACAGGACACCCAGAGTGTTTTAGATCACTAATTGATCCAGTCTCCCTGAATTGTTCAATTAATCTCTTCACAGTTGATGGTTTTGAATTACTATGACAGCCATATTTTGTTCGAAAATTGCGGACTGTAGCGGAAATATTTTTAAAATAATGCTCAAAAAAGAAAATGCGTTGTTCTTTCGTATAGCACTCCATTTTTACTAATCCCGAACTGTCAGCTGTCACAATGGTTTATTTTTTTACGTTGGCATCACTGTACAATTAGATGGCGCAAAATTCAAATTTTGCGTGAATTATGGGACACCCTTTACAAGCAAAAACTTATTTTCAAGCGAGGATTCAAAATTCCATTATAACTGACTCTATAAATGGTTGGTGCCAAATATGCCATGCAATCATATTGGGACATAATTGTGTTAAGCAAAATCAATTGCAATTTTTTTTCATTCCCACTAGAGCCTTTTAAAAATAGCATAATAAAAGGGAACTGCATTCTTAAATGTTTGCAAAGTCGTTCATACGAATATAGGAATTCTGATCTAGTACACTTATATAAGCTAGCTAGATCATCTTGTAAATTAACCACAAACAATAAAAAAAAAACATTATTAAAAGCGTGCGCTTAATGGTCTGCCGGCTGACCTAATTTATTTAACGTTCAGGTCAAAGCAAACAATAAAGTGGTTCTTTTACTTTATGTAATGCGTTAACCATCGCCAGAGCAAAGTAATTTAAAGACATTTAGGGCAAAATAAGCTGTCTTATTGCTATGCGCTTATCCAGATCGAGCAATTATTTATTTTGGCTGCATCACATGTATTACTTTTCATTCTGAGGTCACGCTTTTTAAGTTTCTCTTTTGGTCAGCCCATACAATTTGACTTTTGATATTAAATAACAAAATTCAAAGCTAAAATGTAACGACTGTATTGGGGGTTGCCTTAAGGACCAACGTGATCCATAAGGCAACTCGCTAAAAACTTATATTGAGTAAAAGACATAATGACTAACTGCGTATAAGTGTGATTTATATGGGCTTGGATCTCACATTGTGGGAGATAGACCCCTCCCCTAAATAAACTAATAAACTAGTTAGGACTCCCAAGCGTTTCTTTAACTAATCGTTAAAAATTACAAAGTTAAAGGGAAATTCTTCGGAAATGATCGTCCTTTTGACAAAAAATGACCAACAAATCAGCTTTGTAGATACAGTTTGTGTATTGGACGGCGTAAACAAAAATGAAGAATTTGCTATGCTGTTCAAGCGGCTTATATTAACACTGTACTTACATGTAAAACGAAAAGACAGTTAAACAATTTAAACAAAATGTAGATGTAATCTATATTATTATTATTAGGTATATAAAAATTGAGCCCTAAAATGTTTGTCGTCGATTCACGCCTTAACGCATTTACCGTTTTTAACCAAACTTTCACACATCTTTGGTATTGGTCCATATACGGTTTCTGTGAAGTTTGGTCAAAATTCGAAAAAGGGGCGTGGTACCCCCCATACAAAAAAAAAAAAATTCAAAATCATATATCTAGAAAACCACCAAATCGATTGAGCTCAAACTAACAGATGATCTTAGTTATTGGCACTGGAATGGTCCTGTGAAGTTTGGTCAACATTGGACAAAGTGGCGTAGCACCGCCCATACAAAAAAAAGCATACGAAATATTATACAGTGAAATCTCTCATAAGCGGACACCTGCGGGACCGACATTTTTCGTCCGCTTAAGAGAGTGTCCGCTTTATGGGAATTTAAAACTAAAAATTACGCTCAAATAATTAAATTAAAATATGTACCTAGAACATTGCTTTCATAATAACAGAATGTTAAGCTGTCAGTTTTGAATATTTTTTTTATTTAAAACCAATCATTTTTATTTTTTTGACATTTTGATATAGATACGAGTATGTACAGTGGGTATGTCTAGGTAAAATACGTGTACTTTCAGTTTATTTTTAATGAAAAAAGTCTTGAATTCGGATCTGCCGTAAATGGACTCCAGAACACACAACGCAAAATTGATGATCTCTATTTTTTCCTTAAAAGTCAGACGCTTCCTTATTGAAGCGATATTTTCTTTCCCTTTAGATAAAAAGTAAACTAATGAGTACAACGTAAATGTCCCTGTCATACCAACAAAACGTATCTACCCAATAAAAAAAATATGAAAAATAACAAACAACAACTCTAATTTCATTTAAAAAATAAACACAAATTGAGCCTACCGCTTACTGAAAGCTAAAGACAACAACTGGCATTCGCCGAATTCTGAATTCTGTTGTTCATTGTTGGAAAAGTCCCGTGTTGTCTGGCCGCGAAAAAAATGTGTGTGTATACTTTATATGCACTCCGCGGTACTAATAATCATTTTTAGTGTCCAGGCTAACTTTTGCGAGCTCACAATAGCGAAAATTTCCATATAAAATTATCTATTGTGACCGTCGAAATATTTAAGTTGAAGGTTAAAAATGATTATTGGTAAGGCCCACTGACTTTACACGCAGCTGTAGCTGTAGGCCTGTAGCAGAAACTGTTGGGTTTTCCTTTTAAATAAAACGAGAGAGGAGAGAAGAAGAGCAACATCGAATGTAGTTTATTCCGAAGTGCGACTTCCACTGTAAACATTTTTTTTGTCCGCTTAAGGCAACATTTTTTTCGAAAATTAAGAAATGTACTGTCCGTGTCCGCTAAACAGATTTGTCCGCTATTGAGAAAATTATTTCAATAGAAAATAGTAGAATCCAGCCATTTAAATTTATTTTGTCCGCTAATGCGAGTTGTCCGCTAAACAGGGTGTCCGCCAATGAGAGATTTCACTGTATCTCGAAAACCACTGAATCGATTGAGTTGAAGCTTACAGACAATCCTAGGTATTGGCCCAGGAGTGTTGCTGTGAATATTGGTAAAAATCTGACAAAGGGGCGTGGCACCGCCCATACAAAAAAAAAACATTCAAAATCTTATATCTCGAAAACCGCCGAATCGATTGAGTTGAAACTTACAGACAATCCTAGGTAATGGCCCAGGAGTGTTGATGTGAATATTGGTAAAAATTGGACAAAGGGGCGTGGCACCGCCCATACAAAAAAAACATTCAAAATCTTAGATCTCGAAAACCGCCGAATCGATTGAGTTAAAACTTACAGGCAATCCTAGGTATTGGCCCAGGAGTGTTGCTGTGAAGATTGGTCAAAATTGGACAAAGAGCCGTTGCACTGCCCATACAAAAAACATCATCTATGGGGTGAAACTCGATGACGTTATAACTCGATAACTGCTGGGCCGATTTTCATGATTCTTTTTTGTTTGGTTCGTATTGCTGTATTTCAAATTTACGCTGAAAGAAATTTGATTTATTCTCATTTTTCGCATTTTATGAAAGAACATTATTATCTATGATCTATAAGCAATACAATTTCTGTGCACGGGCAAAGCCGGGCGGGTATAGTAATCTATAGAAAAAAAAACACAACCGCACTGCCTGAAGACTGATATGAATTGATTTATTAAATATTGACAGAAATATCATAACCAAATTTAAGTAAAACATACCTATATAGCTCATAGGCATAGCATTAGGTCATTATACTATATTGCTTATTGGCCGATTATGCAACTTGCCATTTGATCAAATTGATGGTCATGTGTAGTGACTAGGTCATTAAATCATAATGATATACGCAATATGCCCATTCCCTTATATTGACAGCGAAAACTGTCAGAAATGATCATTATTTTACCACTTGGTACGCATTTATACGAGGTATTAACAAATTCGCTCACCAATCCTTGTAAAATGCGAGGAAACTACTATTTTTTTTAAGATTCCAGCACAATTGGTTACACTGCGACCTAAAAGGTATATTGTATTGAAGAGGGATACCGGATACACATAGAGTTAATCTAAGAGACGGATACCTCCCTAGTGAAGGCAAATATATCCTTATTAGCAGGCGCCTTACCTCTGCTGGTGAACGTACCTTCTTCTTAATGACACGCTTTCTTAACCAATGAAGTGCCGAACAATCACAGAGAATGTGATCAGAGGATTCTTCAGCCTCAAGACATAACCTGCATTCTCTCTCCGGACACAAATTCATTTTGTTAAGATGATAATCTAAGGCTACAATGGTCTGTACCCAGCTTTCTGAAACTTGCCATATTTAGGTTGAGGATTTCCTTGTAGGAGTAAGTCTTAATTAATCTTTTAGATTGTTTTAAACCCGGAAAGTTTTGACAGTGGTTTAGATGAAGTTGTTGTTCCCAACCTAAAGCAGTAGCCCAATTGACTCTGCAATAAGAGGCTGGTCCATAGATTGCGGATGCAGATCCAGTTCTAGGTTTTAGCTAGAGAGAAGTTCAATATTTTAAGTACAACGATTTTGAATATCTCCAATAGAGAAAACTTTGTACGCGAAAAATGTAGGTTGGTGATGAAATCTCCTTTTCCAAAATCCACTGTGCCGAAATCCCTTACTCCAAAAGACCCTAAGAGAAAATCCCCAGGGACAAAATCCCCCATTTTTAGATTTTGGGTTATTAATTCTGTCGCCGCGACACCTAAAAATGGTGTTAAGAAGTGAGATGCATATGGGGGGCATGCGGCCTTCCTGCAAACCCCCCCGCTTGTGGTCACTGTAGGATTTGGCTATGTGCAAGGTTGGGTATATGAAAAATTCAGTTTTCTTGTGGGAGATATTGGCATAGGGCATTTCGTCCCGGGAGATTTTGGAAAAGAGAAGAAAAAAAAATGAAAGATTATATCCAATAAGAGATTTTGGAAAAGGGAATAACGTAGGCATCCAAAAAATGCTAATGAACGATTGCTCATTTCATAACGATACGCATGTTTTATTGAACATCTATCTCAGTAAAGTAGAATCTTCTTGACGCTTTCGGGACTCCATGCAGTTGTTGTAATTTCGTGCTAAAAAAATGTTCAAGAAAGCGCGCCTAACAGAAATGTCTGATTTTGGACAATCGGTCTTTTCTTCGGAATATCCAATTGTGTCAAAAATCCCATTTACATTCATTCATTTTCAACTGCCCCCGTGCTTATCCATTAAAAGAGTCGCGGTGTACCTATGTTGCTTAAGTGCACCCCCCATTATTCTCTATCTTCTGCCATCCAACTCTATCATATCATTATCAAGGGCAATCCACACACGGAAAGAAAAGAGAATATGGACTCGATCTAATCATCTCAACCTGGGTTTAGCTAGCAGAGGGCGTCTGCATGAAGGCGCACGGATTCCATAGCACGTCTTGATGGAATTCCATTTCCAGTTGGGAACATGAGTTCACCGTCCCACACCAAAGCATGGACCGCCGGCCGGAGAAGTAGCTGCTTGACATTGAGTTCCTCCCGTAATCTGGTATTCCTTATTCCTTTAATTGCATTTTTTTTTTGCACACGGGCTATATAAAATATTCAAAGCATCCACTCGAAGTAGCAACAACCTCGACTTCACCATCTGTCATAACACTGATAACTTTAATTATCACTTAAAGTAAAATATTAAATCCATTACATCCATGTAAAAGATTCATTCTTTCTTTTTAACAAAACTAACCGAGTTTCCAAATCCAATTTTGTAAACCAAAATTATAAGCTAATCATATACATTTCATAAATACGACCGCTAAATCAAGGTCAAAGAAAAAAAATGTCTTAACTTGGTTAGATGCGTTAGCCAAGACGTTAATCACACATCATCAACGCGTCGTTGAAATTCTTTTGTTAAACTATAAACTAATTTATTTAAAATTGAATATTAACAACAACAAGCGATTGCAACAGTGTCACTAATGTCGATCAGTCGCCTTTAGTTCGAATTCGAATTCATTTATTTTTGGCACTGCAAGTGACCGCAAAAACGTGTCTCGATAACCCTGACCTAAAAATAAAACCAACGTCACAATCGCATCGAGTGGATTGGTCAGTCAGAAAACAAAAAAAAGTAGCTGCCACTGACACAAGATATACGCAAAAGAAATGTGAAAACAAAGTTATACAAAAAAAAAAACGAAGCAACAATAGCAATTTCGAAGAAGAAATAAAGAAAAAGATAAAAAAAATCGAACATAAATTTGACATTCATTGAACGTTTACGCATTAAATCGAATGGCGCCTTTGGGGAACCCTGCAAAAGTGGTTAACATTCTTTAAAAGTTGAAGTACGTACCTAAAATTTGGAAAAGGTGTATACTCTTTAAAAGAACCACTTTACTTGCAGACATAATTACGTCACAAGGTTATACAAGTAAAATTCGTCCGAATTGCTCGCGCTGTGTCATGACGTGTGGAAAAACCAATTGGACATGCTCATCTTACATTTAAATTAATCACAATCATGGTTTTTCACGGCACATTAGCACGATTGACAGAGATGGAAAAGAATTATTTAGAGCATGACATTGAAAGTGAAAAAAATTGATCATGAAGAATAAAGATGCCATATTAATATGACGTGCACAATATGGTTTCTGTTTGTAATAGAAACCTAATCTAATGGTTGAGTGTAATGATGCACTGATGGAACATTAGACTCTCTGTGGAGAAGTTGCAAATGTGCAAGATTTTCATTTCATTAGGCTCATTGGAAAGTAGGGAAGCCTTTCGATTTCATTGTGCAGTTGTTGGTTGGATGTGCGTTGGTTGGAACAATTGGGAACGAAATTTCTCTGTTATCGGTGGGTGTGTTTTATTGAACATCTAATTGAGCAAAGTAAAGTAAAGTAGAATCTTCAGCACGCAACAAGTACCTACCGAGTATTGAAAGTGTCAAGCGGAGTATAGTTTTTCCAATTGCGTGTTGAAAATGCTATTTTACTTTACTTTGCTGAGATAGATGTTCAATAAAACACAAGCGAAATGGATAAATTAAAGCTTGAGTTGCAGCTGCTTAAAGAACAGATCAATAATAACAATAAAATTAAGCAGATACCAAAAACTGTCGTGTATTCTACGGACGAAGAAGAACTACACAGAGAGACAGAACCTTCATTTAGTAGGAGAAAAATGAATGAAAAAAGAAAAATAAGCATGTCCCCGGAGCTTTCACCACCAAAAGCACGCGGAAAAAGCCCAGAAAAGATAAAAGGCAAAGAAACCAATAAAGCCTCCCTCAATTATAGTACTTTGTATTTCGAAGTACGAAGGCTTGTTAAATATACTAGAGGGAAACAAAAGAAGGGCTAGTACAGTTCTCCTTAATAGTAATGATGTTAAGATCAATGTGGAAGATGAAGAATCCTACAGAAACTTTACAAAATTATTAGAAGTTGTCAATATGCTTAAGTATAAAAGCAAAGCACCACTGCCGATGTTCATGCTAACTTTTGAGTAAGATGAAGACATCAAGAAAATGTATGAAATTAAAGATATCCTAGGAATAAAAGTGCAAATTCATCCTTTGCATAAGTCAAAGCTAGTTCCTCAATGTAAGAACTGTCACACGTATGGTCACACTAACAAATACTGCAACTCCAACTCGAAATGCGTTAGATGTGCAGAAGACCACCATACAAAAAACTGAATTAAGGAAAAAAGGCAACCCCAAAATGCGACAACTGTAGCGAAAGACACCCAGCTACCTATAGAGGCTGCATAGTAGCAAAAGCTCTGCAACAGGTAAAAGATAACAAGCTAAAGAAAATGCAAAAGCCTGTCCGAAAAGACGCGCCTAAAGTCAGAGAAAATCAAAGCAAAAAAGACTTAGGACCGAAATCGAGGGCCCAAAAGAATAAAAAAATAGATAAAGCTAAGGACGCTCGATGCAAGTGACGCTCGATATAAACAAAATTGACGTATGTCTAGTCTCCGAGACAGCTTGAAATGAAATGAAATGAAATTGAAACAAAATATAAACTGTGCAGATACAAGACATATCATACCCCACATCCACACCAAGAGGGGGTCCTGCAGTTGCAATCAAGGAAGATGCTAGCCACGATGATGGTGAAGAATATCAGTCGTGTGAAATACAAGCCAAATCCGTAGTAATAAAAACAAGGAGCGGCCGGATAACGATAGCTGCGGCACATTGTTCTCCTAGCTACAGCCTGAAACAAAACCATTTTAAATGTCTCTTCTGCAATTTTGGAAATAAATTCATAATAGGCGGAGATTTCAACGCAAAGAACCAAGTTTGGGGATAAAGACTAACAAATACAAGAGGAAGAGAGCTCCTTGAATTCATGAAAGAAGGCAATGCTAATTACCATATCAACGGGAAATCCTACATACTGGCCCACAGATAGGAACAAAATCTCGGACGTTGTCGACTTCTTTATAGCTAAGAATATTTCTTCAATTTTTGTTTTAACTAACTAACTTGGTGCCTTTAGCTGTTACATTATTATATTTGTGGGGATTGAGACTAAAACTTGTAACCAAAACAGTGAGTTGCGATTTTTGGAGGACAACCGTCTGAAAAGTTACGTTGCATCTTTGAAACTTTGTTTCTTTAACTTTTAATGTCAAAATGGCTATGGTGTCATAAGTCATACGTTTTTCTCTCAAAGAGAAAAACTTATGACAAAAGGTCTGTTCCTTTACTTTTGTAGTAAAAATGGAAAAGACTGTCAAAATGGCTATGGTGGGGATAAATTTTCTCTCAAAGAGAAAAACTTATGACAAAGTTAGGGAACGCTTTTGTAGTAATCATGAAAAATGACAGATGCATTTTTTTTCCCATAAATTGCATGTGAGTACGAATCCAAGTATGTGGAAGAGTTTGAAGTGATTGAACTAAAATCATTCGAGAAGAGATAAAAGCCACATAGTTTTCCCACCTTCTGATACCATTTTTACACCAAATTGTTTCTCATATTGCAGGAAATCAAAAGACAAATGCAAATAGTAGTTACACGCGTTTCAAATTAAATTTCAAATCATCTGTCAATTTTAAGGCGATGACAGTTGTTTCAAATCTTACTCAAAGAAATTTGTTGAGTAAAAACTAGTTAAGATTCCCAATGGAGGGGCAATATCTTGCTCTCTCGATGCCGCTCTCTTTAACGAATTTTTCAAGTTAGGGAACGACATTGAGTAAAAATTCGTAAGATTTAAAAGTAAAGGAACAGAGTTTTTGTCTGACAATATTGTCAAAAAAATCATTGGCCGCGTTCCATTGGCCACGTTCCATTGACCGCTAGTCGTCTAGCACATAATATCCCTGATTGAGGAACGCTGGCGCTAGATGTCTAGCGGCATGTCAAACTCCATATAAAAAAAAACTGACATTTGAGCATTTGCGCTAGAGCTCTAGCACATTTTGTGAAATATCCTTTTCTGGGAAATTTTACAATCTAGTGCAAAATGAACTGCGATAGATTAAAAAAAATAACGAAAACACACACTGTCTTGGTGTGTGAAGTCACCAAAGCTGCAAGATCATCAAATTGTGTTGAGTCCATTCGCGAAAAATTGCGATAAAGTTCCGACTTCTCACCTCCCAATTTAGAGTAGAATCCTTCCTGCTGTCAACGAGCCACCCAATAATTCGTCCAAACACTACGTCATTATTATGGCAATTCATCATCCTCGCTGTCTTCCAACACGTAGTTATTAAAATAGTCGCAAGTACAATATTTAGTTGTATTATCTGACAACCATGTGAAACAGTACTCTTAACCTGACAACGTTGTCAAAAAATTAATTTCCAGACCATTCTCACACTTCTATCTGACAGTGAAATTGTCACAATTTTGCATTGTAAGGTAGTTGGCTATTGTTATCTCATTGTCAGAGCATTGACACATCTGACAATGTTGTAAAATCTGACAATCGTGTGTTCTAGCTGTATATCTGGCAATTTTGACTCCTATTTGTACATTCTTTGGAAAGTTATATAATTTTGTGTAATATCGCCAACGAGTAGGTAAACATTAAACGCTAATACGGCTATAAGCCTATATACTCGTATAGTTACAAACGAGTTTTCAATTTTATCGTTTCATCAACCCCGATAGGTGTTAATAGATCTCATTTATTTCATATTAGCGGCTGACTTGCCGCAAGCTGCAAACGATTGCAAACAGAAGTAAAAAAAAACGCAATGAAACACTGAAATAGGTAGTGATTCAAAAGTATCACGCAACACTGCAGTTGCGGTGTTGTAAAGTTGTAAGAAGCAAGATACAAATAAGCGATTTCGACCAAGTTTTATTTTTTTTTTCTGATTGATTCGCTATCTGGCGATGATGGCACTGCGCTGCGGCTTTTTTATCGTTGCCCGGGTGTTTTCCCGTACATGGATGGCATATCAATTGATTTTATTAGCATTTTTGGTCGGAGGAGGCTTATATTTGTTTTTACGATTGCATGACATGAAACATAACATTTTTGATGGTATGTATTCAGCCTGAGTAATTTTTATTTCATCGCTGTTTGCGCTTTAGCTAGTGGGTGGAATCAAAGGTGGTATGTAGAGTGCATCGAGGGGATATCGTTGAAATAAGGTCTTGCGAGTATTTGGTTAGTAAGGCAAGGCTCACGCAATTGGTTTGGTTTTTTTTTTTTTTTCCGGTTGAATAAAAGGATGTCAAATTGACCTACTATTCGGCGCCACGCCCTCGAAGTTAGATAATGGAAAAATATAAATTATAACCGCCTTGCACAGCTGCAACATTATCCTAGCAAAGAAACAGGAAAACCAAAATTATTATACCCATATACAATTTCCTTCAATCCACGCATTTGGCAAGCGTGATTCATTGCACACTACCCTAGTTTGTCTCAGCCAGTTAAGCCGATGGCACACACAGTTTCCACGGTCTTCGGGTTACAAACACAAAATGAAAAAAAAAAAAAAAAAATGCAACAACATTTCGCATATATAGAGATTGTCAACAACACCAGACGGCCAGAAAACAAGACACAAGACCGGCTTAGCAAACTAGAGTTCCACCGCCACCCGTTGGTTATGCAATTTGAATTTGTTGTCAAACGATCGGCTATTTTCTTCCTGTTGATCTATCCGAATGGGGCATATCGGCGTGCAAAATATGACAGAAAGAGTAAGTGGTAATAGACCTTAGGAGATAACAAACCGCAACAGGCAATTGAAATCGGATAATGGAAACAAAAGTATTTTTGAAAAGCTCTGGTTTTTAGGTCAAATTGCTAACAATGTGCACATATAATAGAGAAAATAAATTCATCAAGATGAAGAGATTTTTTTTCTCATCTATTTTTTGTAACAATAAAATTTCAATTATATTTGAAGAGTGTTACAAGTGATTGAATAAATACATTGTCCAACAAATTGATGATACGCGAACTATCAAACGGATGCGTGAGAATGTTTCGATGGTACTGAACTTCATGTTTGATTGCAGTAAAAATGTCTTAAACTATATGTGTAATGTTGGCCGCAATTTGTCGAAATAAATGCGACATCTTAAAAATACTGCATGTAACTTTGACGGACTTTTAGTTTTTTTTAAAATACGTTTAAAATCTTTAAATGATAGAAAGCTTCTTCATTTGATTTGATAGGCACACATAGATGCAATTTATGTAAAAAAATAAATCCCAGAGTTTAAGCCCGCTTCGATGGGAGTGTTATCCATCTTTCTGACGCCTTTGCTATGTTTTTAAATTTAAAGAACAATCATTATGTATTCAAAAGAATTTACAATTTAACCGATTCACGTCTCTATTTCTCCATTTATTTACAGCCTATAAAAAATGAAACGAAGAAAACTAGCCTCCTCTGGATGGGCTCTGCACGCCTCACTCGGCCTCATCACATTCACATTTCTCATCCTAGTCACAATTAACACGCAGCGGATAGAAAGTGCCATAGTTCCGCCACCATGGAGCGACCCACAGAAAAATCCCTGCGCTACAATGCCCGGCGGTTGGCAACTCCTCTATTGGCCGCCATTGAAAAAGTGTTTTAAAATTTTCCAAATTGGTTACCCCTGCCCTGAGACCATGGAACTAAGTCCGGCGGCCAATTCAAAGTACACTTCAAAAAATGGTGCAGCAGCTGAATGTCGTTGTCCGCCAGGAACTGCTCTGAGTGCAGAAACAAACAAATGCCATTCGGTATTCGAGAGGGGACCATGTCAAGCGGGCCATTTCTTCAGTCCAATGCCAGAGGCAACGGCTCAAAAGAGGTAAAAGTCTGACACATATGACCAGTGATCATTTTGCTTATTGGATTTTTTTTCAGAATAGGAAATCGCTGGGGAATGTGCAAGCAGCCGAATCAGTGTCCCGCAGGAATGCTATTTTGGCCAAAAGATGGAAAATGCTATTCCATGTACACAAAGGGTCCGTGTTCTAAGGGAAAGCTGCTAATTGTGGACGAACATGGTCTGGCGCAATGTAGAGTGAGTTCGATGGACGCTTTACGGAATACATCTGATTCTGATTGTTTTCAGTGTGAAAGTTTGGGCGAACTAGGAGAATATTTCTACGACACCGAGGAAACCTGTCATGAGCACTTTACAAAAGGACCGTGTCCGACTCCAGGTCATTTATTTCTTCCTGGCGGAAGATGTGATTGTATGCCAAATCTACCTCATTACTATCAAGATAACGGAATGTGCTTTGAATTGGGTAATTAGACGATTGAGGGTCTACATGCATTTAATTTAATTTATATTTTTTTTACATTTAACAGGCTCGCCTGGTCCCTGTCCGCCGGGACATATTTTCATCGTTCCCGACAACACCACCGGCGAAATGAAACGCGCAAAATGTCAATGCAAGGAGGGCTACGTTCTTTGGAATGACGGCATCTGCTATCGCCTCTACACTCGCGGACCATGCGCTACGAATGAATTTCTTTTTAATGAAACATCGTGTGTACGAAATTTTTGTGGCAAAAATCGTCTCTACTTCCCCGATGAGAAGTCGTGTTATCGCATTGGCTCCCAAGGTCCGTGCGAATTACATCAGGTTGTGGTCTTCGATTTTACAGCCAGACCCTCTATAGATGGCGTGTCATACAACGGAATGTGTGGTTGCTCTGGTGTTATAATGAATTTAGACCAACAGTGTACTCACTCGAACACTGATCCAGAGTCAAACACATGCGAATCATCACCAGGCATGGTAGAGATCGATGGAAATTGCTATAAACTGTATAGCCGGGGTCCATGCGGACCGGGACAATGGTTGGAACCCATTAAAAGTTCATCACCATCGATTTATTCCGAAGAATATTTCGTTATACCAATGACGAGTAAAGCGAAATGTGTCTGCCGGCCAGGCTACACAAACTACGAGACACTGGAGAAGGGTGTAATTGGGTGTAATGCACCTACAGTTGGACTGGCGAGGTATTTAAACCGACAAAAGTATCAATTTCGAACGATATCGATTATGACAGCGCCAGAGGCGTAGTAGTGATTGTTTTAGAAATTTTACTGGCTCTTGTTGTCTTGTTTTTTTTTTTTTTTTCGTTTGGTAAAAAATTATCAGAAACGGATACCTCCACTTCCAAAGACTGATTTTTTTTAGTGTCTCGTATGAGTAGTTTTAGAATAAGAACTCTGGCCTTTAGTAGAGTATAAGGTGAGCATGCGACAAAGTAGACAATAACGTTTCGAATTGTTGTAAGATTAAGTTTAGATAAATTATTATTTAGTACCATTGAGAAAAATGTAAAGCCACTAAATATAAATTCTTTTCTAACCTGCACTGTAATTGAGATTTTAAAAATTTTTGACTAAAGTCCAGCCTTACATTGAGAGGGCAATTGTGTTAGACTAAAGCTAGTATTAGACGATATGTTGAATCAGCATACGTATGCTGAAAATTGTGTTCCAATCACAACATATCGTGTAAAAAATAAATTTCTGTCATCAAGTTTGCACGATATGTTGTGATTGGAACACAATTTTCAGCATACGTATGCTGATTCAACATATCGTCTAATACTGGCTTAACCCTTTGTGTAGATTATACGATCATTAGTCTTGCCGTTTTTATTTTAAGACTTCAATTTCGATTTAATTTAAGCTGAATTGTGTTAGTCAGGGCTTATGAAATATCTTCGCGATTCATTCGGACAATTCCACGCGTACTAAAAAAACTTAATTAAATAGGTGGCGCAACAGGCGGTAGACACTAGACTAGGCCTAGCTTTCTCGCAACCATTCGTTTGTGTGAGTTATTTTTGGGACGAATGGACCTACAATTTTATGCCGAGTCCGAACGGCTTAATTGAGGAGCTTTTTCAGGACAGTCATACTCTCGGTCGTTCGCGAGAGGTGGCACAGTAGAAAAAACCTTAAGATGTAATTTTGTGTTTTTCCGGGGATCGAACCCGGCATCCCTCGCACAGTAGTCTAGCACACTAAGCACTGCGCTACTCCGCCCACGTACTAATACTCAAAAATCAGGCCGATCATACGTTAGAACTTACTTTTAATTAGGCAAATTAGTTAAGGCAATGGGTCTTCATTACGGTTTATGCGTAAAGAAATTTGTAGAAAAAATACAAATTTTCGTTCACCCTTAAACTAAAACTGACAAAAAACTACAAAAATTGTGAAAAAATAGTTGTAAATATAAATTTGTAAGTGTTAGTGAAATAGGTCACTGGGGTTGAATTACCGCATCCAAGATCGAGTATTACGTATCGTAGTAACATTTATCTGATTTAGGTCATCTATGACTTGATTTTTCGATAAGACATCGCTTCCAAGAGTAGACCTCCTCGTTTCTCGCAGTATTGGACACTTGCCAACAAAATGGAATATGTCATCCCTTTCTTCTAGATTACACATACAACAGATTAACAGTAATTCATCCTCTGTAAGGTATGTACTTTAATTTCAGGAGCTCTCCAAGGAAATTTAATAATATTGCTATTTCGTCAGTGGCGTGCTTGCTCATCACGAAAGCAGTTTTTTTCCTGCAGGTTATGTCACAATTGGCTATAAATTGATCTGTGAAGTGACCCTGTTTCCTTATTCCGAATTCCTCTCTGATATTTTCGTCCAGAGTACAACTGTGACAACTGGTTAATGAATCCTCCAGACATAATTCTATACCAAAACCACTAGCCAGTTCCAACCAGTCTTTGTGCCATTCAATGTTCTTTTGAAAAGTATACGCCATTGCTTTTTTTGGTAATCGATTGTTGCTAAAGTTTTTAGCTTGGTCAATTTTTCATTGAGATGTCTCTCCATATTAACGATTTTCGTAAAATAGACCCCTAGTTATTTGTACTCTTTAACCACTTGGATAAGCTCACCGTTAAATTTCCATCTTTCATTTGCACAATTTCTTCTACCTCCTTTTATCATTATTTGACACTAACTTAAATTAACTGCGAGATTCCACATTTTACAGAAGTTAGCTAGCCGATTAATAGAAAGCTGAAGGTATTCCGGTGAATGCGCAAATAACACAATATCATCTGCGAACAAAAGAGCTTTGATTAGTAGCATAGTCTATGCCTCCTGGCAGCTAATCAACTATGTCATCAATGAATGTGCTTGGGCTCCTTTGCTTACTCCTTAGCAGGATCTAAACCATTCTGACAGTTTTAACCGTTCCATACAGCTGCTTTCGTAGGTTTCGAAAAACTAGTCCGAGCTTTCGAATCATACCCATGCCATGCAGCTTGTAAAATAGTGCGTTTCGATCCACAGTGTTTCGATCCATAATGTACATATAACTTTTTATTCTTTGTTAGAGAACACTCCACCATACTAGTGAGGACAAAAACATGGTCAACAGTAGAATATCCCCTCCGGAAACCTAATATTCCTTTAGTAGGTTACTGCTGTCTATCCATGAAGTCAGTCGGAATTGCAATATTGAAGTAAAAATCCGATCGATTTCGATTCGAGTGAAAGTGAAATGTGGAACCTAGCTGATTGTGTACGATGTATTATGGAACGAAATTCACCGGTAGTCCGTTGGGTCAGCCGTACAACCTTTTTTATGGGGATGGCGAAGATAAGGGCTTCATTAAATCGCTGTGGAATAATTCTACTTTCCATAATGGTAAGACGAACCATATTCCATATTAAGAGGTAAGACGAACGAAAATAAATTTTGTGAGGTCGTCCCTAGTGCCAATAGATGCCACCCTGCTCACAATAATTTCTTATACAATACACCTACGTAGATAGTTACAAAAAGTATCTAACCAATCGCATGTATTCGTTTTTGTCGATCACTTTATTTGTATTCTTAATTAGCACGATCAGTAGTTTAAGTTTCATAATGAGTATCTATAGCTATACTTACCCCAACTTGAACCTACTGCAAACGCTAAAATATTTTTTGTCAAATCACAATCCTTATAGGTGGATCTTAAAATTTTTCGGATAAGCATAAGCATAAGGAAAGATCGAATGTATAGACCCGATTGATACCAGTTAAGAGAGTTCTTAGTTGTAAGGTATATTTAAATCTATATTTAAGTCTATTATGTTTATGTGTGCCATGTGAGGAGAAAAATAAATGAAAACAAAACTAACAAAAAAAATAGTACTTACTCGAGTTTTCTTTCCAGTTCCTTGACTTGCCGCTCCAAATCGTTGCGTTTATCTTTCGTGGCCTTCAAATCAAACTCCAGTTGATAGACCTTTTCCGTCTTAGCATCCAGCTCAGCCTAAATGTTTAAATATATTTTTTTAAAGTCGCTCTTAAAACACAAACATTTTCTTAGCATACCACAATCTTGTCCTTTTCATTCTCCATTTTTACATAGGTTGATTTCAACGAAGCAATTTCACTCTTTAGAGCTGAAATTTCATTTCGAGACGAGTCCCGATGGGTGCCATAACTATTTAACTGACTTTCTGCCGATTCTAATTGCGTTTCGGCTGCAGCCAACTTGTTTTGGTACTCGGAAAGTGCGCGTTCAGTTTGATCTTGAAGCAATCTACAAAGCATTTAAATTATGTTCATTTATAAGCATCATTTGAGACTTTCTTATCTTACTTGAGTTGGCTCTGGCTGGCTCTTAGCTTGCAATTTTCTTCCTGTAGTTCAAATAGCTTCCTCTTGAGGCCGTCAATTTCCTCCTTCAGCAATACTATCTGTGTCTGCGATGGCAGTCGCACCGAATTTAGTTCTCGATTTTTGCTTTCTAATTCGCTTATTTTAGTGGTGAGTTCATTGATCTTGTCCTGGTATTTTTGACTACTCTCCATTTGGAGTATTGTGGCACTTTGTAGCTTCTCTCGAATGGTATCACGTTCATTGCGCATACGTTCTAGTTCAACTTTAACAATGTCTTTTTCACGTTCAGCGCGGATAATAATCGCTTGAACACATTCACTGGAGGAGGATTTATCGGAACGAGCACTCGGTTGTTGTTGTCGGACGCATAGCTCGGAACGAAGTAAACGTAGTTCGTCGTCTTTTGATCTTATTTGCGACTGAAGGAATTCAATTTCCTGTAAAGAGATTTTTTTATTGCCTTCAAAAAGAAACGGATGAGGAAGATACGAGAAGAGAAAAGTGCACTTTATGTTTATGTGAATTGCACTACCATTATCCGGAAGTCTATACTAGATGATTATAATTCTAGGAGCCGAAATTGTGACCCACCTGCCAAATTTGCCAGGACACTCATTTTTAGCTACAACATCGAATTTACACACTATCACATTGACTGGCATGGCTATCATATGTGATAGCCAGTGGTAGTTCCGTGGGTGCCATGGCTATCAAATATGATAGCCAGGTATATTTTCAGTTTGGGCTGTGGCGTGCAAAAACGATAGCCACTACGAACAAATCCGTATGAGAAAAAATTGCTTGCTTACGATGAGATAAACGTTTGTGATTCGAGCAAATTTGGAATATTTAGTGTTTTATGCCCACAGTTTAGGTAAAACTAAAAATAATTATAATTTTGGAAAAAATAACTCAATTGTGTTTTGCAACCCAAGAAATTTTTCCAAAATTACCTTGGCAGTCAATGTGCTATACATACTTTATGAATTACTTATGATGACATACAGACAAGACATGCATTAAAAAACTGACTAACCTTTTCAGATCCAGCTTTATTAATCATCCTTAGATACTCCTTTTGAAAGAAATCTCTTTCAGATTTCAGGCGTATGCGTTCCTCATCGATAAATTTATCATCCTTGTAGCACTTGTTGACATTTTCTAAAGAAAAATCTAAATAAATACACTGCAATTTTTTTCTGTCGGCACTTACCCTTCTGACATGTATTCAGCTTTGACTTCAGTTTCTGATTCTTTTTCATTAGTTTGTCATTTTCAGACGCTAACTCGGATTCTATAAATTAAAAAATAAACAAAATGATAAGCTCCTGCATAAGCTTTTTCAATCTTACCCCTTTGAGTCAGTTCATTCAATCGTTCGTTGATTCTTCGCTTGTCTTCGGCAGATGATTTTGAAGAACCCTGTGTGCTTTCCTTGCTTTCAGGTTTGCTTCTTAGCCTTCGTAATTCAGCCCTCAAATCATCGATTTCTTTTTCACGTTCAGCGATTTCGACATTTGCTTGACTTTCAACAGCTAATGCAGCTTCTTTCAACTCGTCCAGCTCGCGTTGCAGTTTTTTATTCTTACCTTCCAAGTCCATTGCTCTCTGCATGGCTTCGTGCATTTTATCTTGATACTCACGTATCTTACATAGACTTTCCGACTTTTCCCTCTGCAATAGTTCAACATCTTCGGAGAGCGTACCAATATCTTTGTAACAACAATCTTTTGCTAAGGCAGCCGGTGGACGACCACCAGTGAGAAGTTCATTTAAGCGACGAATTTCCCTGTCTCGTGACTCTACCTGAAAGCAGATACTAATTTGTCTTTAAGATGTGCAAAATGGAAACACATGCTGGAAACACAAAAACCAAACTAATGTCGATTTCCATTGGGTAAGAAAAAGCACTTTTTTCAGATTCAGACCAGTTTTTCTGCTCTTGAAATCAGGTGTCTGTCAAATTCGTTTTCCATTGGGCGGAAAAATCTGAGATCTGAGAGTAAAACGGTAAAAGCCCAATGAAAATCGACAAAAAATATATAATTTCTAGACTCTACATTTATTCAAGCTTAGAACGAAGACATTCGATGGGCAAGTGAGGAATTCTTATGATCAGTTAGTAAAGTTGGAAAGGCCCTTTGTGATAAGCTTAACAAAGAACACCCACTCACTTTTCTTTTGTAAAAGACCACCTGATCCGTTAAATCTTTGATGTGTTTTTCGAGTTTTTCAATTTCAGCATGTCCAGATCCAGCTGAAGATTGCTTATAATAGCCAGCGTTACATTTTGTGCACTTAATTGGATTGTTCTCACACAGCACATTTGGAATGAATTCCCCCGATCGGACAGTGCTAACAAATGGTTTTTTACCTACAACATAGTGATACATTTACTTTTATGCAGTAAAACTAAAGTGGTAGGAACTTACTCATGTTGACACCGTCTTTTTTCGGTTTAATCCCTTTAGAATCGATACCTTTCGAAATGAATGCTTTAATTTGCCCTTGCAGTTGCTGGCAGTGTTCATCGAGGTAGTTTTTATCTGACTCTAGGTTTCTTATTCGCTGACTAAACTCTAGATAGGAAAACGACTAAAAACAAGAAAAGCAACGAATAAAATGTCTTACCACAAATCCTTTCCTCATAGTCTTCCTTTTGTTTTATCAATTCCAAATGTAATTGATTACATTCTGCCAGCAAGCGAGAATTATCACATTTGTAAGGTTCGACACCGAGTTCCCAGCATGATTTCTCCTACCATATTTGTACAAGAAAAATATTGATTAAAAGGCACAAATAGATTGGATTTGTTATGGTATCGTTTAGGTGTCTCTAGAAACACATTTAAATAACAAAACACTTCACCTCAAGCAGAGTGCTAATTTTCAATTTGGAATCGCGCAAACTCTCAGTGGTCTTAACAAGGTCTTCGAAAAGGACTCCAACAAGTGAAATTGCTGCCAACGGAAGTGGTTGTGTATATCCAAGGACATCAAGTTTTTGCCGAAGATTATTGAATACACAATCGGTACTCATTCTGGTATGGATTTCCTTGAATTTGGAGACCTAAATGGGAAAGAAATTGCAAATCAAATTTGTTGTTTGAATTTCAACCACTTCTCGTTCTTTTGGAAGAGCAAAATGTCAAACAAGTAGCGAATAATAACGAGACTCGATTATCTTAACTTTGTTCAGTGGTGCCAAGCTATATGGTAAATATATGGTAGTTGCCACAAATTTCTAGCTAGGTAGGTATCGGGTATTTTTTTTGGCACTCTATTTCTACGAAATTTGTATCAAAACGTATTAGATTAGTAAAATGCGCAAACGTCTGGCCACTAATGACAAAAGGCCTGTTTTATGCCCAAAACACACGTGCAGAATTCACTGCGCAGCAGGATTAGAATACACATGTTCTTATGTGGTGAAACAAATGTAAATTCTGCAGCCACCGCAGCACTGCAACATGTCTCTATTTCTAAATCCACTGCATAGCAACGCAGTGAATTAAATTAAGTAGACTTGGCAGCATCGAATTTTTGAATTCAGCTACTGATGCATACGAGCAAAAGAGAGACGGGAATTATTTGTCGTCTTTGTTTCACTCACATATTTTTCCCCTCATTGACAACAACCGCTGCAAATTGAATTCTGCACATGTGTTTCATCTGCAGTACTGCATGCAGTGAAGCATTCAGAATTTCTGCACATGTGTTTTGGGCATTATTGACATCTACGTATCTCAGTGAAGTAAAGTAAAGTGTGTGCAATAAACATGCCTTATAAGTCATTTCATTCGAAAAATGTATTACCTACTCAGTTTTAGTAGGTACTAGCTGACCCGGCAAACGTTGTTCTGCCTAGATTGTAGATTGTAGATTGTGGGGGGGAGGTGGTATATTAAGTCCCAAATCACTGCGGCCACAAGTGGGCCTATTGTGATATCCTCCATTTATAGCTCATCCATGATGCCGCAGTTTGTTATAAAGGCGGCTAGCTCTTTGGGTGTGCTGGCAGCTATATCCGCCATTCATTTTCAGGGAGTATTATTATGCTAGGGGAACGTTAGATCCAACCAGCGGAGACATATAGACAACAAAAATATACGAGTTGATACCATTTCATCACAAATGCGCTACTCGGAACTAGTTTTCTTGAGCATTCGTCTACCCTACTTTACTTTGCTGAGATATCAGGTGCTCAACAAAACACCCCTAATATATTTATCTAAAACATACAAAACACTGATGTCATCTAAGATTTTTGTTTAATCTTGTTATTATTTTCAAAATTTCGAAGATGAAGAATATTACTCTACAAATCCATTTATAAACTGGCCAATTTTTGTTAGTCATATTTAATCATCTGCACAATACAGATAGAGTCCATGTGGTTCAAAGACTTCACACGTCTTAATATTAATTGCGTCTATGCACCTCTGTGGGAGTTCTTTTTTATAGCCACCAACTTTTCCATTACGCATGAATTTGAATGCCATCTCTTCTTTGTATTCCAACTCTGATGATTCATACAGGAACTTCACTAGTGATTGGTTGTTGCTCATAGGATTAGCTGTAAAAAGAAAGAGTTTCAAAGAGATGTTTGTACTCTTATTTAAAGCATACACCTACCCTTCATTCTTTCAAATGACAAGTGATCGATTAGTTCAGAAATTTGCTTTTCATTATAGCTCTTTTCGAGAAATACACATGTTCTATCTATTATCGATTTCAAATTTGTACTCATATCCTCATAGGTAAAGAAAAGAACATTTTCCATCTCTCGAATTGTCCAAAATTCCAGCACATGATTCCAATATGAACCATACGATATTTGACCAGTTACGAAGGCTTCGGTAAATTCCTCTACGGTTCCGCTAAAGCCATGTATACCATGAAAGTGATGAAAGAATGAAACAGCAGCGTCTTTCGGATTTCTGGTCACATATATAACCTTAATCAAACGATTGGATATGTACCTCTTTTTCGGATAATGAAGAAATTATGACCTACCTTACACCTCTTTTGCCAAATATCCCTTGGCAGGAGACCAATAGGCAAGTGTGATTTTATAACCCTAGGTGACTTTTGATCTTCGATTGCCTTAAAGGCATCCCATGACTCTAAAGCTGCCATCCCATTAAACCTGGAATCGAAATAGCAAACTCAAGACAAACATTACACGATTTACTTACTCGAAAAATATGCTTCTCTGGGTGATATCCATTGAATTGGCTTTTACAAAATCCATATCATTTACCAGCATCCAAGTCATTTCTTGTGTCCATGTGGTACCACATTTAGGGTACGTAATGATCCAAACATCATCTTTGCGAACTTTAAAGTTAGCAAAGTCCTTTGCACGGTTGGTATACAGCTCGGGCATACAGGTTGAATTAAATTTCCAATTTTTGGGAAGCTTTACAGGAATATTGTCCAATGCGGTAATATTTACATACTTCGTTATTTTTTTGAATTGATCAACGATTGGATTTTGAAGTTCCTCGTAATGAAACATTTGAGCGAATATTTATATCCAGTCCAGTTAAATACATTAAACTATTGAATGAGTAAAGACAAATAAACGAAGGCCCCAGATATGAGTTTATATATTGAACTGCATTACAAAACAGATCTGCGGCTCAATGAATTTTTTTATTTGCTTTGAAAATACCATTTGGCACATTGCATTACGATCTTATTGTTACAGCTATTGTTTACATTACCTCTATACAGCGTCTAATAACCATTTTTAACCTAGCTTAAGTTTGTTGTAGGACACAATTATAAATAATTTTATGTGGAAAAAAAAATCGATAATGTGTGATCGTAAAACTCAAGTACCGCACATATTGTGCATTCATTATTAATATTATAATTTGATTACGGACTTAATAGTACACCGACAGCAGCTGCTAAGTCGTATGGCTAATTATAGCGTGACTTGAGTCTTTAAATTATTAAATTAAATTATTAGTACATTTTGCTACAATAGGTCTGTTTTTTTCCACATCTATCTCAGCGAAGTAAAGTAAAGTAGGATTTTTAACACGCAATTACAACAACTATATAGAGTCTCGAATGTGTCAAACAGTTCGTAGTTGTTGTAATTGCGTGTTAAAAATCCTACTTTACTTTACTTCACTGAGATAGGTGTGAATAAAAAACAGACCTATAGTTGTTGTAATTGCGTGTTAAAAATCCTACTTTACTTTACTTCACTGAGATAGATGTGGAAAAAAAACAGACCTTATATAGTTGTTGTAATTGCGTGTTAAAAATCCTACTTTACTTTACTTCACTGAGATAGATGTGGAAAAAACAGGCCTATAGGAGAGGTATGGGGGGGGGGTAGTACAACCCACGCTTTTCAAGATTCGGCAAATTAAGGAAGCTTACATTTATTAATTTCAGCAACTAAAAAAAATCGGCAAAAACGAGCAATTTTCAAAAATTAGCTTGGAACAAAAGGTTAAAAAAAAGAAGTGAGTTTGGATTTTCATTAGGTAGGTATAGGCTTTCAAACTTGTAAATGTATACAAGTCGGCATTTTCAAAGGTTCCATCTTTGTATATCTTTATTATACCTTCTCCGAAAATCGATTTTAAATTTAAATTTTGCCGACTGAACACCTTAAAATTTAGCGCGTTGCGATTCCATTTTGAAAAGGACGGTCGGCATCGGTGAATTTGCCGACTGAATTCCTTAAAATTTAGCGAGTTTCGATCTTAAAAAACGATCGGTATTGATGAATTTGCTCGATTACAAACTCGATAACCGCTGTTCAGATTTTCATGATTTCTATACAGTCGGCAAGTTCCTCATATAGGTAAGTCGGCATTTCAATGAAATTCACTCCCCCCACGACTCAAACCCTCGCTACGCCACTGACTGAATTTCAAATAATTAATAGTGAAATAATCTCTGTTTTAAGATTGGAGTTTGGTGAACATCTATTTTCAACACTCAGGTATGGGTCAGAAAATTATTCGAGGATAATTATTTAGCGCATTAGGGCTCTAGGGCGTTTCTCCATTTAGGGTATTATATGTGCTAAACGTCTAGCGGTTAAAAAAAAATAGTTGGCGCAACAGGCGTGTAGAACGGCTGAATTGAAAAGCCTTTTCAGGATGTTTGTTAGACGTTCGCGAGAGGTGGCGCAGTGGAAAAAAAAATTTTAAATGCAATTTGTGTTTTTCCGGGGATCGAACCTGGTTCCCCTCGCACAGTAGTCCAGCACACTATAACCACTTAGCCACTGCGCCTAGCGGTTAAGGCCTGTTTTATTGAACATCTGTTTCAGCTAAAGTAAGAATGTAAAGTAAACGAATGCTCAATAAAACATCAGAATGACTTTTGGAATAAAGTGGTATAAACTGCTTATTGTTGTTTACCTCTGCTTTCGATTTGGTTCAACGTTATCCTATAGTAGCAGTTTTTTTTTAAATATATCACTAGAAAGGTGTCAGCCTAAGCCGCTGCTGTTATAGCAAAGTTAGTTTTACTGAGGATAGATACCAACCCTCATATCAATAAACAAATTTTCACTAGCAGCTATCAGATAGCATACAGATACCCAGCAATTTGACGTAACTGTTGCGTAACCGGTTTGATGAGTTAAGGTGCTAGTACACGGCGACGGCATGTAGCATGCCACATACGTATGTACACGCCATGTAGCCATTGGGAACTGAATCATTCAGCCATATTCCCGTTGGCGTTTATCGTAAACGACTCGTATTTCAATTCGTTTTTTAGTCGGTGTATGTACATTTTTTGAGATAAACTGTTTGAAATGAGGATGAACACAGAAAAGGAAATAAAATTGTTAACAAAGGTTTAAAAAAATCTTAACATCGTTTTACAACGACACGAAACATGAGTCGTATACGACAAACGCCAACGGAAATAGGGGTGATTATTTATACATGTATCGTGTATCATTTATCATTTTATCGTACATATCATAGAAAGTGTGTTGAGCTAGAGAGAAGGCACGAAGGTTTACTCCTTTGTTTATTCGAAAATGTCCTTAGATCGTCAATAGACATTCCAAACATGGATATAGAAAGTACTATTATAAGATTAGCAGTTATATGCACCTGGGTCATCTGTGTAAATATGATAGATGAGTAGCGGCATATCAAACTTCATTTAAAACAAATTGTATAATATAAACAAAAAAAAATAAAAAACAGTTGACAATTGCTCTCATATTTTATTATTCTTAACATCGACATTAATCAGTATAAAATAAAAAAATAAACAAAACACATAAAACAATCTTTTTTTCTCTTTAGAAATAATTTTTTGATTTTGTTTTTAAAGAAATAGTTGATAAAAATATTTGAAGTAACATAAACAAACGGGAAAACACCCACATATAGTTAAACTATTGCTAAACCCTATTCCCTATAATAATCAATACATAATCGGTCGCTGAGGCAGACACAAATTATAGTAAGATTTCTTATCCCAAAAGTCTACTCCCTTCCAGCCGCACCAACCTTTCGACTGAATCGTTTGCAAATCATCAGCGCCCGTGTAGTGTGGATCCAATATTAGAAATCTACTCTGTCCAGTCTTATCGTTATAATCGATACCGATGATGGTGTGCGCTAAGACGCCACCGCCAATCATTATGGGAGTTCCCTGAGACTCGAAATGCATTGCCAATTCCATGGCTATTGTTCCCAGTTCCCCGCCCGATGAACAGTGAATAATTTTCGAGTCGACATTCAGAAATCCCTGCAGGCACATTGACACTTCGGTGGATCCAATCCATTGCGATGAGCCTACAAATGATAGCGGTTTGTCTCCAATATGAACCAAATATTTCTGTATCTCCACGTGTGTGGGTATTTCACGTTCAGTGTATCCCTGCCACCGGAACCAAGAACACAGTGTTTGCAGTGAACGATAGGCACAGCCCCAGCCCTTGTCTTGGACGCCCTGCTGGAGATAGTGATAGTAACTGTAGTTGCCTTGGACGAGGTATTGTTGGCCATTTGGACGCAAGCCAATGTGTGTGTTTATAAGCGGATGCCCGGAAACTAACTCATCGCGAAATATGAAGCAATTTGCTCGACGAAAGTATGGCCGAGAACTAGGCAGTCCAAAATGATAGTGCAGCTTCTTCCTTTTCTGTTGCATATTGGTTTCGTCTTCAGAGATTCCCTCGGGGTAGACGCAAGTCAAGAAATGGCCAAAATCTGGCGGGAAAAAGTGATAACATCTTGGAATCACTTGCGATTGGCCTTCGTCTAGTCGGTCTGTGATGGCATATTCAAACAGACGCAGTGACCTGCATATGCTTTCGATCAGAATGTCATAGAACCGTGTTAGTTTTGTTTTCTTATATAGAATGGCCATTGCCTCCACTTTCAGAGGAATGACGATCCTCTTTTCATCGCGATTTAAACGCATGACTACCGCTTCAGGCAGTGGGGCTGTAGTTTCGCTTCGCTCTCGTGTTTTGTTCTTAAGTACATCGATCGTGATGATACCGAACTCCGCAGGTGGCGCTTCCTTCGCTCGTTTCTTTCCCTTTTCATCTCCGCCAGCCGACTGTTGCGAAACTATCTCGACAATAGATGATATACTCGATTCCGCTGTAATATTTTGCGCAGCAGGACAATCACCACCTCCAGTGAGATAGACCTTAGTATTTCTCACATGAAATGCTGTACTACCACCGGCTACATTTTTTCTCAGCGTATGCATGTCCTTCTTCACCGCATCCACTGTTGTGTCAGTGTACAACATTAGATTGCACTTTATGCGACTAAAGCAAAAATCTCTGTACAACTCTTCGGCTTCCATCACTTCGTATGGGATTTGTTCTAGTTTCTCGTGCATAAAGATTGAAGCCTTGAGACCAACTAACGTTCCCAACTCCAATTGCAGTAGAATCGGATTGTCTGTAATGTCAACATCTTTGAGAATCTCGCTAATATGCGCCTCAGCGTCGGTACAATCGCCAAATTTCACCAATCCGCATAGATCCAGTTCGGCGGGGAATTTATATTGAATTTGTTTATAGTTGAGTTGTCCAATTGTGGATTCCACGTTGAAACCTAGTAGGACGAGTGTACCCTCGCCATAGAGTACACCAAATAAACAACCACTGCATTGTTGCTTGATACGTTCGAGTCGCTGGGAAGAGAATTTTTATCACTTTACCGAGTCTATTCAGCGCAGTATGATGGAAAAGCACTTACCTTGAGTAGGAAACAGGAGATTTTCAGTTTGGGATGCATTTCGGAGAAGAGAAAATTGTTAGAAATTAATGCGTTGGCAAACGATAAATGGTTATAGGGACCGAGTTGTGGTCCTATTTTGGATGACGTTGTTTTGACAGCGTTGACGTTTTCTAGAGGTGCAACCAGCGTTACCAGATTATTATTTTGAGATATATTATAATAATGAAATCTGAGCGAAAATAGTTGTAATGCCAATTCCTATGTAATCGAATGAGGTATCGAATTTATAGAACAAATTTCGTGAAAGGCGGAAATAAGTGGCCTATTTTTAAGCCCGCTTATAATAAATAAAACTGATTAGAGTAAGAGTAAAGTAAGACCAAATTTCTTTACTACCTACCAATGTCACCGCGTAAATAGATTATTTTTTGTCGCAATTTTCGGTGAGAGAACTTTTTCACTTGATGAATAGCTGCATTTTTGGAAAGTACTAAGATGACGGATCGCTTTCCAATGCGGATTTGTATTTTTGTATTTCTAACAGCGATAGCGGATTTTTTGCAGATAAAAAATAAACTTAATTCTTGTGACGGGAAAAACTGTCAAACTTTTGGAAAAATAGATCGAAAATTCGACGTCAGAATGGAAAAAGGTGGAAAGCACTGGAAACATCAGTTGGAAGGCGGTTGAAATTCAGGTATAGTTTTTAATACGATCCGCCGTGCATTTGGGAATAATCCCTTACAGGAAGGCCGAGGCATAGGCCATTGTTGAGTCCATCGGCGCCTGCTTCGTCTTGAACTATGCCCCCTTATTTTTATTTACCACCCATATGGTTGGTTGCTTGAAAGTGGCTGCCAGCTGGGAAACGCCAACACCCTTGGACCAGCATAGGTCTATTGTGACACCACGAAAAACAGATCATATAAGATTTCCCTAATAGTTGAACCATTTTGAGATCTTTATAAAGCGTAAGAGGCTTTTGGTGTCTGTGTTTATAAGATCACCAAGTCCTTGTAATGGAAGGTGGTTAGGTCAACCAGTGATACTTGGGTTTCTCGTGAACACGAGTGTCGGTGGCGTGACTGTGCTGGGTGTAGACAGACCAAACGACTGCGTCCAGATATCTGCAAAAGGTCAGCGTCTTTCCTTCTGTCTCTCAGGAGAATCGACTGCAGACTGCTTGTGGGCGTTCTTTCGGCCCACCAAGCCTTTGCCAAACACTTAAATGTATTGGGCTTGAGCGACATCACCATCTGTTCTGCTTGTGGAGAGGACGACGATACAGCGGAACACTTCCTATGTAGTTGTCCTGCATTTGCTCGCATCAGGTGGCGGATCTTTGGGACTCACGTGGTGAGTGCCGAACATCTAAGCTCTTCATCACTGAAGATTCTTCTCATCTATCTTCGAAAGACGGGAAAACTAAGTACAGTAAAGTAAGATGTCTGTTTGGCAGTACAATGGACCAGTAGTTGTGTCTGAGTCAGTTCTACAGCGGATAGTAGCCACCTCTGACAAGAAAAAAAAAAGAAATGGAAGGCTCCCAAGTGAACCCAGGGGTCTCATCGCGTAAGGCTAAAACGATCGAACGACGTCGTCTCGACGATGCTGCTACTTCGTGTAACAACCAAAAAACGATGATCGTCGAAACGATTGAACGATCATCGTTTCTTGTTGCTTCACGTAAACAATTTAACTGTCAAGTAGCGTCGTCGAAACGATTCGATTGAACGATGGCTCTTTGGCAATCGTTTCATCGTTTTTGGTATATTTTGTTACCATTTAGGGTTAGCAAAACAAATTCTTTAACATTTATTACTTCAATCAAATTTTTCATAATTACAAATAGTACACTTCATTCTGCATTAGTGTGGTGAAATGTGAAAATATAGAAAAAAAATCCATTTCCTTCATTTTAGTTAATCGAAATTGGTACACTAGAAAGTTCACATCACACCCTTGTTATGTTCTCTTTGGAGTACATAATCATAGAATTGGATTCATTAAATGGTTTTTGAAAAATGCATTCACCAATTTTCTCTTATTTTACAACCCCTAATCAATAAAATTTTTCCTGCAACGAAAAATGTTTACCTTTTTACCTATACATACATTTCCACATAAAAGACAACAACACACACAAATTATATACCCTTTTTATTGGTTTCCAGTTGTCACAGTTTGTTTACAGCCCTGCTCAAACTGTTCAAAACGAAAACGATGGACGATTCGATTGAACGACGCGATTGTGTTGTTACATGAAGCTAACTTAAAACGACGTCGTTTTGTTCAATCGTCGAGACGATGATCGTCTGAAAAGTTACGCGATGAGACCCCAGGGCTCTCATCGCGTAAGACGACGATCGTCTGACGACGTCGTTTCGACGATTGTATTGCTTCGTGTAACACTAAAATGGTTGAATCGTCTGGACGACGTCGTTTTGGACGATTCACAATTGCTTCGTATAACTCATTGAACTGTCAAATACAGACGATTGCACGATTGCTATTTTTCAATCGTTTCATCGTTTTTGATATATTTTGTTTTGTTTTGCCGCACCGGAGATGCATGTAATATGTTGTAATATGTAAGGTGGTGAACAAAAATATTATTTAACTGATATTAAAGCGTCAGTAAGTGTCACGCACTTCCATCGCTATTAGCTATTTCGGAGAGCAAAAAATCGCCTCAATTGAAGATTTCTTGGACGTTTTTTAATCCATTGACATCGTAGCCATCCTTTGATGGAATTTGTTACTTTATGGCTTGATAGAAAGAAGACGAACCATATTTTGGGATATATACCATATTTATTTCGAAATGTCACCAGAAAGCCCTAAAATCTTAATTTTTCCAAGCGAAAAAAAAAATCACTCAAATTTCTAATATTTTAGGGCTTTCTAGTGACATTTCGAAACAAATATGATATATATCCCAAAATATGGTTCGTCTTCTTTCTATCAAGCCATAAAGTAACAAATTCCATCAAAGGATGGCTACGATGTCAATGGATTAAAAAATGTCCAAGAAATCTTCAATTAAAACGTTTTTTTTTTTTTTTATTCTACGAAATTTTTACCTTTTTACCTATCCATACATTTCCATTTCCACATAAAAGACAACAACACACACAAATTATATACCCTTTTTATTAGTTTTCAGTTGTCACAGTTTGTTTACAGTCCCGCTCAAACTGAAAACGATGAACGATTCGATTGAACGACGCGATTGTGATGTTACATGAAGCAAACTTAAAACGACGTCGTTTTATTCAATCGTCGAGACGATGATCGTCTGAAAAGTTACGCGATGAGACCCCAGTGCCATTCGTCCACCTAAAATGTGCACTGTCGTTAGCATCCAACTTAAATTTTTGTTTGCAAGTAGCGATTGGTATCCCTAGGATAGATATCACGTTTTTCTTGAGCCAAGATAAGACTTGTTTTATCGCCATTATTTCCGCCTGGAACACGCTACAATAATTTGGTAGACGGAAGGAGAGCTTAAGATTATTGCCCCTATTGTAGAACACAACTCAACTTAGTTGAGTTGAGTTGTCTTCAATTCAACTCAACTTTCACACAACCCAAACTAACCAACAACTTATAGACAACCACTGCCATCTTTGTTGTGTTTTCTATCAAGGTTGTGTATGACAATACGGACAATACCGAATTTTGAATTACATAAAACAAAGAGACAACTCAACTCAACTCAACTGTAGTTACACAATAGGGGCATACGACTTTCGGAGAAAACACCCCCAACAACTCCGTCTTTGGTTTTTGAGCCGTCAGTGTAGAAGTGAATTGATTCATCTTCTGAAAAAGTTTCCTCATTCCAGATTGCTCTGGACTTTCGTACGAAGCCGCTGTGAAACGGACTATAGGCGTATTTTTTTGGGAATCTATAGCTAGCTCACTTTTACTTTTACATGCAAAACTGGTATACTCACTTTTGGTTTTGTTATACTCACTTTTGGTTTTACATGCAAAACTGGTATACTCACTTTTGGTTTTGTTATACTCACTTCCCAAAAAAATACGCCTTATATAAATAAATACTTTTGAACATAATCAATCATGGTTACGTGGAAAGCCAAGTGGGGTGCAGCTGGTTTAGAATAAAATGAACATGTCAATGTCAACACTGTCACTTTAAATCGAAGAATTGTACGATTTTCTGACTAAAAATATTATTAGGCGTATTTTTTTGGGAATCTATAGCTAGCTCACTTTTACTTTTACATGCAAAACTGGTATACCCACTTTTGGTTTTGTTATACTCACTTTTGGTTTTACATGCAAAACGGTTATACTCACTTTTGGTTTTGTTATACTCACTTCCCAAAAAAATACGCCTATTATTATTTATTAACAGGTAATTAAAATTACATGGTAATATTAAAGTTACTGAGCCTAGCTGCGAAGACTATTGGCTCTATAGTTAGTTAGTGTTTCTATGACAAGGTTAGCTCTAGTTACAAAGTTTGATATCATTTCAATATTAGCAGGACTAGGGTTACTGAGTATTTCGTATATTGATTTGTCTTTGAATATATTATTGATGATGGGTCTTAATTCGGTACAGTTTTCCAAAATATGAATTATATTCAATGCAGTGTTGCAGGTGGACTAAAAATAAAACTTCAATGGCTTTGTTTGTTTTTATACATTTTTTTTTTGTTTTTAATTTTAATTTACAATATTTCTGGAGAAGAAAACAAATTTATAGAGTAATCTACGTACAATGAAATCAAAAATAATGTTTTGTTTGATATTCAAATGAAACATATATGTAATTGCATTGCAGGCCCTTACAGTGCCCCAAAAATATGATATATTAATGAGCAATGATAATTCGATATCTACGTATGTAATTTGAAAAGTAAATCCAATTGCTGAAAACAATCAAAGTTGTTTCATCTTTTTGTTTTTTAGATTTGTTCTTTAAAAATAAAAAATAAATAAAAGCTTTTGCATGAGTTGGTTTTTTGTTTTTTTGTTTTTGTTTTTTTTTTTTTTCTTATTATTATTATTATTATGTATTTTGTTTTCAATTGAAATTTATATTTATAGAGAGAGATAGAGATTGAAATTGAACGATAGAGAGATAGACAAACGAGGGACGAGACCTTCAAGAGAGATCGACATTTTACTTCAATTCTGTTTGAATGATACGTATAGACACATACTGGATGTATAGATTAGAATATTTCTGTCAACAACATGTGCTTTGAAGTCTCCTCCCTCCTAAGTGTCCATATCGTTATCACCTCTGTAAGCCAGAACAGTGGGAGATTATGTCTCACCCTTTCCACTGTCGTCGCCATCGGCGTAATCTGACTCCTCACCGTCGTCATCATCATCATCGTCTGTTGGCTGATCGTCTTCGGTCTCTAGATCAAAGTCGTCATCGTAGAAATTTGTCATATCCAACGTCGCCTCTTGGGGATTCTTTCGTGTCGGCTTAATGCAATAATCTTCGAGTGTTGTCGGCACAGTAATACCTTCCTTTCTGGCCTCTGCATTGGCGGCAAGTGCTTGTTTCCTGATAATGTTTGGGTACTCGTTGTCTTTTCCCTAGAAAATATTATGGTTGGAGTACGGGCGAAAAAGGGGAAATTACTGGTGTAGGACTGTTCTTTTGTTTGTACCTATTATCTCTTTCTGAGCATTTGAACTGTTGGCTACATTGTGCTAATCGAATTGCTTATCATACGATAAAGCGATGCCATTGTATAAGTTATCGTTCGTTTTAAGCTATAAAAAAAAAATGCGTTTCTAATTACGGCGATGGACAATCATAGCTTGAAAGCCATAAGCATAAATAAGTCAATATCCGCAAGCAACGGTTTTGATACTTTGTTTCAGTAACACCATGTGTAACAATTGTTTTTTTTATAGCCTAGCTAGAGCAACACCACTTGCTTGGATAAATGAAAAAACTGCAGAAAAATTACAACAGCTCAGGCTTTTATAAGCAAAAATTAGTGATAACTAAACCGAGCGAACTAGTTCTATGTAAGTTCGTGTGGTTGGAAAAAATGATACGTATGCTTCTTATTAATTTTCATTTCGTTTGTGGTTTCTATTAATGTGAAGAAAGGAATGTACTAAGAGAAGAGGTAGCTGGGGGTGCTAACATTTTAATTTACGTACATTAGCTAATTTAAGGTTAATAGCTTTTGAAGGTCCAGTTCTAAAAGAACTGTGTAAAAATGCATCATATACATTGTCTTGCCAAAGATGTTAACGACTTTATCAGAAAATGTAAATTGTAATTTGTAATGGCTAGTAGGTACCCCGTTTATATACAAAAATGAATGACCATCTATCTTTCGATTGAAATTATCCCACCCAGCGACGAAGATAACACGAAACATTTCTCTAGTATATTCTTCTGTTATCTGTTCAATCCTGAATAGTTGCCTTTGTAAAAATATAAACGCAACATTTTGCACTCACCTGAGAATCCCTCCATCGCCTGTACATGACTGATGCGTCGACATTTGCCGGCGAATATGTATTCGGTTCGTTGAGTAACGAAATCACCGACAACAAAATCGTTCGTACATTCTGTGTTGGATTCCATCTTTCGCATGGCAGTTCACCACTCTGTGGATCATCCACCGGTGGATGGAGAATTGAAATACACAAATCGCCATTCTCGTAGACATTTGGATGCCAAACTTTCGTTAGAAAACGTATCGATGGCGGTGAATACGGATAGTCTGGAGGGAATTTCATGTGTGCCTTGAAATAGCCACCTTGATAGAGTGTATCTGGGGGACCAAAAATTGCCACTTCCCATTCGAAGAGATTATCCTCGTTGACCAGTTTAACACGGAATCCTTCGACTGGTTCCTCTTGTAGTGATTTGTATTCGAGTGCAAGGGCACGAACAGCTGAGCTGCTTGGTGTCGACATTTGGTGTTGCGTCTTGGGATTAGCTTCCTTTGTCTTAATTGGACACACACGCTAGTTGATGACGATTCACCTTGTATGCTTCTAAAAAAAGGCATGGAATTGTGTAAAAATTGTGTTTGTAACGATCAATCGAGTCGATTGTGTGACTTACCTGAGTCTTTTATTAATTTAATGAATGTATACAAAAAAATTTCAATAATCATAAGGGAACGGGGTGCACCGTGTCGTGAAAAGAAAACGAGAGCAAGCGAGAAGGCACACAAAGAAAAATACACAGAGAAGAAAATAATATCGGATAGATGGTTTTTTGTTTTTTATTTTTACTCTTTTGATGATAAATTGGAAGCTGTTGCTGATAAAATTCGTATTTGGAATTTATTCAGATTTGATTTTGAGAATTTGGAATTATAATTAAAATAATTACCGAATAGATTTCTGAATTTTGCACAATTAATATAAATTCCTATTTCAGCTGCAAATGAACTGTGTATGAGTATATGAGTATGATCACAAAATGTCAATGTCAAATAATTGCTATGAGTGAAGTTCGACGTAGTTGGTTTTCCAAGCTGAACCGAACCAAATAGGCTTTGTGATGGATAAGATACGTAGTGTATGGGCGATTTTTATAGTTTAAAGAGATATCTATAGTAGTTATTGTTTTTTTCTGAATGAAATCGATCGAATCTTCGAAGACAAAGAAAAATGAATCTCAATAAGGGTGTTCATGGAACGTCGTAAGTTAACCATTTGTGTAAAATGGTAAGTTTACGACGCACGTTTCTTGAACGCACCAAATAACAACTTGCGTAAATGATGGTAAACCAATCAGTTGCTTAAATTGCATACGTCAATCAGTTTAGAGCATTCAATAAATATGTATGATTTGTATTTGTGTGTTTAAAGATGCCAAGATTGTCTTTGACTTCTTCAACAATATTGTTTGCAGTATCATCATTCATCAGAAAATTTTTTTTTCTTCCAGCGTTGAGTTGGATTTATCTGATTTATTTGCTCTTGTTGGAGGTTCTTAAAAATGTTATTTTATTGTATTCTTTTACAATTATGTTGTTTAGCACGTTTTTTCTGCTTAGGTATGCACATTCATTTCGAGTGTGAAATGTGACAATAACGTTGTCGTAAGCTTACCACATTTACCATCTTGATTTACAACCCAAATTAGCGTCATAAGTTTACCAACTTGTTGTCAATGATTTTCCTTACAAATTTTGACAGTTCATTTACCACTTACGAAGTTTACGACGGTTTTACTCCGTTGGATGAATACCTGTAATATAAATCGAATGTGGGAATATCGATTCGATTCAAGACTCTGAATCCTTCGACAAAAACTCTAAATGATAGACCACGACTTTGCATCCAGCAGAGGAGCAGAGAAGAGATTATAATGCCCCTATTGTAGAACACAACTCAACTTAGTTGAATTGAGTTGTCTTTAATTCAACTCAACTTTCACACAACTCAAACTTACTAACAACTTATAGACAACCACGTGCTTTGACAGACAAGAGGTTGTGTATGACAATACGGACAATACCGAATTTTTAATTACATAAAACCAAGAGACAACTCAATTGTAGTTGTAGTTGTCTTACACAATAGGGCATCAAGTGAATCATCAAGTGACTTCGTTGCCTTACCAAGTTTATCAAGTTGTGAATTCAATGTCGTTCTTTATGGATGAATGTATTCGATTTGAAGTAATCTTTAAGGAGAATGAGTGCACGGGAATAATCCAGCTTAAGGCATTACCATAATTGTCGTCCATATTTGGTAGAAGCTCAACGCTTTACTTAACACATCCGCTGGCATAGTTGTGAAATAAATGCCCCTCGTTGGGCGCCATTTTTTTATTTTACTAATGGCTGCAGTCTAAATGTTTGCCTACTATATTCAAAACCACCAAAAGTTACAATAATTTAATTTATTTGTGATAATTTCATTAAAAAAAATGTGTGTCTACTACATACATAATTTTAAACACAAACAATATAATTTAGGACAGCGTTGGTTTCGAAACCAAAACGAAACAATACTATATAAGGTCTGGTATATATATTATGCGCTTTGCAAGCATACTTACAGTCGCTAGACTTAGGAATATAAAATTTTGTGAGAATGCAAAAATAACAAGCGATCTATCTTCTTAACTTCCCGCGCCTTGACTCTCCACTCGGTCTAGTTTGAGTATCAACGCTGTAAGCACACAAGCCCCGGTCTCCTTGGTAAACCACGACATAGCTTTTAGCGAAGTCTGTGGAGTGGAAGAAGGACCTGGCTGTGATAGTTGCGGTTGCGGCTGTTGTGGCTGGTCATCCGCATCGCGTTCCGGTTGTTCTTCTGCGATTTTTTGCTGTGTTGCACACAAGGACTGGCGTCTAACGTACACCTCAAACGCAGTGCCAATTGTGTAACTCTGCATGGCCGCCAGATATTTATGATGGGAGTTTGTCAGCTGAATTGTGGGCGAGTTCGGCGAGAAGTGAAGTTCAAGATGTGTTCCAGGTTCATCCTTTTGATTGGGACCTGAATGAGATTCGTGGATTTGCTCGATAGGAAGTGGCTGACCGTAGTCAAGGATGGCTCGAATCTTATCTACTCGAGTCATATAGTAGAGCGGCACCCAATCGCCTGAATCAAAGCTTTGTACAACACCGGAGGTGTTCACTGCTTGTTGATTCAGCTTAAAGTACACCCAACCGCTCAGCTTCTCAGAGTTGGTCGCATGACATTGTTGGCAAAAGCAGATCGGCTGACAACTGGGCTGGAAAAACGTATGCGGCAGGACTAACGAGCTCTTGAAGCCACGAACCAGCTTAAGGTATTCACAGTCTTTTGTCGAATCGAGACTAGGTAGCGATTGGATGGAATCGAATTGTGTATCAGCTGGAATGGGATCCCTCACGGGCGGGACTGGTGGTTCTTCTTCCTCGTCTGGGTCCTCATTGGTTGCCGTTTCGTCGGGCACTTGATTGGTGTCGAGGAATTGCTGTTGCTGTTGAAGATTTTGCTGAATGGCAGCGTTACTTTCATCATTATATTCTAGCAGATTCTCTTTGGAGTTTGTCATTACCGGTTGGACGACATCGTCGCAGGGCGGCTCTACTTGCTCTCGGTTGGTATCGGTATTGCCGCTCGATGTGGATGGATTGTTCGTGAAGCGTTGAGTGCTCTGGCTGCGCTGGATGTTAAGGTTTGTGTTGTGCTGCAGTTGGAGCGATTCTCGTAGGCAACTATAAAAAAAGGACGAGTGACATCGAACTTAGAAAAAATAAAGTTAATTCTTACCAGGATGATGACGACGGACTTGTGTCGTTTCTGCCCTCCTTCGAGCGATATTTAATTGACAGATTAATGAGAAGATTGCCAGTAAAGTTCTGCATTACAGTCCGCGCACTTTGAAAGATTAAAAAAAATTAGCTCGATGAATAAGTTACACAGCTTCATGCTTACGTATTTGAGGTGCTGGCGCCTTCAGTCTCTTTTTCATGCACCTCTAGGTCGGCTTTCTCACATTGCGGCACACTTCCATCGGCCTCAGCCAACTGATCATGTTCCAGAAGGACTTCTTCAACAATAGGCGTTCCATTACGCAGTTCTCCGTTAATTATCGATATCTTCTCACACTTGCCGTACAAATCGAACACAGGATACACATGGTTGGGCAGACCAGCTGCCAAATCCTCCAAATTATGTTGCCCAACCATTATTGCTGGAAAGACATATCTAGTACAACGAATCAACTACAACAATGAATCTACTTACATAATGCTCCAGCATGCGACAATGACATCGTGATAACAGTTCCCGGCTGTATATGCTCCAGTGCATCACCATATTTCGAGGCAATTCGACTGCCATTTATATTGATGTAATCATGAGTGGCTACCCAGCAGGGTCGTTTACAGAGTACAATTGATGTTGGTAGCTGAACGTTTGCCAATAGTGGACAAACGCCAAGAGCTCCAACGCCAATTGTACCCTTCCACTTTGTGTTGATTGCATCAATTTTAATCTGCAAACGAAATAAATTTTTACCAACTCACATAGTTGAGATTTGAAGGCTTCACTTACACTGATACTATGCCCTTTGCATAGAGGCTTGGTTATGTAAACCAATGCCTGGTTAAATGACTGCGTGCGAATGGCACAACGATGCTCGTCGGTCAGTCTAATATTCTTTCCATGGAACTCGCTGAATTCGAAAGCCTGCGACTCCGAATCAATCGATTCGAGCATAGAGTCTTGTTTGTTGAGTGGATCCACAGTGAATTCCAGAGAGTCCTGCAGTCTCAGGCTGCATGGTCGCAGAGGCGATGTGGGACCCTGCGATGAGATCACTTGGACGGCCATGGTTGAACCCTGCAGCTCGACAACTACGTAGACATCCTAAGAAAGTCAGATTACAGGTAAGTTTACGAGTCGTTTGAGGGTTTTAAGTATTTTGTTTCGAGTTTTACTGGACCTAGAGTTCAAACTATTCGTGCGATGTGAATATGATTTGCGCCATTAGAGCGAAATGCAAGTGTAAAGATAACGAGTACATGCATCTGGACAATGAAACGCGGAATTGATTCTTTTTTGAAAAGTAATGATTTTGATAATACATTGGTCGAGCTAACTTTAGTCGAAGTTCAAGCTGCACAAGAAATTAGTAGACATAAATGAGATGGCGTACCTTTAAATTGTTCTGAGTTCGAGTGGTTGCTAAACGCTGTAGCGGACTAAATGATGCGGTGTTAAACAACTTAGGCCTACTGTCCAAGTAGATGCGCTTCATACGCAAGCTTTCGACATTTGCAGCTTGTTGTACGCTTACTTGCAGCTTGCATATAAACAAACGAAGCTCTGTCTACGGAGCGGCAAAGTCGCATTCTCGTAGTCGCATTTGTGACGAACAATTCGCATTTGTGACGAGAATGCGACTTTGCCCCTCCGTAGACAGATCTTCGTTTATTTATATGCAAGCTGCAAGCGAGCTGCTCAACTTAATATTCATTGATAGATGATGACAGAAGAGAGATATCTAGCAGTTCTTCGAGCCGGAGAAGTCAAGAACTTGATCAATTCTACCGCAATATGCTCAACCTATGCGTGAATCTGAAGCCCAGACTTGAAGTGGGTCAAGTAATGAGAACATTTTTACTGGGCAAGGTAACAACATTGGGTAGGCATCATTACTTTTCACGAAGTATTCGTGATTGATTAAAAGTGAAGGTGACTGTTATGACGTTATTTTTGATTAGGGAGCGTTTTTTTTAAGTACTTATCTCTTGTCTTATAACTGCGCCAGATCCAGAGCACGGAGAAACGTAATAGAACAGGAAATTTAAAGCAAAAGCAACGAAATACATACGTACATTTTTTGGGTCTTAGAAGTAGGTACCCGTTGTAATACAATATTTTGGATGGCCACATGGTGTGCTGTGATTTAATTTTACTGAACCGTCAACAAGACGGCTCTGCCCTGGTAATGGTCGCAGACAAGTGCCAGTAAATTTAGTTCATTTATTGGAAGCTGAGAAGTTTTGGACTTAATTGTACTACCAGGAGGATAATTTATTTTTACGACATCTTCTTAATTCTTCTATGGAAGGGAAGCAGATGATTCAATGAGGTTGAGGCTCGGTAGTTAGTATTCACCCGCGAATGCCAAAGACTGCACTCATGGGCAATGAGGTTGTCAACGAAAAGTTTAAGTTATTCAAATAAAAGAGAGGTGTCTTTGTAGTGTCGTCGTTGGGTGCGTCCTTTCTTGAGGGTCCAACAGAGATTCCATTCATCAAGCATGTTTTTTTCGACCCTTGTGCATTTCTGTTCATCGCAGGGGCATGCGATTGCCGCAGGCGAATACTCTAACCACTGAGCCACCGTTGAGTTAATATACGATTCCCACTAAAGCATTATGTTGAAAAGTTTCACTTTAATCCAACTTGGTCATATTCTCTGTGCCGACTATAAAGTCGACTGAAATGTTTCATAATTGTTTCTGGCATAGCATCTCTCAGTGCTCTTTCTTCCACCTTCGAAGCTTTTATTTATCCGTCTTTTCTGTTCGTAATGCTCACCTTCTTAGGTCAAAGAATTATCGATTGTTAAGGGTAGATCTTAGCTTTATTTCTAATATAAAACCCGTTCAGCAAATGCTCTGGCGGTCTGTACGACTGCAGCCGTTTGACGTTGATATTTCCCAGTTGTTGTAATTTGGTTCCAAGTGAAGGTATGGAGACATACAAACTAATCAGTCTTGTTTACGACGTAACTACATATTTTTGTAACTGAATGCAGTTAGACGGGGAAAGAGTCGAAGCCAATTGCTTATTCATTTTGACAAGAGAAGCTCTCAAGCTTCATTTCAATTCAATTGAATTCAACTTGTTGAGTCACATACGACAAATCAGAGCCGTTTAAGTCCAATACCAAAGACCTCATGTTCCCTACTATGCCATTGACATTCTCGTATAAATACTGCAATTAAATATTTGCCAAAAAGAAAGACAACATAGTGCACAGTGCAAAAATGAAAAAAAAAGAGAAGAAATAACAATAATTTCAGTGCAATTATTATGGTGACGGATTTAAGAGGAATTCCATAGATTAGTTACTTTTGAGGGTCTGTAGGATTCTCCGGTCCAATGGGTCTTGAAACACACACACACACAAAATGGATTAAAAGGTGAAAAATGTATCGTTTAGATGATTACAGTAAAACTATGTGACTAAAACAAATGCAAAATCGGGGGTACACACTTAAAACTATCACTTACACTGGAAACATTTTGGAAATTAATGTTCATGTCCTCGGAGTTGAGCAAGATCTTCAACGTTCTTGTCTGTGTCATCTCAAGGGCAATGCGATCACCAACACGCAACCACTCTAACGATGCCATCGATCGCTGCATCAGCATAGAATTGTGTCGAACTTCATTGCCCGAAACATACCATACATTGGCGGGGATACGCTTCATGCTGCTGGGTATGTTTTTGCGGACATACTCATCGGAGAGATTCAAATCTGTGATGCCAATATTGAGACAACCTACAAACGAAATTGATGAAAACCATAATAAGTTGCAGTCGTCGGCCCTCAAATTTACCCGCGAATAGTGGATTATGTGAGACGATTTTCACCTCAAACGGCGACCCAACAGACAGAGGATGTTCGGAGAATACTAGGCAGCGAGATAGGGCCGCTGATGCTCCAGTTACTCTCGAAGCCACCGTCCAGTTTTGTGAGAGTGTCACGTTACCCGAAATGCATGTCCATCTGTGTTTTGTTTCCAATGGCGGCTGAATCACCGACGTGGCTTGGAAACTTTGTGAATTCTCACTTGTGGCATATGGCGCTCGCATATCTGGCTGTGAAAGCGTGAGGCTAACCTGGGCACACTGTCCATAGAGATCAATTACTGCCCAAACATTCTGCATACGACATTCACACGCGGGTCCCTGATCAACGCCGTCGATGAAAAAGTGAATATAATCGCCGTTTCTCATCACGCCGACTCGCGTGCCTGCAGTTAGAGTGTCCAAGTCGAATAGTATGTTGCTGCGGATGGTTTTGCGATTTTGGAAGACCATTGAGCCGCATAGAATTATAGTATCCCCCTCCAAGTCTGTGGCATTCGCTGTGAGAGTCACCTCATCCGGTCGACTGCCGGTCACACCGATTTCTATGTTTCCCGACCAATGACGCACCATCGTCTCGAGGACTACTTCGAAGAGCTCTCGCTGCCTCAACGGCCTGTTACTAAACACAATAGCATCGTTAAATTCGGCCAGCGAATTGGGACGGCTGGCAGTTAAGCCACCATTTGAGATGCCGGCATTTTTTCCATGAATCGAATGAAAGCGCAGTGGTGGCTCACTGTAGAGAGTTGTGTTTGAGATTGTTGAGTTGCCAGTGTCAGGGCTACCGCACTCAGAGGTGTCAACGATGCTCGCCTGTGCTGCCTGACCATAGAGATCAATGACGCCGTATACTTTCTCGGGTACATTTATAGCAGCCGCGCCTTGATCGACACCATTCACCCAAAAGTGCAAGGTGCCATCGTCTTTGCGGACAACTCCGACACGGTCGCCCACTTGTAGGCGATCAAGATTTTGTCCATACTGTTCGATTACGGTGATGCCATTGTGCATCACACCATTGCCGGTCATCATCCATGTTCCAGAACTGCAAGGAAAAGGGAGGAAGATCGATAAATGCAACTTTGATATGCACAGAAAATGCGTCCTTTGCCCTGAACTTACCGAACATTTGTCATAGTAAAGGGAAAGTCTAACTCCTCGGCACTGTGTGTGGTCACGCCCATCTCAACCGATCCAGCCCATTTGGTGACCACCCGCTCCAAGCGTACTTGAAACAATTCATTCGGGCGTAGGGGCCTCCTGGTCAACACCACTCCATTGTTGAAATCATCGGAAGCACTGAAAAAAAGAACTCATTAGCACATGCATGATGGATCATATTGAAGTGCAAACTTTGGCCTCAATGCGGTACGTCCACTGTGAGTGACCGTAGCCTGTGATCCGCACACGGGGTGGAAAGTCAAGCGATCGTCGTTCTTTCCCACTCCACTGACGGCGGATTCGACCTCTGGACTTAGAACAGCCGACAATTCCTGGTTTCCCAAATGCCCACCACCACAACTCGAACTGGAGCTCGTCTGGATCGACATCAGATTATTTCGCCTCGTTACCAGATTTTGCTGCTCACGCTCATCTCGATCGACAATGGTAACTTTGATCGTCATGCCGTATAGATCAATAACTCCCCAGAGGGTTTGAGCAACCCTATTCGCGGCCACACCTTGGTCTTGTCCATTGATGAAGTAATGCAGATTCCCATTCGTTTTTCGCATCATTCCCACGCGATCACCTTCGCGCAGCTCATCCAAATTGAACTCTCCATACTGACGCCGAGTACCCTTGCCATTGGTCAAAATACCACAGCCGGACATCATGATGGTTCCACTGCGCATATTGGTCATGGTTGCGGGGAAATGCAGAGCTGCGGGATTGTGAGTTGTAACTCCGACTTCAATAGACCCAGACCACTTGTCAACGAGCTTATCTATGCGAATCTCGAAAAGTTCATTGTCCTTCAAAGGTCTGTGGGTCATGACAACTCCATTGTTGAACTCGTCTAGTGGGCGACGTCGTTCAGCCGACCGACAATTAGGCGATAACTTTACCAGCGATCCACATCGAGTGTGAAATCGCAACCGATCATTCATGTCAAAGTAATCGCCGATATTTGTCCCCGGTTGAATAGCGTTAATGCTGCCTACTCCATTCGAGCTCACAGTGACATCGACACACATGGGTACATCAATATTCTGAACAATTTGCGTGGAATCGGGTATAAAGTCCTAAAAGAATAAAGAACCACATAAAAATTGCTACAAATACTCTCAGTGACAAACTTACTATCGGTTCTGTTGGGCAGATAGACACCTGGACACAACGACCGTATAAGTCCACCAGAGCGTATACAGTTTTCGGCAGATTTGTAGCTGCTACCCCCTGCGATTCGCCATTTATATAGAATACCAGTTCATCTTGTGATGTTCGCAGTACGCCAACTCGATCCCCTTCGTTTAAAGTTTCCAAATCCGTTCCGTAAAACTCCACCAAACAGATACCATCGCGGCGTATATCAATGCCGGACATAATCCAAGTGCCGTTACGCATTGCAGCCGCGCAGGATGGGAGCTCCAGCTTGTCGGGACTTTCCGATGTGACGCCAATCTCAATGCTACCGCCCCAAGAGTGATTCTGTAAGATTTATACATTCACTGATGGGTTGCAAAAATGGATGGAAAATGCTACTGGTACTCACCTTCTCTTCGATGACCACCTCAAAGATAATATCATCCTGAAGAGGTTCCGCACTGAAAACCAATGCATGACTAAAGTCTCTTATACTTCGCATAGCTGTCCGATTGTTGTTGGTCAAAGTTATTCGTCGGCCACATCGCTGATGAAAGGAAGCCATTACGAACTGGGAGACTATTTAATGTTTGGCCTTTGTTTGGCAATCGCCCGATATTCTTTTCAGAAAGGATGTGGTCAAAAATATTTTCGTCCTTTCTGCTGATGATGAACGTAGATGTGATGCAAAAAATATTAGATGAATGTCATAAGGAAAATTGAAAAAATGTTTTGTACATGCGTATTCAAAAAGAGTAATTCCTTAACGTGTTCTAGGTTTCATAGTGCAAAATATACATAACTACGTCAAAGTATTCGAATTTTTCAAGGGATTTTATAATGTTTTAAGAGTTTTTAATTAGGTATACTTTCTGAATATTTTTTAATCGATAATAGGACGAAAAATTAAACACACCCTATGAAAATGAAATAAACAAAACTGCAGGTGACAGCGTGAACTCTTGGCAAAAGTCAAACGGAGAACAGCTGTGCGGATAGTGTGTTCAACAATTTGTTGATTCTAGGTTCAACAACCAGTTTAAGGTTGGACACACAATACTTTTTTTTTTCTTCGTAATTCTACGTTCCACTTTTAACATGCATAAGGCGTAATTTTTTGGGAATCTATAGCTAGCTCACTTTTACTTTTACATGCAAAATTGGTATACTCACTTTTGGTTTTGTTATACTCACTTTTGGTTTTACATGCAAAACTGTTATACTCACTTTTGGTTTTGTTATACTCACTTCCCAAAAAATTACGCCTATAGATAGGTACCTAATAATTTTGTAGCACATCAGTCATTCGGAAATTTAGTACGATTCCTCAAGCTTTGTTTGTTCAAGCCATCCACACACGATGCAACACAAAAGTCACAAAACGGTTGCAAACATTTATCGTACATAATACACATCATCTCTGAGACAAATGCTCCGAACACGGTCAAGCATAATTTGAGAAAAAGATTTCATTCCGCTTTCGAAATAGAGAGTAGTTACCAAATATTCGGTTTCGGAAAATTTTACTTTCGGAACAAAATACGAGTAGGGTCCCTGGAGCCCATTGATACGGAAAATCGAAAGTATTACAGAGTACGAATTCAAAAGCGGAAGGAAAAGCATTTTCGAAAAGGGGTGGACTTTCGAAACGAAATAGAATAGAGTATATTTTGCTTTCGTTTTTTTTTTAGATTGATGCTCAATAAAACTAACCTTTCGTGACTTTCGGAACGATATAGAGAGTAGGATCCCTGCTTGACACTTCCGGGACTCACGCTGATTATTTGTGATGGATTGCGCAGATTTGAAAAAAAGAGTCGTTTTTGAAATAAAAGATATCTTTATGCCCAAAACAGACGTGCAGAATTCACTGCGGAGCAGGATTAGAATACACATGTTCTTATGTGGTGAAACAAATGTAAATTCTGCAGCCACCGCAGCACTGCAACATGTCTCTATTTCTAATGCCCAAAACACATGTGCAGAAATTATGTACACTTCACTGCAAGCAGAACTGCAGATGAAACAGATGTGCAGAATCCATTTTGCAGCGGTTGCTGTCAATGCTAGGAAAAATATGAGAGTGCAACACAGACGACAAATAATTCCCGTGTCTTTTTTCCTCGTATGCATCAGTAACTGAATTTAAAAATTCGATGCTGCCAAGTCTATTTAATTTAATTCACTGCGTTGCTATGCAGTGGATTTAGAAATAGAGACATGTTGCAGTGCTGCGGTGGCTGCAGAATTTACGTTTGTATTACCACCTTCAGTTACCGCCAGTAGCATTTGGTAATATGGGAAATTGTGAATTTTTAAACTTGATTAAACAAAAAAGTTGTATGCGGATTGTGAGATTAGGTAGGTACTCAATTTGTTTGAAGTTTTTAGTTTTTACTGCCGAAATCAATTCTTAATCGAACACTGAAAACCCGATTGATTTATGTCTTTTAGTTTTTGAGAAAACGGAAAATTCCTCATTTTTCTTTTATATATTGTTCGATATGAGTACAGATTTCTTGGAGAAACAGCACCTACTGCTGTTGTTACCCTTGTACCATGAAATAAGTATGGGGGGGGGAGTACCTATGCTGCCCCCTGCAACTACTCTACTTGGGGTCACTGTCACTGTTGGATTATGTGGTGAGTGCGAGGTTGAATATTATGCTAACTTTCTTTAAATTAACTTTTTTTGTTGTACATATTCCTTAAATTTCAAGTTAGAAAGTTTTTTTTTTTGTTTCAAAAACTATAAAAACAAATGATAGGTTATGTTAGGTTAGAGGGGCAGTTTGCAATTTTTACTCAGAAGCCATTGATGCCCATTGTGATTACCCTTTTGTATTATATGATAGGACATGCATCTAACAAAACCATTCGGATCTGTTTAAATCTGATAGAGGTATCGTTGCTAGATCTTCAAAGCCGTCGAAGAACCGTGCTCCCATACAAGAATAAAGGCGTTCTTGGAGGGCTAGACAGTGACACAGGAGATGTTTCACAGATCCTATTCCCTCTCCATCTCTCCAAGTTTAATGTGACATTGTCAATGACAATTCTTGTCTGTCAGCTAATATTACGTTCATTTCAGAGCCGCATCTCGCCAGTTCATCTGGCTCGCTGCCTCCCTTCTACACCAACATGTTCAGGAACCCAGCAAAGCATTACTGTGTGATGGTTTAATGTTCTCAATTAACAGAAATAAATTGATTTAAAAACAAAATGAAGGGACACAATATGCATTCCTGACTTTTATCACACACAGGAATACAGATCTTCATTTTGTTCTTCCATTAAATAGAAACGTGAAACCGTACCTCTGTTAGAATTGTTCTTCTGATATTCTTTACGTAAGACAATAATCATCATCTGGACGATAACAATTTGAATGATGAATGACTTGTTTTCGAGTGAAGACTAAGCTGTATGGTGTTCTAAACTCTTCACTTTTGCTCCGAATTGTTACCTTACCCAAAGTGCTACTCTCGACATGATTCATAGAATCCAAATAGCATATAAAAACGTTTTTGTCAAAAGTAAAAATACGGGAATTTATGAATGCAATACAACCATTCCACAGAAAAAAAAATAATTGTTATTCACACTTATTGAATCGGGTGTCAAGTTTCATTCTGTTAAACGCCAGGGTAAACGGGCAGAACACATTTTCTCCCTCACTCTGCCTCTACCAAGAAATTCAGCAAAATTGCGTTGATATCAGAGCTTGTCGTCTTACCGCCACCGTTAAAAATGCGTCATTCGATAAATTCCAATTCAGCTGCTAGCTACTTCTATTTAAATTTAAATATCACCACCACAGGGAAACCTGTTGTTGATTAATTTCATTAATTAGCAAAATCAAAATATTTTCAAATCATAAACATATTTATGAAGTGAATAATGTTGGAGTGTACTATGTCATCACAAATTTATTAAATTTGGTTGGCCTCTACTCCAGAAATGCGTTTCGCCCCGATGTAGTGGGTGGGCTCATCAGTAGACGACCACCACATCTGATCTAGACGCACTGTTTGCTCGATTTTCACCGAGACTATGATGATTTTCCAATCAACAAGTGACTGTGAATCATACCTCAAGACGAATCTTTGGTTCAAAGACAATCGCCGAGAGGATTTGTTTTTTTGCCCAGGGCCTGGCTTGTTTAATCAAAATATTTTCAAATCATAAACATATTTATGAAGTGAATAATGTTGGAGTGTACTATGTCATCACAAATTTATTAAATTTGGTTGGCCTCTACTCCAGAAATGCGTTTCGCCCCGATGTAGTGGGTGGGCTCATCAGTAGACGACCACCACATCTGATCTAGACGCACTGTTTGCTCGATTTTCACCGAGACTATGATGATTTTCCAATCAACAAGTGACTGTGAATCATACCTCAAGACGAATCTTTGGTTCAAAGACAATCGCCGAGAGGATTTGTTTTTTTGCCCAGGGCCTGGCTTGTTTAATCAAAATATTTTCAAATCATAAACATATTTATGAAGTGAATAATGTTGGAGTGTACTATGTCATCACAAATTTATTAAATTTGGTTGGCCTCTACTCCAGAAATGCGTTTCGCCCCGATGTAGTGGGTGGGCTCATCAGTAGACGACCACCACATCTGATCTAGACGCACTGTTTGCTCGATTTTCACCGAGACTATGATGATTTTCCAATCAACAAGTGACTGTGAATCATACCTCAAGACGAATCTTTGGTTCAAAGACAATCGCCGAGAGGATTTGTTTTTTTGCCCAGGGCCTGGCTTGTTTAATCAAAATATTTTCAAATCATAAACATATTTATGAAGTGAATAATGTTGGAGTGTACTATGTCATCACAAATTTATTAAATTTGGTTGGCCTCTACTCCAGAAATGCGTTTCGCCCCGATGTAGTGGGTGGGCTCATCAGTAGACGACCACCACATCTGATCTAGACGCACTGTTTGCTCGATTTTCACCGAGACTATGATGATTTTCCAATCAACAAGTGACTGTGAATCATACCTCAAGACGAATCTTTGGTTCAAAGACAATCGCCGAGAGGATTTTTTTTTTTTTTTTTTTTTTTTTTTTTTTAAAAAATAAATTACTGATTACGCTAGGAAAATACACAAAAACAAACTCTGATGTAGACCGCACACGCCTCTTTCTTTTCCACGTTCCAACCCAAGAGTACCTACCTACCTATTGGTTTGGTATTTATTTTAAGCTGTTGTAAGCAAAAAGCTCAAATAGATAGGTGGCACGATAATATAAACAAATTTGACGTTATCGGCATATTGTTATTAGAGTTTAATAACATTCGAAGCGCTGCTACGTTGTATTCTACGTCAATCGAATGATGGCAAACGAGAAAGTGCTGGTGTCTCTTCCCCATCAAGGTCAAACATTGTTTGTTGCTTTACATACAGATTTTGATTACATTTCCGCCATTTGGGATTGCCTTGGGACAATGCACCCCTTTCTCTGAATGTAGGTGTGTCGACAATTTCATAATCGTTACTCATACTATATACGTCACGCAAGTGAACGGCGTAAAGATTTCAAACCAGAAAGCAAAGCAAGCATAAAGTGAAACAAAAATAGACTGCAGAATTCCTTTGTCTTGTGACCGCTATATCGAATTCAAGGCAAAAGATACAAAGCAAAACAAAAAGACCATCTCTTCCGATGTTAAACTTGTTCATTTATTGCTAAGTATTCGCAGTGTAGGTATATGCATTTGATTTACATACAAAACAGTTATTTACATAGTTCTCTAGAAGTTCCTTAAAAAATAAACAAAACAAATAATTAATCTAAGCCCAATTGTACTTGTCACGTGCGGCTACCACTTTTCTTCGGTGTTTATCCTTTCTTAAAGTCAAGTAGATCTTCAGTTGTTGCTGTCTCCTTCTCTAACTCTCCGCGGGTACATCGTCCACAGCATTTGGCCGAAGGCTTGTTCTCGCACTCGCCTAGTGCAGGTGGTTTGAAATTCGGTGTCCATGGACCGAGGCTGCCGGATGCATAGAAATCCATGGGATATGCGTTGTCTGGTTCCAAATTGTTTGGAGTCCATTCCACGTCGCCTAACACCACCGACAGTTCGTAGGGATTAAGCAGCGGCTTCTCAAAGGCACTTCCCCAATCAATAGACAATCGGGGGCAGGCTATTTGAACGTAGGCATCAATGTCGGCGCCAAACAGTGCCAACTTTTGAGGGAAGATCTCTGATAAAAGAATTACAGATGTTTGGTAACCCTTGGCGTGTAGTCGTCGTTCTAAGAATCGCAGAACACGAGAGCTTCCCTGTCGCCCTAGTGTACCCAGAATGATGCCAAATTTTTTCGCAGTCTTCGCCTGCTTGATGTGCTCCCATCGGATGCTCTGCATAGATCTGTGATCATACTCTTCCAAAGTGAACTTCTTCTCGTACGGATCGTACTTGTATGCCTTTAGTCGTGGATTTGCAATCATCGCCGACTCCAGATGAAACCGACCGTCGCCCAAATATATGATTATCTTTGCAGTGTCTGGCAGCTGAGGCGAAGTACAGCCGAGAATCTCTCCAGGGCTCAAAGGCTTCGCCTGAGGGACAATCACATCGTAGCCTTTTCCCTTCAATTCACTAGAAGCCGCCTGTAATGTGGTAACAAATTGAATAGTGCTTACCAAAGCTATTTGGCCATCCTCTGGCTTAAAGTTCAGCTTCACCGAGTCCAAGAAATGCAGCGGGTCGATTTTAATGTCCACAAATACATACAACACCTTTATACCCGTCGTTTGATCCACGGGAATCAAGCAACTGTGACCATAGTGCACAAGTAGGTCTGCGCCCAACGCCTTTGCTGTGTAATCATCAACGCAACACGCACCATATGTAACATCCCCCATTATAACTGTATCGGCTGTTGTAAATCGCTCCAGAATCTCGCTGATTATAATCGAATACATGAGCAATCCCTCGGGCATTTGCAAAGCAATCCTTTTGGCTTTTATCTCCCTGGCCCTCCATATTGTTTTATGTATTTCAAAGTTATAATTCCATGGCAGACGTTCGATGGCCTTCTGCAAAACGGGGTCATCCAATAGTTCTTGGGGGATTCGATTTATTTTCGCCTTCGGTTTGAAGACTTTTTTTGGTTTCGCCCTAATGACGACCACTCCCGGCTGAACCGCAGTTGGCAAAGGTGCTACTTCAAGCATAGCTTTGCTATAGTTCTATTCAAATAATAATTACGAAAAAAAATTCAAGTTTGCTTTTCGATTTTCTCACGAACAAAGAACTCGAAATGAGTGATGCACAACAAACGACTTTCACAAATCAACTGAAACTGAGACACCAACTTTTGCTTGCTTTGGTTTTGCCTTCGTCGAGTACGAGTGCCTGCGCAGAGGGGAGTATGGCTGGATGCGAGGAAAATTCATCCATAGGGCATTTACACCAAGTCACGTAGGCAAGCTTGTTGTATGGGCAATTTTTTTTTTCTTTTGTTAGAGATTATTAACAGTTTGCTAATTAATTCCGGTTATGTTAGATAGATTTTTGACCAATGTTAAACGTATTTCACTTTTATGATGTCAAAGACATAGGTTAATTAGGTATTTTTATTAAAAACGTGCAAAGTTTAGAAATAAAAATCACTGACATTTTTTTGACAGCATTTTGTTTTGAAGTGAAGTTGGATGAGTTTTGTAATATATTGCCAGACTACAAATTTTAAATGTAAAAATGAGTCTGTTCATTAGGTGCGAGGCAAGTACTTATGATGCTGCTGTGCATTAGAGATAGGTAAAAAAAAAAAAAAAAAAAGTCTACAGGTAATGTGGCACGTTGAAAGCGTTTTATACCATGTTTCCACTTATTAGCAGAAATATTCATAAATCTTCTTTTTTTTTTTTAACAGATTTTCAAAATATAATATGTTCCTTTTGATAGGTTAGGGTAAGTTACGTTAGGTTAAGGACCATTCACATGAGAGCGAACGAACGAATTGATGAAATGCGAACAAACTACTTTTTATGCATTTATAAACAGAAAATTGGACAATTCATTATTCCAAGAGGAGGAAAATTAATTATCCCATCAAAATGTATTAAGAAAACAAGTTTATAAACAGTTTAATACCCCATTCACACCAAGCCGAAAAATGGATTTTCACGAGAACAGTCGAAAACTTCATCGAAAACAGAAGTTTTCCCATACATATTGCAGTTCTCAAAACGAGTTGTTTGAGGAAAACGTTCCATGAAAACGCCACGAAAACGAGTACAATCGTTGGGTTGTTGAAGCAGACACGCCTTTTGCAACATTCAACGAGCTCAGCAAAACTGCTGACAGGATAGCTCTTTCTCTCAGTACTGTCGTTTCTTCTAGTTTTTTGTTTACAAATGTGGAATCTCTTGTTATCTTTGCACCATAAAGAGCAAATTATTCAGTTTTTTCTATAATAGGCGTAATTTTTTGGGAAGTGAGTATAACAATTTTGCATGTAAAACCAAAAGTGAGTATAACAGTTTCGCATGTAAAAGTAAAAGTGAGCTAACTATAGATTCTCAAAAAAATACGCCTTGTATATTATGTCAATACGAGCGAAGTTTAGTAACTAAATTAAAAGTTTTAGTCGCCACAAAAATTTCATAGCTAGTTTCACAGCTAATTGAAACGTCAAACGAAAACGAGTTGGTGTTCGGTGTGAATGCATCCACGAGTTTTCTTTAACTTTTTTTGACGAAAATCCGGTTTTCGGCTTGAGGCGTATTTTTTTTGGGAAGTGAGTATAACAAAACCAAAAGTGAGTACATATAACCGTTTTGCATGTAAAACCAAATGTGAGTATAACAAAACCAAAAGTGAGTATACCAGTTTTGCATGTAAAAGTAAAAGTGAGCTAGCTATAGATTCCCGAAAAAATACGCCTTTGGTGTGAATAGGGTATAAATAACGAAATTTCGAATTCCAAACTTTTTGCAACGAACGAAAACTCCCTGGCGCGAATTGTCAGTCTATTCGCAATGCACATCATTTAAATCGCGTACCACAAACCAGAAAATAAAACCTTATTTGGTACTTAACCTCAAACTAGACATTATGGGTAGAAATAGAAACTGATGGCTGAAATTCGCGAACTGCCGCGATTTAGAAAAGTCTTCATGTGAACGGACTGTCAAAATAAATTCATAAAAAGTAGTTTGTTCGCATTTTGTCAATTCCTTTCATGTGAATAGTCATTTAGACAATGACTACTGCCACCAGAGATGGCAGAGATGGTTGAAAAGCGAATATACCTACTGACGTATAATAAGTGAAAGTGGAAATTACTTTAGAAGGAAGTGCAGCAAAAACCTGGAATAGGTACCTAAATACCAAAACAGCAATATGGGGAAAAAAATAATAAAATAACTTTGACACAACTTCACACAACTTTTGTTAAACGGTACAAATATTATAAGTATTAGAGTGATCGAATTAAATAACTTGTTCGAAAACAAAAGCTGTCAGTTTCTTTCACTGAAGCAGATTAGGTTGTATTTGAACACTTCGAATTGTGAGCTTGAATTATAACTAGACAAAGCCGATAATCAAAATAATTAGAAGTAAATAATTGTTTTAATTATTTGAATGAAATCAAATAGAAATGTCACTCCGAACTCGTAAAATCATTCGATAAATTTCTTTAAAATTAGTATTCTTAAGTTTGAGAATCTTTGTGGCATTCGAATAAATTTCTTGTCTTAGTATGTGTTAGAACCAAAAGAAAACCCTACAAATGGCGCCCAAGAAACAGACATCCTCCACCTGTCATTTTTCACTGAACACATGACGGCTGATAAAATAGAATAGAATAATATGTTTTGGAAAAATGTATGAAATATTTTCTAGTTTTCTCACAATTAGGAGAATTACTATCAGAAAATGATGCCCTAAATGAGTACGTAATGTATGCATTAAAAAAAAAAAATAGAAGTAGGTGTCTAAAAAAAGACCAACATTTTGAAAGCATTTATGATTAGACAAGACTAGATCGACTGGGAGGTTGGCAGCTCCTGTAATCCGGCTACCGGAGGTCAGATTGTAGGATGGTCTGAGGACGGGAGTACTGTGCAGTGGGCCAGTTCATGTTGACGGAACGTCCGCACTAAGCTTGCCATCAATATGGGTACCATGGAGGAGTCCAAGGTATTCAGGTTGGCCAAGGAGGGATGAACCGGGCCAGGGGCGAAAGCCAGCAGCCAAGAGTCCCCGTGGTAAGCAGTAGTGGGATAGCGTACCGGAGTGGAATGCCATTGCCAGCCCGTCCAATATGTCCAGACTCCATTCTTTTTTTTTTTTTTTTTTTAAATACCTTAAATACCCTTAGGTACATACATATTTATTTTTTTGGAGTGACTAGCCCCTCTGCAATTTGAAAAATAATAGTTTTGGAGTAGGTACATAATATATGAGAATATCTTAATTCAGCTGTTGTACTTTTATTTACAAAAATCCGTCTGGTAACTAAGAAGCCGTAACAACCATCGATTAACAAATTATGTACAAGTAACCTTCTGTATCTGAATTTGCACGCATCTATTCCACTCTCCTGATTATTAAAAATTCCACTATCCGAGAAGACATGGAGTACATCTACAAAAAGGAACGACGAACCTTTGGTCAACAACACTGCTTCCAAGACAAAGATGGGGTCGTTTTCACGGAAACGTCAAATCGGGAGATGAGCCGAGACTACATCTTACGGAATCCAGTAGATCGACAGACCCAGTTTACCAAACAAATGTCGGCTAGTGTGGCAAACACAGAGAGAGCTACTTTTAAGCACTGTGGCATTACGCACAATGAAGGTGGCTGGCCCAAGGACATCAATATGCAGGATCCAGAGCAGACAGTCAGGTGAAAACGAATATTTTATGCATCTGTGACTTTGAATTCACCTATTCGTGTTTCCTTGTAGATACAAGAGAAAAATCGAAAAAGATGAGAACTACATTACTCAGGTGATGAACCAGACCAAGCCCATGGAGCACTACATCCATCAGAACAACGCGGTAAACATTTATGAAAACTACTTCGAGGACTTGGATCCCGCCCCATTGCCGGAGCCCTGCAAATCTCGAACTGTGAACGTGTATCGGGATCCGAACGCCATTAAAGTTCCCGTAACGCATTTGTCGTGGTCGCCAGATGGTGGTATACGACTAGCAGCCAGCCACTGCGACATGACATTTCAAGGCGAGAAATTTGGTCAATTAACCAATTCGTACATTTGGGAGATAGAGAACCCTAACGAACCGCTGGTTACGTTGGAACCGAAAGTGCCCTGTGTCTGTTTGGAGTACAATCAAAAGGACCCAACCAGCCTAGTGAGTGGCATGTACAATGGTCAAGTGGCTGCGTGGGACACTCGTCACGGCCGTTACCCGGTGATGATAAGCGAACGAGAAGTTTGCCACCGAGATCCAGTGAATTCGGTTCTGTGGAATAATTCGAAAAGTGGCACCGAGTTCTTTTCAGGAGCATCCGATGGACAGGTTCTGTGGTGGGATACGAGAAAACTAAATGAACCTTTGGACAAGTTACTTATGGATCCGGTGCGGACTGACGAGCAGGATTTGTCTCGTTCGTATGGGATTTCGGTGCTGGAATATGAGACTACCATACCGACGAGGTTCATGTGTGGCACTGAAATGGGTATGTTATTCTGTTGCAACCGAAAGGGGAAGACGCCAATGGAAAAAATCCAAATTAGGGTTAGTTGTGTGCAAGAAATCATCCTGCAGTTGTTTGTTATATAATTTGTTTAGATGATGTGTCACTTGGGGCCTGTCTATGCGATTACTCGTAATCCAGCATTTGTAAAGAACTTTCTTACAGTAGGAGACTGGACAGCCAGGATTTGGTCAGAGGATTGTCGTGAGAGTTCGATTATTTGGACGAAGAGCAGTGCAGCTATGCTAACGGATGGAGCGTGGAGCTATACCAAGTTAGTAGGGGTAATCGGCCCTCTGGGTTAATGTCGGCTAATATTTCTAGAGAATATTCCCCAGAGTATCACAATTTTTTGTAACCCGAATGGACGGTGTTCTGGACGCATGGGACTTACTACAGCAACAGAATGAACCAGTGCTGAGTGTAAAAGTATGCGATGAGCCTCTACTGTGTTTGCGAACAAATGAAAACGGAAAGTTCGTCAGCTGTGGTAGCCAAAAGGGTGCTACATTCCTTATCGAGGTGTCGGAGAATATGCAACATTCATCAAAGAATGACAAACCGTTATTAACAGCGGTAAGTAAATTCTACATACATATTTATAAAATGGCATCTGGTGTTATTGACAAATTTTGTCATTTGTTAGATGTTTGAACGTGAAAACCGACGAGAGAAAATCCTCGAGGCAAAATCAAGAGAAATCAAACTTAAGGTTAGGGTCTCCCATGGTCCAGAGCAAGGTGATATGACTATGCTCAACGGCAAGGTTAATGTTCAGCCGTTTAAAAGTAAGAAAACGAGATACAATATTTATTAAATTGGTTATAAATATTGAGATACTTTTAGACGCATGCGAACAGGCAGAAGCAGAATACTTTGCGGCTGTGGAACATGAGAGATTACGTCGTTTGCCGGGTAACAAGCGTAGGTGAAAGTTCATTATTCGTTGATGTGATTAGCAGCCCTTAATTTTTATTTTTTTTTTATTTTTTCAGAGGATGTCGAGGATGCTGAAGTATCAGAAGTTGATACTAGTAGCAAAGCTTAGACGAATGAGTAGATATTTGTTCAAAATTTGTTAAACTAATAAAAATAAAGACCTGTTGCAAATATTTTTTTCTTATTTTGGGGTGGGTTTAAATTGATTTCAACTGCAATCTACAATTGCTATGACACTATTTAACAAGTCCACTATTCGTCTGCTAGTAAGTTAAAACATTTGTGGAGTGGATAGCGTTTTTTTTTTATATTAATACCTACGACTTTAGAAATTTAGAAACAGTGGCCTATTTCACCAACTTACAAATTTGTATTTACAAGAATTTTGTCGACAATTTTCTTAGAAAAAGAGACAAAAGCAAGATTATAATTTTTCTACAGATTTTGGGGAAAAATACTTGTAAAAACAAATTTGTAAGTTGGTGAAATAGGCCACAGGTCCCAACTGAGTTCTGTACATAAGTGTTAATATTGGTAAAATGGTAAAATCTACTTTTTCAGCTAAACCATCCACTTTCATCAATTTGTGAAACAAAAATAATGTACATATAACATACCTACCTCTTGCATTGGTCGTCCAAAGGTACGATGTATTTCCATTCCACAATTGCACCAAATATGCACTTCGTACGCAAATGCAATGCAGTGTACGTTTTCGTTGTGAATTCGTCATCTCAAATCGCAATATCGCAACGCAATCGCATAAATGGAAATGATAGGAAAGATAAGAAGAAAATTGTCCTTTAATTTGATTGTTTGTTGGCCATGCTTTATTGGCCAGTGATACCAAACTCCGTTTAAATTCTTAAGAAAATACTGAAGTGGTTTGGTTATGTTTAATATGGTTTTGTGCTAAAAATGTAAAAGAGTCCAAATGGCAGGGGTGGGTATGAATTCTCCCTCGAAAATACTACGTTTACATGAACGAATTCAAAAATCGAATTAAAACTGAATCGAAACTTGATCACTGTTTTCGTTCTCACCGAATTGAAAAATTGAATAGAAATAGGATTGAGTTATACGGCATACGTGTATTGTATAGCTGTGTTAGTAGTTAGCGGTACTATTGTTTGGTTACATTTTAAAAGGTTTGGAACAATATTCTTGGCGCCATTCATTTTTTGTTTAGTCCACCAACCGAAAAATATCACAAGCAAATGAAGAGAGAACGAAATATAAGAACGAACACTCTCTCACATGATAAACTCACAAACTTTCAATTTGCGTTTACATGATAATTTTCAATCCGATCACAGAAAATTGTGTGATCGGATTGACTGAATTCAATTTCGATGCGATCAGTGTTTACATGGGACTCAATTCGAATTGAATCCGGATTGAATCGCTCAAACATAAGTAAAAGAGAAAAACGTACTAAAAACTTAGGGAACGCTTTTGTAGTAATCTATGAAAAATGACAGATGCATTTTGTTTTCCCATAGTATGAATCCTAGTATGTGGATTACTCACATTGCAGAAAATCAGAACAAAAATAGTCGTTCTCGCAAATGCCAAATAGGACATTTTTGTTTTCAATTCTTACTACAAGAAAGTTGTTGAGTAAAAATTAAAACCATTCTTATTGGGGAGGTAATCACACCTATCGTGGAATCCGTCGGAATTGAGTTTCACTTCACCTATTCGATTCCCTTTAACTTTCTACTGGTATCGTGGAATCCGCCGGAAACGTCTCCTTATCGACACGTTCTCGGGAAAAGTAGTTTCACTGTCAAACGGCTGCCTTTCATTTGTCAATTCAATTCTGTGTAGCTGCATTCGTAGGAGGCATATGAAAAGTTTGTTTTTAAAGTGATTTAAATAAAAAATGGAAGCGTTTAATATAATAATGGATACGATCATGATTCAAATACTATAGATTACGCATTGCGCATGTTCTCCATCTTGTGTAGTTAGCTGTCAAATGAACGTGACGTCATTTGAGCGTAGAATTTGTGTATTTCGTTCGGTTTGGGTTGATTTTTGTAGTCGATTGCCTTAATTGCTGCAAATAATATTAAACAAATAATTAAATATCAACATTTATTGAAATAGGTGTTTGTGCTGTGTTTGAGTGTAACACCAATACAGAAAAAAAACGTTGGGCAGCAGCTTTCATAGCTTCCCAAAGGAAAAAACTGTGCTTAAGCAATGGGTACTCTTCTGTCATGGCGAGATACGATAGCTCTATTTTTGGAAGCATAAGAGGAAGAACGAAATAAGTGGTGTTCTCAGAGAAGAATAAGAGACAGGTTAAGAGGAGCAGTGAATGATTTTATGGAACTTCCGGATGAAATGTGTTTTTAGAATGATTATTTTTTGATCTTAATAAACTTCAATATTGCACAAATTTATTACAAATGTAATAATTGTAATAAACTTGCTTTTAAATTCGAAATCGCTTCTCGAATGTTCATTGTTCAATCCGAACATCCATTGAAAGACTTTTCTCCCACTGGTTTTATGTTCACAAAAAAACAAGGATCAGACTTTCACAAGAAAAGTACAAAAAAACTAGTACATATTCATTATACTCTAATAAAACAGACGAATATTGAATAATATTCACTGCCTACTTGCGTTTACATTGTTACTTCACCAGATTAGGTATTAGGTACCTAGGTATAAGAGTATCTAAGTTATTTGGAAAGTAAAATATCGAACTCGACATTACGACTACGAGTACAACTAGTACAACCCAATCTTAGTTTAATACTTTTGAATCTTCAACTGAAATTGTATTATTTTTCTGTATTTACTACGTATGTTGAAGACGTAACAAATTGTAGTAAATAAGGCGTGTAGTTTACTTAATTTACTACGCGTAGTTAATGATGTAGAAAATGTAGTGTAGTTTATTTCCATGAATATCCTGTCGGGCGAGACAGCTCCCAGTGTATCTGAGAGGTTTCTTTTCCTCGCCACCAGATATTGCAGGCCAACTTGTACATTCACCAATTACATATATACATATTTCTGAACTCTCCGTTTTCACCTGTTGATACAAATAATAATTTAAAAGCGACAATTTTTGATGTTAAATTTTATTTATTTCCCAGAATTCAAATTTGTGTAATATAATAATTGTGGAAGTTGTTTATTAAATTTTTGTTTTTTTATTCTCAGCAAATTTGAGTGTAAATTTAGTTTTTCTTGATATTTGTTTAACATGAAACTGAAATTCAGTTGGTTCGATTGTAATAAACATTTCAATCGATTTTGAATGCAATTTTCTAAAATCGTTTATGCTTTTCCAAATAAGCCAGCTCGAGGTGATGTTTTATTTTAATTTTTTATCCAAAGTTAGGGCCGAGAAATAAACGCAAAATTTCTACACATATATGTTTATATGATTACTATGTATGCATATGTAACTTTTTTTTCTTTTTAATTAACTTTGTGATTTCGATTATTAGTTTTTTTTGTAGTGATAACTTTTTTTTTTTGCTTGTATTTAATAGAAAAAAAGAAAAACGCAATTTATACCGTAAATAACTAAATTGACATATAAAACGAAAATAAAAATATTAAAATTATAAAAAAAACGATAGACTATTTGGTTGCACATGATTTTAATGATTGTATATGTAAAAAAAAAAAAGAAATAGTTTAACAAAAAATTAAATAGATACATACAAGAACAAATAAAAGAAAAGAGTGGCTGAATATGAATATATTTCAGTGGTGTACGGACTAAGGAAATAAATAGAAAATAAATGGTTTCCTTTTTGCTTTGTCTAAAATAAACATGAAGTTTGTTATTTTATTTAGAATTTGACATAATTTTTCTGACTCGTAATTTTTTATTTTTTTTTTATAAAAATGTTTAATTTAAAATTTAATTGAATTTTAATCGTTTTTTTTTTTTTTTTTTTTTTTTTAGATTTGTGTATAGGTATATTTTTTTTTAAATAGAAGTTATCCCAATATAATTGATATTAGTTTGTTTGAATTTAATTTTTTTTTATAATTTAATCATCTTCATCTTCAGATTCGGCTTCTTCCAACCATGTTAGCCAATTGTTCACCTGGAACAAAGCGGTTCCTTTAGCTGGATATTCGTCAGAGATATCTTCCTTCCATTGCATGTATGCTTCCTCCTCTAAAACGTTGGCTTCGTATAGATTCTTGAAAAAGCGGCATAGCATACCTGAAAAGAAAAAAAAAAAACAATTAGCTGATGGAATATAAATTGAACATTATATATAGATAGCTTTATGTATATCATGTCATACAGACGAAAATATCCAATGACTATAGCTAACATAAATAAAAATACGATCAATCAACTTACCCTTTGGGAAATCCAAATTGTAGACAAATACTTGCAGCGCATAGAGCGCGATCAATTGAAGATCAATGTTTCCACTGAGGAAAGTCTCTAGGATCTGACAGTATCTGTGTAATAGAGCCTCTTCCTTTTCAATCATGGACTTCTCGGGATTCATTTTGACATTTGTACAATCTGCTAGAGTGGACTCCTTTAAAGAAAAAAAAAAAAAACGCACACCCACATTAGAAAAGTTGAAAATCTGAAATATTCGTTATTGTACTTACCTCTGTGATATATTTTAATATAACCGTCATTAGGGCTGTTACAAAGCCCTTATCCTTGTAATATTTCGCATCAACGGTGGTCTTAATCCACTTGAAGAATGTCTGCGGATTTGGATCGGCCTGCAGTTGTTTCAACATCTCCGCTTGTAACTTCAACAATGGATATAAGAAAGCCAAATTGCGATCGTCGAGAATCTCTGCGAGACGAGTCTTATTGCGATCAGTCTCGGGCAAACTATTCATTAGATCAATCTTGCTCTGGCGGAAGAGCTCCTCGAGTCCTTCACGTCCCATGGTCTTGTGCAACTGCTGCAGTACCAACAAGAACAACGGATAATGTTGTCCATTCTCTGTGTATGTCGCAACTTCGGTTAGTTTCAGCAGATTACCACTGATAACCGCCTTGGACAGCAGGCACGCGACCAACGTGGCGATGCGTGGAATGATGACTTCACGCTCATTCATTCGATTGATCACCTGCTTGAATACATCGAGTACAATGTTCGGCTTGACAAGCGATTGTTTGCGCAGCGATTGAATGAATTCAATGAGACGATCAAAGTACTGGTCGGACTTGTCCAGCACGTCCATAACCAAGTTGATGCAGACGTCCTTCATGCACTTCTCCGGTACCTTAAGCTGTACGAATTCGTCGACTATCTCATTCATGGTCTTTTCATCGGTGTAGAAGTGGTCCTTGAAAAAGACCGAACTTCGCTTAAGAACTTCCTCTTTGTTGAAGGCTTTGTCTTTTTTAGCCTGCTTGCCACCACCACCGTTGGCTTTATTAGCTACACTTGACGACGCACCCGAAGTGGATGGCTTTTCTATTGACCCCTGCTTGGTGAGACTGACTTCTCCCTCAATAGTGCTAGATTTTTTGTTAGAGTTAGAGTACGATGAAGCGTTGTTCTCATCGTTGTTGCTATTAGTCGATGTGCTAAAGTTTGGCGATGAAGCTATCGACTTGAGTACCTTTTCGGTGGCGCTAATTGTGGTCTTTTGTGATTCAACTGCCTCGTACTGGTACTCGCTCGATGGTGTGGAGCTTGGTCGGTTCTGATTCAATGATGCAGGCGTGGCCAACAGCGGATAGTGATTCGCCGACAACTGTGATGTTGACGAAGATGCCGATGAATTGCCTGTGTGCGATGGCATGCTGGACATTGGCAACATTGGTGGCGATTTAGAATTTTGAACGGCAACTTTGAATAACAAACTGTTGGCAGCCGGACGCATTTGCAAGTTATCCACGGAATCTTGATTGGCCGACATTAGCTTGCTCTTGAAACGTGGTGCCAATTCTTTGTTGTTCAACATCTGGTTGTATTGCGATGATTGGTTGTTGTGCATATTGTTATTGTTGTGTTGTCCACCGCTGTTGTTGCTGTTATTGTTATGCTGACCATTGTTGTTGTGCTTGTTGTAGCGATTGTTATAGTTGTTGTGATGGTTGTTCTGATTGTTACGTTGATTGTTGTATTGGCGGTTGTTGTTGTAACCACTGAAATTCGAGAGGAAAACAATTTAAAAAAATGTACCTCCGAGAAGCGAGGAGAATCTCGTTGTACTTACGGTGACATTATTGGAGATGATCCACCAACACTCAAGCTGCCAAACATATCATTGAAGCCAGACTGTAGATTCAATGGGAACCTATTCATCCAGTTGTCACTGTCGCGATCGTTGTTGCGCATATCGCGATTGCGATTAGCATACGGCGTTCGGATAAGTGTATCGTCGTCTGTTCGAATTTGTTTAATTGGTACAGGACCCTCAGTGGTAGCCACTTTGCGAGGTACCCAATTGTTCTCACGCAATTCGATGACATCCTTCAGCATGAAGCGAATTCTTGGAGGATATTCAGTCGATTTTGATCGTCGTTCCAGTCTTTCAAAGTAATGGTTCATCATGTCTTTGCCCTTTAATTTAATAATAAACCAGTTTAAAATAAATTTTACCTACACAACCCAATGCCTGTTCATACCTGTTCTGTATTATCCAAGTTCTTTCCGCAAGTTCTAAGTAGCTGGGATAGACATTCCATGTCCTCGCACATTTCCTGTTGGGTTGTATGTTTTTTCTTTTTGTCCAACAAGTGCTGTATACATTTATGTAGGATTTTCTTCGATAACATTTCCAATTTATAGAGCTCGCCGATAAACTTAACATTACCGAGCATACGTTGCTTGGCCAAAAGGTGTTTCTCCTCCTCCTCTTGGGTAAGTTTCGGTTGATCACCGCTTGATTCATGTTTAACAGTGAGAATAACACTGCCTCCGCTGGCTGTTGCAAGTCCTTCAGCGGCTTCATTTGCAATTTGTTCACTTGATTTTAAACGATTATTAAAACTGTCACGGCAAATAGCTAAAAGTAAACGCACAAATGTGCATGGATCGCTTGGAGACTCTTCAAAATTTGGCGCTTCTTTGGATAATCGCTTGCACAACTGTGCATACATAGACGAATATTTTGGCTCATCTAAGGCTTTGTCAAATATTAGAAGAATAACACCGTTTAGAATATTTGCTGAATTTAAATCGAGTTTTAATAGATCATCGCTTAGCTCTTGGAATTTTTCTGGCGTGAGCTTATTGAGAATACCACGGACCTGTAAAGGGAAAACAATTATTTAAAAAAAATTTGTTAAGGAGGTTTAAGGGCAAGACACTTAGTCTACCAAAATGATTTAAAAATTAATAGTGCTCTTGCAAAATCATTGATCTGGCTGCGGCAGGGGCACATGTTTCGGTCATATCAATTGAGTGGTCATTGACATTAGATCCATTCGGCGGGGTTTAAATTTAGAGAACACACTTTACATTGGTTTCTATGGTTGTGGCACTTTCTTTTCTAACAATTCAACTGCTGGGTTGTGCCGTGTAACCCTTTTTTAATCTCTAGACCCACCCATTCATTTTTATTTATAATAATATGAGTTTTACATTCGTACAAGGACTTGCAGTCGATGTTTATTATACTGTATGATAGTGAGCGACAATAAGAGGAGCGTATATGTACTCAGTTTATACCCAAGGAAGCAATACCTCAATTGAGCGGAAATTTAATCACTCTCCAGGTAGAGACGCTGTTGTAAATGCCCCCACAAACAAAGCCATGTTATAAAACCGCTTCCATTGGCTCACTTTTACAGAATAATTCCGTTGATTAAATTTTATACATCTCTCCCATATGTAGGTCGGGGATAAAATTCACAATGATGTAATTTTGTGCGGAGAAGAACAAGTGTGATATGTATAAAAAATTTCCAGCGTGACATCAATGGTTTTATAGGGTTGGTGATTGTCCTTTTCTTTGAAATTTATTACGAAAACTAGTGCAGAAGTGTAAATTAAATGTCGCACAGTGATAGGTTTCTTTCCACACTCAATTAATAAATATCTTTCACATGTTAACCATTTCAAACTCAATCATATGACCTATTTTTAAAGGAATTTTGAAACATACTCAGATGCAAGTATTCGACAATCGTGTTGGGAAAGATGACGGGGTCAAATTAAAATCAAATTTTGTACAAAAGTTGTCACTACTATTGAGACATTGCACCAGTCGAAATACAAATATCTAGACATTTAACAAGTTTTGACTTACCCTCCTGAAAACAGCATCGTTCTTCTCATTTTGTGTTAGCAAATGTTGTGGTCTCAGTGATGGTGGTACCCAACGACCAGCCGTTGGCGGTGGTGGGGTAGGTGAAATTGCACGTGATGATGAAGAGCCACCACCTGCGCCTCCGCCGCCTGCTCCTCTATCGGATATATTTGCACTCGATGCCGATGGTGAACCGTTCAAGTTGCCACCAGCATTCCTATTGTAGTTACCACGGTTATACGATGACACTGGAGTTGTTGACGATGACGATGATGCCGATGAATCAACTGAATAGGGATCAGCTCCAGCTGCTGATGCTGCTGCTGCTGTTGTTGCCGAGGATGTAGCGTTCGATGGTCGGCTATTATAGCTGCCACGATCTTCTTGTTTGTTGTTGTAGCGTCGATCAAGGCTATTACTGTTGCTGCTGCTGTTGTTGTTATAACCACTATTATAATTATTATAGTTTCTATTATAATTTGTGTTGTTGCTGCTGCTGCTGTTGTTATAACGTGATGAACGAGAATCGTCAAAATCGTTATTGCGACCGCCGTAATCAGTGCTGCTGCGATCGTTATTACGATAATTTCGATTACCACCACCGCTGTTGCTAATTACATTGCCCGATGACAAGTTATTGGTATTGGAATTGTTGTACGAAGAAGATTGGTATCCATCTGTATTTGAGGCATTGTTATTGCTGCCACCCCCGCCACCATATTGTCGACCATTGCCGCCGCTGGAATTCTCATATCGATTCGATTGACGATATCCGCTGTTGCCACCGCCGTATGGTGAGTTTGATCTTTGTATAGATCTACCACCACCAACCCCTAAACCATTGCCACCGGCATTGGTCTTGTAAGAGTTGTTGTAATCGTTTGTATTGCGATTGCTATTGTATGATGAATACGAAGAATCGTTTGATTGCTGCTGCTGTTGTTGGTAGTGATTCGTTTGATATTGGCGTCTAGTAGCGCCTCCACCGCCGCCGCCACTTCCTTCTCCTCCGTTACCGCCACCAGCAGAGGTAACGCTACGGTTAGTTTGCTCACCAATTATTGAACGGCCTTGACCATTGACGTCACTATTCTTGTTATAGTAACGCGACGACGAATCGTTCTGATACGGCCGCCGTGGTCGAGGGCTTAAAGCGTCTGAATCGTGTTGACGAATTTTGGCGAAATTTTTATTATAGCTGGTCGAAAAATTCGCAGAGTTGCCACTGCTGCCGTTCACTTGCTGCTGTTGTTGCTTTACAATCTGATTCGATTGTTGTTGCTGTTGCTGCTGCTGCTGCTGTTGGAGTTGACGATTAAAATTTTGATATTGTTTGCCGGTCGGATTGTTTTGCGTTGGCTTTGTGTCGATTTTAACAAGATTCTTTAAATTTTGAAATGTTTCACTGGCCGTTAGCAGTTGACTACCACTGTTTAGCAATGTTGCTTGCTTGAAATTGTTCTCGATTGCCGTCGTTAGCGTAGTGGCAGACGACGACGGCGAAACGGGATTGATTAATGGATCAATATTTATGGATTTTGTAAATGGTGCACTGTAGATATTGTTGTGATCCGACGATGTTGACTTAAAGGAGGAATCGTCAGCGGCACTCCTGTAATTAGCCGTTATTGCAGTCTTTGAATTACGACGATAATTATCGAATCGTCCGCCGGGTGAAGAATCCTGTCGATAAATGGTTGAGGATGGTATTATTGTTGGTGGCGTGGTGATGATGGGTAATGCAGATGATGTGTTAAAAAGAAGCTTTAGATCCTTTTTATTATTATCGTGTTTACCCCAACGACGAGTGTCCTTTGACTGAGCGAAAGGAATCGTTACCGTTGAGTGTGGAATGATGATGATTTATTTAAAACGTGGGGAAGTAAAAAATAAACAAACTTGTGGTGGTGGTTGTTGTTGTTGTTGTTTTTGATGGTGTTGGTTGTGTGAATGTGTGTGCTAGTGTTTCGCTTGAGAGATTTATCTTTTGCGAGAGCGAGACACAAACACGACGCGTTACACTCACGAAATTTGTTTCGCTTTTAAGTATAAACTAAAATAACTATTTTACTATTTTCTTTTAATTTACCTAAGTGAGTTTTTTTTATATAAATTTTCGTTAAGCTTATTTAATTGTATAATTTGAAAATAAATGATAAAAAAATTGTTCTTGTTCGATACACAGATAGAGAGAGGACGCCTCTTTTTTGCAATTAACTAATAAACTTGAAAAAGAGGTCCTTGTTTTGTTGTTGCCCGGGTTTTTTTTTTTTTTTGGATTAGTGATAAAATTTTGTCCAAATCCTTTGTTATGTGTAAACAGCAATAGCTTGCGTTTCTCGGGGGTTTACTTCACAGATTCTTTGTTTGTTATATTTTATTGGGAGCACTGCGTTAAACTAGTAATGTATATGTATAGTTCGGCCTGGTTAAAAACTGCAAAGACAAAGAGAGGCAATTTTTTATTAAAATTTGTCCAGTGAATAATAACATTTTATTTTGGTCTCATAGATGTAACGCGTTTGCAAGTATTTTTCCTCGTTTCTCTGCAATTTACTGAGTTCATAGATTTAAATGAATTCACAAAGTGATAAACATTTACGTCATTTTGTTGTTCAAGAGGTAGTGGTTGTTGTTTTTGTTTTTAAATTGCAACTGATAAATATTATTTTGACGATGAATCATTTGTGGAAATAATTAGTCGAATGTTTTCTAAATAAAAACAGATTTTTTTTTTGTTCAAGGAGGTTTATAGCTGAATTTAATATGGGAATTTCTAGAAGCAATGACCCGTTGTGTATTTCGATAGAAAACCAAGGTGGTTTACTGAAATAACCGATGATATCAGTTAATGTGCAGTAGGTGTCTTGTCACAAACGTGATTTGAATAACGGAACGAAGGCGTGGATGATAAGCTCATTTGGAATTAATAGATGTTCTACATATTTGGGATGTGTTGCGTATTTTATTTGCATTGCTTACATTTACATTGTGTACATACCTCAATAGGGCTGAATATTTGCTAACAATGTACAAAAGCGCTCTATCGTATAGGTTAATACAAGAATCCATAGAAAAAGTTTCAAAGGTCGAGGAAGACTCACACCCAAATTAGTCGCATTTCAATGCTTATCGAATAGACCCCATAAATGACATACAAACAAAGAGAACAAAAATCTAAACCCAATAATCGATAGCCCTAGAGAACTAAGAATCAACGCCAATACATCGCACCTTCAAATTATTGTTTAAGATAGAAAACGACATCGTATACAAAATAATGCAAAAAATGTACTAAACAAATTTTACCACATAACTCAGTACCATACAATGAAGCCAGACGTTTGGAGCCTTCAATCGATTATCAATAATAATAATAAAAAACAATTACACCATCCACGAATAGCAGAACATAAAACTAAAAAAAAAAAAAATTAAAAAATATCGACAACAACAAAAATCTAGTACACAGCTACATCTTTGCTCCAATTTTTGACCCACTTTCAGAGGAGTTCACTGCTGCTGAAAGTCACACTTTGCAGTATAATCAGATACCGTCCAAGAGAGGGAGAAAACATACTATACACCATAATGAGGTAGTCACCTATTTCGTTGCCAGCTTTTTTTTATTATTATATGATGGCAAAAATGAATGAAAAAAAAAAAATATGTGTCGTCACCTAATTTACATTTATTCTTAATTATGGCCTAGTTTTTGTTGTGAACGTCTAGTTTGTAAGGAAACACGTTGATTTTGATTGCATCTTGGATTTGTTTCAACGATTAGAGTTTGATTGAACAGAGAAAAAAAAAACCGTCAATATCAAATAAATACGCAACAAAATAAAAGTTGAACGTTTTGATATCAAAATCAAATATAATGCGAAAGACATTTAGATACGGCCGTGGTCTCTGCGGCAAATATGTTGCTTTTGTCGGATAATTACATACTTTAGAATGAATATATAGATACATACGTTATGATGTATGTACATTTAAATACTAATCTCGTCTATCTCTTTGCAGAAGTTTGGACTTGCAATGTATGCTAAATCTATACAGAGGGTTGTATAAATATGCCAATTGCCAGTTACATATTTGAAACGCTACCAATCATTCATTAATGTCGATTTTCTTTGGGCAAAAAAAAGCACTTTTTTTAAGATTCAGAGCAGTTTTTCTTCTCTAGAAATCAGCTGTCTGTCAAAATCAATTTTCTTTGGGCAAAAAAAAGCACTTTTTTTAAGATTCAGATTACTTTTGCGAATCTCGATTCGAAAGAGAGATTCGCACGTACTTTCACCAATACCAAAACAAGTGACATTTGTCAAACTTAGAGGTTAGGTAGTTATTGTTAGGGGAGACTGGGGCACATTTGAACGTGAGGCTTATTTGAATCTATAAATTTTATAGTGAGCTTTTCTTTTTGTGTAAAATATATTTTTAAGGCGCAACTTCATTTGAAAACGTATAAAGGTACGTTTTTTGACAAATATGAAAAATATAAATATTTGCACACATTTTTCTGTCGCTTGACTTATTGGGGCAGGTTTGAACAAAACAGTCGCGGCACATTTGAACAAGGGGTCTGTAAGTGGCATTGAACTAAAAGCTAGCTACCACCACCAATTAACGCTCCGGTGATAATTTTTGTCTTCATTTTTTCAAAATTTCTGTTCGGTTAATAAAATAACTCATTTTTGTTTTTATAAAGTTTCTTCAGTCATTTGTAAAATATTTCAATAATTTCAAAATTTCAGTTTGCTTTTGCTAAGTCGTTTTTATTTTCTTGATTAAAATAATAAAGTTAATTTATTTTATTAAAAAAATACAAACCTTGTACCTAGTAACTTATTAGCTTCTAAAAGCAATTACAAATAAGGTACCTACTGCCGTTCAAAAGTGCCAGCCTAGTTCAAAACTGCCCACAGGGGGGGTACCTTTGAACATAAGGACCTATTTCGTTTTTAAATAAATTATACGCCCTTACTAAATTTACGTAGTTATATGTCCAAATTTAAGTTTATTTGCATTTCTTAAAGTGAGAATACTTTACAGTCTGATAAATTAAACAAATAGGATTTTATGAAACCTCAAAGCAAAAAGGGTTCAATGTGCCCCAGTCTCTCCTACCAATTGTGGAATAAATTTGAAAATTGAAAATGGATATTAATGGACCGTCGTAGAAAATGCCAATGGGGTTGTTTTCATGGGGAAGGACGAAGTTCTAATTCAAAACAAAACAAATAAGTAGTTTTGTACAAGTACAAGTAAAAAACGAGCAAATAACAATCCAATTTTATAAACACAAATTGGAATTTAAAAACAGCTGACTGTCAAATCACACACCAACACAAATGCAAAAAAAATTGATCTCATTTCATGTTCGATTGGGGCAGGAAAAATCTGAGATTGAGAGCAAAACGGTAAAAGCCCAAAGAAAATCGACATAAGATTTATGACGACAATGGTTAACACTCAAAAATAAGCGGAAAATCTATTATCAAGAAGGTGGGCGCAGTAGCGCAGTGGTTAGTGTGCTGGACTACTGTGCGAGGGATCCCAGGTTCGATCCCCGGAAAAACACAAATTACATCTTAAGGTTTTTTTCTACTGCGCCACCTCTCGCGAACGTCTGACAAACATCCGAGAGTATGACTGTTTTGAAAAAGCTTCTCAATTCAGCCGTTCGGACTCGGCATAAAATTGTAGGTCCCTTCCATTCGTTCCAAAAATAGAAACTCACACAAAACGAATGGTTGCGAGAAGCTAGGCCTTGGGTGTCTACCGCCTGTTGCGCCGCCTATTTATTTTTTTTTATCAAGAAGGCATCAATTTTATGGATATTTAAGGATTTTTGTCTAAAAAGAGAAGAAGCAGGTTGCCTTCATCTTACAAAAACCCGATTTCACAAGGAAGTACGCAAAAAAAAATCATGTTATAGGACAACCTGTTGTTTGAGAATTCTCGTTCTAGGGGAAGTCCCGAAACATTTAAGAAAACTGACTGACGATGTTAGGTGCGACAATTTTGGTTCGTTTATAACCCTACATTTTCTTTATTGAAAACGCAAAAAGGGTTCGTTATATTCAAAAGTTCGCTTTAAGCGGATTTGTTATTGACTGGGACTGGAGGAAATGGTTCGTTATAACCGAAGGTTCGCTTCTTTATGTACGTTCGTTTTGCGACCCTTGTAATGGTTAGACATTTGAAAATTAATGAATATCTCAAACACACTTGTTTTAAAAATGGAAATGGTCCTCTTGGAGCTCGTGCATATTCTCGGTATAGTCTATTATCAACTCCTGCTTCATCTATATATAAAATGCGAGCGCTCTTAATACATTGACCATAACCGTTAAAAGATTTGCGATACGTCAAAGGAAAGAGATCTAGCACAAAATCTTTTTAAAATCTTGTGTAATTAGACCGGGTTTGGGAGGGGTTTAGTATATGTAGCTTTTTATATAACTGACACATTATAATATGGGGGTGAGTTTGAAAAACACTGCTATAGGCGATCGGATTCGGCATAAAATTGTAGGTCCAATCCACTTGTCACAAAAAATTAAAAGTCGCACAAAACAAAAATGGTCATATATTTACTGGTTTACCACGATTGTGCTAAATAATTTGACCAGAGGTGAAATGCAAGCATCAAGTAGGAAATAAATCTCATTAATATGAAGACACCATATTCAGTGACATGTGCACGGATATTGTACCACAACATAAAATAACAGCTCAACATTATATACAATAGAAGGCCCTGTTTCAAAGACTCTTCACGTGCCAAAAACTATCAACAAAAAGTCGCAATGACATTCACTTTTAATTTCCCCACCGAAAACACTTTTAGATGAATGAATTGTAGACGTATGTGTCGATGCAAAAAATGTTATAGCCAATTTAATCCCCCACATCCTGTAAAGAGATTTTCCCACGCAATCTACACAATAAACCTTCAAAATTATATTTAAATTAGTAGACACAAAAAAAAAAGCGCCGTTTTTCAAAGAGCAAGGTTATTGACGTTGCACTTTTGGGGAAAAAATCGTTCGTCAAATATACTTAATCCCATTCTCAAGAATAAACAAACTGTCTAAATACCTGCGAAGCGAATAACTAAATGCAAACAAATTATACACAGACGGATTTTCGCTCGTCCGCTTCTCTTTCTCGCGCTTCTTAAATTCAGAGGAGCTAATATTAAATTTGAGAGAACAATTTAAATGCAATACTAATGCTAACTGCGCTTTACGAAACAAAACAAAATTGCCAAGAGAGAAAGATAATTTCTCCTTACCACAAACAGAAGCGACTACCTACTAAAACTTATCTCAGCGAATAATTTGAAGAAAATAATATAACACGTACGGCAATGACAATACAACGACCTTTCCATCGCTCTCTCTCTTGTTACTTTGCTGCGTGTGCCTTGCCATCAGATTGGGGATGATGACTCCAAGTCCAATAAAAATATATGGTCGTATAACTTGAATTCACTTCTCGCTCTCTTGAAAAAGCAATGGACGTTCATTTGCCTGATAATAAAAATATACACCTATTGCAACAACAAACAAATATACTGGAAAGCCAAGAACCAAGATAAACATGTAGGTACTATGGTGGAGAATGAAAAAAAAAAAAAAAAGGAATTCCTCAATTTAGGATGAAGCTAAAATCCTCCCCACGTTCAAGCCAAAACTAGAATTTGAAACAAAGAATGGGAGCCTCACACATCACAATCACGCTCCTTCATATCCCGACGACGACGACAGTAACCTGCCAACGTTGTTCTAGAAGTAAACCCTTTAGGCGGGCGCTGCAAGTACTACAACTATACTTGAGGTTTCCATAAAAGGAAGCACTAAGTGAATAGAATAAAGAACTAGGTACTAGGAGATGATGTGATCTGTGTGTTGGAAGGCAATGCCCTTACAAATACTAGTTGGGGCACTTATCTTCTGCAGTAAAAACCAAAACACACACACACAAAAGAAGCACAAAGAGAAAATGATGCAATTCACAGCAATTTCAAAAAAAAAAAAAAAAAACAAGCTTTGTGCTCGAAAAAAATATAAGACAGATAAAAATAAGAAAACCAAATATTTGGAACGTGTTCCGTCGTAAATAGAGAAGTTGCAATTTGAAAAAATACTTCGAAGCACTTAAGTAGCGTATATAGTTTTTTGTTATGGACTTTCATGTCATGGCCGTTAATCGTAAGATAGAACAAGTGGAATTTCTTTTTGGGAACTGCCTGAACACTCTGCAGTTGCAGTTCGTACGGGCTGTGATTATGTTGAATGCACACGACTTCAATGATGGCGAATAAAACAAAACATCGACAAATCGGACGAAACGTCATAATATATAACTTTGAGGTACATAGTTGGAGACTTTTGCTTACCTCGGCTATAAACGTCTGCTTGGTACATAGTAGAATGGAGCCAGAATATAGAGTCGAAAGCTACTATTCCACATGTCAAGAATCGTGTCAATTTTGAATATACTGACGTAAATATGACGATGACGACGGTAAAGTTCTATATTGTTAAAAGTGCCATTGACGTTGAGACGGTCACAGAGACTGTATCGTGTTGCAAGGTCCGTTCATTGTCATTCCAAAAATGTTTAAAAACAAGTGCGCAAAAGTGGGTATTTGGTTGAGAAGTAAAGGATGTTTTTTTAGGGGTTTGGATTTTAAACTAGCAACACTGTTTCTACAGATTATCAATTTGACAGTTGAAAGTTGATTTGTTTTGTGGTTAGTGCATTTTGCCATTATACTATGATGAATAGATTAACGCCAGAACAACGCGTGCAAATTGTGAAAACTTATTATGAAAACTATGGTTCGGTTTGCCAAACTTACGTTCATCTTACGGTCGACATAATCGTCCATTTGAGCAAGTTAGTCGGAACACCGATGAACCCTTTTCGCACCACGTACAGCGTGGTGGATAATACGCATCCTCAAAGACGAAACACAGTTTGAACAGAAAAAGTTATTGGGAAGGACAGTGTTGAGGAAAATCAGAATGAGTCGATCCGTCATCTTGCACAGCAATTGGAGCTATGCCTATCCGTCCATTACCGTCAATGAAGAACGCTATAGAAACATGATTTCTAACTTCGTTTTTCAGTTGAATTGCATTGACGTGACAGTGGGCACATTAAAACTCTATTCGTCCTAAATCGATTAGATTTCCATGAATGTAAAAAGTAGATTGAAGGTTAACGTCACTTTTACTATGTCAAAGGCTTACAATTCGAAATGTCAATGTATGCAATCATTTCAAAAATGATTGACCAGATTTGTCGGCACATTATTATAGAGGCACAACCCAAGGACTAGCTCTTCACAATCATTCGTTTATGTGAGTTTTTTTTACGAATGGAATCGCCGTCAGCCAGTATTTAGACATAGGCCGCGTTCAATACGCTTCGGTCGATTTGCCTGCAAATCTAGGCAAATTTTGGCCCCTATTGTGAGTGTCGGTAGTTGATCGTTGATCGACAACAGAACAGTTGCTCTCGGCAGTTCGCGAATTTCAGCCATCAGTTTCTACACGCAATGTCTAGTTTGAGGTTAAGTTCGAACGAATGTTTTATTCGTTAGTTTGTGGAACGCAAATTAAATGATGTGGATTGCGAATAAACTTTGACAATTCACATACATTTAACGACAATGTGTACTTATGTACACACAGCATTCACAATGGTAAAAGTCTGTTAAAGCATAGACTGCTCCTGAATTCTTCATTAATGGCGATCAAGTTTCTTTTGTGAAAAGAATGTGCCTACCCTATGCTCACCAAAAGTTCACCTATAGTTTTAAATTTCTTCACTCCAAAACTAATCCCAAAAGCCAGGCGATTATAAAACTATTTTTGTATCCACATCCACACCATTGCCGTCTGGCATTACCTATAATCCAATTTCTATGGACAAAGTAATGCCAACAAAACGGTCAATAAACTTTTCAACTCGGTACTAAAGATGCGTCGGTTCCACTACTACGCACTCACAAGTATACGCGTAGATGTTATTCGCCTTTTCTGTTTAACAAACGACAGAAAGATTGGCTTTGCTCTCTCTCTCGATGGTGTCAGCGCAGGCACGCATATTCGATTCGATACCACACAAAGAGTTCAACACACCCATTCAGCAGTGTTTTGTAGTCCTTCGGATTATCGTAAAGACAAACAAAAATAACAAAAAAAAAACATTAAACAAAGAAAATTGTGGATACTACGAGTAGTAGATGATGGCTGTACGAAATATGGCTGCGTACATGTAATTGTCACCCCTGTACAAAAAAGGGAAACTAAAAGCCCATATTTTTACATACATATATATATGTTTATGTATGTACAAATGTATATAGAGTGTTGGTGGTAACACGATAAAATAGGGTGGCTCAACTCCAGAATCAGATGGGGTAGACGAATAACAGTAACAAATTCCTTGAAAAATAAGCCACCACCTAAAGTCAGGACTCAGGTTACTGACTCGTTTGTAAAAATTATGGTTTCGGTTGGCTATTAAGAGTCCCATAATAATTTGGGTACGAGGACAAAAATTGAAGGGTTGCTTTCTTGCTTTGTTTGAAAAAAAATAAAAACTCAAAGAAACTGTCTCATAAGATGAATAAACTGTATTCTTTAAGGATGACTCAGTTGTTCAACCTTTGACCCCATTCCCAATAAAAAAAATGGTCGTTTGCGTCTCGTCGAGACAGATAATTTTCAGACTGTGTCAATGCATGATTCAAGGTCTTTATGATGTGATTACGAGTGACTCCCTTTCAATTAGCACTTCACTTAAGGAATAAATGTTTTTTTTTTTTTTGTGCACAGTTTATCTTTCTTTTTTTATACATTTACAAAAAAAGGAAAGGCGATACTCCCCCTAAGTGAAATATAATAATTTGTAAGACTTCAGTTAGGTTCGCAAATAGCTTCAGTTACTACCTACCCGAGTTATGAAGTCAGACGTGTGGGCTCTAGGGACAAAAACTCATGTAGGTTTAGTTGACATTATTATGACCGTTGACTTTACAAACATACTGCCAATAAAAGTGTTATGAATGAGCAAATATTTGCGCTCATCAAATCGATAATCAGGTAATAATTGAACAAAAATACCTACACCTTTAATGATGGCAAATGTAAACAAATGGATAAAATACGTTGAATGCCCTGCTAACCTGTTCTATCAAAACAATGTCATTCATACATACGCCATTAGCGTATTAGTGGTAATTGGGAGTTTATGACTCTTTCAAATGAATTTTAACCTACAAAAACAATAAAACGCAATAAATGTCATAGAAAATTGTAGAAAAGTACACATGACATCGAAAAATGATTAGTTCACAATGACAAAAACCAACAATTGCATTTCTATTTGATACATATTATATAAAAAATCACGATGCTTTGAGACAAGGAAGACCAAACTTTGGTTTCGTAGAGGCCATCGTTGAGGTGGCCTTACGCTTACAAATTGTATGGACTTGTACAAAAGCATAGACGATGGTAGGTGAATGAAGAATGCAACATTCTTCAGCCACATACTCGTGGATGCTATGCGAATCAATCGTCAAGATCGCTAACACATGCAGATCGACTAATAATAGACACTAATAATCTGGCTCAAGAATCTTCATCTAAGTTGGCGCGCACAAGTGGACGAGTATCACAACCAATTTGGAGTAAGCAACTGGACGCAGTTAGACAAAGACCGCGATAACTGAAGAGGCGTATTGGCTGATGCCCATTGCACATTTCCTCGCCTGAAGCGCCACCTACTGGGTTTTATTTATAGGAAAATGGCTTGAGTCTTGACTGAAATGTTCTCTAGTGGTTACTGTGAATGGCTTGTCATATTATTGAATTCAAATTGTATTCACAATCCACAGGCTTATGATAAGTTCACAAACCACGAATAAAAAAATTGTTCCTATTGTCACTAGATTAAAAAAACAGTCAATAAATTAATGGTAATCCATTTATGCGCAAAACTTGGTGTCCTCCATTCTCAGAGTATTCGAACTACCCAACTATGACTAATGTCAATGGTTAGCTCATATTAAAAATGAAAAAAAAAATCTAACAAAATTTGAATAACTTCTTGAAGCAGTCCAGCTGGATTTCGTTAAATTTCCATTTCGTTAGAAATTATGTCACTAGGCAAAAGTCGCGACTCTTTTTGTTATCTTATTTAAACTCGGAAAGTTCAAGGTAAAGTCGCAACTCTACATCTCCTATTTAACGATTAAGGTGATTTCAATTGCGAACCTTTTTGCGTTACTTAACTACTAATCGGTAGTCCCTTACAAAAGAGAGAAAACGCAAAATTTCTCGTTTTCTGTTATACCTCTTCGGTATAGAAATCGCGTCTCTAACAATCATGTTCACTTCCATGTTGTTTTCCACCTTTGACGCCATAGTCAGTAGTTTCATTATTTTCCACAGTAGTTTCGTTGGCGTTGTCATTATATTTCTTCAGGTTTCTTATTCTTTCCTTTTGTTATAAAAAAACGACTGCCTATTTTACTGACCCATGCCTCAGTAGCAAAAAAGATTTTGATATTCTTCTCTCCTAGCTTCTCTTTTTACTACGAATTTGTGTATGGAAAAACCAAATCCCAATCAGAGTCGAGTCTCAACTCAGGCTCAATGTGTGTGTGTGTATTCGCTGTGTAAGAAGTAGTTGGAGAGTACCTACCAACATATATTTAAACAAACATACACATAACGGTGCATTTAATTAAGGTCAAGTTTTTATGGTGACACACTTAGTTTTATATTTGAAGAGAAGAGATGTTTTCGTTTTATTTCAGTAGATATACATCCTACCTTGTTAATTTTTTTTTCGCTCAGTTTGAACCTGCGATCTGAGACCTGAGTTTGACAGCGACTTGGAGAACTTTGGAAGCACTCTCTATTTATTAGAAGAACAAAAGATGAAGGTAGCAAATTGGTCATGGATTAGTTACTTTATCAGTTTAATGATTTTTAACCGTTCTTCAAAAAATTCTTCGCTTTAGAACGGGCTTAATGTGAAAATAATGAGAGTAACATGTGTGTAATGTATATTCATGGGAAATTGTAATAACGGACAACAAATGACCTAGATTTCTGGTTGAGACTTTCATCTTTCATTTGTAAGAAGACTTAATTTGGATTGTGTTGTTTAGCGAATTTGTTTGTAGGACGTTTGTGTTGTTGTACAAGCAAAATTTGGTAACAACCATTAATATTGACTGTAACTGACGTTTGAGAGAAAAATTCATTTCGGCCCCTTCAAATACCCGAAATTAGGTCGGTTCATTTTCGATGGACACTACTTGTCGCTTTCGGAGCTGCTTTAAGGATGAGAGCGAACGAACGAATTGATGATATGCGAACAAACCACGTTTGATGCATTTATAAACAGAAAACTGTACATTTTACTATTCCAGGAGTGGGATAATTAATTATTCCATCAAAATGTATTAAGAAAACAATTTTAAAATCAGTTTAAACAATGAAATTTCAATTTTCAAACTTTTTGACGCGAACTAAAACACCATCCGTGCGAATTGTCAAAGTTTATTCGCAATCCAATCCACACCATTAAACCGCGTTCCAGAAACTAGCGAATAAAATATTCGTTCGAACTTAACCTCAAATTAGAAATTGCTGGTAGAAACTGATGGCTGAATTTCGCGAACTGCCGCGACGACGAAAAGTGTTCATGTGAATATTCACTCTCATGTGAATATATTTTTATGCATCCATTACTCAAATTGAGCTACAATTTGCTTTTTTTGGGTCAATTAACAAATACATAATATTAAATAGTCACTAAAATGAGTCGAACTAGGTATACAGAGACCCCAACTTCGAGGATGCCAGCTTGTGCCGTACATGTTAAAACTAACTCTATTTACGACATTAGTTACTGTTGTTGTAGCAGCTTCACTCGTCGTTGTCATTTTATCATGTTGATTTCGATTCGCAATCTCAGATTTTTATTTCAGATGTCAGATTTCGGCTGCCCAATCGAACAAAAAAATTGCTCCGAGCTGTTCTTTGTTGGTGTTGGTGGTGTAGCTGCCACAATTTGTTTACCTTTTTTTTGCTGTGAAGATTTTTTTTCGTAGAGTGGTTGCAACTTGCAAGTTTTACATACATTTTCAAATAATTATAAAAGATATCTCATAATATATGCTCCGAATATAAGTTCACCACGTTTTCCACTAAATCACAAACGCGATGCTTTTTCTCCCTTACAAATAATAAATACTGCAACTGGAGAAATTGCTGGTATGAAAAAGATGAACCAGTATTATCCCAAGACGACGACGAGGACGATGAAGATGTGGCACATCATGAATATGAAAATAACATATCTATTATTTGTTCCATATTTATCCAAATTTTGGTTTAAATTATTTAATTTAATATGCTTTTTCACTAGTTCTAACTTTTTCGTCCAAAGACCATCCGTAAAACGTAAACAAACAAACGCCTAATGTCATTTGTAGGTGTATTGGTAAATCTCGAGCGACTCTGAGAAAAAATCTAGATTCGCAAAAGTGCTCTCGAATCTGAAAAAGTTTGCTTTTTTTGGTACGAATCGAACGAAAAAAGTGATCTCGGGCAAGAAAGTGCTTTTTTCTGGCGAATCGAAATCAACATCAGAATCCGAGGAACTGAGCGGCCTCCTTTGGGTTGATCCAAAGTATTTCTGGTATTAAATTGTTTGACTGTGCAGTTGCAGGTGTTTCCACATCATGTGGGACATTGTTGCATATGTTTTCGATATTGCGATCGAGACGAGATACAAGCTTATAAGCAGGTGGCACCAGCCAGAGAGAGGATTTTCTAGGATTGTCCTGGTTTGGCAACATCCGTCATTCGAAATTAGTTGATAAATCGTTGTATACGGAATAATTATTAAACGCGAAACAAAAACGAATTTCTTCACATAGCTACTTCGGATATTAAATGATCGGTGGATCCCTATCGGTCATTATGCGTTTTGTGAAGCGAAAGGTCGATACAGCAATTATGTACCTACAATTATGGCTGATGGTACAGCTGAATGTACTATGTACAAGATCGATCATTGGCTCTTATTAGGTAGAACTGTACATTTTTAACCATAAACTAGGCATCGATGTGTTTAAAAAAAAAATGACAAAGAATTCCATTTTACACACCTCATTCACCCCTTTGATAACGATATGGATAAGCAGGATCCTAACAATCATCTTGCTTCTTAACTACCATTAGATGTCGTCCTGCATCATTCGATTGACTTTGTTTCTCTTCTCTACCTTAATCAGTTTTAATTAAAATTTATCTCATTCTCATGCAAATGTTGCATTCTCATTATTTTCCAATCAATTTCAATTGTAGCGCTGTGGTTGAAAAAAAAAAAACAACAATTTACCCCACAAGCTGCTGCTGATGCCATCCATTGCATCCATTGTGTAAGGCAAGTTCCCGGTAACATCAGCGTTTGGTTTGTGCGCTTTGCAACGTGACAGTACAATTTTATTACAAAATTGATATACGGGGTGAATCTTTAGAGTACGTATCGTATGTGGTTATAATTTCAAACCAAAGACACAAACTTTTTCTGCTCCTCTTCTTATGCTTAACCAGACGTCACATGCGCTTACGTATGACGACTGTTTTAACATAGAAAACGTGAGAGAATTCACCTTGCGAGTGCCGCCAGTGCACAAGAGGAAATTTACGATAAACAAGTGCAGCTCGCAGTACACATTCACCTGCGGATCTATTCCAACATAGACTGACAACTTCTCCTTGTATGCCTCAATTCCGTCAGTAGCAGCACGTTTTCAATACCATTTTTGCTTTCAGATTATCGATTTGCGTTGTTTTGTCGTCGCAATTTATGTACGTGGGTATGGTATACCTGCCAATGTTGGTATTACCCCACTCCTACCCTTCCCCGATCGATTTGAAAGATGCATTGCCGAAGGTTAAGGCTAAAACAACTGTGCTCTCACCCGCCGCTGCGCTGATCTGTTTATAGTGTCGATTTAAATGCAACGCAGCAGCCAGCTCAGTTCTATGGGTGGAAAAGTCCAAACAAATAAAATTAATTATTTTCTTGATTACTTCCCTATTTGCGGAGCAGTTTTGTGCACATCTTTGCTAGGTAGAGTGCCTCTAAGCATGCACACGGGTTGATTGTTGAAATGTATCTCTGTAGCTGTGTGTCTATGGATTGTGTTTGATCTCGAAATAAATTCAAATAATTTTTGTTTATACATTCATCAAAAGACCAAGAGGAGATAGAGAGGGGGAAGGGGGCGGCATGCACTCGTGTCGTTCGGCATTAGTTCCGATTTCGAATGACGACAATATAAAGTGCCTAAAGAGGAGTGTGCAACGTTTGGCTTATAGGAAATTATTTTTAATTCCGTTTTTCCATCTCATGACATGGAACGTGCTGTGTGTGTATGAGGGCAAGTTTCGTTACTTGTGTATTGTTTCAGTGATGCATGGCGTCAAAGGGGGGTGGGCTTGTTTAAGGTTATTTCGGGCCACGTAATGGGGAAGTCGACAGTGTTTGCGCTGAAATACCTTCGGAAACGTAAATAATGCACACTACTTACACAGCAAATAGCAGGTATTTGGGAATATGCATTTGAAAACATGGCTTTAGGATCAATATCTCTTGAGGTTCTCTGATGTCTCACTTTCTGATCTTTAGAGGCTTATGGCGTGCGTCGACGTCGGGTTTACACAGGAAGGAGGTACATGTACTTGATACTCAACCATCTCCCAACGGTTAAAGAAGTGTCAAATGATGTACAAATAGAATACGAGGACACAAATTAGGACAATGCTTTCATGTGTAAAAAAAAACAGCATTTCTTTATGGAGTGTGCAATGAGCTAAACAACTGTTCTGGTTTCCCTTTAAAATATAAAAAGCTACAATTAACACTCACATAACAACAAATTCAATTCTGTCTAAAAACATGTGACTGTCGTTTGTCCTGTCAAAAATTGAAAATTAAAAGATAGTATGCAATGCACATTATTTAATCACGTGTACTTAAATCAAAGTTTATTCTCAAATGAACAAGTCTACAACGACAGGAAATCTTTATCTTTTATCTTTATCATTAGAGAAGTCAAGCTGACATACGCACCTTGTTCAGCAATAATAGATTTATTCGATTTCAGTCCTGTGGCGATATTGGTTTGCTCTTAAGGTACATGCGTACCTATTGAAGGTGGTTATTTAGTCTGTGATTTTCGATGGGTTGGGTTTACAAGTTGTAAGTAACATCCTTACTTCTGTGATCCCCAGCACCAGTTATATCTATGAAAAATGCATGGATAGGTAATTATGTATGTAGCTCTTAATCAGCAAATTTCGGAGATACATAACTAGAACTTTGGTTAGATTTCTTTTGCAGACTATGCCGAAAAGAAGAATATTCAGGATACAAAATCGTAAGACTCTAGGGGCCGTTGAAAATGGTACACAGAACCATTCTTGCCCCTTTGGCAGGAGCTACAAAAATCAATAACAAAGGAGAAACTCCCGCTGCAATAAAAACCACCCTTTATCAAGAATCAGCGCACAGCATCAGTTTTCTTTTATTTGACCCACTTCTCCGAAAACGGCAAGAAAAAAATATCGATTATTTGACAGCGCACATAAACTTTTTCTTTTGGCTTTTTGTTGAAATATATATTTTTTGATTCCATTTCTGCACAAACAAAGGAACAAATACATTATGATTCACAAAAACCTACCACGAACAAGTGAAAACAATAATTTTCCACGAAACAGGTAAAGCAGAAAAAAATGCTTAACACAAAAAAAAAAAGAGAAATGCGGCAACATGCAGGAAAGAGTTTTTCATGAAAAAAAAATTCTTTGGACAAGAGTGCATGTGTGTGCGTGTATCTCGCAAATGTATTTCCATCTCCTTTGTACAAAGATTTCACGAAATCTGAAGGTAAACGAAAGAGATGGGTAGCAACACTGCAGCGCTAGTGAGCTAGCTAGGTGATAATGCGACATGTGTGTAATTACAATTCGAAGATTTTTTTGAAAAAAAGGTTAAAGGAAAAATGTCTTCTAATTTGAAATTCCAGATACTTTCATAATTTTTTTCTCCATTTTTGGTCCACTGTACCCAATTCATGGTCGTCGATCGTCATCCACCTATAAAATGACGAATCGTCGTAGTAGATGCGAATGAATCTAGCTCATCAAGTGTACACAGGAGTGAGTGAAACAAGTAGACGAACGACGAGGTTAGAAGCAAACGAATAACCCCAACCATACACGGTGGTAACTGTAAAATACTCCTCTCGCTTGCCCAGCGCCTTAGAAAAAAATGTCTTCTTTTTCTGAGTGTCAGTAGATATTCCAACAAAATGAAGTCCTGATCCTGGGTCGTTTACATCTTTGCCACCCCACACCCCATTTTCCACTTGCTTTTGAAAGATTACTTGTTTCAAACACATTCACAGAACTTTTATCTCCATCTCTCACGCACCCACACACACGAAGCGAAAAATTAGAAGAATTGAAAAAAAAAACCTCACAAAGTTCGAACATGAAAAAAAGTTTCAATTCAAAAGAAATATTTCAATTTATCTTATGTCTACTTACGAACTTTCGATTCCTTTTATTTAAAAAGTATATATAAAAAATATTAATTAATTTACAAGGTAGAAAAGTATTTAAATTGATTTTTTCTTTACAACACCCTTTGTTCGATTTTTAGACAGTCACTTCACACGAAACAAAAAAGCAGAGGAACAGAAAAAAATTGAAAAAAAAAGAAATTTTTGAGGAAAAATACTTGCGATTTGATATTAAATTCGATAGATTGTTTTTAAATTGAAAAATTCAATTACTTTGATGGATGCAAATTAAGATTGATATATTTTTTGTTATTAAAAACAATTGAGAGAAATATTTGTCTTAATTATTTTTTTTTTTTAAGTCTTTTTTAGAAGGAACAGAAAAAAGCACACTTACAGGCCGATGCTAAATTAATTTATGAAAAGTGAAGATTTCACACAATGCGAGAGAACAAGGAAAATACAAAGAAATGCGATTTTGGTGAAATGGTGAGTTTCTATTCTAGGCGGCTGAATTAGAAAAAGAAAAATGGCAGCAATTGGATAGCTGAATCATTTCAAGCTAGTGGTATGATGACATTTTGTTTTAAAAATCGATGTTATCGATATATTATCGTATGCTATCGATATCTATACAAAAGTATGGATTACAACACGTTTCTGATTTTTAGGGCTAAATAATAATTATCCACGAATAATTTACTGACAATATCGTGGTGGAAAATAGGGTAATTTTTTGACATTTCATTTTAGTTTTGTTAGAATGTTGAAGAGGAAATAAAACACTGAATTTCAATTAATTAATAGCGTAAAACTCGATAAAACTCTCTAGGCGTATTTTTTTGGGAAGTGAGTATAACAAAACCAAAAGTGGGTATAACAATTTTGCATGTAAAACCAAAAGTGAGTATAACAAAACCAAAAGTGAGTATACCAGTTTTGCGTGTAAAAGTAAAAGTGAGCTAGCTATAGATTCCCAAAAAAATACGCCTTCTGTTAAGATGGGAGTTTGGTAAACATCTCTTCGAACACTTTCATAAGTAGCTGCGTTTCTTTCGTCCCTATCAGCGTCTCTATCAAGGATTGCCGAAAAAAACGAACGCCGAAGAATGAAAACATGAGTTGGCAAGTTTTCTTAATACAATTTGATGTATTAATTAATTATCCTACGCTGAATAGTAAAATGTGCAATTTTCTCTTAATAAATGCATCAAAAGTTGTTTGTTCGCATTTTATCAATTCGGTGGTTCTCATACTCACATGAATAGTCCTATAGCTATAGACCAAATAAACACCGGCCGTGAGTCAAATAAATCCAATCACCGCTGGACGGAAAATGAATGTTTGTCGATACTGCAAAAGTGCTAACAATTTTTGAGGAAGTCAAAAACAATCTTGGCATCTATAAAACAAAGATTTTATGCAAATAAAATATTTTTTTTTTCTGATTTGTTTTGTCTTGTTTATTTTTTAATAGTTTTTATCAACATGTCAAATGTCATTTATGACATTTCCATACAAGTTATCGATAACATAGGCAAATTTGTGTTGGCTACACTTTTCTCTATTCCCTCGAATAACCGATAATTATCCAGGCTAAGTGTTTGTTGTATTTAACAAGGGATTTTTTTAGTTTACTTATCTTCCCCGAGGATAATTATTTTGCTCTATTATTTTTTTTGTGTAATCTACGCTTTTTAACATCCCCAGTGAATAACTTTTAATTCAGTTGGAATTCGATCTGTCGGCCGTGTGTCAATTACGCTAAATAATTATCCTCGGCTAATTTTCTGACACATCATGTTAAAAAGCTAAGTTCACCAAACTCCAAATTTAAAATTTAGAGATTTCTCTATTTTTACGCTTTTAATCAATTGATATTCAGTTTCTTATTTCCTCTTTGAACAATTTAGCAAATCCCAAGCAAAAGAGTCAAGAAATCAGCCTATAGGATCTTTTTTTGACAGCCTTAAAATTTGTTTTCCAACACGGTTGTGTGAGAAAATTATCCCAGGATAATTAGGTCTTTAGCCCAATTGACACACGTTCGAGACTGTGCTATTCCACTAATTGCTGAACACATTCAGTTAACATCAACAAAAAGAAAAAATCTATTGTGAACAAATTTGATAACATATTCACCACTTAACATACTCACCGCATTCGACTAAAAATAATGTCAAAACAAAAATTAGAAAATATCGGCCTCAATAATTTAGCTTTCACTAGACATTAATTTACTAGTTTATTCTAAGTGAAACGATTAGAAAAATGTTTTTAGAGCAGTTGCAATTTATCCGAGAATTTTTGGAAAAATACCAAATCAACCTAATAAACTGTGTATTCGTAAATTTTACGCTTTGCATTATCCTTTTAGGTTCGTTGATCAATGCAATAGAGCCACGTCTGCCAGCTTTCATCACGCAATCCTTCCGCTATGGCAAACATAGCCATAAAGGCGAACAGAATCCACTTGTCGGAAAGCTTGAAGTGCCCAAATCATGGTTCAGACATTTTTACGTATTTGCATTTGTTTGGTCACTCCTAGGCATGAGTCTCACTCTGAAGGGTTTCATAAATGGAAGCTCAGCGCCGGATATTGTTATTGATTTTTTAGATTTTGTCGCCGGTGGCAAGGACCGCAAGGTCTTGGTTAATTCTACGTCGGGTCTGGTTGCCGCTGTCTTGATTACAATGCAGTGTGTACGTCGATTTTATGAAACAAATTTTGTTCAAATTTTCTCATCCAAAAGCAAAATGAATCTGTCCCACTATATTGTGGGATATATACACTATTTCGGTGCGATCATTGCTGTGCTAGGCAATACTGAGGGATTTGTAAGAGGTAAGTTGACAGGCATGACAGATATACAATATCGCTTGTGGGTATCATTATTATTATTTCCAATTCTAGGAACTAAACCATCATCGTTTTCCTTTTCGAAAATCACCCTTTTGCAGTACATCTGCTGCTTCATGTTCCATTTTAGTTGGTCACAACAGCACAAGGCGAATATGATTTTAGTTAATTTGCGTAAAGACGCCGCTGGAAAGAAGATAACCGAAAAGCACCTTATGCCGGTAGGTGGATTATTTGAGTTTCTATCGTCGCCGCATATGTTCTTTGAAGTTGCTATGTATGTGTCGATTGGTGGAATTATTCCGGCTTGTGATACGTGGTCCTACATTGCGGTTTGGGTCATTGCCAATCAGGTAAATGAGTGCTAGCTCAATGAATTGGCGATGTTGTAAATGATTGTTATTTTTTGCAGACGGCGAATGCATGGCTGACGCACAAATGGTACAAGGAGAACTTTAAGAACTATCCCACGACACGTTATGCCATCTATCCCTATGTTCTGTAGATGGCTTTGGATTTGAATACAATTTTTTGGTTAACATTCCATTATTCCAAAAGCCTTGCTGTACTGAAATATGTATTGTGTATTTCAAGCCGGTGCCATTCTTTTGTTCTATAAGACCGCTTTGGTCGCACCTAAGTTAGAAACGTTTGCTCAAAAATGTAACACAAAACCAAATAAAGCGATTTCTTCCGGTTGAAGAAACAAGAGCTATTTTTGTGGTGTAACTGTGTATTTTTTATTGGCATTTTTATACCGCATTAAATACTAGATACGATTACTTTGGTGATAGATCAGACGCAGGCAATTGTTGCGAATTGCGCAATACAATATGAAGGAGTTGTAAACTTTCTTTGAGGTTATTCATTATGGCAACGAAACGACCTTTGTGCTAAACCACGCAACAACAAAGAGAGCAATTAATGTGGCGATAACAATTTTCATGTTTCCAAGACGTCGTCAATACAAAGTACATTTTATCTCATTTTATTTAGCAAAATAAATGAGGTAGGGGAATCAGAGAGCCACCATTTCCGTGACTGGGACATCGATAAATTCAAGAGCACAAAATCTTGCATCACTTGACACCAACCAAGAGTTCTTGGAATACAATTTCAAATGTTAACCTTTCTTGTAAGTTTTTGTGGTGCTTGGCTAAACGTTTTAACCTGTTAAAGCAGAAGTTGCAAGTAAAACTCTTGAGCCTTTATTTTTGGTGTCGAATTGTTCGGTTTCCCATTTTTTTTTATTTCAATACTCGAATCTTTACAAAAGAAAAACAGTGTTGTGAACGTGTGGACAAAAAGAAACACGAGACTCTCCGCAGTTGAAACTTAAGCTACACCAGACAAACGCTCTCTATTTGAATAGGAAGCTGAAAGAAACAGTACACACATAAAAATCATTAAAACTTCATCGGAAAAGTATAACCCACCTGTAAGGATATCCCTGCGCTTTCGATCGGAACACAGACAGCAGAAATGAAAAGAATACGGCCACCAGAATTAGGCCAGCGATTGCCATAATACGTCCCTTGCGCATATCATTCTGCCAACCGGATTCAGTCAACAAAATCATTCCAAGGACAATCATAGCATCTGGGGAAGAGAAAAATATATTAAACCAATTCGTGGTTGTAAACATGTGGCGCAATCATACTGAGGAACATCACGATATATGTCTCAATGACCAGCTGTCCCTGAGATGAACCATGAATGTAGGCGACACCACCATTTTGACTCTTGTGCACCAATGGTGGGCTACGAATGTGATTCCACATTTGTCCAGAGATCATAGCAAAACAGAAGAGCACAGCTAGCGAGCCCCATAGCTGTTTGTTGTAGAGGAACTCTAAGTTGTTGCGACGCAGATACAGGAAGGCACCCAACAGGGCGGCCAATGTGATGACAGCTACGGTGCCAGAGTAGTTTGGTGGCCGGAATACGCGTATCTGGATATCGGTGCGTTCATGAACGAACTTCGCAATCGATTCAGCGGCAAATCCAACGCGGTGAATGTCCATGGTATCGGGTCCTTTTGGTTTGCCCTTGGCTGGGAAATGCATAAACACTGGAGCGGTGTTGAGTCGAAGCATTTGGAACACATCGGATCCGTCGTCAAAGTCAACCATTACGAAAAAGAGTTTATTCGAGTAGATCGCTGAGTAGCGGTAGGAATTGGCAACGATATTGAACTCGTCGTGGGCATGTCGACAGATTTGACACTGTCTCGATGGTGCTAAAGCGGTCAACATCACAATCACCGAGTAGTTGCGTGGAGATGTTTTGATGTATTCACGGAATTTCTGCCCGTTGAAGCGTAGAAGGGACTTTTTCATGTTCATGTCGAGGAGATTCTGCACTTTCTCCGAGAGGGTGAGACCAACCTGTAGCAGTAGGAAAAGAAAATTGAGTTGCGTTTAATTGGGTTTAGAGAGCGTTTGAGATCAGTATGGAGACCTTGAGGCATTTACAACACACTACAATCAATTCAAGGCCAATTATGATGGCAAACATTGACTTGTAGTCTTCAAGGTGGTTGGTATGCATTGCACTGTTTGACAGTGGAAAACATTTTAGGGTGCGCATACTGTAGGACTAGAGCTACTTTGTGACTTTTTATGCGCAAGGCAATGGAAAGCATAGCAATATACATACAGTCGAGATTTTGTATAGGAAAAGTAGTTTCAGAGGCAACCTCAAGTTACAACTAAATAAGTATCTAGTAACAATTAATATTTTTGGTTCCGTCTTATGTTGGTAAAAGCCAATGCATTTTGAACGTGCATGTAGTCTTCGCATAATACGAATATAGAAACGAAGTTGTTGTTCTATAATGCCTATAGAATTGTGACTATAATGCGGCGTTTGGGCGTTCGGCTGAATACTCAGCTAATTGCTGCAAGACAATTTTCATTTCAAAATTACGATTGTCTGTACGAGAGCGCACAAAAAAACTTATGAACATTTTTAAACAATTTTTATTTCGTGTAATTTTTTCTTCAAAGTTCTAATAGGTAGGATCTTATCAATTTGCTAGAAACACACATTTTACAAGTGACGTGGCCCCCCTAGTCACTATCAGAAACATTATTACACTTACCTTCTGTTTACTTTGAGCATCTGTGATTACCAGACAAACGATAACCACTAGCAAAGAACTCAATACGGTTCGCAACAGCAACATTTTATTGCTTTAATTGAATTTTATTTGTGGATTGAAAAATTATAATTTTCTCTGAAAATTTTTTGTGTAGAAAAAACCAAACAATCCCCGGCTAAAATGATGTGATGTGTCAAAGTTGACAATTGGAATGATTTGGAATGAAGTGGATGAATTTTGGACGTTCAGGCGGACAGATATAAAGCATTTCAATTGTGCTTTTATTATATTAGTTGTGTTTTTATGAAACCTCGCCAGTCACTAGTTGCCAGTAGTTGGCCTTGGCTGGCTTCATCTTGCTGGCAATTGTCCAAATGAACGGCTGGCTGTCGAGGTTTCATAAAAACACACCTATTCTCGACATAAATTTAATACTGTTGAGCCTTTCGTATTGTTTTCTTGCATTTACAAAAAAAAAAAAAAAAAAAGATTATGGGGGCTATAGAGCTCTTTCATCATAAAAACTTGGCAGAACTCATATCACAGAAATTCGCCAAAATGTCACTCATAAAAAAACAACACCAAAAGAAAAAAATTTGAAAAGCAACAAAGAAAAACAAATCCACGGACACAACATTCCTGCATAATATGCAGGGGAAAATAAAAATTCGGTAATTCGGCATATTTTTGGCAAAATGCTTTGATTTATTTATTTTTTAAATGAAATTTGTGTCGTCAGAATGTCATTTATGACAGAATCGATAGCAATATTTTCGATAGCATTTAAATGATAGCTGCACAGTTTTTATCGGGGATAAGGAATAAGAAGGCTCGGATAATTATCCGGGCTAAAGAAATCTAAATAGAATTGGGTTTGTATGAAATTATTTTACTAATCCTACATAGAATATATATATTAAATCAACGGTTATTCCAGCTGATAACCATAGAACCTATTCGTTCGGTTAAATTTTAACCAGAGAATCTATGCTTTGGTTAAGTTTTACCCGAGAAATCAATAACCAGCCGATTTTGGTCGTTTAACGGCATTTAAGGCCCTAGTTATAGCTATCATTGAAATGCATCATTGGAACAAATCAGTGGAATGGTGGTTTCATTTTTTTGACAAGTCGGTTATAGCAATCATTGAAAAATTCCTGTCAGTGGAAGAACCTGTCAGTGACTTTTCAACAAACAAGTCTAGGTTTTGAGGTTAGAGTTGATCATTGAAAGCAAAACTGACAGCTGAGAATATAATGAAAATCGAACACATCAGGAGTGCATTCCAAATTCGGCAGTAGTTAACTATTTTAACTACAGCGTTGACAAGCTGTGACAGTTCGAAGGAGCGGAAGTTAACTAAATTAACAAGAGGCAAAAGTGTGGTTCATTTCACTCATACTAACAAACCAACTGTCATGGATTCACGTATTCATTTTTTTTTAAATCAAACATGGATTCCAACAACAACTACTCACTACCACATGAAAAGTGAAATGTCAACATGAAATTAGTAACAATAGCTGTCCCAGATTCCAAAAAGTAACTAAATAAACAATCGTTGTTAATTTAGTTAAAATAGTCAAACCTGGAATGCAGCCCAGTGAAACGATTGGGTTCCAAATTAGAGAAACGAGAATCAGCTGTTCATTGAAATCGATTTCGATCAGTGAAATAATAAAATTGGATTTAAAGAAAAATTTTATTCAGAATTAAGTAATTTATTTCGTAAAAAAATTCCGCAATTGATTAGCTTTATCTTGATACCAACTAAAGCCAATATTGTTTGATTATTCGTCTTAAAATCGGAAAACAAAATTTTCAATGATGCATTTCAATGATAGCTATAACTAGGGCCTAACCAAGGATATTCTGGAATTTTGTTTGTTAAAGGTTTGACAAAAGCAGTCAAAAACCAAACAACTTTCTTTCAAAAACTGTGTGAAATAAAAATTATAGGTATTATTAAAAATAATAAACGCAAAATAATATATTGTTTGGAATACAATGCACGACAGTGCGAAAAAATATTGCATGCGGCTATGACAATTTTAACCATACATTAATTCTACTTTACTTTACTTCACTGAGATAAAATGCCAATAAAACTGGCCCATTATCAGTGATACATTCTTTTAATTACGGGAATAGAGTTTTATTGCATTTGAGTAGCAATGAAAAATGATATGAAAAATTGTTCTCTATCCCAGATAAGAACATTTTAAAATCATTTAATAATAGGGTAATTTTGCATTAAAAAATTATAGCCAAATTAATGGTTAAACTCTGTTCAAGTACGCAAAAGTTGGAGGAAAAGAAAAACTTTCCAAATTTTATTAAAAAAAAGTGTTTGCGTTGGTTTGTTATAACCAACATAATATGGGCGTCGAATGTCTCAACTCTCAATTATGAATGTCAGAATTTTATCCGAGGATAACTATTTACTCCACTATTGACACACGGCGTTAGAGAACAAAAAAAAAAAAGCGCAACGAAAGTAAAATATTTTTCGTAGGTATAGATGAATGTTTGACGGAAGTTAATTTCAACAAACAGCTATTTTCTGTGAAATTTATATTCACAACGCACACAATGTCAAAATATAGCTATGGTCTTAGCTAGTGTTTGAAGGAAAATTGGAGAGCAGCTAAAATTTAGTTTCGCTCGAGCTGCGTACTTAACTTTTGTCGATTTCCATTGGGTTTTTACCGTTTTTCTTTCAGATCCAGATTTTTTCTGCCCCAATGGAACGTTTTTATTGCATTTGCGATGGTGTGTTATATGACAGTCAGCTATTTTTTAATTGTTGTGTTTCCAAATATCACTTGTTTTGGTAGGTATTAGTGAGACTACCTATATGTGTGAATTTCGCTCTCAAATCGAGATTCAGAAAAGTGATCTGAATTTAAAGAAAGTTTTTTTTCGCCCAATGAAAAACGAATTTGACAGACAGCTGATTTCTAGAGCAGAAAATCAATCTTGAATCTGAAAAAAATGTGATTTTTTTTGCCCAATGGAAATCGGCATTAAAAGCATTCATCTATTCTACTTGTTAGAAAATCTTAACGTTGATTCATGGTTCTTACTGTACCGCCTGAATTCTGAATTTGTTTTTCAAACCGACACAGATAAGGTAGTGTCATGAACAAAGCACAATTTGTAAATACCTATGTACCGACTCACAAAAAATGTTATCCATGAGAAATGTTCAAATTAATTCTTTGTTCTCTCGAAAATTCACAACTTTATCTGCAAATAAATAACAAAAGAAATAGGTACCAAACTGAAAATCATACGTTTCTGCACAAGAAGTAACACATTCAGATTCAACTATCATCGGTTGGGGTAAGCGAGATAAACTCTTAATGTACCCTGCACAATTTATCTTCTCTGTTCATTTTAATCTGACTTAAAGTGAAAGAAACCATTTCATCTGGCCTTTCTCACTCTAGCTCACATGGAATCGTAGAAAACGGGATTCTTCTGGACTCAGGTGCAGTTTTGTTGTATCTGGATCGCGAGAAAACGTCGTCCACGGTGTATTTGCGTCTGCGAATGGGAACATTTTCTAATCGGATTTTCTCTACAAAATTAACATCCAAATCGATTTGTTGAATCAAAATAAAACCACTTTCAGTCGAATCCACTTAGAAAATTTGGAATTTTCGCAACAAATCGATTGAAAAGTAAAAAAAAAAAAAAAACAAAACGGTCCTGTATCAGTGTGTGAAAAATCTCCCATGTAACAGAGGGGAACAAAACGTTCTCAATAAACGTGTATTGTGTTCTTGTTCTTGTGCTTTATTTTGTTTTTTTTTTTTCCTTGACAATATGCAAATAGGAAAGTGAATAAAGAGAGGTTAAATGGTTATCAGTGACAGAAAACAGTGAAATAATAGTAGTCGGGCTTTCTTTTCTGTATTATTGCGCGTTAATCTCCTTGGATTGTGCAAATTCATTGACGTTCTGTCATATTGAACCGGATTTTCTTGTTGGCGACCTTAATAAGATCAAAAGAGATACAAACCAAACAAAAAAAAAACAAAATCTTGTTCCAATTTTTCATTTCGTTCTAGATAAAAATTTCTACGGGCATAATTTTCTTCAATTTTAGTGCTTCACCGGTTTCGGTCTGCTGTTGTTGTTGTTGGTGTGTGTTTTTTTTTCTAATCAGCTGAGTTTGTGTAGATAGAAAGGGATAAATAGTGTACTGCAAACAATTTTTTTGTTATTGTTTTTCGATTTTTTTTTCTTGGTCATCAAACTTTTTCTCTGCAGAGAAAAAAAAAACAAATAAACAAAAAGTGTATCGAATTTCCACAAAGAAACTAGGTACCTAATTAGCAATCGACTGTCAAAACATACGTCCTTGTCAAAAGCTCAAATATAAAAAAAAAAACAATATTTGACGAGGTGATCTCTTAGTTTAGTGAACGAGTGAATAGTGAAGTCAAAAGTGTATATTATTTAGAAAAAGTGTGAAATTAGTGATTTTTTTCATCTTGGGCATCGAAATCTCTGGACATCTGTCAAGCTGGAGCGTATACCGGAATATTTACGCGACACTGTCGACTGGCTTATGGGGTATGTTAAATTTTTTTATTCAAAATCATTATTTATTAACTGAAAGAAAACTTTCATTTTTTTCTACATACAAAATGATGAAGAGATGATCCTATTATCGGTCATTTCTATCATTTGGAAAAAGGTGCATTTTGCATCACTATCTATCTCGCTCTGGAAATGCACTTGTGCAGAAATTTACTTGCAGTTGTTTTTTCGAAATCTATTTTTTGTCCTCGCAGACGGGGTAATACACTTTTCTTTTGTGGAAAAAGCCACATCATTGGAGACTGTGGGTTATCCACTTTATCGATTATTTTCTTTATTTTTTTTTATGAACATCACCGTGAGCAAAAGAGAACAAAATAATTAATTTGTTTGTTATTTTTACTCCGAAGCGGCCTATTTTGAACTACATACCTATTTATAAACATTCACGCTATACTAGACAAAAGTCAACAAAAAGAGCTTCGTTTTCGTTGGAGTGGTGCTGAAGGTACACGCAACGCATAGCATATAAATTGTGATGATATTTTTGGGAACATTTTATGCGGTATTATTGTAAATATACCCAACTACCTATGAAACGTAATTATAAGTTGTAGGTATTTAAAATAAATGGTCACGGGAATTCTTATAGTAACTACTGATAAAATTCTGACACTGCTGTGAAAAAAATGGGTATAACTTTGACATCACTGGGTATTTTAATCCTAAACTTAGTACGCTGCTCGAGCGTAACTAAATTTTAGCTACTCTCCAATTTTTCTCTCCAAACATTAGCTAAAATTCTACCTAAATTTTGACATAGAGTGTGGATATAAGTTTCACAGAAAACAGCTGTTCGTTAAAAACAACTTACATCAAAAATTCATCGACGTGTGAAAAAGTGTTATATTTTTGCTGCGATTTCGTTTTTCCTTGTCTGTTATTCTTTCATCTCAAATTTTTCACTTTCAAAGGATTCCTCATCGAGGTATTCATTGAAAAACCTCATCCTTTTTCTTTTTTCCGCAAAAGAAAAAAAAAACTTGCATGATCTGTCAAAATTTAGCTAAATTGTGACAGATGTATCAAGTACAGTCTGATATAAAAATTTGATTTTTTAGCTGAAGCAGCGTACCGCTCGGTCAAATGGATTCGTTTAAATTTAGCTCAACTAAATTTCGGAGAGAATTTTGTATGGGAGCTAAAATTTAGCTCGAGCAGCGTACTAAGCTTATGTCAAAAATTAAAAGTAAAACTGGTAAAAAAAAACCAAAATAACGAATTTCGCTTGATATCTAGCACCAGCGGCGAATTGACATTTGATTTTGATTATTTTGTGTTCTATTCTGACAATTTTAAGATTGGACGTATAACATTATTTCAAAAAGTTTACAAAAATGTGGAAGTTTGAATTATTTTTATTTTACTTGCTTTAGCCGTTTTTTATTATCAGCTATGATCCATATAGATCATCGATTTACATGCACTTACAACAACAACATGTGATCCTGCTTTTCATCGAGATCACGAAATATGATCTGCTGAAAATTAATTCAACTATTTCTCGTTGTTGTTTCGTGGCGTTGTTTATTTCATTCACTAAAGGTTGGTGTCCCTGTAAATTATAGCCATACAGTAATGTTGCCAGACCAAAATGTGAACCACAATTAACAACACAAAAAATCAATTATCATTTTTTCAAATTCGAATAAGTTACTACTCCGACTTTCGAGATGTTTTGTTTCGCTATATAGCATAGAAATATAAATGGAAATATTAGCAGTACAATACGGTTAATTATAATGCATATTTGAACTTAACATTTGAACATAGTTTCCCCAAAAAAAATATTCAATGCTAAATGTATGCAGATTTGTATCCATATGGTAACACCCCGACACAACAAGCGAAATGTCAAACTCAAATATGAGCAAGTGCAATGGAGAAATCATCGCATTGTGACGTCACATTGTAGCGTGTGGCTGCAAGATGGCTGGTGGCAATACGAAATTTGTCATAATTGTTATTGGATTTTATATGTTTGTTGCTCAACTGAATCAATGATCCAGTTTGTTTTATTTTCATGATCTGATCCGGATCAGATCACGCTGATAATAAAAAACGGCTTTTATTACCTATTTGACTTCTACACTTCCACTACACTTTTATAATTTTGAATTTTTGTTTTGGTAGATCGTTATTCTTTTTTTAATCTAGCAGTTCATTTTGCACTTGATTGATAAATTTGCCTGAAAAAGATATATCACAATATGTGGTAGAACTCTAGCACAAATGTTGAAATGTCCGTTTTCTTTTATAGGTATAAATTTAATAAACGGATAAAAAATAAAATTAAGGCCGTGTGTCAATTGGCTTAAATAATTATCGTCGGGTAATTTTCTGACACTTATGAAAGTACATTCTAGGAAAACTCAAGTAAAAGAAAACGTCGAAAAATTTGCCTATATGATAATTTATTATCTTCCTCTCGGAGCTGGATAATATTTTGACACCACGATATTTTCAGAAAATTATCCGACGATAATTATTTAGCCCAATTTTTAGACAAGCGCGACGCGACGTTGATCCCACATCTGACAAATACATCAACATTTGATCAATTTCACGAATGAAATAATTTATGTTTCCTTCTTGTCACTATTCATTTCTTTTCCGCCTTTCGCAACGTTTATGCTCGGCCGTTTCGATTTAACGACTGAATATATGATAGACGTTGATTTAATTTTTGGGTTAAACGCACTTAAAACCGTGTGTCAGTCAATAATATGGCCATAACTGTCATGGAAAAGCTACTCAATTCAGACGGCCGTACTCAGCATAAAATTGTAGGTTACTGCCATTCGTCCCAAAAAATAAGAACTCACACAAATGTGTCATTTATTTTTGTATTTATTGATTTTATCTGCATAATATGCATGTAAAATAGTTGCATATTATGTACATACGTATTATGTAATAAAAAAAATTGTAGTAAAAAAAAGATAGAACCTGTAGTAGTCCAGCACACTAACCACTGAGCCATCGCGTCCATAAAAATTATAGGCCCGACTTAAAATTCACAAGAGCTCACAATGGCGAAATTTTCCATAAAATGTTTTTCCATAAAAACTACATTTGAGCTGCGCTCTCTTAACATTTTTCTCTAAAAATTAGCTAATGTTTGATACATTTTGACATTAGAAGAAGTTTTAAAGAAAATGTCACAAAAAACCGTCGCCTGAATATAACCATCATTCAACCTTTCTATTTATTCTTGTACGATATGTGTTCATGTTAAAAATGTTCTTCGTGCATCCTTCTTAACTTTTTCACGACACTCGTGAGGAAAAACCATGAATAATGCGATCTGTCAAAATTTATACAATGTCACAATGTCGAAGGTAGGAATTATTTTCATAAATAAAGCTACTTATGTATATCTATATGGAATATAGAAAAATCTGATAAAGCTGTCGATGGTTTCCCGCTTATCGAAACGAACTGTCAAAAACTAGGTTGAGAAAATGTTACAATTATTATTTATTAATTACTGCGTACAGTCTGAAATTGCAATAGCTTTTTTTTAGCTGGAGATGTGTACCGCTAGACAAAAGGTTTGGCTTAAATTTAGCTATAAATTCTGAAAATAAATCGTCATCTGTCAAATCAATGTTCTATAAATGTAAAGTCAAGTGCTTCCTTGTTGGGGAAATGACTAATCAGAATTCTATAAGCTCATCGTAATCCACGATAGTTTTTTTTTTCGTGTTGATAAGTTAGTACGGAAATGCTAACACAATCCGTGCCCGATCCAATCTTGTTTAATCCTCGATTGCATTTATATATGTATACATCCAATTTAAAGTCACCAACAACAACACCGTTGTCGATTGCACCACTTTTTGCATACTTTAATTTTCGCACCCATATTTTGCTTATGCAAACCCACCAAATTGCTCTAATAACCAACTAAACGGGTTTAAAAGTTTTATTAAATTTTTCCATTTTCTGCGTGAACGCCATGCCCCTTCCTATATACCAACTGCAAGGGTTTCTCAGTCACACGGACCATTAAATCAATAGTTTCTTCCGCTTTTTTCCACTTCAATATTGTTGTCAACTTATGGAGACCCATGCATCGCGGGGTTTTCAGTTGCATTGCATTTGCATTTCGCGTTCTTCCATTTTTTTTTTGCTTCCACCCCTCCAGCTTTTAAAGAAAAAAAGTAAAACAAAATCCTTGACATTTAATTTAATTAGTGACCATGCAGATTGCAATCGCAGAACAGAATAAGAAATGATTCGCGCAAACAACCCTCTTGTCTAGCAGTTTACACATCCTCTGTCTTGCAGTTCGGGTGCTTCTCCACAAGTTAACCTCAATTGCATTATACAGTCTCAAACTGAAATCCCAGTTCGTAAATAACTCTTGACGTGGGTGAAAAGTCGTTGCGCGTTCTATCTAGGATATTGAACGGGACCTAGATAAACCACTGAATTAAAAAAAAAAAACCTCCCCCGACTTCCAAACAACGTGCGGTAAACTCAATTGTTAGCAAAAATGATGTGGGCCATATCGAATTTGACCGGCAGTAATCGGGTTAGTCGGGCAATTCTAGTTCGTTACTCTGCGGTTCCACTGGATTCGGATTCCACACCAACAACTCCAGTTGCCAATACGTCGGCTAACAGCGGTCGATCAAGGAATATACCCGGTAGAGCTGTACCCAGACATGCGGCACAAATAACTCTACCCTTGGATGTCGAGGAGACTGTCACTTGTTTTTGCAGGTAACACTTGGGCCGAGGATAATTCTGTTAAATTGTTTTAAACCAGTGAATTGGTTTCATGCTTGTTGTCCTTTTTTTTTACACAAATCCTCTTGATGTTGTTGCGGTTGGAGGAGTTTTCTTTTTAGAAAAAAACAATTCGGAAATGTTGCACTTTATTATCGGCCTATAAAAATTGCAAGTTTGTTTGTACTGCAAAACCGTCAGAATCATTTCATTGAATTGGAGATAGACTGGCTATAGTTTGAAGGATCAAACTTTTATTGTTTTAAGTTATGTTCCTCTGGAAATATCCCCTCTAGGAAACGAGTTCCAAAGTCTGTTTTTCGCGTAGCCAAATGAGTTTTGGAAATGCTATGTGTTTGCGGTTATGGAGTTGCCGATAGGTTATGCCTGTGTCGTTGTCATTTGTCGCATTTCAAGGAATACTTTCGGTCAATTCGTCGCAGCGCCTGCCATGGTAGTGGCATGGAATATTCAAACCCTGGTCTAACCTGTAGAACGACGACTTGCTTCTTTGCTCTTCATAGGGAACTTCAATTTGAGGATGTTTATCCTGCGATATTGGATTAGTGGTCCTGCCATGTTATTCCCAAATTGAGTATTTGACTTCAAGAAGGTGCATGCTGTGAGTTGTGTCTTCTGTGCAATAACCACGTTTTTGTGAAAATCTTCATTTAGAGAACTAATTTGCTCGCATCTCTGATGTTGTTGCTTTCACAGGCACGAAAGACTAAACCAAAGTATCTTTGGAGCTTCGGGCTTCTGCGTTTATAGCAAAGGTATCCGATTTGTCAGCTTATTCTGAATGCAGCTATATACAGGGTGACCAAATATCAATGATACTTTTTCCAATTGTGAGGTTTCCGCAGCTGTCAAAATTACCAATGACATTCACCTGTCAAAACCACTTGATTTTATTCTCTGTGGCTACGTCAAGTCCTTAGTCTATAGCATAACCCAACCACTTTGGACGAGTTGGAAGCCAACATTCAAGACACTATTACCGGAATAACGCCGTTGTAATGGCGATATGGCGAATGAATAAAACAATCAATCTGTAAATGGCGATATGGCGAATGAATAAACAGTCAATATAATTGATTAATTAATTTTATTAAAATAACTTTGTTTAGGCACAACGAAGTAACTTTTGTAGGTATAACGAATTGGCTTGTTTCCAAATTGTATTTTTGATGCGATCTCGGCGGCTACCTATCGTTGACTGTTTTATGGTTGGTGGGGGCCCTAACACTCCTCCCCCCGTGAATCACCCTGGGATTCACCATCAATGGTTAGGACAGCGAGTCTCGTGGCTGGACGGCGAATCGATCCGTTGCATGTTTTTACTTCGGCAAACCGTATTTGTCCATCTTTGGCAGGAAAAACCTTTGTTATGCGACCTTTCTGCCATCGGCTTCTTGGCTGATTAGAGTCACAAATGATGACCAGATCGTTGACTTTTAGTGGACGTACTTTATCATGCCATTTTGGCCGTCGTAAAAGTTGCGGTAGGTACTCTACGGTCCATTTTTTCCACAAACGGTCTTTGAGATTTTGCGATATTCTCCACTGCTTTTTTAGACAAATTTTCTCGTCAACTGGATGAGGCGTTTGTGTGGAATTGACGCATCCTATCAAAAAATGGTTGGGTGTAATGGGTTCATCATCGTCCACGGTTAGCGAAACGTCCGTAAGTGGACGTGAGTTTATGATATTCTCGGCTTCGATGAGAACACTTCGGAGAGTCTCTACTCTCGGGGCTTCTTCGAGAAGTGTCCTTTTCAATAGACGTTTAACGATTCGAATAAGTCGCTCCCAACAACCTCCTGAGCTGGGATTCGAAGGGCAGTTAAACAGCCATTCAATATTTCGACTGGTGGCTTCATCACTTATGCGGTCAACGTCTAACAAACGTTCGGCTTCCTTAAGCTCCTTTTGTGCGCCTATAAAATTGGTACCATTGTCGCTTCTAATCCTGACTGGTGTACCTCTGCGATTAATGAAATTGCGGAGACATAAAATGAAGGCGTCTGTTGAAAGATTTTCAGCCAACTCCAGATGTGCTGCCCTAACAGTAAGGCATGTGAAAATGACTGCCCATCTCTTTTCTCGTCGGCGACCAATGGCAACATGGAAAGGGCCGAAGAGATCAACGCCAGTATATGAAAACGGACGAACGTATGGCGTTATGCGGTCTGGTGGCAGCTGACCCATGAGTGGTGGTACTGGTTTGGCTCTTTCGATTTTGCATACCAGGCATCGTCGTTGTACACCTTTCAGCAGTGCTCGGATATGCGGAAACCAGAATTTTTGGCGAGCTTCGTTAATAATAACAGCAATGTTTTGATGATGATGCTTTTCGTGAAAATAACGCATTATGAGTTCAGAGACTAAATGTTTTTGAGGCATTAGAATTGGACGTCTGGCATCAAATGGTAAAAAATAGGCTTCGTCAATGCGACCTTGAACTCGCAAAATGTTGTTTTCGTCTAGGTAGGGCCTTAACGAATATATCGGACTGTGTTTGGAGATTCTGCCGTGTGACTTCAGTATGGTGATTTCTTCGGCGTATTGTTCTTGCTGAACCATTCGACACAATCGGTTTTCAGCGATGTTAAGTTCAGATACTGTGAGTGGTCCCCGATTTGCAGTTATGGAACTATCCTTTCTTAAGACCAGGAATTTACTGACAGCACGGAGCACCCATGCCATGGTTCGCTTAAGCTTTAAATAAGAGGAAAATCGATTAGCATCAATAATTTGATTACTTGCCTGCGGTTGAATGACTAAACAAGGCTGGACTTCTTCTTCTATTTGGTCTGGCGGCGGCGGCTTGAGTACTATTTCGGGCCAACTGTCTTCTGGCTGTTGTAAAAATGATGGCCCAGAGAGCCACATATTTTTAGGCTTTAACTTTGGAGGCGAATTAGCACGGGTAGCGGCATCTGCACTGTTTTTGTCGGTTGGTACAAAACGCCATTGGGAGGACTGAGTTGTGGTAAGTATCTCAGAAATGCGATGTCCTACGAAGGCTTTGAACTTCCGTTCAGATGAATTGATCCAATATAGATACGTTTTTGAGTCTGTCCAGTAGGTAACTCGGGAAAAGTTGATATTGTGGTTGCGTATTATAATTTTGCTTAGACGCGTACCCAACACTGCAGCTTGAAGTTCTAACCTGGGAATAGACATCAATTTTTGAGGCGCGCCACGGGTTTTTCCAAAAACAAAGACAACATCGATTCCTTGGGCATGAACTATTCGGAAATAACCGGCAGCAGCAAAGGCGACTTGACTGCTGTCTACGAAGATATGTAGCTGGATATCGGTAGAGTCGTGTAAATATGTGGAGTAGCATCGCGGAACTTCAAATAAGTTGATTTTTTGAAATTCCTTCCACCAAGCGATCCACTTCTTATGTATATCTGCAGTGAGCGGATCATTCCAAGCAATTTTGCTTTTCCATGTGTCTCGTACCAAAACTTTTAAGAACAGCAAGAAATCGGCTAGTAACCCAAAGGGATCAAAGATTGCCATAACAATCCCTAGGAGTTCTCTTTTTGTTGGCGGGCGTTTACCTTCTAGGACTTCTTTAGGAATACGATGAAATTTTGTTTTGAATTCGAAGACATCTGCTGTGGTGTTCCAGAACATTCCGAGAACCTTTTCGGATTGGGCTTGGCGTTCCATGTTGACGGTATTGGCTTCTGCTACTGGTTTCTTGTTCATTGTTGACTGTAGATTGCTTGAATTGGATGTGAAGTTCCTCAAATCGAAGCTGGCTTCAGCGTTGACCTTTACCACTTCTCTGCAAACACGTATGGCTTCTTCTTCGCTACGAAAACTGGCTACAAAATCGTCCACATAGTGGTGGTTAATGATTGCTTCAGCGGCATCCGGATATAGACCTTTGAACTCTTCGGCATTTCTATTTTTGACGAACTCGGCACTGCATGGTGAGCAAATAGCTCCAAAAATCATTGACACCATTGCGTGATGTTCAATTATATCTCCAGTTCTCCACAAGAATCTTTGGGCCTGTTGATCTTCCCGACGTATTTGGATTTGGGAAAACATCTCCCGAATATCTGCAGCAGCTGCTATGACACCTTCTCGAAATTTAAACAGGATACTCATTAGAGGTTTAGCTTGCTCGGGTCCTTTGAGGAGAACAGAATTGAGAGACGTCCCATTTACGGTGGCTGCGGCGTCGAACACTATCCTCAACTTGTCAGGCTTATGTGGACTTTGGACGGCGAAGTGTGGCAGATACCACACTGGCTGGCTGGTATTACGTAATTCTTCCTCTGACAATTTTCTGGCATATCCCTTTTCGAAATATTTGGACATCTCCTTTCTGTATCTGGCGGCAAAATCGGCATCGAGACTCATTTTTCTTTCTATTCCACAAAGACGCTTTTCGGCCATCTGCAAACTGTTTGGCAATGCAGGCGGAAAAGTCTTCCAAAGGAGACCCGTTTCGAATCTATTTTCAACGCGTATTGTTGTTTCCATTAGTATCTGTCGAGCTTGTTTGTTGTCTTCAGACTCTAGTGTCGTAGATAAGTTGTTGATCCCAAAGTTGTCAGCAGCGAAGTATTCCTCAACCATGTTATGCAAATCGTCTAATGGTTGTTTCTCTCGTATGTGAAGTACTATGGGCGTAGATGTTGGCGAGAATTTGGTTGGCCCATAGGCGACCCAACCTAATTTAGTTTTGACGGCTATAGGATCTTTGCTGATGGACTGAACAGTGGTTGATGACACCCCTAGCTGAACATTATCTAATCCGAGAAGTATGACTGGTTTGACTAATTCATAGTCTCTAAGTGGCAAATATTCGAAGTGTTGGAAATTTGACTTTTTAAACGACTGAACCGGCAAGTTTAAGTTACGGACTGTTCGAACATTTTTAAGAGTATGCTTTGTTGACGCACCATCACCTCTAATCTCCAAGGTTACTACTGAAGATGGCTCTGTAGTTGTCCTCTCCCCGTACCATTGTAGCGTTAATGGTTTCGGCTGACCTTGGAGTCCCAACTTGTTTGCTACGCCTTCCTCCACAATCGATATTGCTGACCCATCGTCGAACATTGCGTAAACTTCCAATTTACCATTCGGTCCGAACAGTGTGACCGGCAAAATTTTGAATAAATTTGATGGTTGTGTGAGTCGGCAATTCATCAAGTGATGGGCTGGGTCATTCTCGGGCTCATTAGAGATTAGTGGTGAAGGTATTTCTGTTGACTGTTCATCATGTAGACTGCGATGATGATAGCGGCGACAACCCTGAATACTACACATTTTTTTCGATCGGCAGTTCGTAGTGTTATGTCCTTTGCGCAGACACGAGAAACATAATCGTAAGTTTTTAACTTTTTGCCAACGAGTTTGCACATCAAAAGACTGATTAAAGATGTTGCAATCGTATATGGAATGTGCTCCACCACACTCGTAGCACTTAAGCAATTGTTGTCCTTGCTGAGCATGTACATTTTCGTTCACATGCAGCATACGTCGCGGCTGTTGTGGCTGTACCATAGTACCACTACCTTTGAACGAAGTTGATGTATGTGGCATAAGACATATGACTCGGGCTAATTCACTTAACCATTTAGAAAAGTCGGCAACAGTTGGAAATGGCTTAATCGTCATTGCATGTCTTATCCACTCATACTGCTTATTTAGTGGTAACTTTGTAACTAGCTGCTCCAAAAGTGCTGTGTTTGACAGATGTTGCTGGCAGTTGGCTGATGTTAAAAAGGCGACGACGTTGCGTACTTTGGTAGAGAATGAGAGGACCTGATCTATTTTATTGTCCGTGATTACTGGAAACTGTTGAACTTGGTTGAGTTGATGTCGAACTAGTAAATCAGGTCTTCCAAACCGAAACTCTAACTCTTCGATAGCTTTAGGGACATCCTGTGGGTAGATGAGCATTGAAGCGACAGCTTCCTTGGCTGGTCCAGTTAATGACTTGTGTAATCGCATGAGGTTTTGTCGTTCACTATACTTGAAGGATTCTGTTGTGTCTTTGTAATTTGCCAAAAATAAAGGCCAATCTTCGGCGTTGCCTGAAAACGCTGGCAGATCGTAAAGTTTCATAGTTGAATCACTTACCGAGACAGGGGCTGTTGTGAACTGACTCGTCCCACTAGTTGTCGCTGATAACACATCACTTGGCGGCGGCGTTTGTGGTGTAAGTTGCACCGCTTGAGTGACGGCAGTTGTGTCTGCATTTAGCTGGATTTTATTGCTAAGCCTTTCGATGTCCTTTTGGCTTTCTACTGTGCTACTTCTAAGGGATTCCACTGATGATTTCAGAGCATTTATGCTACTGATAATTGAAGCAATTTGTTCGGCGTCCATGACTACTGTTTGGTATTCTATAATTGTCTTTTCTAGCACTGATTCTTCACCTTCACTTTCACAATCACTTAAGTTCTCAACTCCTCCGCTTCCGCTTCTTAAATGATATCCTCCGGGCGGCACTGACATTAGTCCTTTTTTCACTTTTTAACAAACTTTTCTTATTTTTACTTGGCGTCTGGTGTCTGTCTTCTCACACTTTTTTTTTTACGTTGAGTATCGATAGAACGGCTCTTCTGATTGGCGGATTGATTTTATGACATATGTCGTTGGTGGCAAACAATGGCGTCTAAAGTCTTTTACGCACACAACAACACACTAAGAGAACGCACTAAATTTGGAAAACGAATGTAATGGCGATATGGCGAATGAATAAAACAATCAATCTGTAAATGGCGATATGGCGAATGAATAAACAGTCAATATAATTGATTAATTAATTTTATTAAAATAACTTTGTTTAGGCACAACGAAGTAACTTTTGTAGGTATAACGAATTGGCTTGTTTCCAAATTGTATTTTTGATGCGATCTCGGCGGCTACCTATCGTTGACTGTTTTATGGTTGGTGGGGGCCCTAACAGCCGTTAATATTGAACGGAATCATCAAAAATTAGACCGACCTCTTGAAGCACTGCCAGTGAAGCCGAGGTGATCATTTGTATGATGTATACTGTTCTAGACATAATGGCTTGAATGTAGCTTTAAAATAAAGCCAGAATCATTTACAAGTATTGCTCAACTTGTGCGTCTTAGGTGCGTTTCGGAGGTGCCATGCTATCTACTCCAAAATTGGGTAGGAGTAGGAACACCCTCAGTTCGACGGTACATGAATATCAGATCGGATAAAGATTTTGGAAACGTATTAAAGACAAACAAATCTGTTGGGCATTCAATTATAAAGGGTGTCCCATAAATTACGCAAAATGTAATTTTGATAGAAAATACAGATTTTTAAATAGAAAGCCTAAATTTTTTATTGATCCATAGAGTATACAGATTGGGGTTATGTATGGAATAGCACATCCGATAAATGGCCGCAACGGCTTTGCTAGCAAGTACGTAGCACCCTTTTGTTGCAATTGTCTATGACCGTTTCGTATAAATGTGGCTGAATTTCATTAACACTCCTCCCAATTTCCTCTTTCAAGACCACCAAGATCGTGGGCTTCAAAAAACGACAAAGAAAAAAGTCCAATGGCGTTAAATCGCAAGATATGGATGGCCAATTCTGATCGCAGAAATGGCCGAATTGAATTGTTTCTCTGGCTGTATGGCATGTGGCACCGTCTTGTTGAAACCACATGTTGGTCACATCCATGTAATTTAGGCACTAAAAACGGGGTTATCATGTCACGATAACAAACGGCATTAATTGTTACTGCCTGACCAGCCGCATTTTCGAAGAAGAATGGTCCATTGTGGATGCATTTGTTCTGAACCCCAAATGCGACAATTTTGACGATTAACGAATCCATTAAGATGAAAATGAGCTTCATCACTGAAGATGATTTTGTTCGATAAATCAGCATCAACTTGTTGTTGTTTCAAAATCCATTCAACGAACTCTTTTCGCGCTGCATGGTCAGTAGTCTTCAGTTCTTGAGTCAATTGAAATTTGTAGGCATGAAGTATCAAGTCTTTCGTGAGAGATCGCTGTAGAGACATTCTCGAAATGCCCAATTCTTGACTACGATGCCGAATTGATGATGTTCCTGGACTGTCAGCAATACTCTCGCGAACTGCTTCCATGTTTTCTGTTGAACGACTTGTGACAGGATACCCCGTGTTCCCTCTCTAAATTTTTCTCTTCACAGTTGATGGTTTTAAATCGCACTACGACGGCCATATTGTGTTCGAAAATTGCGTTGTTCTTTCGTATAGCGCTCTATTTTTACTAACCCCGATCTGCCAGCTGTCACATTATTATCTTTTTTTCCCGTTGCCATCACTGTACTATTAAATGCCGCAAAATTCAAATTTTGCGTGAATTATATAGTAGGAGTAGAGAAGAATTTGTGAGAAATAGATGAAGAGTGTCGGAATCTGTCTGGAATTGGAGTGGGCCCGACTACAAGCTGATGAATAAAATTGCAGTATATTGCGAAGTCTTCAGCTTATTTCCCTGCCTCATCTGTTCTATTAGAATAGCGTAGACAATTCATGTTGTGGGCATTGAAGTCGCTGAAAATAATAACTGGCCCGATCCTTAGTTCTTTTCGAACGTTATATGCAGCACATAAAATTAGTAGCTCCCTTAAAGACTAGTGGCGTATAAGACATGTCTCCCTCATACACCTTTTTAACCTAATCTAACGTAACCTTTAAGGACTCTCCTTAGCCAAATAATAGGGGTTTTTTTTTTAGTTCAAAGCAGAGCCTGAACTGTAAAAAAAAAAGTTTGTGTTTCTTTTTTAGAGAGCGCGCTCTATGAACTCAGAATAAATTGACTGATCAGGCTGAATAAAAAGCTGATTATCTAAGCAGTTATAGTCACATTTGACAGAAAAAAGAACAGGATAAACTAAAAATAGTTGAAATGGCGGACGAGCCTTGTTGTTCTTGTAAGAAAGGTAAACCAAATTATGAGCTATGTGCTCAAGTGTGTTTCATAAACAAATCAGAACGATCTGAGCAGGAGCACGCTCGGTTCAGAGCAAGCTCAAAATGCTCGAGCTCTATTTAGAACTTAGCTCTGAACTAAAAAAGAAAAACGCCTAATGTCGAGATCAGATTCCGCTTTTCTCGGGCAACCCAAAAACGTTGATTCAGTTCGTATTCTCGACAGCAAAAAAGGATGTTGAGCTGGTTGATGCATATTTTTTCGTAGGACTAGAATGTGTTGACAATTGACATTGATATCGGAACCTATTCCCAGAATGTTACAGAAATCAGTTGCAAGTTGGCTTCTGTTCTCTGGCTTGTTGTTGTGTGTCGCCTATTGGTGGTATAATAATTCGGTTGACAAGGAAATGGCTCCTTGTCCACCACTCGTTAAAATTAAATATCAAACCAAACTGGGCTAATATTAAAAAAGGGATGCACTTAAGGAATTGTTGAATTGTTAATGTTCGTGATTCATGTCATGAATACTACACAATGAATGAATAATTTAAAAATCAAAGTAAATGAATATTTTATCCTCTTACATTAAAGCTCACGAAAACCCATTCGGCCTCTGTAATTTCAAGTCCAAAGTACCTACATAATTCAAGTGTAAATTTCATGCGTCCTCTGTCATAAATGAATATCTAATAATATATCATTGAATGTTTTTTCCCGCACAAGGAAATTATTATTGACGCTTATGTCTTGTGCTTGCGCGTCTGTTTTGCGCCATCACCACTCTTGTGTTATTGTGTTACGTTATGCGAATTCGTATATCGATTTAAAATTCTTTTTTTTTTCCAACTGAACAATGGCAGCAAGAAGAAACCCAACCAAAACAGTAGTAAAAATGGGAAAAAATAAAATATGTATTTAACTACTTGTGCATGTAAGCATGGCATGATTTTTCGTTGTAAAAAAAACTGATTTTCATCATTTCCAGTATGGAAAATACGATTTGCTTGTGTGTTAGGTTGTAACGCTGCTGGTTGGATGTGTCTACCTATATGATTAGGAAGTCAGACATGTAATGATGCGAATGGAAATGAGGTAAGATCTGGTAACCGTAACATGCGAATCTCAGGAGGCCCTGGTGTATGTGAATTGAAATCGAAAGTTAAAATGGTTTGATATATGTACATATGCCGGGGTGTACTCTGTACCGACCGACGTGACGTCTTAAAAGGTGTATCAAGTTTGCTTCGTAAATCGTCATAATCATAACAAACGGCCCGTTTTCAATTGCGATTTCGTGTTTTTCCTTTGAGATCGTGAGACCTCGAATTGAGGTTAAATAGAACTCTGCATTCATTCGAATAAGGTGTAATTTATCTATACGACAGTGAGAATTATTTTTTCCTTTTTGTTTGTATTGTTGTTAATTTTACCTATAAAAAAAATTAAGAATAAGTACGAGTTGCGATGGGGAGTTGAAGTGCTTAAATCTACAACAAAAACGGGTCAAACTTTTCGTTATGTAAACGCACCTCTCGTTTGACAGTTTGCCTTCCTATGCGTTACCTTCCTACATGCGTTACTTTCCATTCATTTCCAAAGGCAGGTCTGTTTTTATAATAGTCGAAAGCAAACCGAAGCTAATGTCATAATTTTATGTGACAACCTTGATTTAGTTAAAGCCGAAAAAAGGCTATAGTTTTTCCTCCTGGAACTTTGGAGAGAAAAGTTTTAGGAATTGACAGAAATGTCATAATTTTATGTGACAATCTTAAAACATCAAGGTATATGAATGAAAGGTAATATATTCCGAGCAGTCATTTTCATTTCGTTCTGCGGATCTGTCAAAAAGGCATGCTATTCCCGTGAGTCACAATTGTCAGCCATTAAAATCTCATGCGCACGCATATTATTTTTATACGATTTTTGCACTATATCTAGTCTTCCTCCTGGAACTTTGGAAAGAAAAGTTGCAAATTAAAGAAATTAATAGAAATGTCAAAATAAAACACGTAAAGTTCGGTGGAAACGCCTTTTGTGATTTATTAATTACTTTATTAATTACTTTGGCTTAATCATATTGATGGAAAGATGGTACGAGGATCATGCACCGAATCATAATTCATTAACCAATTATGTGGGTGGAAGGAAGCATTCCGAAGGATTGGACTATCAAGGTGCATATGGTCCAAAAAAGGCGCCGCTATATCTTGTAAGAACTATCGAGACATATCCGCGGCGTTTTATGTCATATATATGATCTCAACAAATGTGATGTCAATTATTTGTCACTGTCAATTAGAGACAAAGTGACATTTTGTTTGACAAATCAGCTATTTCCACTTGTCCTGTGAATTCTTTGTCAGCTTTGTATGCTGATCAATCGAAACTACATTTTAGCTGCTCTCCAATTTGTCTCTCCAAACATTACCTAGCTAAAATCCTAGATAAATTTTGACATAGAGTGCGTTGTGGATATAAGTGTCACAGAAAACAGCTGTTCGTTGAAAATAACTTCCTTCAAAAATTCATCGACTCGAAAAAGTGTTATATTTTTGTTGTGCTTTCTTTTTTCCTTGGCTGCTATTCCATGATCTCAAACTTATCACTTTCAAAGGATTCCTCATCCAGGTATTCATTAAAAAACCTTCTCCTTATTTACTTTTCGGCAACACAAAAACACAACAGAAAAAAAAAAACCAACATGATCTGTTAAAATTTAGCTAAAAAACTGTGCCGAACCGCATTAATGGGCGCGTTAAATTGTGACAGATACATGCAGTACAGTCTGAAATAAAAATGAATTCACTTAAATTTAGCTCAGCTAAATTTTGGAGAGAATTTTGTATGGGAGCTAAAATTTATCTCGAGCAGCGTACTAAGCTTTATTGACAACCGCTGTTAGTCAATTCAATGACAAGCAATTTTTCGCTATTTCCGCACTTGTCAATTTTAATAAAATGGGTCCATAATCAGATGGGTCCATTGCGCTCATTTTGATTAAATTACACAAGAAGGGGGATTTTTCCCGATTACAAATCTTTATTTTACAAAAAAAAAACCAACACGTGTGTAACGAAAATCGACAGACAGAATGACAGAGAGCCGGAAGTTCTTCATCTTCTTCTTTTTTCTTTATATATCCGAAGTTGGGTGCAGTCTTCTGCACTCATTGGATGCGTTCAGCCGATACTGCAACACTCCAACCAATTAACGCCACTAACAATAGATGGCGCTCTACAATAAAGGTTTACACATCAGGGATGGAAAAGTGGATACAATTGTATCTTTTGGATACAATCGGAAATTAAAGTTACACAGTTACAATTCACTCGAAAAAGATACAATTAACAAAACATATTTTTGCTTCAAAAGTTACGCAGTTACAATTCTTCTTTAAAAGATACAATTTCATACCCACGCTACGAATACATCCAGAATTTGAAATAAACAATATAAAATGCATTCAGCTTGAAGCTTCAAATTCTAACATGCGGCTAACCAACTAAGAAACAAATTTCAAAGGTCATGCGGAGGGGCACTGCGAAGCACAGTGCACGCATGCTCTTGACTTCTTGAGTGTTGAGATCTAATTTTCACTGACAGAAGAAAATTTCACAACACTTCTTTACACAACAAAAACCTAGCTTTTCATTCACTGATGCGGCCGGCGTTTATGAGGGCGTGCGTTAACAGATTATGTAGAAACAACGCGTTCATATGACACAAGCTAAATTAATGCGAATTCATAAATATCGACTTCAGATAGTAAATATAGTAAGGTTAAAAGCATCGCCCAAGCAGACCTATACTTTCTGCTTTTACGCTTTTAAATGTTGAAGTTCCATAGATTCAGAAAGTATAATTTTCCAGAGAAAGCATCATAAAATTTAGCTAATTCACACAAAACGAAAGGTTGTGATTGTGAGAAGCCATTCCTAGGGTACTTATACGGCCCAAGGTAGGTATAATGTATACTAGGTAATATATTCCGAGAACTCTTTTTCGTTTCTTTCTGCACATCTGTCAAAAAGGCAAACTTTTTTATCGATATACTAATAGTCACAATTGCCAGCAGCGTTTACACGTTTATTGTCACAGTCACAATAGACCGCCATTGCAGATGTGATACCGACCTGCTGCACGAACTTTTTAATTATTTTATTGTAATTTGATATATCACCAATCAATTTTTCAAAATGATAGCCATTTGTTTTATATCAAGGGCAAAGCATTATTTGTTTTTATATCATGAACTAAGAGAAGAGTCTTAATATTCATATAGCTTTAATTGTATACTTTCGCGTTCACCTTGTTTTTGTCGATAAAATAGGTAGGTAGATATCCAAAATTAGGTCGATTGTCATGATTTTAATTTTAATTTTTTTTTTTTTTTGTAATTTGTTAGTTTTTTCTTGTGTAGATTAAGAAGTTAATTTGGTATCGTAAAAAAATTGTGGAGGATCATTTGCAAAAACTAAATTTTTTTCAGCATTCAAAGCTAAAATCTAATGAAATATTGATATTTTTACATTTCTAAATTTCTTTTATAAATTCGCCATAAAAACGAACATTTAAAAAAAATCATTGAAGATCGATCTAATCTAAACCTGAAAACTAGGTGATCTCGAAACTATACAATTGCCCATAAATGTAGCTACCAATTTCCAAAACGATGAGGATACACTTCAGTCATAAAAGTTACAATTTCAACTTGTGAAAAGTACAATCTGAAAAGTTCATTTCCCATCACTGTTACACATGTATATTGTATAATATGTTAATAAAGTTCTTGAAATAAAATCCTCAAGTTTGGCAAAAAGTTTAAAGAACGGGATCTGCTCTTTTGTTTATTTGCTTTTTGGTTTCAGAGTATGTTTCTTCCCTTGAAAATTGTCGCTTTTCATGGTCTTTTGTCCAGGGATTGTAGGGATATTTTCTTTGACGTAACACGACCGTTGAAGCTCTTTTGCTTAGGGCCTTTTGCTGATACGACTCATAACGATTTAAGTTCTACGGCCCTTAGTGTTTTACCCCGACAATTGAGAAAGGCTTTCCTATTAAGATCGCACTCTATTGATAAGTACTTGAAAACTTATTTTCAAAGTGCGATTGATAGTGATTCCAATTTTTCTAGCACTTACATTGAGGTATCAACTTTCGAGTACCGTTTAAATTTTTGCCACAATATGAAGTCAAGTTTTAAGGCTATCCATTTCTCAAATATAATCCGCCTTTTTGAAGCACACAAAAATTTGCTCAGCTTTGCTGAGTTGCTTTTCTTTTCGTAAAATCTTTACAGTGTCGATAATTTTGAATCGTTTAGTTGTAGGTTATAGGTTAAAGAGGGTATAAGGCAACAAAATGGGCTAATCGTGATCCATATTTTAGTTGTTCGGTCTTGCAATTATATTTCACCTATAATTTGATTACAAAAATCCTTAAACAAACCAAAACATTTGCAAACTTTGGGGGTAGGCCTTCCCATGAAAGTCGTGTCGGGCGAGAAAGGTGGATTTTTAGGTTAGTTGACAAAAGAAGGGTTGACACCGCAAATCCCTTAAAATCGACATGTCCAAATACGACTTCCATATAAAGGTAACTGTGGCCCTAGTCTTATTACAAACTTTCAAATAATTTTTTGTTGCTCGATTTTAGGCGCACATTCTCCAAAGACAAACCGGCGACGTTTTTAAATCAAGCGTCTGCCTAAATGTGAGCAATGAGAATATCCCCTTATTTAGAAACAAACCGTCAAGAACTCATTCCGCCGATAAAAGCCTCTCAAGCTGCGCCCTCATCATAAAACTCAACGAAGACTGTTTCATTCCGCCCCATTCTTCAGTACCAAATTGAGAAACATTCATTCTAGATCATGCCGTAGTATGTAGGTAATTTAAATATTCCCTGACAAACGCACTTATTAACTGTGGGATTGTAAATATCTTCGTCCTATATAGATGGCTTATAAGCAACATTAAAAGTCCATTCCCCACCATCACGTTTGGCATACACGATTTTTTCTTGTTTTTATTTTTGCGAAACGACCTACGCCCTTCTGATGAGCTGTGACACTTTATTTTCCTGATTTCAATGTCATCAGCTGACGTCAGCAATAAGTTTACACTGTAGCCAACTGTATATAAAAAGAGGGCAAACACAAAACGAAGGCGTAAAAGTCCTCGTCATAGCTTCCGTTAGAGGACTTAGACTGTGTGATGCAAAATAAACTTTACCAGTTTTCCGTGGTCCTCATAAATATCTTGTTTTTTTTTTAGAATGGAGGATAAAAAAAAACCTCATTTTGAGGGTAATGTCGATGCTTGACAAATTCACGCTCGCATTTAAGGGGATGACGGATGAAGATTGCTTCAGATTGTCTGTGGGAAGATTATTATTATTTTTGTAAAAATTGCGCGTTAAATTTTAAAGCTGTCAATGTCACCCGTCCTCAGTGCGAAATAAAACTAGTTAAAGTCATTTTCGAACGAACAATGGACACTGTCATTAACACCTTAGGCTGGGCTTAGTCAAACATAAAGTTCAATTAAAAAACAATTCGGAAAAGTGTCAGAGGTGGATTGGGGACTGATTACACTCATTACCGACTATACATGCGCCCACATTGAATTGCAGTTTTAAGCATTAATTGCAAAACGATAGCCTCATCTTTCGGATGCCGGCCGCAAACAGGAAATGTAATGACAAATCAATAAATCAATTATTGCTAAATTAATTACGTTCGATTGTTAACCCGTCTGTTTGCACATGAAAACCACGGAGGCAAACACAGAGAAAAGTGCATAATGCATATCGAAGACCAGGCGATGTGGTGTAAGTATGGATGTCCTTTGTTTCGTTGTGATTTACTAATTTAGAATTAAATTTATTTGTTTACTTAATTCGCTGTCAACATCGCGCATATTTAATGAAGGAGGCGCATTCCACTTTAATTAGTGTGACATGAGTAGGTACATGTTTACATTATGGTACATTCTTTGTGGTTGACAGCATTTTATTTTGATTATCCTGGCAAAGCTGTAAATAAACAACTTAAAGGACATCCACTTTAAAAGCGTTTGAGATGTCAAATATCAGCAGAAGGCAACCTTTTATAGAGAAGGTTCATTAAAAATGTCCTCTTTGAGTCTACATTTCCTTTACCTACCGTCTGACGAGCCCACAAAAGCGACAAGGGGGCTGGACCTCACGATATCGGAGAAGGTTTTGGGTGCCATCAAGGGGATCTATATATTTTCTGTGTGGATACTTTTGCAACTTTTGATACTTTTAGGAGAAACCAGCTGTTTTGTTGGTGACACTTTTTGGGTTGTCAGTTGCCACTAAGCCCCAATGCACACGTAGCAACTGAAAAAAAAAAACTAGTTGGCAACTCGGGTTACAGACCAGTTACGGACTCAGCGGTGACTTGACTCCACACACGAGGAAACTCATCACCAGTAAATATCTCTAGTTCGTTCAGTGTCGTCATGTTTTTCAACCTCCCCCACCAGCAACAAGATTGGTCTGTTGTTCGCTCATCTTCGACAAACTAGCAACTGAAATTAATAGGCAACCCGACATGCGGAAATCAACAGACGACTGGTTACAAACTGGTTTTTGTGAATTGCAAACGAGTTGTCAACCAGTAGCGTCGTGTACCGCGTCGTCCCATTTGATTACACAGGGTATGACTGAAATCAAACTAGTTGCCAATTCGCATCGCTGATCAGTTTTTTTCCAGTTGCTCCGTGTGCATTGGGCCTAAACGTCTGCTCCTCCCCGGTTAGATTTCACAAGACCATTAACCACGTGTTTTCCCAGCAGGGACGAATGGTATGAAGATCAACCGATACGCATTGGAACAACCATACCTATCTATACGGATGGGTCAAATATGGAGGTCGGCTTTGGCGCGGGTTTCTACTTCAAACGTCTTGGACTATCCAGTTAAATCAGACATCCTGACTACAGCAGCGTATTCCAAGCTAAGGTATTCGCAGTGACGGCAGCTACATTAATCTAAGTGTGGCACGAACAGGTTTCTCCTGTCTTGCAAACTAACCACTAACCTAACCTAACCTATACGTCTGCTCTATTTTTTAACTCCAGTCCTTTTAAATTTTCATTCTTGCAATTCCAGAAATTTGTATTCTTCTCCTTGTTTAGGGTGTCAGGCTCATTATAAGCGACATCTTCAATGCGGGTATTCTTCAAGTTGTCTTTGATATTTAAACTCATCTTGGAGCTAATGACGCTGCCAATCGAGATGAATAGATATGATGAAGATTATCTCACGTTACAGTCGGAATTCATGATATGGACTAACCACTTTTCTAGATTGTTAAATAGCGAAAACGACACATAGTCCACATAGTCCACTGTCATGCAGAACGAGTCTTTCAAACTGGACGATTAATAACTTTTGTCGTTTCGAGGAAAATTTAAACTCAAAACCAACGAGGCTGGAGGACCAAAGTGTATCTGATGAATGGAACCAACTCTATCATTTGGCGAATCAAAAATAAAGTAGACCCTCTCTAAACGTCTTCAACTATAGAGGCATCTAGTCTCCCTAAAATTGCATACAAGCCTCCTGATGTCAGCTTTACTTTAGCTGAAATCATTTTTTAACGAACTCATTGACGCCTTGATGCGCAAGTCGTCTTCCGTGCTCTTAATGCTACCTACTCTGACAGTGGCTTGTTTGGATTCGTTGTTGCCGCTGATGCTGGTGCTGCTGGAAAGGTTCTTGATGCTGCCGTCAAAATTCTGAAATCCGGTTCAGTGACTGCTGTCAACCGTTGCAAGGCTCTGTTGAAGGCTGCCGAAGGTGGTGGGTATCGATTAAGATTTCTTGAGTTTTCTCCAGGATTTGTGCATAGTGTGAATATTTGGTCGGTTGTGGACTTACCGGGCTGGAAGCCTATGGCACCGATAGTAGTTTGATTGGAACTATGACAACGTTCTTGCTGTCATAGATTCCCTCTCCCAGGTCGATATTCAAGCTGCTGCCAGGAAAGCCGGGTCATCAAAACTTTCGATTGGTGTTACTACTACTACTGTTTCCGATTTGTCTTAGATCCACGAGAACAGGCTCTGTAATTAATTTCCCCATGTAATTTAATTTCTATTTTAATCCGATGTAACGAGAGGCACTTTATAAGGAAAGAATTGCTTGTTTTAATCCACAAAGAAACGAGTTATATAGAGATATCCGTCATGTGAATAGAATCCAATGAAGTCTGGCTTAATTCACAATTCTTCAATACAAGTTCTCCCCTAGAAAATCCTACTTCCTCATCAAACTAGACAAAAATAATCTAAAAAAAATTCCTAACAGAAATAATCAGTGAACATGGCTTCACAAAAAAAAAAACATCTTCACCGCATTGGAGTCTCGCGCGACCCTACATACAGACTCTGTCTTGAGATTGATGAATCCTATCTTCACATATACTCATTCAATGTCCGGCTCTCTTTCGGCTCAGAAAGAATATCCTTGTCGATTAAATCGTTACTTCAACAAATCTTACTGACATACAGCTAGGTTCCAGAAATCGAGTGAAATCGAAATTGCAAATCGAGTGAATTCATTTTCAGTGTTCTGCATTTCGAGCTATTCAAAATTTTTTCGAAATCACAATTTCACTTTGTCTCAATTCCGAAAATTTTGAAATCGAAATCGAATACAGTGAAATGAACAACACAAAAATTAATTTCCGATTTCATTTCGAGTGAAAGTGAAATGTGGAACCTAGCAGATACTCCCAGAGAAGATCCTCTTCTTCATTGACTGATGCCTCCGGAGTGAAAAGAAGGCCCAATATGCTTTTTTAAAAGAGGCCGCAGTGCCAAAAGCCCCATGAGGATCTCTATCTGGGGGGGCTATCCGCAAACAATTCGCCAGCAATTCGTCACCTAAACAGCTATCGCTTTTGCAAATACAAAAATACAAATTCATGCTCGTCACCCCAGCACACAAACACACTTGGTCGCCACGATAGAATTGAATTCTTTTTTCTTTACTGCCGGCACGTCAACTCGGTTTTCTTGTTGGGAACACTGAAAGGGCGCGTTTTGAAAGGCAGCGTTCAGTTTGTTAATTTTAGGAAGTGCTCGGAAAGACTGCGTTCAGTGCATATGATATTTTATTGGCCGTTTTATATTAATTGAAATTGAAACGCAAGATATCCACTACATAGACCTATTGCACCCAGTATTTCGTATTTACTTAACAATCACTTGCCCTTCAAAGATGGACTAGTTCTCTTCGGGTTTTTATTGCCATCTCACTCCGTTTTGTCCATTCTTCTTCTCGGTAACCATTTTGTATAACGTTCCCATTCACTTAGTAAGTAAAAAGCAATATTTTTCCACTAATCCGCATTCTAACCGCCAATTCATCTTTATATAACTCACCCTCTTCCTATATTTCACCGGCTTGTACAAATTCTCATAAAAAAAAACGTTTAACCTCCTGACTTTAGTTATGACTATAAAAATGCAGAGCAGCATCATTGCCATAAATATTACTTGGGTAACGCTTCATGTCACCCCTTCTGGCTGCATTACAAGGGTTCATACTTTGGTATTCAATAAAAACGCCCCCACCCACTAAACCGCATAAAAATAGATTCTATAGCTGCTGACCTACAAATAGCTCCATCTATCAAGTCGTGGTTTTTTTTTGTTGCATATTCCAGCTTTGGGGTAGGTGTGCGACAAAACTACATGTCGTACTAACCCTTGTGATGAGTCATACACCAAACCGCACATTCATTGGCAACATACCATCAGCACACATCTAGTGCCTCTGTTTGTGCATGTGCAGATCATTTTGTTTTTTTTCTGTTTTTAATATCCTTTTACTTGTGTACACAAATATTATATTTGCCGTTCATTCTAACTATGTGTGTGTCGCCAACTTGCCAGGGGTTTATCTAACACTCTTTCCCATGCCGCGGCACATTTTCCACCTCTTAGCCACGATTTAATGGACACTGATGTTGATTTATGCGCCTGCAATAAAATCATGTTACATCATCAGCCTGGTTGTGGTGGTTTGGGTGTAGCTGTATATAGTGTAGCGGGGGTCGACCGGAGATAAGATACACGAGTGTGAAACAATTAAAGTGGCAATTTGTTGTAGCCCCCTCGCTCGTTGGGAGTTATTGTTTTGCCTGGATTTAGAATTCAGCGTAAAATCGTTCATTTATGATCGCAAAGTTGATGTCCATATGTATATGGGTGGTTTGACGTCACTTGAGAGGAAAGAAAGAACGCGAGAAGATGATAATCATGATGGAAATCATCAAACGTTTTTTTTTTTTGTTTATCCTTGCAAAAGTTGAAAGGGTTTGTAGAGCGTACTTGCAATTAAAAAAAATAATTCTTCTCCGAAACGACTTGGATCATAAATTCGGGTTGAAGGGACTCTACTCCAGACGAACAAATCGATAAACCTTGCCCTAACAGATAGCACACTGCGTAGAGACTGTGGTGATGAAGACTTGAAAAGATCCACGACAATTACGAAGATACACATTGGCCGCATTCAAGAATCTAGTCATCGTAAGTCGACTTTAATTGTCTGAGACTTAAATTTACCTGAACGCAAAAACTAACTTGAATTAACGCGTCGGTCGGTATATGTCACTTCTTGACAATTGTATTTTTTTATTCTCAAAGGGTTCTGACTTCTGAGTTTCTGACTTTCTACTTCAGAGCAATCGAAATATCAAACTGTGCTCCCCCATGCTCTCCGATAACCCAATAGAAATGTCAAAACTGAGTTCTCCAGACACATGTTGACACAAATAACGTCAACTTAGTAGCATCATTGTATATAAACACCATCACTTCGCATTTATGCACTAGCGCCACCAACCGCTTCCATGACCAACTACGCACATCGAACATGTCAGTTTTGGAGCGCTTGAGATCCAGCATGGGTCAAATCTGTTTTGTGATTGAGCACGTGGTGCAGTTTTACCACCTTCGATTAGTAGCGCTTATCGCATTTTGTTTTAAAAGTATTAATTAAAAGTTTGCAATTAGAGAGAGGCATAATAGAGATTCTCCTTTTCCTGCAGTAGCGAGTTCATCGGTCTTGCAATTCCCTATGGGCTGGCAACCATATAAGACGAAATTAAATTGTTCCGCCATCTCGTTAAGAGATAAGCGGAAATTGAGGGCGAGACTTAAAGATGACCGAGTCCAGGGATTTAATCTCGGTACAAATTACTATATCCCTTGCGGATATTACATTATACCGTTAGCCACGACAGGGCCTCTTTGATCGAACACCTTTGCTGTCAAGACATTCAATAACTTTCTGATGCCTCACTTATCTAATTCTTTTGCAGGTTTCTGAGGACATTTAGGCAGCTAGCGAATTGTCCATTTCAGAGTCACGATTTTTTTTTCGGTGAACTGCTCTATTCTGGCAATTTTTCACACAACAGCTAGTGCGACATTCATGTGCCCCTTGCAATTGTATTTGTACCACGTTAATAATCCAAAGTGGTTCATATTCAAGCCCATTGTTTGTTCTTTAGTCATTGGTCTATCATTTCGAGCATAATGTCCTCGTCGCTATTCATGCAGTATACAATACACCTCTGCGTAAACTTTTTGCTGGCGAGTGTCAAACCAAAGATGGAACCGAATTTGCGCGGATCTTCAATTGTAAACTTGATTCCTCGGCTTAGGAGCATACTAGATGCTGCCACGCGCCTTCATTTTCTTCTTTGGTCAAATGGCGACATCCATGTTTACGATTTTACAACATATACGAAACAATAAATTCCGTCACGTATATGCTTGTTCACGGACTGTCCATGAGTTGAAGTCTTCAGCTTTAATATTTGACCATTTTCCTCGTAACATATCGTCAAATTGAACTATTGTTTCCACTGTGTAGGTCTTTCCATTATGCTTTGTCAAACTACACGGAAGAGGAATGCCATTTAGAACACGAAAAATTACTCGCATTTGACAGTTTGTCTCTGCTGACTTAAAACAATATTAGAAGCAAATTTCATTATCCTAATTTTTGTCCCTCAAGCTTATTACGCTGCTCGAGCTAAATTTTAGCTCCCATACAAAATTCTCTCCAAAATTTAGCTGAGCTAAATTTAAGCGAATCCATTTAGCCGAGCGGTACGCTGCTTCAGCTAAAAAATCACAATTTCATTTCAGACTGTACAGACATGTATCTATCAAAATTTAGCGCGAATTAAAACACTTGTTTCTTACTTTTAAAATTAAACAATATTTATTTGGAACTATGTCCTTTATTATTGAAATACTTTTTACTAATTCTAAAAGGAGCTTAAGGCTACTATGTAGTTACAATAAGACTATCGATAAATTCATCATACAGTCGTATTTATATATTTTTCTTATCTATCTACAAGGAGACCCAAGCGTACAATCGTCTTGCTTGATAATGAAGAAGAGATAATATTCCAACATTGTATACAAACGATATTATCTCTTGTACATATGTTATCATTGTAGCGTTGTGTGCAAGACTGTACTAGAGGCTAAAGATATCATTGAATACAAATAATGTTATCTTTTTTCTCAATATGTTTTGCTGTGGATACTTAACTCCCCCCCTTGTTAAACGAAATCGTCCCGATTTTTCGACGCTATTTTTAACATTTCTCTTTCATAAGTTTTGTTATATGCGTCAATCTTTTTTTGTTTTTGACGATCTGTTATACATTGTATAGTTTTTATCATTACGTACGTAAATGCTAGAATAACAATCAGTGTTACAATTGTGTATATAGTTGATAATATCGGTTTTTCTTCAAAAGGAATAATTAGTTTTTTTAAAGTATCTATGTTATCGAATTTGTACATTGTATCTTCTTTAATTATTTGGTCGATGTAAGACTCTGAATTATGATTTCTTAATATAACTTCTTTAATTTGCTTATGCATGTTTTTGTATATTTTATCGTTATCTCCTCGTAAATATAATGTCAGGGGCTTGGCTATGCTTGCGTATCCCTTTATAAACTTACGATAGTAACCTGTAAGACCTAAAAATCCTCTCAAATCCTTTACCGTTTGTGGGACTGGAAAATTTTCTATAGCTGCTATTTTCTCAGGGTTCGTAGTGATTCTACCATGTCTGATTATGTGACCTAAGTATTCTACTTCTTCTTGAAAAAACTTACTTTTCTCATCAGATATTTTTAATGTGGCTTTATTGAGTACGTCGAATACTTGACTTATGTGCTGTATATGTTCTTCCTCAGATGAAGAATATATCAATACGTCATCAATGTAAACGTGTACGAATTTACCTACAAAGTCTCTCAAAATGTCGTCCACGCATCTCTGAAATATGCTTGGTGCATTTTTGAGCCCGAAAGGCATTCGTTTAAATTGATATTTTGCGCCATTTATAGCAAAAGCTGTTTTTTCTTTATCATCTGTTTTGATTTTAATTTGGTGGAAACCTGACTCCAAATCTAACGTTGTAAAGTACTTGGCTTTACCTAAATTTTGAATTGTCATGTTGACATCCGGAATGGGGTATCTGTCTGTTACAGTGTGAGCGTTAAGTTTTTGGAAATCAACAACCATGCGCCGTTTTGGTTTTCCTTTTTCGTCCAAACCTTTTTTAGGTACTGTCCATATGGGACTGTTATAAGGACTATGGCTTTTTTCTATTATATCGTCATGTAAGAGTTTCTGTATTTCTTTGTTTACGAATTCGTTATCTGCTATGGGATATGGATATTGTTTAACATAAACCGGATTATCATTGGTCGTCCTAATGCTTGCTTCTATAGTATCTGTAAAGGGTAACGGTCCTATGCTGTTATTAATCTTCATCAGTCTATCTATGTCTGCTTTATAAATATTATTTTCCCCAATTATGTAATTAATTTTCTGAATAGATTCGACACTGCTTATGGTAGTTAGAGTCATATTACTGAAATTTATTTCCGCGTTTAGAACTTTAAGTCCTTCATATCCTAATATCATATCAAAAGACTGAATATCCTCTAATTCAAAAAATGTTATATTTTTCTTTAATATCCTAACTACTTTCTTTGTATCTACCATAGAATAACCATGCATTGTTTTTATTTTTATAGGTTTAATTTTAATTTTTTCGCTAGAATCGCATTTTCTATTAATGTAATTATGGGTTGCACCAGTATCAATAAGAATTTTGTAAATTTTCTTATGAATAGTACTAGTTAAATTTAAGCAGGGCAACCCGTCTACTAGTTTAAATGATCTATTCTTATGTTATTATTTACCATACATTCCGTTTCATCTGCTTCTGCATATGTACTGCTGACATCGTCTCTGCGTTGTTGTCGGGAGTTATTTACTCTCTGCTGCTTGAAGTTCTGCTGATAAGATCGTTGCGGTCTGTTGTGTGTGTTGAAACTCCCGCTGTGTTCACGTTTCGCTGGTGGATTATATACATCGGGTTTGCATTGATTCCAATTTTGTCGCTGTGCATGTACAATTTGTCTCGAGTTTATCTCCATCGGCTGTGGTCCTTGATTGTGTTGCTGCATATTATCGTATTGCTTCTGGGGTTGATAATTCGTTGTTTGGCTCGAATAATTTGGTCTTCTTTCGTTTCTGCGTTCATGTGGCATATTTTTGTGGTGCTTATCTTGAGTGAGATGTAAATGCCTGTGCACATTATCATGTTCTATTCTGCGAGCAATTGCGAATGCGTGTTCTAGATCATTTATTGTAGCTGAATATAATGATCCTCTTGTAAAGTTGTCACTCATACCATCAATGAATATACGAACTGCGTCGTCGTTAGCATTTTTAATTAGTCTGTCGATTATATTCGGCGGATCACCTGACATAGTGATTTTTGATATTATTAAATTGAGATTTTTATTTATCTCGTCGTGGTATTCAGACAGTGTGCTTCTTTTTTGCGTGATGGCTTTCATCATGTCTTGTAGCACGTATAGAGGTTCTTGATTAGAGTACGTATAATCTAATCTGTTACGTATCGCCTCAAAATTAAAAATTGTGTTATAATTAGTTAACACATTCGCGGCTGCACCCTGTATTTTACTTTTCACTATAGTCAATGCTGCTGCGTACTTACTGTGTGTTTTGAAGTTTTTAATGCTGTCCATTAATCTGGATGCTTCTTCGCGCCACGACCGATAATTTGATTGATCGCCGTTGAAAATAGGTAGGCTTTTAAATGCGTCTAACTGTATTTCACTACCATCTGTATATGTGGTTCTTATTTCCTCTAGCACAGGTATGTTTGGTACTATGCCTAATCCAGATTTTACTTCATTTAGTTTTGTTTCTAAATTAGTGTTTATTTGATTTTGGTTAGTTATTATTGCTGCTAACCTTGCATTCTCTGTGCGTGTGTGCTCTAGGGTTTGTGTTACTGTGTTGCACCTGGTTTCTAAAGCTTCTAATCTTGCCATTAATACTGCGAGTTGTTCCATTTTGAACTCGTGTCTGTTGTCGTCGAATTTGTGTGTTTTTTTCCTCCACATATACACTTTCACTGAATTGCTTTGCTGCTTCGTATGAAGAAGCTATATTTGTACCTGCTATGCTAGGTAATTCTTGTAACCGGTAACGCGAGTGTTCTGTTTATACTAGATTTCACTACTTGTTCCCGAGGTCCGCTCGATTGAAGTTAAAAAGTATATTTAACCTCCTGGCAGGATCGCCAATTAAAACACTTGTTTCTTACTTTTAAAATTAAACAATATTTATTTGGAACTATGTCCTTTATTATTGAAATACTTTTTACTAATTCTAAAAGGAGCTTAAGGCTACTATGTAGTTACAATAAGACTATCGATAAATTCATCATACAGTCGTATTTATATATTTTTCTTATCTATCTACAAGGAGACCCAAGCGTACAATCGTCTTGCTTGATAATGAAGAAGAGATAATATTCCAACATTGTATACAAACGATATTATCTCTTGTACATATGTTATCATTGTAGCGTTGTGTGCAAGACTGTACTAGAGGCTAAAGATATCATTGAATACAAATAATGTTATCTTTTTTCTCAATATGTTTTGCTGTGGATACTTAACTCGCGCCCATTAATGGTTCGGGGCATTTTCCCAAGCTAAATTTTGACAGTTCGTGTTGTTTTTTTTTCTGTTGTGTTTTTGTGTTGCGGAAAAATAAATAAGGATGCGTTTTTGCAATGAATACATCGACGAGGAATACCTTGGAAGTGAAGCATTTAAGATCAAAGAATAGAAGACGAGGAAAAAAGAAAGCACAACGAAAATAAAATATTTTTCGATGAATTTTTGAAGGAAATTATTTTCCACGAACATCTGTTTTCTTTGACACTTATATCCACAGCGCACTCCATGTCAAAATTTAGCTAGGGTTTTAGCTAATGTTTGGAGAGAAAAATTGGAGAGCCGCTAAAATTTAGTTTAGCTCGAGCAGCGTACTAAGCTTTAAGCGAAGTACTCAGCTCGAGCGAAACTAAATTTTAGCTGCTCTCCAAATTTTCTCTCCAAACATTGACTTAAATCCTAGCTAATTTTTGACATGTGGATAACTGTCACAAAAAAGCTGTTCTTTGAAAATAACAGAATTCAAAAATGTATGGATGCTAAAATGTGTTTTATTTCCGTTGCGCTTTATTTTTTTTCCTTGCCGGTTTCTTTGATCACTTGCAAGGTATTCCTAATCAAGGTATTCAGTGAAATGTCAAATCCTTATTAACTTTTCTGCAACACAACAACGCAACAGAAGAAAAAATAACACGATCTGTCAAAAATTAGCTTGAAAAAATGTGCCGAATCATTATTGGACTGGACGCGCTAAATTTTTGACAAATACAAGAAAGTACAGTCTGAAATGAAAATTTGATTTGTTACCTAAAGCAGCGTGCCGCTCCGCTAAAGGAATTCGCTTAAATTTAGCTTAAGGTTTCGTTAAACAGAACGCGTTATTAACGTCGCGGTGAGATTATTTTACGCGGCTTTAGGATTATTTTACCGCGACGTTATCAACGACGCGTTAGACGACGTCAAACAGATAGCTATCATCAAATTCGCTCAAAATGCCGTGCTACGAAATATAGGAAAAAGAAAAAGAATTTGGGTGCACGACATAAATAAAAAGAGAGAAGAAGTTGCCGAATGCGTTCTCTTTTAATTCCTTTGCAATTATCTCCCATATCTCACCCTTTAAAACAATATTTCTATTCATTCATCACCCATATCCTAAATTTCTTTACAAATTCGATTAATTTTTCCATTTCACACTACAAAACTGACTCACCATTCCGCGTCAGAGAAATAATCTGTAATTTTTCACAAAAGCGCGTTTCACCGCCGCGTTCTACAGCTGCGGTGAATTCAACGCGGCGTTGAAAAAACGCTCTGTGTGACGGAGCCTTTATTCCCAAAAATGCAGCGGTTCGCTTTTCATGGCAGATTTGTATTTTTGTATTTCCAAAAGCGACGGATTGTTTGCGTCAAACTTTTGAAAGTCAGATTTCAGAATGGAAATAAAAAGTGGAAAGCAATGAAAATATAATTTTCGCTTCGTTCGCATTTGAGAATAAGCGCAAAAGCGAAGACGGTCAAAATTGAGGTATCGCTTTTAATACGATCCGCCGCGCATTTGGGAATAATCCCTTAAATTTTGGAGAGAATGGTGTATGGGAGTTAAAATTTAGTTCCAGCAGCGTAGGTACTAAGATTTACCATTTTCTCCTGTGACGCACCAACGTTAAACTATTTACAATTTGAATATATTGAGTAGTAGAATTTTTCGAACATTTTCGAAAATTTTCGAATATTTATTTATTTTTTTGATTAAATTTTAGAGACCTAAAAATGCGTGTCTATGGGAGGTACTAAGTAAGACCCATTTTTAATGACCATTTTAAATTTTATAAACTCACAATGGCAACATTTTCCATATATTTTCTGATGTACATAACTGTCAAAATATTTAAGTTGAAGGTTAAAAATTATTATTGGTAAGGTCCTATGATAATTGTTTGTGCTAATCAGAGGTTTTACGGACTAAAGTCAGATGATGATGGATCGCATTTTCCATAAACAAGATGTAAATTTGTCAATTTTTCAAAACGCAAAATATTTTTCACAGATTTGGTCGAAAGTTTATACGTCAAACTTCCATTACTCGAACTTCTTTAAGTCGAATTTCTCTATTACTCGAAGTTTTATTGAGAACCCTGCGTTTAAACTTTTCAACTTTTGGTTTCTATAACGCGAATTTATTTTTTTTCATTTTGAGATTTCGACTTATGGAAGTTCCACGTAGTACTTGCAAAAAGTCAGTAGTTAAAATATTTTGTCAAAATCGCCTTGTGAAATACGCATACGCAACTTTAAATCAAGCTTACGCTTATTCACTTTGAGGTCCTTGCTACACTGTAGCGGCATCAACTTGAGTAAAGTAACTACTCAATTTGTAGAATTTTAATAATTTTTCGAACGACGACCAGTGTTGTTATAAACTTTTTCTGAGAATCGTATTTTTGGGATTGTGAAAATCGTAATTATCGTATTTTGTAAAAAATTGTGTAGGGACGTATTAGGGTGTTTAGAAAGATGTGCCATTCTAACAAATGTCATAATCGGACACTGTGCGATTGATAGGTATACCTACTCTTCAACGACTTCTGCAGAAGGTGCAGAAGTCCAGGAGCAGACATTGTAATCACCTATACTTTTCAGTGGCAACACAATGGACCTTCCTTACTTACTTAAGGTAGTGCTACAGCCAGCACGATCTTTGGCCAGTTGTCTCCAGTTTCGCACGCTAAGTTGGTTAAGGTCCCCTTCTCTGAGTCGCGGTCTTACTCTACTGAAACTTCTTTCTCTATACGAAAATTCGAAACACAATGGACCTAATCTTGTTTAAAGTGCACCTCATCGAGGATCACTTAAACCATAGCTTTTAGTACACAAAAACACTTAGTTTCTATTTAGTAGTTCTAAAATACAGGGTAACGCACTGTCTCCGTAGTCGTAGTCCGTAAATGATAACTAGCTACTCTGTGAATAGAGTCCTCTTCAGTGATCCAAACGATAGATAGAATTAAGATAGAATTAAGGCGCATATCTTCAAAGTAAGTGGCGGAATTTTCGAATGAAATTGTGTAATGTAGCAAAAAAGCCAAAAGAAGTATAACTTCACTTGCAGCAACTTGCAACATAACGATCAATAACCTGAAGCAGTTCTTATTATGAGTAGACGAGTTCGCTACACTGACGTTTGGAGTCGGAGGGCTTAAAATGGAATGCAACGTATGTTGTGTACATTTTCATGCTGGGCTAAGTTTGGAAACAGCATCTTGTATAGCATGCATGCATGTATAGCAAACAAGCAAACTTTGTGACTAGCTTCCTGAAAACATATTTCCAGAGGACTACAACTTAGAACAAATTAAGTGCAAAACTAATAAAGATTCTGTTCGCCTTTCCTGTGTGTAGTATTTAAAAATAATGCGAAAATAAATTCAAACTTTTCTTGATTTGCACATTTGGTTTTAAATTTGTTCGTTCGTAGTTTTAAAATCCGGAAGGAAATAGTTACGGCAGGGTTTTGAAATTTTTAATTTTATATATACGTAGAAATCGGTTATAACAATACCTGATATAGCGATGAACCGGATATAACGATATATTTTAAAAGTCCCGGCAAAACTCCGTTTAATTCAAAGTAATTTGCAATCGGTTACAACGATGCCGGATATAACGATGAAATTGGTTATAGCGATGAAAATGTACCAGATTTAAGTCTAAAAACTGTTTATAACGATAATAAAAACTGATTTTACAGTCAACGGATTGTTATTTTCATCCTGTTTCTAAAGCCGTGTATCAATTATGCTAAATAATTATCCTCGGATAATTTTCTGATACCATCGTGGTGAAAAACGAATTTTCAGATGTCAAAAAATGATCCTGCTCGGGGAGCAAGGCTAATAAAATGCCGAGGATAAATTTAGTGCAATTGATGGTATGTAAATTTCCCGAGATCACAGTCACCGGTCCTTGGATGTTTTCACAGGTCTACAGCGTTAAAGTTAATTCAATTTTCGATTTCCATAATATATGGTAACTAAAGAGTTTGGTAAATGTTGTTTTTTGTTTGCAACAAGTATAGTGTGTGGAGGGGAGGTCGTTCTCAAGATGGTATATGGCCGCTTCAAATTAAAATTTAAATATTGGACAACTATCTTAGAAAAATATTTTACACAACCAAATGTGCAAAGAATAACAAATTTGTGATTTTGTACCTCTTTTCTTAAACTTAGATGACTTTTTTCAACAAAGTACATACTTTTTTGTACTTTTGTATTGTACCGGATATAACGATGAACCGGTTATAACGATGAAATTCTAAGGTCCCTTCGACATCGTTATAAACGATTTCTACTGTATTTTATGCGTCGTATTTGACTGCTTCCAAAATCGTAAATATCGGAACAAAAAATCAGCAAATCGTAGAAATAAGGCCAAATCAAGCAAAAATCGGAGCGTCGTATTTGCTTTCCAAAATCGTCACAATTACGATATTTACGACCATATAACAACGCTGACGACGACAGACACCAATCCACTGTTTTACGTAATTAACGATAATTAATTATTTAAACAATAATTTCACACCGTCGCGTCCCCCAACCATGCGTGTGGTCTCGTATTTTTCTCCTTCATCGTCACGATTCGTTCATTTTTAATTAAACTTCGATTGCCTTTAACAGGCCTTCCTGCACAATAAAAAAATTCTCTGCAAGCGTTGGAGTGGTCGTTAGGTTAAATGAAATAACTACAAGTAGTGTATTATCAACCAAAAGCGCAGTTATGAAATCCAGAAAACGACATTATACACTTTAAACCACATTCATAAATAAATATACAGCCAACAAAAAATAAAACCAAAAGAAATCCTTAACAGTAATTAAAAACAATTCCCATTAAAAGTGTATACAATGGATGTGTGCGTGTATTCTCTCCACTTGCACCTTGTTATTGCCTAAGTAAATAAACTGGCTGTCCTTCGTTGTTTCGCAATCTCTATAAATTGTCTCTAGATGCGCTGATGGTCGGAATGGAACAAAAAAAAAAATGTTTCCAAGGATATTCTGAGGAAAAACAAACATTGGATGGTCTCTACTCTAACCTAACTTATTTTCCCACTAATGGATGTTGGAATTTCAATTTCATTTGAAATTTTTTTTTCTTTGTGTTCTTTTAGGTTCGCAGGATCTCTAAATTGACCTTAAAACAGAATATTTAGAAAAAGTCACCTGTTGGTGGTAAATAAATTTAAAGTAATTGCTATATGGATGTGGTGGGATTTTTTATTTTCTCATTTCCTTAGCATTATGTAAATTAAATTCTAAGGATGTATTGTATATGTAAATATTAGAACAAGAGAACATTTTGACAATTCAAGGGGAATTGATTGATGAATTAATTGGGAAAATGTCTGTCATATTATATAGTGTAAATTTAAAATATATCCTTTGGCAGAATATTGAGAGATTTTCGTAAAATGTAGAGTCTACATTGCGTGCTTTGAAAAAAAGTTCCCTTTCGTTACAACTCACAACACAACCATGCACTTTTCGGGCCAAAGCGTTAGTGTCCATTCGGTCTACATGTCCTTGCCATCTTAAATGACTTTTTGGCATTTTTCTGTACGTAAAAATCAACATAAACAGATTGCAATGGCAGAAATGTCATTGCATACTTTTAAGTTTGCCCGTAAGTTTTATTTTTTTTTTATTGCATACTCTCAGTTGTAAAGTTGAAATTACTGCTTTTCACTTGAAAACCCCAAAAATCTTTTCCTGGTCCCGGTTTAGCTGCTAAGACATCAAAAAATATGCAAAAATTCAATCAAATAAAAGCGTTTAGTAAAAGATTTTCTTAATGAGACAGAAAATTGCATATCCTTAATCCCAGCAATCACTATTAACCTAGTTGACCGCGTAAAGTAAAAGAAAATAATAAAATCAGATAAGCCCAAATTCCATGTGACAAAGTTTATCTCCATCATCATTTCGATATATCTAAATTAAATCAAACAGCAAATGGCGATACAGAGAAATGGTTTAAGGCTAAATGGGGGTATATACACACTCAAACTCACGCACACTCAGGAAGAAGTGAAAAAAATCAATTAAATAAGTTTACACAGGATATCCGACTATGGCTACAATGCCAAAATTGAAAGTAGTCCATCAGTTTTAAGTTTTTCCAAACTTTACCCCAGTTAATCCATCAGCTATCCCATCACACTCAGGAGATATATCCTTTCGTTTAAATATTTCAATAAGACTCCTTTGGAAAACTTTCCACGAATGAAAGTAAACATACAAGCGTGTGGAGCAATTTTAACTTGAAGGTCAACCAAATTCTCTAAAGATACCTATCTGCACTGTTATACAGTGGCGGAATGTTTCACATCGCAAACTTGGATCACCACTACTCGTATGTATAGCAGCTATTCGGTTCTCACAATGTGGATGTAATGAATTTTCAAATTTATACAATGCATGTACAACAGTCGTGTTATCCCTAGTGAAATGAAAAACATTTTACAGGGCTTCCTATGCTTCTTACCAATTTACAAACACTTTGTCGGATTTTCGAAAGTAGGTACGTATGTATAGCTGAAGTGTGGCTTTGGAATATCCGATGGGATTATGTAATTATAGGAAGTTGGTAAAGTTAAGATTTTGTAGCAGATTTATATTATTACCACGGGTTTCCATCTAGACCCGCTTCGTAATTTTTTGATCTTTTTTTTTAGAGACTATCTGTCACTTGGCACTGTTAATTAATGGTGGCATTTTCGAAGTTTTTTTTTCGAAATATGACGAGTACATATTTACTTGCCATCTAGATGTTTTGTTATCATTTTTTTTTAGTCTGAAGTCTGAAAATCCATTTTAAAACATTCCTGCACTTGAAAAGTAGGTTAGGTTGGTTAGGTTAGGTTGAATAGGATGTGAGAAGACGGTCAAAATCTAAACCAATTCTATTAAAACTTAATTTCCCTATATGTATAACCTAAAAATCGTTTCAATTTTGTTTGAGAGGCCAACCTCTTCCAATTCTTTATATCCAAAAATATATCTTCGAATAAAATAAGTGTAGAAGATGGGCCAGATCTTCAATCATATCATTCCTCTATACTTCTTACACTTGGCGATAAAATAATAACGAAAGAACATAGCCCAAAACTAGTTAATAGGCTGACTGACTGGAACTATTTCAGACAGAAGTTGGAAGAAAGTATTCAACTATCATCAGCTATTCAAACAGGAGAGCAACTAGAAAAATCTGTCCAAATATTAACACTCAATATACAAAAAGCTGCGTGGGCTGCAACTCCCACAACAACTAAAAAGATCAAATAAAACTCTTATCCTCGCGAAATATGTGAAATTATTACACAAAAGTGGAAAGCTAGAAAACGCTGGTAACAGACAAGGGCGCCACGCGACAAGACTACTCTGAACAACTTAAATAACAAGCTTAGAAAATCTATTAGATAATTCAATAATGAATCTTTAAAAACTTACCTCACCAACCTTACAAATAATGCTAGTACTGACTACTCGCTCTGGAAGCCAACAAAGAGGATGAACAGGCCAATAGCTCATATTCCCCCAGTAAAAACTAGAGAAGGTAACTGGGCGAAAAGCAACCAAGAAAAGGCAAACACTTTTGCAGAGTATCTTGAAGAAGTATTTAAACCTTATGAAGATAAAGGTTATCAAGGACTCCAATTAAGGTGCGAAGAAGATAGACCTATTCGGTCGGTAACAGCTAAAGAATTTGCCAAAGAAATTAAAGAAGGCATAAATATAAAAAAGGCCCCAGGGCATGATTTGATTACAGGAGAAATTTTGAAACAATTTCCACGAAAATGGCTGAAAAAACTAGCGCAGATTATAAATGCTGCATTTAAGTTGAGATATGTTCCAAGCATGTGGAAAGTCGCGGAGGTAATAATGATACGAAAACCAGGCAAACCACCTAACGAGGTAACCTCATATCGCCCAATATCTATACTACCAATGTTGTCAAAGTTATTCGAGAAAATGCTGGTAAAACGCCTGCAAAAAATAATTGAAGAAAAATCCCTAGTCCCAAATCACCAATCTGGATTTAGAAATAAGCACTCGACAATCGATCAGGTGCATAGAATCACAGATAAAATCGAAAAAGCATTTGAAGAGAAAAAAGTGTGCTCTACAATATTTCTTGATATAGCACAAGCTTTCAATAAAGTTTGGCACAAAGGTCTGATCCACAAACTGCAAAGGCAACTGCCAAAGCAATATTCGACACTTCTGGAATCATATATATCAGATCGATTTTTCAGAATTAAACAAGAGACAGAGTACTCAACATTAAGAGAAATTAAAGCTGGTGTACCACAAGGCAGCGTGCTAGGTCCAGTTTTATACCTTCTGTTCACTAGCGATTTGCCTGAAAGTGGGGAAACCACTATAGCTACTTTTGCAGATGACACAGCTGTCCTAGCTGTGGGAGAAACTGTCGAAGTAGCCACAAAAAAGCTTCAAAGGGCAATAGACAATATCTCAGATTGGACAAAAAAATCGCAGATTAAATTAAATGACCTTAGGTCAGTCCATATTAATTTTACGTTTAAAAACGTACCATATATTCCAGTATACATAAACAACAATGTAGTGGAATACTTAAATACAGCCAAATATCTAGGCATGACTCTAGGCATATTTGCGAAAGCGCATGTAAAGAGAAAAAGAGATGAGTTGAACATGCGATACAGTAAAATGTATTGGCTTATTGGGAGATATTCATCTCTGTCCAATTACAATAAATTATTGCTATACAAGCAAGTTCTAAAACTAGTATGGACCTACGGGGTCCAGTTATGGGCATGCACATGCCAAACAAATTTGCAAAAAATCCAAGTTTTCCAAAATAAAGTACTAAGGAACATAGTCAACGCATACAGATCTAAACATTGAAATGGTTGAGGAAGAAGTTAAAAAAGTTGCCCAAAGGCACAGAAGTAGACTTCTTAACCATGTTATTAAGAAATAACAGAACTTTTAAATACTGACAATGTAATCAGGAGATTAAGGCGGGTAAAACCTCTTGATCTATAAGAGCTAGCTAAGACCAAGAAAGTAGGTAATATTTTCAATCAAAAAAGTACAGAAATCCGACAAATGGCGGATTTATCCTCTCAATTATTTAAAATGAATCAAAAATAAATAGCCGATTAGTCGAACGACTAGGTGCAATCCAATTCGGGATGACGAAAGTCAGTCCCCTCGGGAGTTTTTTTTAGATCGGGTTAAAGTAAAGATGATTTTTCCTTCCAGCGAAGTCCCATCAGAAAAAAAAAAAACCTCTTCCAAATTGTCGAAGAAGTACCTTCCAAGGTATTTTTTCGACAAAGGCATGAGATAAATGTTTGTTGAGCAGGTGGCATAAGGTGAGGGGGCAAGAACACCCCCCGTCCGACGAGCTCTAGCCGAGCAACCGCAAGCATGCCGCGCCCTCCTCACCTGTGCCGAAGCTGCCCCTGTGGCTCGACCCTGGCTCACAACAATGGCCAGTACCTTCCAAGGTACTTCTTCTTCTATTCAAAACATTTCAAGCAATGGCTTGACATTCACAGAGAAGATGAGGAGAAGATTTCTAGTTTTCTCGAGAAAACTATTGGTGGTCTTATGCTCTCAATAGTTTCAATTTGGGGAAGTTCTGCTCCGTTTTTGACCAGAACGTAAGTCTTTTAACCAACGACCCAGGACTGCTGGTTCTGCGAGGCTCTGGGAAATAAGGCCCCAAAACAAAAATGAAATAAGGCCCCAAAAAATTATACAGGAAACAACAACAACGATTTTTAATAAAATTTGGGGTGTTATTTCCTAATGAAAATTGGGGTCTTAAAGAAGAAATGAAATAAGACCCCAAAAGAAGAAATGAAATAAGACCACAAACGAAAACGTATGGGAGACATGCTGTCCCCCTGCAATATATGTAGATACCGATATTCTTGTTGGATATTGATCCCATTTCTAATAGATCCGCAGTTTTAAGCACGGCCAGGAGTCTTAATGACACATGGACGTCTATAACACTAGATTATATACCTCGCCCTGTACCCTCCTTAGTTTTGGAACCATCCGTAATCCGTATAAATCGAAATGTCATTTTCTTTTGAAACCTCATTCCTTTGTCAGTCTTTACTATCTGCGTATAGCTCTTCGTACGGTGTGACGAAGTCAAGAGCACCCAAACTTTCATCCTCTTTATCAGGGATAATGGAGAAAAATGCCTCGAGTATGGAGCTGTTTCCAACCTGCAGGGTATTGAAGAACCCTACGTTAGTTAGCTGAAGCGCACCTTGTAGTTTTATTTGTAGGTCCAGTGATAAAAGATACATAAACGCTTCAAGAGCAGTGCAGGCTCTTCTTTTTACCCTGTTCAACATTTCCCATATATATATCTTATTTGTAGCTTTCCACTAAACAAGAGTCCCATAAGTAAGGATGGGTCTGACTACCATCCATATCCATATTCATATCCATACTTCTATATAAAATGCAACGTCCGTCTGCATCGTCCTTCCATAACTCGAGAAACATTGGTCCGATTTTCATGATTATTTTTCTTATTATTATAGATTTGTGGCCAAAGGAGTAAAGGGGTCGCGGTAGTAAGGGGGTCTCACGAACCGTCAGCCATATGAACTAGAAAGTTTGTATGTTGATAGATAAGTCAAAATTATTACCTGCCTCATTCATCGTTTTTCAAAATTCGTCTTATAAGGGTTGAAAAAAGGGAAGCTGGCGGGCGGAGCTAGTGATGTATAAATGTCAAAAGTCATTCCAAATCGGGGCCACCCTGTACAATTAAAACTTTCGCTGACCTTCCTTTCTTTTTGTGTACTTTAAGATACCAATTTAAAGCTGGGATATAGAAAGAAGACTTTAATTAAAATGAAGGAAAAAAAACATCCTTTGAACTATTTGCCATTGCAAACTTCCCCTGGTACCTGAAAGTACCTTATATATCAAAAGTAGATCACGTTTCGGCTGGATGATGAATATACCTTCTTCGCCGAAAAAAAAAAACTATTTCACATATTTTCCTTTACGATTTATCCACATCTGGCTACATTCTCCTCGAAAGGAGTATGGAACAAAAATTCATACAAAGCATGCATAGAACACAAATGAGCGTTCACATCTGTCATACGGCACCGTACCATCGTTGCCCTTTGCATTTCCAAGCTCTCTGATTTCAATATTATAAATGTCACATTACGATAATGAAAGGATGAGGAAACTACACGGGGGAAACGGGGGATAAATCCTTATAAGCGATTTAACACACCCACTGGCATCTTTTTATCTCATGCGTCACAAGTCCTTGAAAATGTTCCTCCTCTTGCATAGATTTTCTTGTACACTTTCCATTTTGCCTGTTTTATTTTTTTCTTTCTCTTTTTTTTTTGTGTGGACAAAAGCCCAAGTCAAACATTTGGCCACTGTCACTGCTGGTATAGTGGTGGCGCTATTAACATTCCTCCTGAAAGTTGGAACAAGGCCACGAGGCCAGAATTCACTCCAGAGCTCCCCGAAGGATTTCATTTCGTATGGCAAATGATATATATTATATAACGACGAAAAGGAAGCGGAAGGTAAGGTAAGTGCACAAGCAAAGGCTAAGGCTATATGCAAGGATATAGTATAGAGAGTGACTGCAGAATAATGCAGTTAGGTATAAGGAGAGGAGTAATATAAATCTGCAATGAAGATAAATTTTGTCGACACCGCATTGCTCGGTACCTATACTCCTGTGAACAACCATCCAGACGATGAGCTATATGTATGTGCTTTTTTGTAACAGAAAGCCGAGTTCGGGAAAAAGGATTTTGAGATAAATCTGAGAATGTATCTTTGCATCTATGGTATATAAAACCACATCGCAGTACTCCACTTAAACGCCTGCAGGTACATCAAAGAAGCGTGTAATTTAAAATCACTGTGTGTGCGGTGAGGTGAGAGATGTACGACTATATCCACTGCAAGGACTCAGGTTGCACTTATCCTTCGATACGGCTGTAGACACATACGCCTGTCTATGTCTAACTGCTTCATACCATCATCAGTGCGGAAAGTGTGAAAATTTACTGCTACCAATTAAGGAAAAGAGAATTATCCCTCAATATCCTCTCAACACAGTATAATACGTATGTATATTGTATAGGTATGTGGGAGGATGTCTGTCGCTTGGCTTCTGTCATACACCTGTTCGTTGAAAGGATTTTGGGCGCTTCCTCTTTGTAATTAAAAAATGAGGATATCTACAAATAAATTTGCACACGCATCACATACTCGTAGTTGCGGTTTAATTTATACATTATTTGCAATGTCGTTGGTTTTTGGACGTTTCAACTCCAATTTGCGGTTAGTTTTGTTGGCAGGACATTTGGTGTTGAAATTGCACTGGCAAGCTATATTGATACCGCAAATATTTTTGGCAGCCAACTAAATAACGTTTGTTTGGATAAAAACAAAAAAAAAATCATTAAGATAATGTGAAGTGGATTGCGGTCATCCAAATTTGTGGGTTTATGTCAACGCTTAAGGCGAGACACGCGTAGCGCATTATCATTGCGTGAAAGCGGTAACACCGTGTCTTGGAATTTCATTTAAATCCGTTTCTAAATGTCAAATTAACGCAGTAGTTGAATGACAGTGATTCCCTATCAAAATCCATCTAAAGCTAGTGTTGTTATGTCGTTGGAAAAGTTGTTCCCTCGGATATTTGTTGAAATTCCCCACTAGGATATTTATAAATAAAAATAATAACAAAACCATTGTTTAAACAACTGCCACCGAAATACAGAAATAGACAAATTCGTAAGTAATTCTAGTTATTGGCATTTTTTTGCAAAAACAGATGTCTACCATCTGAGGTTGAAATTTTGGTGAATTTTTGTTTAATCAAATTTCTCATGAAATTACCCTGTCGACCTATTTCTTTCTCTTTTTTTCCACGAGACGGTTTTTTATCATAGAAATTCCTTACTTACTTAAGCTAGTATTAGACGATATGTTGAATCAGCATACGTATGCTGAAAATTGTGTTCCAATCACAACATATCGTGTAAACAAAAATTTTTTGTCATCAAGTATGCACGATATGTTGTGATTGGAACACAATTTTCAGCATACGTATGCTGATTCAACATATCGTCTAATACTGGCTTAACTTACTAATTCCTACAAATAGTTAAATTTTCCTCGACTCAACAACACTGTAGAGGTTTTTTTTTTAGAGTGATCACTGATCAGATATCAAACGAAGAGTTACACTTGCCAGCCGCTGTATCTTTGGCATAAGAAGTCATCTGACTAGTAAGGCCTTTTTTTTTTTCTCACGCAAAATTCTTCGAGTGATTTTCAGTCCCGTTTGCGTTGACATAGTCTTTGGAGAAGGAAATTTAATAGCGAACTCTATACAAGCCGTATAGCGACATCGACTTTGGTCAGAAAAGTACGTAGATATCACACGACTAAGATGGCGTGCACAGACACCATCGCTCCGGCCCGAACAGTCTTCGATTCAAACCCGGAGGGATAACGTAGTAGAGGAAGACCTCGTCTTAGGTGGTGCGTACAAGTAGTGGAAGGGGACCGCAACCAACTTGTAGTGCGTAACTGGAGGTGGTTGGCTAAAAATCGGGCTAATTGGAGAGGCCTGTTGGTTGAGGCCCAGGTCCACCCCGGAATGTAGCGCTTTCTAAGTAAATTTTCAATTGAACTAAATGACATGGCAAAACAAAGAATGAACATTTATTTGTTACTGACTAGACCGGGTTTGTGATGAAATCTCGTTTTTATAAAATTCCCTTTCCAAAATCCCCTGTGCTGAAATTCCTTACTCCAAAAGACCCTGAGAGAAAATCCCCACGAGGACAAAATCCCCCATTTTTAGATTTGGTGTTATTAATGATGTCGCAGCGACAGAATTTTGGCATAGAGGATTTCGTCCCGGGAGATTTTGGAAAAAGAGATAAAAAAAGAGAGATTATGTCCAATAATGGATTTTGGAAAAGGGGATAAGGAAGGTAGGGATCCCGGCTGGACCCCCTCGGCTTGGTTCGTGTCCAGAAGTTGTATTGCCTGGGCTAGATATATTTTTGTCTATTAGCACATCAATCTAATCAATGTTCCAATTCTTTCAAACTTTAGTATCGAGAAATAGTATTTGGAACGTAGTTTTTTTGTATGTGCCACGCCCCTTTGTCCAATTTTGAATTTACAGGAACACTCACGAGACAATACCTAAGATTGTGTGTAAATCTCAGCTTAATCGGTTCCGTGGTTTTCGAAGGAGTACCACGCTCCTTTTTTCGCTTATCCGGCCAACTTTTCTAATTTTTCTTTCCGTACCTTTCTTATTCGGACTATTACGAACAGTTACAAAATTTTGCTAAATCGATTCAGCCGTTTTAAAGTGATGCGATGACCAACGAATTTCAATTTATTTCAATTTTATTTATATAAATTTTTTGAAGACCATTTTGTGGCAGTAGTATTTGGAAATGCTTTCAGTCTACATCCGGCCAGTTAGAACTTGTGTCAATATTTCAACTACTTGGGGACTTATTTTTGGTGAAATCTCTAGTTTAATCTCAATTCTTGGTGATTTATCAACCTGACGGTCTAGGATGGACCACGACATCAACCATCCCTCAGACTATTGCATAGTCCTGACCAAATGAAAGGAAACAATCCCTTTCCGTCAAAATGAAATGACCCATTGGACTTCCAATTCTCACATCATTCCAAAACAACCAACTGTCAAAGTGTAACCAGCACCTTAAATGTTCATACCAATCGAACAAACCCTCATGTTTGCCCTTCATTAGGCGATAGCAACACTTAAAATTAACCTTGATATTATTTTAATTTTTATTAATATGGGAACGACAACATCTGAGTAGGTATTATGAATTATTTTTAATACAATTTCCATGAACATTCCAACTCAAAGCATTCCCATCGTCAATCATGCAGCATTACCATACAATATGCTCACGCCTAATGGCAATTACACAACCGTCACCAGTTACATAGTATGTTAATGTCAACATGAGAGGTGACAACAGCAACGCTAAATATGTCTACCCTGAAGGCATTTGGACAGCATGCACACGACGACGGCGGTGTATAGTAATTTGTACTTTTGACGCTTATCGGGGCAGCACATGTACTTAGTCGAAAAAAAAGGTTTGCTAGTTTGTTTTTCCGTTGTTCAAGACTAATTGATAAACCTCAAGGTTGATGACTTACAGAGATGAAAGGATTGCGGTTTTGCTTGTCAGTCATTATTGTCAAATTAGCTAACAACATTGTATACAGTGGTCAGTATATTATAATGTGTGGGATGTGAAATGTTTGTGGCTTAAAATGTTGTAACTTGTTGTTGAAGCTGAAATAATTGGAACTGGCAATCATAGAAGGGTCTATAAAAGTCTGACCCCCAATTTCACAGTGGAAGTTTAAACTACACTTATAGTTTACACTAAAACACTAAACACACTAAAACTAAACAACACTTTTAGTTTAAACTTCAGTTCAACAATTAATTCGGTTTTGCAGTTTCGTTTAAGCCTTGCACATAGTTCATTTTGTAGTTTAAGTTAAACGACAGTACTGTGTCGTTTAAACCTCAGATCACTTGACACAGTGACATTTCAATTTCAAAAGCTGTCGATATTATATACAAATATATACAAATATTTCACGTTCTTCTGCGTGTTCTTTAAAAGAACTTGAACTTAAAATTTAAACTCAAGTTCAGGTTCAGTTGAACTTTAGTTTAAACTTCCACTGTAAAACTGGGGGCTAATTCTATACCCAGAACCACAGCCAGAACACCTTGTTAGCAAGACCGCGGCGGCTATACACTTTTGAGTTCCACACAATCATTAAAAGAAATGAGAGAAAGCTAGAATGAGCTCATATCTAAACTAAATCAACAGTTCAGTATTTTTCATTTATTTCAGTTTATTTTTCATTTAGTACAGTATTTTTCATTTAGTTCAGTATTTTTCATTTAGTTCAGTTTATTTTTCATTTAGTTCAGTGTTTTTCATTAAGTTCAGTATTTTTCATTTAGTTTAGATAGTATTTTTCATTTACCCCCAGTTTCACACTGAAAGTTTAAACTAAAGTTCAACTGAACCTGAACGTGAGTTTAAATTTGAAGTTCAACTCGTCCGGTTTCACAATATAATCTAAACTTCAGTTCAATTGAACTCAGTTCAACTAAATTTAATGAATGAATTTGATAGTATTGTACAGTACTTAGCTTTTATACGACTTTTCTAAAATCGTTCCTTGTCTTTGCTTTCAAAGAATACGAAAAATAACGTCAAATATTTGTGTTTTTGACAATCGGCTGATCTGAGGTTTAAACGGCAGATTACTGTAGTTTAACTTAAACTATGGAATGAACTCTGTTCAAGGTTTAAACGAAATTCTGAAACAGAATTAATTGTTGAACTAAAGTTTAAACTAAAAGTGTAGTTTAAACTCCTACTGTGAAACTGGGGGTTAGTTCAGTATTTTTCATTGAGTTCAGTATTCTTCATTTAGTTCAGTATTTTTCATTTAGTTCAGTATTTTTCATCTAGTTCAGTTTATTTTTCATTTAGTTCAGTGTTTTTCATTGAGTTCAGTATTTTTCATTTAGTTTAGGTAGAATTTTTCATTTAGTTCAGTATTTTTCATTGAGTTCAGTATTCTTCATTTAGTTCAGTGTTTTTCATTGAGTTCAGTATTTTTCATTTAGTTCAGTATTTTTCATTTAGTTCAGTGTTTTTCATTGAGTTCAGTATTTTTCATTTAGTTTAGATAGTATTTTTCATTTAGTTCAGTATTTTTCATTTAGTTGAATAATTTTCATTTAGTTCAGTATAGTTTTCATTTAGTTGAATATTTTTCATTTACCCCCAGTTTCACAGTAGGAGTTTAAACTACACTTTTAGTTTAAACTTTAGTTCAACAATTAATTCTGTTTCAGAATTTCGTTTAAACCTTGAACAGAGTTCATTCCATAGTTTAAGTTAAACTACAGTAATCTGCCGTTTAAACCTCAGATCAGCCGATTGTCAAAAACACAAATATTTGACGTTATTTTTCGTATTCTTTGAAAGCAAAGACAAGGAACGATTTTAGAAAAGTCGTATAAAAGCTAAGTACTGTACAATACTATCAAATTCATTCATTAAATTTAGTTGAACTGAGTTCAATTGAACTGAAGTTTAGATTATATTGTGAAACCGGACGAGATGAACTTCAAATTTAAACTCACGTTCAGGTTCAGTTGAACTTTAGTTTAAACTTTCAGTGTGAAACTGGGGGTTAGTGGAATATTTTTCATTTAGTTCAGCATTTTTCATTTAGTTCAGTATATTTTTCATTTAGTTGAATATTTTTCATTTAGTTCAGTATGTTTTTATTTATATAGTTGAATATTTTTCATTTAGATCAGTATTTTTCATTGAGTTCAGTGTTTTTCATTTAGTTCAGTATTTTTCATTTAGTTGAGTTTATTTTTCATTTAGTTCAGTTCAGTATTTTTCATTTAGTTCAGTATTTTTCATTGAGTTCAGCATTTTTCATAAAATAATCAACCCAATCGCGACATTTATGTATAGGTATATACGTCTTACTCAGTTACAGAAAATTGGCGATGTCTTGTATCGAATTGTTTCTAATAAAAAGACTGACCCTAATTCTCTGATAAATCCACCCAAGTTTAACTACTCCGACCTTGACTTTAGTTAATTCATAAAGTTCACAATTTAAAGGTAAATTTGTAGAACATCTCTGTAAAAAAAAAAAAACGCAGAGACAAGTGAACTAAAGGTACTAGTTAGCGGTCTTTGTTGTAGTTCATATAGTGATTATTTCATCATTCATCATCATCAGAAAGTGATTATTTTCATACGGCACTTATCTACAGTTGAAAGTGTAGTTCTGTAAAAAAAAACTGCTTAGACGAACAGAACGAACAAAATTAACTATTTCAAAAGAAATCATTATTCTAGTTCATTTAGTTCTCTCGTCAGCCGTAGTTCAGAACTCCATCAGCTAGAATAATGTTCACTTCTGAACTAGTTCATTTAGTTCACTGTAGTTCACTCGCTGTACCTAGCTACCCCTCATTACCCAGATCGACAAACTAACTAAGTTAAAAGTGGTGTTAAAATCGACTCGAAATAAGTACTACTGTCAAAAAACGTCCCCACTTGTCTATTATGTAACGGGAGAAAACCTTCAGCTTGAACCACCTGGCTAACTATAGATTTATCAATAAAACACATATTTTCCAAAGAGAATTGAGTATTTTCATTCCAGCACCTTCCAAAAATTAAAAGTTGTTAAAAACTGCCAAAGTGAATAATAGTTTCCCCCATTAAAGTTGCAAACAGATTTCGGTAGACACTTTTCATTTCACAACTAACATGTTTCTGACATTATGCGCACATTTCGACCATCTCCTACCAACAAAACAAAAAAAAAAAAGCTTAAATATGTTTCTACGCAGAACTTTCACTTCAGCTGATTTCTGTTTCAACACTCAACAACACAAGCAGCTGTGCAACCACAACAACACCCACTCATCATTCTGAGTAGCAATTCTGACACAGAAACATGACTTGCGGTGGGAAATGTCAAAATCATAAAATAGATTTCAAACGTCAAAAAAAAAAAACTTTCAACTCATATACTGCACTTTGTAGAGATGTGACCAATTTCCCCGTCAAATTCATTGATTTTTCACAAAAAAAAAAAAAAAAACAGCTGATTTGAATAAATGTACATATTCAAAAAGTACACAAATACACATGAAGGACATTTGTCATGAAAATGAAAATTGGTCATTTCAACAGCAGTGATTTTTCTATTTCATTGGTTGTGTGCCGCACAACCCATTAACTATGTGGTTTTGTTATTTTCCACATGATTTCTTTTGTACGAACGGAAATAAAGACGAATCAAAGATTGGGGGTAGTGGTGAGAATAATGTATGGCCGACCATGCTTGTGTGGGGTGGGCGGGGCAGTGAAAGCTTAATTTTAATGAACAAGTCACTAGAAAACACTGTTTGTGCTCAATGAAGGAGAAGGGTATTATAGGTATAGTGCTGATGACTTTTGCGGTCAATAATTGTAGGTCTATAATTATGTTCAGTATAACATTATCTGTGGACTTTTAGGAAGGCTTCTCGATTACATAATTATGAATGATTTCTTGTCAAACAAGATATCTTGACATCAATTAGGCTGTTGAACAAATTGTTATTTGAGTTTGAAGGACATGTATGTTCAGTTATTGAATATTTCGTGAGACAGCGAAAGTCTGTGAAATTTTTTGATTTTGACACTTTACGGATAAATTATGAATAATGATGAGGTTTTCCTACCGAAACCGGGAAAAAAGATTACACCTGACATATTTTTTGTTAAAAACAATGGAAAGGGTAGTGCTGTGCTAAATAGAGAACACCACGCTTAAGATGTACCCTTTAGTGGAATATAGTAGACACCTACAAAGCAGGCATGTCTAAAGAAACAGCGCTGCATAAAGTCGCAATTTGTCGAACACAAGAGCGATAAAAATTCAAACGGGAATTTCAAAACTTAGAGAACATTTTAGCAGAGGTTGCCAACGCTGTGAAATAGACTTGAGGAATCATGAAACCAAAAGACGGCGTGGAAATATTTTATAAAAGACAAATTATTGTATTTTCAATTTTCCCCGCTGACCATACAGATCCGGCGGGGTTTTTTTTTATCGAAAATTGAACGCGACCATTTCACATGTGGAAATCTGTATCGGATTATCTTGAATTTATTTTCAGAAACCAACTATCATTACAATCCATTTTTTGACAATTTATCAAATAGATTCTGCTAACAATCCTTCCTTGTTTTAGACCCTTCAGCAGCCTGTCATAACTTTTAACACAATTTTACAACTCCATTGATGATGCATCGCGAAAAAAAAAGTTCAACAAAATATTCGCCTGCATATGTCTGATTAATAAACTGGTTTTTGGCCGGGGGCACGGACAATCAAAGGAATCACAAAATATCCGCCACAAATAAATGCGGTTATTAACTTAACTGTATTGTTGTTGGCGGTCATTGATATTTGGGATTCGGATTGGACGCACTCATCCGAAATCCAGGAAATCAACTTAAGAATCGTGATACCGTCCTCAGTGGACTCAACGGTTATTTGCTTTGTCATCGGTTCTTCCTCAGGAATTTGTTTTTTTATATTTTAAACACAAAAGCCCTGTTCGTGTTTTGTTCATCCAACTACATAATTTGTAAGCGTAAGATAAGGAATCGGTCAGTGCGCTATATGTGAATGAACTTCAATGTCAACTGTTTTATGCATTCCAAAGTATGTCTTGTTCTTCTTTTTTTTTGAAGAAGAAGAAAAACCAAAGCCAAATCGTGATTACTTTTAATTTGTTCAATGATATGTATGATGATACGCAGTTCTAATCACTTTCTTTTGTTCGCTATAATCGGTTTGTTGTTATTTGCATCCGCGTGGAAATGCACACGTCAAAATGTAATTTGATCCGTTTGGTGTCAGCGTACTGTATGTAGTGACAGATAGGCAACGGAATTCTGTCTTCTTCTTTTTTTTTGATTGCGGAAGCTAAGAGCATTTTGTAACAAAGCATTCTGTCATCAATAAAATAGAGATGGAGTTCCATTTGACAGTAATGTACAGTTTTTGCTTTCTCTGACATTCGAAGTTTTTTTTTGTGAATTCTATTGTATATTTTGAGTAGCTAGGAATTCTATTGCTGAAATATGCTCTTGTCTATCGGGACAATGCAATTCCAAATTTCACAAATTTTAGTTCACATGAGTGTCGCAGTGTTTTTTCATTTGTATTGGAAGTGCCAAGGTCCTTTGTCCGATCCCGCCCACATTTGCACATTTTATTAATTGCTATCAGCAGTCAATGAATTTCTATTTACCAAATTTCAAGTCTAAAGCTGACATAAATGACAAAGATATAGTGTAATTTTGAGATTTTGTTGTTCAGCGCCATCTATTGGAACATTTTAAATCTTTTCATTTACCTACGTGCATTTTTCACTTCATAACAAATATTTATGGTGTAAGTTTTAGCTCAATCGATATAAAACTTAATTGGAAGCCAAATGTCAATGAAAGAGTGAAGAAAGCTGGACAACCAGCGGGATAAGAACCACACCTACAACTGGACTGGAGGCATTTCTTTATCTGACTCCTCTAGACATATATATGAAGAAATCTGCTACCATAAGTGCCTTAAGGATTAGCCAAACTTATGGAACCCAGGCAATCCTGGGGCCGAATCGTCTCATCCGTAAACGAGCTATACGTTCACGGAATTAACCGATTTTACACATGAAGCAAAAACAAATTCCGTCACTTATTGCTCGTTTACGGATGAGACGATTCGGCTCCTGGCCACGCACAGATTATAGGAAAATACTTTGGCAACGTTGTCAATTCTTACTACGTGTCTTCCCATCTTTTCCGAGTAGGGATGAATAGAAAAAAAAAAATTAAAGAGGAAATCGATATCAATCTACACAGATGGATCACAGATGGACTATGGAACCGGTGCCGGTATATTCGCAGAGGAATTAAATATACACAGCTTAATAAGCAGTAGTGTATTCCAATCGCGGAAGCGGCCCGAATGGTGTCATTGTTGGCAATACCACGTAAAGATATTACAATTTTCATTGACAGTCAGGAGGGTATGAAAGCAGCGTCTGCTATTGAAATAAAATCCAAGCTATAGTTCACCGCTGTCGCGGAAGAGCTCAAGCGAAAGACCGCAACGCACCACGAATCTCTGCTGGTTCCCTGGACCCAGTGACAAAGCCGGTAATGAGAGGGCTGATGAACTGGCGAGAGAGGGATCTGCAATGTATAAAGCTAGTCGATCAATCCCCCACTCTGCAATCTCAGAGAACGAGTGGAGAACAAGAAACTAACAATAGGCGGAAAGAACTAATGACCTGTGAAGTATCACGGAATCTTTGGCCAGAATATATCGGACCATCAAACTTCTACAGTTTGACAGGTCATCGCTGTCTAAGCTGGTAGGGGCTCTAAGGGGTCATAACGTCCTAAGAAACTATATCTCAAAGATGACGATATAAAGATGGCTGGGGAGACGAAAAGACACTTCCTCTGTCACTTGAGGAACATAACACTTGGGAGTTATTACTTCCATCACCTACAAGAACTTTCTGATGTCTCACTTTCCGATTTGTACAGGTCTTAGAGGATATCAGGATAGCTGGTCGGCCAACATCAACGGTTAACCTCCATAAAAGGGCATCACAATGGGTCGACAAGGACCTAAATGTGGTACAGTCGGATGAACCCTAACCTAACTTAGCCGAATCGACCGCCTAATTGTCGAGAAAAAGCGTTTGCAATGTTTTTACAATACCTAAAAATTTGAACTCAATTGGTTTGGTGCTTTTGTATGGGATGTGCCACGCCCCTTTGTCAAATATTGACCAATCCTTACAAATACAGTTTTTGGCCAATATCTAAGATTGTCCAAAAATGTGTGCTCAATCGTTTTGGTGATTTTCGAGATATACCATTTCTAATGTTCTTTAGCTTGTATGGAAAGTGCCACGCCCCTTTGTTCAATTAAAATATAGAATAGCCTATAGCAGTACTATATCCTCGGTTCAGTGGTTGGGAAACTTACACAGAGGATTCGAAAATGTCCGAAAAGCCATTAAACCTTTTAGCTTGAAAACGTCTGTTAAACTTTGAAGGTTTTCCAGCAAAATTAATTCCAAATAAAATCTTCCAAACCTCCCAAGATAAAAATGCGCAAAATTAATTAAAAATCCCTCAATCTTATAGCTTGTAAGTTTCATAAGTGAACTCCTTTCATAACTAATTATCAACATTTAAATGATTACTCAAGTTCGTCATTTATTTCAGAAATTAAAACCCACAAAACCACACTCTCCTTGGCAGCGCTCTACAAGTTTACAACACTTTCAATCCACAAGTCAAAAAAACACTTACACACAAACATAACATACCTCAAAAGTCCTTCGTAAATATCTTGACTTCTTGCAATTACCTATACACATACAATCTAACCCCGATCTTTATATAAATAAAATTTCCCAACAAACTTGCACGAATTCCAATTTTTGAATGCCTAACTTTGGAGATGATTTTTCACACAGATGAATGTGTGCCTTTGAGAGATATTACCAAGTCCTGGTAAGTTGTAGTGTGTTGTTGAGGGGTGGGAACTTTTTCAATTGAATTTCCCTGAAGTTTTCCCCACCAATGAATTTTGCCATTTGATTAGATTTCAGAGGTGTGTGTGGGTACATAGTATAGCCTTTATTACAGCGGAAGCAGGAAGACAGACAGACACACAATTTAACAGAATTTCATATCCTGTGTATTTAAAAGGATATTGGATGTGTTTTGCGGAGATAAATGTCATTTCAATTGGAGGGAAATTTCAAACAAGACAAGGCATAAATTGGGGGTGGAGGTGTTTTTTTTGTATATACCCTTAGGATTTGACATTTCATTTCAACTATACATGCTAATAAAACTCAAGTGGAAAATAAAATCAGCAAACAATTTCCTTCGGGATGTGGAAACCGCAAAGTATTTCTGAGGGTTCCGTTTCAAGGTCGGGAAACTGAGCAAGCAAATTCGAAGAATCAAACCAAATGTATCCGGCCCAAGGCCACATTTTAGATTATTATAGGTACTCTTTGGACTTTATATTTGGGGGACATCAGTAATTGTGTCTCATTCAAAATTCCTCAGGCAAAATAGACATATTTAATGGTAAAACGAGAGATACTGTACGGCCACATAAATGAGAGGTGTCATTTTGGAGATGTTTCAGGTAGGTAAACAAAACATTTTCTATTTCATCTAGCGGACCCTGCAAACGTTATTTTGCCTGCTCGTAGGTACATTTTCATTGTCCGTCAATTGTTCTGCGGCCGTTTTATTTAACCGATGTGTCCGGACTGATTCTGTACTCCGTGTGCTAAGACCGTTATTTCCTTAGACGTGTGCCCAGAAATCCCGCCAACACTTCGCGCGGTTGTTTGTTTGGGCAATGCACATCAATGTCTAAAATTTTACAAATTTAGCTCCCACGGGTGTCGAGAAATGTATGAGCTTCTTGCTTTTTAATTTTTTTTTTTGTTGAGTGTTTATTATTTGATTTTTTTTTCATGATTTTTTTTGTTGAGCGTTTATTATTTGAAATTTTATTCATGAACTTTTTGCTTTTTAATTTTTTTATTTATTGTTGAGTGGTTATTTGAACTTTTGTGGAATCGCATCGCAGCGCCATCTACCGGGACCAATTGTGTATATAAACCATCCCAAGACCCATTCAAACACACACATAAAGTTTCATTAAAATCGGTCCAGCCGTATAGGAGGAGTACAGTAACAAACACGGACATAATAATTATATAATATAAAGATTTACGTATTTCTGTTTTTACACAAAAAAAATGCACCGATTGATCCTGATGGCGACACTAGAAGCAATTTAAGGCGCCAATTCTAGACACAATCTATGGGGATGCATAAAAACCTAGTTGAGACCCTTCTTCGATTTTTTTGTTACCAATAATTTACATCTTTGTACAAGTTAGACACCGAGTCTAAAAACCTCGACACTTAAAGCCAATAACGACGACCTTAGGATAGAAAACTGTTGAGTAACCAACGCTGAACTATTTCGCTGAACTCACAAGGATTCAATCTGGCTAGAAAAATACAGGGTGGGCCATCTAGTGGTTTCTTTTTAAATCATAAGTTATTTTGACACTGACAGCTGTATCCCGCTCGAAGTCTTGACAGAAAGTCAGTATCATACTTCCGCGGAACGAAATGAGTCGCTTTACGCTTGAACAACGTTGGGAAATATTGAAAACTTATTCGGCCCTAGCGAGGTATCCGTTGGAACGGAAATTTCTCCGATTTTATACGAATCGGAGGATTTTTGCTTCGAGGTATACGTCGGAACAGCTTTTCGGAACTTTGTTCCGACAAATATGCAACGCACACTGGCGTTTTGCATTTCAGTGCGATGAAGTGCGTTTTTACTCATATTTTTGACAGTTTCATACGAATTTTCTTCCGATATGCTCCGACAGGAATTGGTTGAGGAATTTGTTTACGATTTGCAGTGAAGTGTTGATAAATGAAAACAATAAAGAAAAAAACATTTTAGCAAAGTAATTGGTTGTATTTGTTGCTTAAATTTGTGTTTCCAGTGCAAAAACAAACGAAAAAACAAGCAGTTAATAGGAAAACCCCGAAACAACATCATGTCAAATCAATGCGTTGTCGCATTTTAATTATTCTTTCCGAAGTCGGATACCTCGAATGTAATTTGAGTCTCCGACGGAATATGCGTTGCGGAGAATTCTCCGTTCCGACGGATACCTCGCTAGGGCCGATTGCATTCTCAGAGAGTGACAGTTTGGTGCGGATTGTGTAGTGGTGGCATCATTGGACCATTTTTCTTCGAAAATGAGGCTGGGAACAACGTTTCGGTCAACGGTGGGCGTTTTGGACTACCTCTGGTTCATGCAGGATATGGCGCCATGCCACACAGCCCATGCCACAATCGATCTTTTGCACACCAAATTCACAAATCGTATTATCAGCCATCTTGGCAATGTCAATTGGCCGCTTCGGAGCTGCGATTTGACCCCTTTGAACTTTTTATTTGTGGGGAACCGTGAAGGACCGATGTTATGCCAACAATCCGGAAACGATTTAAGCACTTAAGGCTAATATCATTCAAGCAATCCGTGAGCTACAGCCCGAAACCATCAACAAGGTCTTGGAAAATTGAAGTGACAGAATGCGCTACTGTGAAGCCAGCCGAGGCAGCCACTTGAACGTTGTGTTCCATAATTAATGGGAATTTTTGCTCTTACTAATAAATCCATAATACATGGAAAAAATTTAATTTTGTTCATTTTATTGCATTTTTAAAAAAGAAACTTGTATTTGGCCCACCCGTATATATGATCCTAAAATCTCACTCCTCCATTTCGCATCTGTTTCCAGCTTACGAGTATGTCTAATCTAAACTAAATTGTCGTATATTATGTACTAAACTTAATTTATAAAAAAACAAAACCCTGTAAACAATTATTATATTTAAACAATTTCTCTTCTTTTTTCATTTCAGGTAAGTGCATTCATATTTTAATTGGATTCAATTTTCTACACGGACTTCCCTTTTATTTCCACCAGGGAGAGTAAGTTCTGACATAAATAACAATTGAAAGAAAAATGAATGAAACCATTTTAGACAATTCTTTCCCGCGCTTGAAAAAACTTACATAAAATACCAATAATTGGTAAGAGAATCCGCAAAACGAAGCTCCCACTCCCACACTAAAAACACAGTGAAATGCATACAAAGATAGATAGACGTGACCGCGTGAAGAGAAGTTAACAACCGAGCAAATGTGTAAAAAAAAATATACTCTCTTTGACTGCGGTAAATTGTTATAATTTTCACACTCTACTTGTTCCCCCATTTCCCTATTACTTGTTGGGGTATTGTTTTTTGACTTATTTTTGTATTTGTTGTTAGTTCTTCTGTCGGGAAAAGTGCACAAACTGATGGTAATTGTTATTTCTCGGATTTAAGCTTCAATTTGGAAAGAGTTAAGAATTTGGTTTGTGAAAAAAGGAGTCAAAACCATTTGGAAGGTTTTTTAAATTTAATTACAGTGTGGTTGTTGCTTTAGGGGGTTTCCCTGGTAACCTTTTGGAATGGATTTACCTACACGAAATTGGAATGGGATATAGACTTAAGCTGTTGCCTTCAGATGTGAGTGGTTTTTAAGTAGCAGTGTTTTTGTTTTTTTATTTTTATGAGGGTTGAAAAGAAAGTATTTTCTTTCTTACTTTTTCGTTTTGTATAGGTTGATCTTTAGTTTTGGCAAGGAGTTTAGAATAAAAAAAAAATAACTCAGACGAATGGTTCTGCGAACGCGCCAGGAAATCCCTAGTGGCTCTATACTCCTGTAAAAGTGCTGTCGGCTCTAGATGGGGCCTTTAACCCAATATAATGCATTGGCTTTATACTGCGGTTATAATCCGATTATTCTATACGGCATAGTTGTGTGGCGGCCGGGTTGGAACAAAATTTCCAATCTAAAAGGTCTTGGAGAAGATTCAGCGCTTGACATACTTGTGCATCACGAGCCTATTATTACTTCCACTATAGATATCTTCAGTGAAGAATACGCCACAAACTTGGCAATCAGATTAAGGGAAGGGAAACACTGGAGAGGGCACGCCAGCACCCTTCTATACAGACGATCACCTTGCCCATTATTACCGATTACCTATGCCTACGAAAATCAACTTCGAAAAAGGCGTCACCCATGAAATACCGGACAGGAACCAAAGTCCTACACGACAAATCACTGTCAATATTCACAGAAGCTTCCAAGACACTGGAGAGAGTTGGCGCCGGGGTCTTTTCCAAAGAACTGAATCTGAGCCTCTCCTTCTGTCTTCCTAAACACTGCAGTGTCTTCCAGCTATTCGTCAAGCTACAGCGTGGCTGTCGATTAATTCGGTATTACAAATGAATATCGTCTCATAAATTGATAGCCAATCTGCAAACAAATCCTTAATATCCAGCGTAATAAGATCTAAGACGGTGGAAGATTGCCGTGTATCCCTTAACGAGATAGCTGGACAGTATAACCTCACCCTCTGCTGATGGGTTTCCGGGAGCTGTAGCAAGGTTAGACTGTTCTGGCGTGGATAGTATAAGTTTGCACAACGTGCGTATGTAGCACTTTTCTACTTCCAGATCAAGTTTCATATGAACGCATCTAGGATACTGTAATACTACTAGGTTCACCTGGCCAGCTCTGGACACAAAAAGATCCAAGGACTTAGGACAAGGACGACTTAAAAGATCCAGCATCTCGACAGTCGTTAAAGTCATCTCCGGGCCATGCATATTGAGTAGACACGCGCAAAGGTTCGGTCTGCCATACAATGACTTCTGCCGAAGCTGTAGAGATGAAGAGGAGGATGAGTATATCACTAACTTTCTTTGCAGTTGCCCTGCCCAATTCAAAGAAGGCCCACTTAGGGAACTATTTTCTCAATAATCTCAGTGATCTAGGTACTACCAGCGCCAGCGCCGGTAACATTCTTAGCTTTATAACCAGTAGCAAATGGTTTGCACGAGTAGCCAGAAAAGGAACAGCCCCCCAGTGGTAGTGGCAGTAGCATGCACAATGGGCCGAACTACGGCCTAAGTGTTTCCAGAACAAACAAAAGTGAATTTTTGTTCTTTGAAAGTTTAATTTACTAAGCTATACATTTTATTGAGCGAATCCAATTTTTTTCCAATAATTAATGAAGGCTGACTGTCCTAGCCGATATAAGCGCCACGTCAACCTGACTAAGGCCTCAGTTATAGATTTCCGTAAAATACAACCGAAAAAAAAAATGTTTTTTCTTTTTTGGAGCACTTTAACTTAGTCATTGAACTCAATCTTGGTCTTAAAATGTTGCTTTTGAATTATAAAGTTAGTTGTTCAAACAAAATTAAGCATTTTTTAGAAAACTAATTTATTAATTTTTCTGTTCAACTTCTCAGTCAATTCCACAACAGGTTCCACTGAATTCCTATGAAATGCTGGGGTTAGATGTTTCAGTTTTGTTGTGTTTTTACGGATGGACTTTTCTGATGGCTATAACCGACGCCTAAGATCTAGATATTGTATTATACGTTAGAAAGATGTTTTAGGCTAGGAGGTTATCCACTACTGATAACTATCTACTGACCCGTGCTCGCCTTGCGCCGCTCGCCTTTAGCATTTTGGTTAAAAACTGTTCCTAAGGACGTGGCTATAAACGACATAGCCTATAGCAGTCCCACAGTCTTAAGGAACATTTAAAAAAAAGTTTCCTCGAAATCTGTCCAGTAGCTTTCGTGTTTTTAACAGCCAAAGAAAATACCTACAGTTTTATTATATGTATAGATATGTATTGATTTTTATAAAGCTTATGATACTGCTGCAGAGGATTTGTTCATCTCTTTCGGGTCAAGTTGGTCCCTGGAGAAGATCTTTCTTCTAATTCCAAATTCGCATATAATGTGGATGCATCTTCTTCAATACATAGCACTCCGCTGAGTTGGCTAGATTTATATTGGCTATGTAGTATTGTAACCATGATGTCCTATAAGGAATCCTATACTAGGTATCTGATATCATGTCTGCTCTGGCTAAGTTTTTAGCCGATTTGGGGGTATATCAGGGGTTTCTAAACCTATTCTGGCCAATTCGTCTGCTTTTTCGTTTCCTTCGAAGCCTTCATGGCCAGGAACCCACTACAAATTTGGTTCTATTCCCGAGGCTTAGGGTCGGTTTTAAGACTAGGTAGCTGATAAAGTCTCGGATAGACTATCTGGAACTTATCTGCCATATAAACTTAATCTCTTTTGGTTTCAAAGATCTCGGATAATGATATCTGACAGATAAAGCCTCCGATAGCCTATCAGGCTTCAGGTTCAAGTGGCTGTTAAAGCCTTTGAGCAAATATTTATTTAAAGTGGCTGTTGAGGAGCGTAGATTGCCTACAAAATGGATTTATTTGAATTTTTAGAAAACAAGTTTGATGAATATTACGAGCATTAAAATGAGTATTTTTCATAAGACCGAATTATTTTGAAACATTACAATGAATTTCTGAATTTTCAGTATTTTTTTTTTTTACTTTATCGATGTTAAATTACCAACAATAGAATAACACAATTACACAATTCACTTCAAAATGTTTAGAGTCTGGTAAAATAGTGTACTACTGATTTGGAGTCAATGATGTGAGGTAAGGGTCTTTATAGCTGCTTGACTGACCTGCTGATTGAATGGCGTGGAGCCTTGCCTGGAATACACTAGATTAGGGTTTTCCCTATACTTATTGTGAATGCTTTTTTTTCGTTAGTTTTCTGTTTTCTTTTTGTAAAATATGTGTGGGAAAATCGAAGGTACTTTTTTTGAGCCAGGCGAGGGCAAAAAGGATCTTTTTGGCACTGGCGTGTGAATTCTTATGATAAAACACTGGCAGCACTTATTCACTATGTAGAGCCACCTTTCGGATCCGAAGTTTGCTCTATCTTCTAGTACGTTGTCTTATTGATCTTGGGATATCCAATTCAAGGGTATCTAGAGCTTAACAGTTTGGGTATGGTTTGAATACAGTTTCGGAGTTACCGTCGATTCCAAGATGAATGAATTTTGATGAATTCTGACGTTTGTCAACCTTCAACCACTCTCCCAAGGCATACGACTTTAAAAGCCATCTCTTCTCATTGCGATTACCGTCAAACTGACAAATGAAGCTGTCAAATATTAGGTCACAATAGCTCATTGTCATTTTTCTTCAATTCCAAGACAAGGCCACCGTATTACAAAAAGTACTTCCCTTTCTATAAAGTAGCACACCTCATCTGGAAGACCTTTTTTTGCTCCTTTCTAAAAATATTCGCTTTATAATTCAAATCATCAATCTCCCCACGCTTCCGTCAGATTTTTTTTTTTAAACGTCACACTTTAAATATTGACAAACATCACCTACACCAGCTCATCTCAGCTAGTGTCAATAAAATCATCATCCATTAACAAATACTCTGCCACCTGTTTTGCAAAGACCCACTTAAACCCAGATAAAGTCAAAATAAAAGTTCGCTACCTACTTTAGTGTACATAATAGCAACTGTCATTTTTAATAACTTATTCATCGTAAAAACTATCTCACAAGTGTATCTACAACCCGATGAGGTGAAGTCCCATACGACTTGGTAATTGAAATTCAATAATTGAAAGTACTTTACACTCAAATCGATTTTTTATTTATTTCTCAATCGCAGCCCACTTCACGCTTCCTTCTCCTCTGCTTAAGCTTATTTAAAGTAACAGTAATTTACCGACAATCATTAATAGAAAAAAAAAAAATAGTTACGCTATGGTGACACACCGTATGTAAATTGTGCGCACCTCAAACTTTGGTTACACTATGCTTCTCTGACATCATCATGCTCCACCATCCATGTCCACTTTACAAAAAAAAAAAAAAAAAGTTACAAACTTCATTGTTACGATTTTTATTCTCTGCCTTTCTCTCTCTCGCTCTGATTTAACCAGTAGAGAGAAAAAATTCGTTGAAGCAGTCAAAAAGCGCAAAAAAAAAACTAAAAACTTTGTACAACAACTTTTCTAACACCAAAAACGAACAGCTCCAGCGGAGCATTCAAGAAAGTTATAATTATTTGCCGGTCTGGCTTTGGCGCGATTATTTATCTTTTCATCTTCCATTATTGCTGTGCTTCTTTGCAACTTGTTTCTTATGCGTACAAGTATCGAAAAAAACACACACAGGTTATATAAGCCTCCTGGGCTATCCTCATTAAATCGGCCAACAACTGTATTACTGTATCAAGGAGGAACATACCAGTCAAGTCTGAACGCGGTTAAGTGTCTGCAATAATCCCACAGAATAAATCACTAGTCCTCCAGATGGCAACAGTTATTCGAGCGCGGTTTGTTGCAGTTTAGCGCGAACCACTTTTTATCGCCACTGGCGTTTTACAATCGAAATGGCATTAGAGGGATGATCTCGCCGGCTCCTCCAGACAGACTTGACTTATGCACTCTATACAATTAGGTTAGGTTAGAAGACTGTAAATACGCGAGTACTAAACATAGTTCCACTTACCAGTGATGGTTGATTTATGGATATATACGCTCAGGCAATAAGTGACTGTTGGTTTTGGTTAAATTGTGGGTTGGAGAACTAACCGAATTGATTGGCACGAAGCTGGACATATGTTCTATAATTATGGGTATTGATTGTGGTATTTGGTGAGAGGTATTGTGACTGACTTTGGAAACTGGTCGTCGCTTTGTGGAAACTGGTGTTAGAAATAGAATTGTATTCCATTGAAAGATGGCTGATTGCTCGTTGGAGCTTTTCTATGTTTTATAAATGTGCTAACTCTGTTGACAGAAGTTCTAAGATTCTTCCCAAAAACATCGCATTTGTCGATGTATTTGCTATTATTTTTAAAAACAGCTTTTTGAGAGTTAATTTTTTATTTACTTTGGAATTTTTAGAGGTCTAAAGTCTGCCACGTCATTCTTCGTCATTTAAAAAGTCAATTTTTTTTTAGATCTTTAAAGGGCATTTTGAAGCCCAGAAGATGCCCTTCTAAAACGTTGCTGTGCGATTTATGACGGTAGTTAAAATATTCATTGCTTGTAGGATTGTTTTTTATGCTCGTTTTTTTTATGTTTTTTTATCAGAACTTCGAAGATTTTTCGGACTTGGAATTAAAAGGGATTCGGTAACACTAATATTAACTTCACAACTGAGAGTATGCAATGGAAAAATAACCTCAATCGGTGTATCTTACACCTAAGAGTATGCAATGGAATTTTCTATTAAGTTTTACAGTGCATACACTTTGGTGATGATTTGTAATTTGGTCGGCGGTAATTTGTGCAGTGATACTCCAACTGATGATTTTAGGAACGAATTCCAATATAAGTTTACGAGAAATGCGTGACTGGAAATTGAGGACTTGACATTTGAGCCGAATTTTCTATAAAATTATTATTATATTACTATATAAAAATTTAAACCAAGAAGCGTATAAAGCGGCGAGCGACTAGAGTAGCCGGGAGGAACATTGGATTCTCACAAAGAAAAAGAAAGAGCAGGAGAAGCGTAGGTTACAAACTTCATATGATCGAAGAAATTGAGAGATGCTACTCCAGGAACAAAGTACGGAAGTTTTACCAAAAGGTAAAAAGAACGTACCAAGACAGAAAATCACGTACAGAAACCTGGGGCCAGATCACGTAAAATGAAAACGATCGAACGATATCGTTTTCACTAAGCCTGTCTCTATCATATCTGTGGCAATAGACAGAGACGGTGCTGAGAATGTGGAAAAAATTACTCTTGCGGACTCTATAATGGTGACGAAGACCAGAATCTTGCTGTTTGGCAGAACGTACCATTCATTATAGACAATGATCGACAAAACTTCCATCCACCTAACCAAAACGAAGTACGGAGAGCAATATTCAAGCTGACGAAGAACAAAGCTGCGTGGCCTGACGGTCTACCTGTTGAGCGCTTTAGACCAGCAGGAGATGACTTCGGAAAGAGCACGCACTCAGCAACGTTTGCCTTATGGTCCACAAGAAAGGAGACCCCTTTGCGCTAACTACAGAGGTATAAGGGCCGTTTGCTGATACGACTCATGGGGATTTACGTTCCACATAAACTCGTATGTGACAGTTTAGCTAGTTTAGTACCCCATAAGAATTTAAGTCGCATCAGCAAACGACCCTAAGTCTGCTTAACATCGCATAAAAGATCCTATCTGCCATAACCTGATTGGTCCCTATCAGTGCGGTTTTAAGCAAGGAAAGTCCACCGTCGCCGTCGATCACATTTTCACACTTAGGCAGATTCTGAAAAAAAAACCCAAGAAGTCCAAATCGATACCCACCATCTTTTTATCCATTTCAAAGCCGCGTATCACAGCATCTATAGAGACGGGCTATACAGAGCCATGTCTAGCTTTTTGATCCCTGCAAAACTTGTTGGATTGCCTAGGATGACGATGGAGAAAACTTGGTGCTGCATCAAGTAACTATTTTACCGCAACCAACCTTTGATGTCAAATGAGGATGATGCACTTTCTTGCGACTTCTTCAACATCATACTTGAAAGACTTGTCCGAAACTCACAGACCAACGCACACGACACCATCTTTCAAAAGTCCGTCCAATTACTTTCATACGCCGATGATATGATATGAAATAATTGGTAGAACACAGCGAGCTGTCACTGGTATGTTTGCTAGTATAGAAACGGAAGCGGCTAAAATGGGTCTAGCGCGGTCAACGAGGGCAAAACCAAAAATATGCTGTCACCAAAAAGGGACTCCCAACATCGTAGAATCGGACAAAACGTCGTGATCGAAAGCTATGACGTCTACCTCGGCTCTGCTAAAAAAATTCTGACAACAACATCTCAGAAGAAATTAAACGAAAAATAACTCTTGCCAACCGCTGTTTCTTTGGGCTAAGAAGGCAATTGAGTAGTAGAACCCTATCCCGAACAACTAAGAAGATTCGGTATAAGACCTTGATCTTTCCAGTCCTGCTTTATGGCGCTGAAGCTTGGACTCTTATCTAAAGCCGATATAAATATCCTCCCGTTTGCGTTGACGGGCTTTGAAAAATGAGATTAAACGAACTCTTCGATCTGTACAGCGACATCGACCTGGTCAAAAAAAAAAAAAAAACTGCGAGTCAGTCGTCTAAGATGGCTAGGACATGTAGAGCGAATTAAAACAAATGCTCCGGCCCATAGAGTCTTTGACTCTAACCCGGAGGGCCTCGCCTTAAGTGGCGCGGGCAAGTATAAGGCAACCTCAACCGACTAGGAGTGAAAGATCCTTAGAGTGCGCAACTGGAGGCAGTTAGCTAAGGGCCTTGCTAACTGCACAGGCTTGTTAGTTGAGACCTCCGTTCACAACGAACAGTACGAACGAACTGGAAGTAAGTACCTACATATAAAAGGTGGGCCAAATACAAGTTTCTTTTTAAAAACGCAATAAAATTAACAAAATTAAATTTGTTCCATGTATTATGGCTTTATTAGTAAGAGCAAACATTCCCATTAATTATGGAACACAACGTCGCGTCGTTTAAAGGGATGCCTCGACTGGCTTCACAGTAGCGCATTCTGTCACTTCAATTTTCCAAGACCTTGTTGATGGTTTCGGGCTGTAGCTCACGGATTGCTTGAATGATATTAGCCTTAAGTGCTTAAATCGTTTCCGGATTGTTGGCATAACATCGGTCCCTTCACGGTTCCCCACAAAAAAAGGCCAAAGGGGTAAAATCGCAGCTCCGAGGTGGCCAATTGACATCGCCAAGCCGGCTGATAACACGATTTGGGAATTTGCTGCGCAAAAGATCGATTGTGGCATGGGCTGTGTGGCATGGCGCGACATCCACCATGAACCATAGGGCGTCCAAATCCATGTCTTCAATTTCAGTAAAAAAAAAATCAGTCGGTAAACATGACTCTGTAACGCCCACCGTTGAGCAAAACGTTATTCCCAGCCTCATTTTCGAAAAAAAAAAATGGTCCAATGATGCCACCATTCCACATTCCGCATTGTCACTCTCTGTGGATGCATTGGCAACGTACGCCGACGGGGACCATGAGTGTTGTCCACGGTGGGTGCTTCATTTTGGCCAAAACTTCTTTTCAAAAACGCACTGTTTGGGCTACACAGCACTGACTTTGGAAATAAGCTTTCAAAAGTTTTCCCAACGTTGTTCAAGCGTAAAGCGACTCATTTCGTTCCGCAGAGGAAAGATATTGACTTTCTGTCAAGATTTTGAGCGGAAAACAGCTGCTGTCAGTGTCAAAATAACCTTTGATTTAAAAAGAAACCACTAGACGGCCCACCCTATAAAAAGGTCTACAATGATTAAATTTAGCGGGGCACTTTATCGAAGCACTATCCTCGTCGCATCTTGAATTCTAAACTTCATATGCGGGTGGATGGCCAATCTATCAGAGGTGACAACTATAACAGGCATGGATATAGATTACTGCCAATCCACTCGTAAAATACTATCCAAAAACATTCCAATCCATCTCTTCTGAAAAGGACAGACGGAGTATGGACTATATCAACTGGGAAGTCACTAGAGCTTTTACTTAATACCCACTTATCAGAGTGCAAGGACACTCAGCACAAGGTGTAACAACTCAGCAAAATATTCTCTGTGATATGTGATCCAGCTGTTGCTCACTTTACAACCCAAGAATGATATTTTCTATTCGTCCTTTATCAAGTAGACTTAATCCTTACAGAAGTTCCCTATTTTGGGTGTGAAAATAACTCTTCAATCGATTTCAAACAATAATTCTCCACATTGCATAACTACAAAAATCCGCATTACTACCAAACCGACCCTTTTGTCGGTTGATCCCAAAAGAAAGCTCTCAACATCCTTGAACTAACCTCACATCACAAGACTATGTATATACAAAAACATAATATACCCTAACATCATAATATTCAAATATACAACGGCTTCGGGCTTCCCCACGCCCAATCAACATTGTATCTACAAAGCGAGGGATATTTTTTCTTGTTGAGATACAAATTTAGGAAAATTCCCCTAACCTTGTATTGCCAATTGCCATCGCCGCCGTCGCTGCCGCGCGCCATACCATGGAGCAAAGCAAAACAACCTTGCACACGCACACAATCACTATTACCTACTGGGAAAATTCTCACCGTCTCGCCATTTACACTTTGCAGAATTGTTCAAGTTGCTTTTCCACAAGCACCACATCCACAATCAGCTGGTTCGATGTTTTTCTTTTCTCTCCGTCATTTTCCTTCATTCATCAGGATTTTCCTCTTTGCTGATGTGCTGATGTCTATTCTATACCACCATCTCTCATCATCTTTTATTACTCATCTCTTGTTGCTTAGCCAGAGTGGCCCAAGTGTGTGTGTGTGCAAATACTGCGCGTATATGTACACGCAGGTTGTCTCTGATAGTATTGATGGAAAAACATCTGTGACACATACCAGTGCATGAATCAAATGCGGAAAAACTTGTTTTGAACACACGTACACACTCTCCAACGTATTTGTGTGGATTTTTCCCATTTGTTGAGATAATGTTTTCTGCTTTAGATACATTTTTTTTCTGCTTCAGATACATTTTTTTCCCCTATTCTAAGATACTTTTTCTTCGTCGGAGTCCGAGAACCAGCTGTTTTTACCTATGTTGAATATGTGGGAGAGATATTCTCTAATTTTATTCGCGCATCACACTGGCCCGACTTAGTATGGGTGCTTGAGTCAAATAGTATCTGTGTGAGTGTTTTGGAACAGCACTGTGTATAGTGTATCTTTTCGAGGTTGCTTTCCGTTTTACCGTTTCAGTACAATTTATGCTGCTGCTCCATTCGTATCGCAGTGGAGCTGTTATATCGGTCTTCAAAAATAAAAATTGGACGTCGGGAAGCTCCCCCCTCTCTCTCTTCTAAATAACAAGAACGGTTTAAAAAAAAATTCTGTGAGTGCATTCGTTTGAATCTCTTCCTCATGAAGGAATTACGCCAGTTCGTGGAACTCTTCTCCCAATTTGAATTCGATTAATATTCCTTGTTCCTCTGAGTTTGTTCTTTTTATTTTATTGTCATTGCTTCGTCGCGTCTTGCAATCTTTCGCTTCGTCATCATCAAAAGCAGCAGCAGCATCTTCATCTGTTGGTGGTCGAAAGGTAGTTGTTTTTACTGGCATTTTCACGATCCCTTGGCTCATATATATATTGCGTATATTGCGTCCCTTTTTTATGTGGTGTGACCTTTAACAATAATTTTTTTTTTTATTGTGTGCCGTCTCTTCATCAATACAAAAAGAAAAAAAGTTGAGAAAAAAAATCCTATCTAATGAAAGCATTCAAAAAGGAAGAAAAATTGTCAAAGTGTTGAGCAAAAAAAAAAGTAAAGTCTTCCAAAGTGTACAAGTGAATCTTAAAAAAAAAATTCATACAAACGGATACATCCACAACGCAAGCGACATTCAAAGATACCGTCTTTTGGATTATGATTTAGCAGAGTATCTTCTCGCAACAGTAGCAGTTCTAATTTGGCGTATGGGGGGCGGGATATCAACACCTCCCAATTATTCGAATCAGCTGTTCAGTGGATTTTTAATGTAAATTCTTTTTTTTTTATTACATACTATGCTTTTTGAATAAGTTTATGAGCAAAAAAAAAAAAAGCAGTTTGAAAAGTTGCTTTGATCAGAGAAATACATACAAGCATACTAATGATCTTTAAAAGATTGTTGACTTCATTTTTATTTTTTTTTAATTATAATAAATTTGCATAACCGATATAATGTTGTATTGATCAGTGAGATATAAAAGATTTCGACTTTAATATAAGATGCTTTAGGAAACTTGAGTTTATGTATGATATAGTGATTGAACACTTTATAGATCGAGAAAAGATCAATGAATGGAAGGTTGCAATTCAGGGCTTTTAAATATCTATCATTCTGAACAACGATAATAAAATTTGAACAATTGCGTGGAAAGTCGACTGAAAATGTGGCATAACATTTTTTTTAAAATAGAATAAAGATCAAAATATATAGGTCCTAGTTGTGCATTCAAAATTTTGTACTTTGTTTACAATTATTTGCAATTTGCAAATACAATGCAAAAAATTTTGTTGTTTTCTTAACTATGAAAATAAGCTAGCTTTTTTTTTTAAGCATTTGGACGCAGTCTCAAGAACGAGCCTCTGTGTTTCCGTCAGAACTGAGCGTTTCTCAAGATAGTGCAGGATGTTGAGAAACGAAATGAAAGAAAATAATTTTTTCGCGTTAGGATCTCTCCTCGTAATTTTGACTAAATCCATTGCTACAGCTTCTGTTTCAAACTGTTGTAAACATTTCAGTCACAGCTCGCAGATCTCTAGTAATTGTACAGACCTTTGAAAAATTGGACTTCTATAGCTCTCGAATTTCGCACAAGAAGAAGTTACAGCGCATCATGTTGCCTAAATCCTTGTTTGACATCAAAAGTCTCGGTGAAATTGTTTCTGATCTTAATGGGGATCGGTGCTCAGTGGTCAGAGGATTATGCGCGCAGAACAGTGTCAGATTGTGTTGGGTACCGGGATACTGTAATATTGAGAGTAACAAAATGGCTGACTACTTACTTACTTATCGGCCTCCCGACCCGTCTAGCGTGTCTGCCTGAGACACTGCAGCCTTCCATCCTCTACAATCCCGGGCACGCTGCTTCCAATTGACCAGCTCTGGCATCCGCAATGGCTTTGTCTTTGAAACGGAGGTTTGGTCTTCATTCATGGCCGACATTTTGACCAAAAACGTAGCAGAGCTCCGACAAAATGAAACAATTGAGGGGCTAGAGCATAATACCTTCAATAGCCGTGGCCAAGAGAATTATATTGGAGATATAATATAGATGCCCTAAAAATTAGGGCAGACATAAGATGGTCACATAAAGAAGGCCACAGGGTCTCTCTCAAAGGCTTTGTGGCCTTAGTTAGGTCGGAAAAAAATCTGTAGAATTATTTAAACTTAGCAGATGAAAGTTACGAAATTCTTAGTTCTTAGGAATCAGACTAGGAGATTAGGTTTAACAAGGTAATGCGAGGACCTAAATGTAGCAGAGGATATTACTCATCTTCTCTGTGAATGTCAAGCTATTCCTCGAAATAGAAGGAAAAACCTTGGAAAGTACTTCTTCGATAATTTGGAGGATGTTGGCCTCTCAAACAAAATTGAAACGATTTTTAGGTTCTGCGGGGAAATTCCAGTGGTTTAGATTTTAAGTGATTGGTTTAGGTTTTGACCATTTCCCAGGGATGTCAATGGGCCCAATATAGAGCTAAGTCTTCTGTGCTGAGCTGACACCCTATTCAATCTAACCTAATGAAGCAGCGCCTGTTTTTTATCATCATTCTGCACAGCCTGGCAGGGATACCAAAACTAGACAAGGACCTATAACTCGTCTTCGAACGACAAACAGATGGTCGGTATCGATTTGGACTTCTTAAATTTGCTCCAGGATCTGTACTGATTTTAATATTTGAATATAAAATAAAAAAAAATATATTTGGTTTTTTTGTGGATTTATCGGGCCTAAAACCGCAGCGGTAGAAGCCAAGACGAATGGTTTGAGGAAGGATGTTGTATTCAATGATAAGGACAGGGAGACTTATGCCTCGATATTTAGCGCAGCGATTCACAAGAAAAAATACCCCCTAAGGTATTTTTTCTTGTGAATCGCTCGAGCGATGTTGTGGTTCCATTCATTAGACATTCATACTTTTTTCCCGACAAAGTCTTAGAGATGAGTTGGTGCATGGACTCCACCAAGTCGTCCCCCGCTGTTTTAAATAGTTCAGCTGACAGGCCGTCTTGGTATCATCTTTATTTTGGTCATTAGGACGAACATTTTAACTTTCGTCTGGAGATGTCTAACTTCATACCTCGTCTTTTGGGCATAAAACTTACTATACTAGCTCTTATTCTTCCCTTCAGCTCTGTTTAGTACCTAGGCGAGTTTTTTTTTTTTTGATGTGCTTGGTTCACTTTTCGTCAAAACAAATTGCTGGTCAAGTTAAACCCAGCCCATAGAGTTATGGCGCTCGTTTCTGATGGGTTTTTGTCAGCTATGCCACTGATCTTCGACACTTTATGTTGACTTCGTTGCGTATGAGTAAGACTTCTCCATAAGCTTATAGGGATATGCGATCGGCAAAGTTTCTAGCGGTTTATTACAATTACAGCCGTTCAACGTTTAATCTCCTCACAATATTTTTCCGCATTCGTACCTTTTTCCTCTATCGGGGTCGTGAGCGAATTTATGACTGATGTTAGGGAATTGAGCCTTGATGCAGGTTAACATAAGACGTTCACTAATGTATCGATTGCTCAAGCCTTCTTGCCTAAGTCTGCCCCGTATAACAAATTCAGTTGGTTGACGCAACTGGTCCGTATAGACTGGTCCCTGGGCTGGACCTATCTTCGTCTTTGGGACAAATGGTAGAAACCTACAATTTTATGCCGAGTCCAAACGGCTTAAATTGAGAAGCTTTTTCAGGACAGTTATACCTATTCTCGGATGTTTTTAGACGTTCGCGAGAGGTAGCGCAGTAGAAAAAAACCTTAAGATGAAATTTGTGTTTTTCCGGGGCTTGAACCTGAGACCCCTCGCGCAGTAGTCCAGCACATTAACCACTGAGCTACCACCAGCCATCATGGTAGGTTTTAAATCAAACGATCTTGGACGCCAATTCACTTGAAATTTTGCGCTCTTAAAATAGGTCTGTTTTTTTCCACATCTATCTCAGTGAAGTAAAGTAAAGTAGGATTTTTAACACGCAATTACAACAACTACGAACTGTTTGACACATTCGAGACTCTATATAGTTGTTGTAATTGCGTGTTAAAAATCCTACTTTACTTTACTTCACTGAGATAGATGTGGAAAAAAACAGACCTAATGTTTCCTTCAAAAATGTATTGTATCATTCGGCGCCATCTTGTTGACGTCACACGTCTCCTTTAAATTCGGGAACTAAAAAGTCCGTAATCATGGATCTATAGACAAACTGTAAAGGACTGGCATAAACAGTGACTTTTTGTGGATGGAAGGGCTCAGGAATGACTTGTTGCTATTTTATACACGTCAAAGTTTCTTCACGTCGGCGTTGCTATTGAAATAAAAAAATTTGCAAATTGGTGCATATTTTGGTGACTTGGAATAGGAACTTTACTTAAAAGTAAAAAAAAATTAGGCCCATAAAAATATTGTGGTGGAAAAGACGACCAAGAGAAAATTTTATTTTAGGCCAACTTTGAGCAATTTGTAAGCGTAGCTCTGACGAAAGTCGTTTATTCATACTGTGTGACTAATCATATTCAACACAAATCGCCTGTCAGCTGTCACATCTTCGTTGTCGCGGTAAAAATTGTTGTCAATTCGTAAAAGAAACCCATAACAAAAAAACTACCCTTTACTTAATTGAATTCATTCGAAGTTATGTGGCATTTTACACCAGTAAGTACAAGTTGGCGAACTCACCAGGGTAGATATTGACAAATTCAAACAACATTATTCTTACATAATCGAGATATTTTGCATTTTTCACCCCATTACCTTGCATACAATTTAGGTTGTTGTTCAGACATTTGCATGGGAATTTCCTTGGAAACAGGTCATCAAAACCCCAAACAATAATTTACAACCCTCATAAATGGTAATAGTGCCTAAATACCTATGCAGGTAACCAATTCGCCGCAATAGAGAATACACGTTCATATATATTTCTATGCATAGGCGGCACAAGCACAATAGAATCGGCCTTTTACTCTTGTTTTTGTTTCCAACGTTATACTACTGCAATACAATGCAAATGACTCCGAGTCAGAGTCATACTCATAGCCCATAACAAAACACGCATGCCATTGCAGCAGCAGCAACAGCAGCAGGTGTATACAAACCCAAAACATCTGTGATCTACTTTCTCTCCTACATTTCGTCCTGGAAAAATAAAAAGAGAAGCCAAATTGCGACTGCATTCAAAAAATGTGTGACACACTTTTCACCCCCTTTTAAGGGTTGCAACTGAAATTTTCAGCGTATTTGTTGTTTCACAATCAAATTAAAATTTATTTGCTCGTCTGCCTTAGATTTATGTTTGCCAACTTACAGCCAGCTAAAGAGTTTGGTTTGATAGATTCATTAGAAAGGAAATTCTAAAATAAACACAACAATTTTGATTTCGAAGTGAGTGTTGCCTGTAGATATAGTTGAAAATAGTGTTACTGCATCTGGATGTATGTAGTACATTATACAATCGATTCGTTTGCTTAATCTGAATCTGTTTTCCATTTCTGAGATTCAGGGAAGTATATTAAATGTATTTTGCTTCCGTTGGACTGTCGAAATCTTTGTCTAGAAAAGTGGACGGTGCTAAAGATTTTTTTCCATTAAAATGTTACACAAGTATAATTGCCCGGCATCTGTTGCACCGAAGATAAATAGGGCGGTTCTATGTAGAATGGACTAGATTGATCTTAGTGAAATAAATTGAATTTGATTTATAATTTTTTTTATTTTTAAATCCGTCTTACTGCAACATGCTGTGATGAAACTCTTAAGCGACCCATACATTATCTAAAACGCGAGACTACTTTTTTTTTACAAAAAGAAAATACGTTTATAAAGGGTCACCCATAATTCACGGAAAATTTTAATTTTGCGCCATTTAACAGTGATGCCAACGCAAAAAAAAAAAGTTTACAATGTGACAGCTGACAGTTCGGGGTTAGTAAAAATGAACGTGCTACGCATTTTCATTGTTGAGCACTATTTTAAAAATAATGAAGGTTTGACAGCTACAGTCCGCAATTTTCGAACAAAATATGGCCGTCATAGTGCGATTTAAAACCATCACCTGTCGAAGAGAATAATTGAAAAATTCAGAGAGGAAACACTGGTTGTCCTGCCACAAGTCATTCAACAGAAAACATGGAAGCAGTTCGCAAGAGTATTGCTGACAGTCCAGGAACATAATCAATTCGGTACCGTGTAGTCAAGAATTGGGATTTTGAGAAGCTCTCTATAGCGAATTCTCACGAAAGACTTGAAACTTCATGCCTACAAAGTTCAATTGACTCAAGAACTGAAGACTACTGACTATGCAGAGCGAAGAGAGTTCGTTGAATGGATTTCGGAAGAACAACAAGTGGATGCTGATTTTTCGAACAAAATCATCTTCAGTGATGAAGCTCATTTTCATCTTGTTGGCTTCGTTAATCGTCAAAATTGTCGCTTTTAGGGTTCAGAAAACCCACGAGTAATTGTTGAGAAACAAGTTTCTGTTTTGGAGGAGGCATTTGGGCTGGAGGCATTCTTCTTCAACATCCGGCTGGTCAGCCAGTAACAATTAAGCCGTGGCGGCCATTTATCCGATTTGCTATTCCATACATAACCTCAATCTGTATACTCTATGAATTAATAAAAAATGTAAGCTTTCTAATTAAAAATCTGTATTTTGGGTCTCCATTTACAAAGGTGATCTTTAGGTTGTCATTATGGTTTGACTGTCTTTTGTCAGTTCAGATTTGCCAGTAGATGCCAGAACATCTAACTCCGGCCGCAAAAAGTTTTTTTTGCAAAAATTGCCTGATTTTGTTTGTATTAATCATGAGTAAGTTACCATCAATCAGTCTGAGAGGAATCAAGGAATTCCAGTCCAAGTCATCAGCGAAGAGCAAATGACTTATCCTTAGATCTCCCAATTCGAAATATTCTTCGCCAACTGGTCGGGTTGTCTTCATCTCGTGACTCGACCACAGCTCTGCAATACGTTTCCAGGGGGTTGGGTACGTTTGCCTTCAATCCGTATTACAAAAGCCCGTAAACCAAAAGACCTTAATTGTATGTGGCCCCCTGCAACCCCTCTGCCAAATCCTGGTCACTGTAGGATTTGGAATGAGTGCGAGTTTGAGTATATGCAAAGCGACTTTTCGCCAAAAACATTTATTCATTGTTTACAAATATTTGCTCTGAAAAATGGAAAAGCCCGTAAAAATTACGTAAAAAGTACGGGCTTTTTGAAAATGTTCATTTACGGGCTTCTGTATTACATGCTTTTATTTTACGGTCAACTTCGAAATGCTGTGTTTGCATTTACGGGGTTCTGTGAATATGGGCTATAATTTTACGGTCAAACGTATCGTTCCGGTTTCCAGCACCTTGGCTCTTTTTTCCCCTTTCTTGAAAAGAGGCACAATCACCCCAATCTGCCAATCGCTGGCTGGGAGCTTCGTCGCATTCCCAGGTCACTTTAATAACAGGAGAGAGCCATTTAACTCCTTCTTCACCTAAGGCCTTGAGTATTTCTGGCCGATTTGATCGCAAAAGTGACCTCCTCTACCGTGGGACTATTTTCCGCCCTGCTTATGGCGAAGGATCTGTCATCCCCAATGCCCTGGAATGGATTGAGCAATTCAGAAAAGAGCTCGCTCCATTCTCTCAGACTGAACTTCAACGTGCACTCGATCGGTTTGTAGCCGCTTGTGTTGAAGCTGAGATGAAAATAAATAAATAATCTGAAAGGATGGTCGTCTTCAGAACGCCTGTTCAATGCACTCTGCATGTTAGTGTAGTCCAATTGACAACAGGTGGAGAAGTTTAAGTATCTCGGGGTCGTATTCACGAGGAATGGAAGGAGAAATGCTGAACTTTGCTGTACGATGGGCAGCCTGGATCAATTTTGAAGCAGCTTGGTCATTCTGTTATTAGCTGGACTGATCTTGATGTCAAAGCTAAGTTTTCAGTCTTTAATTAGGAGTTTGTTCCAACTCTTACCTATGGTCATTAGGTTTGGGTAATGACCGAAAGAATAAGATCGCGGATACAAGTTGCCGAAATGAGATTTCTCCGTTGTATTGCTGGGTGTGACCTGTAGAGATCGCATTAGAAACACCAGAATACATGAGGAACTCAATGTCGACCATCTACTTCTCCGGACGGAGCTGTCCATGCTTCATGTTAAACACATGTCCCCAACCAGGATCCCACGACGTGCTATGGAATCCGTATCATCAGGCAGGCGTCCTCTAGGTAGACCCAGAATGATAGCTAGTAAGGGTCCACTTGAGCAACCTACATCCGCAAGCCACTTAATGGATAAGCGGGCGATGGAAAATGAATGATTGAATGAAAAAGTTACCATCTTTCATGATATAGGTCAAGTCGCAAGATGTCAATTTGTTGTCAACATTTTTCTGTACATAAAAATGTGTTTTTTTTTAAATTTTTCTAAACTGTTCTTCTAAATTTACACACAATTAAATTTTCTGGTGAACCAAAGTCCTCAGTTGTTAGTCAGTCAAAATTGTAACTAGCGTTACCTACTTGCGTTACTTGATTTCTGTCATTAAATGAACTTCCCTCGAGTGTCGTGACCTTTCAAACATAGTTAACTCGTTATTTGATTATCATTTCGGTCAATATTTAGCACTAGCTACAGATATTATTATTCCTAACAACTTACGTTATCGATAAAGCATTGTCTTACTGGTTAAGCCGTAACAAATCATCATTAGTTGGTTTCATTTTACTCAATCAGTATGCAAACTATACACTCATGCATAATAAATATGGTTGACATTTAAATGAATGACTAACTTTGTCATTTTTTTTAGCAAAAGAATGTTTTTTTTTAAATTGACTGTAGACAAGTTTCTTTTTTTTCAAAAGTACACTCACAGTATATCGCTCATAATTTTGTAACTCTCTCGAAGCATTTTCTGAACTGCAAATCTTGACATTTAATCAAATGCAACAAACAATTTTTTTTTTTTTGCTCATTTACTATTATTTTTAATTACATTCATTATAGTTACTATATTCCTGTTAAAATTTTGTTTTTGGCTTGCTAGAAAAATAAGAAGAGATATATAAAAACAAAAGTTAGTACACATTAATTCGTTTAGTACTAAATACTTATTTTTCGTTATTGTTTCGAGCAATCTAATACTTTATGGTCTGCTACATTATTAATAATGTAAACTACTAAGCACGCTAATTTTTTTGCGTTTAAAGTTAATCAATTAACAGTTTTTTTTAAAAGCAATTCAATCTTAAGTACTTATAGTTAGTAATGTAAATATTTTCTTTTATTATTTTGTTTGATTTGAATTGTTGAATATTATATAAACATTTCAGAATATATTTAGCTTTTTTTGTAAAATATTACCAAGGATTAATATTTATTTTTGAATATCACACGATTTGACGTATGATTGACGGACGTTTACAATTACTGAGACATCACAGCAAATGGTTGCTTTTAGTTATAACTTTATTTAAACTGAAATTTTGTTTAAACTCAGCTTAAATTTTTTGGTAATCAATGCTAAACTATGTTAGCAATAAACTCTGGGTATTATTTGGACTCTTATGTCCAATGGTCGACAACCTGGGACCGAATTGTTTCGTCCTTTAACAAGCAATATGTTACAGGATTTGTTTCAAAACTCTGTTTTTTTTAACTGGAAACACTGTTTCTACAGATTGTCAATTTGACAGTTGAAAGTTTATTTGTGGTTAGTATGTTTTGCAATTTTACCATGAATAGATGAACGCCAGAACTATGCGTGCAAATTGTGCAGACTTATTTTGAAAACTATGTATGGTTCGGTTTGCCAAACTTACATACGTCCATTTTACGGTCATTCCCAAAGAGGACAAGCACTCGAAACAGCAAGTTGTACCCTCGGATGTTTGTCAGATCTTAAACCTTATGGTGTAATAAGTGTTTTTATGAGGGTCAAACCCAAAGCCTCTCGCTCAATATTTAAGCATAATTTAAAACCGCATTGAAGTCTGTTGATGGGCTGTTTTTCAATCTGTCATTTTGTCGACGAAAAAATTCAGTTCCTCCTAACTCAGGAGCAAATTTCAAACTTCAAATTTCGTTTTTTGCGGTCAATGACACCAAGTTTCCCTTGTCTATATTCTTCATCTCATACAATCCTTGTAACCACCCTAGACTACACACAAGCTAACTGTCAAAATGTTCCCTATAATTTCAATTATAAATATTTCTTCACTGAATTTGAATTATTTTGACAACGACAATGATTTTGTTGTCGTCTGTCTATCTATCTATTTATCACCTCCTGTCTGTGCTCTAATGATTCAATTAAAACGCGAGACGACAAGAAACGAGGCATATTTATATATATTTTATATTGCCATATACGAACCTTCCTCTAAGATATATTCTATCGAAAAGACAGCTATCTGATCGAACAAACTACTACTGTACGTCGATGATACTGTATACAGTATCCTCATAATTTGAGAGCATTTTAATTACGTTGGATATATAATTATGAATTCCATAATATGAAACCAAAAAAAAAAAAAACATCTTTCCGTGCCTTAGGTGTGAGGTATTGAATACGTATAGAAGGGAAAAAAGGCTCTCATAAAGCTCAAGGTTTCATATTATACATACATACAAATTTGAACGAAAAATCATTGATTACATTTTGTGTATTTTCATGGCAAAGTTTCGCCCTTCTAATTATGTAAATTGCCTATAGGTCATTTAATTACTCTGCAAAGGAACATGATACACCCCTAGGGGAAATTGAAATATGATATAGATACTTGAAGTGTCCTTTGAATATAAATTGCATAGCTAACAAATACTTAATGTAACGCAAAATGAACCATACTGATGGAGGTATAGATACGCCTTAATGTATGCAATTGATTTTGAATATTTTGTTCTTATTTTTATCACGAACATATCGTAAACATGTTTTTTGTGGATATCTTTAACACAAACTTCCTTACACTTGATTTTGGTAAATCTATACGCAACTTCTTAACAGATGTCGTCTTTGGAAGTAGTTTTCTAATTCACAATCGATTAGTGTGCCGTCGTTGAACTGAGTAGGCAATCAATAACAATTAATGGGATTAGAAAATATTTAGCTCCAATAATTCTCTTTCATTTGACATGTCGCGCTATTTGTTTGGGTGTTAGACCCGTGACAGGAATTATTACTATAGAAATATTTATTATAGGATAATTTTTTTTTTATTTTATTTATTACTAGCTGTACCCACCCGGCTTCGTCCGTGCACAGGATCTGTATTCCTTAGGTCTTAGAAAATAATGTTCTTTCGTAAAATGCGAAAAATGAGAATAAATCGATTTTCTGGAATTTTCTTTCTGCCTAAACCTGAAATACAGCAATACGAACAAAACAAAAAATATAGAAGATGAGAGGTGCCACGCCCCTTTGTCCAATTTTGACCAATCTTCACAAAAATACTCCTGGGCCAATACCTAAGATTGTCTGTAAGTTTTAGCTCAATCGATTCGGCGGTTTTCCAGATATAAGATTTTGAATAATTTTTTTGTATGGTAGATGCCACGCCCCTTCGTCAAATTTTGACCAATCTTCACAGAAACACTCCTGGGTAAGATTGTCTGTAAGTTTTAACTCAATCGATTCGGCGGTTTTCCAGATATAAGATTTTGAATAATTTTTTCGTATGTGAGGTGCCACGCCCCTTTGTCCAATTTTGACTAAACTTCACAGGAATACTCCTGAACCAATACCTAAGATTGTCTGTAAATTTAAGCTCAATCGGTTCAGTGGTTTTCGAGATTTGCATAAGATTTGGATTGTTTTTTGTATGGGAGGTGCCACGCCCCTTTGTCCAATTTTGACCAATCTTCAAAAGTATATTCCTGGGCCAATACCAGGATTGTCTGCAAATTCGAACTCAATCGAGTCAGTGATTTTCAAGTTTTAAGCACAAATCACGATCCATTTTTATATATAGAACGATTTTTAATTCACTAAGAGATGTCATAACAATAGATGTATGCAATTTTTTCACGAACATGGATTTAAACGATGCAATTTTTAAAATGTACAATTCCTTCGTCAGGAAATTAACTTCCTTTTGACATCTCAAAGGAAAACAATTTGATAGATCAAAGTCAATTTATTTTTAATGAAATTCAAATTCACTAACAGATGGCGCAGCAATTGGTGTATACAATTGTCAAGAATTCTTCAGGTGTGCATTTTTTTTTAACTCAATTTCATAAAAAAACTTAAATATTAAGGATTAAATGGATTATTTGGACTTAAGCTAATTTCATTCTGTCAAATGCTTGTCAGACTTCTATATTCATAATATTCATTTTCTAACATGTGTTTTTTTGATCGGAAATATTTTTTGATATCATTGACGCATAACATGTAAATAACTGATTTAGAAATACCAGACAAATACCACAAACTGTGCGAAAGGTCCTATATATTCCGACAAGAGGGACACAAGGCGACAAAATGCGATAACAAGAAGGCGAAACGCAAAACTCGTACAACAAAGAAAAACTGGAAAAAAAAACTCCCCATGTGGTTTACCATAACCGATAATGTAATCGACATTTTTTTTATCCTATTTAATTCATTTTCTCCCTCTCCCTGTCTCCGAAGGAAACCTGTAGTGTAGAGAGGTAGACCGTAGACCTCCTGTGGGGTTTTTGTTTCTACATAATATGTCCTCTGGTATATCTTTGGTCTTTGCTGTAGGCTTCTCGAAATTTTATACCTATATTTTGTGTACCATCAAAAAAGGTAGGCTTTCTTGCATATATATATATATCTGCATGTATCTGATGTTGAAAAACGCCAGATGCGCAATAAAATGCAAGTACTCAACAGGACAGCAGCATCAACAAAAACAACATCATGTAGAAAAGATTAAGAAGATGAAGCACGATCCAAACACCCAAAGTCCGTTTCCTTTTAATCGAGTGCACAACCGTATGTAGGTGCACATGGATGTTGTATCTTATTAGCAAAAAAAAACATTGTAAAATGGGTTGTATGCAGCTTCTGGTAGAACATACCGTCCCGGATCCAATATCAGCATAAGATACATTATACTTATGTGTATGTTGAATGCCATACAAATACACGTATCTTAAGATTTCGTTGGAAATCCTGTCTGTTGTCCCGTCTGCTGTCCCATCGTCTGCAGTTAGTTTCACTATGTGGCTGCAGCATCCAACAGGTTATTGCCATTTGCACTAAAGGCACAGTGTGTTTTCAGTATCTATTGGAATTGAATTCGTTGCTAATTCTTTGTGTATCTCTTCCGGTCAATTTTATTCTCTGTTGGAATATTTAAAAAAAAGGCCGTACGATAGCCACATGTATGTAATCCTTTTGTAATCCATTTTGCAGTTCGTGTCATGAGTAATAATAATTTATCTGAGAAAATTTCGTCGTCCTAACCTATCTTGTCCTTGACTAACCCATTCTTATTCAAATTTGTTTAAAAAGTCAGAATTATATATGATTACTTCATAGCATGTCAGTAACTTATTAACGTATTCTAAGACGAAGTTAATTCTTGACCTAGTCGGTCATCGGTGACTCCCATGTTGGGGCTACTATTTTTGCCGCTCCTTCTTTAGTCCGCTCAAGTGCCATAGTTCAACAGAGTTAATGTTGTTCTATCAATTCATCATCGTCCATAAACAAATGCCTTTGAATGGATGTTCTTTCCCTTTGAAAACATCAAAAATTCTCTTCTAATTGTCGAAATGAAAAATTAAATTGAATTTGTTACGCCAAAGGGTTCAAATTAATCATTTTAACTGAATGGTGTAAGTTAAGCGATGATGTTGTAATTGAAGCGTTTAGATGAAGAAGGGGTTAAGTGACATTTTTGAAAATTTGTGTTTTTTTTCATTAATGAAAATTGTATATGACAATTTAAATTTCTGAGCAATCCCCTTGTCTCTACCCTATATAGTTTTTGATATAGTCCCTTCTAAATGTGGTATAAAGGTGGTAAATGCGATAGAAAAGTGAAAGATGTAGTGGAAGAAGGTGTTAAAATCACTTAACTCCTTTAAGCATTGCAAACGCAAATCAAAATTATTTTTTGTTGGCATAAAGGAGTTAAATGATTGACTTACCTCCTTTATGCAACTTTCACTTGCAACTTTTTACCTGTGTTAAAACGTGCTTTTTGGTGAATGCATCTGCAATTTGTATTAATTTGAGTGAACAACTGTGTAAATAAATAAATAGGCGGCGCACCAGGCAGTAGACACCCAAGGCCTAGCTTCTCGCAACTATTCGTTTTGTGTGAGTTTCTATTTTTGAGACGAATGGAATGGAAGGGACCTATGCCGAGTTTTATGCCGAGTCCGAACGGCTGAATTGAGAAGCTTTTTCAGGACAGTCATACTCTCGGATGTTTGTTAGACGTTCGCGAGAGGTGGCGCAGTAGAAAAAACCTTAAGATGTAATTTGTGTTTTTCCGGGGATCGAACCTGGGATCCCTCGCACAGTAGTCCAGCACACTAACCACACAACAACTGTGTACATTTTTAAAAATATGGAAAGAAGTCTCATGATAGCGCATCTCCTTGCCGAAATTCTGTAAATGTTTGAAATAGTTCGGAGGAGCTTCTTCCAAACTGCACGTTGCTGCGGTGTTTTCCAGTTCAGTCATCGGGCATGCTTTCTTCCACCTATTCGCATTAATGTAATTGCGGTTGTCACGTCGCGACGTGTCGGTCGCATGCTACGCTGTACTTTTCTCATATTCATGCCTCATAGGGACTCTAACTCGCTTTTCCCTGCTGCAAGTCGCTGCTTTAAGCTGTTTTCGCTCGCCGATCCTTTTACGTTAATTAAATTAAAGCATTGAAATTTTCAATGTTATTGCAAGTTAATCTTCATTAGAAGTACAATTTTCAATACTAGTGCAAGTCAACTTTCATTGGCATTGAAATTTTCAGTGCCAGTGAAAACGAACTTTCAGTAGCATTGAAAATTTTACTGGTAGTGCAAACGAAATTTCAGTAGCATTGAAATGCATGGTAATGCAAAATCAATGTTAGTGCTTAAGGATCAAGGTTTGGTGTATATCAAGTTGTGAAATTACTGGACTATTTCGATTTCATCGATCACAAATATCCGTAAGTTGGGCACACCTACTTAGACAGTGATCGGGATTTCGGAAGAATTGACAAGGAGTTACGAAAACATAAAACAATATCTATATACTGCAGAGCAGTATAGAGAAATAATAAGAAGTTCAAGCAAAGGAAATACAGTCGTCGTTAATATGGAAAACCATGTTCATTCACTCACAGACTTACAGGACAAACTTATGTGATTTTCCATTGGGCACATCCGATTTTTATTTCAGATCTCAGATTTTTCGTGGCAAATGGAACATGAAAGCAGATTGATCTGCTTTTGTAAATGTGTTAGTGCGTTATTTGACAGTACCTCGGCTGTGCAAATTGTTTTCGTTTGTCCCTGGATACATACGAACTTCATATGGATAATCATATCGACGAAGAATCGAAATCCACAGATGACGAGGAAGAAGAATAATATGACCAAGATGATAGCAATTGCTCCAAAATTAAGTCAATGTCCATTATTTACGTTTTGGTTCTTAATAATTGCTTTTCAAGAGGGTTTTAGTAATTTCGCATGAAAACTAATTCAAATTCAACTAATTCAAGTTCAATGAAGTTCTGATATAGCTAAATCAGGCAAAATTCCTGACAAAACCCTAGACTTTTTTCCAGGAGAAAAAAAAACAAGGAACTTTCAAGTGAAAAAATTAAGAATTTGACAGATCAAATGCAATTCATTCCCTTGGAGCTTTATTAGTTCTACGAAAAAGGACTTTCAACGATTCCTAATGCTGAAAAAATAAACCAAAAAAAATAAAAATGTAAACCTAAAAATGTCACTTATCACCTTTGTTATTTTTATGATTTACTTTTAAAAAAATCTCAGTGGAAAAAGGAGTTAAATGCTCTTTTTCACAAATTATTAAAAAAAAGTATGTCTTAAAATTATTTTTATGAAATGAATTACTTATATCCTGAAAGGTTATTATGTTTTTTATTTTTTTTCGTCAGCAGCAAGTTTCAGTTACTAACACAAAAAAAGTTCTGCTCAAAATACTTTAAACCCTTATATCTCGAAACTTCCAGAACGTCACTTAACCCATTCTTCATCTAAACGCTTCAATTTAATGTGTGTGTGTGAAGGGACTATCATATTTTTTTCGAAAATTAAAAATTTTGGGTTTGAAAACGTTTCTTCTATTTCGTGTTAACTTGTTGTCTCGCCGAAGGCTGTTCCAACTATTATTAAAGTGTGAAAAAAAAAATAGCTTTTAAAACCACATCACCTTAGACACGAACCTATTGAGTGTTTGCATAGTAAATTAGTCTGGTTAGTCAGCTAATGCTGAAACCCACGATTTCTGAATATCTGCAAATGTTTAAGTTGATTGAACTTCGGACATGGAATTTGGGAATCTATTCCACCCCCTCTGTTTTTAAACGAATTCCCAAACTTGTACACAAATATGTCGATTGACAATCGACCGTTGACGTTGGCCTCATCATTTGACAGTCGAGTGAATATTTCTCTTCTAAAATTTGCTATCAATTATTATACAGTTTACGTAGTCAACCATTGACATATTATATATGGACTGCTAGTGAAATGTCAGTGAAACTGGGGCTCTTGTTTCGGATCGAACAATAAGTGAAACAAAATGGCAACCATTTTCGATTTCTCCATATGCTAGAGACACCTGTTGGGCGTGGGTGAATTTTTACTAGGTAAAATAGATGTCACTTAAAAAAAAACTGCGAGTTTCCAATTTATTCCGCTCCGAACCAAGAGAGCTAGTGGTTATGTTGGAACCAACTCGAAGACGTTGTCAATGTAGTCAACTTTCTGAAAGAATATTTCCATCTCAAGTGTAGAAGGGAAAACTAACATTTTCGCAACTGGCTACAATTGGTTTGTGTCTCAAATAAAGTATAGTTAGGTTAGTATGTGAACAAACCTTTTATTTACTTGACAAGGCGGATTCATAAAATTTGATAGGTATACGAAGGTTAGGTAAGGTTTCTGTTTGTTTAAGGAAGTAGTGTATATCTTTTAGACCCATTATAATGGCCGCGTTCAATGTGCTTAGGCAACTAAATATTCAGGTGACAGTTTATCATAGAACTTAGGCAGAAAATCTTGCCTAACACACGAAACTTGCCTAGATTTGCAGGCAAATCAGAGGCTGCTGACTAGCTAGGCAAAAGCGTATTGGACGCGGCCAATGGCGTTCAATGGTGATAAACCGTATAATTAACCTTGTGGTTACGCAGCACTATACACTGTATACACTCCCGATCAACTGAATAGGTTCAACATTTTTTAAAAAGCAAAATGAGCAGTCAATTACTTTTTAATAAGCACTTTCAAATCATGTGAACCACAATACTCAACCCAACCCTTAGCAACAATAAAATTAATTCTCTGAATTGAAAAAAAGCAACTTATTTCCCATACAATTAACGCTTTTCTTCTAAACAGAATCTATAGAAGATACTTTTATCAAATCATGTGATTCTCCGCCATTTATCTTGTTAATTAGATACAATCGGTTACACAATTACTTACCAATCAACCTTCGTATATGTTCTAATTAGCTTTCGTCGGTTACATTTGAAAACAATATCTAGCTATACACCTGCCACCCGCTCGCTATTCTGACATGGAAAAAGGCACGCGCTTGACAGGAGATAATTCGATTAACATTTAATGAATATCCGAGGGAGTTAGTAAAACAAATAAATACCCGCACTCATTGTAAAGAAACTGCAAAACAAATCAATCATCTATTCGACCTCTAAAACGGAAAGAGATCAAAAGTATCCAATTGATGTTGTATCTTTTTTTATAATATATTTTTGGCAAATATCTTCAAGTATCTGCGCGCCAAGGCAAGCACTTTAATCGATTAATAGAAACGAAAAAAAAGAAGAAACTGAATTCATAAATGTATTTCTGTTAATAGGCTTAAATTTGCTATTCGAATGATTTTATTGGACGCTGATTACGTTCAATTTATGCGGCGTCAGAGGTCGTTTCCATTTGTCGAGGTTAAGGTCGAACTTTGCTGAAATGAATTTCAAAATGTCAGTTAGACCGGCTTTAGCAACCGCACACGATGGCGCGTGGGTGTAGTGGAGAATGAAGAATCGCCTTCACATCGACGAACGCATGCTAAAGCCGGCTTAGGCTAAACCGCATATTAATAGAATTGAAACAAATCCGATAAGTGTCAAAATTGATGTGATCTGTCAGTTTCCATCAAAACCGATCGATAACAATCGACTCGAATCTTACACTGGGTGTGTACAGATGTGTAATAGGCTTAAGATCGTAGAGGGTGAACACTGAACAGCGAACGTGTGCATCAGCGGTAGGTGATCCGGTCACTGAAATTCTAGTGATCTATGAAAACGATCTGTTCGAGAACGTAATTCTGGCGCAATTGGATGGTGAAGAGTGTTGTAAGCATGACAGTCGAGATGGCGTTTGAGGGGCGGTTGATCGAAATAGATTTTTGAATCATTAGCAATAGTTTCGTAATTATGGTGCATGGAGTCTTTGAATATAAACCAAAGGAACTACTCTAATAAAGCGGACCATAGGCTCATCTATGTTAAATATGAATCGAGCTGGATGAAGTAGAACGTTAATTGCAACAAATTAAGTTAGATAGCCTTAAAAAGCTCTTCAAAAAAGTTGACAGTAAGTAGTGAAATGAGATTTACAAACGCACTCAATAGATACAGATTCTACGGAGCTCGAGACACATTTGTTCATTCATTCATTTTCTATGGTCCATTAAGCTCAAGTGGACCCTCCATAGCTCTCGATTCTCCGCCATCGTCTCTAAATCATCAAGGGCAATCCCCATACGAGTAGAGGAGAGATTATGAACTTGATCTAACCATCTCATCCTGGGTCTACCTAGGGGACGCCTGCCTGATGGATTCCATAGCACGTCGTTGGATCCTGGTTGGGGACATGCGTTTAACATGACCAAACCATCGAAGCATGGACACATTTGTTCTTATCCATAAAATAAGGCCTATGATAAGGCCTTTTCTAGCCTATTCTTCCGGCTGTTTGGTGGAGAGGGCTTTCGCGAAAGTATGTGACTGCCTTCGGCACAAAACTCCAAAGTACGGTCTGTCTTGGCTTCACGGGCTCTGCTCTAGATGCTCTGCTTGATTTACCTCCCCTTGATACCATTATCATGGGTGCTATTATCAAAGCAATCTACCGTCTCAGGCGGGGTGGTTTTTTATATCATCCACACTGGAGTTTTGATGACCTTGCGCGACACTTATCCAACGACCCTAGTTCCATGGATATGCCGTATGATGCAATGACACCGGAACTTCGGCTGTTGTGCACATTTGAAATCAACTTTCCTTGGGTTCAGGACTGGCTTCAGCCAGAGTCTGAGACTGGTTTGGGATGTAGTCAAATTTTAACGGATGGATCCAAAACTAGTCAAGGGTCCTGTGCTGGTGTCTTCGTGGAAATCGACAACATTCGACTTCACTACTCCTTAGGCAAGCATGCCTCTGCTTTTTAAGCGAAGATCTATGCTATCCTAATGACTGCCAAATATATTGTTGGGAATAGGTGGCGGGGTTGGAGTATCTGCGTATGAAGGCCTTGCTCAATTCTGTTACCAGTTCCAAAATAGTTCGGGAATGCAAGAACTCTTTGAACTCGGTCGCAAGGCTGAACTTTTTGACTCTTGTCAGGGTCACACTGGGATTGCGGGAAATGATATATCCGATGATATTGCTAACCAAGGCTCAGAGGATAATTTCTCGAGACCAGAACCTGTCAAAATAACCTATGATTTCAAAAGAAACCATACTAAATGGCCCACTGTATAATGCATCCTTTGATTTCCGAATAATAAAAAATGTATTTCCATTCCATATGACGGTTTTCACAATCCACACAATTAACAAAATACATAATACAATACCGTCGCACAATAATTCATCACCGGTCATCACCTCCCATAGACCACAACCCTCCCTGTGAAAACCCACACTCAACGCGAAAGGCTCTCTATACATATATAAATTTTCACAACAGCCAACCTTCATATCCTCGTCGACCTGTGATTAAGTAAAATTATTATTATCATGTTGCTCCTACATGAGTGCGATATAAAAACAAAAAAAAAAAAACAGAAAACCTCACAGGCAATGTAAAAATAAACTGCAAGGATGAAAAAAAAAAAAATTATATATTTTATCGGCGCCATAGACTCCAATGTCCTCTCACAAAATATTCGCAGCATTGACTGGGTTGATGTATATCCTTAATTTTCGGCAAAAATCAATTTGGGTCATCTGGGTCATATATAAGGCGAATTTATTAACAACAAAAAAAACCCACCGATATACCACCAGCAGCATATTGAACAACCCCTCATATGATGATGGATTTCAAGCTGTCAGTAAGTCAAAATGGTCCGATACTGGGTAGAATATCAAACAGAAAAAGAAGGAAGCAGAAAAATAATAAAAACCCTAAAAGCAGCCTATTTTTGTCATAAATAATTGTGTACATATAGACTTTGTATGGTTGGCAGTTTATTCCACCGAGACGGATACAATACATAACAACAGTAGTATCTATGGCTGCTTATTCATCAGGACGATAAAACAAAAGGCGCTCATAGAACAAACATTATATCTATCTATACCATAGGACTGACTGTTGTCATACATGTATTTAAAATAATATAGAAAAAAGCAATTGGACACCGGATGGACATCAAAAAAATTGTATCTTTTCTATCATAACTCACCCGTGGAGTGAAAGAAAAAGAATCACTAGGCGGTAGTAGTACTGTACAGTGTTAGTCATCGTTCTGGATCTAGAAATGTATCGAATAGCAGAGCAGATGATGATGATGAAAGGGTGGACGACATATAACAGCTCCTAGGGGATTTCTTAAACACAATGGAATGACACACAACTATATGTTTGTGAATATTCTACGGTCTTGGTTTATCTTCTGAAAAATTGTATTCGAATTCCTAGGCATAAAGGGATTTTCTGTTTTTTATGTTGGCCTATTAGGTAAATACCGTTTTGATTTGAGAAATTCCAAAGAATGTTGTATAACCACATCAAAAGGGTTTCAAATAAATCAAGGTCAATAGGGTATATACAAAGGAATAGTTTATCTGACAAAAAAAAAAAAAAAACGATTTAAATTTTTAAAATTTGCTTGAAAATTCGCAGATTAGTGAGCCCTAAATGTTGATATTGGGTCTTTATTGAAAGAATGTCAGGTCAGAACGGGTTACAATTCAAGGACGGGTGGATTTACTTCTCCATAATTTAAATCTACCATTCAACTTCATGGCATAAAATTTAACAAACGCACTTTTAAGCTAGTGGTAAGCTCGTCTCTTTTAAAAGTTTAGTCAGGAGATGTACAGGGGTAAAAGAAATAGTATCTACTGTGAACAAAAAAATACCAAAAAGTATTAAATTGAGTTCATACAAAACCCATAAAGCAAAGTTTTAAACCATCCCATTAAACTACGCACGGTTATAACCACATCTGCCCATCTATTCTATTATTTCCCTATTTGTTGCTACGATCTGACAACACATGATCTACACAGTTCCTTCGCACAATAAGCACTTCTCTAAGACCACTGCATCAAACGCAGAGCCAATGATTTTTTTTTCGCTGTCAGTGTATACAGCAACCAACACCCTAAGTTTCAAACCATCACAGCAAGTACTTTTTCTAACACTCCCACACGAAAAACAAAGCCTTCCTTTGTCTACGTCACGAAGCTGCGATAATTCGTATCGTATCTCTTTTCTTCCGGAAGCTGCTGACTTCAACACTTCAACTACTCCTGGATCATAGGGCGAAAACCAGGTCCTTCCATCTCTCTCTCTGTTTGCAGCTCGATAACTGAGCTGTGTCCACGATCGCAAATTTTATGACTGAGCTTCCGCCAAAACAGTTGACCTCTCTGTTGTTCTTGGCCGACCAACTCGCCTTATACCGTGAGGTTTCTATTGGAAGCACTGCTTTGCTATGTTGTCAGGTTTCCTCAGTGTATGGCCAATCCAGCGCAATTTTCTCCACCTGTTGTCAACATCCACTTTTGTTTGTCCAGTCCTAAGCCACAATTTATTGTTGAAAATTGTTTCTGGCCTCAGGATCTTTAGGAATTAGCGCAGCCAACGAAATACAAAGGCTTGTAACCTACTCTAGATGTTGGCGCAGCATTTCCATGTTTCACATGCGTATAGAGCAGTACGGATTTTACATTGGATTCAAACAATTTTAACTTGGTGCGGAGTGTTAGTTTTCTAGAGTTCCAGACCCTATTCCTGACATCCAGGTCCGTTCTACCATCGAGTGGCAAATAACTACTCAGATAGTTGAACTGCGTGACCTCTTCTATGGTGTCCAGTCTCAAGATAACCCGGTATTGTTGGTCTCGGCTAGTGTGCATAATTTTTGTCTAGTTGGCGTTTATCCTTAAGCCAACCACCTCCCCGTTCTGTTGCAGTAAATGACACATTTGGTTAAGGGCACCAATATTGTTTGCCAGGAAACAGATATCATCAGCGTAGTCCAAATGGATTAGCTTATCAAACGGATTCCATTGGATACCGAGTCTCTCGCTTGTACGTACCCACCGTGGTAGTCATTACATCATCGATCGCAATTAAGAACAAGATCGGTGGTCAGTACATCTCCTTGTCGCACTTCAAATGCATCGGAAAGCTGTCCACTGTGCAAAACAAAACACCATGCGTTGTTGTACGCCTCTTTAATAATAGCAACCATTTTTTCAGGGATGCCTCTCATAGCAATCGTATAGCCAATATCCAATCCAATTATTCAAGTTTTAAACCATCGCACTAAGTCAGAAGTCACAAGCGTCATATTTCCTCTTCTATTTGTGTCCAAGTCACGTCCTGGAACTGGATAGTTCTTCGCAACTAGTTCTAGGAAAACATGCAAGTATCAAAACCTCAACAGCTGCTCCTCTTTTCTATAACTCACTACGGTTTGGAACTTGACTAAGAAAATCGGAACGGGATTCATTTTCAGCAACGACAGCGTTTCTATCCCCATCCCTAAGGCAAATTGTTCAATAAAAAGTCTGTCCATAAATTGATATTGCACAAAGTTATCAATTTTCTCAATCAGCAGAATTGTTTGCTTAGCTTAGTGACATTATCAGCTCTAACAAGTTCTGGTCTATTAGCCTAACAGTAAACTTGTATATTTCATGATTTCGCTATTGTCACTACAGTCGATAATAATAAATTAATATCAATTGAAACCAGAAAGCCATTGGCCTTCTGATTTAATTATGTACGACCTACATTTTCTATTGCATAGGTACCAACACACAAATAAAATAAAAACAATACCCAGTCTGTGTCACAAGAAACGATGTTGCACCGATGTCACCATACTGACCTGACTTGCAATTAATTTAACAGCATAATCCCCGCCAGCAATGACCAAAATCCGATTATCAATTGACAATAAGCCAGCTGTCAAAACTATCACAGACAAGACAGTTGACAAGTCTTAAGGTTTTAGTGTCGCCACCACTTAAGCTATAAAAAAAGATTATGAATGCAACATTGTTACCGAAGGCGGGTCATCAGATATTTACTGTGCACTCTGTCCTAAGCCTTTTTGCATCAAATTGTAGCTAAAAGCCGGACTGTAACGTATTGAAATTTATTTGAGAAATAAGTGTCCACAGAATATATCAAAACAAATTTATTAGGTAAATCTTAAATGTTGCCACAAAGACTTAAGTTTTTGAAGCAATCGTGCTGTCTATGGATAAATTTGTTGACATTTCCCACTGACAGTAATCAGTTGATAATAAATTTACAATAATGGCCGCACTACTCACGACATTTGTCATTCTCATTGGCACTCAAAACTACGCCTATTATAGTTAGTTTGTGCATTGATTCGAATTTGACATTTGATCTAAGGTGGAGCCGCATGGATGTTGACATTTAAGTCTTTGGTTAGCATTTGTTGTTAGCACAATTCATTGACTTGGATTTGAGACGTAAATATTACGTTTTTTTTTTATACACTTGCGGAAGTGATATGGGATCAGAATGGGTTGAGCATTATTCACCTTAGACGAATATACTCGTACAGGGTGAGGCATATGACACGATCGGAAAGTGCTATTTTTTACAAATGGCGTCGAAATGGAAAATTGGTTTTTACCAGAATTAGGACTTGTGTGAATAGGTAATGGAACTCTATACTCCTGATGACAGGGAATAGTCAGTCGGTAGGAAATTGGAAATTCTAAAAACAATTCTAGCCGAATTAGAATAATGTAGTAATTCAACTACCTTACCGACGGAGTACTGCAAAACTAGGGTTACGTGAATGTGACAGAATTCGCTATTCCCAGGCTGATTTGACGTAATCCTAATGCGAACTTTCTTTTTCTTCACACACGCTATTTTTAACTATATAAATTAAAACTCCTTTTTTTCAATTTTATTATTTCGATTTAATAATGGCGACTTAGAGGTCTTGTGACTTGTTCATTCCGACAAATATCAAAGGAAAAAGAGGGAGTCTTGAAGTTAGTCGTGGTTTTTTTATATTCGTGTGAGAAAAAGATTATGGTACTAGATCATTAGGAGGCCATTATTACAATGATAATATTTTCCGCTCAGAGATGGCGGTAGGTGCCACTTAAGGTGGAACTAAAAGTGGAAATGCGTGTAAACACAAGCAGACAAAAAACAAACTTGAATTTTCAAATGTATTTTCGTTTTACACTGAAGTTGGAAACGAGCTTGCGAGGAAAGGCGGATCAAGGAAGGGAGGGTGTGTGGATATTAAATTACCTCCGTGCAACATAAAGGGCACTTTGAAAAAAAAAAATGAATAGTAAAGGAATTCGATCGAAAGTGGTCCAGACCTTACCGGACACACAGTATCTAAGGAACTTTGGCCTCATATCGATCATAAGAAATCTAGGAAAACTGGGACTAGTCGGCATCCGGTCGGAGCACTTTTGACTGGCAGACTCTGACACCTGTAGATTCGAAAATGACCTGCAAGCCGAAAAAAATATATTTGTAGCACAAATATTGTGGAAATGTGAAGAAAGTTCTTGGCAATGGCCTCCTTTTGAGCAGAAAATATTTAGGAATTTTCATGACAGTTTCACGGTCAAACAAGTGTTTGAATCTGGATTTGCTAGACAGCTAAGTAGATCTTAAATTCTAAAAAGAAAATCTAATAAATTCGATATCTAGTAAACGTATCTATATTTCAGTTTTTATGGCATAAGTCGTTGTTATAATCTGATATTTCCGCTAAAAAGAAAAAAAAGCTATATATTTCGAATTTAAGATGTAGCAGCGACTAAATTGACATCTATACCCTAATTCGAAAAGTGAATACTTCCTTACCAACATAGCGCTGTCAAACCGTGGTATTCATTTACTAGATTCACTTTATTTTAAATTAGTGAATGTGAGAAGAAGAAATTATTAGAAGTTGATAATATCAACTACCTTACCTCTGCAGCTCTAGAACTATGGTTTTCAACAGTCGTTAAATATTAATTTCAACTTGAAAGCTACACAAACGTGTTAAAGTCAAGTCATAAACTGATAAGTACTTGGTGAAAGAGGGAAATATGAAAATCCGTTTTGAATGTAAATAAATCTAGGAGATTTTGATATTCAGTCTTAATTTTGTGCAAATTTTATTGAAATTCGAGATCGGCAATTCCAGGTTTGGATCAAATCATACTACTGTATCGACTTGTAATAATTAAAATAATCACAAAATTCAATAAGAGATTCTCAAACTGTAAATCACTAACAGAAATCTCTATTTCGGTGATTTGTAGGTTTGGATCAAATCACTACTTTATCAACTTAATTAATTAAAATGCTGCCTTTCAGAACATAAAATTTAATAAGAGATTCTCAAACTATAAAGCATTGACAGTAATTCCTATTTTGATGAATATAAGAAAGAAACTTCGACTGTTATAGCCCAAAATCTCCGCCTTTTGTTCTCTGCAATTTTTTCAATCTATCAATTGAAAATGTATAAAGAGTTTTTTTACTGACACACAAGATTAAGTCACATTTTGACAAATGAAGGCAATACGAAATATTCGCCCAGTTCCTCCTTTTAGAAACGTTTTTCTTTTCCTTTCTTTAAAAAAAAAACTAAATACCATGGCACACGCTCTCCAATTTGTCACTCATATCGTAAATATTCCTCTGCTCGGCATCTGCATAATAATTCAGTCATTGTTCCATTTTTCTCCCGTTTCCCGTCTGTTATTATTGATGTATATTGGTTTCATCCAGGGAACACAAAAAAAAATACATATTTAAATTTCAACTTCGTGACTTCTTACACAATACCCTAACCCAAAGTGCAAGCCCAGCAATCGATGAACGACCGACAACGACGACCACGATGTAGACGACGACGACAACAAACACTATGACGATGAATCGTTCACGGAGTAAGTATAAGTATGTGTGTATCTGCAACAACTTATCCAACAACTTCAATAATTTTTTTTTTTTTTTTTTGCTAACGTGAACTGATTTCCACCTGAGGTGATGCACGATTGTAAACGTAGTATTTATTGTCCACCCCCCTCTTGACCTGTCCCGCGTTCAGTTTTCCTTCACCACACCAATATCCTCCCCCGGAAAATTTCATAATAATGGGAATTCGTCGTCGTTGTTGTTGGTTTTTTCGCCTTGCATTCAATTTCTTTATTTAAGCATCGCAACGGTGTTTGTTGGTGGTGATGGTGGTGTATAGGGTACGGTTGTTTAGTGCCAAATTTAGTGGGGCACGATTGATTGGATGGTTTTGTTCTTCATGGACTACACGGTTTAGAAGTGGATTGTGTTCCACCGTTCATTTCTCATCCTTGGTTCGGTGATTTTTCTTTCCATCACACCATCGATGATTGGTCGATAAGGAGAATTGGAAAGGATTTATTAGATGTACCTAGTTGCATGTAGAGTTAATAGGGTGTATTTTTTTTTTTTTTTTTTTGTAGTTAAACTTAAACTCATCTTTAGCATGCTCTTTTAATGACATTTGGTATACGTGGTCATTGTTTTTTGACAAGAGAGCAGATCAGTAGGGTAAGCACTGATTACCCTCATAAATATGACAGGACTCTTCTAAAAGAAGAATCTTTAAAGTTGAAGCAAGGATTACAATGACAAAAGAAATTTTACTCGAAATATAGGTTATATACGTCGACATTTTTTTTTCACATTTATCGTGGATACAAACCATATAGTAAATTTTAACTTACAATTGAATTATCTACGAAGGGTTGAGAATGACATGGAATATCAATATCAGTTCTATCAGTTCTGCAAAAATATATTTCTATTTCCGCGAAAGCCATTCCATTTGCTTGATCTACTACAATTTAGCGAAGATCAAAACCAATGTGGTCTTTCAGTAGACAATGACTAAATTGATGAGCCAGATAAAAAAAAAAATCAGATCTTCCACGAAGTTCGGGAACAAGCATTTTAAAACTCGTCTAAATTGGCGCAGTGGCTCGGTGTCTCTGGTTCGACCCCCCGAAAAAAAAAACAAATTACGTATTAAGGACCGTTTTCCACTGCGTCACCTCTTGTGAACATCTGACAATCAATCGAGAGTATAAATGCCGTAGAAAAGCTTCTCAATTCAGCCGTTCGGATACAGTATAAATTTGTAGGTCCCTCCTTGGAAATATTTGTGAAAAATAAGTCTATGGTCCTAATGACCCTTATTTCAGTTAAAGGTTCTTTCTAATAGACCAATAGCCCGAAGTAATTTTTCGGTCTGAGAGGTAACCGAACGATATTTGCATTACTGTGTAGCTTGAGTAAAGGGTATATTGAAAATAAAAGTCTGGCAGCAAAACGTGGCAGCCGAAGCGTGTGGCAGCGCGTTGAATATGCATCATTTTCTTACATGAACTTGCTGAAAGGATGACCATGTTTAGCTGGCGTATTCGAGGAGAAACTTCGCTTTATGAAGGCCAAAAGTTGAAAAGGATGAATACGCAGAGTTCTCAATAAAACTTCGAGAAATCGGTTACAACATCATCTTCTTTACCACTTTCCAAGGCCGATAGTGCAGAGGACTCGAATTCAACGAGGTTAGTGGTCGTTGATCTACCTTTAAGAAAGCCACGTTGCGTTGGTGGGTTGAAATTAAAGACTTGCATTGAAAGCTTAAGGGATTCGTAGAAATAAATATGAAGACGATATTCAGCCGAAGATTAAAGAATTCAGAAGTCTTATTTAAAAATTGATTAACAAAGTTGATGACAATTGTATCTACACCGCTACAATATAAGTGTACTGTCAGAATATAAACCTGATATCCAAACATCTGCATGCAACAGATACGTATTTACATATAGCAGATACCTTATCTCTCTTTCCTATGCAAAAACAAAAAAAAAAAAAAACTTTGTATGTCGCCTACCTCAACCAAGTCACAAAACATAAACTCTGCCCGCATTTTTAGGTCGATGTTTGTTTTGAATTTTAGGTTACATAAGTCGGCCATATGCTAGTACTGTCTAAAAAATGCACTGTCATGACAATGGACATGTACGCTAATTTTCTGCTGATTACATCGAAAATAAAATGAAAAACAAACAACGGTTGTTGAAAAAAGAAATTCAATTTTCTTTTGAGGACAACTTTCCGTGCGACAAAAACCGTCAATCGCATTTTAGTGCCCTAGAGACGGAAGATATGTCGTTTATGTGTCCATGTCCATGTGTTGAATAGCGTCTGTTTAATTATGTGAAGAGCGACCTGCTGGTTAGGGGTCTTAAATAAAGGGAAAGGCATTTACCTATACAATCGGCAAAAAAAGGAAATTACGTCAACTGCACTTTGTCGGTACATACTTTCATCGTTGATGAAGGTTGCAGCTGAAAATACCTTTCAGATACATTGTGTTGGCGTGGCGGAGAAATTCAGTCAAAAGTAAGGGTTTGTGTTACTTTGTGAGTGTGGATATAATTGTATATATCGTGCTGGTTGTGCTAAAAAATGCACCTTTTTATCTGTTCCGTTGAAGAGTTATTTTTTTTGAAAGTTAGTGAGGGACGTGTTGGGAAATGCTGCCAAAAATGGTGCCGCGTCGATGTTATTTCGCGGTAAATTCTGACCATTTAATTCCATTCATTGCAAAAATTAAAACAAAAAACAGTCCCACAAACGAGTTTGTAAAAAGCAAGCAGGGGTCTTCCAAATACAACTTTCTTTCGGCGTAAGCCAATAACGCCAAAGCAAATAACGCCCAAATGGATTTGGAAAAAACGTCCAAAAATATTCATAACGACCAAAAATAAAGAACAACATGTGAGTACAGAGCATTTGCAGTTTAATACGTATGGGGGCATTCTGCCACCCTGCAACCCCCCTACTAGGGGTCACTTTTCAATTTAGAGTATGGTGTATGGTCGATAGGCCAAAAGTGCCACTTTAAACGCGAGTTAATTACAACCTGGCGGCTCTCCGAAATAAGGCCCCAATGAAATAAGGCCCAAAAAAAAAAAATATGAAATAAGGCCCCAAAAAATTATACAGGAAACAACAACAATGATTTTTTAATACAATTTGGGGTGTTATTTGCTTCTTTGGGGACTTATTTCCTAATGAAAATTAGGGTATTATTTCAATATGAAATAAGGCCCCAAAAGAAGAAATGAAATAAGACCCCAAACGAAAAACGAAAACGTATGGGGGTGGGGGGCATGCTGCCCCCCTGCAACCCCCTCTGCCTGGGTTTACTGTCAAGATTTGAGGCCTTATTTCATTTTTGTTTGGGGCCTTATTTCATCTCAGTGGGGCCTTATTTCATATTTGAAATTCAATTCAATTCAAATTTGGGGCTTTATTTCATTTTCGCTTTTGGGGCCTTATTTTCTGCAGCCCAACCTGGCAACACCATAGATGTAGAATATCTAAAGACGTTTCTAAACACCGATTTGTATAATACTTCAATCGAGAATGCTTAAATAAATGAAGACATCCCTTGACTTAAAAAGCAAGAAAATATAATCAGATGGTGGCCAAATCCGATGTGCTTATAAATTAAGTTGAATTCTTAAAACACGTACCTGAGCAAAGACAGACAGTACGAAAATAGCTACAGACGTAAAGAAAAAAAAAAAAGACAAAATCCCTCAGCAGACAGTTAAGAAAATAAGTCTTCTTAATCAAATTGAAAAACGGACAGGACAATCAACCGTCATAATACAAGAGTACATATAGGTACTCTCGGTACAGCTCCCTTTCTTCACTGTACCTTATACTTTGTTGTCTGTCTTCTTTGAAAATTCATTAAATATTCCAGTATCTGATGAAATTGAAGGTTATTGCTGACATAGTGATATATAATCATTGAAGGTACTCGTATGTGTTATGTATGTATATGACGAAGGGGCGCAACTTGATTTCATACGAATCAGGTGGGTATTATTCTTGTCCACAGAAATGGTTTCCTTTTTTTTTTCTTGAGAGGAAATTGCTTGTGTGCATTTGAATTTCCTTCCGCTATTAAATTGCAAATGCAATGACAACAGGATGTCACTTAGTATGGTTCGAGAGAAATTGTGTCGATGATAGAAAAAGGAGTTTTTTTTTTCTAGTCGTTAGTACTTTAGTACTTTAAAACTTATGGGATCCTTCAGATACGGTTTGAGTATACTTTTTTTGAAAACCGAGTAACCGGTACCGGTGAAATGGGCCTAAGTCTATGAACAAAAATATTTCGCTGATTTTTTAGCTACTGACTTCGTCCGCTAGATGGGGCTGTTAAGTTGTTTAGCTGCTGACATCATCCGATAGATGGACTTTCAATTTCAGAATATGTGGGTGTTTTCTTAAACGTCGTACAATCGTCTTTCTTCTTTGTTGCATTAATGAACACATTATTTCTGCATAACATGTGTAGGCCTTCTGAGTACAATTTTAAGTAGTCACTGAATGTTCATAAACGTCAGACAAAAAATCAGAAATGGCCGCGAAAGAGGTTGTGATCGATCTTATTTGTGAACTTTAAATTTTTATTCTTTACCTCTCGCGCTTTCCGCCAGTCAAAAAAATATGGATGCACAACCTGCCAGACGCTGATGACATTTTTGACGTTTATTGACATATTTGCAATTCATGTGCGCTTGTTCGATCAAAAATCTGACTTTATGAAGTCATAACTGACTAGATGAGTCAGACTCAGGCCTTAGTTAGGCAGACGTTTATAAGAACACCCTATAATTATCATTTACTCTTTTAGGCTGTTTTTTACAGTCTATGGCCAAGGCCAAACATACCTTCCCATGAAAGTCATGTCGAGTTAGACAGGTTTATTTTATGTGTGAGTAGAAAAGAGAAGTGATTTTCCGCGTGATCTACCCTTCTTTTCTCAAATAACCTAAAAATCTACTGGTTTCCGCCGACACGAGTTTCATGGGAAGGCATTTATATTTAGGTAGATATCAAAGTTTGATAATCGTCAGTAAAGTCTTCTCTATCGCTATGTTGTATAGGTACTTTGACTATCCGACCTAATGGAGTCGCTTTTCTATTTTTATTATGAACAGCCCATCTATGGTAGTGACCCAATGATGTTTGTTATTGGGCCAAATGTGTTTCTCTGAAGTGTGGCCAAAATTAGACAAAGGGGCGTGGCACTTCTTATACAAAAACAAATTAAAAATGTTATATCTCGAAATCGTACATCTGTCTTGAACTCAATAAATTGAGCTCAAATGTTGACCAAATGTTTGCTATAGGACCCAAGGTATTTCTGTCAAGTTGTCAAAATTAGGCAAATGGGCGTGCCACATCCCATATAAAAAAAACCTTAAAATTGAGCTCAAATCCTGACAAAATCTTTGCTATTGACCGAAAGGTATTTCTGTGAAGTTTGTCCAATATTAGACAAAGGGGCGTGGCACCTCCCATACAAAACAAAAACCTTAAAATTCGTATATCTCGAAAACCACTGAATAGAAAAAGAAAATCTTTGCTATTGACCTAAAGTTGTTTCTGTGAAATTTGGTAAAAACTAGACAAAGGGGAGTGGCACCTCCAATACAAAAAAAAAAAAATACCTTAAAAGTCTTATATCTCGAAAACAAACAAAACGATTGAGTTCAAACTTTCAGCCATTCTTAGGTATTGGCCCGGGAGAGTTCCTGTGAAGATTGATCAAAATTGAACAAGGCGGGCGTGAAATCATTTGATATAGGAACGAGTTTCATTTAATAACCAAACTTAAACTGTACACAGTGCTGCCAATATTGCCGACATCATAAAACTGAATTGAAAGGCTTATAGGTATTCATAATCGCTTATGAAGAGCTACAAACAAATGAATTTTAGGTGGTACCAAGTTCGACGAGTCATCTAGTATCAAATAAAAATTTACAGCATATATACAAACCATTTCCATCGCAGCAAACTTATTATCTCTAGGAATTAGGATGTTTTAACAAATGGTTTCAACATTTTTGAACAGTTTGAAATCTTCAAATTGATTGATGTTCAAAATTAGCAAATTTTATGTTTAATATCCCATTTTTAAAATTTTTTTACGACATTTGAAAATTCGAAGAATTGGTTTGGTTGAAAATGGTTGCCAGCTAGGAAACGTCAACACATTTAGTCCAGCATTGGTCCACTGTGATATCACGAAAAACGAATCATATAAGATCTCCCTAGGCCTCTGATGTCCGTCTTTGTTAGATCACCTAAGTCGTTGTAATGAAAGACTCCCAAGTGAAAATTCCATCGACGGTAGAGAGCTGGACAGAATAATTTCCCCCTCTTCTTCATCCATACAGCTTCTACAAAAGTCATTGCCAAAAAAGCCTAGCCTTACGTCATGCTTTCCTATCAGACAATGACCAGTAATGACACCTATTTTAGTGCCGATATGCAATCTCTTGTGGAAAAATAAAATTCTTACAGCATTTCAAATCCAGTTTAGGCCAAATATGTTCTGTCGCTAGATATGTAGTTCCACTTGTCCACCTAGGATTTGTACTCTCTCTAAGACTTGTACCCTCGAAATCATGCACCTTTAATTTTTGTTTGCAAGTACTGATTGGTATGCCTTTGGCCGGCAGGATAAGTATAGTTGTTCCTATTCTGGCGAGTTCATCGGCCTTACAATTCCCTGAAATGTCTGCATGTCCCGACACCTAAAGAAGGTAAATGTTAAGCTATTCGGACATCTCCGAAGTAAGTGAGTGAGGAAGTGAGATGATCGTCAGTCGAAGGCTACTAGAGAAGTTAAGGATTTGATACCTCCTTGGCTGTCCAAAAATATGCAGATATCTTTAACAGATATCACGTTTTTCTTAAGCCAAGATAAGACTTCTTTTATCGCTATAATTTGCACCGGAAGGAGAGCTTAAGAGAGCACCCATCATTCCCGTCTTTGGTTTTCGAGCCGTCAGTATAAAAGTGAATTAGTTCATCTTCTAAAAATGTATTCCATATTGTTCTCGATGGTGACAAGAAAGTTTTTTGCCAAAATTAGGAATGGAGTAGTTAGTTTATTAAATTCAAAAAATACTCCGATTGATGCGTTCGAAATTGACAACTCTATTTCCAATGGTCCATTAAGTTAAGCTGTTCCGACAAAAGTTTTGACCATTTTTCAAAACCTCTGAATATTCAAAGGATAGTTCGATTGATGTTAAAATTTAAAACTTTTCTTTATTATCCTTGAACGCCGCTACTGGTGAATTATTATTCCAATAGAAATGTTTCCACACCAAGCTACCTCTTATGACCTTCTACCCAACAAATCATATTACCACCCAAAGTGACTCATTGCTTGACACACTTTTCATGTCCACAACACCCAAATGAGTCACAACCAACAATCTGGACAGATTTCATAGGTGCGAACTATGAAATCTGTGTACCTATTCAAAACTATATTCACTAGGGGAACACTTTCTCTCTAAAAAAAAAAACCTAAGAAAGACTGTGATTATTTTTTGCATCGCCAAATTCTTATTGTTTACACTGCTGAGCTGACTGTTGAACAGTTAACCCACAGAGACTATACGAGTGCGTACAAATTCTGATGGAAAAGGTGTCACACAATGACCCAAATTGAAAAATATATACTTGCGCCAGCCTATATAAGTTACAATAAACTCGTAAGGGACTTCAACCAACCTCCATTGAGTGTCCAAGTGACTGTGAGTCAGAGCCCGCTGTAATTGAAATTCATAAATTAACCTAAACCGCAATTGTACGAGTATCTCGTTTGTTGTTGTTGTTGTTGTTGTTGCTACTGATGATGATGATGATGGTTAGTGTACCTGTGCCACCTGGATTAGGTACACTTTGAGATTTATTCAAATCACGTACAAATTTTGAATAGTGTGAGTGAATTGAAAATTGAAAACCACCGGCAAAAAAACAAAAAAACAAAAAAGAAAAACTCCCCACTACAGAAGGAACTAAGAAAAAGAGTGCAAATGTTTTTTTTTTTGTTCTCCTTTTCGATTAATAGTAACCAAATTTTCTATGCAAACAATGTATCTGGTGAATTCATTGGGTGTGCATTGAATCTTAAGTCCAACAAGCTGGAAAAAGTATTGTAAGCTCTTTCGTTTTATGTAGAGAGAGAGTACCCACTGAAGACAACGTCTTCGATGGTCGACAGTGAGGATATTATCTGGAGGACGTGCTGCTCGGTTTTGATTTTTGTTCTTTTTGTGTGTGACATTAACTGATGTTACTTAGAGGAGAAGAAGAATGGAAACCAATTCTAGGTTTTATGGGTCGCGCACAGTACTCGCTCTGTTTCTTGGTGACACACAAAAAAAAAAGAAGATAATTTATCTTGGTCATTTGTATTTCTGTCAGATGTGTGTTCATTTGTGCTTGTTTTGTCTTTCAAAAGCAAATGAACCAGCTTACAGTACCGTAGATAGTTTAGTTGGATGATTTATTTCCAAGTTGAGGCATTAGTTGTTATATTGGATTGTATGGTTGTTAAGGCCCAATGCACACGAATTTCAATTCAATTTCAATTTTATTTGGCAAGGTACAAATAAGAACAAAAGTCTTTTATAGTACTAAAAAGCTCACTAGAATATGCACATTGAATTAATTTTGGGAAATAAGGAGCACTATTAAATGAATGTTTAAATTAAAATTTATAGTTTAAATTAAATCTAAAATTAAATTAAAAGATATGAGTGATACAAAGGAAGGAAATCAAATAGATGGAAAAGTGGGAAATGAAGGGAGAAAAGAGAAAAGCTGAAACTGAAAGATGAAACAGAAAGAAAACTATAAGAGTAGATTACAATGACAATGAGAAGTGTGCAAATAAAGCACTTTTAAATTGCTTGGCTCCTATTACTTGTTTGATGGTTATAGGTAGTGAATTCCACAGTCTGGACACATGAACAAAAAAGAGGCGAGACGAATTCAAATATTTAGAGCTAGGCGTAATAAGATTAAAAGTTCTTGGCGACTGAACAAATTTTAATTTTTCAAATAAATACTGAGGTGATCGATCATGTATTAATTTATGTAAAAATACGCAGCATCTAATTTCCCAAAAAATTTCAAATGAACATCCAAGGACATGCATATGGTAATGAGATATATGGCCATATCTTCTAACTCCAAAGACATATCGAACCATATCGTTAAAAGCTACACGTAATTTGTGCTGGGAAACGGAATCTAGTTTACAATAGATAACTATAGCGTAATCAAAGATCGGCAAAAGAAGGGATTTTATCAACCTCAGTTTGGTGTTATAAGGTGTAAAACTGGATAACAGCCACAGCTTTCGCAATCCTCCATAAACACGAGCTATAATACAGTTGACATGATCAGTGGCGGAAAGGGACCGATTTAATTTATATCCAAGACTTACAACGGTGTCAGATAATGTAAGCCTCGTGGAATTGAGGAAAATGGGCGGTAATTCTTCAGCATTGTATAGTTTTTTTGAAATCAAAATTAATTGACTCTTTTTTGGATTTAAAATCAGTCCATTATCTACAGACCATTTTGCAATGAATGACAAGTCCGAATTAAATCTGGCCACAAGGTCTTCCACCAACCCAGACGGTCGAGATAGGTATATCTGCGCATCATCAGCATACAGATGTACAGATGTATTTCGACACACTTGTGGTAAATCATTAATAAAAAGACAGAAAAGGATTGGACCCAGAACTGAACCTTGGGGAACTCCACAGAGTATATTTTTAGGTTGGGAGTATTTTACATTAGCAATTACTCTTTGAACGCGATTAGTAAGGTAGTTCCTAATCAGACACACCGAGGAATCACTCAAACCAAAGTAAAGTTTTAATTTTGTGCAAAGAACCTCATGACTGACCATATCGAAGGCCTTCGAGAAGTCCAATAAACAAAGCAGTGAAAGATATTCCTTATCATATTGTATTCTAATATCGTCAAGCACTTTGATCATAGCTGTAGAACAGCTATGGCTAGGACGGAAACCTGATTGTACTGGCGATAATAAATTAAAACGGTCGAGATGGTTAGAAATCTGTTTCGCAAGAATTTTTTCAAAGATTTTTGATAAACAAGGTAAGATACTTATTGGACGAAAATCAGTTACTAATATGGGGTTATTCTTTTTGGGCACAGGTATGACCTTTGCCTTTTTCCAACAATCTGGAAAAGTTGAAGAGGTGATGCAGAAATTAAACACATGTGTTAGTGAACTAATTAAATGGGGAAGTATTATTTTTATAAAACGTAAATTGATTCCGTCCTCACCTACCGCATTAGATTTAAGGGCACGAACCTGCAGTATTACATCCTCTTCGGATACAACTTCAAATTCCATAGAGGTTGATTCACAAAAGAATAGCTGATTTTTTGGCGAAAACGACGAATTGCTACTAGGGTTGGGGGAAAAGGCTTCAATCAACTCATCAGCATCAGGCATTTTCGTTACTAATCGACTTTTTCCAATTCCAATGGAACGCAAATTAGCCCAAAGTTTCTTTGACGGTTGATCAAGGCTAAGTTTGGAAAGAAAGTATCTTTCTTTAGCTCGTCTGGTGACAAAAGAAGAGTAATTCCTTGCTCTGCAAAATACCTCCCAGTTGTGACGGGTAGACAATTTTTTAAAATTAGCATACAGTTTTCGCCGTGCTTTAATAGCATTATGTACCTCGGTGGTAAACCATGGACATTTACTGTTGCGCAGTGTAACAGTCTTAAGGGGTACATGTAAACAAAAAAGATGATTAATTAGGGTCTGAATAATTTCTACCTTTTCATTAACGTCCGAGGAATAATAGCAGGACTGCCATGGTAGGAGGCTCGCTTGATGATGAAGAATGTTATAGTTAATTGATGCAAAATCTCGAAATTGAAAAGAGTTCTGCTGGGGATCGGACGAGAAATCAATGTCATATGTACAGAACAGAAGATCATGGTCTGATACTCCTTCAAGCGACAATTGATCTTGAAGTAACACGTTTGTGTCGTCTGAGACAACCACCAAGTCAAGGAGACTTGGAGGGGAGTCAGGACCAAAGCGAGTCGCAAGGGAATTAACAACTACAAGACCACACGATGAAATAGCATCAAGGAGCACACCAGATCTACTGTCATTTTTTAACAAATCCGCGTTAAAATCGCCACAAAGTATGATATGCTCATAGGATGCCGAGAATTGTTGTATTGTCGAAAACAATGATTCAAAAGAACAACTACGATTCGGGCTATAAACTAAGCCAAGAATGCATTTTACATTTCCATTGGAGATTTCGACAACAATAAATTCAGTGTCGTTGCCCAACGATTTTTCCAAAATTTTGCAAGTTAAACCGGCTTTATGGTAAATTGCTATCCCACCACCAGTAGTGTCAGTAACTCTGTTATGCGGGACTACTAAATACCCAGGAATACCATACATTTTGTTATAATCTTTTTCGTCATCAAGAGTTTTGAACCACGTTTCGCTAACACAAATAACGTCTATCCCCGAATCATTGAAAATGTGCCTGGCGTAATCAAGTTTTGACAAACTAAGACTACGAGCATTGAAGTGGCAAACCTTAAATCCAGCGTAAGCATTTGATAAAATTTTGACTAGCGTCCGAACCTCAACTTCATTCACCGCCCCAGACACAGAACCACCACGAGACATTTATCCAAAACACCACAAACAAGAAATATGAGCACTAGCATATTCATACGGATTTACTAAATTATGTAAAGATTGTAATCTATTAGGAAGAAAATCTATAAAGAGAAAGAAGCAGAGAAGAAGTAATATAGAATGGTAACAAAGGGAGGAAAAAGGAGGGAGGAAATAATATAAGTACAACATTGAATAGTAATATAATTTGAAAACAATGAGAAAAAAAAAAATAAATACTAAAAAACAATAAATACCTAAAGCAATAAAGCAATTATTCAATCAAAAGTTCGAAATTCAGATAAAATTAACGCATTAATAGCTCCAATTAAAACATTAAATTTATATTAACAAATTAAAAACAAAACTATTACGGAAATTTCGTAGTTGAAGAAATTCTTATCTCGGCGTCATTCTTGCTCTTCTTCACATAAACGAATCCATTGCGCGTTTTGGCTGAGAACAGTAAACCCTCACGACGAAGTTGGAGGGCATGGCGAAGGAAGGAGCTATTCTCTTTGGTTAAACTCTCGTTTATGTAAATACGGGTGGTGCTGTGCGCGGATGTTGTGCTGTTGTTGTTGCTGTTGTCAGAAGCAGATGATTCATTTTCCAGCTGGGCGAGAGTAAGACCATTGTTTGCACGAAAAGCAGCGAGAAGTGAATTTTGCTCAGTCTGAGACGAGAGTCTAATCAGCAGTGGGTTGTGACCATTGTTTGGTTTATTTCTCAGTCGAAATGCATCAAAGTGAGAGGTGATGCTGTGATGGAGTTTTTCAGCAATGTTTTTCACTAGCTCGATGGGGTTTTCTTCCGGTTTTTGTGGAATACCGCGAACAATAACATCTCTGAGACGCTCTTTTCGTTGTAGATCAGCTACCTCTTCTTTCAATTTCTCGTTATCATTTCGCAGCGCCAACATATCACTCTCAAATTGTTGAACTCTTTGATTAAGAGATGCAATGGCTTCACACATTTTGTTGTTAAAGCTGCATTCAAATTCCACGAGCAATGATTTGAATTTCTTCATCAGATTAGATTCCAAATCACGGAGTTGATCAGATAAAGATGGTTTTTTATCTGTCGGTTTCATAGATGGTGGATGAGAATTCGTGGCATTATAGTTTGATTGGAATTTGTCTGGAGTAACTGCAGTTGTCAGGGCAGACTTCTCTTTAAGTGCTTGTTGGCGAGTAGTTGACATTATGAATAACAAAGAAACCAAAAATTCACTGACCACAGAAAAAAGTCTTCAAACACGTTTTTTTTTTTTTTTTTTTTTGGAACAATTTATGCACTAATAGTAAGCAAAATAATGCAAATACTTATTCACTTGTATTACAACGACTGTTTATTAATAATTTGTTAGAACTTGGATAAATAGTTGTGGTAAAGACGGAGCGATTACAAACACGTCTATTCACTTAGCATTCTCTCTTTTTTGGAAAGCAACTGGAAAAAACTAAACCGGTTGGCAACTCGGGTTACAGACCAGTTACGGACTCAGCGGTGACTTGTCTCCACACACAAGGAAACTCATCACCAATCAAAATCTCTAGTTCATTCAGTGTCGTCATGTTTTTCAACCTCCTCTGTTGTTCGCTCATCTTCGACAAACTAGAAACTGAAATCAGTAGGCAATGGCTACAATTTTTTCGTCTACAAATAAATAGTATTTGTCAGAAAAAAAATTGGAAACGTCAGCAAAAATCGAAAAAACCTCTGAAATTTAATACCTAGAAATCATCAGAAAATCAGATATTGGAAACGCCTGTAACAATTTTTTATGGACTTATTCTTTCCTTCTACTCCATTGTTGGTAGAAGGAACACCTTTTTCAGACGATTGCTATTTGTTTTCAGACGAAAATGTTTTAACCATAGGCAACCGGACATGTAAATCAACAGACGACGGTTACAAACTGGTTTTTGTGAATCGCAAACGAGTTTTCAACCAGTAGCGTCGTGTGCGTCGCGTCGTCCCATTTGATTACACAGGGTATGACACAAAACAAACTAGTTGCCAATTCGCATCGCTGATCAGTTTTTTTTTTTTTTTCAGTTGCTCCGTGTGCATTGGGCCTAAGTGAATGAATGCAGTAGAGGTAGAGAACGCAGTTTCCATTTTCTAAATTGTGGATCTTAAGACTGCAAAGAGACTTCACCTTATGTGGGTTTAAGCTAGTGCAAGCTAGTTCCCTTGCCACTAATCTCATTATGATCAGGACATACAACAATTTCAATAGAGTCGAACATTTTACTGAAGTTAGATTACTCTCCTTAAATTTACTAACACGCCAGCTTATGTGAGCTTAAGCTGGTGTACAAAATTGACGAAAGACACGCTCGTTCGCTTGAAATAGGCCAATTTGAATAGAGTCGCACATTTTACTGAAGTTGGATTATTCTCCTTAATACAGTTGACTAAATTTACTAACACGCCAGCTTATGTGGGCTTAAGCTAGTATACAAAGTTAACAAAAAAACACGCTAGTTCGGTTGAAATGGGCCAGGACTTACAATTTCAATAGAGTCGCACATTTTACTGAAGTTGGATTATTCTTCTTAATACAGTTGACGAAATTTAATAACACGCCAGCTTATGCGGGCTTAAGCTAGTGTACAAAATTGAAATGGGCCAGGACTTACAATTTGAATAGAGTCGCACATTTTACTTAAGTTTGATTACTTTCCTTAAGGCAATTGACTAAATTTACTAACACGCCAGCTTATGTGGGCTTAAGCTAGTATACAAAGTTGACAAAAAAACACGCTAGTTCGGTTGAAATGGGCCAGGACTTACAATTTCAATAGAGTCGCACATTTTACTGAAGTTGGATTATTCTTCTTAATACAGTTGACGAAATTTAATAACACGCCAGCTTATGCGGGCTTAAGCTAGTGTAAAAAATTGAAATGGGCCAGGACTTACAATTTGAATAGAGTCGCACATTTTACTTAAGTTTGATTACTTTCCTTAAGGCAGTTGACTAAATTTACTAACACGCCAGCTTATGTGGGCTTAAGCCCGTTGACGTTTGTCGTAAAGGACTCGTATTTCACTTCGTTTTTTATTCGGTGTTTTTAACTTTTTGAGACAAATGAATTGAAATGAAGGTGAACACATAGAAAAGGAAATGAAATTGTTAACAAAAGTTAAGAAAAAAATCGGAACATCGTTTTACAACGACACGCAACATGAGTCGTATACGACAAACGCCAACGGGAATATGGGTCATTAAGATTATACTTCGTTAAGGTCGCCTTAAAAATATATATACACTAACACCATCCTAGTTGGTCATCTTCTATCAATTTCAAGTGTCGAAACTTACAATCGAAGCATGTCCAATGCAGTTTCATCCAATTTTCCGCTTTAACAACAAACAAATCAGCGCGAAAAGCTCCATAGATACATAAACTGTAAAAGCATCGCATTTCCAGATGCAATGTTACTTATATATTTATTATTGTTGCTCGTATAAATACAAACAAATATAGAAACAAAATCACTCTATACTTAATGCGATTACTTCCAACTTGAAATTGTGCAATGAGTGTGGATGCAAAGTATCGCGAATGAAGACTATACAATTGAGTCAGCGGATTTTTTCTACCACCACTGACGATGTTTTAGTGTAGACAATTTTTTATTTTTTTTTTAATTAATCTGTACCAAGTGCAGTTCCATTGAAGTAATTATCATAGTAAGCAAATCTCAGCTCGAACTTTGTCTACATAAAGGGTACTACATATAGGCGAATGGCAAAAGTAAAATAAATAAATAAGACGAAGCAAAGATGCAGTTTAATTAAATTTGTCTCGCATAGGAATAAGTGAGGATGTAGGATGAAGAATTGAATTTTCGAGATGTTTTTTTTTTATTTGTCCTATATTAAATTTTTTTTTAGATCGAAACAGTTGTAGTAGGCATATTGGTCTCTCTGTCTGTCATTCCCCACCACATTAAGTTGGTGTCCTTTGTTCGCGTGTTATTTAATAGATTTTTACGAAATTTATTTTCTAGAAATTCTTGCAATCAAATAAATGCAATGCAGTAAAAGCTAAGTGGACCGACGAATACGAATCTAAAAATGTGGCGTACCCCACGCAAACAATCAAAAACACAGTGTAATTAAATTTGTAGAATGATGTAAGATGGAAAATTGGATTTTCAGGATGTTGACGTTTTAAATTTGTATAAATAAATGTATTTACATATTTTAAAAGCAATAAATTTGTCAGTGACATTAAAAAGAGTCTTGATGTGCCTTGGCTAAGTGGTGTGAAAATTGAATGTGAAATAGCTAAGAACAGAACCCACAGACAAAAAATATCGTTAAAGCTATTCTATAAAACGAAATTTACACGGGCCTAGGGCCTTACCAGTGTAATCCTTTTAACTTTCAACTTAAATATTTAGACTGTCATAATGGGACTCCTCGCACAGTAGTCCAGCAAACTAACCACAGAGCCATTGCGCCCACACAAAAGAAAAATTGACATTTTCGCCATTGTGAGTTCATAAAAGTTAGACTGGGCAGTGGGCACATAGTTTTGAAACCAATAGAAGGCAAGGTACGTGTAATTTTATACAGTATCCCAACGTCTATGTCAGTTCTGCTATCGACGGAACGTTGGCAAACAATCACCAATGACGCATAGTCATACGTATTCAGTTCAGTGTTGATATTCCGAACATTATTTGTCTGAAAAATGTGATCCATTTTCTACAGCTCATAAATTCACTATAAAGTTAATTAAAATTTGGAAAAGCATTGAAAACTTAATACCACGTGACACATTGTACCCTAACGCGAAAAAAAAAATTCCAATTTATCACTTAAAATATTTTATTTTATTTGTATTAAGAAAGTAAATAAAATGAAATTTTTCAAGTGATAAATTGGAATTTTGGAAACAAAAAAAAAATATTTATATCTTCACAATCCCATAAATATGTCTCAACATTTCCATCTGTCATAGCATAGGTGGATTTTTTTTGTTTTTCTTGTATATACCACAAAATTCAGCTAAACCACAAGAAATATATTAAACTTGAAAAAAAAAATTCTAGTAATTAAAAATGAAATTAAGAAAATAGCAAATACCTACGAGTATCTATATAGATTTCCCCAACCTAAAATTAGCAATAAAATTAAGGGAAAAGAAACCAACATTTTGTATATAATTTTTTATTATCCGGATTAAAAAAAATACCATTGGATTTGAAACTGATGGCCAAAGAGTGAGATAATAATAAATTTATCGTGTTACGTCTACATGTGCTCCCTGACAATGAGCACTTTAATATGGTTGTTAATAAGAAACACATACAGACAGTAATGATAGAGTTTGATTAATGGTACAGTGATTATTGAAAAGTGGTCAGTTAATATCAATTATCATGTAAAATTTAAAAATGGGGTAAATATGTTTTTTTTTTTCGAAATTGGGTAAAGCGAAAACTATTTTTGATTGGCACTTAAAAAAAAAAAAAAACTCAAAACGAAGAATGACTTCACCACAAATAGAGTGGGTACGGGATCAAATGGGGCAGTCTTAGTTTTTTAAAGCAAGAAAACGGCGCCCGAACTTAAAAAAAAAAACTCAAGAAGAATGACCTAACCATAAATAAATTGGCTAGAGGATCAAATCGCGCAGTCTTCATTTTTTAAAGCAAGAAAACGGCGCCCGAACTACTGCTGATGACTAGAAACCTATGAAAATTTTTGAAAATATATTTTTAGAAGCAAAAATTTCAAAATCAGTTGCAGAAATGGCGCCCAAAAGTCAGTGGACGGTACCAATAATTTTTACTTTCCAAATGGCAAACGTTGAACCATTGAAACTAGACCCACGAGGATACACAACATTTTTTTTTGTCACTTGAGAAACACGATATTTGGAGGCAGTATTACCAGAGTGTGGGAAATTTACCTTTTTGAGGGAATATTTGTAGATACATACTTGAAATGAGCTAAAAGGGAAAAAGGGTACTTTCTGTTTTCCAAAACAACCAGATTGTGGGAAATTTCCCTTTTTGAGAGAATATTTCTACTTGAAATGAGCTAAAAGGGAAATGGAATACTTTCTGTTTTCCAGAACAACCAGATTGGGGGAAATTTCCCTTTTTGAGGGAATATTTGTACTCGAAATGAGCTAAAAGGGAAAAAGGGTACTTTCTGTTTTCCAGAACAACCAGATTGTGGGAAATTTCCCTTTTTGAGGGAATATTTGTACTCGAATTGAGCTAAAAGGGAAAAGTGTAATTTCTGTTTTCCAAAACAAAAAGATTGTGAGAAGTTTCCAGGCGATAAAAGCGACACGTCGTCGACCTGATTAAAATCTATTCTACCATATGTTAGTAGGAGGGCTTAAGCTAGGAGGTTTTTATAAAGCTTATGATACTGCTGCAGAGGATTTTTTCATCTCTTCGGGGGTCCAGTTGGTCCCTGGAGAAGATTTTACTTCTAATTCCACATTTGCATATCTATAATCCCGTGAAAGGGGTTTCTGAGCCTATTCTGGCCAATTCGTCGGCTTTTTCGTTTCCTTGAAAGCCTTCATGTCCAGGAACCGACCATAAAATTTATGTAATATTGATTTGGAGTCAATGATATGTAGATGAGCTAAGGGACTTTAAAGCTGATTGACTGGGAATATATCGATGTGAATGCCTTTGATGATAATATTTTTGGATGTGGTTGGCGTATTCTTGAATGGCGTGGAGCTTTGCCTGGAATATGGGACCATAGTTATTGACTGTTTTTTTGTTTCGTTAATTTTCTTACTTTTTTTGTAAAATATGTGAGGGAAAATCTAAGGTACTTTTTTGAGCCAGGCGAGGGAAAAAAGGATTTTTTTTGGCACTGGCGTGGGAATTCTTATGAGTTATGACAAACCACTGGCAGAACTGCAGTTGGAGACGACAATTTTTAAGCACTTTAAGATTTATCTGATGACTTCCTATACATATCTCCACATTGTTGATAAATATTTCTGCTTGGGTAGTATGGAAAGTAGAAACTAATATACTTATGTTTTGCTATTTCTGGTAAAATAAAACTTTTTCCCCCCATCATTGAAAATCATCACCTATTTGTGTGAATTTAAACAAGTACTTGTTATAGAGTCCGCCAGAGTTATTTTGCCATTCTTATCAATCTGTGTTAACTGATTATTTTAATAATCAGGACTCCCGGACCCTCGTAAAATCGCAAGCAAGCCAAAAGCAAATCAAAAACAGGACCCACTAGATACTTTGCTCTCCACTTATACATGAATATTTTCTCTTTTTGCAGGATAATGCCCGGCTAAAGTGTTTCCAAAAATATGAGTCGTTAAGATTAATTTTAAAGTGAATTTTCCTTAATTTTTGGTTTTATTTGATTTCCTCATTCCATATCCGTTCGAATGTGAAAATAAAAAGAAAATTAGTAAAAAGTGCAATTTCATTTCTTTTTTTTTTGTTTTGTTTTATTTTTAAATAAATTTTGTATTGTGAGAAAATAAAAAATAAATAAATAAAAAAAAAATAATCACCATTTCTCTAAACGGCAATATAGTGGAAGTCATACTGTTACTTTGTAAAAAGATGTTGCGATCGCCCACACATCTTGTGGGACATGGTCCAACATCACATACAACAACAGCGACTACATCTCCAAATGGTGGTGGTGGCGGTACCTCACATCATCATGTCGGTGGTGGTATCAATGGATCACCATTGCATCGTTCCCATCATACAAATGGTAAAACAACAACAACAACAACAACCACAACTAGAACAACGAATGGATTTAAAAATGGTTTTATACTAAACGGTGGTGCTATTAGTAGTAAATCGCACAACAACAATAACAATACAACAAATAATAATAACAACAACCATATGTCATCGTCAGCGGCGGCATCGGCCGCTTCAGCAAATTCATCCGTATCCTCGGCGACAACCGGTGGTGGTGGTAGTACACAGACCACAACACGAACGTCACTATTTGACTCGTGTCATCGGAAAATACGCTTAATTGGTGGCGGACCTGTGGCGTTTCTTGGCGGACTTGTTGCGTAAGTTCATTATTGTTTCTATTGAATTGAAAAAACATTTTTTTGTGCGGTGTTTTTTTTTTTTTTTTATTTTCTGATGATGTAAATAGGCCTTTATTGATGAAAATTATTTTTGATCTTTTTCCAAAAATACTATTTTTGGGTAAATTGTTTAAAAAAACATTCTGACTTTGTATGTGCAATTTTGACAGTGACACACGGTTACGGCACCATTTACAAAAATAAATATTCGATCAGGTGATTCCAACGGGACGTTTCGCTTTGTTTTTGTCATTTTGTTTACGTCGGTGTTGGGGTTGGCGCGTGTTGCAGCATTTTGAGTGACAGATAGATAATTGTGTAATTGGTGGAGGAAAAAAATATTTTGAGTATGTCTTGGATAGTTGTTTTTTTCTCAGATTACTAAAAGACATCCTATGAGCAAGTTTTCATTTCAAGGCGAACATTTCTGAGAAAATAGTTCCAACAGATTTTACAGAATTATTTTTCATTCAATTGTTAATGGAAAATGTTCATTCATTCATTCATTTTCAATGGCCCGCTTATCCATTAAGTGGGTGCAGGTGTAGGTTGCTCAAGTGGACCCTTCATAGCTCTCAATTCTGGAAAAATGTTAACTTTCGCAAAAAATCCTTAAATGAAATTAGACCTAAGTTTTGTTTTATATTTTTGTCACATTGTGCTGGACCACTGAGCGAGAGGTCTCTGAAAAACACAGATAAAATCTTCAGTGCAATTACTCGCGAATGGCTGATAAACATCCCTGAGTATAACTGTCCTCAAAAAGCTTCTCAATTCAGCTCTCGGCATAAAATTATAGGTTCCTTTTTATTCGGTCCAAAATAAAAAAAAAATCACACAATAATGGTTGTGCAAAGCCAGGAATAGGGTTCTATAAGGACCTGTTGGGCCAACCAATTTATTTCTAATTTTTCAGCAATCAAAAACAAAGCCGAAAACTGGCATCATTCGTTTTTCGGCTTTAACGCCATTGTCAGAGCGCTGAACTTCTTTCCAATCCATTTCTGCTTTTATTTCGTAAGGGCTTGCTTTTTGCTGGTAAGAGTGTGCGGCTATCACTTGAAAAACTCGTAGATACCGAAATAATATATTTTAAAAGTGGACATTAAAAGTCCGCCTACTAACACGCCCACTTTAGAACAAAAATTTCGTATTCTCGATTTGAAAGGGGAACACTTTTTATATGTTGTATAACCCTTTCTAGAATTTAGTCGTAAATAGTTTCGGGACACACCCACTTTTTAAAGGCGTTTTTTTTTTTTAAATATCAACATTTTTTGCATGTAGTCAAAACTTCCATAACTCGAACTTAGTCGAATTTCTCTATTACTCGAAGTTTTATTTAGAACTCTGCGTTTTAAAATTTTAAACTTTTGGCCTCCATAACTCGAAGTTTTTATAACTCAAATTTATTTTCTTTCATTTTGAGAGTTTGACTTATGGAAATTCCACTGCACTATTAATCAGAACATCTTTAAAATGAGTAATAAATGCGGACAGGTCCAAGTAATAGATTATATTTTGTGTAGGATCCATTTTTAGTCTTTACTTTTTTTCCTTTTGCGGTTTATTTCACAAGAGATACTTCAGTGAGCTTGTTTTCCTCCGCAAGCCAAAAAATCATGGTACCAAGTCCGGTTAAATTTCCGAAAGAACTGAACTAATTGAGCTCAAATTAAGGATTCGGTATTACCCCGAGAGTGTTCATGTGAAGGTTGATTAAAATTGGACAGAGGGGCGTGGCACCTTTCATACAAACAAAATAAAAAACAACATTGGAAACGATTTTTCTCAACACTTTGAAAAGTAGTCGTCGATCGATCCGTCGATTAAGATAACTTTTTCAAAATAGATCTGTTATAAAGTGCTAAAAGAACGTTGATTAAAAGTTTTCAAATTTTCCGATAGATGGCGGTGAACTGCCAAATCTGAAAATTACACAATATCTTGACATATATGGCAACTTAAGCCTTGGAATTTGGTAAATAGTCGTTTATTGGGAACATTTTAATAAAATATGTTGCGAATCGGCAAAAATGCAAATGTAATTTTTCCACACTCATGGGAGCTAAAGTTTTAAATTTGGAACATTGATGTTTATTGTCCTTCTAGAAAGGAACAAGAAAAATACAATTCGTAGACACTAGCAAAGCTGGCTGGGTACAGCTAGTATATAAAATAATATATATTTTGGACATTAGTTAGCAAACAATTTAATAAATTCAATCACAAAATCCACAATCTAATTCTGTTACAAAAAATTGTTGGACATTTGCTTATTGCGTATTGCTAACAATTAAAATCATCTCTTTATTTGACATAATATGATTATAATGGCAAGTTAAGCGTAGTAAGGTCGAAATAGAAAATTGTGCTTCCCCTTTTTTCAACGCTTATATGACGAATTTTGGAAAACAATGAATGAGGTATATAATAATTTTGATTTATCCATTATCGTACAAACTTTCAAGTTTATACGGCTAACGTCTCGTGAGACCCCCCTTACCCCTTAACAATTCTCACCCACCCTAAGGCCTAATTTAGCCACATATTTATAAATCAGAATCCAAAATGGAGTTTAAAGTTAGGCGCAAGCTTAAAAAGTTGTCAAATTGAAGAGCATTCATTCGATTTATATTTTTGATCAGAATTTGCCCTCGAACGAGACAAAAAAATTTTACCACAAATGAATTGATTATACATAAAACTAAAAATGTATTCAAACTCACTTCAATTTAGGTATAAAATAAAATAGGCTTTTTACCTACCTTATTTAGCGTCTTCAATACTCGTGTAGTAGACACATTGGGCGTTTTTGATTTAATACATAAACCTTCTCTTAATCAACTGTGAGCCTAATAAATAAAGAATTTATCGGTAAAAAAAAGCCCTTTTTCGAATAATTTTCTGATTTCTTTCAGTGTCATTACTTTCCATAAACTCCTTAAGGTCCACCACTCGAAAGTTCATGAACCTATCGACCCTGCATAAGGAATGTGTTATCTGGATAACTCACAACCCAAACAATCTAACACCATCCTAAAAAGTACTAACGATCTACTTCTTTTTTTCTTCTTTTCTTTCTTTTTTTTTTTTTTGTTGTTGAGAGGAAAAACTGTTTCAAGTATTATTAAACTAATTTCCTTCTTTTCACTAGACGCACACTCATGCCATCATTTACATAGGCATTCTTATTTAAACACATTTTTTTTTTTTTGCTTAGCTGTTCATTTTCACTGCTCTCTTTCTGTTCTATGCTTTAAGTATCTTCTTGGGGGTTTTTTTAACGCCTCATTTTCAACTCTTAATGAAGTAAGAGCAGCAATATGCTCTAGGGCTGGAAAAAGAAAAATTGATAGATGTTTTATTTTTATTTTTTTTCAGATTCAATCTATTATCATTTACAATTAGTATCTACGCATTTTTTGGTCCAATATAATTCATCTCATTTGAGATGGAAATTTTTAGGATGAATATTCCGACCACTTAAGTCAAATCATTTCAAACGTCAAAGTAAAAAAGTAATAAAAGAGCGCGCGCAAAATTTACGGAGGTAGTTGACCAACTTAAACCAGTTTTACATTCCAGTTTTGTGCATCAGCAAATTTTATATTCTCTCATCAAAGTTGAAAATAATAACAAAAAGAAAAAAAAAAACTATGTCAATGCCATTATTGTAACACTATCCAATAGATGACGCTGAAGCGGTGTTTGGTGTTTTTTTTGTGCACTTTGTGCACGATGGACGTTACATAGAAACCTGTAATAAGATAGGAGCTTACACAAAATAAATTATAACGAATCAGTGGAAATACAAACAGTCAAGTACCTTGAGATACCTTTGCATCTGCAAACAAGAAAAGACAATAAAACAAAACACAAAAAGATACTGATTTAATATTAATGAATCTAGTGTAATAGATTTATTTAAGCTGATGTTGTTATTTTTCTTGTCTCATTTGTATGCAATGAAGATTTATTCATTTATTCGGGACGCAATTCCTTTTGTTTTGATAGAATTTCCGAGAAATCTTCTTTAAATATTGAAGTAAATATCGGGACGTGTATAGGTACATTTGAACAAGGATAAACTCTGTTGTCACATTCAACCTGTCGTGTTTTCCAATGAATGAATTTAATAACAAAATTAAATAAAGCGGGCCATTGAATTGGGTCATTTGCGGGCATATAAACTGTGACCCCTCCTTTTCCCCCCTTTTGTAGTTCGAATTTCTCCAAATCGCTTCTTAGTCCTCACTATGATCATAAAGAGAATTTTGTTTCAAAATGTCAGGTCTTACCATTTAGGTTGGGCGTTGATTAAACTGATTTAAATATGAGATATCTCTTAGAATCGTTTTTGAATACATTTTCGATATATATCTCAACCTGCTGCATTGCCTATATAGTTGAATAAATCATTGCTAACAAAAAATATAATATTAATCCTTGTTAAAGAATAAATTAAAAATGACATCCTTCAGATGACAAAATTAACTTTTAGTCTATTTGGTGCATAAAATGTCGGAGGTCGAAAATGGATAAACATTATTGGATCCCTAATATTTACTTCCAATGGTTTCAGGTTTCTAAGTCCTTTGCACAAAAACTGCACTCAAATTGGTTCAGTAGATTAAACGTTTTTGTATCAGATATAAACATTATTGAGATAAAAGTCTAATTTTATATAGTGTTCCGAAAAATACAAAATTTTAATATGTAATTCAATCATTAAAAAAAAAAAAAATTATGATTGGAAAGAGTAAAATAATAATCTTCATTTCACCGCCATTTTGTTTTTTTGATGACATTCTCCATCACTTTCATCACGAAATTTGTGCTGTCATAGTCATTGTTCTTTTAAAATTTTTAACTACTTAATGAATTTTAAAACAAACCAAAAATTATATATGACGTGTAAAAAGGAAAATAATAATCTTGGCCACCGCCATTTTGTTTTTCGTAAAATTCCAAATTTTTGGTGACATTTTCCATCATGAAATTTTTGATGTCATAGGAAAATAATAATCTTGGTTACCGCCATTTTGTTTTTCGTAAAACTGCAACTTTTGATGACATTTTCCATCATGCAATTTTCGTTGTCATAGAAAAATATTATTGGTCACCGCCATTTTGTTTTTCGTAAAATTCCAAATTTTTGGTGACATTTTCCATCATGAAATTTTTTGCTGTCATAGGAAAATAATAATCTTGGCCACCGCCATTTTGTTTTTCGTAAAATTCCAATTTTTGGTGACATTTTTCATCATGCAATTTTTGCTGTCATATGAAAATAATAACTTTGGTCACCGCAATTTTGTTTATCAGAAAATTACAATTTTTGGTGACAATATCCATCATACAATTTTTAATCTTGGTCACCACCATTTTGTTTTTTGTAAAACTCCATTTTTTGAGAAATTTTTCATCACGCAATTTTTGGTCACCGCCATTTCGTTTTTCGTAAAACTCCAATTTTTGGTGACATTTTCCATCATACAATTTTTGCTGTCATAGGAAAATAATAATCTTGGTAACCGCCATTTTTTTTTTTAAGTAAAACTCCAATTTTTGGTGACAATTTCCATCATGGAATTTTTGCTGTCATAGGAAAATAATAATCTTGGTAACCGCCATTTTTTTTTTAAGTAAAACTCCAATTTTTGGTGACAATTTCCATCATGGAATTTTTGCTGTCATAGGAAAATAATAATCTTGGTCACCGTCATTTTTTGTTTTACGTAAAACTCCAATTTTTGGTGACATTTTCCATCATGTAATATTTGCTGTCATAGGAAAATAATAACTTTGGTCGTAAAACTCCAGTTTTTGGTGACAATTTCCATCGTGGAAAGTATTATCTGTCATAGGAAAATAATAATCTGGGTCACCGCCATTTTGTTTTTCGTAAAACTCCAATTTTTGGTGACATTTTCCATCATGCAATTTTTGCTGTCATAGGAAAATAATAATCTTTATCACCGCCATTTTGTTTTTGGTAAAACTCCATTTTTTGAGAAATTTTTAATCACGCAATTTTTGGTCACCGCCATTTTGTTTTTTCGTAAAATTCCAATTTTTGGTGACATTTTCCATCATGCAATTTTTGCTGTCATAGGAAAATAATAATGTTGGTCACCGCCATTTTTTGTTTTACGTAAAACTCCAATTTTTTGTGACATTTTCCATCATGCAATTTTTGCTGTCATAGGAAAATAATAATCTTGGTAACCGCCATTTTTTTTTTAAGTAAAACTCCAATTTTTGGTGACAATTTCCATCATGGAATTTTTGCTGTCATAGGAAAATAATAATCTTGGTCACCGTCATTTTTTGTTTTACGTAAAACTCCAATTTTTGGTGACATTTTCCATCATGTAATATTTGCTGTCATAGGAAAATAATAACTTTGGTCGTAAAACTCCAGTTTTTGGTGACAATTTCCATCGTGGAAAGTATTATCTGTCATAGGAAAATAATAATCTTTATCACCGCCATTTTGTTTTTGGTAAAACTCCAATTTTTGGTGACATTTTTCATCATGCAATTTTTGCTGTCATATGAAAATAATAATCTTGGTCACCGCCATTTTTTGTTTTACGTAAAACTCCAATTTTTGGTGACAATTTCCATCATGGAATTTTTGCTGTCATAGGAAAATAATAATCTTGGTCACCGCCATTTTTTGTTTTACGTAAAACTCCAATTTTTGGTGACATTTTCCATCATGCAATATTTGCTGTCATAGGAAAATAATAATCTGGGTCACCGCCATTTTGTTTTTCGTAAAACTCCAATTTTTGGTGACATTTTCCATCATGCAATTTTTGCTGTCATAGGAAAATAATAATCTTTATCACCGTCACATTTTGTTTTTCGTAAAACTCCAATTTTTGGTGACATTTTTCATCATGGAATTTTTGCTGTCATATGAAAATAATAATCTTGGTCACCGTCCCATTTTGTTTTTCGTAAAACTCCATTTTTTGAGAAATTTGTCATCACGCAATTTTTGGTCACCGCCATTTTGTTTTTTCGTAAAATTCCAATTTTTGGTGACATTTTCCATAATGCAATTTTTGCTGTCATAGCCGTTGTTCTCTTTAAGTGCTGCAAGATAATGGGGACACCTCTCGGTGAACCTTCCCTAAGAGAATTCTCGAGCTTTCGACGAAATAATCAACCAAATGACACGTCTGCTTTACGTTTCATCGACATATTCGATTGAAATGTACCAAAATTGACAATAGGTACACAAGTGACTATTGTACTATTGCATGCATCTAATATGATTGTGCGCAAATAATGTGGAATTTGTTCTAGATCGGGTCACACTTCTTTCAAGGTTTTGGCATTATTTGCCCGAGAGGGTTTTTGTGGAGTTTGGTAAAAATTCGACAAAGGGGCGTGGCACCTCCCATACATAAAAATCTCTATATCTAAAAATTTTAAGTTGGTTTGTGTACGCTTCAAAAACTCGAAAAGTTTTGCACCAATTGAGCTCAAATTTTTAGACAATCTTTAATCTTCGTTTTGGTATTGGCGCTAGAGAGTTTTAGTGAAGTTTGATCAAAATAGTACAAAGGGGCGTTGCACCTCAAAAACAAAATTTGCCAACTTTATTTCTCAACACTTATGGGAGCTAAATTTGTAAAACTTGGAACATTGATGTGGACTGTAATTCTTGAGCACGGGCAAAGCCGGGCGGGTAGAGCGGGTAGAGGAAACTAACTGACATGTGAGGGAATCTCTGTGTACCAAATCATGAGGGATGGGCGAGCGAAGCTGCGGCAAAAGCTTGTAATCTATAAGCGAGAGCTAACCCAGAGGAAATAGTGGATGGTTATGATTATGAATCTGTAAACTTTTTTTTAAACTTAAACTTAAAGATTAGGAGAGCCTAGACTTAGACTGATACTAATTAAGATACACGAATATTATCGACCTTGATGATGATCATTCAGCGAGTGTTACTGACAAAAGAGTGGATAGGTTTGAGTGCATAAAGTCTGTAATTTAAATTGTATGCTTTTTATTTCCTGTGCTCTTATGAGTTAAACTCGATGTACAGCGTTTCATTACAAATAAATCTAAATATCTAAGGAACCCCTTCAGGTATGTGTTACAATATACCCGATGGTATGCATGTCTCTCGTAATTGTCGACTTAAATCCACGTCTTGACTTCGACGTAAAACTTGTCAAAAAAAAGTATGTCGGACCGCGGTCGGGACAAGGATTCTGGTGGTCTTAACCAATATACAAGAATCAAGCTTCCTCTCTTCAGGCGATGATAAACGTCCGGGCCAAGTGCTCGCTTCTGAAGATACAATGCTCCTGTTTTTTATTTCCTGTGCTCTTATGAGTTAAACTCGATGTACAGCGTTTCATTACAAATAAATCTAAATATCTAAGGAACCCCTTCAGGTATGTGTTACAATATACCCGATGGTATGCATGTCTCTCGTAATTGTCGACTTAAATCCACGTCTTGACTTCGACGTAAAACTTGTCAAAAAAAAGTATGTCGGACCGCGGTCGGGACAAGGATTCTGGTGGTCTTAACCAATATACAAGAATCAAGCTTCCTCTCTTCAGGCGATGATAAACGTCCGGGCCAAGTGCTCGCTTCTGAAGATACAATGCTCCTGTGGATGGGCATGAGTTCGTTGGTAAATTTTTGCAGCTATTGATGATCCAATTACCTTTTTGTCTTGTAGCTAAATGCTCTACTGTGTCAAAAATTGCAAACGCATTTAACTTATGTTTAGTGAGAGCTGCCTGCCGCACAGAGGTTATAGATGGGCATGCGTAAATAAAATTTAACTTCTAAAATCAGACTTATCTTCCCATGCTCGACAATATGTTTTGACAATGTTGTCTGAAAGTATCCTCCAAACCCAAATCAGCAGTAAACCTGCTTGTACCTACTCCTGATAGAAACAAATCGTCTTACCACTTAATTACCACCTCACGGAAGAACAATAAAAATATCATATTTACTGTTCAATTTCATCTATTATCTTCAAGTCATATCTCATTAAAAACAAATTCCATTTAACTTACAAACTTTATTGTAGACTCATCACAAAATACTGTGATATTATTGTTATTACCACTTGAAATGGCTAACAAAGTGTTCCCCCTTTTCGAATGGAAAAAGGAAAACAGAAACGAAGACCACCAAGCCAGATGATTAGATATTAACGCAAATCAATATAGGTAAATGGCGAGTATATACCCGCGCATCGGTCAAGTACAAATACAACACTGAAACGCATATCTATAGAGACTTTTCAGGATCACCTTCGTCATTGGGATAAATGAGAGTCCAAGTGAAATGCAATCATTTCATGTAATTGAGTTAAGAGTTTCTCAGAAGTTGTGTAACAGGATGAGACCCGCGCAGCGCACACAGGATGCAGAGGTAGAAATCGGTTCTTTTCACCTGCTTCTTATCGATCGAGGAAGGTAAATAAAGGAAAAGAAAAATTACACACATCTCATGGCATGTTGTGGGAAGAAGACGAGTGGCTCCCCATCTACCTGAGCATATATTGAAAATGGTGAATGAAATGAGGATATCGTGTTTTTTTTTTCTCTGATTTTATTTTGTTTTCTGTAAGTAGGAAGATGATTCGGTTCCCACTCACGGAAGAATTGAATCAGAAAAAAAAAAAAAAACATATTCCGACCGGAGGAACACACAAATGGATTCCATTTCGCTGGGTTATTCAAAGCAGTTTGCATGAGTTTCGTTTTATTGGCCAAATAGGTACCAATGTGGGAAATGAATTCTCCCTCAATGGAATCAAAAGGATCGAATAAATTAGTAAAATCACCAAGTCAGCAGAACAGACTTCGAAATGACACGATAATATAACCTATATCAGTGGGATTTCTCGATGTGATATAGCGGTTTACTCCTCTGTCGTATCCTGTGGGAATATGTTTGCAAATTCTTATTAAAATATTCATTTTAAGGATCTAAATGTTGACATGAAACACAAAAACGCTTTTTCAATTACATTCATTTGAGAATGAACAGACGTCATACATTGTCCCTGTCAAAGTGGTTAAGGTGTATTTTCTTTATGGGTGTTGTTGCTTCAAGAGTTTATCTGTCAACTAGGGCTCCTTCGAAAGAAAAATGGAGGGCAAATGGGGGAGAAGATATATGTCACCCAGAGAACTATCAGCTGTACCAAGATGTGGATGCAGTCAAAAAAAATCCAAAACAAAGGACAATAATGCTCAATATCGTCCGCATACCCCAGCAGTTGAACGGACCTGTTGAAGATGATGTCTTACGTATTGACACCTGCCCTGCGCACTATCTATCTGCTCCAATACGAGATTGAAGAAGTCGCTTGAAGATAGCGCGTTTCCTTGCCAAAATCCGCTGCATGTTTAAAATAGTTCGGAGGAGCTACTTCCAAACTGCACGTTGCAGCGCGTGTTTTCCAGCGTCACGCGGCACAGCTGAATCAGTTTTGCCGAGATTCCGAATTCGGCCATCGTCATATAGAGGTCCTGACGATGTATGCTATCATACGCGGCTTTGAAATCGATAAATAGGTGGTGAGTTTCGACTTGAAATTGGTCTTTTCCAGAATTTGCCTCAGTTTAAAAATTTGGTATACAGTCAATCTGCCTTCCAAAAAAATTACCATCAAAGCCTACGGCCTTGTTATTCTTAAGCTTTTTTATATAGTTAAGGCATTTTTTTTTAGGTATTACATGATAAAGCTTTCGACCAAGTTTGCGTTAATCAGACAGAGAATAACTCATGAATTCCTAATCTTGATGAGAAGAAGTTTGACTGTGATTTCAATATCCTATACCTACTGTACGTTAGATGGCGCTTACTGTCCATGGTGGACCACGGCTACAACCAACAAACCCCCTCCAGGCAGCTCAATCCCTATAGCTAGCTTCGACCAGTTAAGGTTAAGTACGTCAAGTTGGTTAAGGTCGCTCTCCAATTATTTGTGCCACCTAAGGAGGACTCTGGAACTTTGTCCCTCCGGAGCCAATTAATGGGTAGACTCAAAAACTCGTCCAGCTAGTGATTTGCTTATATGAGGTTGTTCTTCACAATATAGAACTGTCAACTGTCGATTTGTATTGAAAGGCAAAAGCATTGCATTATCTACCAATGACGTCCGATGTCCAAGTTTAAAAAAACAAATAAAAAGTAAAAGCATAGCCGATGCTTTGATACCCTCCACTCCATCTAAGTCATGCAAAATGTCTAATATTGGTTTTGTATATGGAAGGTACCAAAACTACCTGACCGATATAGCCCATTTTCAATACCAGCCTGCAGACGTCCTCTCACAAAATGTCATTCCAACGGGTCGATTCGTTTGAACGCTATCGTGTTTTTAACAGACAGTCGATTCAGAATTTGATCCTGATTCAGAATATATATAATTTACTAGCGGGCCCGGCAAACGTTGTTTTGCCTGCTCGTACATTTTCATTGTCCGTCAATTGTTCTGCGGCCGTTTTATTTAACCCATGTGTCCGGACTGATTCTGTACTCCGTGTGCGTCGGCCGATATTTCCTCAGAAGTGTGCCCACGAATTGTATTATCTAGACATATTTTTTCACATGACTGCGTTTGAAATGTATTTTTTTGTTATTAGAGGTGTCACGCCCTTCTGTCCAATCACGCCACGTTTTGTAAAATGCTTCAATCAGACAATGTTCAGATATAGTGATTTAAATAACTTTGTTTGTAAGGGTGGTGTCATGGCCCGTTTTCCAATCCCACCCACACTTCTCGCGGTTGTTTGTTTGGACTTTAGCTCCCATGGGTGTCAAGAAATAGCATTTAAAATGTAAATTTTTTTTATACGGGAGGTCCCACACACCTTTGTCCAATTTTGATCAAACTTTCACAGAAACGCCTTTGGGCCAATAACAACTATTTTCTTAAATTTTGAGTTCAATCAGCTCGGTAGTTTTCTAGATATACGATTTTTTGTTTTTATTTTTTTTTGTATTGGAGGTGCCACGCCCTTTTGTCCAATTTTCACCAAATGTGAATCTAAACCATCCTTGGACCCACTCAAACACACACACAAAATTTCATTAAAATCGGTCTAGCCGTTTAGGAGGAGTTCGATTACAACACACGTACAGAAGAATTATATACATATACTAGCTGTACCCGCCCTGCTTTGCCCGTGCAATAATTTTCGTAAAATGCGAAAAATGAGAATAAATCGATTTTCTGGAATTGCCTATCTGCGTAAATATATGAAATACAGCAATACGAACAGAACAAAAAAAGAATCATGAAAATCGGCCCAACGGTTATCGAGTTATACTTAACGTCATCGAGTTTCACCCCATAGAAGATGTTTTTTGTAGGGCGGCGCCATGCCCCTTTGTCCAATTTTGACTAATCTTCACAGCAACACTCCTGGGCCTATACCTAGGATTGTCTGTAAGTTTCAACTCAATCGATTCAGTGGCTTTCGAGATATAAGATTTTGAATGTTTTTTTTGTATGGGAGTTGCCACGCCCCTTTGTCCAATTATGACCAATCTTCACAGGAATACTCCTGGGCCGATACCTAAGATTGTATGTAAATTTGAACTCAATCGATTCAGTGGTTTTCGAGATATAAGATTTTTTTTGTATGGGAGGTGCCACGCCCCTTTGTCCAATTTTTCTTTTTTTTAAAACCCGCACTGAGAAAATACCTTTCCAACAAAGTATAAATCATCAAAATCGGTTCGGCCAATCTCGAGTTATGGGATTACATCGCACTTCGGACACTTTCTTTTATATATATAGATATAGATTATGTTTATGGGGTCTCCGGTGACCCCTTTCTGGCGTTACCAATGTAACGGTAAAGTGAATATACCTTCCTGTGGAGGGTATAAAAAAAAACAATAAAACATTTTTATTGTTAAATTTCCAGACAAAGACCCATAAAAAGTATTTAAATTTTTCATACATCTATAGCCATCCTGTGTGACCAAAAGATATTCAAAATCAAAATATTCAAACCCTTCTGTTGGACATTTTACACCCCAGTTTAAAAAGTACCTCACGGCAATTCGTCTCTATATTATAGGCTTCAAAACTGGGTTAAGTATTCTACATAAATCAGTGTTAGAAACAGTGCTTTTTAAAATCATCAATTTCTAATGAAGAAACCTCGTAATTACTCAAGTCTTGAGAACGCCTGAACACACATTAAAAACAATGTTTCTTATCTAGATTAATTTTCGTCTGCCATCGTCTCGTTCCTTAATTAACCAACATTAAACCGGCGACGAAGGCGACCGACAACCGACGACACATCGTCTTCATCGTACACAAAGTTTTTATTAATTTTTTTTTTACGACATGAATTTAGTGCGCAGAAATAATCGTAACTATCACGTAGTTTTACGACACACCAACTGAGTCCTTCTCTATATATTCCTGCCTTCCTGGGTAGGAAATTTGCACCGCATTACCCTATTTTGCAATTCTAACTACACGGAATGACGGAGGTACGGTTGTATGAGGGGGTGTTTTAACTATAAATGACTTTTTAGCTCGAGGTAGGTGGTAGTTTTTTTTTTTTAATTTTCCTAATTTATTTCCGCCATTCCTTTTTTCTGTCTTTACTACTTTCTTCATGCTGTTCCACAAAATGCCGTGACCTTAAAAAAAAAATCCAACAGCATAGAGAAAAACGCAAATAGATTTTTAACTTTATAGCTGTCACTAGGAATTTTTTTTTACAGAATCTTCAGCGACAACTTCGAAGGGGGGGCTTCGAATTGTTTATTTGTTGTTTAAAGATACGAGCACATTGTCTACGACGTTCAGATATAAATGTAAGGAAAGACAGGAGTGACTAAGTTTGGTGATTTAATTAAAGTTTTACGAAATACATACGCCGCAGTATGAGTCGGATACATTTCTTTTGGTGAAAGACTGCCAAGCAGAGTTACACAATTACAATTTGCCAGGCGGATGTTTGTGTGATTTCTGAGGAATAATATGATTAAAAAAATTGTTCTCTGTCATTTTGAAAGAACTTTTGATTTTCTTTATTATTTAATAGTAACATGTTCACAAAAAACAAAAGAAGAAAGAGTGAAACTGGATTCTTGCAAAGTAATTAAATTCCTTAAAAATGACTTCAATTGTAATTTGACATTTTTAAGTGCACACGTCTGTCTTTTCATGGCCAAAGTATTTATTTTTTATGATACTTCTTTTTGAAGAAAAGCACGTAGTCATATAAATGTTTAGACCCACGACAGCATAATCATAAAAAAAAACCCAACTTCAATCTGCTATTATGAAAGCATCGTGTAAAATCCATCTCATTGTGGGTTGACTATGAGGATGCAAGATGAAAAAAAAAACTATCTATACTGACGAAACAAGTTTTTCAGTTTAGGGTTTCATCTGACTGACCTCACCTACCTTTGCGTGTGCCTTAGACACGTTTTGCGCTAAAGTGAAAACCCACACACAACACTCCAAATCACTCACACATCAGCTTAGTGAAATCGAAAGTCATATAGTTGAGACTGTCTTTATATTATTTTTTCGGTTTAATGTTTTCACTTTTTGCCAAAAGAATCTTCTTAGATTTTACGAGTTTTCATATCTTTTTAGCACCTTTAGAGATTTGTAGACAAAACAATACTTTATTAGGGAAATGAACAATTAACCAAATTTGTGGGTCAAATTAATTCTGAACCCGATAAAGAAAATATGGCGCGGTACTAATATATCAAATGCGGCAAAGAAAGTTGGTTTCATTTTTGGCAAATGCAAATTTTGAATCAAATTTGTTGACATAGGTACGTATTTTTGCAGGAAATTTATTTAATTTTTTTTTATTTTAAATTCGGAGAAGAAGTCACGAGAATTGACACTTTGTTTAGAAAGTCGAAAGGTGAAGCATTTACTGCTCTGTAGATTTCTAATTTTGCATCATTAGTCTATGAGTTGTCAGTATCTAAGAGGGGCTTTTGGTATCTTGTAAAAATAGTTGTAATTTTGAACTCTTGTAGGTACATACAGTGAGTGTTAGAAATGAGTCAACACGAAACATGCTGTCAGGGGCGTAGCGAGGGTTCGAGCCGTGGGGGGGTTAATTTCATTGAAATGCCGACTTATTTCAGGAACTTGCCGACTGTATAGAAATCATGAAAATCGGCCCAGCGATTATTCACTCCATAGAAGATGTTTTTTTGTATGGGAGATGCAACGCCCCTTTGTCCAATTTTGACCAATCTTAACAGGAACACCCCTGGGCTAATACCTAAAGGACCATTCACATAAGAGCGACCAACTACCTACGATCGAACGACTATTCGCAAGTTTTGGCAACTCGTTCACATGAACACTTTAATAGGTCGCGGCAGTTCGCGAATTCCAGCCATCAGTTTTTACTCTCAATGTCTAGTTTGAGGTTAAGTTCGAACGAATGTTTTATTCGCTAGTTTGTGGAACGCTAATTAAATGATGTGGATTGCAAATAAACTTTGACAATTCGCGCCAAGAGTAATTTCGTTCGCGGCAAAAAGTTTGGAATTCGAAATTTCGTTATTTAAACTGTTTATAAACTTATTTTCTTAATACATTTTGATGGGATAATTAATTATCCTCCTCTTGGCCCAAACACACGTTTGCCGCGAATTGTTAAAGTTTGCAATCCACATCAATAAGCCGCGAACTAGCGAATAACACAATCCTTCGAATTTAACCTCAAATTATAAATGCCAACCGTCCTTTTTAAAATCGAATAGAAACTCGCTAAATTTTAAGGATTTCAGTCGGCAAATTCACCGATGCCGACCGTCCTTTTTAAAATCGAATCTAAACTCGCTAAATTTGGAGGATTTCAGTCGGCAAATTCACCGATTCACCGATTTTAAGGAGTTCATGTGGAACCTTTGAAAATACCGACTTTTGTATACATTTACAAGTTTAAAAACCTATACCTAATGGAAATCCAATTTAAGATCTAATTTTTGAAAATTGATCGTTGATTTGCCGACTCTTGAAAAGCGGTGGGGGGTGCGATACCCCCCCCCCCCCTCCCTACGCCCCTGCATGCTGTGTTTCATTTCATTTGTCTTTAGAGTTTACAGATCCGTAAAGGACCTCATGCCTAGCCTCTCACAACAATGCATTTGTTCTCACAACGGTTCGTTTGTGTTTTTATTTTTGGGACAAATGAAACTGGACTACTGAGCGAGGGGTCGAAAATTCGACCTCCGGAAAAACACAAATTACATCTTGAGGCTCGACAAGCATCGTAGAGTTTAAAAACTTTGATCTGGCAGGCTTCCCAAATTCATGGGGGTTATTCCCAAATGGGTGCCGAATCGTATTGAAAGCGGTTCCTCAATTTCGACCGTTTTCGCTTTTGGTTATTCTCAAATGCGAACGGGGGCAAACATGATATTTCCAGTGCTTTTCAGTTTCTTTTTTTTTTTTTTTTCATTCTGACTTTCATTTTTCCATTTACTTTTAAAAAAGTTTGACAAGTTTTTCCCGTCACATTAATCTAGTTTATTTTTTATCCGCAAACAATCCGCGGAGTGTGGACGCAGTGGCTCAGTGGTTAGTGTGCTGGACTACTGGGCGAGGTGTCCCAAGTTCGATCCCCGGAAAAGCACTGAGCCACCTCTCGCGAACATCTGGGGGGTTATTCCCAAATGGGTGCCGAATCGTATTGAAAGCGATGCTTCAATTTCGACCATCTTCGCTTTTGGTTATTCTCAAATGCGAACGAGGGCGAAAATTATATTTCCAGTGCTTTCCATTTTTTTCGTACTGAGTTGCAATTTTCCATGTACTTTTGCAACACTTTGACAGCTTTTTCCCGCCACAGGAATTTAGTTTATTTTTTACCCGCAAACAATCCGCCAGCAATCCGTCACCTATACGGATTATATTTTTTATATTTTTTAGCTGCTAAGAATTATTCGACACTACCAATGGGAATGCGACCAAAGTGGTGTCCAATGCATGCAAGGCTTCCACCTTCTAACGCAAATTGACAGATGTTACTTTGACAAACAATATTTATCATAACACATTAACCAATTCAGGCACTTACCCAAAATTGTCCGGAGCTGTAAATTAATTTAAAAATCTATTTTCTGGATGAGATTTTTTTTCGATTATCGGCAGTTTTTATTATATTTGTGGAGACTGAACTAGTTGCTGTTTTCAACATCAATAGTCTATAAAATTACGTGATTAGAACTTTTCCTTATGAAAGACAAAAGCTGTTAAGTGCCAAGAGATTGGTATTTTATTTCTCACCAAAAATGAATGGCTAAACAGAATGCGAATTTTATTGTAATTTAAAATTTAATTTTTCTTACAGAATTTGGAACGGCACATAAAAATCTCGATATGTATGTGCGGCGTCCATGCTGATATTTATTTCTATGTCAATAGTTGTCAACGAATTTCGTAAAACATTCATAGAACGTTAATGACTTTAAAATAATTTTCAGAAAATGTTGGCAACGTACTTACAGCAAGACAATTGATTTTTTGAGACCAGTGGACAGTACCACGAAACAACAAGTATTGTTAAACAGTAGCAATTTATCGGAGCAATATGTTAAAATGATCCCATTCCACAATACTTGTTGTTTCGTGGTACAGGCCCCAGAATTCGAGGAGGTCTTTAATAACGTGGAGGGCTTACGAACGAACTTACAAGGTCAGACTAATGGGTCAATCATAATAGGATTAAGCCGACTTACGCTGGTGTCAAAAATATTCGAAAATGCAGTTAAATTTAGTCAAACTCTTTAAATGGGCCAGCAGTCGTATTATGGTCACAGCACTTATAAAACTTTAATAAAATAATCGTCCATTGGCTTAAGCCAGATTACTCTCATGTAATTTATTATATTAAGTTTCTGTTTTTAGACGTAGGTACTAAGCTCACCAAATGGTAGAAATTTTACCACATTCAAGTGCAACGCACTGTAGGTTGTTGCAGTTGTGTAGGTTGTTGCAACCAATGTAGGTTAGGTTAGGTTAAAAAGGGGTATGAGAAAGATGTCTCATACGGCACTAGGCACCATAAGGGCCCATCTATCTCCTCTAGATGTTGGAAGAAGTACCTGCCCAGAAATTTCCTTCTACTGCGACATATTGCCTCACATTCACACAGTATATGTGTTATGTCCTCTTCGGCCTGCAGGTCATCGCAGAACCAATGTAGGTAAATTAAAAATATTATTTTAACTATTTTGGAACTTTTTGAAATTTTTATCCTTTTCGACACATCTATGAATGATAAGCTTCAGCTTGGTAAAACAACAAATATAATTGCATAACATTAAGTGGGGTAAATATGTACCACAAGAAATAGCATTATTTTATTCCTGTAAAACCTCGATTGCATAAATAGGTTCAAATAAAAACTCATAGAGATATGTATTCCTCGACTACTTTTCACAGCTCAATTTTCCGGCACTAATAACACTCAAGTATACACACAGTTATACATAGATCCCTTTTGGTGTTTTATTGCTCACACGTGTGTTGAACTGTATACACCGCAAGTATGAAATGCTCTTTGTCAGCAAAGCGTCAAAGACAGAACCAAGCATTGAATTTAAATACGAAAAGGATTTTCCGCATAAGCAGATTTTTAAATTTTCTTTTTTCTCCTTTTCTTAGTGCCGCCCTCCTTTTTCCTGTACATATCCTTTTGCTTATACAATATTCTTTCTTCGTGTTAGTTCCTCAGAATTCACCCCAGCATCAACCTGCTAGAACTTTTCCATCATGTCAATTAGCTCTTTGTTTATCCTTTCGTGTTTCTTCATTTGATTTACATTTTGACTCCAAAGAAAAAGTAAAAAAAAAATAAAAAATAAAAAATTACCTCATCAACATGATGAAATGGAAATTGTTTTCCTAATGACGTCAGCAATTATCCTTCAGCAAAATATTAAATCAACCTACCATCGTGTTGGAAAATCATACAGTATAACATTAAATTAATTTATTACCAATGTCAGCTACACGGCTTTTGTATCCTGTTTTTTTTTTTTTTAACCAGGTTTTGGTTGGCGTTTGCTTTATTCGTTGGCCTTTTGTGTTGAAACTTAAGAGAAACTTTTTTTCTTCTTCTCGAATTGGCAACAAAAGTTTTCTGATTTTTCGTATACTTCCTTCTGCTATTGTCCTCAAGTTATAATTACAAGGAGAAGGAACAACGAACGTTTTATATTTGTTTTTTTTTTTTTCCTGCAGAAGGAAAAATCAAGAATGCGTGCTCTTGTGATTTACTACAACCATCTGGTTGGGTGGAGAACGATTTTGTTTCTCTCAAGCAAATGGGATGATGAAGTTGTATCTGAAGCTTTATTCTATCCACTTATAGTTGTTGTGGGAAACTTTTCCATCCAATTAAATGGCGCTGAAAAAAAATTTTATTTTTTTGATATATTGCTTTTGACTACATGTTTGAGAAGAGGAAAATTCTTTTAGAGAACTATAATTACGTGGGCGAGAAATGAATTAATGAATTTTAGCAAGGGAGGTGTGGGCCTGGACATTATCTTCTTATATAGGTTCGAAAAGTGACAAATTGCGTAGGTTGACATCTGTTTAGAATTTTTTTTCTTGTTGCTGATAGGTATTTAAGAATATTCTGACAGTAGAAACCCAAAGAGTGTGCTTATTACATTGTATTTGATTTTCTTGTGTTCTCTGAAACTGGAATAGTTGCGGTAAAATTTTGCAAAATACGCAAGAGGCACAATTTTCCAAAATCTCTGTGCAATTACTTACATAATGCTGATGACTTAAACATTAAAATGGGTTTAGATTGTGTCCGGAAAGAAATTTTACAGATTAATACAGCAGCCGAAAAAGAGTAGTATGTATTTTGAAAAAAATTGTAGTACAGAATTTTGTTCTGCTTTCAAAAATACACTCCGCGCCACTTGAATAGCACTCCCCTAAGGTCGGTTTTCTATCGCCCACTGGTCCCAAACCAAGCATGCTAGAGACCAGAAGGAAGATTTAAAACTAAACCTTTAAGTACAAACAAAAAATTATTAAATAAAAACCTGCAATATAAGGGCCCCTAATTTTGCGCCACTTGAATAGCACACTCTTCGAAAAAAACACATTATGACAATTCGTATGTTTCAAACATGGTGTATTTCTAGAACTCTATTATGGACGGACAACCTCTTATAGACGTACAACTTCACGAGACTTCATTGTATATGCTGCCTAAACGAAGACTTTTAAAATATGCGTTCCTCCAATTCCAGTTCATTATTTGCAAAACTGTGCTTTCTAAAATTTGTAAAGATGTTGCATGCAACATTTTATCAAAGTAAGAAATTTACAAAGTTTCGCATAAGATATGATTTTTGTCAAAATATATATCACCATCGCCCCTCTAATCTCGAAGTATGTAAATAAAAAAACCAATTCACAATAATTTTGCATTCAACAGATAAACATTTCCACTGTCAAAAAATTTATATTTATTAATGAACCAGATGTCAGTGTAAGATTGCAAAAAATAGATATAAAATAAAAAAACAAGTAAAAGTGTTATCATCGGCCTGGCCGATGCTTTGATACCCTCCACTGTATGTACTGTACAGGTACACGCCTGTGTCTAATATTGTTTTTGTATGGGAGGTACCAGAACTACTTGACCGACATAGACAATTTTTAATACCAACCTGACAACGGTAAAAAGAAGTCCTCCCACAACATTTTATTCATTTAAGTCGGTTCGTTTGGACGCTATGGTGTTTCCAACCGCTAGAGAGATAAATTGGTCGAATATTGACATTGTATGGAAAGTAACGGAACTACTTTACCGACATGGACCATTTTTATTACAAACCTGACAACCGCAAAATTAAAATCTCTCACAAAATTTCAGTCGCCTTAGTCGATTCGTTTGGACTCTATCGTGATTTAAATAGATAGAGAGACACATGGGTCTAAGAGTGGTTTTGTATGGGAGGTACCAGAAATACTTGACCGACATAGCCCATTTTCAATACCAACCTGACGACGGTAAAAAGAAGTCCTCCCACAAAATTTCATACACCTAGGTCAATTCGTTTGGACGCTATCGTGTTTTCAACAGACAGACAGACAGACGGACATGGCTAAATCGATTCAGAATGTGATCCTGATTCAGAATATATACACTTTATAGGGTCTCCGGTGAATCCTTCTTGGCGTTACAAATGTAATGACAAAGTAAATATACCTTCCTGTGGAGGGTATAATAATGTCTTGCAGCTGAATAAATTCGCCGATTAAATCTGAGGTACGTTTATGACGTTTTGGAAAAGTTTCAACGCAACTTCCGGAAGCCATTGACATTGTCATCAAAAATTGCAACTACCCTTTTCCTGGTTTTCGCAGAAATATATCAATCGCCCCAACAGATGTGGTGAGACGCAACGAGTTCACCCTCAAATAATTACGAAACTATACCCAAACACCGGAAGTTGAAAACAAGGACAAACTTCCGTGTTTGGCATGCCGGTAAAGTGTTTCGTTCTTTTCATCATATTTTGCGGTTCAATTTGTCCTTCGTTTGGGTATTGTATTTCTTTTTAGAAACCGCACACATCGCAAGTGTCAGATGTCTCTTCAATTGTTCGATGGCATCCTCCGGTTACTGTCATAAGCACACTCCCATGCAATATGTCTCTGCCATCAACGTCATCGATATAAATTGTTTTTTTTTTTTTTTTCGCAAATGGAAATTATATAGTTCCTGGTCGAAGGAGTGAGCCTGAGCATGATATGAAGGGCAACGCAGCAGTATGCTGATGCAACATACTGTGACCGACATTTTAATGTAATGTCTGGCATTCTTCCAATGAGGTCAACGAAGCCAGAAAGGATTCAGATTCAGATTCACCTGCACTCACCCATATATCCTTTTCGTCTGTTCGTTTTGTGCTTAATTTTGAGCGATATACATTTTTTTTTCTTTTTGATTAATCTATTTCGAAGAATGACACGCGGTGGGGGTGTGGATAGTCGAGATGGGCGGGTGGAGACACGTTTCTTGAATACTTAATCAGCCCTAGTGGATTGTGGCAGTGGATTAGTCATTTTGTCATTTTATTGGACACCCGCAGGTCTTTTTAATTTCACTGATGGTGGTATATGTTTATGTACTGACATTTATATTAAAGTGTATGTATACAGTTAGTAAACAGAGTATACATAGGGTGCTTGTGTTATGTAAGACGTTGTGCGCGTTTTGTCAAGCTAACGACCGTTTAATGAAAACGTATCATAAAGCGATTCAATTACGTTAATGGACATTATACTGGTGCTGCCGGGTTTACTTTTTTTTTTTGTTCCGCTCTTTTATCATCTATTCTCATTCGCTGGTATTGTAGCACAATTTTTTATATCATTTTCATTCGTTCGATAATGAATGTTTATTTGAGCTTGAACAGAGTACCTCTAATTGTTGTGCGATTTCTTAACACTCTGCATATAGGTGGTCAGTTTGAGTCATTTTTTTTTTTCTCTCACATTTTTGTTTGCGAAAGTAAGTCAAATGTGCTGAATGTGTTCATTCATTGAAGCGGAATGAAGATGCTTGCATGGTTACGGATAGGCGCGTGTTACAATAGGTTAATGGGTTTATTTTAGACCGACTGAAAGTAATGTATGCCCACACGATTGCAGGCATTCCATTGCGCAGCAAGGTAGATTTGACTGTCTTAAATGATGCAACGAGAGCTTCCGTGGGTATTTATATCAATAGATACCACCAAAAATCATTCTGCAAAATTTTGCCTATGCTCTTTTAACCTCTGAAAATTATGATTATAGTGATAACGTCTATCTCAGCGTATATATTTTACTTGTCTCAGATATCCAAGTATATCCAGTAGTCCTTAGTCTTAGACTGTCAGTCTTTCGCGCTCACATGGTTTTTTGGGAATAAAAATTCCAAAATTGGACCGATGTTCATGATTTTTTTAAATCTTTGTTTTTACTACGGATTTTAGATAAAAAATATTTAAATCATCTCTATTATGGTTTTTTTTTTTTTAAATTTAAATGCTGAAAAAATTGAGTTTTTACAAAAAATCCGCCACAACTTTTTATACCCGGTACCACACTGTGGTGAGGATATATTCACTTTGACATTCCATTTGTAACGCACATAAGGAGGTGTTGTAGGTATGACAAACTATATATATTATTTATCAGCATCACTTTCATAGTCGATCTAGCGATGTCCGTCTGTCTGTCTGTCTGTCCGTCCGCACGATTACGGCCGTAATTTAAGAGCTATCGACTTGAAATTTGGTACGTAAGCATTTATCCACAAAACTGAGGCTAAGTACGAAGATGAGCAAGATCGGATGAAAACTACTACTACCTCTCATACAAAATATATAGCTATTTGATGTTAAAAATTAAATTTAAATATCTACAGTAAAGATAACAAGTTTAAACTTTGCACATATTGTTTTAATAATATTTATATTTTTTTGACAAAAAATGAGCTTGGTCGAATAAAAATTACCCATACCTCCCATACAAATATATAATTTTTTAATACTAAAATATTTTTTTAATACTAAAATATTTTTTGCAATAATATAGTACCGGGTATTTGAGCTTCGGCATAGTCGAAGATAATTGTCTTACTGGATTTTTATCGCATGTTCAACCACGTGTTCAACTCATCTCTTTTACTTTACATGCGCTTTCCAACGCAATTTAGCATCTAGAGTCATGCCTAGGGTTACCAAACGCCCCCCCTTTTAGGAGCCAGTCCCCATTTTTCATACCAAAATGTTTTTTTGTCCCCCCTACAAAAACCACTGTCCCCCTTCAAAATTCAATAAAAGAAAACATTCCAATTGAAAACTTTCAAAATACTTTCTTTTAATATTTTTAACAAGATTGTTTTCCTGTAAGTTTTTGTTTTGTACTGTTATCTGTCTCTCTGTCAGTTTTTTTATTCAAAACAATATAATGGAATGTCCATTATGAACATTTTCTTTCCACACAAAGATATCCATAAATACACATGGTACCGTCGAAGCCTTTTCAGCAGAAATCGCTGATAGATTTCTTTGTGGTACCGTCGTGTATTAAAAGGATGGTTTGTGATGTTCGTGTGTTCAGAGGGGCTGAACTGTCAACTGATCACCACCTGGTGTTGTGCAAATTGTATCTCAACGATCAAATACCTATCCTGCCAAAGCGTAAACCAAGGGTGGTTACGCGCATACGGTGGGAGAGGCTACAGGACGATGAGATACGGGAGGAATTTGCACGGCAGGTATCTGAAAGGTTTGAACAATTTCCAAATGTTCCATTGAATGTAAAGGAAGAATGGCAGTTGTTTTCAACAGCAGTCATTGCCTCTGCAGGACATGTTTGCGGAGTGAAGCGGCTCGGTGTGGCGGCTGGTGGTGAGAAAAGAACCGCGTGGTTTAAAACGCCCGGAGTTGGGGGACTCATCTTCTCGAACCGGTACATTGAAGCGCGAAGAACTTGCAAATTGGCTGTTAAGGCAGCCAAAGAACAATCTTGGAAGGAGTTCGGCGAGAAATTGGACCGTGAACACAGATCTGCAAGCAAGGTGTTCTGGCAGACCATCCGCCGTCTTAGAGGAAGGAAGTGCCATCCAAAGATGGTACACTTCTTTCTAATGAGGAGGACATCTTGCGCGGATGGAGCGAGCACTTTTCTGAATTTCTCAATCCAATCCAGGGCATTGAGGATGACAGATCCATCGCCTTGAGGAGGGCGGAAAATAGTCCCACGGTAGAGGAAGTCACTTTTGCGATCAAATCGCTAAAAGCTGGCAAATCTGCCGGAGTGGATGAAATCCGGCCAGAGATGCTTAAGGCCTTAGGTGAAGAGGGAGTTAAATGGCTCTCTCGTGTCATTAAAGTGGCCTGGGAATGCGGCGAAACTCCCAGCGATTGGCAGATTGGGGTGATTGTGCCCCTTTTCAAGAAAGGGGATAAAAGGGATTGCTCCAATTACAGGGGTATATCACTTTTAAGTCTCCCCGGTAAAGTCTTTGCCAAGGTGCTGGAAACGCGTTGCAGAGCTGTAGTCGAGGCACGATTAGGAGATGAGCAGTGCGGTTTTCGTCCCGGCAGAATCACAACCGACCAGTTATTCACTCTCAGAATGGTGCTTGAGAAGGCTTGGGAGTATGCTACACCTGTTTACGCATGTTTCGTAGATTTGGAGAAAGCATATGACCGAGTCCCTCGAGGTAAACTCGGGAGTGTATTGCAGGAGTATGGAATTGACGGTTCTCTCTTGAGAGCCATTCAATCTCTTTACACAAACTGTAAAAGCTGTGTTCGGATAAACGGCGTTAAATCAATACCTTTCACCGTGGGCGTTTTACTTCGCCAGGGGTACGTCTTGTCTCCTCTCCTTTTCATTACTTATATGGACTGGATGTTACAGCGCAGTCTTGGCGAAGAATGAATTGGGAGATCTGAGGATAAGTCATTTGCTCTTCGCTGACGACTTGGACATCCTTGGGTCCTCTCAGACTGATCTCCAGAACGCCTGTTCAATGCACTCTGCATGTTAGTGGAGTCCCATTGAAACAGGTGGAGAAGTTTAAGTATCTCCGGGTCTTATTCACCGGAGATACTTATCATTCATCATTCAGTGATGGAAGGAGCAATGCTGAGTTTTCCTGTAGGATTGGTCAAGCTGGATCAATTTTGAGACAGCTTGGTCATTCTGTTATCAGGAGGACTGAACTTGGTGTCAAAGCTAAGTTGTCAGTCTTTAATTCGGTGTTTGTTGCAACTCTTACCTATGGTCATGAGGTTTGGGTAATGACCGAAAGAATAAGATCGCGGATACAAGCTGCCGAAATGAGATTTCTCCGTTGTATTGCTGGTGTGACCCGTAGAGATCGCATTAGAAATACCAGAATACGTGAGGAACTCAATGTCGAGCAGCTACTTCTCCGGACAGAGCGGTCCATGCTTCGGTGGTTTAGTCATGTTAAACGCATGCCCCCGACCAGGATCCCACGACGTGCTATGGAATCCGTACCATCGGGCAGGCGTCCTCTAGGTAGACCCAGGATGAGGTGGTTAGATCAAATTCATAATCTCTCCTCTACCCGTATGGAGATTGCCCTTGATGATTTGGAGTCGATGGCGGAAGATCGAAGGCTATGGAGGGTCCACTTGAGCAGCCTACACCCGCGACCCACTTAATGGATAAGCGGGCCATTGAAAATGTATGTATGTATGTATAAATCTGTTGTCAATTCGACGTGAATGGCTAAAATTCTAGGCAGGTATTCTCTGACAGGTCAATTGTGGAAACGCATCAAAATTAAAAACCTCTTCGTCGTTCAAATTATGTTCTTTTACCAAGTTTTCCGAGTTGATTTTCAAACCACTTAAGAAGAAGTCTGCAGTCTCTAATTAAGTTTTCCGTAAGTGAATCCCAAACTCTCTTCATGTGCACTGCAACGCTTTGCATAAATAAATCAATTGCCTATATAATGCTCGAATACCGACTATAGTCTTATCCTCCAAGCATAAACCGCCAGATACTTGAAAAAAAATCCATAAAATACAAACTAACTCAAATTTACTAAGTAACTTACAGACAATGTTTACCATGAACATTATCGCGTAGCTATATACTATTCGTAGATCGCATATTACAAATCACATGCTATAAATCTTCTAACCCCCTCTACAATGTCGGCCACACTGTTTGTATACAAACTTTCGTTTTATCCTCTTTTTTGGTCGAGTTAACGCGATTTTACGACAACCCAAAATGTTTCGAGTTCTTAATTTTAAAATGCCATTAGCTTCAATGGGTCACGGTTCTCGACACAGAACTCACTCTCCTCGTTCAAACTTATATAGAAACACTTGCAAGACCGTTCCATCTACATTGTATCTTTTTGTTCTTTGTGTTTATAGAATTGTATCTATACCGGGCTAACAGGATAGTTAAGAAACCATTTGAAAATTGAATAGAATTTCAATTTCGAATTTCAAATGTCAAAGGCACGTAGGGGCCAAGCAACAACGACGACGACGACATAGATTACTCGGTCCCAATGGATAAGCTATACGCTACGCATTTCATTGCGCAATATGTACGTTTGTTTGCGTTTACAATTCGAAACGGATCAGAGAGCTTTGACTATTAAAAACTTTGTATACCGCATCGGGCCCGGAATGTAAATAAATATTTTGATTAACATTGTTGTATACTAGACTAGGGCGGCCGCTGCTGATTGTTTGTCTTATTTACATTGAACACAGCCAAACAGCATCGAGTTCAGCCAAGTGCTAATGGATTTAATTCGAATTTATCGTCACTTATCTGCTTAATGATGCACGAGTCTTCGAAATGAGATAAATAGATTATTATCGGTTGTGTTGATTGGCGAGTATATATATTTGAAAAATATTTACGCTATTACGGCTTAGATAAATTCGAAGAGCATCCCAAAGGGGGTGGACTCTTTGGTGGAAATTTCGCCCACGGGATATCGCCGGCTTGCCTAATCTATTGGTCCATAGATTAGCGACTGACAAGTCAGTGGGGCGATACTTGATATACAAAAATGAATCGTATGGAATAATAGTTCGTGAATAGAACCCTTGGGTAAATGGAATTGGCTTAAATGGACATCTATTCGAAAAGACTATTGAATGGTAAATTTGCAGAAAGTATTGAAATTGATCGGATGAATCCCTGTCCGATTACAATAAGATATTGGGGTTCCCTACGTTATACCCTTTTCCAAAACCCCTTATTGGACATAATCTCTCATTTACTTTTTCTTTTTTCCAAAATCTCCCGGGACGAAATTCCTTATGCCAAAATCTCCCACAAGCAAACTAAACTTAGCATATACCCAACCTTACACCTACTCCAAATCCTACAGTGACCACACGCAGGGGGGGTTGCATACGTGTCTCACTTTTTAACACCATTTTTAGGTGTCGCGGCGCGAATTAATAACACCAAATCTAAAAATGGGGGATTTTCTCTTAGGGTCTTTTGGAGTAAGGGGTTTCGACAAAGGGAATTTTGGAAAAGTAGATTTCATCGCCAAACAAATTTACAAAAAATTCAATTTTTTTTAAAAAATAAGTGCTAAGGAACATTGTTAATGCCCCTTGGGGCCTTGGTTCATACGCAACGCTGATCTACATAGAGATCTAAACATTGAAATGGTTGAAGAAGAATGTACAATGTAAAGAAGATCGGGTTAAAGTCTCCCTCACTATTGCAGAAGCGTGATAGCGTAATAGCTCTCCAATGTCTTTGATGCTTTTTCCTTCCAGCGAACTTCCAAAAATAAAACCAAAAATCGTCCTTGAAAATATCGTTCATGTCTCATTCTTACAATCTTACCAGCAACGCATTCACATTGACCTAGAAATTGGTCCTCAAGTAGCAGGATTGTAAACGAACTACATAAATCATTCAAAATGATTTAATACATTGCATTCATTGTATATATGTATTAGGGTGTGTCATATTTTTGAACTTTAGAATTTTAATGTCTAATAGTTTTCAAAAGTTGCATTGCTTTTATTTTGGTTAGTACTTTTGGCTCCCTCTATGACCATGAAATTCCGAAAAAATTGTTAGGCAATATGCTATTGGTGCGCTATATTTTTTTTAAATCTATATCCAAAACTAAAGTTAAGCCCTGCTAGAATAATGTAAATGCATTAATTTTATACTGTTTGTCAAATACCGACACATCAAAAGATAAATATATTTTACAACTACTCGTTCTGTACACCGTTAAACGCATTTCGAGTAATACAATACAATCTTCTTTAAAATATAAAACGGAGAGAACGGATTGTTCGATTTTCACGATTTTGAGCTTGATGGATTTGTATTGGCCCAAAGAAGAAGATAGGGAAAAAATTGGGCAAAGAGGCGTGGCACCTCGCATAAAAAAAACATACAAAATCTTATATCTCGAAAACAACTGAACCAATTTAGCTCAAATTTGCAGGCCATCTGAAGTATTCATCCGGGAGTTTTTTTGTCTGTGAAGTTTTGTCAAAATTGGACAAAGGGGCGTGGCACCTCCCATACAATAAAAAAACGTTGCAAACGCCTTTTCCCGATATTTCAAAGATTGCCAATAAAACAGACATACCTATAATCGGTTAGGAAAAGAAAAGTACACGTGGATCAAACGTTTTCGAGTTTTCCGATAGATGGCGCTAAACACCCAAATCTTAAAATTACACTGTATCTTGACATTTGCGGCAGATTTTTGGTAAATAGAGGTTTATTGCCTTTAGAAAGTATCGAAAATACTATGGGCGGGATCGAGAAAAGGGGCGTGGCACTTCCAATAAGAAACTGCAAACGTTATTGCTCGACACTCGTGGGAGCTAAAGTTTTAAATTTAAAATATTTATGTAGATTGTCGTCATAGGCAATTCCTGAGTACGGGCAAAGCCGGGTAGCTACAGCTAGTAATAATAAATAATAAATGCATTAAGCTATATCTATGTTTTTCCTTTTATTTCCTAAAACCAATTTATGTTTAACGATTTCAATTATTTTTTTTCCAAAAATTGACATTAAACATTATCTGAACAATAAACCTAAAAAACATTTTTTCCCAAAACTTCAGCTGGTTTGAGGGAGCCAAAAGTTCATAAAAATCGCAACTTTTTTTATATATTCTGAAGCCTAAGATCCCAATTCAACTTTTGGCAGGTATTAGATTAAACAATTAACAACTTTTTGTTTCGCCATACTAAAGTGACACACCCTAATATGTATCTAGCGCATCTTTTAAGACTGCAATCTTTAATTTTGAATTAAAAATATTGTAAATCATAATATTGGAATTTTTTTTTTAATTTTTTCAATTATTTAAATTCATTTCCATTCATCGGCAATCATGTGGATTCTCTTTGAATCATTTACATTCCTTTAAAATCACTTGCATTCTTTTCTAATCATTTGCATTCGTTTCCAATCAATTTTCTCTAAGAGCAATTAGGATTGCAATCATTTGTATTAATGTCCAGTCATTTCCAATCGTCGGCAATGATGTATATTCTCTTTTAATCGTCTTCAATTATGAACTTGCATTCCATTAAAATCACTTGCATTATTTTCTAGTCATTTCCAATCATTTTCATTCTTTCTCAGAAATTTGTATCCTTTTCCAATGAAATCCTCCAAATTAGGCAAACTATGTTTGGACGGGTTTTGGAATTCTCCAGTAGAGGCTAACAAATATAAAATTTACCGAATAAATAATTCTTATACCCAAAAAAAGCAATTAAAAGCGAAAAAGTTATTAATATTTTTTTATTAGAGTCTCCAAACCTAACATATTTTTAAATCTAAAAAATTTAGTACACAATAAAAAAAAATAAATAAAATTTCCTTTTTTCTTTTCAGGTAAGTTTTGCTGTGATTAAACAATTATTTAATCTTGTGAATAAAACCAAACCTATAAATCTGTGGTAAGCTCTATGACATAATTAATTCCCCTGGTAGCGGTTTTCGAAATTGTCTCTGTCAAAATTAATAAAGAAGAAAATCTGCCACCACGTTCTGAAACCACCGTCCATTAATTAAAATGATAACCATAACAAAAAAAAAAAATCAGTTAAAATAAAGCGCACATTTTCCGGATAGGAAACAATCGTTATCCTGGACAGACACAATTTTGAAAGCAAATAAAAATTTCATCTCTTTCTCTCTTGCTCGCATAAATAATTGGGGAAGCACGAGTAAGTGCTGCTTTTATAGGGTCCTCTAGTTTTAAATACAGTTAAAAGAGAAAGCACGAACAGAAAAAAAAAACAACACATACAATAAAAACACATCCTTTATCGCTGGTCGGTTTCCTCTTGGAAACATTCTGTTTCTTTTTTTTATTTCAATATTGATTTTTCTCTTCATACATCCACGTTGTCTCGTACTTGGAGTATGGTAAAAGTCCTTGAGCAAAAGAGAATAGCCGTTTGAACACACTCGGTATCATGGTACCTATGGCATGGTGTCGTCCTATCTATTGCACATACTTTGCATTCAATACCATTTGTATCTGTGTTTTTTTTTTTATCGGGGATTTATGTAGTATATGTATCTATAGTGAACAAGATGGATGACCAGATAATCATCCTGGGGGGGTGGGTGGTGGTGTAGATTGAAAGGAACAAATTTTTGAAAGAATGAAAGATTGTTGTGGATTAGTTGGGATCGTTTCTATCGTATAGGTAGGATATTAAATTTGTATAGAAATTCACATGAAAATTCCAGTGATTGATGTGTTCCTTTGCGTGATCCAGGCGTATACGTAACTTTTTTGAACACGTCGTCTACCTTATTTTTATTAGGGGGATAATGGGATTTAAAAAAAGTTTCTACAAATTTAATCAAAACTTTGTTTGATGACATATAAAATGGTGTAGGGAGTTGTAAAGTTCATGTTTAAAAAATTAATTTAAGAAAATGAAAGAAAGATTAATCATCAGATTGTTGAAGGAATGAGTTTTTACTCTCTACTCTCCTTGAAAGAAAAGGTGGGTCAAATGTATTATCCTAATGGAGCCTTTAAACACCTGTGAGGTCAAGAGCTAGGAAGTATCCCATAGTTCAAGGTCAAAATGTTCAGTTTGGGGTCGTTACTTGGAAGTCGATAGTTCGTCGTCGTTTTCCCTGTTTCATTGTAATGCGTGTCTAAAAGGTGACTTTAGATGCTTGTAAAGCAAAAAACCTACAGGCATTTAATTGGCCCCTAAATGATCCCAGAAAGTGATAACAAATGTTGGAAAGTATATCATAAGTTGGGTTAAAAAAAATCCACTTTAGAACTCATTCTTTGTTTGCGAGCCTAAAAGGCGACTACATATTTTTGTAATATACATAAATGAGTATGGTTGGTGTACTCACTAAATCTTTATCTTTCTCTTTATATTTATAACTCTTCTGTACGTGTTTGTAACCGAACTCCTCCTAAACGGCTGGATCGATTTTAATGAAATTTTGTGTGTGTATTTAAGTGGGTCTAATGATGGTTTAGATTCACAATTGGTTCCGGTAGGTGGCGCTGCGATCCGATTCTACAAAATTTCAAGTAATAACCACTCAACAATAAAAAAAAATTAAAAAGCAAAAATTTCATGAATAAAATTTCAAATAATAAACACTCAAAAAAAAAAAAAAAAAAATAAAAACCAAGAAGCTCATACATTTCTCGACACCCATGGGAGCTAAAGTTGTAAAATTGTAGACATTGATGTGCATTGTCCAAACAAACAACCGCGCGAAGTGTGGGAGGGATTCCTGGGCACACGTCTGAGGATATAACAGTCGAAGCACACGGAGTACAGAATCAGTTCGGACACTATGTACGAGCAGGCAAAACAACGTTTGCCGGGACAGCTAGTATACAATATACAACTTTAGGAACTTTCTCTGTTACCTCAAAGCGCAAAAACTACTGGATAGATTTCAATGAGACCTTTTTTTAAATGTTTCTTAAGACTGTGAGATGGTTTTAGGCTCAGTCGTTCATAGCCAGGTCTCTTGGAACAATATTTTAGTGTGTCCCCTTTGTTACTGTCTCTTAGAATACGACGGAAAGGAGATTGTCTTATTTTCAGACAATCAACTAAATTTATAACAGCAACTGCTTTCTATCTAAAAAAAAATGTATTAATTAATAGTTTTCTACGATATTGCACAAGATGACGCTGTATTTTCACGTTGCCAATAACAAGCTCTATGACAACACTGTCTTCAATCGAAACGAAAGATATATGCCATCTCCAATCGGTTATGGTTGTTCTCAGCTGCTTGAGTGTATATAAAGTTTTTCGCTTTTGCTTCCTTGCTATTTTTATTCCACAAAATTCATGTATTGTCTTAAATTTCCCTCTTTACTTTTTTTTTTTTTGCACACTTTGTTTGTACGGTAACATATATTTATGTACATGTATATCTCGCGATAGTTCTGTGGCACATTTAAAATTGAACCAATGCCAACAATTTTTCCCTTTCTATCTCTCGCTATTTCGCCGGAAAAATTCTTCATGCATCATCCATAGAGAATGTGAAGCAATTTTCACTTGATTCAGATACAATTAGCGAAAAAATCAAACGTCAAAAAGGAACATAGAAATTGACATTTTATTGACATTTAGCTGGACGTGTCTTATAAGAAGTTTGAGTTGGAAAAGTTGCTGCAAATTTATAAAATCAGATGGAAAGATACGAGTTTAGTAATAACATTTTATCTAATGATAGCTGCGCCACTCTGTGATGGTTTTTTTTTTTCATTTTGTTTTTGACTACATGCGCCATTTGTTTTACGGAAAGCAAATGAAAGTGCTATTTAAAATGCAACGCTAGACCTTGAGGGTTAAAAGTTTACTGTGTGTGGTAAATAAATTAAATTACTTTACCTTAAAACATTGTCATAATTGTTCCACAACGACGACGAACGCTTAAATTTTGAATGCAGATACCTTGTGTTCGAATTTGCACATGACTCATAGTCATAGTCATATAGCTGAAATGACGAAGTAGTTTGTTAGCACTGGTCACTTGGTTGTTTTCGTCTTGTATACAATTTCCGGCAGAGCACTTAATCTTTAAGCATACTTTACAGAAGCTATTAATAAAGAACGATTCAGTGAATGGACAGAGGCCAATAATTCTATTTCTCTTATTTTTAATAAATTTGTAATAATTTATTGAATTTGACGGAAGAATTTGGCAAAGAATTTGATATCTATTTGAGCACACGAGACTTAAAAACTGCAAACGAATTAGATAATTCTGCTCGATTTATCAGCAGTGGTTGTATGTCATAGAAAGCAGAGTTTCAGTTTAAAGTTTTTTTATTTAATTTTTGATGACAGATTAATTTAGACTCAAACATAAAATACAAATATTTTTGTTCTGCAAATTAGTTTAAAATTCTGCAAATCTGTCGAAAATATACCCACAGAGATATTTAAAGCAGATGAGGTGGTTTGTCTACAGTGAATCCATCTGTCTCATCCCGGGAACAACGTTTCGGCGACTTAAATTTACAAAAATTTAAAAGCCATCTATCGGAATATTTTCGTAGCTAAAATCTGTTTATTCTGCAAACCTGTCGAAAATATACACACAGAGATATTTAGAGCAGATGTGGTAGTTGGTCTACTGTGAATCCATACGTCTCATCCTGGGAAACACAATTCTTCGACTTATATTTACAAAAATTGAAAAGCCATCTACCGGAATATTCCAGTAGCTAAACAAATATGTGATTGTTCCCTAGCCAATACAGCATAATGATTCATATATAAAAAAATAAAATAAATAAGAAGCCCAGCGGAAGTAACGTTGTAAAATTGTGAAAACAAAATTCTGGGTCACCGTCCTTGGAGATTATTTGCGCATATCACAAAGCCTTTTTACTATCGTCCTTTGACTTCACAGTCACAGCTCGTATTTAAGCCAACAGTTGTAATAGCTAATTGCAACAAATAGCTGAAAAAAGGTCTGGAAGTTCTCTGTAATAACTGTTATAAATCGTACAATATATACAACATATTGTAAGCCATCTATCGAGAAATGACAGTAGCTAAATAATAAATCGGAACGGCCATTGGCGAAATTTGGAAAAGATTTAAGGGCAATGGAAATAAATAAATAGTTGGCGCAACACTCTAGGTCTAGCTTCTCTTTGTGTAAGTTATTATTTTTGGGACGAATGGAAGGGACCTACATTTTTATACCGAGTCCGAACGGCTGAATTGAGAAGCTTTTTCAGGACAATTATACTCTCGAATGTTTGTCAGACGTGGAGAGGTGGCGCAGTAGAAAAAACCTTTAGATGTATCTATGCGTTTTTCCGGGGTCGAACCTGGGACCCATCGCACAGTAATCCAGCACACTAACCACTGAAACCTATACCCACCAGATAGATTATAATTATAATTCAGCAGAGCCTTCATGGGGCTCTGGCACTGCGGCCTCTTTGAAAAGGAGCCTATTGTGCCTTCCCTGGTGAGGTCCTAGAGCCATATTTTCACTCCGGAGACAGTCAGAAAGACTATGATCTTCTCTGGCGGTATGTAAGCAAGGTTTTCTAAAGTGACGATTTCCTCGCCCGGAATAGTCTTTCTGAAGCGAAAGAGGGCCGGACATTTCAAGAGTATGTGAAGAGAAGATTCATCACTTTCTAGACATAGTCTACATGTAGGGTTCAGTTCGACTGCAATTCAGTGAAGATGTTTTTTCATGATCCTCAGATTATATATGTCCAGATTAATGAGGTAATAAAATTTGAACTGAATCGATTCCGTGGTTTTCGAGATATAACATTTTGAATGTTTTTTTTTGTATTGGCTGAGCCACGCCCCTTTGTCAAATTTTGACTAATCTTACCAAGAGCACTCCTGGGCCAATACCTAATATTGCCTGTAAATTTGAGCTCAGCCGATTCGGTGGTTTTAATGTATGGCCGGTGCCACGCCCCTTTGTCCAATTTGAACCAATTTTCACAGTAACTCTCCTGGGCCAATACCTAGGATTGTCTTAAATTTTGTGCTCATTCGATTTGGTGGTTTTAATGTTTTTTTTTTGTATGGGCGGTACCACGCCCCTTTGTCAAACTTCACAATAACCACCTCTGGCCAATATCAAAGATTGTCTGTAAATTTGCGCTCAATCGGTGTAAATCTTTTCGAGTTTTTGAATCGTACACAAACCAATATGTATAACATTTGATTTGACAGTCCATCTATCGGACAGTGGGAGTAGCTGAAAAAGCAAGCTGTCATCACTGATATACAAATTGTACTAAAATATGTTGGCTCGAAGCCAACTTCTGTTACGCCTAAAGTAATCGACACATCTGTTGTTGATTGTCAACTGGAATGTCCTAACAGATTTTTCGATGTCAGATTTTAAATATATATATGAAATGTCAAATTAAATGCGAGTCCATAAAATACGAAGGAAAAAGAAATCCGAGAAAGAGTTGGCCAAGTCTGTCAAACAAAATTCAGAATGAGACAAAAAGAAAAGGAGGCCTGAATGCATCCATTACCAGATTTTTAAAACTGACTAGATGTATTGACACTATTGACAGATATGCAAAATGTCCAAATTTATTTTTCCATCTTCCTGAGATAATTATTAGAAATTCTTTTGTAGACTATTCTGCGCCGTATTTTTCTTTGTGTATTCTAAGTTAAAATGTACAGAATGACGTGTTCGTGTCAGTGGATTTCGTTTAAACTGTAAACAATAATGTGCAAGTTCAAGGGCGAAATTGTATTTCCCCTGTTGCATGTCTGTTTCAAATGACAACGATTTTGCTATCTAATCAAATAAGCTTATCTAATCGATTTAATTATAATAAAATTTAACCATTAAATAAAATGTAATTCGTTGTTCTGATAACCGATATACACGCAGATGTCAGATATCTTTATAAAAGTCAATCTTGCATTGATTTTAAATCACAAATAATCGTCTTAATAATATTTTTTTTTTTATATAATCAGTTAACGTATTTTAGCCCCTAAAAAAATTGCTAAAAATCACTTGCGGGTTGAAATGATTTAAATCGCATAAAAAAAAATCTAGGTTATGATTACGCAGCTGGGAAAATAATTCACTCTGCCTCCAACGGATATCGAGGCGCAATCAATTTGAAAGGCACACAAGTAAAATAAATAATATTAGACCAACTGAGTTAGTTTATTTGATTTGTGTTTTTTTTTTTTTTTTTTTTCTTCTTGTTCTTGCAACACATTTTTGGCCTTGAAATATTTTTTTTTCGCAGAAGCTGTCTTTTATTTGATTTATCTGTGTTTATATTTAGAAAAAAGAACAAAGTAGTTTTTGAACAAAAAAATATATTCATTCATGAAAATTAACAGACATGATAAGTGATGGAATGACCGCGTTTGTTTGGCGAACATGGATCCTATTTGCAGGTACATCCTGTTAGCATGTTAGTTTATGTCCTTTATAATTATTATTCGCATTTATTCCGGCCATCTGATTATTTATCAGGTTGGGTGATATTTAATCCACTCAGTCTGTGTCATCGACATGTCATAATGTCCCTTGGTAGTTTCGTGTAAACAATAGGAAATTTATCAAATGACATAAATGACCTTGAAAATATATAACTATAAACTAAACACATAATAAGCTTCGAAGGTGCGTGTCTATGGTGGGTAAGCAGTTGGCACACATACACGTTTTCGCTTATGGAAACTGTGAGTGGTAATTGGCAGGGAATAATAAAACCCTCGTTGAGTTTATGAAGCTCATATAGGTGTCAGTTATGATGGGCAAATCAGTTTTATTATAAACATTTTTTTCCAGACTCCCCGACCCATCCCTTTCGATACAGACGGTCTTTTTTCAGTAAGCCAAACTAAAGACTGTTTTTTAAAACCGGACCCATAACGCTTCAACAGTGCACCGAGAGGCTAGCAGATAAATTTTGGTGTAAATTCTGACTACTAATGCGCCCAATGTCAGGGCGATTTGCAGCTTCCAGAAAAGTTGAGCTCAATTTAGCCGCTACAAGAAAATAGTTCGTGTCGATAGCATATATGTTGGACCTTTTAACAGCCCACAGAAATTATCTTTCGAAGTACCTTGCCTAGAGACGTCTGAGTCTTGTTTTTAGCTTGTGCTCTCTTTACCATTTTACACATCCTATTTTTCTGACACTTCATTCAGTCCAAACCCTTAAGGGGTTTTTGACGGCGGCGTTCTGACAGTTTTGCTACTGGTTTTCTACATTGAATTCTGAAAAGTTTTAAACAGTTAATCAGTGAAGGCTATCTGGTAAGAGTTTTTTGCGGCGTTCTTATTCCTGGACTTCTATTAAGACACATAATTTTGCGTATGAAGCTCAAGTGGCCTAAAAACTTGAACCAACCTATATCAGGAAAAATTAAATGAACGATGTACGAGCAACAACCAGACATACAAACAAATACGTTCCGTTCAAGTAAATCCATGAACTCGAAATCTAATAAGCTAGATTTATCAGCAGGCTTATGCACACACACAAACACATATATGACAAAACCTCCTAAAACTTGCCAAGTTGACAATTTCTGGCATCTTTCCCATTCTTGCATTATAAAACGTGAAAGGCCAAGTGTACTCTGGTTAACAAAAGACAGCTTTAACAAAATGAAGGACATTACCAGGACTATTCCGCTGTTTTACTATAGTAACTCTACAATCGTATATGCACAGCATATATGACAAGGGCAATTGTCAATTATTTTTGATGACATTTTCTCCCCTGGCCAAAGCGCAATTTCGTTGTGGCCTTTGGAAATAATTTCCCATTACCTCAAGTTGTGTGAGAGTATCTGATGTGCGATTGTGTATATTTATATGAACTGTCCCACATAATAGAGGTGTGGATTCGTTAAGTTGTGGTCCAAACAACAGAGATGGAGGTGTGTACAGCTACACCACTCCTACGCGCGTCCTATGACCATGAATTCATTTGCAAAAATACTTCACGTGCACCAACCAGCTGTGTATGGGGTGGTATATTTTCAAGGTCATGTGAAATAGTTTTCAAAACAAGGACTTTTTTTTCCCCGAGAACCTGTATTTTTTTCCAGTATATGGTTGCATATATGTACACTGTAAGCCAATGTCAACCACCCTCTCTAACCACCCCTACCACCCACACTGCATTCATTGTGAAACTTTGAGATGCTATACTGATGATGAGACGATGAATGGAATCCGAGGTGCAAGGTACAAACACAAAGAAGCTGTCACTCGTTGACAGTGACGTGAGTACGTGGTGGTGGTATCATTGTTCTTGTAATTTCACACACCAGCTCACCGCCTCTGCTAGGTATGTTTATGTGATTAAGGGAAAGAATTGATTTTTCTACTATCGTGTGAAGGTGAACGTTATTTGTCGAAAGCAGATTATAGAAAGGGTTGTGGAATTTTATTTTTAATATAACCTTCGAGCTAGATTTGAAATTGCGCGTGGGGTTAGCGTGGCATTTGCGAAAAAATTCCATTGACCCATTGTCAACATATCGAATTCGTGTTAAGTGTACATTATGTCAAGTTGGTAGGCAAGGCAGTGCTTTCAATAGTTCTCTGCTTAATAATAATAATTCGCCCTGGAGGATGTTGTAAACACAATGCGGTGTCATTAATTGTTTTGCGTGTACAGAATGCCATTTGTTACCGTTGTGGGAAAAATGGGGACAAAACGAATTTACACATAAATTGTTGTAGTACGTATTAAAGTGATTTATTGATAGGATTTATTTGATATAGATGTATGGAGTAAAGTAGTTGCAGGTGTGCTCTGTAGTTAAGAAAAGATAAGCACTCTAATCAGGGTATAATTTATATGATGAATGTACGCATAAGAGGTTTTAAGAGCTATGACGAAACATTGATCACATTTTGGCTGCTTTAGGATTTTAAATAAAAAAAAAACTTTACCCCCCTTTTTTATTCACCTCCTAGGAGGATATCCAATTTTAAAGCTAAAGGCATTCTCTAAACCTTTTTTCGTGTAGAAAATCATTTAAAATTAGTAAATTTCTTTTAATTTCTCATTTAATTATCCTTAACGCACACGAATATCCACTTGCGCACATAAAGTGTGCGATATCAAAATATGTACCATCAAATAACGTGTGCGCATAACAAATTGCGTATGGCTTGCTACTCATAAAACTGAATTTTGTGGATGTGCCATGTTTATTCGCTTCCATTTCACTTGAAAATTGGTGATTTATGTTCCCTGATGTTAACATTATCAAACTGGGGACTGGGGACCTAATCCGAAGATAATTCTGCGGATTTATATGACAATCGTACGCCCAATACTCACATATAGCAATATAGTCTGGTGGCAAGCCACAGACAAGGTAACCAATCTTAAGGCAATGACAAAAATACATGTATAAGAACAACTAGTGCGTTGAGAACAACACCGACTCCTGGGTTGGAAACGCTTCTCAACCTGCTACCTATGGGTCTATACATGAAAGAATAGGCTGCCAAAAGTGCCCTGAGGATAAGCCAGACAAAATGCTGGATCCCCAGTCTCTTTGGGATGCGCGGATCCTCAAGGAATACGTAGGTGACATCAACTCTAACTACATGTCACCATACCTGGACTTCGATAAACCATTCTCTTGCCAGTTTCCGAGCAGGGAAAATGAGACAGAAACGAACCCACGGAAACGAAATCAATAGCTAGCTACACTGACGGATCAAAGATGGAATGTGGAACTGGAACCGGATTATTCTCAGAGGAACTCAACATACATACATAGTTCATTGAGGCTCCCTGATTACTGTAGTGTTTTTCAAGCTGAGGTACTGGCGGTCGCGGAAGTGGCAAGCATGGTATCAATAATGGCAATACCACGGAATGATAGTACGGTTCTCTGCTGGGTACCTGGTGGACACAGGGACATAACCGGCAACGAGAGGGCTGACAAACTGGCAAGAAAAGGCTCTGCAATGGACCTAGAACAGGCACTGCAGTCGATCAAACCAATCTGCAGTCTATCAGAGCGAGTGGAATACAAGATCCGAATATGAAAGCCAATATCAGGTGGAAAACATTAACTAACCTGTGACTTATCACGGAAGATGTGGCCAGAGTACAACAAAAGCAAGACCAACAAACTGTTGGGATATGACAGAATATCGCTGTCCAAGTTGGTTGGCGCCCTCACCGGTAATAACCTTCTAAGAAGCCATGCAATGGAACTAAATCTCAAGAATGACGACATTTGTAGAGGCTGCGGGGATGAAGTCCACGAGGACACACCTCACTTTCTTTGTCACTGTCACTTTGAACTAATGTCTCAATATCTAATCTTTACAGGTTTCTGAAAAGCAACACTTTAACTCCTCCTGGAGCATAGGGCGACAACCAGGTCCTTCCATCTCTCTATGTTTGCAGCTCGATACCTCAGCTGTGTCCACGATCGCAAATTTTGGGACTTAGCCCCCGTCAAAAAACAGTTGACCTCCATGTTATTCTTGGCCTACCAATTCGCCCTACACTTTGAGGGTTCCACGATGTCCCTCTATAAGAATAAGCTTATGTAAATTACTACACTTCAATTTATTTTATTCCAATCAACATGACCCATCTGAGCTAACAAAATGCAACTCAATACCATCATTAGTTCAAGTTTTTCTGCCTAACATTCTCTGCCTATCTAGATCAAACACACACATACGATATACGGCCAGGCCACCCACTTGTTGTTGCACAATGACTATACTATAACTAAACCAGCTGCTGGTACACCTGATTTGGCGCCCCCAATTTCCACATCTTCTTCTATGGCCACCTTCTTCGCTATACTTGTTTTTCAAATCACATACGGAAGAGAAATAATTTAACCGCGTCGTGCGTCAACCAAAGTCAACTAAAATGCATCTGGCATAAGAATTAGATACAAAACTAGTTACCGACCATCATATAGCTACGGGTAATAGTATTATAGGTAGCATCATCTCATATGCTTTCTGTGTATGCATTAAGCAAACAAGTTGAACGCGCTTATTGACCTACAGTTGGGGGCAACATAATCTTTGATGTCGAGGCAGTAAAACTACATATACAAAAAAAAAATGGTTACCTATCCATCGTTTAGATTTCGAGTGCAGATCTCAGTGTGATAATCACTAAAATCCGGTTTTGCGTGCAGTATAGCCGGTTGCAGTTAAAAAAGATACACAGGTCTAGTCGTCGTATGGTGGTCACTATTATTGGAACGAGGTCTTTGTGCACTTGTATACACTACACACTAACCGGTGCTGTTGGTTGAGGACAAAAAAAAAAAACAACACAAATGCATCTAAAGAAACATCTCTTGGTGAATGTCATCGTGCGCAGAGTGTGTGCTTATAATTGATGCCACTAGTAGTGGTCACATAGCATATCCATCACCTGAAGATACGAACTGGACACCGATGAAACTGGTCTTTGGCGAACAACACGTCTACCAAAGGGATTTACTTTAATTGCTTAGCAAAATGATAATGACAATGATGCCGCCGAAGAGGATGGCAGTGTTGATGAGAGATGTCTAGGTCTACACAAAAAAGTATCCAAGGCTTTGAACTTTCATGAGTTCTTGAGAACTAATTGCATTTTTACCGCTATTGGAATGTTGACGTAGAAAACAAACACAAAAAAAATGTAATGGATACATAACATAGTCTGGGAATGGATAAAGGATAAAATGAGCTTTGGTTGAGCTAAATGTTGTTATAAATGGAACCGTAGCTCATTTTTGTCCAGTTCAAGTCGTTAACATAGGTCCTATAGTGTCCCAACTGTTATCGTCATCATCCTTTTTAAATGTCCAAAGTTTAGTGTATTAGTAACGGGTTTTTCAACAGGGACGCTACAAAAGTAGAGCGACAGGGACAGCAAACGACGCCGAATTTCTTGCCGCTATTTTGACATTTCTCTTCAGTAAGGTTTGCCATTTCATGATGGAAAGATATACGAGCCAACGAGTCGAAATTATTAAAATTTACTACAGAAATTCGGAGTCAGTGGCCTCAACGTTAAGAGCGCTACGTCCAATTTATGGTCGTCATAATCGTCCTAGCAGATCAACAATTGAGCGTCTAGTGGAAAAATTTGAATCCACAGTGAGACCAGTGAGACAAAGAAGTGCCCGTAGTGTCGAGAATATTGCTGCCGCTGAGGCTTCAGTTAAAGAAAGCCCAAATGTGTCTCTCACACGTCGTTCTCAAGCGTTGGGCATCTCTGTGACGTCGTTGTGGCGAATTTTGCGAAAAGATATTGGCCTACATCCTTACAAGATTAAATTAGACTATTTCCTGTGGGGCTACGTCAAGTCTATGGTCTATGCCAACAAGCCAGCGACGATTGATGAACTTCGTACGAATATCGAACGTGAAATTGCAGCAGTATCGGCCGATTTATGCTTGAAAACCGTCGAAAATTTGGTTCAGCGTCTGGACTTCTGCGTGCCCGTGGTGGCCATGCAAAAGAAATCGAGTTCCATACATAATGGCATCGAACGTACTTTCACAGGAATAAAGAATTTCATTGATATCCAAAGCCGTTTTTGTTTTATTTAAAAAAACTTTTGTAGCGCTCTTATTGAAAAACCCTGTATTACTGAAGAAGATACAAATTTTTCTGTTTTAATCTGTTTTTCTTTTTCGTTTGGTTTTGTTTAGATTCAAGTTCTGTGTGTTAAACAATTTACCAAAAGAAAAATCCCCCCTTTTGTTGTCCCAAGTATCTTTTACCATCGCCGCGAGTGTAGAATCTTCATATGGACAGCGTTGACGTTTCATGTTTCTTTTTAAAATGTGCTCATTTGTTGGCCCCCCTTTTAGGGGGGTCTTTACTTTTTCCCTCGCACACTGCTCTATTATGTGAGATGGTCGTAATGGACAAAACACAGAAATTTGTATAGGCAAATGAATACATTTTGTTTTTTTTTAAGGAATTTAACACAAAAACTACATCTTGACCAAAAAACTCCCCCAAAAAGTGGGCGAATTTTTTGTGCAGAAATTGTTAGATAGATACCTACTTTCTGTGTATGTACATATTTTTTTAAAAATCATAACGTCCATAACCATTAATAATACGATCTTTTGTAAAAAAGTGGGCGTGTCAAGTGAGTGGGTTTTAAAAAATCTCCTGAATCTTATACACCATCATATACAACAAACATAAACTCGCTAGTCAAAGAGAAATTCCTTCCAAAAGTAATCAACTCTGATGGCAATACTTCTACCTCTATAATCACCCCTATCGTGGAATCCGCCGGGGGGAACTATTCACGGAAAAGAATATTTTGTTATCGTCAAAATCGCAAAATGAACAGTTTCCCGTTCGGGAAAAATTCGATTTGAACGTTTTTAACGATACAGTGAAACTCCTACACATTACCCACACGGGGAACTGTTCACTTTGCGATTTTGACGATACCAAAATATTCTTTTCCGTGAATAATTCCCCCCCGGCGGATTCTACGATAGGGGTGAATATCTTCTTCCGGAATGAAAGAAGTCAATTTCCACCCTCCTTTTCATTAACCAACCTTATTTCGTTACATCGTAATGTGAAAAGATTACCCAACTAAACAATCGTTTTCACTATACATATACCCCAAGAAGGAAGTACTTACTTCCCTTCTTGAACTATGTCTGGCGGTTTGTACTACATTCGACTATAAGACAATAGTCTCTCCTTCTATGCAAGTTGTATACCAGAACAATGTATTTGGAAACCCAGTTTCTCTGGATCTCACTACCACCTCCAGACCACTGTTGGTTGGCCATTGTTCTTTACGTAAGTGCTATAGTGTCTTGAATTGTGCAATCGAAATCTTTACCTCCCGCTCTCCATTGAATTGATTTATTCCATTTACTTGGTCCGATGCATCTGCTCTCGAAGGAAGTCTTTCAAGTAGATGCCAAAAATGGGTACAGAAAATCCCATATAACACAACGCGTTGCTGATGTAATGAGTTTCACGAGATAGCTTTTGTTTTTTTTTTCGTTTTCCGAAGAAAAGTAATACCACCGAGTAAATGAGAAAGAAAATCCTTCAATTGTTACAATTTTGGGTTCAGTAATCCAGGTAAAGTGTTGCGGTAATTAGGGGAAGTAGATAATATCACCTTAACCTCAAAATATGACAGTTGTAATGGTTGGTTGATTAACAATTCTGACACACAATTGGTCACTCGATGCATTGTTGTATCATAACATGTTTAATAGGGCGATAACGCTTTGCAAAAAAGAAATAAATGCATGTTAATATCTGACGTTTGACAGCTAAGGTGTATTGACGGTATACTAAAGATCCCAAGTGACAAAGAACAGAAACAGGAACAGAAACTGAGAAGTAGTTGCTGTACGTTGGCCCCTCAGCTACACAAAACTGAAACAGATCCAGAAAAACATGGCTGCCGTCTATTCTGTCAAACGCTATCATCAAATTATGTCCACTAAAAAAATTTTTTTCGTCTAGTAGTCGAATTTGCCAGATGCAGAAAAATGCAAACAAAAAAAAAACTCCCTCCCACAATAAATTGTCATTTCTGTCGTTGGCAGCAACAGAAACAATCAAAATAGACTTGTTTACGTTCTGTCGTCAAACAGCCATTTTTCTGTCTCTAAATTCTGTTGCTGAAAGAAAAATGTTGTCTTCCTGTTTCTGTCTTTGTCACTTGGCGCCTTAAGACCTTACAAAAGTTGCCACACTGCAGCACAGTTTCTGTAAAAGCTCTCTCTGTCTACACTTACTTCAGTCAATGACAGCGTAAGCTTGGCGAAGGAGAATTTTAAAAATTAATTAATGACCCAGAAATTAAGATGATGACTTTATCGAAGGTATTGACATTTATAAAGCGTCAAAAGGTGATTCCTGACAGTTTCTTTCTTTGACAGCTGGAGATAGTGTACCTTCTAATCAGTACTGTCAAGTTCAAAGTTGATTCGTAGATATTTTACAAGATTTCTTGGCTTTGTAGCTACTATTACACACATGTCAAAAATCGTGTCAATTTGTTTACACACAACTTTAGTCATATTGACTATTACACATGTCAAAAATCGTGTGCCAACACCATGAGCACAATTTTCTAAAAGTCTGTGCAACTACTTGCATACGCTGACGACATTGACAAAATTGGCACGCCCGACGCAGCGAGCTGTCAGTGTCACTTGCATTGGCAAGTATATTAACACAGAAACGCCAAAAATGGGTTTAGTGGTGAATGAGGCCAAAACAAAATACATGCTGACAACAAGAAGGTACACACAACATCGACAAATCGGCCGGAACGTCACGATAGACATCTACAACTTTGAGGTGGTTAAGGACTTTGACTACATCGGCTCCGCTATAAACTCTAATAATGACACCACAGCAGAAATCAAACGAAGAGTTTGGCCTAAGAAGGCAACTGACTACGAAGGCCTTGACAAAAAAAACTCTACCTATAAGACCCTCATCATCCCAGTCCTGGGGCCATACTCTATATTTCGCTTCGAAAGTCAATACTATTCGAAATTGCTTTTCGTTCACCCTTTTGAATTCGTATTTTCGATTTTCCGAATATCAACGTCTTTGACATTTGAAGATTTTATTCCGCTTGCGATATAGAGAGTATTAAATATTCGGTTTCGGAAAATTTTACTTTCGGAACGAAATACAGAGTAGGGCCCCACTCTATTGCACAGAAGCATGGACCTTAACAAAGGCTGATGAAAATCTTCTTGGTCGTTTCGAACGCAAAATTCTTTTTAGTGATTTTTGGTCCCGATTGCGTTAACGAGCTTTGCAGGAGGAGATTTAACAGCGAACTCTACGAGCTGTATAGCAACATTGACATGTAGAACGAATGGACACCAACGCTCCACCCCGAAAAGTCTTCGATTCCAACCCGCAGTAGAGGAAGATCTCGTACAAGTGGAAGGGGACCTCAAACAACTTGGAGTGCGCAACTGGAAGAGGTTAGCCAAAAATTGAGAGGCGTTTTGGTTGAGGCCCAGTTTCACCCCGGAGCGCCATCTAAGTAGTTAGTATAGTACTTCAGTGGGAACTTCAGTTTCCTCCGTATTTGACACTAGCTTAAGCCCAGTGAATTCTTAGGGTAAAAGAATTAAAAATGGCCTTGAAGTGAGGCTGCAAACTCTCATTTAAGTATAATTATGTTAAAGGCAGCTTACTCTCTCTAGTTTAAGTCCCGTGTTTATGATTGGGCGCGTGTAGCCTCTAGCACAGTGTTCCGATGACTTCAATGTCCTTATATATAATTTTGACCCGCTTAAGTTTAAGTAACTTTTTGAGGTCGTGAGTTAAACATTTTTTTTCTATTTCACAGAAGTCCAGATATGTCACTCAATGACAGCTGAAATTTTGCGTGAATCTAGACCCCAAATCATCTTAAAGGAGGGGTTTCAGATGTGCAGTTATTTCTTTTTAAAAAAATCTCGAAATAACCGATTCTTTGATTATTCCTCCCCCTAAATACCTCCATTTTGGCATTCGCTCTTGATCATGTTCGTCTTCTTAACCCTGCGCTACAGTTCGGGCTGAACCAGTGCAATCAGGCCTGATATTCGGCCGAGAAGTTTCTGTGAGCATAGTTTACCTGTTGACAAAGGGGCGTGGCACCTTAAAAAAAAAGCTTTCAAACGCCATTTCTCGACATTCATGGAAGCTAAAGTTCTAGAATTTGGAACATTGTCCGAACAAAAAGCATCGCTGAAAATGTATGCGGGATTTTTATCGTCCCAAATTTCCCTAAAATACTCCATACGAGTATAGACGTCAGTTTTGTGCGGACTACAGCTCTTTTTCTTGTGACTTTTCAGAATTTCCACCTGCAGAGTTCGAACACAAAACTTTGCTAAAATGTAAGCGGGATTTTTATCGACCCAAATTTCCCTGAAATACTCCATACGAGTATAGACGTCAGTTTTGTGCGGACTACAGCTCTTTTTCTTGTGACTTTTCAGAATTTTCACCTACAGAGTTCGAATACAAAACTTTGCTATCACTTTGCCATTTCTCGACACTCCGCTACAGGAGAAAAACAAATTAAGTAATAACCTCAAATGGCCCCTCTGTTTCAATAGTTATTTAGCTATTGATGATTTTGGTCAAATCACCGTGTCGTCATCTCCATCATCATTCATTGTTGTGTTTCACTGATGAATAAGCATTCACTCACACATGAACAGTTTAATCCGTTTTGACACCTGTTTTGAGTTCACAAATCTTATAATTCATTGTAGTAGGTACTCATACACTACACTACATTCTGTATTTATTCACTCTTTGTTTAAACAAAGAAAAAAAAACACAAAGCGAATGTTGTAAACCTCGCCCTTACCTCTGTCTAATGCTTGTACTTTGCCCTTTCTCATTTATGAATACGGTCTATTGTGTTTTGGTTTCTTGTGGACCGTTCTTTGTTTATTGGATTTCATAATTTGTTGTTCCTTCCTTCTTGCAACAACCTGCTGACAACACAGTTGTAGGCACTACACACACATAACAAGATAAGATACAGCAACGTTCTTGTCTTGAAATACATTCATCTGCTTATTTAAATGTCCCGCTGAAATGTATCTTAATCTCTCTGGTGACCATTTATCTTTTCAACTGTGATTTGGCTTTTGTTCTAAAACTGTTGTTGTTAATGATTTTTATTTGTTTTGGTATAGCGAAAAGAAGAGGGGTCGGTCGGTGGTCGGTCGGTAGTGTCGAATGTTAATTTCTATTTTTTTTTTTACAGTTTCTGTGACGTGTTGGAAAGATTGATAGGCACGAAGTAGATTAAAGAGTTAGACGCTTGCCAACATCAGTATTATTATTTGCTATGCGACCTACATCGGGTTGTGTAAAACTTCCACCAGGGTGTTTGCCCTTTCCTAAACGCTCTACATTAACAGACTAATGACGGGTGATTATAGCCTCTTTGTCTAAAGTGATAATTGTTTGTTATGTATAGTTTTGATGACAACCAACTGTCATGTTTTTGAGATGACCTGACAAGGAAGTAGTTTGATGTAATCTCAAAAGTTTTTTGGAGAGGGTAAATTCTTACATAAAATTTGATACTATAACGATTTAGCTGTGGCATGGGGGAAGAGATAAGATCATCTAGACGTAGAGGTTGTACCAATAGCCAGCTGATGTTGTTCACGTTTAGTGCTGTCATGTGGTGGGAAATGGGTGTGATTTTGAGAGGCGATTGAAATCTACAATGAGAATAAGGTAAGCGTTGAGTTAGATAGTAGGTAGCTAATGTAGGTTCCAGACTATGTTTAACGTACTAGATCGTTAAGAACAGCCTGCGAAATGCGAAGTCAGAAGGTGAACCTTTAAAAATCAGATTTTAGGCTGTTAATTAATATATGTATACGAATGAGAAACATAATGGGTCCCAGCACAGAACCTTGAGGTACTCCCAAATTGAAAGAGCTGGATTTCGCTTCTGATTTCACAGGCTTATTAGTAAATTTTACAAAAGAGAGAAAACTTGTAGCATCTTTCAAAGCATAAGCCTTTTCAAAAAGTAGTTTTATGACCTTCTGGGTAGAGCATGTGTACACTGATATCGTAAGTTTTTCTCCAGGACTTCAAGGTTAAATCAGAGATAAAAACATCTTCGGCGGTTTAGGTTGGGTAGTGGCAGATAACTGTTACCAACATATTGATTTTCCAACAGCTCTGAACAAGGTGAAAGTATAGTACCTACTAAGTTCCAATGCCTAGCTAGTTGGATGAGGGCATCCAACAACCTCAACGGTTAAAAACTTTCACTTTGATAATTTTTGCGGCTAGATTCAGAGCTCAAATTACATCTTAAGGTTTTTTCTACTGCGCCACCTCTCACGAACGTCTGACAAACATCCGAGAGTATGACTGTCCTGAAAAAGCTTCTCAATTCAGCCGTTCGGACTCGGCATAAAATTGTAGGTCCCTTCCATTCGTTCCAAAAATAGAAACTCACACAAAACGAATGGTTGCGAGAAGCTAGGCCTTGGGTATCTACCGCCTGTTGCGCCGCCTATTTGTTTTTTTTTTTAGATTCAGAGCTCGACTATCTAAGGAGAAAAAACTTCGAAGAGCCCAGAAGGCGAATACCCAATTTGGACACCTAAGCACACCTACAATAAAATCTATATCCTGAATCACAATTTCTCCATTATGCATTCATCAACTGGAAACGAATAGTGGTCGCGGTATTGAGATATGTATCATCAAAAAAGTCGTCGAAACTGCCCGAGAGAAACAAATGACGTCCCACGATGGTGAATGCGTATATCGGTATACCGGAAGAGGCGACAGAAAATGCAAATTTAAAGACTCTACACCTCAAACCAGGGGCGGAGAGGGAAGAGAAGAAGATCCTGTCTACCAGTAAAAGTCGATCGAAGCAACACTGGCACATTGAAGATATCTCCAAACGCCGCCGTTCTACAAACCATGCTTAACTTACTTCCACTTGACATCGTCAGCAAGAATACGCCACAAACGTGCCAATCAGATTAAGGGAAGGGAAACACTGGAGAGGGTAACCGACTGAACACTCCAGTATCCTTCAACAGCGACCATCACCTTGCCTATTCTTACCGATTATCTGCCTACGAAAAACAACTTCGAAAAAGGCTTCTTCCATGAAATACCGGACAGGAACCAATGTCCTACACGACAAAATACTGTCAATATTTACAGACGGTTCCCAAGAGGGAGTTGGCGCCGGCCGGGGTCTTTTCAGAAGAACTGAATCTGGGCCTCTCCTTCTGTCTTCCGAAACACGGCAGTGTCTTCCAAGGCGAAATTACAGCAGCAATTACAGCAATTCGCAAGCTACAGCGCCAACGTGGCTGTCGATTTGCCGATTAATTCGGTACCGGATATCGTCATTTTGATAGCCAACCTGCAATCAAATCCCTAATATCCAGCGAAATAAGATCTTTTGTGGTAGAAGATTGCCTTAACGAGATAGCTGGACAGTACAACCTCACCCTCTGTTGGGTTTCTGGTCACTGTGACATCCCCGGGAACTGTGCAGCAGACGAACTATCAAGGCTAGGTTCATCGGGCGTAGTCTGTGTATGCACCTACGCGCTAAACAATTAATTCCCGCGGACGCAGCAAGCAGAACATGTTTCAGATGGAAACATTTAGGATAATGTGGTGATACTACCCGGCCCGGATCCAAGCAGCTTCTTCGACTTAAAAGATCCAATGACTTCTGCAGAAGCTGATGAAAAGAAGGATGAGTCCATCACTCACTTTCTTTGCAATTGCTCTACCCTGGCCAATTTAAGAAAGGCCTTTGGAAACAATTTTCTTAGAAATCTTAGTGATCTAGGTAATACCAGCGCTGCTAACATTCTTAGCTTTATAACCGGTAGCAAGTGGTTTGCATAAGTAGCCAGAAAAGGAACAGCTCCCCAGATCCCAGTGGTATGCACAATGGGCCGACCTACAGCCTAAATGTTTCTCTCACCGAGAGCCACTTTAAACTAACTAACTAATATTGGCAGGTTTTGTAGGAATGTCAAGCTGACTGATGTCTTTAAGACAGGAAAGTCCTTGCCTATTTTAGCGTTAAAATCGCCTAGAACTATTTTAACCTCGTGTTTCGAGCATTGCTCATAGAAACTGACTTTGGTGGATTTGTTTAACCACTATTCCAATGGGTATATTTGTAAGAAGATAGCGAAACTAGTGGCGCCATCTATAGGAATTCGTCTGTATTAGAAATTATTTGTGACTTGAGGATCTTACTTACTTATCGGGCTCCCGACCCGTGGAAAGTCTCTGCTTGAAACACTGCATCCTCTACGATCCCGGGCACGCTGCTTCCAGTTGCCAGACCAAGCGCTCTGGCGTCCACGATGACTGGTCTTTGAGGTTCGGTCTTCCAGGGAGGAACATCTTTTGAAAATGTTGGGCAGAGCACAGTGTCTACAAAGAACACAAACACAGTGGCTCCATCTATATGCAAATATTCTAAGAAATAGTAAAACAAAATCCTGATAAATAATGACTACAGTTGATGGTATTTTACTTTCATTACATCACGTGTCCCTAAACAAAACTAAAAGTCATTCTCTTAGCAGCGTTTGTTTACTTAATACATCAACTATTTCCAGATGTCATATTTACGGATTACAAGTATCCTATGTACCATAGCCTGAACCTACGCCTCGTTCATACCTGTGAAAAAATTTCAAATAGATGAAGAAACTGAATAGAGATAACAACGACGACGACGCCTACTCGCGGGAGTTTTTACATGTTCAAGGTCCTTTGTGTGACAAGGACACATTCTCAAAATTAAGACATATTCTATGTCGAGGGGTTTGTTGTTATCAACTTTGCAGCTTTTTTTTTGTAGTCTTACCCATGTGTGGTAGTGCTCAACAAGGAAGTCGTGATAGAACAAAACGAAGATACACACCGATGACGAGAATGTATACCTACATGTCCATGTATTCATATTCATGATTGCATGCATGAACACAAAATGCTTCGTCAAGTGGAGAAAGGACAACGGATGTTACTCAAACGTTATACGAGTACATATGTATACTTTATAGAGGGTTGGATGTAAGGAAAAGTCTTTCATATTTGTCCGGAAAGAAGTTTCGTAATACACCAGATGTTTAGGACATGGCTTTCTTGTGACTTTTTGTTTTTATTGGAAGGAACATTCATTCAACTTGACTTTAGAATTGAGGGAAGAAATTGACATGCCTTGTAGAAGTTTGGGAGATTTTAATTCTTGGTTGGTCTTCCGTTTTTTTTTTTAGAGACTTTGCAGCATTCAATAACAAGCATGACGCAATATAGACATCAGTAAAGAACCTTGTCGAATTCCACATTTAATCTATTATCAACTTGTCATCTAACTAACCATCCTGAGGTGATCTTCTAATATCGTTTATGGACTGGTAATTCTCTGTCTAGATCTTCTGTGATCAGTCAGATATTTTGAAGAGTTCTTAAAAATTAAACAAGAAACATTTACCCAAAATCCACCACAAGAACTTTGAAATTAATCTAGTACATTGTTTCTACCTTGGAATTAATGATCATGAACTGATCGTTTAGAAATAATTTCTTTCCACCCTGTATGCAGAAGATGAATTTTTAATTAATGTTTAATTAATGTTTAAATTCATCTTCTATGAACTGCTGGTATTTTTCTTCAAAGAAATGTTATTAATTGGTTCTCTAAAATGACTGATCTTATTAAACGATCTTGATTAATAAACCGATCGTCGATCTGTGGAAAATTGTATTTTTTAAGAGAGGAAGTATTTCATTGATCATTTTAATTGAATATCTATACCCACAAATTATTTTTAGAAAATGATTCAGTAGATAACTGGAGGCCGTAAGCTATGACTCTGCATAGAAAAATATTTCTGTCTTTTGAAAATCGCCTGTAGAAATATGACAGTTATAGAAAAATATAAATTTATATTTAGAAAGAATCAAGCGACATCTAATTTTTGGCAAAAATAGTTAGTCGGCGCCAAAAAACTTGAATATACATATATAAAAAAAAAGTTCTCTGAACCTTTAATCCCTTTTCTGGTTACTTACTATTTTAAAGTAATCGTATTCTACATTGTTTGTCAACCTGAGATGATCTGGTAGATACGAACTGACTGTTCGGTTTGTCAATGTAAGCTGATCTTCTAGGATCTTTTTTGAAATAAAGATTTTCAAGATGACTTTTCCTAACTGCCTTTCAGCATTTTTCTTCTACGATCATTTTAGGACAGATGGTCTGCAATATGTGTTTGTTAAAAAAATTAAATTGTTTGAATTTATGTATTTCACTGTCCCCATTTCACTTCTGAAGAGATCAAGAACTTTGGACTACTTCTAAAATTGATCGTGTCACTAAACGATCCTCTTTAAAGTGTTCATAGTTTTACTGATTTGCAAAGTATACTACTTCTAAATCTGCAGGTGATATTCCACGAAATAATTCTTCTGATGACCCATTTCATTCGTCCTCTATCTTGAAGTATTTTATAATCTTTTCGGTACTGGTGATCTTGGTGATCTTCAGAGCGATCGATGAAAGATTTATTTCTTGCGAAACATTTTTTTCTAAATTTTCATAAAGTAGTTCTTAGCTTCATGATAACTCTAAATGCGATTTTTTTCGCGAAGTGACTCTTTTGCCTTCATATCTGCCAAAAAAAAAAAGATCTCTTTATCGGGAATTATTCTACTACCCTTCAGGGACTGGACATTTTGTATCGTTTCGGAACTGATAATCATCAAAGATGTTTTTTTGCAAAGAAATTCTTCTGAATTTAAGTAACACTGTTCTTCCTTGTAAATTAATGATTCGCAGGTCGCACAGTTCTCTCTATCTCTTCGTGATCTTCTATAATCGTTTCTGGACTAGAAATTCCAAAATTAATTTTTATCTTCTGTGCCTTTCATTTATAATTTGAATCTCTCGAAAGTAATTCCTCCTTCAGTCTATAGCCATCTGAAATTAAACCGATTAACTAATACTAGCTGACCCGTGCTCGCATTGCGCCGCTCGCCTTTAGCAAACAACCAAACTTATATTTGGTCCATTTAAGATTAAGTACACTTTGACTGTTTCATTGAAATCTGTCCAGTAGGTTTCGCGATTTTAGGAGACAAAGAAAATGACTACAGTTTTATTATAAGTATAAATATAGATATCGATTTAATGTGCACCCTCTGCATCGCCATCCCTCTCCATGATCTTGCTACTCTTGTTTATAATACTGCATTTACTTTCCTTTGTTTCCCTCTTCCTATGGAATCCAAACAACTGCCTATAGCAGTCTCACAGTCTTAAGAAACATTTTAAGAAAAGTTTCATCGAAATCTGTCCAGTAGTTTTCGAGTTTTTAGCTGACAAAGAAAATTCCTACAGTTTTATTATATGTATAGATTACGCTATTAATACATAGAGGGCGTTGGATAAAACTGAACATAACAGCTTTAAATGCTTGTCTCTTTCTTGGGGCTGACTATTTTTCTTGGCTGAGACCATTGAGGGCGTTCAAGAATCTAGTTTAGTAAGTCTGACAGCTCTCTAACTTCATGTTGCTGAGTTTTCATTTGGCAAAACTGGTCTATAGTCCTGGGGAATAGTCTGGTGAATAGTTTTCTCAGTTGACGTCTATATCCGCAACACCGTCAAATCAAGTCAAGACTTAGGTCAAGACTTAGGTTCTCGACTTAGGTACTACTAAGTTGACGTCTATTTGTGTCAACATGTGTTTGGAGAACTCAGTTTTGACATTTCAATTGGGTTATCGGAGAGCATGGGAGAGTCGGAGAGTTTGACATTTCGATTGCCCTGACATTTATATAAATCAAGTCGACCTTCGATGACTAGATTCTTGAATGCAACCATTGACATATTATAATATGTGGACTGCTAGTGACATCTATTGTAAATTATGACGCAACAATTTGAATTTCAACCGTGTTTCTTGGTAAATTCATCCACCCCCAATAGGTGTCTCTGTCATTCTACGGAGAAAACAAAGATGGTTGTCGCATTGGGTCCTTTTCGCAGTGCCATCTATTGTTAACAATGCGCAACAATTTGAATTTCAACCGTTTTACTTGCCAAATCCACTAACGCCCAATAGGTGCCTCTAGCATTCTATGGAGAAATCAAATGTTGGCGTCATTTTTCGGGCAAATTTTTTTATGAACTGACATTTCACTATCATTCCATATATGTATAATATATTAATGGCTGAAGCTTTTAGTCTTTTGTTGTAGACTCATTTTCAGGGGATTCCAAAATGTTATATAAAAAAACAAAAATAAAAAAAAATTAGGAATGCAAGATGTACGTGGATGAGTTGTCTTGTCTGTGGATAAAATTGCGATTCTCGTTCATCATCTGTCATCTCATTACCATGGCGAATAAAATTTTAAAAAGTTGGTATGGCCTTCAGTTCAGTTGTTGCATGGAAAAATTGGATTGGAATTGGCCATAGATGAGCTATAGGCGAACGAAATCGAGGCAAAGTCCCTCGCACTCAAATAAAAATAAATGAAATTAATATTAATTTTAAATAAAATATTATATTAAAAATATCTCCCCCTAAAAAAATTAATGAAAATAATATATACCCCACCAATTTTAATCAAAAAATTCTCCTTATTTTTACCCAAATTAACCTCGCATTCCAAGACATCCTCCATTGTGAACCCTTCTGCTTAAATTCAAAGCAGAGACACACACATTTCCAATTTCACCCTAATCTCTTTTTTCGTATTTTTTTCGAACTCGAAAGTAATTAGTTTTTCGCCAGTGATTCCCTTCAAATAGAAGAAAACAAACCATCTGTGCACTTCCCGGTCTTCTTGTTGGTCTCGTTTGCTCTGGCGCTGCTGGCGTATTTTCTTTTTCCACTGAATAGGAACCATATCGCGATATCATACAATTACGTAAATATCCGCAGCAAAAGCAAAACGACGCCATTGCATTGTTTTGAAGCTTCGCAACGAGAAGACTCGTTACTATCGCTAATTTAAGTGCCTCTAAGATGTAGTAACGAAACAATTAAGGTTTACATTTTTTTTTTCTCTTGTGCCTGCATTTGCTTTTCAAATTATTTACTCACTGTTGCACATGTAGTATCTTTGCATCCGAACCGTGTAAACACGAACAAAAATACCTATATACACAGCAAAAGATACTCTGATGGACTGTCTATCACGAGTGAGGAGGAGTGTTACAAGCATTACAGGTTTTCCATTCCATCCTTTGGATTATGATTTTCAGTTGAACATTTCGACATTCATGTTGAAGTTGGTGGCATACGGCTTATTTTTTGTTGTTGTATTTGTATATTGTAGCCAAATGGAAATGGCTATATCTAATAAAAAAAATTCACGCTGAGTATGCTGAACCTGCAACTGATGATGGCCGTTTGACGTGCCAAACTTTTAACCATCGTTATTAGTCGTCTCCCGGTGTGTTGTGCTGCTGGTGCATGAAGTGCCAACAAACTAAGCCCAAACATGAACACACAAGTGCATTACGCATGCAGGCAGTTAGGTTGATGGAAGAGTGTGTTATAGCGTAGCGATTGCGTAATGTTCATTAAAAAAAAAGTATATTATGACAGCTATAGCAAGTGCAGATCATTAAGCACAGTGACCGGTAAATGGCTTTAAGTATACGCGGTGATGTGAGCCTGAGCATTGCTAATGTAGAGTTTCTATCACTTGGCAACGTTTTTTTGTTTTGGCCTGAATATTCACCATAAGGTTATTGGGTTAATCATGCAGATTTTTAGCCGAAAGAAAAACGCCGGCGAAAAGTCAATCTGTCTGTTTTCTACTGCAAATTCAACGATCATCTTCCACTGGACAGTAATCATCCCGAAGATACTTTTTCAGTGCCCGTTGTAGCCAAAACAGGACCCTGATGAGGTTTTGCGCGGATGCTATTGGCTTCACTATTAGCCAACATATCACGAATCTTAGAGCAGGACTCGACGTGGGTCGGTGTCGGTATTGGGGCCATAAAAAGCCGCAGTGTAGATGACAGCAGACGCATCATTAACTATACATGCACGTGCTCAGTTTATGTTCATCTGTGTACGGCCAAAACAAGGATCGCTTCACTAAAGTCGACGACTTTGTCTATTCCTCGTTTGGGGTTATGAAGTTGAAACTTTGAAACCTAATTGGAGGCTCAAATTCGCGATGTATTATAAGGGACTGCTTACAGCGTATTATACGGATTCGTCAATATCCTGATGCAAATGGTGTCGACAATAAATTGTGGAGTTACACATCCAGGAAAATGTACCCGCAACTACCTCCACGTAGAAGCTCTACAAAACCCAGTTGACTGTTTCTAAACTGTGCCTATACAAACCTCTTTTCTGATGACGAAATGTATATTAGCTGGGACAACGTCAGACTATATGTTGAAGCGTATTATCCGGAAAAAGTAGGACCATGTCAGAGTTGTAGTCGGAAAAAAGTTGTACCACATCAAAGCATAGTAGCCGATAAAACGTTTTGGACCAAGTCAACGCGTATTAGTCAAAAAAAACCTTGGTGTTGCGAGAGCTGGCAGCACTTAAAAACACCAGCGCCACCACAACTATGGTGCATGTCTGCCGGCCATAGCAGAGACCACCGCGGCCATCTTTTTTTTATCATCGGCCATCTTTTGAAGATTGATTTGCATTTTTTTGGTATTCTTTCACAAGCGCGCAAAGTCAAAATTAGAAAATTTAAAAAAAATAAAACCAAAGTAAAACCAAAATTATTACCTAAATAAAATAAATAAAATTTAACAAAAATTTAATAAGAGAAAACGAAATGTGAATTATATAGCTATTAAAATTATACTAATGAATAAAAATTCTAGATTTTTTAGTTCTTGGCAAATTGTATCTTTTATTTCATCCAAGAGCTCTGTTCCCTGACGGACAAAAACGCCAGAGGGAAGACTTGGATCTCGTCGAAACGTATAGCTAGAAAAACATCGCACTTCGTCGAAGCATATAGTAACCGGAAAAACGCCGGCCTAAATTCATATACAATGTTCCTCAAGAGAATTACAATAAAGCTAGTTTCGACAAAGAAAAGATTCAGCTAGTGAGGTTCCATACATCTTCTGCGAGTAACCAAAATGTAACCAAAATGTATAGGTATAAAAACTTAAAATTAGAAGAGGACCTAGAGTTTTCTTACTTATACGTACTTATACTTCCTTACCTGGACCTCAACCAACAAGAATCTTCAGTTAGCCCGATCTTTGGCTAACCTCCTTCCACTTATGAGCGCCACCTAAGGCGATATCTTCCTCAACTGCGTTGTCCCTCCGGGTTTGTAATCAAAGACTCCTCGGGCCGGAGACTTGATGTCCATTCGCTTTATATATAATAGCCATCTTAGTCCAATCATACGTACTTTCCTGACCAGGTCGATGTCGCTGTAAAGCTCGTAGAGTTCACTGTTAAATCTCCTTCTCTTAAGCCCGTCAACGCAAACTGGACCAAAAATCACTCGAAGAATTTTGCGTTCGAAACGACCAAGAAGATCTTCATTCGCCTACGTCCATTATTTAACGTCCATGCTTCTGCGCCATAGAGTAGGATTGGGGTGATGAGGGTCTTATATAGAAGGTACTCCTTAGTGTTTCTTGACAAGGCCTTACTAGTCAGTTGCCTTCTTAGGCCAAAGAAACAGCGTTTGGCAAGTGTAACTCTTCATCTGATTTGTGCTGTGGTGTCATTGTCAGAGTTTATAGCGGATCCGAGATATAAAAAGTCCCTCAAAGTTGTAGCTGTCTTTCGTGACATTCTGTCCGATTCTTCGATGTTGTCTGTCCCTGCTTCTAGAGCTTTCTTCTTTTTTTTTCGAAAGCTCCTGCTGGCAGTAAGACTTTAACTCGTGCCTGAACATAGAGCGACAAAGGTTTGTACATTTCCCACTTTTTACAAACAATTTTACAGAACGTACAATTGCACGTCCATTAGAGAGATTCATTTATTGTTTGAATTTGTAAAGTTCACTGAAGTGAGGTTACGATTTCTACTAATAGGTTGTAAACTTAGCTAACTTCGAAAATCTCATGATGCACAGTCCGTAATTATTTAACGATTCATTTAAAAATGTTTTTAAACATTTTCTTATTTATTTTTAAAATTTTCATTTGACAGCTGCAGTTTAAAATACAATTTAAGCTGTCACTGTCACTAATTCTGAGATTCGAATCGAAAGTCATTAGATTTCAGCCAACTGACATTCCAACTTTCAATTTCGCTGGAGATTCGTATTTTGTTCATTTCTCCTCCCCACATTTTCAGTTTCGATTGGATCGAGTTAAATGTCAAAATTTATTCGAAAATGTGTGGTCGAACTTCGAAAGCTCTATTTAACAATGTAAGTTCAATTGCTTTTCTGAACTCTACCATCGTATAAAGAGAGTGAACGCAGCCACCCAGCTGTCGTCCGTTGATCCGTCCGTCCGTCGAGTTGATTGCAATTTTTCCTTGAAGCAATAACTTAGATACATTTTTTCTTGCAATTAAGTTATTACAAAACAAAAAATAAAATATACATTAAATTTAGTAAGTTATATACATATACATATAGAATAAATACCTGAGTTTAAAATTTAAAACTTGTTCACATCAATGTTAAAAATTTTTGTAAACAACCTTCTGCAGATAAGCTATTTTACAGCTTCGCAGATATTGAAATATATTATTGTAAATCTGAAAAAAAAAAAAAAGGAAGGAAGAAAAGAAAAAGATTTTTGTGAGAAATTGATTGCATGTATTTAAAGAAAATAAATAAAACTCTTTAATGAAAAGTTTTGCGGTGGATTTTCTTTTTGAACTCTATATCCCGACATAAGTTTCTATTGAATGTTTTTTTTTGTTTATATACCGCATGATGTACTGTAAGTCTGTTATTCGATATTCTTGAGCGTTTAAATTTTCAGAGGGTTGAGGTAGACTAATGCCCAGTTTCATAGTGGAAGTTTAAACTTCAGTTTAACAATTAATTCGTTTCGTGTTCACAATCTCCTTTAAACCTTGAATAGAATTCATTCTGTAGTTTAAGTTAAACGACAGTATTCTGCCTCAGATCACTTGTCATAGTGACATTTCAATTTGAAAGCTGCCAATTGTCAAAAACACAAATATTTGACGTTGTTTTGTGTGTTCTTTGAAAGAAAAGACATGGAACGATTTTGGAAAAGTCTTTTAAAAGCTAAAGACAGTAAAATACTGTCATTCTATTCACTCAATTTAGTTCAATTGAATTGAAGTTCAGATTATCTACATTGTCAAACTGGACAACTTGAACTTAAACACAAGTTCAGGTTAAGTTGAACTTTAGTTTAAACATCCACTCTGAAACTGGGCATAAGAAACTACACTGAAAGTTGCATAATGAAACTGTCAGTTTTCTCATGTCAAAAGCTACATAAAACAACATTTTTTGCGGAGAACGCCTGTAAAGTCCTTTCTAAGCTGCCTGCTCTCTGCTGTGTCTGTCGTTCATGTCAGAATTTATTTTCTATTATTTTATTTATTTGACTTTGACGTTTGACACTACTGTTGCCAGGATACTACAACATCTGAAACGTAATATTCGAATTTCCCCCTAAAAAACTGCATAGAATCAATCGAACCCAAAACTGTATTGACCTGAGTCTTTCAAATGTTCGTCTTTAAGGACGCACACAATGTACTTGTATGCCCCCAACCAGGTACCACCTTTCACAATAATAAGAAAATAAGCTCCCAAGTACCATTATCCTTTGTAAGTAGAAAACAAGAAAGAAAAAAGGAAAACCTATAATACGGACACGTTCTACAACAGCTAAGAGCATACTGCGAGCCTCATTGAATCCCTTTTTATATAATGCGGGCACACCATAACCATACCCGTTTGATCGGTCTTATCTAAATCGAAACTTCATACATCACTCGTTTCTGTATTCTAGGTGGCGGTATCCACCAGTCATATAAAAATATCCTTTTCATGTGAAATCCGTGTCATGGCTTTCTCCCTTCGATACATATTTTTTTTCCTTTTATCGCAATTTCCGTATTCGGATTGGTATTTCCCATAATGTGGCTCTTCACCGAAATATGACTCTCAATGCAGCCCGAATGAGTAAAACTGATAAGGATACTATAAAGAGGGGCTAAAAACACACACACACTATCCATTGACAATGACATAAACCGAATGATATGATAATTTCGTTATAAAAATCACGGGGTTCTTTAGAAAACCGTAAAAAATGTGGGTAACATACGAACATGGACTGGATATCAAATTGAGATAACCATACAGCATACACCGACCGACACGAAGACGTTGACAGATTTTTCTGAAACGCCGGTCGATTCTTTGAGTGTATCATCTCATCACAGGCCAATTCCCTAATTGTTGTTACGCCGAAGGACAAGAACGATAGAAGAAAGAGAGTTATGGGCTCGTTTAGACCGTTTTCCTCATGTAGGTACTCGGTAAAGGCCAAACGTGCATCGTGGACGGGTTTCGTAATTAGATCGAGAGATGAGTCAGTATAGTTATCTGTGTCTGCTGTTCGGATGATCACGATATGGTGGTGTTTGTGGGGATTATATGGAAGAAACGTGATGATTTTTAACCGAATGTACATACAACACAACAAGGCCAGTGTTGTACATTTGTCATACAATTAATGGAGGCTGTGAGTGGGTTGTATATATATATTTTCCGATTGAACAACGATAACGCTAGAAATTATCCCATCTGTGTAAACATTCGAAATTATTTGATTTAAATCCTAGACAAGGCAATTTAAATTTTCCAGGGACATTTCATCGTCACAAAGGTCAATGTGAAAGTTTGTTTTCGTGTTTTATGTGGGTGAACTTTGAAATTCATTATTATTCATTTTGGGAACACCTAGCAGACATCAGGGTCTTGTTTACGTCAGTAAGAAGTGATGCATGCCTCTGGAAATATATTGATTGTTTCAATTTAATTAAAAAGCAGTCTGACCTTCGAAATGGCTGACCGGTTTCATTTAATGGAATTCATTTACATTTAATGTATTCCAATGAAGATGGAAAAATATAAGATACTGAAGGAAACAGAGTTCGAAAAGCTGCGTTTCCCCCACCAACTAAATACAGAAGTTGATATATCTTCGCTTTTTTTGACAATGTCAAAGTTGCTGTACAGCTTGTAGAATCCTTCCTGCAAGGGGATTTCATAACCATGTTTCTTATATATTTTCCCTTCAACAACCGAGGATACCTTCATCGGTTTCTAAAGAGTCCATTCTTTAACAAGTCCATTCTATGAACAAGATCGTTTTAATTGCAGTATCAGCTTAAGGAGTAATACTCCAGTGTCACTAAACTCTTTAGTAAAAGTCATCACTCAAACTTGAAGAAAATATTGAATTTTCAAACGACCGCATTGAAGATTATCAGTCCTTAAACGATTTTTGTTGAATTCGGAGGCTTGTTAGTCGGAGTGACGTCCGACCTATTGCATACACCTCTGGCATTTTCTGCAAATCTAAACCTGCAAATGTCAATAAGACTGCCGGATAGTTGCAGTGGGTCCCAGAATCGGCAAAAAAGTGCAGAGAAGTGACGAGAAATCAACAAGTTGACGTCAATCCAGCCTTGGGTACCTACAAGGAAATTATAAAGTAGTATAATAGAACAAGCAGTTTCGAAGAAATCCCAAAAACGGACCACAGACGATTTAGAGAAATTCTTAAACTAACCAGGACAAACCTGAGAATAGTAATTGGTATCCTCTCTGGCCACTGTCTTCTTAGAAAGTATGCCAAAAGACAAGGACTTTCAAGACACAAATCTGTGTAGATTCTGTAATGCATAACACGTACTTACTTACTTAGGTGCGCTACAGTCCGGGGTGGACCTGGGTCTCAACCAACACGCCTCTACAGTTAGCACGATCTTTGGTTAACCGCTTCGAGTTGTGCACTTCAAGTTGGTTGAGGTCCCCTTCCATTTGTGCGCGCCACCATACGCGAGGTCTTCCTCTACTGCGTTGTCTCTCCGGGTTGGAATCGAAGACTCTTCGGGCCGGAGCTTTAGACTTATGCGTACTTTTTTGCCCAGGTCGATGTCACTGTACAGCTCGTAGAGTTCGCTGTTAAATCTCGTCCTCCAAAGCCCGTCAACGCAAACGGAACCGAACATTACTGGAAGAATTTTGCGTACGAAGCGACCAAGGAGATCTTCAGATCAGGGATTTCCTATCCTTCCGTATTATACTCTCGGTTCTGGTTTGATTGAAGGACGGTTATAGACTTCTTGTGGTTTAGTATTACAAGTATTTAAGGTGGCCCATCTAGCGTTCGACTCTCTTTTGGCTTTTCTCCCTGCCTTAAGCTTGAGTGTTCAAGGCGGGATGCTCAGTTAACAGAGGGATTAACTTGTTCTGAAACAGCTGTCGAACCTCTTCTTCCTAATTCGTCTGCTTTTTCATTGCCTTGGATGCCTTCATGTCCCGGAACCCAGCATAGCTATACCTTGTGCTGTGTCAAGAGCCTTCTTCGCAACAGCTCTTCACAAGCTTCGATTTTATTTCTGGTGCATTTATGACTTTTATTGCTGCCTGGCTGTCGATAAAGAAGGTAATATCTCCAAGTGGTATTGCCCTTACCACAGACTCACGGGCTGCTGCTGAACCTTTGCTTGGAAGACGCTACTATAGTCGGGGGGCGTATCGATTTAGATATACCCAGCGATTCGGAGAAGACACCTGACCCTACCCCAGTATCCATTTTAGATCCGTCTGTAAATACGGTTTTGGGGAAACTACTTCTTTAATAAAACAGAAGAGGTAGGGCTTGTCGGCCAAGCGAAGATATTTAAATTCTTTAGGGAAATAAAATGTTTTATGGGAAGTGGGAAGGTTTTTTCATCTTTTAAAAGATGAAAAGTCCCATTAAAGTCCCTAATGTCTTGCGATGGTTCTCCTAACAACCCTGTGTTTAACTTTACCATTACCTCTGAAAAGTGATGGTTTGATAAAATCAAATTTAACAAGTACACAAACCGATTGGGACTATTTTCCTCAGTCTTTTTAGCTCTATTCAGCCCTTACCCTACATTAAAATGTGTTTTATTGGGCTCTAAATTGCTACCGGTCAAGATAAATTAATTGATCAACGAAAAATTATTTGATCAATAGATTTGATCAATTGAGAATACCACTTCATTTGATCACCCACACGTTGATCATAATACGCAATCGATGGTAAATCGAATATCAAGTGATGTTTTATGAAAATGAATGACAAAAATGGCGGATAAGTTTAACAAACTAATTTGTTGACTACCTAAAAACTTTTACAAATTAATTTAAACCAACAAACACTTGATTAAGATAATAAAACCAAACGAAGATTCACCTATATAAAAGAACAATCTCAGCCTACCTTAAAATATTTCCATGAAGCCATCCACTGATGCGATATGAAACCAAAAATCATAAAATCTTATCTTTCTTCCGTATCTGAATGAATCATGTATTATAATGTGTACCAACTGTTATTCTCCACATAATGGATTACCAGTGCAGGTACGCGATTGCATATCTATATTTTATTTATGAGGTTTTTTCCCTCACCATTTTGCCCCCCCACCTCCGTTTAATGCGCAATCTCTCTTAATGCACTTCCTGAAGTTCTAATGGTACACTCAGTCCGACACCTGGTGTGTGGACTTTTATAATCTACTTCAGTGTTCACATTTGCACAGTATAATCTGAACAAAAACCTACCGAATGAAAAACGGTAACTGTTTCACTTCCTCTTCTATGCTTTTTTCGCTTTTCTCTACTTAAAGTAGTTTCGCATACACGCATTCTAGATCCAGATCTCACAAGCACGAACAGGGAACAACAGCAAAAAAATTCAAAGCTAATATCATCTGGTACGTGGAAAAGCAATTATTTCCGCTTGAAAACGGATCCGGATGGTTGATTAGTGCTGGTAAGATACTTTATCCCCAATGATTCCAAAGAAGAGGAAAAAGAGAATCTTTAAGAATCCAAACCGACTAAATGGATACATTTGTATCTCGTTCCATCTTCTTCTCGTGTGATATCACATGACTATATATAAGAGTCAAAGTTTATTGCACCTTAATTGAGTATCTATCCGTCAGATACGTGCAAAACATTCCAAACTAAACTAATAAATATTTAAACAACTAATTTGCAATTTATTTATAACATTTTTTTCTCTCTTTTTTTTCTTTCTAGGTAAGTGTCGATAAATTGTCTTACAAGCCAGGTTATATCTAAGGCTAATTATTATGCCAATATGTGTTCTGGGTTAGATATGTACAAGTACATGCTTTAATTGCTGTTAAACGAGGTAAGTCAGTAGCAATAGATACAGTCAGCGACAACGACGACGCTCATATTGTTGATGTGAATCTCATGGGAAAATTAATCGTTTTGCGGTTACAAAGCCGAGCGTTTGTTTTTTTCTTCCATTCGCCGCCGCGCCGCTGGCTTTATTTGTATATTTGTTGTGTTGCCCTTCGATATCAATTTTCCGGAAAAGGAAGAAAAATGTTTGACTTTGCTTTGGTTTTATGTGCGGTTTTTAAGTACATTGGTACCGTCTCTAGGGTCATCTCAACGTTACACTTTCTCTATAGATTTCTATCTCTCGGCTCTCTCTCTGTGTATACTTTGGTGGCTTCGAGTGGAGGAAAATATTTTGTTTGAATTGAATTAAAAGGACTTTTTGTGTGCGGCAGATAGATATAGATACACACACTCATATCCCTGAAGTGTAATGATAAGCTTCTTGGTTTCAATTTATTTGCACATTTATTCTCCTGCGGGCGTTTTGTAGAGAGACGCACATCCGACCAACCAACCCAGCCGCAAAGATAATGAATGTTGATATTTCGCTAATGTATCATCCCATCGTAGATACATCTATATAGATACGTAATATGTGGGTGCTGTTTGTTTGTTTTGTAACTGCTGCTTATGGTGGATCTTTTGCTGGATTACAGTTTTGTTTATGCCACACAGCTATGTATATGCGCTACTAAGCGATTGTATTTTTATGGATCTGTGTGGGATGATCCCGCAGTTGTTTGGCTGTCCTTGACCAAATGACATTTAGAAACCTGTATTTGTATTTAGGTTGCCATCAAATTTGGGGGTGTATTTTTTATTTTATGAGATGAATATAAAGTAGGCACGGATTTAATGGAATTGCTTTGAGTAAGACTAAGATTAAGATCAAAAATTTGACAGTTTAGTTACTCTCGCAATGATCCTTCTGTTTGGCCGCACTTTAAACACAATCAGCAACGAGTCGTCTTTGTCTTTTCAAAGTAATTTAGAACGTAATCGAATTGTCCCGCTTGAAAAGAGCTATACAGCTTGTGATGTCTGCGTTTTACTATAAGGCTTTGGCATTAAATCTAAGGGCTATTGTCCACGTCGCATTTTCATAGTCGCAGACTTTATACAGGGACTCTGCTCCATCGCAATCTTATGCGTTCGTAAGCGCGTGACCGAGTTTTACATAAGCTCTACGTCCTTCAATAAAATACTGTCCACGTCGCAGACTTTGTACAGGGACTCTGCTCCATCGCAATCCTATGCGTTCGAAAGCGCCTGACCGAGTTTTACACAAGTTCTACGTCCTTCTAAATTATTATTATTAAGTACCGGTCCCTAAAGGTCCTAAACCTTTGACTTCTAGAGTACTGAATTCGTCGTTCGATGTGAAAAATCAGGTTTTTCGCGATTTCGACCAGGGCCCTAATAATGTAACTTTTCAGACCGATTATCGTCAAGACAATTACCTCGGAAGGTAGGAACTCTGTGATAAAGTTAAGAGATTTAGGCCCGTTCGCTGATACGACATACATGGAAATTTACAATGTAGCCCATAAGGATTTAAGTAGAACTTAAATTGTTATGAGTCGAATAACAGCAAAAGGCCCTTAAAACCTGCACTGGCTTCCTACACCACATTGTTCCGATCTTGAAGTAAATTGACTTTTTTCCGAAAACGGACAACGATGATACATATCATGTGGGCTATGCATACACCGACGGTATAGCTAGCAATTTTGTCTAATGACTCGCAAATTAACTCACTCTTTTCTATCAGGCACTTCTGATTATTTTGGGATCCGAATAACAGGGCAATGTCAACATTTTGCCGATTGCAGGTTTATATCCGTAGACTTTTTTTCAGTCCACGGCCTAAACCAATCCATCAAACCAAGCCAATCTATCCTAGTCCACCGGGTCGCTAATCCAGCAAAGATTCTAATGATTGATGAAACGAAAACGCGACAGGTTGAAGTGACATTTTTTATGGCTCATGGGGCAGTAATGAAAATTACGATAAAAAAAAGAGACAGGTTCAAAAAAAGCTTTTTATAGCTCGTTGGGGAGTAATTCTGTCCTCCGATGAAACGAAAACGCGACAGCTTGAAGTGAAATTTCGTATGGCTCGTGGGGCAGTAATAGAAACTACGATGGAACAACAAAAGAGACAGGTTAAAAAAAAGCTGTTATAGCTCGTTAGGCAGTAATTCCAAACTTCGAAAGAAACGAAAATTCGACAGGTTGAATGTGACATTTCTTACGGGGCAGTAATTTGAACTACGATGAAACAAAAGAGAGACAGATTCAGAAATGAAGCTTCTTACAGCTCGTTAGGCAGTAATTCCAAACTCAAAAAGAAACGAAACAAGGACAGATTGAATTCAAACTTCTTATAGCTTGTTGAGCAGGAATTCCGCACTCCATACAAAAAACGGAACAAATTGAAGTGAACATTTTAATGGCTCATGGGCAGTAATACAAACTACGATGAAACGAGAAGGAGACAGGTTCAAAAGACGCTTGTTAGGCTGTAATTCCGCACGCCGATGAAACGAAAACCAAGTCACTAATCCACCAGAGATTCCAATCTCCAGTGAAACGAAAACGCGACAGGTTGAAGTGAGATTTTTTATGGCTCATGAGGCAGTATTGAAAATTACGATAAAAAAAAGAGACATGTTCAAAAGACGCTTTTTATAGCTTGTTAGTCAGCAATTCCGCACGCCGATGAAAGGAAAACGACCATCGGTTCCCTAATCTCCGATGAAACGAAAACGCGACAGGTTAACGTGACATTTCTTATGGCTCATGGGGCAGTAATAGAAACTACGAGTAAAAAAAAAGATACAGGTTCAAAGACGCTATTTTTAGCTCGTTCCGAACCCCTTGTCCCCCATGGGTAAGCTGAAGGACTCGTCATTGTGCTGCATTATAGTCCATACATACCCTCAGTCTCACCTATCCACCTAAGTCCTTGTATTTTTGCTATTTTTAAAAAGGTCAATGTCACTGGATAGCCCGTAAAATTCGTCGTTTAAACCGCAGACATCTTAGTAAAATTTGTAAAATACCATTTATTGTAAATTGGTGTAGGTATATGTCCTCGGAGAGTTGCAAGTTTGCAACAACTGCAATGTTGCAATTTTGCACAGTTGAGGTCGTGAAAAGACTTAAAAAGTACCTACGTTCAAGTTTCTGCATTCGTATAGCTTCAGGCCAGAAATTTAAAGCTACACCAAAAGCCGTATAATATTCCATTTTATGATTCTCAAACTCTTGTAGCACAAGTTCACTGTATATAGTGTATATGCACATTCTCTCCATAAAATTTAATGGCTTCTTAAGAGCTAAATTCAAATTAGCACCCTGTCAATGTTGCTTGCATTTTGCATTATAACTTATTGGCCCAAACTAGTTTGACGTGCAACTAAGATTGCTATTAAATTTTAACTGCACAGCCATGTTTATTCCACTGGCAATAAAATCACACAACCAATTAGCACGATAGCTTCAAGTATAGATATCGACGCAAGGATATTATTTAACATTGGGAAAGAATTGAATTCGCTTTCTCGTAACTATTACGACAATAAATTCGCAACAGCAAAACTTATATAGAAGATGAGTCAATTTAAAAAAAAAAAGGCAATAATTTGACGAGTGCGCCTCTCGTCTTAAACCATCTATTTTCCCACTTGCCTGGCGTCACAAAAATCTTACAAACACACATAGACACAGTAGCTATAGTCGTTTCCGTGATAATTTTTCGCACAGCAAACAACAAACCCCATCGAGCCATCTAGAGACTGTCTACAAGAAAAATATCTTTACTTGCGTCGCAATATTCGCTTAGATAGTTTTTTTTTTCTATTTTCGGATTGATCTACCTCTTCTGCAACGGTCCACTTATAGCAAGTCGCCACATAAATTACCATCGATTTTAGTTAGTATCTCATTAGGATGTTGCTTTGGAGTATCCGTGGGAAATTTATTTTTCAGACAGTATTTTGTGCGAAGATATTTTTACAATTTTTGCTATACCTACAGTCTACGGCTCTTATTTATTTATTTATGGATTTGCAGATATTTCTGCTGCAAGTAAGATTTATAACATTTGCTTTAGAACGTGAGAAGATAATATTGTCTTTGGACTTACTGTCTGATAGCGCAGCTTTAATGAAATTTGACCCCGTTTTGTGAGTTGTATAACCTATTTTATTGTGAAGCATGTGATGTAGAAGTGGATTACGTGCCTTAGAAGTTTATGGTTTATTTGTGACAGTTTACAAAAGTGAATTATTGACAAATTGTCAAAGTAAAGAAGTTGATGGAGACACTTTATAGTACTACATTCCACTAGATGGCGCAGTACTAAAATTTAGTATCTGGTTGAATATCTTGCCAAATGATTCATAAGCTCGTAAAATGTATACAGGGTGGGCCATCTTGTGGTATCTTTTTAAATCATAGGTTATTTTGACACTGACAGCTGTTCCCCGCTCGAAATCTTGACAGCAAGTCAGTGTCATACCTCCGCGGAACGAAATGGGACGCTTTACGCTTGAACAACGTTGGGAAATATTGAAAACTTATTTCCAAAGTGAGTGCTGTTTAGCCCAAAAAGTGCGTTTTTTGGAAAGAAGTTTTGGCCGAAATGAATTTTTCAAGCAAATAATTTTAAAAGTCTCCTTCTATAATTCATTGCCTTTAGCTCATCGCGGTTGTTGTATATTGGTATAAAGTTTCCCAGCCTTTCCTTCCTTTACCTCGAAGTTACACCAAAGTGTCTCAGACGAAACTCCGAAATTGTATAAATCCTCCCTCTCCTTGAGGCAGTGGCTGGCTCTATCTAATATGAAGTTAAATAGATTCCTTCAATCGGTAAGATTTATGTCGGCTGAAATGCGCACATTTAAACCCAGGCAAGATTCGAGCTCCTCCCACTTTTTGACAAGGTTACCTCTTGTAAATATGAATCTCTTCAACACTAGATTAGGAAGCCTTCTTTCATCCATCTCCAACACTTTTATGACGCTTCACGTGCAAATAAATATAATTCTTATCTTCCGGATAACGGCTTTAACAGCCACTTGAACCTGCTTATAGGTTATCCGAGACTTTATCTGTCAGATATCACTACACGATACCTTTGAAACCAAAAGTTGAAGTTTATCTGAGAGAAAAGTTACTGATATACTACCCGAAAAAGTTACGGATATACTATCCGAAACTTTATCAGCTAGTCTTGAAATTAGCCCCAAGTGTTTTTGGATCGTTTCCCATTTGCTCATTGTCGTCGCAATTGCGCAAGTTGACCAATTTTTACGTTTAGACACTCTTCATATGGAACAGAATATGATTTTGTTTACATTTAATGACATTTTTGACACCTTGATACCTAATGTCGAATTTGATCTCAATGATCAGCGATTTTCATGTCGACAACACTTTTGTCATTTTAACAAGTAGAAAATTAATCGAATTATAAAATGAAGAATTTTGAATTGGACAGGGGTATCCACGCATTACATTTGCATGAGAATCGATATTTTAGGTTCTTGTCTAAGATGACAATACCCCTTTTTTTGCAGAGTTACTTTACGCATTCCTCAAGCGCTACTTGCTTCACTTTAGTTCTTCTGCATGAATAACTAAAAGCAGATAATAATCACCAACCATAAGGAAATCTTTGTTCCTTCCCCTGGAAATGGTAGGCGTTATGAGTTTTTCTTAATTCGTCATGGGTTGTGTCTTTGCTAATTCTTGAAGAAATCTGTTTAATCAGCTCAAATTTAGAAATGTTCCCACTGTGACCAAATTACTCTACGGCATACATGGCTAAACTTCATCAGCTCGAGACACAAATACAACTGCCAACAATTCACCGTCGTTTGCAAAGTCAATTTAGACAGGAATTTTGCGTCAAGTCGAAAATTCCTAACATAATAAAAAAAAATACCCCTGTGCAATGGACAATTCCAGAAATAATCGCTGCAAATATTAGTACCGCGGGTAGCTGGTCAATTGAATTATTGTCATAGCCACATCGCGTCCATACGCAGTTTGTGCAATGGTCAATTTGATATTCAGATACAAATTCTCCACAGCTATGTATATAACCACACACAGCTGATACCCAGAGGTTATGGGTGAAATTTTGCGCAGCAAATATTTCATATCCTAGGTGGAAACGAAGTAGAATCATCCCCGCCTTTGGTTGTGCAATATTATTTATGGTATACCATTGGCAAAGGACTAGGCGAACTAATAAAATGTTCAAAAACAGATGTGCTAGCTGTTGCATGACGTCATTTATGAAGAAGGTAAATGTAGAAGAAACATTAAAACCGCTGTCATATTGTCATTATACAGCATTTAAGTTAAGTGGTAAATAATTATTTTCGAGGTAAATCTAAAATGCCTCGTTACAGATACTTTGCCCAGGTACATAATGGAAATGACAGATGTTTAATGAATTAATTCTAATATAATTTAAGTGACATAATAAAACATAAAAACAAAAAATTGGCAAGACGCAATTGGGTAATTCCAGAACAGAGATTTTGAAGAAAAGTATGGTTCGGATCTTGGGTGGTGGCAATTATAGCGTTCAATTTATTCAGTGATTTGGGTGGGCGGTTTTGTCATTTTCGTTATTTTTTTATTTGCCTTTATTCTGTTTTATTTTTACCTTGAGAATGCGACTTCTATTGGAACGTCCATACATAGCCAAGACATCATAACTCAAAATGCATAAAATAGATGGTTTGGAACTTGGATGGATTGTTGTTTTTCGAGTTTTTACTGATTTGTGGTCACTCAGTTTTGATTTGAATCAGCAACTTATCTGCAACTTGGAGCTCTATAAGTTCCTCTTGACATAGAACAAACACATGTTTATAATTCTGCCTACGGTCAGGATTTGCACACACTAATTATGGTTAGACACAATCTTAAAGAATACCTTATGGCTTACGCCATCTCATTAACCTTGGTTACTCAACTTATTTTTTAGTTGAATAGAAAATTCTCCTTTTCACTTGAACAGGGTAAAAAGGGGTAACATAAATCCCTTCTCAGAGGCTTTTATACCCAAAGCAACACCACACTTGTCGCTCTCAATTTACGCTTGGTTAACACACGAATATTCTTTTTATCCACGTTTTCCGCATTATTCATACGATGTATCGCACAAGTCGGGTAATTAAAACGAGGTCGTATGAGTTAAACGCACGATTAACCCTTCCTTTGCTCGAAGCAAATTATGTGGGCTTAATTTTATACACATCGATGGAAAGAGGTCACGTTTTAAAGGAGTTCCAAAAAAGGATCTCTTCGCTCTATGCAAACAAATAACCATTGCGATTTTTGCAAGGTCGAATAAATAATTATTTTAATAAGTAATTATACAGATTTTAAAGAGGGTTTGACATTGGGTTGGAAACAATCTCGGTTTTTGAAATGAGTTGAAATACTCTCTGTCACTCCCTGCATGTTTTTTGATAGTAGCGTAGGATGTTCTTTAAAAATACATACAATAACGTTCCAATTTTTTAAGATGTGTCATGAAATCCATGCGTCATTGAGATAGTCATCTAATATCTGTATCCTTATGGGAATATTGCCCTTGACAATTATTTAGACTCTTTGGTGGAAAATTGACAGGATATGTATAGATAAATAACCGGGATATATTGATTGTGTTAAATTTCATTAAACAAAAAAAGACTCAGTTTTATCCTTTTTTGAAAGATGGGAATTGTTTGGAGACATACATTTTTAATTTTATACGTAACTACAACATAAATCAACTTATTTCTACTACAATTATGACGAATCTAACCTATACCTTGCTATTTAAAAGTTACTTTTGCCTTCGTACAACAGAGGGCGCTGTTCTACCAGCTGCCTGATGAATGTTCTAAAAGAGTTCTTTGAGCTTTAATGGGGTCTGTAACATTTATGTGCGCGGATAATACATTCAACGCTATCGAGGTAACCGTTCGTTCGGAAGAAAATCCAAAACGAAAGTCAAATGTCTTCGGAACTCAAATTTAGGTCAATATATCCATTTCGGAACGAAATAAATGAATTTTATAAACGCGTTCATTTGACATTTCTATAATTGGTTGTCGAAGAACTTCGGAAGAAATTTGCCGTGTAGTTGTCAAAAGTTATCGGCATAACGCAATAAATCGCAATGCGGCGAAGTGTGCTACATCGAAGCATTTTTCCAAAACTGAATCGGAACGGATACCTCGAATGGAATTTCTCCGTACAAATCCATTATGTAGTTCTAAAATGCGATTCTTCAAATAGAAAGCAAATGATTTCAGCACTTGATCAGTACAGGCAACCCCAAATCCTTACAATTGATTGGTCTATAAATGAATATTGTCCGTTTATGGCTTAATTAAGGGGTGTTTTCATTCTACAGACTCTGATTCACTTTTCGTATTTAGTTTACTTTGGAAAACTATTTTGAAAAGACTTATACCGCAGCATTATACGGATGTTTCCAAAACTAAGGAGGGTACAGGATCAGGTATATACTCTAGTGATATAGACCTCAGCGTGTCATTAAGACTTCCGGACACATGCAGTTTGTTCCAGGCATAGGTTCTGGCCATGCTCCAAACTGCGGATCTACTTGATATGGGATCAATATCCAACAAGAATATCGGTATTTATATAGATAGTTAGGCTGCGCTAAAGGTGCTAGAGTCTTACACCATAAAATCGGAACTAGTCAGGAGCTAGCCGAAATTCCATTTCAAACACCTGGTGGTAACTCGGACTGGGATTTGTCATTTCATTGAATTTCTGGTGGAAGAGGTTCGGTTATGAGGCATTTCCTCAGCATTTCTTTAAAAAAATTTCACGTATGTTTACTTACTTACATGGCAGAAAATTCCATCGCGTCAATCAGCTTAAAGAAGCTAATCGAAAGGCTTGGTCGTCAATCAGCCCTGATGTGCTTAAGAGCCTTACCAGATAAATGTCAAATCGCCTTAAAGATGTGTTTAAAAAAAGAGGAGGCACCATTAAAATACATAGTCGGCATAAATATTTTTACTGCAAACATTTTTTTAAAAAATCTCTTCGCTAATACATATTTTTTATAATTTTTTGAAAATTGCTAAAAGTGACTATATTTTAGCCACTTTTTCCTCCTTTTTATACAAAATTTTTCTCAGATCATCCCATTCAAAAAATCATAAAACATATTAGCGAAGAGATTTTGAAAAAAAAAAAAATAAATAAAAAATGTTTGCAGTCACTATTAGAATTGTTCAGAGAAACTTTTTGGATCAAAAAATTTTTTATTTGAGACCGAGGAAAAACGTCCAAAAAGTAGACTTTCACAAAAATTCTAAATTTTCAATGGGTTAAAGAAAGTTTTGATTCATTCAAACGGAATTTAAATGACCTTTCCATTGATGCCAAAATTTACATGAAGAAAGTTCAAATTATGAGTAGAATTAAATTTAGTTTTGTCAAAATACTTATGACGACTAGTGTAGATAGATAGATAGGTAGTTGCAATGACCAAAGAGAAAATTCATCATTTTAAAGTTTTCTGTTCCTGTTTTCTTAAATTTGTATTTCTGAAATCAAATGTACATTTAAAATGTTTAATAAATATTTCTATATTCTTACAGCAAAAGAAAAAAAAATTGTTGTTCATAATCGAATCATTTCCAGTAGGTTAAAAATTGTACGTTTAAAAAAAAAAATATCGCCAAAAATGGCCAATTCATCAACCCCTATTATATCTCTAAACCAACTATAGGAAATTGCAATATGTATTTGCAGAAGCGAACAAAAAAAAAACAAGAGTCTAGTTTTAGGCGCTAGATAAACAGAAATACTCAAGCAGTGTACCGCAATTCATAACCGCTTAAGTCCGCCCACAAATATTATGCAAGTTATACTCTCGGACGTTTGTCAGACGGTATAATAGGAACAATGAAAACATGTCCAATAGCTCCTATAGGAGTAATGATCAGCCAGTGTAATTGCCCTTAAGCTGCCGAATACATCAAACCTCAAAGTAGGCCACTTCACGTCAAATTTGTTGAACAAACGAATTCGTAATACGAATACCTTTAATGATACTGCCGGTGCTGGAGTCTACGAATCTATAGGTTTTAAAGAGCTCCACTACAAAAATCAGCCAAGATTTTTAAACCGGAGGTGTGCCTTATTGAGATATGTGTTCGAGAGTATACTTACATAGGTAAAAGCTGGTTTGGGATGGTTTCAATCTCATCGAAGATCTGGTTAAAGGCAATAAAGCTCTGAGACTATAAGTGATTTGAACGTAACGAACGCCCAGATTCTCTGGTCTGAAAAGGCGCCTCCTGGCTTACCAGTCCTTAACCCTTCTTCGATGTACCTTTCAGTCAGATACACAAAAAAAAATCAGAAAATGGAAATATGATAAACTTGCTGAATCAAATCAAAGGACCAGAAACAGGCTTTAAAATCAGCTCAGCACGTCAAATACAAACGTTCTTTGTTCAGAATCGCCCTTGTCAGTGTGACCCATCGTTCAAAACACTTTGTCTTAATCAAACGATTTTTCCCATCGATACAGTACAATGTACTCGTATGTGTTGAAAAATCGAAAACTAATTTCGCTGATAATAATATAATAGAAAAAAAAAAGATTATAAAAAAATGTGCCATGAACGAATGTTTGCTTTGCTACTAAATAAATCTTGCGATTAATCTGTCAGAAATTATCTATTTTCATTCGTAAGATGATTTTTTATTTCATTTGCATTTGATGAAAATTAGAAGCAGGAGGCGTGGTATGTTTTGATTAACAATGTGATGAACACAATATTATGTAGATTCTGACGTTAATCAGAATTTACAAATTGACGTAACACGAAATATTTTAATTTAAACAAATTCGTTGTTTGTGTTTTGAAAATTTCTGAAATGCTTTCCAAGATGACATACCGTTTCCGGGACAATCTCTCAGGTATTGTTTTTTTTAAATAGAGTTTTAAATATTTTTTTAAAAAAATAGAATTATTATATGACGAAGAAACATTTACCGCAAAATTATGCAAAAAATAGCCGTGGGCACTAGAAATTTTATTTTTATAGATCCATAGTCCAACATAAATAAAGGAGAAGTATCGACGAATCATATAGTCCCTAAGGTGGTCGTAGATATATCCACAAAATTCCTCCCGCAACTGTAATACAGCTTAACACGAAAATAATGCCTAACCAATCTTAAGGGAGTGAAAAACCTTAACCATTTCCACCGAAAGATAAATTCAAACACAGCCTCAGGGCCTATAAACGTGCCTTCGTCCAATGTTTATCCCCCAACCATCGGATAACGTCTAAAAAGGTTATTTCCTTTCATTATTGTTCTTTCTATTCTTTTTCGTAAATGTTTGTCTAGCCCCAAAGTTGGGGGTTGTTATGTTGGGTATAGTTGGTGTTTATTTTTGTTTTTTTTTTTTTTGCCAACCTATCCCAGGGGATAGCTTAGTCTTTATGTACACAGTATACACGCGTATGCAGTGTTGACTTGTGGAATAAATTTGCGACCACCTATACTGTGTACGGGAAAGTGGGCATCTTAAATCGAATTTAAAGGTTGGAAGTTAATAGCTGCACGTACTATATGTCTCCCTGTCGAGGTCAATGGAACAATAAACTCAAAAAAAAAAAGAAGACAATATGGGTAAGCTTCAAGTGAAATTGTGCAGAAAATTGGGTAATTTCCCTCTAAACGTTTCGTCGGTCGTCGGTCTTTATAATAGTTTTGCGCAGTGAAATAATTTAGCTGAAGATAAACATTTTTAGATTCGTTTATAATGATTTATTTAACTTACTCGTATATAGTTGGCTTTTCGTTTTATTCTGATGAGGTCATTTTTGTAAATCAGTTTTAGGTGAATGTGTGCTATGTAACGGAAGTACGTTGTAATATACTCGTAATAGGAACTATTTAAATCACAATTAGTAAAATAAAGTCAACTCATATGGGAAAGTAGCTCAGTGGTTAGTGTACTGAACTACTGTGCGAAGGGTCCCAAGTTCGATCCCCGGAAAAACACAAATGACATCTTGAAGTTTTTTTTCCACTGCTCCTTCTCTCGCGAACGTCTGACAAATGTCCGAGAATATAACTGTCCTGAAAAAGCTTCTCAATTCAGCCGCTCGGACTCGGCATAAAATTGTATGTATGATATTTGGTCAGTAATATTTGCCCCTTACAATGATTACCCCATCACTTTCATACCCTTGGATTATGTACCTTAATTGTGTTAGATAGTCTAGAAGTTCAGCTGTGACTAATGTTCAAAATAGATCAGAGAGTAACTCGCTAGGGACAACCTCTAGTGCCTTAAACTGGGTTTTGAAAGCCTCTACAAATAAGATTCCTATAGTTCTGCTTTCTGGCATGTTTACAGCCCAGAAAAGATGATATCCGTCAAGTGGCTGCCACCAGTGTTGATACACATTTGTGCCCGTTTTATCACATTTTCACAAGCACAAAAGACCTTATAGGTCGAAGTGCTCTCTCTATATCGCCATGGCGAGTCAGAATGTTTAAAAAAAAAAAAAATCACATTTTCTATGACTTTCCGCAAGATTTCCGTTGATTAGTGTTCGAATTCCTGTCGAAGATACTCCTTAAGGGCTGTGATTGTCTGAGACTTGTTGGGATAAACCCGCGACTTCAAGTAGCCCCCAAAGAAAGAAGTCTGGGATGGTTAAGTCGGGCGATCTTGCTGGCCATGCCAAATCGCCAAAATGGGGGATTACGCGACCAGGAAATGCTTCCTTCACAATATCCATCGAGTAGCTAAGCTAAGGAAATCGACGTCAAAATTCACGCTGGTTAAAAACATTGACACAATTATTCCACGCTCTTGTGGAGTATAGGCCTCCATTGCTTGTCTGGTTGTATACTGCAGATGTCTAGTTCACAAATGTCAATTATGATAGACTTACGACGCCATTTGCAAAAATTATAACATCTTCCGATAGGGTGATGAATTTTTCGTCACCTTGTAGTACTCGTATATATTGTTCAAGGATTCTCTCCATGATTTTTAAAATGAAGGAGCTAAGGCTAATAGATTATTATGATTTGACCCGTTGTTTTGACTTCAGTATTTTAATCTTAGTCAAGTTTATTGGTAACATACCTAACCTAAAGATGTGCTAGATATGAAAAGTTTAATTAGCTGAGGAATTGGTAGAATGTGGCCAATTATAGACCCCTTTGCGCCTCTAACATATCTAAAATAAGCCTCTTATATCTGCTGTCAAACGTAAACCAAAGACGGTTAAGGTTATTCCTTTGGAAAGATAATGAAGTAATTATTTCGAAGAGTAGTTTATAAATAAAATTTGTTTCTAATTTATTAAAACTGATCCCTAAATTAGCCTTTATTAAAAAAGGTGTTGAATCTTGGGATCGGTTAAAACATTTTCGTCTGAAAAGAAATTATTTTCATCTTCTAATTTGTTCATATTCATCTGCTAGTTTTTGTCAGCTTTTTTTTAAATATTCGTCTGAAAAACTTGAAATTTCGTCTGAAAATCTGAATAAATCGTCAGCATTATTTTTGTCTCTATGAATATTCCCTTTTACTCAATTGTTTTTTTTTATATTTTCCGACGGGTTTTTAATTTTTCAGACGATTACTATTTGTTTTCAGACGTTTTAAAAATTGTTTCAGACGTTTTAAAAATTGTTTCAGACGTTTCCAATATCTGATTTTCTGATGATTTATATTTATTTTCAGACGATTTCTATTAAATTTCAGACGTTTTTTTTTTTTATTTTTGCCAACGTTTTCCAATTTTTTTTTCTGAAAAATACTATTTATTTGTAGACGAACAAATTGTAGCCCTTGGGATCCATTAAAATTCCAAAATATATATTCAGTAAAGACTGCACACGAAAAGCCAACTTTTTTTTAACAAAACTCGTAACAAACTCACAGATGCATAAAAATAGTGCTGCCAACCCTGTATTCACAATTATTGCGTTGCCAACATAAGGCTAGTCGAGTTTAGTATTGGTTCACTAGATGGCGCCATTACAGATAAGAAAAAGACTCCATTGTCATAGATTGAAGTAACATTTTTGCAACCATTTTTTTGAAATTATTATTTCATAAAATATAAGTTAAACACAACAAATGATTTTTTTGCACGATTCTATTTGAATCATCTCAATCTTATGTCAAATATTTGATATGTCCCTAAATTATTGCGAACCTGCCTTCATATTAAACAAAAATAATTACATTTTTCAGTCGCCCACTGTACACAACATCTTAATTTGCATAATACTACAGTAAAATCTACTTTTTTTTTTTAATTTACCCACACACAGTAGAAAAAATTTCCTTTGACATGTGTTTACCTGATCATTCGAATATACACCATACATTCATATAAAAGAGTTAAAATGCCTGTCTGGCTGGTATTGCTTGTCACTCGGCCGGAATCGTTGTTGAAAGACATCTTTTACATCTGTCATCGGGGCGGCCGGAGTGGCGCGTGTGTATTGAACGAGATGAGATAATCAAACCTCAGTCAGAACATCATTTTTTAGGTAAATATTTGAAATTGGAAATCAAGTCATGCATTATTATCCACAGCTAAATATGTGCACAAAGATACCGATCTTTATGCCCGCAGTCAGACATATCTATCGTTTAAAAATGACATAAGCCTTCTGCTGTCACGGTAGAAATTTAATTTCATTGTTTCAATATGTGCTACTTTATTGACAGTGATGGGTAATTTGTGGTGGCAATTTGTGGGTGGAAATTGAAATGTATAAATTTTTGACTTACGTTTGGTATAAAAATAAAGTTGGATCATCTCATTGAATGTCATCATAGGTAATGTCGTTCATGGTTTAAATGAACAAGTTATGTCACAGGTGAATGTTTGTTAAGGGGTTTAATATTAGAAATGTTTTCAGAAAGTGTATATTAACTCTTCTTTTGACATCTTCGCGAAGATGAACAAAACTACATTACATTTTGACACCTTTGTGTAAATCCGTTAAGCGATTTTCAAATTGTTAAATCAACAGAAATACATTTCTCTATTCGACATTTACCTATTTCAGCAATGGCGGATGCATTCACATTTTCGTCGAAGCAAAAATAAGCACTAGCTCCTTTGATGCACGGTGGAGAGAAGCGAAAACTCTCAAATGTCATCGAGCAATTCGTGCTATTTTGTTTGAGTGCTGAGTGCGTCATCTGTTGTGAAGAAATGGAAGGTGTACCCTAGCGGCGATAATTTGAAACCTTTTAGATACACAAATTTGGCAGATCAGCAAGAATATATACGAAAAAGGAGATAAGCGACATTAAGTAATTAAATATTGTGAAAAATAAATACATTTATTAAGTAAAAACATAAAAATAAAATCCCAACTAGTTTACAATAATGGAAAATAAAGAAAAAGTCTTGCATTATGAAGTATCCCAATGCAACTCATATAGACAAAATTGTATAACCATATCCAAAACTGCGAAGACGTGGGGTTTTCAAGTCGTTGAGGATGCATTTATGACTAGATCAGTTACTTCACTGTTTCCTGAATCTGGTATCATACCTATAGCATAGACCCAACCAGCCTTGGCGAGCTATTCCCCCTCGCGAATGGATCGGTTTATCCCGCTAAAATATTCTGCAATATCACAGATGGTTATCGACGAAGTCTGAGTTAAATCTCAGTTAGTTGGGCCCGCCGGGATAATGCTGCACAATAAATAGAATATTGACAATAATTTAAATAATTTTAAAACAGTTAAAAAAGAGTCTAATCTAAAAAACATGTTGGCTTCAATTTTCCTCGCAGGTTTGTACGAAACTGACATTTCACTAGCAGTCCATGTAGTATAGTATGTCAATGGGCTGATAAGTCAGAAGTTCATAAATCAAGATTAGGACTGTAAAAAAAACGAAAAGAACTACTTTCGCATTTGAAAAAACGACAGAAATGCCTCCATGTACCTTCTTTTTTTTTTCTACTTCGTTTTCGCAAATATATTCTAAGAAGCTGTGCATTTTAAGTTGCATACTTTTAGGATTATTTTGACACTTCCAAGATAAATCTTTCGTTGCTCTTCTTTCACACAAAATGAAAATTTCTTTCGTTTTTGGAGTTATATAAAGCAAAAAAAAAGCGAAAACGAAAACTTCTTTCATTTTCAAAGTTACATAAACTTTTTCATCTTATTGAAACTCAAACCCAGGACACGGCTATCTTATATTGTACAAGTATTTTTTTGTTTTGTCGATGAAAATAGTTTGATACTCACCTTGTTCGTATTATCAGGGGCCAGATTATGTAAGACGAAAACGATCGAACGTTTTCGTTTCGACCATAGCAGTCTCTGTCTATTGCCACAGATATGATAGAGACAGGTTTAGTAAAAACGAAAGCGGTTTTCGTTTCGTTTTTTACAGAATCCCACCCCAGTCTTCGCAGCGACTCCTTTCGATATAACTTAACAAAATATTATTCAGAAATTAGGTACGTTTTTTTTGCGTCTCCTTTCACAAACGGTGCCATCGAAATAATTTTCGACACCTACTTTTAGGAAACATTTGTCAAAAATGTCACCCTTTCACTATATCAACTGCAGAAATATGAAATAACATTACATATTCATTGAATTTATGTTTCTATTAAATTATCTATTTATGGAACTTTATGAAGCGAAACAAATTAATAATCGCCTTCATCGTGCACTTTGAACATTTAGGCAGTATCTAGGACGTCAAGGGTTTAACGGAATATAATCCTAAATCACGCGAACCAACACAAACAAAATGGAGTACATAACAAACGAAATTGCAAAATGAAATGATAATCGAATGGAAATTGCTTCAAAGGATTGTAAGAAGAAACAGTTGCAAGTTGTGTGTAGATGTACAAAACGTACTTGTTTAATCAATGACGTCCGCTGTGTAATGAAATTCTTGCTATTTTCGTTTTTTCTCTAGAGAAATTCAATTTTTTGTCTATATAGAAACCATTTTCGTTCCTTCTCGGTTTCGTGTCCTAATTATTTTCTGCGTTACTGCTTGAGTGTATTGTTACAATGGACGGTATGTATATTAACTCGGTTTGGGTAATTACCATGGAGGACAACAATAAGCCTTGAATTCAAGGACCGGAAATACGATTTTTTTTTGTCGTTGTTTTCAGTTATGCGAGTCCTTAAATTATTCATTCATGGAGTTTAAATGCGCTTAATACTTGAAGGGATTTGGTTTTTATTTTATTTTACACAAACTAAAATTCCAACGGAATTAAGTAACATTACACAACACTCGTTCAAGTTGGTGGAATCTGGCACACTGAGGTCCTTAACTCCCTGAGTTGAGAAGGACGTCGAAGAATCTAATTTTAGTCCGGTAACAATTTGTCATAATGTGATTATTCTTTATACGAGGTGTACTCTTGGTTTTGACTCATTTATGAGACAACTGAACTGTAGGTCAACTCATATTTTGTACATTTCATCCACTATTATTTTTGGGGTGGGTGGATTTGGCTGGCTTCCCTTGTGCCAAAGGCTTTAAAGTTTAAACTATAGCATTTCATTTTCGGACGTCATCATATATGATTGAGATACAATTTTGTCCTTGACAACCTATCTCTATGCAATAACTAAAGTTGACTGAAATATCCATGGATGAGTTGTCCTAAGGTTCTGTTGTCTATGCTGTCTATGTTGTCTATGTAGATGATTTATATGCGTGGGTACACATGCCTTCCCTGCGATAACCTCGTTTCCAAAGTGGTTTAGATAAATCCGCCAACTCGGTTCAAAGAGAAGGAAATTACTTTCCGCAATTGCTATAACCGCCATCTATGAATGGGAATTTTATCCAAATTTTACTCACATTTTAATTCAAAAGTAAAAAAGAGTTAAAGCTACTTATATGACCAAGAAATATTTTTTTTTCACTGTCCTAATTTACAAAACTCAGGATAATTGCAGATGTGGTTGATAGGATATCCATTATCGTCGCACGGTCAAAAACCCTAATGATTGTCGCATAGGAATACACGCAAACGTTGGGTTACTTAATCAAGGGATTATTATGTTCCAAAGGAATTTTTCATGATTGTCGCAAATTACGCACTCTAAGTGAAGCTATATAATAATTCACTATATAACATGAAATGTAGGTATTTAAATATATACCCACGAAAAAAAAACAATGCCAGCCACTAGTTCTCTGTAGTATGTTTTATTTATTTTTATTTTTTTTAGTTATGAAATACAAAAAAAGTTGTGCAACTTTCTCTTATCAAATCCACTGTGAGTCTTTTCATTTTACTGATTACGTGGCTGAGTAGCAAATGTGTAGCAAAAAAAAGTGCTGAACCATAAATTAGGGCTGATTAGGTTAGGTTTAGTGCTATTGACCGAAGTTAAGGTTGTTCGCGTGGGAAAATTGCGATAAAAATGTTTTCATTGTTTGAGCAACTTAGTAATGTATATATAGTGTTATGAATGTTGATATCTAATTAAGTTATATAATAAATTCTTTTAAATAAACATATGTAGTAATAAAAAAACACTGGTGTGATAAAGAAGCTCTACATCCATATTGCAATGTTTTTCTGCTATCGAATATCGTTTTCAGCAAACTCCTCAAATAGATCTAACCGGGTGTACTGTTGTTCCTTCCGCGCGCAGACTCTTGCTAGTGAGTATCCTACAAATTTTATAATAAACTGGTTGTATTCGCCCAGCTTTGCCCATGCCCAGGAATCGTATTGCTGAAATATATTCATGTCTATCAGAACAGTGCAATAGCAAATTTTACAACTTTAGTTCTTATAAGTGTCTCGGTGTTTTCTCCTTTTTTTTTTTGTATGGGAAGAGCCAGGCTCCTTTGTCCGATCCCGTTCAATTTTTTTTTTTCAAATGCTCTCAGCAAGCAATGCACTTCTATTTACCAAATTCCAACGCTAAAGCTGTTATAAATATCAAGATATAGTCTAATTTTGAAATTTGACTGACTGACAGCGCCATCTATCGGAAAACTTTAAAACTATTGATTTACGCCCACTTTTTACTTTCATAACAAATATATTTTGTAAGTTTCAGCTCAATCAACCGAAGTATCTAGAGAAAGCGTTTGCAATGTTTTTGTTTTTTTTTTTTGTATGGTATATGCCACGCCCCCTTATAAAATTTTCATTTGATTAGTTTTCACAGGAAAACTCCCGGGTCAATGCATAAGTTTGTCTGAAATTTTTAGATCAATCGGTTTGGTTTTTCAGGTGCCACGCCCCTTTTTTCTAATTTTAACCAAATTTCACCAAAACACATTTGGTCCAAGAAAAAATATTGTCTAAACGTTTGAGATCAATTGGTTCGGTGGTTTTCGAGATATACAATTTTGCATTTTTTTTTTAGGTGCCACGCCCCTTTTTCCAAATTGCCGTGAAGTTTGGGCTAATAAAATTGATTGTCTGGAAATTTGAGATCAATCGGTTCGGAAGGTGTACGAGATATACAATTTCGAATGTTTTTGGGTAGGTGCCACGCCCTTTCACAGAAATTTGGGCCAATAAAAATGATTGTCTGATAGTTTGAACTCAATCGATTTGGTAGTTTTCGTAATATACTTTTTTTTTTGATATCTGAAGACGCTAGAAGAACTCGACAACTTCTTTGTATTAACAGAAACAAAATTAGCTCCGTTGTGGGAACATTAACAGGACACTGTCTGATAGGCAATCATGCCCGCAGAATTGGAGTACCCTACAACGATTTATGTAGGAGCTGCATGGACGAAGAGGAAGAGGAAACCACCGTTCACTGTCTTTGCTCCTGCCCAGGCTCTTGCCACCTTGCGTGGCACGATTACCTTAGGGGCTTATTTCTTCGAAGACCTGAGCGACTTATCTCTAATAAATTTTTACTTCATCAGGAAGTTCGTTACAAAATGCAACTGGCTTCACTGAAACATCAACACGCAATTAACTATTGAAACTATTGAATTTGTACAACAATTTGTCAACCTCTTTCGACGTCAAGTTGTTAAGCAGATCTGTACCAGACACACTCCCTACAAGCGAACTGTCAGAAGTTACAAGCGGCGGTTAGACTGTTTCGACCAACCTTCCTTTTTCCCCAAAGACATAACGCCACCGAGAGGAGCTGAGTACATCGGTCAACCTCACCATGACATGTCAATCTGTAACAGCCACCCTCCTTACAAGCAGACTGTCAGAGGCTACCAGCGGGGGTTCAGACTGTTTCGGTCACCCTTCGTCTTCGCTCTCCCTGAAGGACAAACTCTAACCCTTTTTTCGATACCAAGAATTGTGATGGTTTGCTTCAATCAAGGTCTTCTGGTCACCACCATTCTTTGTCTCGTGGACGGGTTGTCAAAGGAAATAAAGGGCAGACTGCTACGATTACCCTCCATCCTTTTTCCAGTAGACAATCCCTCCACTGACTTTTGGTCTAGCAGAGGAACGGATAATCGGTGGTGTTAGCGAAGCGTGAATTTCGGCGTCGATTTCCTAATCGTGTCGTTAGAACTCGGAAAACATTCTGGCGCTTAGCTACTCGACTCGAACAGACTGGAACCACAGGAGACCATGCATGGCGCGGCCGAAACCGCCGTTCGGCCGAGAATGTCGCTGAGAACGAATAAACATCAACCCGACGACGGGCCACGCAATTGGACATCACCAGACGGACCCCACAGCGAATTTTAGTAAAATACTTACACAAAGTGCAAACAGTGCATCAGTTAATGCCTGCTGACCGTCAGTTGCGTGTGAATTCCTGTCAAGCCATTCTCAATTTCAACAACGAAGAGGACGATTTTGTGTCGAAAATCATCATGAGCGACGAGGCGCATTACCACTTAAACGGTTACGTCAATAAGCAAAATCTTCGTTCCTGGGGCACTGAAAATCGGCGTGTGATGAACGAAGAACCATTACATCCACTCAAAGCCACTCTGTGGTACAGCATTCACACGGGAGGAGTGATTGGGCCGTATTTTTTTGAGGACGCAATCGGCAATAAGGTCACTGTTACTGGCGAACGCTACAGGGCCATGATAAACGACTTCTTACTGGCGGAATGGTGGGCGCAGTAGCGCAGTGGTTAGTGTGCTGGACTACTGTGCGAGGGATCCCAGGTTCGATCCCCGGAAAAACACAAATTACATCTTAAGATTTTTTCTACTGAGCCACCTCTCGCGAACGTCTGACAAACATCCGAGAGTATGACTGTCCTGAAAAAGCTTCTCAATTCGCCGTTCGGACTCGGCATAAAATTGTAGGTCCCTTCCATTCGTTCCCAAAAATAGAAACCCACACAAAACGAATGGTTACGAGAAGCTAGGCCTTGGGTGTCTACCGTCTGTTGCGCCGCCTATTTATTTTATTTTTTTACTGCCGGAATTGGATAAGCGGGGCTTAGTGAACAAGTGGTTTCAACAAGACGAGCCACAATGGATATTGTGAAGGAAGCGTTTTCTGGCCGCAATTTCTGGACAATTTCTTGTAATCGAACATTGGCTTAAGTAGGATTACTTCCACTGCAATAATCATATTGTGGTTCTCCCTTAACAGCCAAGCCACACGGCTTCTTCATTATGGTAGGACATTGTAACTATCTAAATTCGTTTTAAACACAACGACAACAAAATATGCAACTCATGTCGAATTAGATTGGAATACCAGTAGGTACAAGTACATGTTATGTCAATTATCGAACACGAAAACTAAACGAACTTCATTTCATGCCCAAGCTTTATCGAATGAACAATATTCAATTAACTAGAACAAGCTAAAGTAAATTGTTGTTTTGGCAAAATTTACCAACATGAACCAATCAATTTGAAAATTACAAAAAAAAAAAAAAAAAAACCGCCATCACATTAAAAATCATAATAAAATTCTAGTGCTGACATCATCACGATGAAACCATATCAATACTACGAATATCATGTCATCGACATCTACAATTCTACATCACTATAAATTACTAATAAAAAAAAAATCATAGAATGGCCAACTCTATATACGAAATGAATAAAATGAATCTAATTCAAGCTAACCCTTGTATATCGATGACGTGATGTCGTTTTACCAGACTACATAGGCACTACATCAGCTCCATGTCTGCATAATTATTTTATGGTCATCGCATGTCTATGGGTGCCGGTACCGGAATATCCAATGCAATGGAACATAGAGCACCAATTAACAATCGGTCCATTGGTCATGGAGAATCGCTTGGGAGCGACACACTCTCTTTTTCGGTACCCAAGTACGGCCGGAGCACCATCACCATCACCACCACCACTCGGGGTGGGGTGTGATAGTGTAGGCACTCCCTCTTCTTAGTCAAGGTTCGACCTGTGACATTTTGATATTCGCTTGTATTTCATTTCATCGTTTGAATCAATTCGTATCTATATATTCAACGATGGCGGTGAAATTCTATTGTCTATATGAACACGGTGAATTTGTACAACTAATTGAATTGAATTTGTTTTAGAGAACAAAAAAAAATTAATTAGATTCAATGGTTTATTTAAGAAATTTGTTAACGAAAGTAAGGTTTCATTTTAATTTTTCAAATATCTAACATGCACCCAAATGCATACATCGGCCATTGTGTATAAATGTCTTTATAGAATACAAAATAGAACTACGAAATTCAGTTTCACATTGTGTTTGCATTCATTTAGACAGAGATACCAAAACGAGAGGATCTACGTAGCTTAATAGCAAAGTTCACAACGAAATTGGTATTTCGGTGGCGTATACGTAACATTTATGCATTCTCTTTCAATAAATTGTTTTGCTGCATTTTTCGGATTTATTTAACAGAAATTATATCCTCTGCATTTCGTAAGGAATGGGGAGGAATAACAATAAATAAGTGAAGGATATTTAGGGAATTTTTTAGAGGAAAAAAAATTAAAAAAAAAAAAAACAACAATGGTGTGGTGTGATATAAAATTGATGCTGTGGCTTTATTTTGAAGCTTCATTCATGTCATTATGTGTGGAATAGCACATTATACAAATGTCCACTTCGCTGGCAGTGCTTCAAGCGGACGACGCACGGTCTAATTTGTTATGACTCATAACGCAGGGCTAGGATTTCCATGCAAATGCATGTTTTTTTTGGGACACTTGAGAAGAAAGGGACTTTATTTTCTTTACGAATCATGAAATTTCCTTTAAACTGGCATTCAATCGTTAGTGCATATTTTTGCATATTTTACTATAAATGCATATATGTATTGCATATTTTGCATATTTTTAAAATAAATGCATATTTTTTGTGTATATTTTCAAATTAAGAGATATAAACTTGAAACAATTAAATTTTTTTTTTTCGTAGAACGATCGTTTTCTATGTATAACGGCCATAATATTTACTCCGGGTGTAAATCAGGTTTAAGTTAATTTTACACCTGATCATCAATCCGCATTTTTAAAAGTGTCTTGCGAAAACTGTGTAGTATAAATGGTGCATTTTTAATGGGGGGTGATCTAAACTGCAGACACAGAGACTGGGGTTGCATTAGAGCAAACTCATGGGGAAATATTTTGTCCGATCTATCTGTTATGTTGCCCATGTCCATCTTGTTTCCTTCTAGTCCTACTTATGTCCCAGCTAGTTCCCGTGGAAATCCGTCCGTTTTAGATCTATTTATTACAAATGTTCCTGGTCTAATGTCTCAACGAATTTCATTAAACGAGCTAAGCTCTGACCATAATCCGGTTATTGCTCAAATTCGTTGGTCGGGTTTGGAAAAAGTGCAATATTTTTATGACCTAAAAAACGCAAACTGGGATCGTTTTCGTATGGAGGTAAGAAGACAGCTTCGAACCATTCCTACGACTATTGAAACAATTACAAGCAAACAAGATGTTGACTCCATTGTTCAGGAATTTTCAGAGCATGTCCTTAGTTCGGCTAATAATAGTATTCCAAAAGTTGCGAAAAAATTATTTTGCCTTAAAATTCCAGCTCAAACTTTGGAACTAATTAGAATTAGGAATATGCACAGAAGAAACTGGCAAAGATTCCGCCAACCTGCTTCTCGTATTCTAGTAGCTCAATTGAATAAAGTAATAAATAAACAAATTCAAGATAATCGAAATAAGGAATGGAATAATAAGCTTAGCACCCTTGATAAAGCTAGCAAGGCCTTCTGGAATATAATAAAATTGTTAAAAATAAATCCAAGGAACTACCTTGCATTAGAAGTGGTACAGAAACCTTCTTTACTGATACGGAAAAGGCGAAGGCGTTATCTCTAATGCCCCTATTATGTAAGACAACTACAACTAAAGTTGAGTTGCCACTTGGTTTTATTTAATTCAAAAAACGGTATTGTCCGTATTGTAATACACAACCTTGATAGAAAAGTTGTCTGTCAAAACACAACAAAGATATTAGTGGTTGTCTATAAGTTGTTACATAGTTAGTTTGAGTTGTGTGAAAGTTGAGTTGAATTGAATAATAGGGGCATAAACTTCGCGCAAAATCACATTTTAATGGATGGTTTCCTTTTGCAGGTGTGAACGCACCCATAACAATGTATTCCCAACGACCGGGTATCCGGTACCGGTTAGCCGGCTGCTGGGTATGTGTAAAATGGGCCTTATTCTTTGAAGAAATAACATCAATGCCATATATTTTCCAGCATGAAATAAAATCTCTAGAATCTTCTGGAATTGATTGCACATCACTCGTCCAACCAAAAGTGAGCCTCAGCGTCGACCACGATTTTCCTGCATAAAAATCACGAAGTCATCTGTACGTTTATACAAATTGACAGCTGTTTTCAAACAAAATTTTGAAAATTTGGTAGTATTGTTCAATGCCAGTGATATCAGATTATCAGGTCGTGGTAATTTTTCCTCTTTGAGGGAAATTTCGATCTCGAAATCAGCTTAAAGAGAAACGTTCTTCCTGCTTAAACAAATAAATGGGAAATTCCGTTTTTTTTTGTAAGCTCTTTTTAAAATGGATAAGTAATTCCAAAAAGAATTTCAAATATAATCTACCTAAATTTTTCTTAAAACTAGTTTTTATTTAAGACGAACCTAAGTAAACCTAAACTTGTACTTTAGTCGATGGAAAAAATGTGCCTCTTTGTTATTCAATAGGTATTATTGGATTTTAAGTTCTGAAAGATTCACGCTGTTCGCCGATACATCAGATTAAAGGTTTTTTTTTTATTAATTTGGTAACCTTGACAGTTCATCGTTTGCTCTGAACTAAAAAATAAAAACGCCTATTATGTGATCAACCAAAGTGGTTACTTTGCCACTGAAGTACATGTATGAAATTGTACTAGATTTGCGCGTTTCTATCCTCTTCCTTCTTCTATCTTTATGTTAATAAATGGAGTCACTTTGGCAAGCGTTTCCTTTTTTTAAATCTGATATTTTTTATTTATAGAGTTCCAAATTAAGCTCGAAGTTCCAAAACGCGAACGAGCAAACACAAGCCATTAAAAAAATACATTTGCTTACTTTGAAGCAGAAAATCGTCACTTAAAAGAGCCAATATCAGAAAAACACTTCTTAAAATTTTGTGTTTTCATTAGAAAAAAACCGTTTTTTTGCTCACGAAATCATTTGAAAATAAAAAAAAAAAAAACACGTGTGTCAAGTTTTTGCCAAAAAAAAAATGTATTTCATTGATTTTTATTTGTTTTAAGCGAGTGGGGAAATTTCAGGTATTTTTTGAAGTAGTGCCTGAGAAAAAGAGGAAATTTTAGCTTACAGTGTGGGAATTTTCATATCAAACGTCTGTAAGCACTGGTTAAAGCGTGAGTCTATACACAATGACTTACAAAAGTAAAAAATTGAACTAGCTACGACAGTTCGTTTGGCAGTTACCCCTTTTGTAAGTTTTGTATAAGCAGAAAAAAACATCCTTTATAACAAAAGTTTTTATTCCATTACTAATAAAATATCCTTATCCTTAGTTTGTATATTTTGTAAACAGAAATTAATATATTTCCATTTTCTTTTCTTTACAGGTAAGTGTCATTGAAATTTTGGTATTTCCAATTCCTAAACTACACTCAAAAAGATGGTAAGTTTATTTTGTCCCATCATCGGTCATCGGACGAAACCTTGAATCACTTTCAAAGGATTTTACTGCAAAATCCATATACACTTATACAGTCTGAGAAAGCAGTAAACATTTTAATTTACAATATTTTATCGTTAAAATTAAATTATTTTATATTGAGTCCCACAAACTGTTGGTATAGAGCGATTAAGAATTCCCACCCACCCCAAATACCATAAAGTCTCATCCATGCAATCTCATCGATTCGTATCGACCATTATTCAAGATCAATGTAAACATCTTTTATAGGTTAGGAAATCTCAATCTAAACAAAAACAAACCTCGAGGCCAAATGATTATAATAAATACACGGTGTACGGTTTGTATAGGTGGAATGAACAATCTAAATAAATTAAATATATAGAACTGTAGGAAGAAAGTATCTAGTAAAAAAATCGATCAGTGGTGGCATTGTTTATCCACACCATATACTAGCAACACACTTTCGACCGGTAATGAAAGTGGTATTAGTGTAAACAAAACAATGAATGCAAATCCTTTGCAAATACGCTCTGCATGAAGATAAATGTTTACACAATCTGTTCATGTGGGAGTATAGACAGTAGACTGAAGGAAATTCTATGGCAGGGTGGTCGTGGAATACTCAAGTTGCATTGATGCATGACATTTAGCATTAACACACCTGCAAACTGAGCCAAAAACTACCGGGCAGGTTAGATAAAACAGTTGTTCTGCTATTGAAGATACAATTAATTGACGCATTTGCATGGGACTATTTATATCTATGTTTATAATGACGCCTGCATAAATGTGGGTTTTTTTTTTTTTCTTTTTTTTTGCTATTGCCAGCTGCGTTTATTTGCTTGACGTAAGCGCGGTATGGTGAGCATTTAAATAATTTGTTGTTAATGAAATAACATGTTGCAGGTGATCGCCACTTCCTGAACGGGTTTGGTGTTGTTTTCTTAAATGACGTCTGTGTTAAGAAGGACGCAATAAGTGTCACTTTCGAATGTTACAATCGGGGGACAGTCGAAAGTTGTTCACTAAGTTTGTATGTGAATATGTTGTTTCCGCTTTTAAAGTCTATTGTAATCGAAATTAAGTTTTTTTTTTTTTTTTCAATCACTTTTGCATTTATTAGATATGATCATGAACCAGATCAAGTTCAGTTATTCGTTTGGTCAACCGAAGGTTAGGTTAGGATGTAATTTCCAGAAGCAATTGAGGCCCATTTTGATTACCCTTTTATAGTAGATCAAGTAGATTCTTGATAAATCTTCTTAAATCTGGTAGAGTTATCGTTGCTAGATCTTCAAAGTCGTCAAAGAACCGTGCTCCCATACAAGAGTAGCGACGATCTTGGAGAGCTTGGCACAGAAAATGTTCCCAGTGTTCCCAGGTTGAGGGGAAAATCGCCATTTTTGGCGATTTTTTAAGACGAAAGGGGAAAAAAGGGGACAGGGATAAAAAAGGGGAAACACATCCAAAAAGGGGAAAAATCTTAAAATCCTATCAAAAACAGTTTGTAAGCGAATTTTTTAGAATGAATAAATGTTAACAACCTACAAAAACAACCATGCTCAAAAAACGTGCCCATGCAACATCTCACTTTTTTTGTTTGGTTTCTGAATGCATTCATTCTTTTGACATTTCATTAAACTATTACCATGGCCTGGCCATACACTCCTTACCATGAACGTCGTGTCAGAGACAGGTAGATTTTGACTGAATATAGAAAGAAGATAGGTAGATCATACAGAAAATGGACCAAAAATCCACTTTCAGAAATAATTCTCGCATGGGCATGACATGACGCATGAAGGTTCTTTTTCGAAACCATAGGGCTTTCGATACAAATCTTCCTTTGGTATTTGCGTTGGTAGAGTGAGGACGTAAAAAGCGGGCGTCCGCTACCATAAAAATTTTTGTATTTTCGATTTCATTATTCCTGTCAAACTTTATTTCATTGCAATGAGGCGTTGTTTTTGAGTATAGCCAAGTCGTTCATGTGAATGAAAGTCATACCCGTGTACTGGGCCACACATTCCTTCCTATGAAAATCGTTTTGGGCGAGACGGGTCGATTTTAAGTGAGTAGAAAAGAGAGAAGCGATTTTCTTAACTAACATAAAAATCTACCCGTCTCTCCCGACACGACTTTCATGGGAAGGCATGCGTGGCCCATCACATAGTGTGTCCTTTCACTATGTCTAGATTCAAAATATTACGCGCATTTCTAGAAAACGGCGGCACAACTTAATGGGTAAGTGAAAATAATTCTCATTTTATTTAGGATTTTGAAATGAAGGAAGAACCAACAAAAAGAATAAAAATATCTCACGCAATTGGAAGCATTGCCCGAGTTCAAAAGCTGGCTACGCTTCTTCGGGGACAAAAAAGGGATTTTTTTGTTTTTCAAAGGGGAAAAAAAGTCATTTTGGTGTTAAGAAAAGGGGAATTTTTTTCTTAAGACCTGGGAACCCTGAATGTTCCACAGATTCTATTTACTCTTCATCACTGCAACTTCTGCAGAAGTCATTTGAAAAGATGCCTAGTCTTTTGAAAAATTATGCAGTGACCGGCACTCGGATTTGGTTTCTATCAAAAGATGTTAGGATCTTTGACCTTTTAGTGTCAATTGCGGACCACAAGTTTGCGAGTTATACTACAACCGGAAGTGCTGTTCCATCGTTCTTTAGCCAAGTTAAATGTGACACCCTTAGCTGTGTTAAAAGCTGGTAATACTTGCCTGTCAGCTAATAAAGGGTTTTTCAACAGGGACGCTACAAAAGTAGAGCGACAGGGACAGCAAACGACGCCGAATTTCTTGCCGCTCTTTTGACATTTCTCTTCAGTAAGGTTTGCCATTTCATGATGGAAAGATATACGAGCCAACAACGAGTCGAAATTATTAAAATTTACTACCGAAATTCGGAGTCAGTGGCCTCAACGTTAAGAGCGCTACGTCCAATTTATGGTCGTCATAATCGTCCTAGCAGATCAACAATGTGTCAGTGCCAGTGAGACAAAGAAGTGCCCGTAGTGGCGAGAATATTGCTGCCGCTGAGGCTTCAGTTGAAGAAAGCCCAAATGTGTCTCTCACACGTCGTTCTCAAGCGTTGGGCATCTCTGTGACGTCGTTGTGGCGAATTTTGCGAAAAGATCTTGGCATACATCCTTACAAGATTAAATTAGACTATTTCCTGTGGGGCTACGTCAAGTCTATGGTCTATGCTAACAAGCCAGCGACGATTGATGAACTTCGTACGAATATCGAACGTGAAATTGCAGCAGTATCGGCCGGTTTATGCTTGAAAACCGTCGAAAATTTGGTTCAGCGTCTGGACTTCTGCAAGCGTGCCCGTGGTGGCCATGCGAAAGAAATCGAGGTCCATACATAATGGCATCGGACGTACTTTCACAGGAATAAAGAATTTCATTGATATCCAAAACCGTTTTTGTTTTATTTAAAAAAAACTTTTGTAGCGCTCTTATTGAAAAACCCTGTATAGTATGTCTATTTCAGAGCCACATCTGGCTCTCAATGTCGAAAGGCACTGACTTATGGATTTGGAGTTTACCAGATTGGAGATAATCGGCTGTCCAGTGTCCACACAGAAGGTAATTTCCATTGCTAGTTGTTCCCTAGCTAAGACAGTTTGAGCTACTTTCTTAACCGTGTAGTTCTCTGCCAAGAAAAAGTTGCACTGTTTTGCCAGTCGGTATGAATGGCTGATAATTAGTTCTTCTGAAAAGACTCCGGCTTCCGTTCCATTCTTCGTCTTTGAGTCATCTGTGAAGATGGGTATGCCTTTTATGACGGTATTCGGGGAGAGCCAGTCCTGCCCGTCAGGTATACAGACTTTAAATAACTTGTCACAGTCATACGGTTTCTTGTAGTCCGCAAGTGACATGAGTCCGCTTTGATCAAAGTTTGTGAAGTATGCGCGAGTAACCGAACGACGGCTTTCAAAATTTGGTCTTTCTTAGGCTGCCACGTTCTTAGTGTAGAGCTTGATGGTTTGTAGGTTCAACAACGTTTCTTAGTCGACCGAAATTTTCCGATCAATATTCTACTAATCGACGATAGAAAATGTATCGTTTGAAACACACCATGTTAGAGTGGGATTTTCGAAAAACTGATACATATTTTAGCCTTTTTTCAACCCTTGCCAATATGATTGACATTGTGGTCTAAAAGATCGCATATATTGTCACTTCGGGTAACTTATTCTAAGACATACACCGCTTCCATTATGAAGGCTAGTTTCATCCTTTATAGCAGAGTTTTTAACTCCCCTGACGAAAGTATTTATTGTTTGTAATGCCTGGTATTCGAATAAAATGTGTTCCTTATCCAGACAGAAGCTTCATTCACAGATTTTATCTCAAGCAAGTCAGAAAGATCACCATCTTTAAGTATAGGGGTATCAGCTTTTATAACTTTTTGTCCGATTCACTTCCGTCGTTCGACAGTTATTATTCCTTATTCATTCATTTCCTGTCCCCTTCTCTGGTAGAGGCATTCGTTTGAGACAAGGTTGGCCAAGGAAATCGTTTCTGAACTGAAACAAAATTATCCTTGCAACTCTTGAGCTGGTTCCCATTCGAAACAAGCAACAAACCATCGGAACTATGACCATCTGTCAGTTCCTTAATGGCCTTGTTTGCTGTCACGCCTTGTTTCGCTGCTTCCGTCTGCGCCATTTAAGACGTATCATTCGACGGTATAGCATTACCAGTTGCCCCGAATGTCTTACCCTCTTTTGGTGTGAATGCAATCCTGATTTTAAACTAGGGTCTGATGAAAAAAGAGGACATATTTTTACCATGTGTATATTTAATGTTTTAAGGGGAAAAAATAAACAAAAGGATAAATAATAAAGAGAAAAAAAATCGATGCTCTGTACCAAAGATAGGCGGCATCTAGAATACTTTTGCATAGCGATAATTATCACACAATGTTAGCCAATTCTTACAGTTTCACTATACCCTTACGCCACGTGCCTAAGCATCGTCGCCTCATAGACAGATACCTACCATGCAATCCATCAATCCATTAGCATGTGTAAATCCAATTAAATCCGCTTTCGATCATATAACAATCACTATATGAATGACGTCAAACACGAGCTCCAACGCAAGCCGGATCTCAAAGCAGATCTCTCGCTCATTAGATCCGATTATGACAGAGAATAAAAACAGTTTTTATGTTGCCCCGGTTCGCTGCCATGCCAACACGATTCTGTCAATTGAAAGAGAAGGCCTTTATTGTTTCTAGAATTGGGATACCACCACAATAAGAGTGTCTCATTGCATGAAACGGACCCCAAGCGTATACAGTGTTCCTCCTTATGTTATACCCCGCTGAATCCAAGTAATTGCCGTCAGTTAATAGAAATTGCAATTAGATTAGATTAGTCCCCTCTAACAGCGCATCTATCATTGATGGTCAATGATTTTGCAGCTGATGAGGTTGGCGCGTCGCGTCCAAAGTTAATCAGAGCGCACATACGGTTCCAATGCAACAAACAGGGCGGAGCGCGGCGGCCGGCGCGCGTCGTCATCGTCAGCGATGCGTCAACTAATGTGCGCTATTTTTAAGTGTAATACTTCAGTGATTCGTATCTCGAAAAATCTGTGTTTTCGACGACACTTCTGAGCGATGATGGCGTAACGCATGTGTGTGTCAATTATGATGTGTGAGATATCTGTAATGCGATTACTCGGCAGCGAGTACTAATGGCGCCAGTCGTCAGTCGATTTGAAATAGATTTTTTTTTGGGTTAATGGACGGTAGCGCTAAGTTTGTTCGTACTTCCTTGACACAGATACAGATACTTGGTGATTAATGCATTGGTTAGCAATTATTTTCCATCATCGGCTATCGGAGATGCCATGACTCATGGACTCTTTCCAAACGAAATGGGTTTGTACTTCTCTCCTGCTAGCCGATTCCGGCTGGGCAAACGTGTTTTGGCTCTTATTACCACTCGGATACATGCGGTGTGTTGTGTATGCCTTAAGCTATAAACATTTGTTCAAAACAAGGTCATTGTCAAGTTTCTTTGTCACACAGAATAGATGCCAAAACTGGTTTGTTTTTTTTTTTTTTTTTTTTGATCTCAGTGGAAGTCTTTTATTGCCGTCCACTTAAGCCGATGAAGTACTTAAGGTTGGTGTTGTCGATAAAAATAAGTCACACATTGAGGGATACCCACCACCGGCGGCGGAGGCGGTAGTATGTTTGAAATGTATCTATTATATATTTTTTTTAGAGATTCCCTATTGTCAATTGAATGTCAATTAGTAACCGGTAGTGAAATTGTGTCAAATTAATTTTGATTGCATTGTATTAGTCCATCGATGTGCAGTTAAATCTAAAGTAGATTCGTTCAATCCGGTTGCAAGGTGACGTAATGTTGATTTTACTTACAGCCCACGCAAGTTCTAGTTCGGTCTGGTTTGGTGCCAAGGAACTATTATATATTCGCAAGTGGTTTTTCAATAAGTTAGGTAGTAGTCTTCGAGTTGTCTTCTTACCCCCAGTTTCACACTGAAAGTTTAAACTAAAGTTCAACTGAACCTGAACGTGAGTTTAAATTTGAAGTTCAACTCGTCCGGTTTCTCAATCTAATCTGAACTTCAGTTCAATTGAACTCAGTTTATGAATAGATTTTGCAGTATTGTAGAGTACTTAGGTTTTATTATACGACTTTTTCAAAATCGTTCCTTGTATTTCCTTTCAAAGAACACACAAAACAACGTCAAATATTTGTGTTTTTGACAATCGGCTGATCTGAGGTTTAAACGGGAGAATACTGTAGTTTAACTTAAACTACAGAATGAACTCTGTTCAAGGTTTAAACGAAACTGGGAAACCGAATTAATTTTTGAACTAAAGTTTAAACTAAAAGTGTAGTTTAAACTCCTACTGTAAAACTGGGGGTTAGTGAATGTTGTTTAAAAATGAACGGCAGTTAGTTGAGATTTTGTATTTTATATAGAGTCGGTTAAGTGTAGATCGTTGGCATCGGCTTAGGTTATCTGTTGCAAAGGTGTCCTTAAAAAATAAAAATAAAAACTATTGGCATCGCAGAAATCGCTTCTCCCCTCTATCAATTTAACCGAACAACAAAATAGATTTATTGGCGATCTTCTATTACAATGCGCGTTTTATTATACGCCCCTATTCCCGTTGGCGTTTGTCGTATACGACTCATGTTTCGTGTCGTTGTAAAACGATGTTCATATTTTTTTTTTTAACTTTTGTTAACAACTTTATTTCCTTTTCTATGTGTTCATCATCATTTCAATCAATTTTTCTCAAAAGAGTTAAAAAAACAACTACTAAAAAATGAAGCGAATTACGAGTCGTTTACGACAAACCCATCTATCCCATCTATACCTAATAAACACACGCATTGTGGCAGAAGGTCAGCATTAAATCTTTCTTCCTGTTGTCCTAAGATCAAGAAGGTGCCGATTTACAATCAAAATGCGCATCCCTATTTTTGGATTCAATTCGAAACAATCTGTTATTAACTTCCCGAGGATTTGTCATGAAGATCGGTGATCCTCGATTAATTATCGCATTTAAATTAGAAGTGATTCGGTTTTAAAAATTCCAAAACACTTTCGAAAAAAATCTTTGTAAGTTTTGAAAATCATTTCGAAAATGATCAGTGATTTTGATCTCGACTTCACTTTGTTACCGCGACGATCAGTTGGAGTTATCTGCTTTAAAAATTCCAGTAATATAGCGATCATCTTATTGCAATCCTCGAAGTGTCTAATTTTATGCTATTATTCGAAATGGTCAGTGATTCTAAGCGATTCTTCTTTACACCTCTGAAATAATAGTTGAGGAGAATGGGCCTACAAAGCAACACTGTAAGTACTTACTGTCGTACAAATAAGATTTTACACATTTCTGTAAAACTGTCTTTCGGATGGTTTTCGACACATTTCTAAAGCAATTTTGATAACTCTCTTAAAAAATTATTGGTTTGGGAATAGCATAAATCACTAAAAGCTCTTCGAAAAACGTTCATATTCAGTTTTTATGTCATTTTGAGAGTTTTATTAATAAATATTTGCGGTAGTTTTACGAATGCGATTAGTAAATGAAAATATTCCTAGATTTTGTTCCAGGTTCTTATCATATTTTATTTTAGGCCGGTTTTCAGAGACAGAGATTTTGATCAAAAAGCGAGAAATAAGTTTATATTGCGCCTAGAGTTATACTTCTCTTTTCGAGTGGTTTAAATACAAACTAAAGAAAGAGAGAGTACAATTGCGCAGTAATTTGTGTTCACTATGAAACGGACGAAGTGCTTTGGTTTGTTGTCAAATTTAAAAACTATTCACATTACCAATTGTTAAAAAGCCAAAAAAGCTACTTTTTATGCATTTAAAACAGATAATTTATCATTTTACTATTCCAAGAGTAGGATTAATAGTCCATCAAAATATATTATCACAGTTTAAATTACACTTTTAGTGGAACTTCAACAATTAATTCTTTTTCACAATCTCCTTTAAACCTTGAACAGAGTTCGTTCTGTGGTTTAAGTTAAACGGCAGTATTCTGCCGTTTAACCCTTAGATCACTTGACACTGTGAAATTTCAATTTGAGAAAGCTGCCGATTGTCAAAAACACAAATATTTGACGTTGTTTTGCGTGTTCTTTGAAAGAAAACACAAAGAACGATTTTGGAAAAGTCTTATAGCCCGGACGAGTTGAACTTCAAATTTAAACTCAATTTCAGGTTCAGCTAAACTTTAGTTTAAACTTCTACTGTGAAACTGGGGGTAAGAAAACAAGTTTAAAACCATTTTAAATAACGAAAATTCGAATTCTAAACGAAGGAAAACACCCTTGGCGTGAATTGTCAAAGTTTATTCGCAATCCTCATCATTAAAACGGGTTCCACAAATAAGCGAATAAAATATTCGTTCGAATTTGACATTAAAATGAGAAATTGTTGGTAGAAACTGGTGGCTAAAATTCGTGAACTGCCGCAACCAAGAAAAATGTTTATCTGAACGGACTGTCAAAACTCCTAACCCCAAAATCCCCAAACTAAAATACCCAAATACATTTCGAGTATATTCAGAATCCATTAACAGTAAAATAACTATGAGAAGCATTCTGCCCCCTGCAACCCCCCTGCTTAGGGTCACTGTTGGATTTTAAGTAGGCGCAATATTTCTTTAAATATTTAGAATTAAAATTTTGGGGATTTTTGATTTCGTGGATTTTCAATTCGGGGATTTTGTGCTGGGTATAATCAATTTGAGGATTTTTCAAACAATGGGGATTTTGGGTTTTGAGATTTTCCGCTTGGTTATTATGTGGGTATCCCTTCATTATCCTAGGTAGTCAGTTTATGGATTCCCAAAAGTTTGGACTCCATCACTGTATCAAAAGAAGAATTTTTCAAATGTTCAAACCAACAAGAGTCAACTTTTACACAACTTTGTATAAGGTCCATATTTCTTTTCTAAGCAACTTCTAACCTCAAATGTCTCTTCAAATTATACAACCTCCAACAACTGTCGAGACAATTCTACTGTCAGCCTACTGCCTCCATTCCCATTAAGTCACACTGAATCTATTGTTACATCACGTTGCAATCAATTTTCCTATAATTAACTCATGGCCTACAGTAGTCGTTCACACTGCACCGTTAGAAATGTCATCTCATTAGGGAAAAAAAAACACTGAACATTTGGAAAAACACAAATTTATACACTACTTTCAAAGTAAATGAGAATTTCAATTAATAATATCGATCGAGGTGCTCTTGCGAAATATTTAATTGAAGTGAAGTGTACAAAATGGCGACTTAAAACCGCAGTAAATAAATAATTACCCTATAATTGTTCATTTGATTGAAGAATTTTGAATTTATCCAACTGCTGTTGCAACAGAAGTGATCTTCAATCATTTGCTATGCGCCGTGTCATCCCTCATTTGTCTGCGCCTTTTGCCTCGTGTGCAATGTTTTATTTGCGGAAACTGTCAAACATATATAAAATAGCTATACTTACATAGAAATGGACATTTTTCTAGCATGTGTGTTTGAGAAAAATGTCAGCTGTTCGAATAGAATCAAGTGAAATTCTTGGCTTCGCGATTTATATTGAATTATTTATTGCAATTTTGAAAGAGCCACTTTTATATACCTATACATTAAAACGAAGGCGCGCAGTTCGACACTGTTTGTAAGTTTGCGTTGTGTATAATTTTTTCACACATTAGACACTTGGAAAAAAATATTGATGATTCTATTCATTCAAAAATTAATTATAAAGGACATGATTCTAGATCTTGAGAGTAATGAGTGCTTTGGAACTCTGATTTGATTTTCATAAGGTTAAATATTTGACTTACTACATTTGGTAGTCTCTTTTTGTTTAATCTGACAGTTGACAATCAAATTTCGAATATACTTGTAAAGTTTATAGGAATATTTTTGAATACATTCAGTCGAACTTTCATGATTTCAAATCATACTATAGCCCAGTCGAATCCTATTTCAATCTCAACAGCGTAGTGTTGCCATCCGTCCGGGTTTTCCCGGGTTTTTCATTTTTACATCGTCAAGAGAAAAGAAAATTCGAAATTAACAGAAACTTGAAAGTGTCCTTTTTTGTAGTGATTTTGAATCGTAACTTCTCGCTTCTGAATTTTGCGACATATTATTGTAATACATAATACTAACTTTGGTAATCGACAAAAGAAAGGTTCGAAAACACTGAATGAAAAAATGACTTTTGCTGTCTTTCAAGTCGATGTAATCACTTTAAAAACATAAATATTTTGCTGAATTGCTCGAAAATGAATGACAGTATACCAGGCACTTTTATATTCATTCAAAAAGGAGATGGCTTTCTCTTCACCCGGCAGTGGAACAACATATGTTTGAAACCCTAAAATAATATTTCGAAAACGTCAAAAATCCATCGAAAATATACAATTTTTTTTTTGTTTTGGGTTGTTTAATGCAGCAGAGTTTCTTTCAATGAGAAAAACTTTTTCCAATATTTTGAAAATCCGTGAATGACAAAATTCACACAACATTTCCAAAATCCCAGAAATTGAAATTGATTTTCTTTATCTCTGCCTTTCTGCCCTTTCCACCAATTGGAAGTTGAAAAAATATGGAGTAACTGACTATACTACCTACCGTAATGAAAACGAGAAAAAAGTTAAAATATTTTTATAGCAAATAGTTCTCTTTTTTAGATCCTATTTTGTGCGGGAAGGTCCGGGATTTTCATGCTCGATAACTACTTTCTTCAAATGAAATGACAACCTCAGAAGCGACAAATTCGCAGTGCGAAACATTAAAAGATTCCGTTTTCGAAAAATAATTAGTCCGCCTTGTTGCAGTTTTGAAAAAGCCTTATTCACCTTTCGAAATTTCCTGCACCTGCATTAAACCAATGCATTGGAAACACTCAATCTTGTCATGTATGGTAGCTTCAAAATTTAGTAAATGTCACCGGATTAACTACGGGACGTGGTACCTTTCATACAGCCAAAACAGGAAAAGCGTTTGTTATAAAATTAATACTCGCAGAAATTCGAAAACAGCTGAAGATTGCTCTGGCATATGATCTGGCATGGCCGTGGCTTCAAGAAGATGCTAGAACAGCACACTTGGCCCTAGATTTGCCATTAAATTTTGCAGCTTCTGAAGCTCCCGTTTTCAGTATGATTTCTTTAGCTTCTAAATGTAGTAAATGCCACCGGATTAACTACGAGACGTGGTGCCCTTTCGTACAGCAAAAAAAGGAACAGCATTTTTTATAAATTTAATACTCGCAGAAATTCGAAAACTGCGCGAGATTGCTCTTGACATTTCATCTGGGATGGCCGTCAAGCTTTGAGAAGATTGAGGAACAGCACACTCGGCTATAGAACTGCCATTCAATTTTGCAGCTTTCGAAGCTCCCATTTTCATTAGGATTTCTGTCTACATTAAACATGGAAGGTAATTCTTAGATACGAAAGCAGTATGACTCAAAACAAACAGCCTTTAGAAGCTCTCCACTAAGCACAACTGTTAGAAATATTTTCCAATCTTTTTGTTGGTTGGTATTTTATGGGTGGTCCATTGGGAAACAGTACTGTTTGATTTATGTGTCTTGGAGCGGTAAAAGGGACAACATTTTTAATTATGGATAGCCAGGAATTTAATTTTTTTTTAAGGGCATAAGATCTGTCTTGGGCTCAGTGGTGGTCTACGAATACTGTGCGAGGGGTCGCAGGTTCGATCCCCGGAAAAACACATGAACTGCTAAGGAAGAAGTCGTTTTTATTCAAATCATCCCAATGGATTACTTCCAAAAAAGAGAAATCCTGAAATCGTGATTTTCACAGATTTATCCATGATGGATGGCGGAGCAGGGGCCGGTATCTTCTCAGAAGATCTGGAACTAGCCCGTCACATTAGCCTCGGGAAACACACTTCAGTATACCAGGCTGAGGTGATTGCTTAATTTGCTTTGTTGCATGCGTTGGACTATTTACTTGAGAGTCAGGTGGAAGGAAGTAATATCCTTATAGCACTGGACAATCAAACGGTGATTAGATGCATGGAGCAGACAACCATCACAACACTGGCACTGGAATGTGTATTCAAGTTCAATAAGTGTTCATTTAATAATCAGGTAACACTAACGAGGACACATAGGGATCGACGGCAACGAAAAGGCGGACTCCCTTGCAAAGCAGGGGTCAACTGAAAAGTTGCTGGGACCAGAACGATTATCTTCAATTGGTAGAGAAATTGTGGAGCAGTTGATTTTTAAATGGATCACCGCAGAACACCTGAGAAGGTGGTCAAACCGTAGAACAATGTAGACAAGCTAAAATGGTAATAAAATGGCCGACCTGCTCCACTCAAAGAAGATTTCTAAGCATGAGTCGAGGAACACTAAAAAGGGTGGTGGCGTTAACTACAGGTCATGGTAATTTCGGGTATCATTTAAGGAAGATAGGCGTTGGAGAGGATGATACTTGTAAGCTATGCCTGATGGAGGAATCTGAGACAGTGGCACATATATTGTGTCAATGTCCAGCTTTGGCTGGCAGAAGAATGGGGACCTTGGGACAACATTGGGTCGAGACTCATTGGATGAAACAGATATCATATAAACAGATGCTAGCGTGAACACTAGGAATCGAACACAGGAGAAATCCAGAGAGTCTCTCTGGGTAAGGTTTATAGTGGTAGAGAGACGAAAAGAGACCCGACAATGGTGGGCCGATTCGAATATCTCTCGAAATCTGTATATATAAATCATCCCAATGATTCATCGGACTATGATGGGTTGGACATATAGAACGAATAGACCGGCCCGAAGAGTCTTCGATTCCAACCCGGAGGGAAAACGCAGTAGAGGAAGAATTCATCTTAGGTGGTGCGCACAAGTGGAAGGTAACCTCTAACAACTTGGAGTATGCAACTGGTGGCGCTTAGCCAAAGATTGTGCTAACTGGAGAGGCATTTTGGTTGAGGCCGAGGTCCACCCCGGACAGTAGCAATTAAGTGTGGTATGATGATTCATACTGACATGGGGTTCGATTTTAAGCGCTTAACTTCAACGACTAATAAGGTCTGCTCAAACGAACCCGAAACGCGAAAGCGGGAGCGGGAAATAAATACATGGCGATGCGATGGGCGAGATATCCCATCGTTTCCCAAACACTTAAGCTACAAACAGGCGAACTATGTTTTACCATTTTTTCAACTTACTGCAACTTTCTTGCCCGCCTATAGGAACCTAAGTTGAACACTGACTGACAGAGCCGCCGGGCACCATCTAGTAGAGGAAACTAAATTTGAGTCTCGCTTCAGGAATGACCTCACACAAATCTGCCCTCGTAAATTTTATTGTTTTTGTCCTTGTACAGTTCAAGTGCACATAACTCTTTCACACATACACACACAGCATTAATTAATTAATAACAAATTGACAACTGAATTATATCTTGGTCCCGCCAAATACGAACCCCAACCCACCCCATGTTAGTCTAATCGGGCTTCATAAATCTTGCTCTTGCGATCTGTTTGTTTGATGATGTTTCTTTCAGTGTTTTACACTGTGCCTTACAACCTTCAACCCTCCTCCTTTTGGCAACGATGTGTTTTTGTTTTTCACTCAAACTGCAAGGTGTTGTTGGTGTTGGTTGAACCCATTTAAACATGGCGTGTGTATAGTGTATAGTTCCAAGGGGTAAACGCTATCTCTGTACACAAAGAAATTATTATTGGCAATGGTCAATGCCAAGCTCGACCAGCTGAAATAGTTTCCACATATCGGTTTTGGTTCAGTGTGTCGGCGAAATTCGCTCGATATACCGCGAGCGAGTTGTTGTTTTGTTTTTTTTTTTACCATTTTCATTTTGTTCGTCTTGTTTATTTGTTTTTGGGAAATACCATTTGTGTAGATTTCTGTTTGTATTTTTGTTTATTTCGGTCTAAAAAGTACACCTGCAATCAAATTCCGTTGTTTTTTTTTATATTGAATTTGGTCATTCATTTGGTCATTTTTTTTTATTCAATTCAATTCGCCAAACGAAAGACGTCAAGGCGCTAGAGGCTAGACAATCGACGCGCGACACGCGGTCAAGGTTGAGTTTGTATATAAGAGCGCACATGAGGAAAAAAACAAGATACAAGACAGGTGTGACAAAGTTAACAGTATAATGTCGTTTTGAGACCGGAAAAACAACTTAATGTAATTCGTGTTTGTTATCAGTGACAGCTGATTGTCTAGCGAGCAAGTGGCGGTTTTGTGATGTGTTAACTTGTTTTTAGAAAAAAAAGCGTACAAACAAAATTGCGATAAAGTGAAGTGAAAGGAAATTGATTAATGGATATTAATTCAATTAATTGATATAGCTATATATAAAACGCGTTCTTTACGCAACGGAACGTCAGCCGGTATTCTTAGATAGTGTTTCATTGTTTTTTTTTTTGTATATGTGACTATGCGTATTTCGTTTACAATTGCTAATTGTAAAACGAAAGTAGTTTGTCATTGTGATTGTCGGATTAGTGTTAATTACAAAAAAAAAAAAATGTTACGTATACGCCATACGCTAGTGGAAATGTAAAAATTGCGTACACTGGTAGTTTGAGGTCATAGGCTTTGTTTCTGGGGGTCATATTTGTTTGTTATTCTACCTTGAAGTGGTAATGGGAAGTTAAATTCCTAACAGTATCTCGTTACGGTTGAAAATCCTTGATTGTATGTTTGGCTATTTAAATTTTGCATTCAGCTTATACTGAATATAATGCTAAAAAATATTCCAAATCAAATGAAAATAGAGCTTACATAAATCTGTTGGCGCGATAATTCCCTTAATCCTTGAAGGATTTCGAAATATCCCACTTACGAGAGTAGCAAATTTATTTTTCCATACCAAATGGGAAAAATTACATTTCCAATGCAACACATTTGCCATGCACATGAGAAAATCCTCCCAAATCCTCTTTGTATTGATATTTTGCTGGGAAACCATTCAATCTGTTGGCAGGATACAAATTCTGAAAATGTTGGTGAGATTTAAAAGCTATCTTACATAAGGGGTAGAAGCATTCGAATTATTAGCATATGCTGGTCCATTAATCTTAAAAAAATCATTGGATAATATACCAATCCCCAATAGCAAGAAACGGCCTTTAAAACGATAAAAGGAAATCCCAAATGCGTGAAATCCATTGTACTACCACACAGAAACAGAAACATTGAAAACATTGTTCAAATCTAAAGATTAAACAAAGACTATAACCGCTTCACTAAGCATGTCGCTGAAATCATTAGGTCCATAGCAACACTGGTTTTTTGGCAGAGAGATTTATTTGAAGTGTTTTTCTATCAACAAACTCAGCAAATCCCCGCAAAAATTCTCAGGGACCGGTTCCGAATTTAAGCGAAAAATAATGTTACTCTTACTTTCAGAAAGATTTTCTGGTCCAATTATCAAATTTCGGACCATAATCTCACGGGACTTCGAAATATAGATACATGTCTATGAGCAGGATCCGAATTACCTAATGCCGGGTATTGCGAGAGCTGGCAGCACTGAAAGACACCAGCGGCACCAAACAACTATGGCGAATGTCACCCGACCATAGTAGAGAAGACCGGCGGCCATTTCTTTTGAGATTTTCTGTCTTCTTTCTGTTTTATTCAGTCACACAAGCGCACAATACGGACAATAAATTGTAAAACCAAAATTAGGGGCTCAACACTCGTTAATTGATCTAGTGTACCTGTACGCCAACGCGTACATCACAAAATATCGAGCAACTGATTTGTTTCAAAAAATTATAAAGGGCCTTATTGTGATTGTCGATCAGCGATCGTCACGACATTTGTCGATTGCGTCGATTGATTTTAGCTATTCGTACGCATACAATTTTTTCACTTCCAAGAGAAAGCATCGACCAGACATTTGTAATCGACTACTAAGCGACTGTCAAATCGGCAAATATCAATCGCAATCGACAATAATTGTCGATCAACGATCAACCAAAGATTGATCAACTGAGTTATTTAATTACATATTTAATTTAAGTTAAGTTATTTAATCATTGAATACCTTGGTCAACTATATGAGGTTGAGGATATTCTGCAATTGAATGAGTTGATTAACGAGATATACGAAATTGTTGAATAATATGGGTTGATCAACTAGACGTACGTGCTATTCGACTTTTCAACGAGTTGATCAACTAGATATAAGAAATTGTTCAATAATATATAAGTTGATCAACTAGACGTACGGAGTTATTCAACATTTGAACGAGTTGATCAACTAGATATACGAAATTGTTCAATAATATGAGTTGATCAACTAAACGTACGTGCTATTCGACTTTTAAACGAGTTGATCAACTAGATATACGAAATTGTTCAATAATATATAAGTTGATCAACTAGACGTACGGAGTTATTCAACATTTGAACGAGTTGATCAACTCATCAGATATAAAAAGGTCTTAAGCGCTTTAAACACGAAAATTATCGCTTCGGGTTTTTTTATAAAAGACGTACACTCCGCGCCACTTGAATAGCACATCCCGTAGGTCGTTTTTTTATCGGCCAGTGGTCCCAAACTATGCATGCTAGAGACTTAAATAAACTTTCTTTTAAATAAAAGTTAATTTAATTGTTTTGATTTGACCAGAAGGAAGATTTAAAACTAAAGCTTTCAGTATTAACAAAACATTTTTAACTAAATTTTGACGGCAAAATGTGGGGTCCTAATTTTGTGCCACTTCAATAGAAAACTTAAACGAAAAAAATATTTTAGAGTATTCTGCTTCTTTTTAACACAATAATTAATTAAATTTAAGGTAATTAGAGTATTTTAAGTTAAAAAAAATTTTTCAATTATGGTCTGAGCCACCTTTCTGTTCCAAAATTCACACATCCGGTTTGGAAGGGATGCATACAAATTGACCAAATAATTTAGCGAAATAAGGCTCGAAGCTCATTCGATGTCTTGGGATAGTTCAGATATAGTTAATAGCTCGACATTTTGGCTCGTTTTATATACATTTATACGTTTGAACAACCCGGGCTGTATGTATTGGCGTATTATCATGTTCATAAATCCAAGGAACAGGACTAAAAAGGTTATGAAATTATGGAAAGAATATAGTAAGACAACACATTCATTGTGGTTGACAAAAATTATAATATACGAAACGGCCTCTACACCGTCAACCGTGCTATGCAGCCGAAATAATACATTCGAATAATTCGACGCATAGTTGTGAGACTTGCTTTGATACCACATTTTTTCCTGATTTATGCCAATGAGTCGTGAGAATTTGACGCTTTTTTTAATATAAGTCCTCTTTCCGCATTTAAACGTTGTTTTCTTAGCTAATTTGTCAATTGTCTTTGATTTGTCATTTTTCCGCCTCGGTTGAGGCTTTTTCTCAACCCTCTGTTTTTTTTTTAATTAAATATTCGAAACAAAAAAATTCGATCGAAACGAAAAATATGAGTCCATGTGCCAAAGATAACTGTCAAACTATTTAAATGCATTTTAAGTGGCGCAAAAATGTTGCTAAAATTTCAGCGAATGCTAAAGAAAAGTGGGAAAAAACGGTCTCTTTTCCATAACTTGCAATTTGTCACAGAGAAAGAAGAAGAGTAACCCAAAAACAACGTTCAAAAATACCATTATTTTCCACTTTGGAGATATGAACACAAACCATTGGTTATGAGAATCTAGGTCTAGGGAATTGTTACGTTCACTATTTATTTTACTTAGTATTGCTTTATTTGTTTTAATATTGCTACATAGAAATTAGTATTAACAAATGTCATGAAACGTCAGAAATTATCTCTCACTAACACGTGCTGCCACACTTAATAGTTTACGAAAAATAAATGGCTGACTGCATTGTACTACACTTGCATTTCAAATTGCGCACCGCATCTATAGGAAATTTAGAGAGAACACAAAATGGCGGATATTGACAAAAACAAGATGATTGCGATTTGGGCAGTCTCACCGTCTAGTTCAACTTCTTTTTACAACACATTGCTTAGGGCTTATGTTGACTTTTACTGTAATTTAAGTCATCTTGACTAATTTCATATTCCAAACACTTGTATCATCCGACGGCATTTAACAAAAATGTTCAAAACATATTACATATGTAGCTATTCGCTCATAAAGATTGACGTACACCTTGAAAAATGACTGACTCTAATGGACAGATCTTTAAAATATGTACACTTATTTTTAATTTTGCAATTATTCAGTTTTACACCTCTACATTGGTCATCTCGCTAATTTTATCACGATGACCAATCGAAAGACTTCACTTCGCTCTTATAATATTTGACATCACATTTATGAATGAAAAATGAATACATACATGTATACCTACTCTTAGATGATCTGCCAAAAAAAGAAATTCCATTTAAAAACTCTTCGGGTACATTCCCAATTAATCGCGTGATTTTGTTTATTAAAATTTCTTTATAATCCAAAAGTTTAAACACTTATCGCAAACTCTTTGATGATTAATTCGTATAGAGCCATAAATGATGGCATACATGACGTATACGCAATTTTTTTGTTTTTTTTTTATGTTTAACATCATTTTAATTTTAGTATGAACGGGTTTGTTTTGAACGTAAAGTGAGTCATTCCATTGGTATAGTGTGATAGTGAGCGTTACTAGACTAAAGTTAACGTCATCATTTAGCGTTCTTTTTTTTATAATTTAATGTAATTTTGTTTAGAAACACGCTAATATAGACTATAGACATCACGTAGACCTCTAACGCTGATATCATCGCCTAGAAGGATAAATCGATTAATGAATAGGTGTGAATGAAGAGTGTTTTTTCCATTAATTAATACAATTATCTTGAAGATTATAAAATGGTTCATTGAATGTGTAACATCTGTGGTTGATGGTGAAATTAATTGTTTTGCAGTTAATTTGATAGATAGATTTCGCCATTAGTGAAGATGTTGCTCGATTTAGCGCTTAAACAATTTGGTTAGAGATTTTTGTCAATCCTGTAGGTAGAGATATTAAAAGAATCGATTAATTTGACACTTCAGTTGGAACTACTTCAGTCAAGTCATTCTTTAACCAATTAAATTCTTTCAGTGATTTCTCCATATAAAGGGTGATTTCCGAACTTCCGAACAGGTAATTGCGGCCATATTGTTTAAGCTACGCATCTGTCAAATTGGCTGTAATTTATTTAGTCTGTCTTGCGAAATCAACTTAAAGAGTTGTATCGTTCAATAACATGTGCAAATTACTAAATTGTTTTATGACTATTCTGGATGAATGGATTCATCAACAAGCAAATGTCAAGCAGCGAGTCTATCCTTCGGTGGTTTGGTCATGTTAAATGCATGTCGCCAACCAAGACCCCACGACGTGCTATGGAATCTGTACCATCAGGCCGCCGTCCTCTAGGTAGACCCAGTATGACATGGCTAGATCAAGTTTACAATATCTCCTCTACCCGTATGGAGATTGCCCTTGATGATTTAGAGTCAATGGCGGAAAATCGAGAGCTATGGAGGGTCCACTTGAGCAGCCTACACTCGCGACCCACTTAATGAATAAGCGGGCCATTGAAAATTAATGAATGAATCAATGGGTTCGTCAATAAACTAAATTGACGAATTTTAGAAAATAACAATCCACACGAGATGCCGAACAACTTTTGCAAATTATTGAATTTTATTACCAAAAATCGTGCACAGAAAAAAAAATGTGTCGCGAATCCATGGACATGGACAGCCTTGATCGTGTAATTTGACTATTTTTTTTGGAAATATGTGAAGTCTCTCGTCTATACGGATAAGCCGGTAATTATTTGCCGCCTTGGAAGACAACATAACTCGTACTATTGGTGAGATACCAGCAGATATGTTGGAAAAAAGTTTAACAAAATAGGACATTCCTGATGGACCACTTGAAATGTAGTCGCGGTCAACATTTACACGAAATAATATTCAAAAAGTAAATGACAAAAATAGATCTATCGACCCTAATAAAAATTTCACTCATTTTTGCAAATCTTCGTTGGTTGTTTTTTTTTTTTTTCATTTTAAAAAGTTAACGTTTAAAAATAACCCAAAATAACTCAGTTTTGCAAATTTTCATTGTTTTTTTTTTTTTTTATTTTAAAAAACAAACGTTTAAAAATAACCCATTTAGGGTCAAATAGAATAAGTTGAGAGATGTGTTACAAAAAAATGTTGCGCCTCTTCAAAAGATGAACAAAAGCTGTTTTTTTTGTGTCTACGAGTTGTTGTTAATGTTATTCTCTCAAACAATAATTCATAGACTGAAATTCGACAAAATTTCTCAACAGAAATTGGGGTCATTCCCAACTAGCGAGAATCGTTGTTACTCCTCGCTTTCCCACTCTGTTTTTTTTTTTGTCCTATCGACCTATCCAATAGGAAAAAGATAAACCCAATAAAGGGTAGTCTCTGAATTGAATTGGTTTTTCTAATATTCTTGCTAAAAAAAAAGTTCTTTTTGTAAAAGCTCAGCATAAAAGTTTTGGGTAAAAGCGAGAGTCGTTGTTACTCCTCGCTTGTCCACTCTGTTTTTTTTTTGTCCTATCGACCTATCCAATAGGAAAAAGATAAACCCAATAAAGGGTAGTCTCTGAATTGAATTGGTTTTTCTAATATTCTTGCTAAAAAAAAGCTCTTTTTGTAAAAGCTCAGCATAAAAGTTTTGGGTTAATTTATTAATTTCTGAACAGAGCTCTCGAAACCTATTCTTTCTACTTGTTTGTTTTTCTAAAAAAAAAAAATGGAATGAAAAAAGAACGCTTTCTTGAAAGCACAATCTCAAAAGCTTCCTGTAAAGCTATTTATTTTTCAATAAACCTCTGAACCTATTCTATTAACGCGAACATATTCTATTAACAGTGAGTACTGTAAAACGCCTTTTTGTTCTATTTTAGAAGGGTTGGTAATGAAATCTCCTTTTCCAAATTCCCCTTTCTAGAATCCCCTGTGCTGAAATCCCTTACCCCAAAAGACCCTATCGCCGCGATTTTCAATTCGAGATTTTTTTTTGTCGGTGAAAAGTGGTGTTCCCGGACAAAATTCCACATTTTTAGATTTGATGTTATTAATTCTGTCGCCGCGACAACTAAAATGGAGTTAAAAAGTGAGATACGTATGCAACCCCCTGCTTGTGGTCACTGTAGGATTTGGAGTAGGTGCAAGGTTGGGTATATCTATAGGCAAAGTTTATTTTGCTTGTGGGAGATTTTGGCATAGGGGATTTCGTCCGAGGAGATTTTGGAAAAAAAGAAGGAGAACAAATGGGAGATTATGTCCAATAAGTGATTTTGGAAAAGGGGATAACGTAGGGATCCCATTTTGGAAAATATACTTAACTCAGTGAAAAGAAAGGATAATTTTGAGTTGTCAACAACAAATTCCCATAGGTATCTAGTATATAGACACTAAATAGTATCTAACAAGTTGATAGTACTACATACAAGAGTAAAAATAGATAGACCCCCTTCCAAAAAAAACAATACACTTAAAACCCAACAAGTTGTAAGCAATACCCCTCGACACTAGTTCAAACATCATCCATTGGTATAAATGTAAACAAAGACCCACAAAGATCCCTGACCTCGTGCGTCGTTGTGGTGGAATTTTTTTTTTTTTTTTCGTTCAGATTTCTGAATTAATTTCTTCTCATTCAGTAAAGCCCACTACCTGCTTTTCATTGAATTCCCTCAAAGGCTTTGTGGTGATTGTGACTCAGCTCTTTCTTGTGAAATTTTATTTGGACAAAATACCTGTTGTTACCTACCCATACCTGCTGCCATAACCCTCAAAGCAAACCAACCAATGTAATATTTGTTATGACTCATCCCCCTATCAATAGTCGGCAATAAATCCCTGCTGGTCTGCCTATCAGCACTTCAACTGTATTACCAGCCATCTGCTCTGCACACCTCTACTTAGCGAATTGCAAATATTATTCAAAAGGGGTTCAAGTTGATAAGATAACGATTGATCTCCTTCCGCCATAAAATATAAAATCGAATCCGAATCGAAAGGTGTAGATCGAGCCAACAAACTCGAAATATTTTCGAATAATATTTGACGCGGGGGGGACTTGACTTTACTGTTACTGTGAACAGTCCTCAAGCTACCATGTATAGTTTTGATAAGAACAATTTCTTATTTTATTCTCACCACAAAAAACTATTATAAAGCTTCCATAAAAAAAAGGCTCACACACAAATACTTGCAAATCTTATCGCAGCAGTCAGACTGAGAATTTGTAAAAAAAAAAAAAAAAACACAACCCAACACACATTTCAAACTTATAGCCGCTGTTGATACGAAAGTATCTACAACATTGATATGATAAACATTTTTCGCGAGAACCACTCATGTGTTGGTGTTCCGTTCGGGTTTTTTTCGAAATTCAAATGTGTGTCTTCGGTTTAGTGGTGACTGGCTGTTGTTCCCGAAGGGAGAGAGAACCAATTAACTCTGACAATACGAAAACAATCAAACGGCAAGCAACGAGCGTTGACGGTTGTTTTATTTTTAATTCGTGTTTTATACATTTTTTTTTTACATTCGCTATTTATTTATTTTTTTTTTTTTTGTTTGCATCGTCACCGTAGTCGTGTTAGCTAATATTTTTTATAGTCCTTTTTTTATTTAGTGATAAATATTTTAGTACAAAATTTAATAATAGTACATCCAAGTGAAATATTTTGTTGATGTTGAAGAATTGTGTTACAGTGTTTTAGCGCAAAAAATAAAATCGATGTTTTTTCGGTGTGTAACTTTTTGAAAAAAAAAACCCAAAAAGAAAATCAAAACCGCTTGAATGAAAGAGTTTAATGAAAACTCGGACTCATACATTATTAAATGTGTGTTGAAATCAGTGAGGTTTATGTGGCAAATCACTGAAATACCAGCGAAGATTGGTGAATCACTTGGAACACTTTTGAAATATGCACAGGAGTCGGTGGATATATTTATATGCGTCGCTGGGTGAGTTGCAATTATTTTTTTTTCTAATTTCCATAGTGGAATGGGTAGTTTGAAAAATGTTTATGAAAACTTATCAAGAAAATGTGATTGGAAATCATGTGTCGGGAAATGGTCTTAAAGATTGGAGAGGTATTGATAAATTGATAGAAAGTTTTATGGCAACTACAGTTAAATTATAGGTTATTTTAACACTGACAATTGTTTCCCGCTCGAAATCTTGACAGAAAATCAGTATCATACCTCCGCGGAACGATGTGAGCTTTACGTTTGAACAACGTTGGGAAATATTGAAAACTTATTAATTTAATTTTGTTCATATTATGGCATTTTTAAAAAGAAATTTGTATTTGTCCCACCCTTTATATTTCAATATTGTGAAACTTGATTTTCGTTCTCTTGTTAAGGGAATTGATTGACCCGATCAACTTGGGCAGGTTCATAAATCGAGGTGTTTTTTTTTCTATATTTCTGATTAGCTAAACCGTGCTCACCTTGCTATGCCCGCCCGGCGAACATTTTTATCAATTCTAAGAAAATCAATCTTACCGAATTTTTTGTACGCTTAATTTCATCCTTTCAGTTAATAATGCACACGGAGCAACTGGAAAAAAAACTAAAGCGGTTGGCAACTCGGGTTACCGACCAGTTACGGTGACTTGACTGCACACACGAGGAAACTCATCAATCATCATCATCACCAATCAAAATCTCTAGTTCTTTCAGTGTCGTCATGTTTTTCAACTTCCCCCACCAGTAACACGTTGGTCTATTGTTCGCTCATCTTCGACAAACTAGAAACTGAAATCAATAGGCAACCCGAAATGCAAATCAAAAAAATACTGGTTACAAACCGTTTTTTTGTGAACCGCAAACGAGTTTTCAAACAGTAGCGTCGTGTGCGTCGTCCCATTTGATTACACGGGGTATGACTCAAAGGAAATTAGTTGCCAATTCGCATCGCTGATAAGTTTTTTTCCAGTTGCTCCGTGTGCATTGGGCCTAAGTCGAAACTGAGGTAAAAACTCAGTGCCGACTATAACTGACTTTGACTTCACACTGGCAATTTTGAAGATCTATGTAAAGGACTATCGATGACCAAAATCAGGGGGCGAACGCAGGTGGGGGTTTTGGAGGTTAAAACCACTTCCGAAATATCTGGTACTAAAAAATAAGGAGAGTTGGCTGCGGTTCCCAGAAATTACGCCAAATTTGTTTTTAAATGCCAGAAAATATCAGAATTTTGTGGGAAAAAATATGCTAGAAATTTCGAAAATTATGTCAGACAGTTGTTTGAGTTGCTTTGCTGAAGGCACTCTTCATGAAGCCAACGTTTTTTTGTGGTAGGGTGGATCCTCCACAACTGTTGCGGCACGCGTCTCTGATGGCCACTTGGTATAGATACCATTGGTCTTTGGCACTTGATAAAGGCGGTATAGGGCTTCTAGGTATAGTTTGACGGATACCCGATTATCAAAGTTCTGGCGGTTTATTGCGATTGAAGCCGTTCAACATTAAATCTTCTCTGGGGTCTTACATATACGCATTCGTTGTTGCGTATATGTATGTTGTTCTACAACAATGAGTCTATCAGCTAGGTTCCAGAAATCGAGTGAAATCGAAATTGCAAATCGATTGAATTCGTTTTCAGTGTACCGCATTTCGAGCGATTCGGAAACTCCGAAATTTTTTCGAAATCACAATTTCATTTTGTCTCAACTCCGAAAATGTTTAAATCGAAATCGAATACCGTGAAATATAGAACACAAAAATTCATTTCCGATTTCATTTCGAGTGAAATGTGGAACCTAGCAGTATGTTTGGCAGTTCGGAAAGTTCGGACATCAAAATGATCAATTTGGCTGACAGTTTTGTTTTTGTTCAGGCTACAACATTGTTTCTTTATGAATGTTAGGAAACCGTGTCCTAGCTATAGTAACGTCACGTTGCAGAGCAATGTCAATTTGCCTAAGTCCGTTTCCAGATATGGTGTTATGGAAGCTATGCTTTCCGATTTTACTCTCAAAGATATCCTACTTGCCTAATATGTCGTTGAAATCACCGATGTTGGGGAATTTAGTGTGTCCGGATTGATCGAGAGATTCTCGGTTGAACCCCCGAAAAAACAAATTGCGCCTTACTGTCCGGAGAAAGCTTTGCAATTTAGTCGTTCGCCTACGACTCTCGCAAACGAATGGTTGTGCGGAACTGGGGCTAGGGTCCTATATAAACCTGTTTATTATTATATTTTTATTTATTTTTAAATATTTTTTAACATCCATAACTGTCACAAAAAATCGAATAAATCTTGTCTTTTGTCATAAATTTCAATGTATGAATTTACCAAAGATTAGAAAAACGTTACCGCTGTTGACGAAAAATAAAACATTCATTTTTTCTCTTGGTCGAAAAACCTTTCATTTGTGAAAAAATCAGATATCTACAATTTTTTGTTTTTTTTTAACGCCCTGGAACTCCCAACTAAATCTTGTCATAATTTTTATAGATTGACCGATCATTGACAGTTTGACAACCATGGATTAATTTACACTATGGCCTCTTGTATTGCTTTTACAGAGTAGGTACCAACTAAAGGTATAACCATGATGGAATCATTTATAAGCTTAGGCTAAGGTTACATGACAGTTATACTACCTCTAATAGCATTGGAAACAACGTTTTGCATTTTTTTTTTCTTATATCCACTAACTACAAACACTGAGCCACTCCACCAAATCATATATTTCCATATTGTACATCAATCAATTTTAACCTCTCCTATACAAATATAATCGCCCTTGGCTGTCAAATAATATTTAGTGTTGCCCTGATGTCATTCTATACAACCATTTGTAATTAAAACAAATTGTTGATCAACTATCAAAATCGTATGACATTTCATTTTATTTTTCATCACAATATCAATAAATTACTCGGCTAAATATTTCGATGATCATTAAAAAACATAAACGCAAGTCAGGTCAGACTGTTATCGGCTCTATAAATCGATGATTAGCAAAGCAACAAAAAAATATTATTAACAAAAATGTAGTCATAAAAACATATTTTCTAGTGCATGTACACTTTCTGTCTGCACTAGCGTCATCGTATATATACTTTCCGTTCGATAAGTGTAATCAATATTACACCTGGCATTCGAATCGATATCATTCTAACTAATGAACTACTTTACCAACGATAACACGACGACTTACTCAAGTCCAATAAAACTTTCCAAATTGATTAATGAAGTTGGATTAAATCTGCTTAAATACTACGTGACAATTGAGCCATAATACCATTTTCAAACAGAAATGTATAAATTTTGCCATTTGACAGATATGGTTCACTTCTGTCACATTTTATCATCCGTATTCTCCTCTCAGGCTCAATGCACTTATGCAAATTACACGACACAACAACTGTATTTATTGACCTTTGCAACATCTAGACTGCGTATTTATCTCTCAGCCTACACGTCCACACACACCATCCGGATAGTAGGTATATTTTCACCGTTTGAATAATGACTCAAATTATCTGACAGCCATATAATTACTCGTATATACAGTTGTTGTTAGAATGATATACGCAAAGGCCAACACAATGCAAAACAGAAATGATATTCGCCGTTGTGCAAAAGTCAATGATCAGGCGAGAGTCACACACTGTTGCAAACCAAGTTTGGATGTCATTAAACAAAAAAAAAATGAAAATAAAAACAAACGGTGGCTCCATCGATTGCGCGATACATGAAACACATTCTGACACATGACACACTGTCGGTGATTTCGTTGGTTTTTTTTTTTTTTTTTGTTTTTGCAAGACTATATTGTGCGTGCACGCGTTCTTTTTTTTGCGTTTTACACTAATACAATGACAATCGAAAGACAGAATGAAGAGGAATTAAATTAAAGTGAAAATTAAAAATCAATTTAAAAATGGCGTGACGTCTTGTTGTTGCCCCATATTTAAACGTTGGCCCCTTGGTTAGAGTGTTGTATATTGTTTTTATTTCTCGTGTTGCTGATATAATTTTTTTGTCACTAGAAGTAAATAAAAAAATTAAATGACGTTCCAGTAGTTATGTTGTATTGTTTAGTAGATTGTCTGGCGAGGGCTGTTCAGCGAAAGGGGGCTTACATTGTTCTTAATTGAAACGGTAGAATATAGTGCATTTTTTGTTTTTGTTACTATTTCAAGGTTACAGTTGGAAATTAAAAACTTTTACTAACCGGTTAAGGTCAAATGTATTGTTTTTATGCTTGATTATTGTTGTTGTTGAACTGAGTAAAGTTCATTAATGTTTACGGAAATCCCAATCAGAGGTTATGATGATTTATTGAACTTTTGTTGCTACGCATTTGTAACTTTTATAAATCCCGTAGTAGGATTAGTCATACATTGGATCATCCAAATGTTATTGACACGAATTTACAGATCATAAGGCGAATCACATGCGCAGTTTAAAGTTCGCCCCCCATATATTTGTCAATAAGACGTCATGTTTACTCAACGGGAGATACGATTATTCCGTATTGTAATTTACAAATACATGACTGTATCATATGCCAGGAAACTAATTTGTCATATCTTTAAGTTAAGAAAATTTGGCATCACTTAAACGAAAATTCATACCGTTTGCCATTTCTGACATTAAATTCGCGTAAACTATGTTTATATTGGTCTGAACGCACTCTATTCGTTCTAAAGTCTACAGTTTAAAATCTGTGGTGAGTAGTCATACATAAATGAGTAAACGTCATTTCGGTTTAGATTTGTTCACATTGTGCAGGAACAATTAGACATTTGTATGATTGTAGATGTTAAAAATTGCACCACTCTGGCTCTTCTTATGCGCATGGTCATTGATAATGGATGCTTTAAAATTAAACCCAATCAACTAAGATCCGAAAATGTTAAGCCAATCTTAATTGCAACTATCATTCATTTGTTTGACACTAAACTACTTTAGAGTTTTGGAAACGTCAACTGATTTGGCACAACTATATAAAATGTAATAGATTTTACTGAATTTCCGACAAAGGGCGAACCAAATTGATATTTTTTGTCGATGTCAATGTATGTATTGCCAAGGGAATTTCTAGGTATAAAAGTCTGATAGCGTTTGACAAATTTAAAAGCAAACTAAAAAGAAAAAAATTGACGCAATTTTTCGAACAGTACTTCTAGAATGAAAAGCCTTTCCTCCACTGATCGTAATATTTTACAACGTTATGCAATTATAAATGCAGCTGTCACTCTGAAATAAAATTTCCATTAGTATTATTTTCAGTATATGTCAGACAAAGTGTTACCGTTGTTCCTTCAATGAATGAAACTACATAAATTCACATCACCCAAGTGGTTCAAATAGCCGTATTCGTATAACATAAACCCAAATTCGTGCGTATGATATTAATTACCATTAAAACTATCAATTCCCAGTTCACACACTATCGTTTGTACTCTATTGCATTGGATGAGTAAATTGATAGCTCACACCTCACACAAATTGCACTATTAGGTCACGTCGACATCATCACTACAACCAACACAACTGTGATAGATTGATGTATTTTTTAATTGGATTAATATATTCAGTTTTATGACAACAATTAACAATGAATTGAAGTATATTAATGATTGTGGTTTTTTTTTCTCAAGACCAACTATTTAGTAGCGACATCTGCATTTGTCATTTGGCTGTCATTTTTCTCATTTTCTGCCGCCCAGACAGGTTAAGAACCTAATGAATTATGCATCACGAGATATACAAACATAGTATCGAGTGTAGAAATAATTTGTGTAGGTATTAGAAATTATTATTCATAAATTGACATTAATTTACTTAAGTCTGAAACCACCTATACAGATGAGTAGATAAATGAATTAACTATGTAGGTTTTTTTTCGCCAAATTATCCGTAATAATCACTGTACCTAATAACATTGATAAAAATTGGGAATGTAACAATTTCGAATTTTAAATAATTGGCAGAATCTGACAGTAAACTTCGAATTTAAACGATTTGCCTGCTTTTGACAGTCTTTATATTTTCAAACATGCTTTTGTAGGGTTTTTTTATTTCATTTTTTTTATTTTCGATGATGGAAAACAAAACTAATCTTGAGTTGTGTACTTATAAAAAGAAAAACGAAACGGGAAAAGTTGAGATTTTGGCAGTAAATGCATAAAATGTCAATATTATTTAGTATTCAATCATTTAGAATCTTTTTCTTAGTTCGTAACTGATCCGCTACTTTTTGCTAGTTTCCCCAAACATGAAATGAAATAAATTTGTATACTCTCAAAAAATTTAAAAATTCGAAAATATATATTCAAAATTTCGCTTAAAAAAGTGTTTATTCTTAAAATATCGCAAATCTTCCGAATCCAAAAGAAAAAGTAGAAAATTCGACAGAAAGCTTGCGTGTATATCTTTCAAATTTACATCAGCGAAGTAAAGCAGTCAACAGATTGTGGTTTTGACTGCTGCAGAAGGATCGAATAGCAAAATATTCCGTTTTGTGACTTTTTGTGCAATTATTTTAGTTGCCTATTGTTGGATAATAAGACGGCAGAAAAACATGAGCCAGAAAAGTTTCCGCGATATTATTTCTTCTCCTTTTTAAACATTTACAAATAAAATCTTCAGCATACACTTTGTCAGGCATGTACTGTTATTTGACATTGGTGATCCCCAAAGTGGTTGGCAGGCATTTTAATTTAAATTTATGCGTTCAGCCAGCCAGCTGATTTTGACATTTTGCCTTCGCTAAAATTCGAATTCGATTTAATTCAGTTGCTTAATATTCAGTACATGATCAATGTTGCTCTACTTTCGGCAAAGTGACATTTTATTTGCTGCGGTCACGATCATGCATCAGCACATCATTCACGAGTCTGGCTGCTATTGGAAGTGACATATAATTGTACGCCAAGCATTTCAGTATGCCCGCACATAAATAACAGTGTGTCAACGCAGTCACGTGTATTTACGCTACGTAAATCAAGCGCGATAAAATAAAACGATTTCAAACAACAACCACAACAAATGGGAAAAAGTTTTAAATATATTTTCGCAAACTACTAGATAGGTATATAGATAATGAAACAACGTTGATAATGACTTTGACAATCGGGTGATGTCGTTTACGATATGATAGTAAACAACAACAGCACGCCACTGTAAATGAATGTTGTTGTAGCAAAATTTAGTAATATTTACGAAATTAAATTGATTACAACTATCGGTGGTGGGGTGATACCTAGACCTACTCTTATGTAAAAGCAATATTCGAAAGTCGTATGATATGTATTTGCTGCTTCCGTTTTTTTTTATCGCCATTTTTGAGAATGCCTAGTACAAAAGAAACGCCTATAGAGGTATGTAGTACGCCATCTTTTGGAGAGGTCTATCAATACCTAATCGTACAACAGCGAATTTCCTGATGGAAGTATGCACACTTATACTATGGAGTGAATTGACTATAAAGCACGATTCATATTAGACGCCAGACAACATTTATTATACTACATTGACGCAATGAGTCACTTCCTATGGAGCCTTCGAACAGGTTTCCTTAATTCACACTTCAGTAAGAACTCTGTTCCCCCTTCTAATTTGACAGATAGCAAATAGTGTTATGATTTATGGACAAGCTACGGTGACATTTCAAACACCCTACCTAATGTATTGACGATGAATGAATTTGACTGTGCTAATGAACACACCTTAAAAAAAACATGGCTAACAATTCTTATCTTCTATACTAAATATTTATAAGTATGCAGATGCAGACCTATAAATATACATATACCTGGACCGATTTAAAGGATTTTTAAGCCCATGCATAACCAAATCCCCATCTGCCGGTGGTAAATCTCTTTGCCAACCCTCAGAATTTTTTCTTCCAACCGTAAAATAATGACTTGAGCTTTCCTTTTTCTTGTGGTCTTTTATTTTTTTTTTTATTGTCCATTTAACAAGGATGAAAGTTGAGTTTTTCTTTTTTTAATAAGATGTACATCATGTGTAGGTGTACAATGTACATACACCTTCTTAAAGGATAATAAACCATTCCCCATGTGCACATAAATGTCCAAAAAAGGAAGTGAAAAAAAATAAAGTTAGTATTGTTCAGTGAAACTCTTAAAAGGCTGTTGCCTCCACTTGGCGTAGGTACTATATCTTTTTGCAGATGGCAGGCACTTGAGGGATCCCCCATTATTTACATTAATGTTTTGATTTCTTCCACAAGGTTTATTATTTATGTCTTTCAAAGTATACACCATTCAGTTCGATGATCCATTATGGCGTTGTATTGATTTTTAAAGTAAATTTATCAAATGGCATTTCTGACAACTAATAATGGGCTTAAATTCGAATGAAATGTACATAATTTCGAAATCAAGAGAAACCCTACAAATGTATTTCGAACTCAGTTGTCAAAGGGAAATTATTTTCTTTTGCTGACATTTTGCCTTTTATAATTCCGAACATCTCTGTGTTTACAGCTTAATAAGAGTTAAATAGTAACAAAAATAACAGGGATGATACTGAGGTACTTACAGAATTTCATTAGGAAGATGCTTCTATATATGTCAAAAACCACTCGAGATCAAATAGAATGCTTTCCAAAAGTTCTAAAATTTCAAAGATTTGAAAGCATTTTAAAAGACCAGAATCAATTTATTTAGAAACAGTTTCCTATCGATCATAGATTCAGTACTGAGGAGGAAATTTTACATCACAGTTGGTTAAATGTATTTTAGTCTTTTGTAAAATTAGTGACTACAAAAATCTTCACACTTGCACGATTTTCTGTCCATCATTACAGCAATGTTTACAAAAATATTTTAACAAACTGACGATGAAGTAGTACGAAGTATTTTTACCGAATTAAGTGACAATCTGATTTATTCAGAAGGTTTGTTCGATTTGACAAACTTCGCAGTAATTTTGAATTTCGAAATGCGAGTAAATGTATACAAAAAGTTATTTCGTTATTATACCATATCAGCTGAGAAGACGAATTTCGCGTTTTTCGGAAACGTTCTGTCAGATATTTTTTAAATATTAATTTGACGTTTTCAGGGTTAAATTGAATATTATATTAAATTGAGTAGTAGTAGATTTAAATCGATCATCTAAGGAAATCAGAAAACGAATTCCTACTTGTGCTAATAATCTTGACAAATGAATCGTAACAGCTATAAAAACGCGTACTCGGTTTTAATCGAACATTTATCTTACCCCCAGTTTCACAGTGGAAGTTTAAACTATACTTTCAGTTTAAACTTCAGTTTAACAATTAATTCGGTTTCACAGTTTCATTTAAACCTTGAACAGAATTCATTCTGCAGTATAAACCTCACATCAGTCGATTGTCAAAAACACAAATATTTGACGTTGTTTTGCGTGTTCTTTGAAAGAAAAGACAAGGAAAGATTCTGGATAAATCGCATAAAAGCTAAGTACTGTACAATACTGCCAAATTCTATTCATTAAATTTAGTTAAATTGAACTGAAGTTTAGGTTACATTGTTTTCCGGACGAGTTGAACTTCAAATTTAACCTCAAGTTCAATTTCTGCTGAAATTTAGTTTAAACTTTCACTATGAAACTGGGGGTTAATAAAGCAAAGTAAAGTAGAATCTTCAGCACGCAGTTACAACAACTACACGTTAGATATTTATGTCAAGTCGAAATGAGTAACTGAATACTGAACACTATAGGGGACTCTTTTCTGTCATGTGTTGATGTCACTGGTAATACAACTTTTTATTTGTAAATTGTAATAATTGTGTTACTTATAATCTCAAGCACAAGCCAAATATCGATGCATACAACAAATGTGACAGTTTATACCACTTTATCACAAAGTCGTGCATACTTTCAGGCTGGTTTCATTCGCCTAGGTAGATTCGTTTGAACGCTATTGTGTTTTCAACAGACAGACGGACATGGCTAAATCGATTCAGAATTCTATCCTGATTCAGAATAATTATAAACCTGATAAACGCTAACTCCTTTGCGTTACAAAAATAATGGCAAAGTGAATATAGTTTCCTGTGGAGGGTATAAAAACTCTTATTGCATTACACCCGCTTTAGCTCAAATTTTTGTCACCTTAATCGACTTACAGAATACAGAATTATACATTTTTTCGAGCAAAATCTTGTCAAAAAAAAAACTACATATTTCTAAATCATTATTTAATTTTTCTCCTTTTTTTATTTATTTACAGAAAAGCCCGTCGTAAAGAACGGGATGGTGATCAAAATGCAACAGATACAAAATTATACCTAGAAGAGAGTGTTTTAGAGCGTAAACTACCTGAAGCTGATCTCAAAGCCTTAGTTGATCTTCCAGCTGGTTTAGATTATAATGAATGGCTAGCATCGCATAGTAAGTATTTTTGTTTTAATAATAAATCAAATCACATCGCATCTCTACTGCGAATGTCATCTGTTTAAAAATATATATTTTTTTTTCATCTTTGATTATTGATATCAACAACTGTCGTCACTATAGCATGAATAAAAATAAAAACAAAATACAACTCGCTGTTGACCTCTGCTCATTAAAAAAAATAAATCTATTTTGAATTAACATCAAATGAGAGGTGTTTCCATTAAGAAGGAATTTAACAAAATTATGATTTATGATTTGTTTTTGAGAGTTTAACATTAAATAACAGCCGGCAAGAATTAGTCGGGGAATTTATAAAAATTTTCCCATAAATCTAATTATTTTCAATCCAATCACTCGATGGCATCAACCATCAGCCAAATTTTATACATTTCTCTACTGTCTACTAGATCATAAAGTAAATGACACAACTGAAGCCTGTCATATTTTAAACATTTCGTTTTATCTTTATAATCCCTTCGTGCATAGTTGCGGTGAGCTGACCTAGTTTCTTTTGGCATCGTAGAGATGTGCAATTCTGTAACCCACATGACTGACATGAATCCCTACTTTTGACTCACCTTGTCATTGCCCTTTAAAAAAAAAAATAATTTCATTTTAAGTTCACTTTCATCGTTAGCTTCCGAATTTGCAGAAATTAATTTCCAAAATGAATTGGGGCAGTCGTTGAATAATCCCAAAGGCATCAATGGCTTGTCAATTTGTAATTGTACGAGTGGAATAGTTGTTAGTTGATAAATGATTTTCATAATTAATGACGGAGTATAGTCCACATGGTTAGGTTAGTTCAATGACATTTAAATTTTTGGTACATCTGTATCTGTTTCTGTATGCGCGGCTAGTTTATTCAATTGATCTACATAAAATTGTTAGCACGTAAGATTCAATGTACCTACCTAACGACGAATAAAAATTATTCACAACGCCCGCCCCCAAAAAATAGGCGTGGCTTAGAATAATGGATAGATACTGCTTCAGTTACCTACTTTTCACACTCTGCATGTCGTCTGCCTTAATACGATGAAAATATGACATTTTTGCCACTGGACTGAAAAGTCTGAAGGATCAGGAAAAACTTCAAAATTGGTACTGGAAAGTTCGGGAGATCTATTTCGCGGAATGATGGCAACTCTGTAATATTCCAACTGTCGCCCAATATATTATATTTTTTTGTGAAAAATTCACAAAGTCGAAAAGCAATAGTTTGGGCTTAGGGAATATATATTTCCTTTTATCCTTTTTTTTAGTTAATCATTTTTATCATTGGCATACTTCAAATGGACTGCTAGTGAAAATGTCAGTTTTGTATGAAACCTGGGGGCGAAAGTATGAAACCTCAGCGCGCCATTGCTATTTTTTACATAGAACACAGTGCCATCCATTGTAGAAACATTCACCCCTATCGTGGAATCCGCCGGGGGGAATTATTCACGGAAAAGAATATTTTGGTATCGTCAAAATCGCAAAGTGAACAGTTCCCCGTTCGGGAAAAATTCGATTTTAACGTTTTTAACGATACATTGAAACTCATTCACATTACCCACACGGGAAACTGTTCACTTTGAGATTTTGACGATACCAAAATATTCTTTTCCGTGAATAATTCCCCCCGGCGGATTCCACGATAGGGGTGATTGAAACTCCGCAAAATAACGATTTACTCAAATTATTTCCAACTTTCTCTAACAGATGGCACACTCAGCACTCAAACAAAATCGCACTAATTGCTCGATGACATTTGAGTGTTTTCGCTTCTCTCCACCGTGAACCAAAAGAGCTAGTGCTTATGTTTGTTTCAACGGTAAATTGACTGCTGGCAGTCCATATATAAGTATAGTATGTCAATGATTTATTATCTTCCTCTGAATTCAATACTCAAGTAGTAAAATAAATTATTACCAATTACACACATATACAAAACGAATGTCTTTAACCTCTAGATTGTAATTTGAATATTTGCTTATCAAAACAATGACAGTATTCCCTTTTATTTATAGAAATTTAATTGCCATAAATAAATGTATTTCCTTCCATATGGCACATCAAAACTCGTTCCATCTCGCAAAATCGCCACAACTGAAATCCATTAAATTGTCATAAAATATGCGATTTATACTTGAGTGCCTTTGTCCCTTCTTCAATCTTGAATATACTTCTCTGACGCAACGCCATTTTATTTACCCCTTGATCCTCGTCACATCTATATACTCGTTGCCAAACATTTATAAATTATTTTATACCCTGACTTCCTGTGTTGTCATTGCCATATGCACTCGAATACTCGTATACATCTACAATCAATTATGACACTGGGCCATTTGCATTCATTATAGACCATTTGTCCTATACATTGCACCACAGACAAACATGACGTAAGAATATTGCATAACCTCAAAAAAGGTACTTTCCTGCCAAAAACAAAATTGCAAATTGACTGCAGCACAGTCACAACAATATTTTCTATATGTAGGTACTTCCCGGTCGACCTTTGCGTCAATTCAATTAAATAAAACGAAAAAAAAATATCTTGCAAAATATATTTTTGAAGCCAAAACAGAAGCCCACGTGTCGGATTCGGTTGTGTCGCTGAACGATGGAGTATAGGGTTGATCGATATAAATTTAAAATGCTCTTTGGGGATACAAACAAACAAAAAAATTAAATCATTGAATTTGTTTTTCATTGATTGATTCATTGACTAATTAGCGCCCAATGGACTTTTTGTCACTTAAAAGCGTTATATGTACGTAATTTTAGAGCGCAAAAAAAAAAAAACATTTCATTCATGTGACTTTTGATTGTTGATTGACTGTTAAGTGAAAACATTTTCAATTTAAGATAACGTCCGACTACTGACTACATCAATATACCAACAAAATTAAACATTGTGCGGTAACCAGAACTATTATAGTTCGTTAACTAGCTGGCAGGTGTCCAGATGATAGACTTCTTTCCAATAGTATTTTTTTTTAATGAGAATGAATCAAATCGATATGCTTTTAAGATATTGTCGTTGATTGATTTAAAATGAGATGATTATTTGACAAGTATTTTGTTAGTCGTAGCGTCAGCCAAATTCCAAATCATTCTATCTATACTTCAATTTTTAGAAACTGTCAACAACGAAAATGGCTGTTCTCAAACTGTTATATTGCAGCTCACTTCTAAATGTTTTGCATAAAATGTAAGACATTTCATTTTCGTTAATTGTATGTCACTGTAGTTATAGACCCGTGTGCACTCATAGCGATGTGACATTGTGTTGATGACACTGGCGACAACTGGCCGCGACAATATTGTGTTTTCTTTTGACAAATCACACACAAATTAATATATTTTGCAAGAGGTAGTATAAGAGGAATTGTTGCAGCCATAACATTATGTTAACATTAAGTTTACGCTTTTGGTTAAGCGCCGTCAGTCAGTCACGAATTTGAAAAAAAAAAATAAAAAAAAATGGCCGCACATCAATGATGGGATCGAAAATTCTTAGCCTTTAACAATTGTGACAGTTTGAAGAGGGCAAATCTAACTAAATTCACAACTCTCGAAAGCGCGGTTGTTTTTTTTTTTTTTTTTTTTGCTGTCAACGATAACTGGACTGTTGCCAAAACTCTGACGACACAAACGTTGGGTGTATTCAGTACTCCTAAAAGCAAACAAAAAATATGTATATTGGTAATTGTACTTGTGACGCTTTACTTTGTGACTACAATAGAGAAAAAATGAATCGAATTTGCAATCAAAAAAACATTTCTGGCTATTTTGATAAATAAAATATTTACCGCCAGTTGCAAAGTGGAAGTTTAAACTACACATTAAGTTTAAACTTCAATTCAACAATTAATTCGGTTTCACAGTTTCGTTCAAACAGAGTTCATTGTGCCGTTTAAACCTTAGATCACTTGACAAAGTGACATTTCAATTTGAAAGCTGCCGATTGTCAAAAACATAAATATTTGACGTTGTTTTGCGTGTTCTTTGAAGGCAAAGACAAAGACCGATTTTAGAAAAGTCGTACAAAAGCTAAGTACAGTACAATACTGGCAAATTTTATTCATCAAATTTAGTTAAACTTCGTTTAATTGAACTAAAGTTCAGATTACATTGTGCAACCGGACGAGTTGAACTTTAAATTTAAACTTAAGATCAGGTTCAGTTGGACTTTAGTTTTAGCTTCCACTGTGAAACTGGGGGTTAGTAGAATAAATAGCAAACAATTCGGCGCGGCTGGAATAAATTGGAATTTCAGTGCGAAAATAGAGAAAATGGAAAAAAGATCATAACACAATAACCGTCGACGACTTCCTACTCCATTGTGTTCCACTAGTTTTAAAAACAGCTTCCATTGAGGAAGGGTAGTAGAATTTGAACAAAAATCATTGCCATGCCAATCGATTCGAGTAACAAGTTGGGATGACAGCAATTTCACTCAGTTGTATTTTCAGTTTTCACAACGCCCCCTTTAAACCAAAGTCGCATTGACAGGAGGAAAAAATAAAGCAAAATGACAGCTAAGTGCTCAAGTGTCGATTCAGAATAATGCTCGACATGGCATTAATTAAAAAAAAAAAAACTACGTCTTTTACGACACAGAAGTGATTTACTAAGAGTAATAGGATTTTGGATTAATGAGAACGAAGATGATAAATATCTTGTATCTAAATTCATTGTTACTTCCGTAAAATAAATCGCCCAAATTGCCTTACATTAATTTGACATCTAATTATGCAAATCAATAAGTACCCTAAATTAATTACGTTGGTTTATCATCAAAAAGTCATTCTTCTAATTTGATTCATTTTATTTTCACAGAGAAACTTTAACGACATTCTAAAACCTCAAATGCCTTAATTTGGTCTCTCGAAATCCTTTTACTATGCGAAGAACCCAAATACCCTAAATACTCACTCACTTCTATCTGCTACTATCAGATTGTTAATTAATTACTGGGATAAGACCACGTTAAAGTAACTTGACACCATAAAACTTTAATTTCCTGTATCTCTGTATCTATGAGAAAAGCCATCTGTATACAGTCCAGTTGCGCTCTATTAATAATGAAATGGGATAAAACTTAATAATTTAATAAGAGGTAAAAAAGAAAAACAACAGGAAGCATTAAATTGAGTAAATTTATTTAAACTTCTGACTTAATCCGGACTATATACGAGGGATGGAACTTTAGAAATTCAAAATCCATTTTTGTTTAGTGTAAATCAGGGATCGAAAATACCGGGTATTTTGATTTTTTTCTGCAAAAAAGGCCAGTAGTAGTTAAAGTTGTAAAATAAAAAGAAGTACATCTGGTTGATGCTGATGAAGCTGCCTGTCGATTCCTGTTATGCCTTCAAGAACTTAACCCATTTTGAAAATGGGCCACATAAAATTAGTATTTTTGGCCACATAACATAAGTGGCCAAATGAACCAGTTATTTCAACCATTTATTTTTTCTAGCCAAAACAAAAAAGTTTATTTGACCCAATATTATTTCTAGTGAAAATAAATTGATTTATTAGACCCAATATTTTTTTGGGCCATAGAAAATGGGTAATAGAGGCTTTTAATTTTTTTGGGTGAAATATTAGGTCCCTTATTATTATGATCATATACAAATTTTCATCTGCTGCTAAGTACATCACACATAATACATATTTTAGGTTGTATAAAAGGGTATTTTATACTTCAGTGCCTGGTAGAGGGAACAAGGAAAGAATTTACGTTTTGACAATTAAAAAAAATTAAAAAATGTAATACTAAAGCTGCCAAACACGACATACGCGACATATTGTAGAATATGCCACGTTTTATACATTGTGGCATGTGCGAAAAGTATGCCCAGTAGGTACACGGCATGCACGTTTTGTCTCAAAGTTGGCATATTCGTATGTCGACGATGACTGGCATTGTGTTTTGCCGCAGCGGAGATGCATGTAATATGTTATAATATGTAGGGTGTTGAACAAAAATATTATTTAACTGATATTAAAGCGTCAGTAAATGTGACGCAATTCCATCGCTATTGGCTATTTCGGAGAGCAAAAAATTGCCTCAATTGAAGATTTCTTAGACGTTTTTTAATCCATTGACATCGTAGCCATCCTTTGATGGAATTTGTTACTTTATGCATTAATAGAAAGAAGACGAACCATATTTTAGGATATATACTATATTTATTTCGAAATGTCACCAGAAAGCCCTAAAATCTTAATTTTTCCAAATATAGTATATATCCCAAAATATGGTTCGTCTTCTTTCAATCAAGGCATAAAGTAACAAATTCCATCAAAGGATGGCTACGACGTCAATGGATTAAAAAAACTTCCAAGAAATCTTCAATTCAAACGATTTTTTTTATTCTCCGAAATTGACATGCCATTCTGAGTCGGACATATGGGTGCCAGTTGACAGACGCATGCCATCATAATAATGTAAGCGTCAATAATATGCCGAGTACACGACACGACATGCACCCTTTTATGAAATATTCTGACGTCGAATTGACGAGAATGGAAACTGAAGAGATGATAGGGCGTATGAATGTATGTATAATGTTACATAATGTGGATAAAACTAATAATTCAGTCTATTCTAATAGAATAAACTTGCGGCTTAACCCAAAAAAATATTGTGTTGATTGGACCCAATATTTTAAACCCGAAAAATTATTGGGTCAAACTAACCCATTTGTTAAGCAAAAATGTACATTATATTTTATGTACCAGGTTTCATTGGCCCAAAAAAAAATTGGGTCGAATGAACCCATTTACTTTGCCCAAAAAAAAATTGATTCTAGAGAAAAAAGCACCATGCACCACTAATTAAATTGGGCCACAAATACCTGTTTCATCAGACCTTTTTCAACAAATAGGTCAATTGGGTTCGGTCCCTGGTGTAAATTTGGGAAAAGTTTTCCCTTATAAATTATATCACATGATTGGGGCTATTCGAAAGTTGTATCCTCTTCTTCTTTTTTTTTTTTCTTTTTGTCGTCCTGATGTTGGTTTCAGATTAGCAAAGGATCCGTTTTTAGTATTCATTTCACAGTTTTTCCGAACAATTTAAAAATAAATCATACATTATTAAATTGACATTTCACTTATCGTGTTTTGAAATTTTTCTATCTTTTCAGCACTGGCACTTTTCGAACATGTGAATCTAGTTTATGGAACAATTAGTGAATTTTGTACACCATCCGGTTGTCCGGATATGACTGGGCCTGGCAATAGGTAAGCATTTATATTAAAATTTATTTAAATACGTTTAAAGAGTATTGTGGGGTAGGTCATTAACTTAATAGGCAATTATTTGTGAGAAAAATATAACAAAAAAGTTGTCTTCAAAAATAACCAACTCAAAAACTCAATCATGAAGCCATTATCAAGTTTACTTGTTGTACCGGAACTAATACCAGCCACTGTGTTAAAAGAATTCCCAGTTGACAACCATTGATCTGACATTTTGTTACTAGCACATGTCACATTCGAAAAGACGGAATTATGTAGTTTTATCGCTGTTCTGTAATTGGCTGTTTCGAAACGAAATTGATTTAATTAGATAGCCAAACATTGGCCCAGACCTATTTTGCTCAAAGTAATTGTTACTTGGATATCTTTGGTCCGCGACTAAATCCCATCACCATCGATAGAACGAAATGCAATTGATTACTCCGAAATTTGTATCATCAGAAATTCAAATTGAAAAGTAGGTCCTGTCCGGACCACTCACCGAGGATAGCGATATATGCATAGAGTATATTCCATCAGCCAAAGGGATTATAGAACTCGCTTTGTGGGATTTTCATTGGAATTACAATTTATGGGTTCCTGCAGCTGATGGATAGATAAATGGGAAATGAAATATGTACGAGTATTGTGGTCAGCACCAAGGGTTATGTGGACAATGGCCTAAATAAGAGTTAATAAAAAATGTGTGCTGATTGCTATTATGATTTACCTGATGCGTGATATAATATGGTGGCGTCTAAATAATAACAAAAAAAAAACTCAGTTGAGTTGAACGTCCTCCTGAAAAATGCAATAAGTCCAACAAGTCCCAACGCGAAAACGGGAGCGGGAAATACACGGCAATGGCGGAATATCCCACCGTTTCTCGCGCGAAATTCGCTCCCATTTTCGTGTTGGTTTGAGCAGACCTAAGGTCGGGGGTTAATTTCGCGCGGGAAACAGTGAAATATACGGCATATTTTTATTGGTCGCTTTCGCGTTTCGGGTTGGTTTGAGAATGCATTTAAGCCGATTTCATATACGAAACAAAAATAAATTCCGTCTACTATTGGATACTATTGGTCAGTAGCATAGTGGTTAGTCTGCTGGATTACTGAGACCCGTCGTCTAAGGTTCAACCCCCAAAAAAACACGAAAATTGTTCTTAAGGTTTTTTTTATTGCGCCACCTCTTGCGAACGTCTGATGAACATCCGTCGGCCAGTAGCTTAGTGGTTAGTTTGCTGAATTACTGAGACCCCTCGTCTAAGGGTCGACCCCCAAAAAAACACGAAAATTGCTTTTTAAGGTTTTTTTTCCATTTTGAACGTTTGACGAACATCCATTCTTCAGCATAGTGGTTAGTCTGCTGGATTACTGAGATTACTGAGAATTTTGTGTTTTTCTGGGGGTCGAACCTTACCCTTGGTTTAAAAACACGACCATTGCTTCTTAAGGTTTTTTTTTATTGCGCCACCTTTTGCGAACGTCTGACGAACATCCGTCGGTCAGTTGCTTAGTGGTTAGTTTGCTGAATTACTGAGACCCGTCGTCTAAGGTTCAACCTCCAAAAAACACGAAAATTACTTCTTAAGGTTTTTTTTTATTGCGCCACCTCTTGCGAACGTCTGATGAACATCCGTCGGCCAGTAGCTTAGTGGTTAGTATGCTGGATTACTGAGATCCCTCGTCTACGGTTCGACCCCTAGAAAAACACGAAAATTGTATTCGTCCCAAAAATAGAAACCCCCATAAATGAATGATTGTGAGAAATTAGGCCTAAGGATCTTATACGGACCTGCTACGCCAACTATTTACTTACACATTTATTTATTTTATTGGATAAGATGAATCGGCTCCAGTCATTCTTTTTGACATGCCTAATTTTATTCCATCTTTATGCCATCAAAATCTTAGGAATGAGGATGACTAGATCGTTTGTGGCAAGCAAAACTAGTCCTTAAGCGACTTTAATTGTAATAAATTGCTCAATTAACACAAATATAAAGAATCCGAAAAGGGAATAAATTTGTACACCCTTTGTCTCAATCAGCGTTCGATTCGATTCACATTTGAACACACCTTCAAATAGATAAACCTAACAAAGGCTTCAATTTCGTTATCGTTATCGATTGATATTTAGTCAAAGTCAGCAAACGAAGAAGATATTGTCAAAGTGTTCATCACTGAATTAAAAAACAATTACTTTATTTTAAGCTATAGGTATAGGTACTTCACGAAATGTTGGAAGAAATTTTAAACAAAAGTCACAATGACAAGTAATCAATTGTATTATATCGCATTTATTTCATTACCAACATTGTGTGGAGCTTCAGTAATTAGGTGTCAGATTCAATAGCTTTTGTTGCTGTTTAAGTGGTTTGCATTTTCTTACAAATCGTATTCCACTTATGAGTAAGAAAATCGAATAATCTATTAACAAAAACTGACTTTGACAATGGAAAATGAACGTCAATAAAGAAATCGGTAAGGCAGTTGCTGGCTTTCACCAGGCCAATTTCCCAAGAATGCATTTTACTATGGTTCTTTTGATTCCGCAATAGAATAACGGAGTATGACTGGTTGAAACTTAATTTTTCCAATGGAAACTGACTCCGCCGCTGGAAATACTCCGCCATATTTTTGTCGACAGACATTTCACACATCAAATGATCAGTTGCGAGAAGGGTGTTTGCGAGTACATAGACTCAAGTCTATCAATAGATGTTTATGTATTTAGTTTTTTTAATTATTGACGGGACTAATAATAAACCAATAAAAGTTCTTAATCAATTTTAATAATAAATTCTTGAAGAAGGGTTAAAAATGGAGAATACATTTCTTATCATTTATTGACAAAGTGTGTCGAATAGAGTTCTGCGCTTCTGTTTGATATATAAAGCACGGTAGAATTAATGATATTCTCATAAGAAAACAAGAACAATATTTACCAATCGAAAGCATAATGTTTTATTTCAGGATATTTCTTAATATTTCCCACAGAGCAATACAATTATCTAAATCTGATAGGTTTGGCAGCATCGGATTTTAACGTTTAGTCAGGGATGTGTATGAGGAAATGAAGAACTTAGTTTTTCACAGTCGTATTTTTTATACTAAGGGTATTCACTTAATCTGATAAATTTATGATGCTCGTTAATGTATACATTTCTGCGGTGTTGGAAATGTCATTGCGTAAATCGACTGTCAGGTAATCAAAACTATTTTTTTTTTTTTTTTCAATACTTACCGTCATTTTGAGATCTTCCTAAAAAAAACTCTGGAAGCAAACAAACAATACATACGACTGTCTGACAAAGTTTGAAATTTGTGATTTGCGTAACTTTCCGAGCCAAAATCGTCGCGGAAAATTATGAAGTCTGCGGAAAATATTACAAAATCTGACAGTTCATTTACTGGTAAATTTCTGCAGAATACGCAGTTTATGAGGCTTTTACGCGTTTAAGTGAATACCCTTACTAATTTTGTTACAACAAACTATGTGAAGTCGGCAACCTATCATTAAGAAGTGCTGCCAAGTCTTCTTGAATTCGGTGGAATACAATTTATTATTATATCGGCAACTTAATTTATTCTTAACTTAAAAAAACTACCATAACTAGCGTAATATTAATTTTCAATATTTTTTGTTTTCTTTGCAGAACGTACTTATGGTTCGACGAGAAGGGCAAAAAGACCCGCGTTGCAGCGCCCCAATATATCGACTATGTTATGACTTTCACCCAAAAGACAGTCAGCGATGAGTCGATATTCCCAACCAAATATGCCAACGAATTTCCCAATTCGTTTGAATCGATCGCTCGTAAAATTCTACGCTTGCAATTTCATGTGATAGCTCATCTATATGCGGCGCATTTTCGAGAAATCGCCCTCCTAGGATTACACACACATTTAAATTTAACTTTTGCCCATTTGACCGCTTTGCATCGGCGCTTCAATTTGATCGATGAGAAAGAAACAGATGTGCTGCGTGATCTCGAGGTGGCGCTACGGCTCACCGATGATGGCAATAGTTCCAGCGAAACAGCATCCATTCAGACAGCATCGTCTGTGGCGGGCACATTATCATCGACAACGACAGCAACAGTACATACGGGAGCGGCTGTCACAACGATGACGGGCACAGTAATCGGTGGCAGTGAAGATGTCAATTTGTTACAGTCGGGTCGATTAATTGATGGTGATGCGAGAGCCCAACCTATTTGTACGCAACCCGAAGCGAAGAAGGGTCTAAACAGTGAACAGTCTGACATTCGGGGTGGTGCTGGTGGCGGCGGCGGCGGACTAATGGGTGGAATTTTGGGGGATTTCAACACAAGTGAATTTGGTGATATGCGAACGGGCGGCGGAACTAGTGGCTACTGCATCGGTGGTGGCACGTCGAACAGCAGCCATATTGGCTATAATAATAATCATCATAATGGTAGCACACACAATATGCTGCAATGCAATAGCAGTAGTAATAACAGTAGTAATAATTCTCCTACACCTCAGCAACACACTTCGCATACAACCACAACTGCATAGTTTTGCCACCTCTATCACTACTACAATTACTATGACTACTTCATATATTATGGTGGAACACTCAATAGATGGCGTTGTTTTGCAGTTCTATTTTCTTTTTCAAAAAAACAAAAGCAACAACAAAAATTGTTACAATATTCGTAGTTAAATAATGAAAGAAAACAAAAAACGAACAAACATTAATAGACACACCCATTTTGAGAATTATCTAAAGTTTATTTTTTCAAAAAAGATATTACTAATAAAAAAAAACAAAAAAAAAAACAAGATTATACAACAAAATTTTACTGTTAAATCACACACTTGTGTTTGTGTTTTGCTAAGAAGATAAAAGTGTTTCTGTTTTTAATTTACACTTAGAACACTATATATATATATTATATATAAAATAAAAAACTATGACAAAAGTTATCCCAGACTTTTGTTTGTAAAATAATGTAATTTATATTTTTGATGATAAAAACTAATAAAACAAAACAACCTTAGTGAATTAAACAAAACAAAACAAATATAAGAGAAAAACACATCTAATTATTGTTATTTAAATGCAAATACAAACAAAAACTAAATTCAAACAAAAACAAACTTTAATTTCATGTAAAAAAAAAAGTCTATATATATATACACACATATATTAATAACTTGAAGTTGTTTAACAAAACAAAATGTAATTGCATCACTTGTAATGCTATTAATAAAAATGATAAACAATTCAGATAAACATAAAACACAAAATTTTTTCTTTCTTTAGCCTTATCAAAGAAATTAATCAAAACAAAATGTATTTCTATTCACAAACAAGAAAAAAAGGACAAACAAAATGATAGAAACTTGTGTCTCTGTTCTGTTAAACTGTAAACCAAATACTATTATGATTTGTAATTCTACATTTTCTTTTCTGTTTAGTTTAGTTAATTTTTATTTTATTTTTGTTTGTAAGTGTGACGTAAGGTTATTTTTGTTTGTTTACACGTTTTAAACTATTATAATAATGATTTTATTTTATTTTTTTTTTGTTAAAAATGGAAAACATTTCTCTTATGCACGAGTGCGTTTGTGTTTGCTTTGTTAATTTATAGATTATACAAAAAAACAAGAATTTTTGTTTTCTTTAATTTAAGGATTAATTATTTAATTATAAAAAAAGAAACAATTTAAAGTGATCTTAACTGTAAGAATTAAAACAAACAAGAAAACATAGTTTTTGTTATTAATATTAATAATATTTTTTTCTCTCTCCTATAAAACAAAACATATAAAATATATAACTGAAAAAATTAAATCCTGGTATTTTATTTTATTATTTACTATACTTTGCTTTATTCCGTTGACTGATTTAATTTAATTTGTGAGCATTTAACTCGTAAATCCTTGAAGAAAAACCACCTACCATCTTTGAAACGAGTTGTCAAACTTGGTAAGAGTCTTTTTCTGAGCAAGTTTTCACAAAGATTGTGTTGCAGAACTTTTGATAGTTAGGTAGGTGGTAGCTAGATCTGTTGAGAAGCAATCTTAAACTCAGTTGACTTTTTGACACTATCGATTGATTGTAAGATAATTACCCCCATTCCCGTTGGCGTTTGTCGTAAACTACTTGTATTTCATTTCGTTTTTTAGTCGGTGGAACATTTTTGAGACAAATGAGTTGAAATGATGGTGAACACATAGAAATGGAAATAAAAATGGTAAACAAAAGTTAAAAAAAAAAGCTGAACATCGTTTTACAATGACACGAAACATGAGTCGTATACGACAAACGCCAACGGGAATAGGGGTGAATGTTTGCTGCCGACACGATGGATTCAAAATTGGCAATTTCTTTGTTAACGAAGAAAGATTTGAACCACAAATTTGTAAAACGTCCCGGGGTCTCTTTGTAGGGGTAGGAAAGGAATTAAACCGAAGCAAAGCACAAATCCAATTTATCAACTTAGGCCGTGTGTCAATTAAGCTAAATAATTATCCTCGGATAATTTTCTGACACTATCGTGGTGGAAAACGAATTTTCTGCTGTCAAAAAATTATCCTGCTCCGGGAGCAAGATATTAATCATCCTATGGGCTCATTTTTTGACGTTTTCTTTTGCTTGAGTTTTGCTAGAATGTTGAAGAGGAAATAAAACTGAATTTCAATAAATTAATCGCGTGAAACTCGATAAATCTCTGTTTTAAGATTGGAGTTTGGTGAACTTCTCTTTCAACACTTTCATAAGTGTCAGAAAATTATCCGAGGATAATTATTTAGCCCAATTGACACACGACCTTAATTCTCCGAAGAAATTAAAGTCACTTCTTCACCCTGAGGCCTGAATTGACCATTGACATACATAATAATACAGCGAGGGCAGTTGGTACAAACTTGATCATTTTCGGAAGTATAATTAAATAAATATATAAAGATTTATAGGGTCTCTTGTCTTTTAAATAAATTTTAGCTTTTTGACTAAAAAATAAACCTCTCGAATTGTTATTTAACTGTCAAAACCTTGGGCGACGTTTGTACTAATGTATAGAATCGAAAAAAAAACTCTTGTAAAACTCTTGTGTATTGACACACCGTAAGAGAATATTTTTAAACCCACAAATTGAGAAGTTTTCATACAATTTCACACAAATTTACGTTCTCCTAGTACCCGCTCGCTGAAAGTAGAGCACTGAAAGCAGTTTACCGCGTTCCAATTACCAAAAAATATTTAAAGTGCAGTCGCCATTTTTGAAGTGGGTCTTTTTGATAAGTATTCAAATCGGCACATGATTCAACACCAAGAAAAATGTCTGCGCAATAAATTCCGTAAACCTCTTTAAATTGTAATTAAAGTTGTATGTTTACGTTTTTTTAATAAATTTGATTTAATTCTTTAATGTTTTAAGTTTTAAACAAAATGCGACCAACAACATTTTTTTTGAGCATTATATTTTCTACACAAAACACTTAAATGAATCTTAAAATTGTATATACAAAATAACTTGTTAAATCTTTAATTTAAAAAATGATCTAAAAAAGAAAACTGTTAATAATTTATTATTTATTGTAAATTAAAAAAAAAAAAGATATCTTCGTATATGCATATAATTGTACCTATACTTTTAAACTTGTCTATTATTTCCAAGAAAATGAAAATGAACTAAAATAATATTAGGTTTATAAAACTTAAATTAAGGTATGTACCTATGCAAAAACCACAAGAAAGTATAACAATAAAAAGAAATGAACAAAACAAAAACACTGAAAGAAATATATATGAAAAATAAAAATTATAAAAAAAATAACATATATCGTTTGTTTTATTTTATTTGCTTCCATCAACCAACCATCATACATCAAGCTCGTTTACTTGTGACGTCTTTCGAGTGACTTTATGTTTTTTTTTAGAAAGGTCACCCAAAACTCATCAATAAACCAGTTTTGCTGATAAATCGCTTCACATTCATCTGCTTAATTTTGTTTATCAATACAAAAAAATAAATATAGTTAGCATTATTTATATCAACAGTAAATCTTTAAACAAAATTAAAGAAAACAAAAATAACTGAACATATTTCCTAACAAAAATAACAAATTATTGTAATTATTTGGAATAAAATTTAATGTAGAACTTAAAACGATTTTAGACAGTGCTTACATTAAAACAAAACCAAAGTATTACCTTAACCAAAGTGTTTCACATTTACAGAATAATAAAATACACAACATTAGATAAAAAATAAAAACATACCTAGTTGAAATACAAAATATTAAACGATAATAAAATGAACGCTTTAAATTTGACTAAATAAGATGATCAAGACTTTTCTTACAATATATACATTAACTACACAGACATTGCACATACCTGCAGATGTACCAACGTATCAAAACATATTTGACAGAAACTCTGACTCTCGGAAACTTGTATCGAATTGTGGGCTCATTGCATTCGTTATAAAAATAAAACAAAGTTACGAGAAACTAGGTCTTTCCTATCTAATAGCAATTCAAACGTCTGAAATAAAAACAGTGTAGGATTTTCTAGTTTACATTCTTCTTTCAATGACATGAAAGTGTTTCAGCTGTTGGAAAGTGAATTAAAACATAATTGTTCGCCATTTGTCACTAGGAAGCCTCATACTGAGAGACTACGTATACGTTGAAGTCACCTTAACCATACGTGATCTGGGGGGTTATTCCCAAATGCGCGGCAGATCGTAATGAAAGCGATACCTCAATTTCGACCGTCTTCGCTTTTGGTTATTCTCAAATGCGATCGAGGGCGAAAATGACATTTCCTGTGCTTTCCAGTTTTTTTTCCATTCTGTCTTCCAATTTTCTATTTATTTTTCTAAAAGTTTGACAGTTGTTTTCCTGTCACAGGAATTTAGTTTATTTTTTATCCGCAAACAATCCGTCACCTAAACAGCTATCGCTATTGAATTGAGCAAATCGCTTTTGGAAATACAAAAATACAAATCCCCCTGGAACAAAATGTTTTTATGAGTGCCAAAATGGATCTTAAAGCCAATATTTTAAACGTAAAAATCGTACGCTAATGACAGTTGGAATTTTACAAACAAACGCACCTAATTTCAAAACAAGATGATCATTCGTTTGGTTTAATTTTTTCTTTCCTTATTAATTAGGTAGGTATAGGTTTGTTTGTAAAATTTGTACTGCGTTGATGTAAACATTTGTAAAAACAAATTTCATGTATCTACGTTTTGTAAAATAAAGAACTACTATATTTAATTTGTTTCCTTTTTGCATTTAGCTAAGATTTGCGTACTTGGTCTGAAAAAACGGTAAGCTGATATTGGTCCAATAGCGCAAAATGTTACATATTAACTGAGCTCAATATGGTTTAAATAAAGCATCTGTGCAAAATTTTGAGCCTTTGAATTCGCGCATTTAAACCTTGCCAATTAGTTTAGAGAAGTCATTCTAAAGAAGACATGCCATCTCCCAAATAAGTTATTCTGAAAAATAAGAAATTCAACCTTTTCTTCGAAAAGTAAAGTCAATAAAAAATGTTGTTTATCACAAAACAAAAATTATAAAATCGTCTGTCATAAGATCTACAGGAACCGCTATTTTATAGCTTAACTCAAAGCTTCTATTAGGTCATATACAAACATTTCATACGTTCAACACTTTTGTCGATCACCTGTGTCAAACAGCGTTAATTGTCAAATTTGTTTGTGACAAATATTTCGAGAATTTCTTAGCGAATGACACAAAAAAAAACAAATCAAACTTCGCTTTGCTAAGAAGCAGTCGAATTTTGTACATAACCAGGGCGATACAAATAAAATTGAACTGCCTTCAATGGCATCAACAATGGATCGCTAGAAATGGTATAAAACAAGCAGACAAAAAATGCTGGTGGATGGATATTCAACCCTATCTAGGCATCCGTTCGGAAAGGAATTTTCACCGATTTATACGAAATTTCTTCCGAAGCGTATTATTGTCACTGTGCTCTGAAATTCAAATGTCATCCTATATTCAGAGAAATTATTATTAGTAATACGGCATTAGCAAATACATTTTGTAGCCCTAAATTGAACTGCACACTGAATGCAACTACTATGGCAACAGCTAACTGAATGCATTCATCTGTCCGCCGATAATACAGTTCCCACCTGAAGTTAGACTCATTTCTATATTTGACACATCTCCCACTCTACCCCATCGACACTGAGCTCCCAACAAGAACAAGCACAGACAACCAGCAGCGAAAAATCCCAATCAGAAACAAAAAGATACTCGCGAATTTCACAGATTCCTCATCTCGTCCGCGCACCGATACCATAAACTGTAACTATTCCCTTGCAATTTTCTAACATTTCCATTCCGCGAGTGCTGCACTTTCTTAACTCCAAAATATAAACCACTTCATTGTCCAACTAATGTGTGCAAAAGTGAATTTAAAAAAATCCACTAAAAGAATGTCAAGTGTTCACTATAGAAAACATTGAAACCAAAAGAGAATTATTGTCCACCTTGAAAAAAAAAAAAGAATATTCCTTTCAACAAGAAGAATTTTAATATCTCTTTCATTCCATCTGCGTTGGCAATGCATTCGAGTGAGTGAACATTAGTGCAAAATATGTAAACATTTTCGGACGTAAATTCCCGTTCCATTCACTCGCGCGGTAGTGTCAGGTGTATTATCGAATGAGTGAGGAGCACAACAGTGCACTGTGCGGTTGACAATTATAATTTTTTTTTTGTTTGGAATCTTTCGGATAAAAGAAATAGAAAACGAAACACAAAAGATATTGGGAAATCGTAAGGGAAACCTTGAATTCCTGATACTTTAATTTAAATTTAGATTTAGACGCGCTTCTGTCGCCGCTGGTTCGTCTGCGTGTGTAAGTGTGTGCTTTTGTTTGCAAAGCAATTGTGGAATTCTCCTTGTTCGGTCGTTGTCTACTGGTAGTTCGGTGGCAAAAATGGACGATTTGGGCGCAGAACACTTGAGTGAACTATCAGTGAGTGATAAAATTGTCAAATCTGTTGGCGTAAAAAGTCCCGATTCGGTGCCAACAGCATCGGCAACAACAAATCCAGCTGTCAACATTGATGCGCGAGCGATCTTCGGTGGTGGTTTCACAGAGAAAAGTGATTCTACAGCCACTCCCCGCGGTCGATATAAGGACAGAGCGATTTTGGGCAGTCAAAACTACCATCCACATCAGCAGAACGAGGCAGACGAAGAAGAGGTGTCACTGTCGTCGTCCGATGGTAAGGAGAAAACCGATGCAACACCTGAGAATGTGAAAAAAATCGATGATGTCATTCAGGTGGCGAGGAACGCACCTAAAGCCTCGGAATCGTCGTCAATCAAAACGAACGAAGTCACCAAAATGGGCATAAACGGCGACGACAATAATATGGCAGCAGGTGCTCCCCTCTCAACGCCAAATTCCACGATCACCGATGACGATGGTGGGGATGAGTCATCGTCATCGTTAGCAAAACAGCAATGCCTGGCATTTACGATCGATTTTGGTGATGATTCTTCTAAAGAGTCAAACTCGGCAGCAGCGTCGGCAAAGTATAAGAGTATGGTGGAGCGTTTCCAAAGTAGGCATCGAAGAGGCGCGTCTATGTCAAAGCTGGAGGGGGCAGAGCCTCCGACACCAACTACTGCTAAAGATGCGCAAACACCACGTAGTCCGCGGGCACCTTCTGAAACGCCGCCAATAGCACCCGATTCCGCTGCAAAGGTGAAAATGCGAGCCCGTGACCGCAGTACATCGCGGGTGCGAGATGCCAGCAAGCGGCATAGTTGGTCGCCGCGGTCCAGTACTACCGAGCCATTACAGCCACAACAAGCCAACCAAAACCATCCAAAAGCAGTCGCAGGTCAACCGAAACCTGTTACGACGGCAACACCTACAACGAAGAAGCCAAAAACCAAGCCGCCATCGCTGCAAATGCCTCCACAGGAGCCGCCACGGAGAGAACGCGAACGACACTCCTCAGGAAAGCCATTTACTCCGCGCTCAACGGCTATGCAGATGGCCCTGCAAAAAATCGATTTTCTATGTCCACAACCTCCGCTTGATGACTACCATCACCTCGCCATGAACGATAACGTTAGTGAGGCTGGCACCTACACTCTCGACGGCGACAACTACACCGAGGAACAGAAGGAGCTGATGAACATTGATCAAACGACCACAACCAGTTCGGAGGTGTCCTCGGTTAACCACCTACAGCAACAGCGGCCAAGGGATCTTCCCCTGAAGAACAGTCAGACAGCCACTACTACGACTACAGTATCTTCGTCGGAGGGCAGGCGACGGAACAATGTACTCGAGGTAAGCTACTATCATGATGCGACATCTACGGCGTACAAACCAACAAATAAAACCTCGTACCTGGAGAAGATAAAATCCCGAGTGAGAAACATCACAGTCAAACAGCAGCAGCAGCAACATCAGAATGAGCTGAAGGAAACGTCCCCGCCCGACGCAGATGTAGGCACCTTTACCAGTGTGACCACAAGTGGAGTTCTCGCCAAACAGACGACGCTGGACTCCCGCCCGAAACTCACAAGACGCAGCAGCTTGTCAACCTCGCAGATCGATAGCTCCGAATACGTCAGCACCGAGGCCAAGCTTAAATCCAACTCGGGAGCTGCGTACAACGGTGGTTACACAGACCACCAGAAGGCCGGCTATCGTTTGAATGTATTCACTAACCAAACAGACGCGCAGATACTCAATACAATCGAATCACCAGAGTCGCCAGTAAATAAGCTGTCCGACACTGCCGTGCTTAAGACTGCGCAGACAAAGAACGATTGGATTCAGGAATGGGCGCGTAATGCCCGTGCAAGGAGTGTCGCCTCAGCCGTAAAGGGCTCACCAGGAAAACAATCCAATCACCAAGACATCATGTCGCGTAGCTTCAACTGTGCAGCTGGTCACGCCGACGAAGAGACCCTAACCGATGACAGCGTTGTGTATCGCAACAAAACCATTGACCGCTTCCGAATGGGCGAATTCGACTACGCCAGTGACCCGAACGTTTCCGCGCAAAGGCCGCCCAAGTCGCCGACAAAGATCCCCTCACCTCTCCACACGATTGGTCGGGCGAGAAGCGCTAGTCACACGCGGGCATCCTTGCAAAACATCATCCAAGACGATGCGAACAACACCGACATGTATCTGCAGAAGACAGCGGCAGCTATATCCAATCTCCAGCAGTCACTTTCACGCAAGAACTCACTCAAATCTCCGCCATCGTCGATGGATTCGCCAAAGAAACAACCCTTGCGCCACCATCACACGACTCACCAGTACTACTCGGCCGATGAATACAGTCCACAGCACAGTATCGAGGCGAAGTTGCTGCTCTCCAATCCCCTGCACAAACGAGCAACTAATAACCTGATGACTAACAGCTACCACGAACAACTAGTGATGGACGTGAAAATTCCGCGAGCACGAAAGAACTCCTACGACGCACAGGCACTTACTGTTTCACCCGCACGACGACACCAGACCCTTGTAACCAAACAACAGCAGTACTATGCAGGGAATATCGATCAAACGAGAGCCGCCATGGATTCATCGATAAAACAGAAGCAGCAGCAGCAAAATCTGTCGCCCCTGCGAAGGTCAAGTTCATTCTCGGCAAAGTGCAAGACAGTGACGAACAACAAGCGGCCCACCGCCACATTGTACACTCCACCAGCGGCGCGTCACAATTACATGGCGCCGCCGGTGGGAACGTCAGCAATCAAGAAGTCAGCAAGCAGCACCACCTTCCGGCACGTGTACAGCGATTACGATGACAACTTGGCCTACTACATCAACGATGAGGATGACCTAATCGATGTGGAATACTACGGGTCGTCCGAAGAAGACATCCAATCCACGAATGTTGACGATGACTACGAGGACTACACCGACGATGTGTCACAACATGTCGCCTCCGAGTCAGTGCAGTCAAACGAGGTGCCACTCTCGAACACGCGGTATAACAAAGCACTGCTAATGCGAATCGAGAGGAGTAAGCAGAAGGTGGCTGGCAATGGTGGTGCCGGTGGAGGAGGCGGAAATCAACAACTCCCACCCAAACCGACTCTACTCGCTGGTGGTGGAATGGTAGCATGTCCTAACACCCCAGAGCTACCGCGTCGTACGGTGAAAAGCGCTCCGCGCTCATCGATGCGACAATCGATGCCCAGGGACTCTAGTTTGAATCGTCTATCCAATCACGTGCCCAACTCACTGGCTTCGGCTAAAAAGCAAATTCTCCAAACGGCCAATGCAGTTGCAACTCCTTCCAGTACCACTGGCCAACAGAAGCGAGTTCAGCCAAAGTATATGGACATATCCAAATACAAACCAGCACAAGGGAACAATTTTCTACGCAAGAACGATGCGAAGAGCACACTCAAACCAGAAATCCGACGCAGTCCAAGCAGTGCATCGATGGGGCTATCGCGAACAGAGCCCACTCGTACCAGCAACAGAAGTGTAAAGTCGGCGACATCGGGTCGCGGTACTTCGGCAGCGAGGAGAGATGCTTCTGGTAAGTTGTAACACTGCCCAGTTGACAGCTTGAGGAGGTGTATTAATTTGTTTTTCTCTCTTTATTTGCAGTCACAAAGCAGAAGGAAGTCGAGTTGGCGATGTGGAAACGACGTGCGACATACGACCCAATGCGTGCGGCCGCCGAGGACCGACGGAAGAAGGAGGAGGCCAAGAAGTCGTCTCAAAGTGGCCAAGGAGGAGGTGTTACTGAAAGGTATTTAAAAATTCATTCATTCTTTTATGGGTAGTTGACTTGTAGCATTATAGAAAACTATGGTATTAAGAATAGTTGGATGACGTATTCGTTTTGGAGTGGGTTGTGTAGACACTGCAACTTCCTCCAGTGTGTCTAGTTCGAAAGACACTCTGCGTCATATAATAACAAAATCGAAAATATCTTTTTTCGGTTGTCTTGTTGTGTGTTTACGATGATGTGACTGAGAGATGAGTCAACAAGAAATATTTGTTTCGTTTCGTTACGCATGTGCCTCTGAACTTTAGTCGGATCTTGAAGATGAATAGATGAGCTGTACTGTTTGTTGAATATTTCCAAGTGAAACATTTAAGACGCACGCTGGTATGGGATACATTTTGAGGAATGTTCTGAGCGACTTTGCACGTTGAGTACTTTTGGGTTACGTTTCAAATTTGCACTTTTTTCAACCGAAATTAAGTTGTTTGCAGCAGACATCTTTAATATGCGTTTGCAAATATAAGGCTATCATTTCAAATTTAATAAATACAATTTCAGCGCTGATTATAAACAACAATCTCTATTGACAGGCGGGAATACTGACCACTATACTATCGAGGAAAAAAAAATAGCTTGTTGCCGCAACACGGCTTCAGCTTGAAATAGAGGTGTTCATTTTTCTCAAATTCTTACTGCTCGTCTGTTGCTGATTATCTGAATATCTGATCTAAACTCAGAAATTAATACAAAAAAAAAAGCTAAGTGTAGTGATGTCTCTTGAGCGCAAGTTATTGGCTTGTTGTGTGTGTTCAAGAAATGGGAACAGAAATGTTAGAAATGTTAATGTTGGTACATCTAATAATATCAATGGTGGTGATGTGTTGTCTTCTTAACATTTTTAATACTTCTGTACCGAAAGGCTAGTCTTTAACACTTGAATACGTCTTGAGTTACTTGAAAATAGGTGTTACTTATGAACTTAAATATTTCCAAGTGGTAGTCCTCCGAAAAAAAAGTATATAATCGTCTTTGCGTCTCGAATTTTTATGCCCAAATAGCTGGGCTTTGCTCATGCACAGAAACTGTATTGCTTAGATAAGATATGTTCTTGTCAATCAGAACAATGCACATAAATGTTGCAAAGTTTACCTTTCTCTTCTTGATTTTCTCAAAGCTATGAGTAAAGGATAGTTTCATATATATGCTATCCAAAATTTACTTGCAATTATGTACTGAAAAACGTTCACTAAATTTTAAATAATTCTCAAATGCATTCAAATAACAACATTTTGTAATGCTATCAAGTTGGCCTTCAAATAAACGTAAAGTGGATAATTTCCAAATACTTATGTGACAAAGTTTCTTGCATTTATTTCACATATTGTGGAACGATCGTCGGCTCATCTAAATAATCACATCCCAGTCCCAAATTTCGGTTTCATTTGAACTCTCCTAAACTAGATTATCCGGAAAATAAGGGACTTTCCCTATAATATAAACCACATTGTGCATGCTAGCTAAAACAGGTAAACATAATAATTGTAAACAAATTAAATGTTTACGTCACTGAAACCCAACCAGTTCTATGCTGATCATTATGAGCCCTCTATAAAGGTTTCTCCGATTAGCAAACGTTGATCACTAGCACTACACCGAATATGGTGTAACTGGAACATGGTACATCTAAATATGCAAATTTATGACTAACGACCTAACCTCATCGTGTCCCAATAATCGTTACCCCTTGTTTAGCATTTTCGTCACCAATTGTACGATTAGGTATCATACAAAAAAAAGAACTGTAAAATTGTTACCAAATTTCATCGATTACCTATACGAACAAAGCAGATCTACCACATACTTGAAACATTTCCCAAAACGAATACGTCATCTTTATTATAAGTAGCAAGGTGCTTAGATTCTACTATTTATTTTAACGGTTGTGGTATGGTAGCCTATAACGTTAATAGAATCTCGTGTTGAATCGATATGCAGCTCATACGGAACGGAATTGAAGATGGAATATGAAAGAATAAGCGGAAAATATCAAATGTAGGTGAAGGTTTTGGTTGTCCATTTTATAGTCACTATTCGTTGAACTCGCGAGTACATTTTCGGATTAGTAAGAATTATACGTACCTTTATAGTGTGAAAAGAAAGAGTAAATACAAATATGAAATTGATGGTCAAACGGTTTCTGATTTTGATGGAATCTTCATGTGTGTGTCACTTTTGATGATTCTTTTCACTGAATCTTGTGTTTATTGCTTTACTTCAGTTGACAGACAAAACGTAATGGTTTCCAATTGAAACTAAAACCACTTTCATGTGTTTTGGCACTTTATAATAAATAATAAGAGAATTCATAAGAGTGTAAGCATTGGCTACTTAAAAGTTCACAATAAATGTTATTAATCGTATCAATCAATTGTCCATCAAAGACGGACACATAAGAGTTGTTAAATAATATTTTGTAAATTATACTTTGATTATCAAATGTAATAGAAAGCAGAAGTTGACCTCGTAAACGTCATTCATATGAGACACGAATTGAGAATCGGCGAACTGCGTCCAAACCATTTTTAATGCACTTGCAACTTAGCTGTTAAAGGTTTATCTGTTTAAATTTAGCATTACGTATATGTTTTCTGACAAAACTACAAAATTCTGTCAGATTTTATTTAAAATCCACTGACTTGTGTTCCACACGAATGCAAAATTCCCTTTATCTTACAATACCTAAAAATAGCGATAGCAAAAGTGAAAACTGATAGCTCACGGTCGAGTTTCAATTGCAGTAAATAAATTAATTTCATCCTCGGCTGATTTTCTGACATTTCTTTGTTAGAACAATTCACCAATCTCAAAAAAAAAAAACAGATTTGTTTAATACATACTACGTTTTTGAGCAATTGAAATTTAATATTTTATTTTCACCTCAACAAGAGTAAACCGTAAGCAAAATGTCAAACAGAATAATTGGATAATCATTATTTTGACAGTTTGCTGACCATCAGAAAATAGGCTGAGAATAATTATTATTGAACGCAATTCACACACGGCCAAAATTTGTGAATTTTAGAGACCAATGAAAAAATAAAATGTCAAAATCGCGTATTTCCAATCGTAATTCATCCACAAAAAGTCCTTGTGTATAATTAACAACGTCCCTTAGATAAAAAGGATGCTCAATACTAAATAATCGAAAGACTGAAAGGACAGGAACAAATTTTACAAATTGAGTTCAACTTTTACTTATAAATACTAGGGGTAAAATATGCTCAATGAGTGTTTACAAAAAGCGGAATGTGAGTACTTTAATGTCGTATTGCATTGGTTTTACTCTGGGATTCACTCATCCCGAAATCCAATGGAACAAGCAAACTGTGTCTGGTCGACTCTACTCAGGTTATTGGTGAAATGTCAAAAATTAATGTAGGGCTGCTGTCAGTTGGCTTGTATAAAATACATAAATTGCACTTGTGTAAGTGCTTTTTGAGTGGATTCTGACCTGAAATCGAGAATCGAAATTCTCTTCTCAGAATCAACAGAAGAGTATATTTTTGCGCCAATTAAATGCAATTTTTGGGCGGCCCATAAGACAGGCAGCTAATGCTCATTGTCATGACCATACAGCATACAGTCCACTTTACAACTACGAGGACATCAATTTTCCAAAACTCCTTCTGTTACAGGACAAGCAAACTTTGGAACTCGCTTCCTGGGGATATACTACAATTTGCAGCAATTTAAGTGCAAAAATAACATACATCTGCAAACATCTCGGGGCGCTGTTGAAACGTTATAGATTCGCCTTTCCCGGGAGAACTATTTAAAAAAAAACTGTTTCAGAAGTGTTTTTTTTTTTATTCTGGGCGCTCCTGGACGCTTCCTTTTGCCCAGTGGAAACGACATAAGTATATACAAAAATCGAGCGCTTGGGCGACCGACGATGCACACTTTTCTGACGGGATCAATTCACGCGATAATCATTTTCGAACATTTCTTGTTTTATTTTGCTGTCAAATTAATGCACTTAAAATCACGTGATTTTTCTCGTAGAGAACACTTTAAGGTCTCCTCCTCCAAAGTAATTTTTCTCAAATGGAAGCGAAAAATACTCGAAAAATTGTACGTTCAAAACTATCCCCCGTATTAATAAATACCGCATAGTGGCGAATTAGCTCTAAAACAACTTTTAAGTCGTAAATATTATTAATAAACATATCTTAGCTTTCACTGACATGTTTTAAGGAGCGGATAACTTAATTCAACGAATTCGGCGTATAGAGAGTGGTTAACTTGCACACACAGTTAATTTACTATACACATATTTCAAATACACGTATACCAACAAAAAGTTCGATTGGACGCGAGAAATTTAAAAGCTGGAAGAGAATTTCAGAGAGAATCTGAAATTCGCAAACGAAAATGCTCTGAGCATGATAGTGTCAGCTGATGGAATATGACAGATTTACAACCATGTTTAGTACAGTTTGGACGCAGTGCTGCCGTGCGTTTAGTGATAAAGAGTGGATAGCTAATATGGATATAAGATGTATTTATTAATAATAAAAGTTATCAAACGAATAAGCCCACTATCCGTATGGTAGCTAAAAGATGTTTTAAAGAGCGGATAGGGCTTTTTTATTAATTCCGCTAATATTATTTTCGCCTGCCTTCCCTGCTTTTCTTCTTCTTTCGCAGTCAAAACAGCAAAGCAGATTGCTCCAAATACTCTTCCTTGATCTGCCACCCTTCTTACTAGTGGACTGTTAGGGGCTGCCAAAGGGGGCTTAGACTGCTACGGTCACCCCGGAATCGAAGACTTTTCGTGCCGGAGCATTGGTGTCCATTCGCTCTACATGTCCTAGCCATCTTAGTCGTGTGATACGTACTCTTCTGACCAAATCGATATCGCTGTACAGCTCGTAGAGTTCGCTGTTAAATCTCCTCCTCCAAAGCCTGGCAACGAAAATGGGATAGAAGATCTTCATCCGCCTCTCTAGGACCTCTCTATTTCTTCGACCGCGCGGTTCTCGCAGCTCTTTTTTCTCAGGGAAAAGCGGAGTTTTTTTTTCTATTTTTCCATGTAGAGCTCAGAATCTCCGTTTCGCAGGCGAGTTTTTTTGATGCCTAGGGAGTGGTTAAATATGTCTTCTTGCCGTCAATACCTTTGACTCTTGATGCTGGTTGCTTCTAGGACTTGAGGCTGCAACTGTTAGTTTGGCTATATTCAGGCCGATTTCGTTTTAAAAACGGAGACATCTGATCATATGGACTATAGATTCCGCCTTTTGCGGATGAGTCTTTTCGACCACAATCGTCTCTAAAAGGATACGTGATTTGGTCTCTGTTCGTTTCCACGTTGACATTTATAAAAATTGTGTTTAGCAATACTTTGCATAAGTAGGTATTGTCATTTGGAAATCTATTATTGTATTATGCAAATCGCATTGTATACTCCCCCCACCCTCGCTTGTCGGCAACCCTAGTTTTTTATGTAGGCTATACTTCAATCTTCAATTCCGTATACGTATACCCGTAAATCGATCAACTGTATAGATTGCTACACTAACACTAACGGTGATTGGAGGTTTGGAAAAGCACCCTGTATCTTAAATTGTAAATATATTTATTACTAAACTTATGAGTAAAATTTAAACTATATTTCCGTATAAACAACAATAAGCCTTTATTATTATGTTGCTAAATTTCCTTTAAGACTTTTTGTCATAATTTTTATATATTTTATTTATTTATTTTATTTTTCTTCCTTTTTTATTGTAAACCCTACTATACTTTACGGCCAAACACACAGGCCTTCAAGATCTCCCTATCGACGGGGAGAGTTCTGACCTGAGGGGCTTCTTGTCACTGACTTGTAAAATGCCCACTTTGAATGTACAATATAGCGAGTGATACAAACAGAAAATCAAACTGTAATAAAAAAAAAATAACGAATTTAAGCGAAACCTGAAAAAACAGTCAGTTCGACAAGAAAGAAATTGAAAACGAATGAACAAATTATTCCAATAAAAAACAATCGACGAAAAACAAAAACAAAAAACGTTTATTTCTTGTAAATAAATCAACGAAAGCGAATCGATCAAATTCAATCGATATTCCAAAAGAAAAGTAATGAATTAATTTAAATTTTCTTTTTCTCTTTGTTTGTGACGTTTGTTTGTTCATCAAGTTATTTTATTTTTTTTTTTTTTCGAAAGCATCTTTCTGTTTCCTATTATTGTTGTGTCCAATCACTGCTTCATCTTTTAAATTCTTATAAATATTTCATACATTCAATTGCATTATGTTACTATATTAATAATTATTAAAATAGCGACAAAGCGCGCAAAATGGTTCATCAAAACGTGCGTCGTCGTGGTGTTGTCGTTTGCATACGTTTTGTACATTATTTGCATTATTTGAAGATAAATTAAATTTTTTTTTCTGTTATTTGTTAAAACGTTTAAACAATTCGCTACGTGAATTTGTTAATTTATCTTTCTGTGGGGAAAGCCAAAATAATAATAAAAAACAAAATAAAAATTATGGTCGGTGAGTCATATTTCATATACGAGACTTACTGTCAAAAAGTTGTGTTACATAAACAGGTAATGGCCATGCCTATTTTATAAGCAAATGAATCTATCCATGAGTTCATCATTATTATTCATTGTTTTGATTTTTTTTTTGTATTTTATTTTGCGAAATTGTCACTTTCGCGCGACCATTTATTTCTCTTTTCATTTGCATTCATATACAAATAATGTGGGTTAAAAATGTAACTTCACGATGTCATTTTTATTGCTATAAATATATATATAAAAAAATCGAAGTTTGAGGAATGTCTGTTATTGTTCGAAAAATATTGTGGGTCTGCTCTTTCTGGTGGTTAGTTTGTCTGTTATGTAAGTAAATCTCTTTTTTGTTTGGCTTGAGCGTGGAAGTTGTACTAAATGTCAAGGTTAATTTGAGCCCCTTCGAAGCGTGGCGCACGTTCCAACGGCGTTAGTCATGTTTAAAATTTATTTCGATTAATAGTAAAGAAAATAATAACCTCCAGTGAGATTGGCAACCATCATAGAGCTTTCAAAAAAAAAAAAAAAAAAAAAAAAACAATTTATTGTCTATGCACTACGTAATAGAGTTTCATATCATTCACCCTCTTTCTGATTAGGCAGCCGATTGTAATAAAAATTGTTTAAATTTTATTTGTAGGGTAACCTCCTCCAAATTATCGAAGAAGTAGGTACCTTCCAAGGTGTTTCCTGCTGTACCGAGCAATAGCTTGACATTCACAGAGAATATAAGTAATATCCTCTGCGACATGTAAGTCTTCGCAATACATACGCGTTTCCGTATTTATTAAACCTATAATCGCCTAGCGTGCTTCCTCAGAAGTCAGTGATCGGAGATACCCCTATTGATATTAGTAGCTTTGATCTTTTAATAATTGTACTGATTCGAGCCTTTAAGACCCTGTGATCTACTATATCCGACCAGACCATCTTTTATCTGCCCTATTTCTGGTTTTCTCGAGAATAATTCTCTTGGCCACGGCTATTGGTGATCTTATGCCCTGAATAGTTTCAATTTGTGGAAGCTCTGGTCCGTTTTTGGCCAGAACGTCAGTCCTTTCGTTACCCTCAATGTTACAGTGTCCGGATACCCAACACAATCTGACATTGTTCTGCTCGCATAATGCTGGACTACTGTGCGAGGGATCCCAGGTTCAATCCCCGGAAAAACACAAATTACATCTTAAGGTTTTTTTCTACTGCGCCACCTCTCGCGAACGTCTGACAAACATCCGAGAGTATAACTGTCATGACAAAGCTTCTCAATTCAGCCGTTCGGACTCGGCATAAAATTGTAGGTCCCTTCCATTCGTCCCAAAAATAGAAACTCGCACAAAGCGAATGGTTGCGAGAAGCTAGGCCTTGGGTGTCTACCGCCTGTTGCGCCACCTATTTTTTTTTTTATGTTCAATTGCATTTGGGTATTTTGCAAATTTTTGGCTTTTTTCGTCTTCTGCCTGCAGCTCCAACTCAAATTCGACTAACAAAACACAAGGAGCGATTCATTTCTTTTTTAAAATTGTTCATTTGATTTGAAAAAAGATTTATGATGTATTTGTTCACGTGATACCATAATTCACAATTGACAATGAGATGACAAATCAAAAGTGGAAATAACCTTTTAAATGAATATTTTTATGAAAAAGCGACAAATTTGGCAGCTTGAGCAGTGATTCCGAACTCCGATGAAACGAAAAAGCGACAGGAAACAAGTGGGGATAGTGGGCATGGTGAGACGACAGCTCTTATAGAATTAAACATGGTAGACTGAAGCTTCTTATGGTTTTTTGGACAGTAATCCCCAACTTTAAAGGATCGAAATCGACAGGAAAATGGAGGCGGAAGCACGCATGGTCAGGCAACTCGAACAGACTGAGACATGGGAGAGGGACGAAACTTGAAGTAGGGAACAAAAGGTGGTAACGCGGGTGGTGGAGCACCATTTAATTAGGTTTTTTGATGCGATCTGAATTGTTATTGCAGGGTCTCTCCAATTTAAAAATGTTGACTTGATAGCATTTTTTTTCTTCTTTTCTCATTTTACCAAGCGCTATAAAAGAACAACCGCATTTTTTTGTTTACCTTTTTTACACCTGTCAAAATTTCTGCTATACATTAATATTTCGAGCTGCATTTTATTTGCAATACCTATAAAGCCCGTTGAGTTAAATTCAGCTCAAAATGAACGCAATGGACAATTATTTGCTCGCGAAGTGTGTGAAGACTTTTTTGAATTGAACGTTTGATTTTTAGTAATGAAAGAAGAATAATTTAAGCTGCCATTTTCAAATATTTTCAAATATAAAACGAATGCCGAATTGCACAGTGACCACTTAAGTATCGATTCTCCTCCAAATTCCACTAAAGAATCGATTTATGTTTTGTCGATTGCGATTGATATTTGTCGATTTGACAGTCGCTTGTAGTCGATTACAAATGTCTGGTCCATGCTTTCTTTTGGAAGTGAAAAAAATGTGTGCGTACGAATATCTAAAATCAATCGACGCAATCGACAATTGTCGTGACGATCGCTGATCGACAATCACAATAAGGGCCATACTTAACTTAAAATACACTGAACTCTGCATAATGCAACTGGACATAAACCTGCTTCCATGTTTGGATTAGTGGTGACTGAAAGCAGTTCGCACCTGCCGGTGACCGTTGACTAATCGAGCTCTTATCCAAACAGTGGGATCATATAGCATAAAGGCAGACTAGTTTTAGAAATAAAACTGAGAGTGAAGAGATACTCAACTGATTTTGACACTTTTTTCGATTACGTCATGTCTCAGAAGTAGATAAGTGCAGAAAATCGTGTGCTATTCAAAACAGCTTTATATGATACAAGAATTACAGCAATTTGTTTTCTTATGAAAAACTTTTCTGACATTCAGATTCACAGCATATCTATTGGCTGGCTTTGCATTGTATTCCTGCAAAGGATAGCATTTTTGTAAGAAACTCGGAAATAATTTTCATTTGACAGACACGTTTGTTTGATTTAGAATTAGAATTGAAAGTATGGACTGTAGAAGAAAAAATACGGAAACATTTGCGCTGTCTGGCAATACTGAAATATGACATGATGGCAGTACCGTTATATTACAAACTATTTGATCTTAAGGCCGTAAGTTAATTGGGATAAATATTTATATGTCAAAAAATGTTCCTCTTCCGGGACCAAGATAATAAACTATCATAATAGGCTAATTTTTTGACGTTTTCTTTTGCTTGAGTTTTGGTAATAGATTTAAGAGGAAATAAAACTCGGAGTTTCAGTTAATTGATAGCGTGAAATTCGATAAATGTCTGTTTTAAGATTTGAGTTTGGTGAACTTATCTTTCAAACACTTCCACAAGTGTCAAAAAATTAACCGAAGATAATTTATTTAGCGCAATTGACACAAAGCCTAAGTAAGGTGTACAAATAGTAGTTAAAAAAATTGTAAGCATAATCCGTTTCTTCTAGCATTAAAAATTGTCAGGTCTGGTTTCTCTTTCCGGATATTTTCCCGAATAGTCCATGAGATGTACGAGTACTAATTTCTGAATGAAACACAAAGTGATCGTTCACAAAATACTTTCAATATCGCATCGCCAATATTTTTCTTTCTAACATTGATAATATGCCGCAACGGTTACGGGATTAATCTTGAATTAATTAAATAATTTATTAATCGAAAGTTAGCTGGAAGAAGAAGACAAAGTCAATAAATAAAATGACTTCATCATTCATTTAAATTTGTGTTGCTATTTTTTGCGTTCTTTATTTTTTATTTAATGTCATTTATCAAACTTAATCGGTTACAACTTCACGACCAATTTAGTCATCAATTTTTATTTTCTGTATGCATGTATAAATAGATGTATTTCTTTGTGTTTTATAGAAGACAACAACAAATAATACTCCGGTGGAGTAAAATGAACAATGTAAAATATTCAAAGAGATTTAATTTATATAATTGTGCTCGATCCGATGGCATCGTTTATGGTAATTAAAAAACCAAATGCGATTAAAATAGACTTTACTCGCAATTACCAACACATTTTATTGTGCGTTTCTTCTTCTGTTCTTCTTTTTTTTTATAACATGATGCACTCAATTGCACAGATATGTTCCACAACCACAATGCAGCTGAAATCACTTTCTTTTCTCAACAGAAATAAAATTGAAAATTCATTTTGTTCAAATTCATCAAAAATATCATTCTAAATGCAGGTCATTGAGAATGTGAATATGATACCGGAAATAGCTTGCTCAGAGTGCATTTATAATAAATCATAAAGCTAACAAAAGTGCAAGTGTTGTGTGACGGTTACCACCACGACAAATCAATATGCAAGTGGGTAATGCCATATACACACGTCAAGTTGGGGTTGTTTCGCTGGTTATGTAAACTTGGTGACAGAATCAATACTCTGGTCTGGCTAAGGAAAAATTAAAACAAACAAAAACAACTGACATTTTATTTGAATGAAAACGAGGAAATCGCCTTGAGTTTGAGAAAATCTACTTTTTTTTTTTATTCATGAAATGGATATGTATATATTTTTCGCACACCATATTTAGGAGTGGCAACATGTAGATAGGACGGAACTATAACATTTATCTAATTAAAAATTCTGTGAAATATTTCAGGGAACATGAACAGAAATGTAAAACATGTGAGCCATATGGGAAGATATAAACCATATGGATAATGTACAACGTAGTATGCGATGCCTTATCTTTGTTACGTTTTAAATCAAGTCAAGTGCAGACGAATAATGTGTTGACCTTAGATCTATTTTTATAAACAAAAAAAATAAAATGTCCAGTCGTGCCATACAAATGTGTGTCTCCTTCGGAAAAGAAAAGAGGTTCACAAATTTGCGATTTGAATTTCAAATTCACAGAAACTAAGAATAGACATTTTGTTGCAGATGTAATGGAGCCGGTGAACGCTGTCATTACCTATATATTTTGTAATGTAATAAATGAACAGAAACAGAACTAAAAAGCTTACTGATGTACTTTCAGGTATTTGTAAATCTACCTTTAGATTGTTAAACAAAATGTCAAATATTTGACATTTTCCTTGTCAACTATTTGACAGTAGGCTGCTTGACAGCCTTTGACTGTCAACAAAATGATACGTTTTGCCAGAGATTGAGCAAGTTCGGATTTTTAGTTTGGTAAATCTATAGCTAGATTTGTTAGAACTTCTCCGAACTCGTTGTCTAGCTAGTTTTGACATTTGTCACAAACTTTAGTGACATACTAATCTTTGTACTTGTTCAAAGAAAATATGTAGTTACATAATGTATATGAAAGAAACTTAATGACAGCTGCTGCGTTCTAAATTTTGTGAATCCTCACCGAACGTCAAGGTTGTGTATTTGGAAATATACATTGCTTGCAGTTATTCTGGCAATGTCTTATAAAAGAGCTATGTAGGCAATAAGACGACTTATCAGAATATTGTGGCAAAACAAGAGCATGTCATCTTAATCTTCACAATTAAAACAATTGAATTTAGTCAGTCGCGTTCCTATAGAGATAGACAGTCCAAACCAAAATCGCTACCAAACCCGGGAACTTATTGGAATCTGCGACGTACTATATAAATGACACTGCAATGTTCTTTGTTTCATGCGTGCTAACTTACAATCGTAGGTAATTTAATATCTCAAAAACCAATACATATACTTATACGTGGGGAGTAACTACATTAGGGCTACCGAAGTAGTATATGAGCGGCTCTATTGACCTTACCAAGCCGAAATGGGTGACCTGTAAGTTTTGAAAGATATTCTTAGTGCAGGAACGCTTATAAACGAAGTATATGTCAAATAAGTGCACGAGCAGATCATGTATTATTCCGGTTCATAATCATAATTCAACTCTTTTTGTAGAATAGGTCTTAAAGGTATGTCAAACAGAACGCGTTATTAACGCCGGCTCCGCGGTGAGACTATTTTGTCGCGACACGTTCTCAACGCCGCTTTAGACGACGTCAAACAGATAGCTATCATCAAATTCTCTCAAAATGTCAAGCAACTCGGATGAAGAGTTATTGATTTTATTTGCCGTGCTACGAAACTCCCGAGAAAAGAAAAAGAATTTGGGTGCACGACATAAATAAAAAGAGGGAAAAAATCGGTGAATACCACCGGTTGTGTCGAGAGTTGGAGTCAGAAGAGGGACGTTTTTTTTTTTTCATATTTCCGAATGACTTAAAATTCCTTTGACGGTTTGAAGACACATGAATTGGCGGAAACCCATTTAACCTATTGGACACTAAAAAAATGACTTTCACCGCTCCGGGTCAGAACTGAATAATCAGTAACAACGCGGCGTTAAAACGCGCTCTGTTTGACAGAGCCTTTACACGACACTTCGAACATTCCGTCAGAGGCAATAGGCGGGGGGATTATAGACTGTTTAGGTCACCCTTCTTTTTTTTCCCAAATACAAACCGCGACCTCTTTTTCGGTACCAAGCAGTAGGGTGAATCGCTTCAATCAAGCTCTTCTGCTCAGCACCAGGCTCTGTCTTGTGGACGGGTTGTTAAAGGGAATAAAAGGGGAGCAGACTGCTACGGGGACCATTCGTCCTTTTCCCAGTAGACAAAAAAACGGATTGATTCAATCACCCAGTTCTGCCACGCACCAGTTTCCCTCCTTAGTGATGGCCTGTCAGTGGCAGGGGGGATAGACTGTCACCCTCCGTCCTTCCCAGAAGACAAACCGCCACCAAGATGTGCTAACTTTATAAATTTTTAACAAATTGAGTTGACTGCTTCAGTCACTATCAGGACCTCTTAACGAGGTAAGATACACAGAAATATCTATTTTAAAAGAAATTCGCAGGATAGCAATAGAGTTCCCACCTGTAATTTCTGGCCCATAGGTTTTCTGTCCAATTTCAATGGACTAAAGAACCATTCACATGAGAGCGAACGAACAAATTGATGAAATGCGAACAAACCACTTTTAATGCATTTATGAACAGAAAAAATACACATTTTACTATTCCAAGAGTAGAATAATTAGTTATCCTATCAAAATGTATTAAGAAAACAAGTTTAAAAACAGGTTAAACAACAAATTGTCGAATTCCAAAACTTTTTCCCGCGAACGAAAATACCCTTGGCGCGAATTGTCAACGTTTATTCGCAATCCACATCATTAAGCCGCGTTCCACAAACTAGCGAATAAAACATTCGTTCGAACTTAACCTCAAATTAGAAATTGGCAGTAGAAACTGATGGTTAAAATTCGCGAGAAAATTGTTCATATGAATGGACTGTCGTTCGTAGGTAGTTGGTCGCTCTCATGTGTAGTCCTTAAGTGTGTCGTTTTAAGAGAGCCACCTAAACTAACGTAGGTCTTACAAATTATGTGCATTACAATTTTGAAGAATATTTTTTTTAGTTGAAATAACTTTCATATGTACATACTAAATGGTGTCCATAATTCACGCAAAATTTGAATTTTGCGCCATTTAACAGTACAGTGATGCCAATGGAAAAAAAGATAACAATGTGGCAGCTGACAGATCGGGGTTAGTAAAAATGGAGCGCTATACGAAAGAACAACGCATTTTCTTTGTTAAGCAATATTTTAAAAATAATGAAGGTTTGTCAGCTACAGTCCGCAATTTTCGAACAAAATGAGCTTCATCACATCTTGAAGGCTTCGGTAATCGTCGCATTTGGGGTTAAGAAAAACCCACAGGTAATGACTGTTTGGTGCGGATTTTGGGCTGGAGGTATTATTGGATCATTCTTCTTCGAAAATGCGGCTGGTCAGGCAGTAATAATTAATACTGTTCCTTATCCATACAAAATATGGATGTGACCAACATGTGATTTCAACAAGACGGCGCCACGTGCTATACAGCCCGAGAAGCGGGCATTACTGCATGAGTTATTTCTTAATCGTGTATTCGGCTGTTTCTGTGATCAGAATTGGCCATCCAGATCTTGCGATTTAACGCCATTGGACTTTTTTCTTTGGGTTTTTTTGAATTCAAAGGTCTATGCAAACAAGCCCACGACCACCAACGCCTTGAAAGAGGAAATTGGGAGGTATATTAATGAAATTCAGCCACATTTATGCGAAACGGTCATTGAAAATTTCAATAAAAGAACTTGCCAGGAAAGCCAATGGCGGTCATTTATCCGATGTGCAATTCCATATAATCTGTATACTCTATGAATCAATAAAAAATGTAAGCTTTCTAATTAAAAATCTGTATTTTCTATCAACATAACATTTTGTGTGAATTATGGGACACCCTTTATAATGTAAATAGATAGCAACTTTGTATCTAAAAATGATAATTCTACGTTAAAAGTCAAAATGAAATAAATTCTGACATTTCACACCTAAAACTGCGATTAACCACACCGTATACGCCAGTTCAAAGTTAGGTTTAATTTAAACGGATTTTTCGCCAATTAGAATGTATTTTTAGCATATTACATTATATTCATTTAAATAAATGAAAGTCACTCATTTATGCAAAATATTTTTGCTTAGTAGATAATAATTTATTCACTGATCGTAGATGTAATTTGATTGTATTAAATTGTAGCTATAGATAGTTTAGTTCCCGAAAAGTTTTCCTTAAAGTTCAAAAGCATGGTTTTTCTATTATATTCAGTGAATAAGACACGATGAACATTGGCTTTCTCCACAAGCAAATTAAATGAATTTCTATTATTAAAGTAGGTTGCAGCTTTCAATTTGCTTTTACTTGCAATGAATTAAAACTTTACTAAATCAAGCCGCAAATAAATAAGCTCAACTCACATATTAAATTAAGTAACTATCTCGAACTAACAATCTGCATATTATATAGGAATATTGAATAAAATTCACAATAACATCACTCATTCTATCACGTCTTTGTGGTTTTGAATTTTAGTAATCATTTTATAGGGTGCTGCTAAAGTTTGAAAAGTATTTATTTTCTTGTAATCACTTTAATATAAAAACACTGATTAGCTATATAAAAGCTCAGTTGTTTGGCTAAAGTTTATAACAAAGTAATATACATGGACAGATTTTTAAATTTATTGCAACACCCTGCACTCACTAAAGAAAACTCACCACATTTGGCATCTGCAGAGAACTAACTAATGCAACTACAAAATGCCTGTGCAAGCTTAATCAAATATAGTACACTAAAATTATAAACATTGCTAATAAAAGTTTTCTTTTTTCTGTATAACAGTTCAACAGTTACGCGGTCACAATCATTTCACTATGGTGTCGGATCACTGAGCGGAAATGGCCAATCTTCAGCTTCGAACGAGCAATCTCTAGAGAATCGATGGACTCTCACATCAAATGAATCCAGTGATGAGGAACACGCTTACGTATCTTCAAGTACGAACAGGTCTTAAGGTTTGTTATAGCTATTACAAAAAAGTCTAAGGATCGGGAACAAAAATTGCTAAAAAATTCAACAGAAATATCACATAATCTTAAGTACATTATATAAATATCAAGCAGCTATAAGAAATTTAAGTTAACCTCTACGCTTTTCTTTAGGGAATCATAACACAACAGTAATTGTGTTAAGTGCATGTATGAAAAATCAAAAGAAAATAAAAAAAAGCGTATTAAGAAGGCAGCAGCGCACAGAAACTAAAAAGCGCAAATAAAATTTAAATTTATCAATTGAGAGTAGAAATATAATTAGAAATTTAATGCAAACCAAATACTAAAATTTAATTTGTATTTTATGAAAACAAAAAAAAAAACATGTGAGAGGAAAACCAAAATTGTGATTAGCGATCATTTTGAAATGATTTTTGAGAAAAAAAAAAAACAAAAAAAAAAAAACACCGCAATAAACGAAGATATTTGAAATTAAGAAGGAAAACAAAAGAGAAACTAAATTATGTATCAGAAAGTCCATCCTAAATTATTATTATTATTATTGATTATTTTTAATGCTTTTGCTTAGGAATGTATTTTATTTTGTTTATATTAACATTATATACCAAGTATTCCCCCCTGTATTGATAACTATATTGCTTACATACATGAAATGTATTGTTTTTGTTTTAAATATGTAGTTTTTAGTTGATGTAGTTACAATTTTTTTTAGATACGTTTATGATTTCTTATTATAACTGTGGCAATATTTAAACTTTTTTTTTAATTTCCTGTCCAAGTGGAAAATACTAAGTATGCAATGATTATTTTTGTCTCCTAATATATCTACACTATTGTGAGGGGTAAATTAACGAGTTGTGTTGGTAACTCTGGTCGATTTCCGTACAATTTGAAGGTACCTAACACAATGAGTGTTTGTTTAGTTACAGTAAGTCAATTGTCAATGCAGCAAAGTGTTAAGATTTATGAAACAAACAATGGCTGTCAGTTGTAGTTAAACTATTTAAACTCAGGTTGAAAATAAATTTTACAATGGAATTCAGACTCATTTATTTATAGGTATATAAACGCTGTCATTTGAAAATTAGATAAAATAAATTAATGTAACAAACATGGATGACTTTACAAAGTCATGAATGAAAATGTTGCTGATATTTGAATACTATTGGCTCATTCCATAATTGAAATCTAAGATGGCAAGACATGCATGTTGGTTTATTGTTACTTTTATTTTGACATAACTGGAATATTTGTCCATTCCCTACCAGCTTGTTCAAGTGATTATGATGCACATAAAATTACGCTATATATATCTTTGGGGGTGTTGCTATTCGGCCGTTGTTCGGGACACGACTACGTAACGAAATGTCAAAGTTTATATTATGTCAAGTTGGGGCATGTGGCTCGTTTCGCTCGCGGCAAAGACTTTAAACTCCAGTATAATAATTTTCAGACATTTTGCTGTATGATTAGGACCCAACTTGTATCTTTATAAACAGTTTTTAATGAAAATATTATTACGTTACGTTGATTACGTAGCCGTGTCAAAATCATCGGTGGACGTCAGTCAGTACAAAATCAACGGTCGAATTGACACGTCGGTATCTTGGTTGGTAGCATTTGGCTAGGTCTTCAGCTACCTAGTTTCGCGAATCGCAGTTATATTCTTCCATTCATTAGCTAAACTCAAAATAAACAGATTTTATTATTTTTCCACTGAGTTGCATAACCTCCTCAATCCTCATCCTCTCGTTTCTACTTACCTGAATCGATGGAAATGTCTTTCATTCACATAAAGGCGTGGCTATTCCTTTCAACGTATATTTATACAGTATGCGTATGACTCACAGAAAAATGGAGGAAAATTGGACTAGAATGGATATACAGTCAAACCTCAATAAGTCGAATTTTCCATAAGTGGAACAAATGTTTCAGAACTTAAGGACCATTCACATGAGAGCGAACAAACGAATTGATGAAATGCGAACAAACCACTTTTTGAGCATTTATGAACAGAAAATTGCACATTTTATTATTCCAAGAAGAGGATAATTAAATATCCCATCAAAATGTGTTAAAAAAACAAGTTTATAAACAGTTTAAATAACGAAATTTCGAATTCCAAACTTTTTGCCGCGAACGAAAACACCCTTGGCGCGAATTGTCAATGTATATTCGCAATCCACATCATTTCATTCGCGTTCCACAAACTAGCGAATAAAACATTCGTTCGAACTTAACCACAATCTAGACATTGCTGGTAGAAACTGATGGCTGAAATTCGCGAACTGCCGCGACCTAGAAAAGTGTTCATGTGAATGGACTGTCAAAACTTGCGATTATTCGTTCGTTCGTAGATGTTGTTCGCTCTCATGTGAATGGTTAGACCCAAAACTTTAATTTTCCCTCATTTTACGTCGACTGTCTGTAAGTCCAACTCCTCCTTCAATCGAACTTTGCGACATGATTATTCGATATTTAATACTAGCTATTTAAAGTGCCTACCTTCAAGACACCTTTAAAAGACACACATTAGCACTTTTCTTTGGTTGTAGGTTGTAGTAGCGCGTCAGATTCCTTACACCAGTGCTTCCCAGATACAACATTTTTGTCCTTATTTCCATTGTATAATGAACATTCAAAACTATTTGACTTGCAAATTGATTTAAAGACGTCAACGATCGTAATTTCTAGTTGACTGGAGGAGTCAAATTTTGCAAGTCTTATTCGACCTCTAAAAAAAACTACCTACATTTCACCCTTATTTAATGTAGATATATTGTAGGCCTTATCATTGTTGTGATACTTATTTTCTGCTTTTTGTCTACATTTATTCGTAAGGTTTGCTTGTTTTTTTTTCTTTTTTTTTATATTTTTGAAAAGGTCTTCGTTTTTGGCATTTCCCACCATTTAAAATAGATGTTTGTCAGATCTTCATATCTACTCTTAAGCTAAGTGCACACGATTGTTAGATCTTACAATATTGTCAGATTTGTCAATGCACTCGCACTGACAATCAGCTGACAATAGCCAAATACCTTACAAAACAAAATTGTCCGTTCACGCCGTTGTAATAAATTGTCACAAAATCACTAGAATTAACAGCAACTTTGAAAACCAGAGCACATTTCTTAAAAAACGCGGTACTAATAATACTCGCTTTTAGTGTGCAGATTAAATTGAGGTGAAGGTTCAAAATTACTTCAATATATTATGAGCTAAGTGTTTTTTATAAATCATGCTAAAAAAGTGTATCAAACACGTCCCAGACATGCTTTATTCATTTTGTTGCATCGTTTTTAGGGGTACACAAAACTCTTATCATTACCCTCTCTCTCTCTCATATAAAAGTTGCTTGTGTCTATAAGTATTTTTTTTTTAATGAAAATCTAAATCGCAGAATCTAACTTGAAATATCATATTTTGCATCTGCATTCTTCAAATATTCTATGCAACTTTTTTTTGCTTATACAGGTTTTAAACATGTCATTTAAAACGAAACGAACTCGATAAATTGTCCAGTCAATATGAAAATGTACACACTGAAAGTGAAAATTATACAACGAAAATTTAATGAATTTAAGGGTCGTACTGCCATGACTTGTTTTCCATCAAAATGTACTAAAAACACAAAATTTTTCTCGAACTCGTACTTCGGAAATTTTAATACGACTCGCTCAATGAATTTGAACTTTATAAGTCATGTGTGTTAAGAAGCCGTGTTGTTCTTAAAAAAAAACCTTAAATATACACAGTCGCTCAGTGGTAAGTGCAATAGCGTACCAGGTTCGATCAACGGGATAACAAAAATTACATCTTAAAAGTTTTTTTTCACTGCGCCATCTCTCGTGAACGTCTGACAAATATCCGAGAGTATTATAACTGTCATGAAAAAGCTTCTCAGCCGTTCGGACTCGGCATAAAATGTAGGTCCCTTCCATTCGTCCCAAAAATAAAATCTCACACAAACGAAAGGTTGTGAGAAGCTAGGCCCTAGAGTGCCTATACCTGTTGGACCACCTATTTATTTATTTATTTATTAACCTCTAAAAATATTTTGAAAACTAATTGATTGGACTACAACGAACCTAAAAGAAACTTTTCTAAACGAAAAGTACGAATTTTGTAAACTAATGATGAACAGCTTTTTATAAAATTGAAAGCAGAATTTTCATTATAAACGTCATATCCCAATAATAAAATAGCGACGTGATCTAAAGCCATGTATAAGACATTTTAAACAAGTGTTATATCAGAAATATCGCAAAGCTACGAATGTGGTAACTTATGCATTCTACCTAAGTTTGTGGTTTCTATAAAACAAATTACTAATTAAAATATTAAATTATATACTATGTGATTAGTAGTTTGTGGTTTCGAGAAGATTGTGATCAATTTTAATTTTTATAATCAACTCATTAATTACAATAGTCAGCTTGCCCTGCAGATATTTGAAACTGCGCAAGAAGTGGAAAGCCACCGTTTTGTTAACGGTTTATTGTGTCATGTGAGGTGACATGCATCTTTGTACAAATTGGAAAAAGGCCTGAAGATACTGGTACCATTTTTCGTAATGAAAAATTATCCTAAACTGAAAAATGAAAAATATCAAAAAATTCCAAATTCAAATCCAAAAAAATTAATATTTTTTTTGTATTTGGACAATTTTGTAGGCCCATTTTTCATTGGGGTCAAATTTCATGTAGCCTGACATTTCCTTCACTGGAAGCAATCCGAACGCTTCTGAAAGCGTTCGATTGGCACTCAACTGACAGTTCTTCTCCTGAAAAGAAGAGAATTTTGCTTCTGGATTTGAATTCAGAATCGAAACTGTAAACGTCAGAATTGTTTAATGTAATTTTTTTGTATCGCATATGATAGATTTGCATTTTAAATCCAATAAAAGTAAATAATTCGAAAAATAATATTAAAAATGGATATTCCGATGGAGTTGTGTAATTCAATTTTATCGTTTTCAGCATCTTCCTCGTCATTAAGTAGTGATGAAGATGATGCAATTGCGCTTGAATTTCACAAATACAACGATATATCGAGTTCACTCAACTAAGATATATTTGCTTGTTCGATTGGCATCCCGAATCGGAGAGTTCTTCCGGACGACTTTGGAACAAATTCTTACAACGGACAATTTTGCATGTTGTTGTTTGTTGGCTATTGTTAGCCATTATCATTCATTGTCTGAGCATTGACAGATCTGTCAATATTGTAAGATCTGACAATCGTGTGTACTTAGCTTAAAGAGATCGCATGAAAAATTCGCAAAAAGGCGCACCAACATTTTTCTTCACTTAAACTATTCTATTTAAAGTTGTTTGAACCAATTTTTTTTTATTCGCGATTAGATCGGTTGAAAATAGTAAAATATCAATCTACTCTATATAAGAATACTACTAAAATTAAATTGTCCGTAGTTCGCCTGTTCACAATTCGTTATTCTTTATTTCAAAGGCATTGCTCGAAGGGTCTTTGAATTTTGACAAGTGGAAATGTCGAAAGTTTTTGAGAAAAACAAATACGCAGGTTGGAAGTTTTAGGTAAACTATTCCTATATATAAATTTATTATTATAGATAGAAAGCAACAAGGTACTTTTCTTGAGTCTATTCTGACAAAAAGTAATCTTATTAAAGCCTAAAAAATATCAAAAATATCGCAAAATAAAACAAGCAGACTTCACAACTATCCCGCCTTACATTAGTGATGTTTATTTGTTCACCAATCTGTAGGTCAGTAGTTGAAACCTGACAACAACACTTCCATTTACATAAAACCCAAAAGTAACGAACTGATGGTTTGACTATTTTGTGTGCTGAATAGCCATCTTTGTATGTCAAATTTCAACTCCCGGCCTAAAGATGGGTGACAAACGCAACTACTATTACTTTATGTGCAATCGATTACAACGATTTTTTTTTATTATAATTATGTCTATTGTATTATTTTGTTTGCTTTGTGTTCCTATACTTAGTATCCCAATTCTTTAAACTTTCCACAATTCAATAAAATTGCAAATTCAATAACAGCAAAGCTAATTCTGTAAACTATCATTACCATAATTCTTAACAATAAAACAAAATAAATAATCTCTAGTACCTAGGGTGTTACTAAAATTTTAAAACAAAAAGTGTATAAAATACTAATTTGAAAAAAAAAACATCCGCCGATCTCGTACTGTGCCACACAGAAATCACAAAAAATAAATAAATCATATTTATATAGGAACTACAATAAATTATGATACATATTAATAACAATAACTATGTTCTTAAAATTTACAAAAAAAAAAAAAAAAAAACTTTAAGACGTTTGTTTTGTTCACCAATTTATATTTCAGCAGTTGAAATTTCGCAAACAAACATAACAAACCCACACTTTACACAAAATATTGTTTTTTGTTTTTGTTGTGTTGATATGATTGTTTGTAATATTTCAACTAACTGTCTCGTTATTGGTAACGAAAAAAAAACTCTTAATACTAAAAATATTAAATATAACAAAGATAAAACAATTTGAAATAAAATCATTCAAATACTTTGCATTCGCTATGATTATTTTACCAATTTTTTTTGGCCTTGTTATTATTGTTACTAATGTAAAAAAATATATATCTAAATAATAAGAAACAAATATTTGTATTTGTTTAAGGTAAAATTTATTTATTTTTGTAGTAATATATTTTTTTTTTATTACACATTTTCATGCGCAAATAACTAAAAAAAAGTAATAAATGTGAAAAAAAAATAATAACAATGCTTTAAATTACATGGTTATCATTATGTTCTACATTCAATGGCCTATAGAAATAGTAAGGTTAAAATCAGTTTTATTTTAAATCGGAACTATAAAAATATGGTCCTATACAAATCTATTATTTCTTTATAATTAATTTCTACTTCGATTTCTAATGCTTGTTCTTTCTATGGGCCACTGAAATTGTAATAGATTCATTTGCAAAAAAAAAAAAACAGAAAAACCACATCTCTTATAATAAACTCTTTGACTTTCTATATAATTATTTAAAATTGCACCAAATTAATCCGTCTATTTGCACGCGGACTGACTTAATTTACACAAAATGATCAAAGAAACAATGCAAATAACTGCAAAACTAATTAAAATAATGCTATTAGTGTAACAGTATGAAAAATTGCAAAGTTGAGTTCTTATTTTGTTGAAAAAGAAAATACTCTTGTATGTTTGTTGAACTAGAAAAGAATAAAAGTAATTTAGTTATAACGTTTTTTTTTTTGATAAAAACAAAAATAGTTATGAACAAATTTTGTTTTTAAAAATGAAAATTACAGTAAATATATTTTTTATTTCTATTATTATGTTCGTATTTATGAGAAAATAAATAAATATTTTAGAAAAAAAAAAAATATGTGCAAGTGTTTTTTATTATTTTTCTGGACTCTTTTTTAACAGTCTCCATCAGTGATGTATTTTCCTAGGTGTACAGAAACTTATCTTAGTCAGGCTTAGAATGGATACATTTTAACTCAATTGTGTCCG